>CM035429.1:33646567-34904067 GCA_020310875.1 Ceratopteris richardii | reverse complement strand
CATACACACACATATATGCATACACACACATAGAGAGACATACTCACACATACACATACATGCATATATATACATACATAATGCATATGCATATGCATACATACATACATACATGCATACATACACATACATAATGCATACACACACATATGCATACACACACATACACACATATGCATACATACATGCATACACATACACACATAGACACATACACACACATAGACACACACTTACACACATAGACACATACACACATAATGATGCATACACACACATACACATGCATACACACACATATGCATACATACATGCATACACATAAACACATAGACACATACACACACATAGATACATACATACACATAAACACATACACACTCATAGACACACATACAAACACATAGACACATACACACACACAAATACACACACACATAAACACACATAGACACATACACACAATGATGCATACACACACATACACATGCATACACACACATACACATGCATACACACACATACACATGCATACACACATACAAACACATGTACACACACACATACACACATACACACATATATGCATACACACACATACATGCATACACACACATAGAGAGACATACTCACACATACACATACATGCATATATATACATACATAATGCATATGCATATGCATACATACATACATACATACATGCATACATACATAGACATACATAATGCATACACACACATATGCATACATAATACATACACACACATACACAC
Organism: Ceratopteris richardii; assembly: GCA_020310875.1. Taxonomy (NCBI): domain Eukaryota; kingdom Viridiplantae; phylum Streptophyta; class Polypodiopsida; order Polypodiales; family Pteridaceae; genus Ceratopteris; species Ceratopteris richardii. The sequence goes on along the minus strand of CM035429.1, from coordinate 34,903,291 downwards.
ATATGCATACATAATGCATACACACACATACACACATATGCATACATACATGTATACACATACACACACATAGACACATACACACACATAAACACATACACACTCATAGATGCACACACATACACATAGACACACACACATACACACATAGACACATACACACATAATGATGCATACACACACATACATATGCATACACACATACACACACACACACACATACATGCACATACATACACACATGCATACATACACACATGCATACATACACATACTTAATGCATACACACATACATATGTACACGTATATGTATATTGATTTCTAATCATTTTGTTTTATATGTTAGATATTATGGATCCTAGTAGAGAGAGAAATGCAAAAATCACTCTCATAAAAAGTCTTATGAGAGCAAGAGTTCCGTCTGATACTCTAGGGGCCATAATGCGTGATTACTCAGAGATGTCTGATGAGGAGCTGGACTATATGATCCAGATGCTTACCCAGCGATCAGAAGAGGGCTCTTATGCGGCTCCACATGCAGGAAGAGAGCTATTTGCTCATAGGTATGTTTTTTTCATAAACTTTTTTAACGATATTATAACACATATTTTTATTTATTTTTATCTATCTATTTTCAGGACACCTATACCACCTCCAACACGAAGATGACATACTTTTAACTCTTTCCAATACTCCAAAGAATACCATATTGATATGTTCTCTGCGAGTGCCAATTTTCCTTTACCTCTGTTCACATACTCATTATCTGAATCATCACTGAAGATTTCTGCTTCTGGATCTATTAGAGGTCCATCTGTCCATTTTTTATACCAATCCATAGGCGTCATAGGTTTTGGACACTGACCTGTTTCAAGCTTTCCATTAAAATGTATCGCTTCTCTTTTATATCTTAATGGATGATCATCAGGCAAGAATCGTCGATGTTGAAGATAAATATTTTTGTTGAGATTCTTACTATAGATTGATCTCAACCAATCACCACAATATGGACAAGCTTTATAACCCTTAGTAGATATTCCTGCATCATGGAAAATGATAAAAATATAATTAGATTAAATCATATTTATATACATGCATATTGAGTAAAAAAATTACATCAATACTTGAACAAACACCATATCCTGAAAAATCGTGAATAGTCCAAGCCACAATACCACGAACCGTAATATGTCTTTCATTGATGCTTTTTGATACATCAATGACATTAATACCTCTCCATAACTCTTGAAGATCTTCAATGAGAGGAGCAAGATATATGTTCATATCTTTAACTTGTCTTTTGCCTAGGATTAAAAGTGAAAGCATTAAATGTTCCTTTTTAATGCTAAGATATGGTAGAAGATTATAGTTTATTACTACCATTGGCCATGTTGACCATTTACTGGATTTCATGGAGAATGGATTAACCCCATCTAATGCAACTCCTAACTTTAGATTCTATGGATTTTGTGCAAATTTAGGCCATGTAGAATCAATATGCTGAAAAGCAACACTATCATGAGGAATTCTAATTATCCCATCAGTACTTTTGTGATCATGTCCCCAAGTCAAAAATACCCTTGAATTAACTTTCAAAACTTAGATAACCCTTGACTAACCCTTGATTTTTAAGCTATACCCACAAATTTGTTAGAAAACACCTTGATAAATACTTCACATCTTGGTATTAATCATCAAACTTCTTGTCCTGCAAAAATTAAAATCAACCATTAGTCAAAATTATCATAAATTGTCGAAACTTATTTCAATCAAATAATCTTTTAATTTTTAATAATATTTTAAGAGAAATAATTATTTCCGATAGTGCGGTCTAAGAAAGTGCTTCTGAATAGTGGCCATTGAGCAACACCTCCATCTAATGAGGTCATTCTAGAGTAACCTCAATATAATGACAATTAGTCCGTATCAACCTCCATTTGATGAGGTCTCGCGGTTTAGACCAATGCCTGCTGCTGATGAAGTCATAAGTTTGAAACTTGTGCACTGACCCAGATCAGCACTATGAACACACTGTGAAGTGCAAGAAATAATATCTTTTTCCAAGTGCAAATTGTGACCCAAAAGAACACAAGCAAATGCATGATAATAAACAAGATACATATGAAAAGTCCTATCAGGAAAATTATGAGAAACACAAAGGTCTCCATGGATCTCAACACATGCTCTGATACCAATGCAACAAATCTACAATTACGACCACCACATGCTAGAGAGATGACTCTCCTCCCAACCAAATGCCTCTATATATAGCTCTCTCCAGGGATCGCCTTCTCTCCCCCTCCATCTGACCTTAGCCTCTTTAATGTTTTCCCTGTTTGGTTTTCAACAAGAGCAAGATATTTTTTGAAACAATTGAACACTTCATCTTTGTGTTTCATAAAATAAAATATGGTCCATCTGCTACAATCATCAATGAATGATACATAATACATGGATCCTAAAATTGAAGGATCTTTGCTAGGTCCCCAAACATCTGTGTGGACTAGCTCCAATAGATCACCATGAATGTAACCTTTCTTCATAAATGGTTGTCTATGAGACTTCCCAAATTAATATGCACTACATTTGTATATCATATGTTGCTTGGATATATTTGGTAATCCAAGCAACCTCTGATCCCTTCATATTTGCTTTAAACTTCTTTCTCCTATGTGAGCTAATCTTTTGTGCCACATTTCTAATTCTGATAAGGTTTGTCCTCCATAATTGAAAAGTGCTATATTTCTACTATCATGTACTTCAAATGTAAAGAGTCTGCATGTCCTTTCTCCTTTTTCTATCTTCTTGAATCCTTGTTGAGGATCTTCAACAAATGCTCCATTTCTTGTAAACCTTACCTGCAAGCCTTTTTCTACAATTTTTCCAACACTTATCAAGTTCTTGGTTATGGTAGGTACATAAAATACCTTACTGAGTAGATTCATGTTTCCATCTGAGGTCTTCACATTCCCAATCTTTTCAATTGAGTGCCTTGTATCATCTCCTGTTTGAACCTCATGCTTGTTCCTTGGATCCTCCAAGTCAAATAGCAATGCCACATTTCCTGGTACATGATTTGAAACAAGAATCTATATAAAACACATGCTCATCTGCTTTACTTTGCCTCATGGTCATGTTCATTAACAAAAGTGAGTCTTCTTGTGCATGCCCTTCAGTATAATTGTTGTAGTCTCTTCTTCCTCTATAGCCTCCTTGGTTATTGTAGTTGTTGTTATAGTTGTTGAAGTTGTTTGATCTTTGTTTGTTGTTACCCTTTGGAGTTGTCCTCTCCAATCATTTTAGCATAAAGAATCAAGAATACATCTTACATTTGTCAATCCAGGAAGTATACAAAGACCACAGCCCCTTCTAGATGATGGAATCCAAAAAATAAGAGGAAAATGACTAGATTTCTGAGAAATGATGAAGATGAAGAGCAATTTCTAGGGTTTTGATTATCTTGAGCAACACTACATCATTTCCAATGATCTTGGTGCCTAAAGTGTGTTATTTTCTTAGCGGAACACAATTATGAAGTCAAATCTCAAAAATGATACCTGTAACCTTCAGACGAGACAATTGCGATTCTATGAAAACTGACGATTTCCATCTCCAACACTATTCTTTAGCAGTTTCTCACTCAACACATCAAGCTTCACCTCTCTTCATACTCATTCATCAGAAATACACAATAAAAGCTTGCAAATTCCATGGATACACATAGAATAGACTCAACAAATCAAAGAAATTCACATGAAAGGAAGAAACACGATTTTCTGCAAGAAACTCTTCTCAATACTTGGATAGCACAGAATACAACTAACCAACCCCCTCATAATGGAGGAAATTATCTTTTATACATTTTCAAGTGTCCCTTTTCACACTTGAATTTTGGTCCTTTTCCTTTCTAGTCTAAAATTATGCTATCTAAGAGTTTCCAAAAATTCTAGAAAAAATACATATGATTCTAATTTACATGAGGAAGACTCTTTCTCATTTTTACATCATTTGCATAAATATTTCTACAATTTTTTTATCATTTTACAAATATTCTTCTTCAAAAAATGCTTCTTCTAACATTCTTCCCCTCCTAGACCTTTTGGATCCTAACAAAAGATATTCTTACTGATATTCAATGAATGCTTCCTTCACTTCTTCTTTCTCTGATATACTTGTGACAATAGATCATGACTTTTTCTTTATGTGATGTTCAAGTTATTCACCATTTCAAAAAATGCTTTCCTCCATTGCACAACAGCCTCCGGTTTATCTATTACATCTTTCTTCAGGTATTCCATGTATGCAACTTCATAGGCAGTGAGTCGAGACTTTGTTACCACTGATAAATTTCCAAATATTTTTTACTCTCTTTCAAAGAATCCATAATCAAATGCATCCTCAAAAATCTAAAGAAAATGACTACCCAAAAATATTGTTCTGCTATAATATGCCATTAAACAGATCATGTCCGGGGTTTCACTGAGATCAAATAATAAAGCATCAGATGGTGAGTTAAAACAAACCAATGTAATTTAGAGTTCTGACATCTGTATCTGTAAAAGTCTCTATACATGCCAATATGAGTCTCATTACTCTGATCAGTAAAATACAAGCTGGATCATTGACATCTTTGTATGTAGATATGACAGACTCTGCTGTGTCAACCATATATTTCTTTGTTGGCCACATTCCTGCCTTTGGTCCTGCTATCTTTGGAAAATTCAGCCATTTTGATGGAATCTGTCCCTCCTTCCTTCTTTCCCAAAAGACTGTCCAATCCCTTCTCCTTGCCATTGGACAATAAGCTGGATTGATTTTTAACTGTATAGGTGCTTCTTTCCATATTTTTTTGCATTCTTTATTGGTGTCCAACCACCTATTTCTCCATTTAGGATTGGCTTTTTCAAATAATTCCTTTGTCACATTGATGTCTTCCTCATATTCTAAATACTTGTTTGGAGGGAATCCCACCCTTGCCAACTGATAGTTTTTAATACTTTCAATAATCATGCAAAAGGGTATACCTAGGCCATCTGCTGCCCAATGGTGTTGATCAGGATTTATCCCTCTATTCAAGGCAAAGTTAACAATCTATTCCTCATATTCATCATGCATTTTTCTAATGAATTCCATTCTAGATTCTTTGTCTGTTAGAAGTCTCTGAACAAACTCCTCTACTGCTGCTTTGTTTTCTTGTTCATCACCATGCTGAGTCTTGTTATCATCACCCACTTCATAGTCTTCTGTTTGTGTAGTCTCTTCCTACTCTTTCACCTGGGTTTGTGGATTTTCCAATTTTTCCTGTAGCTCTTCTATCATCAACTTTAAGCTTCTACTTTGAGATGTCCACAACTCCTTTTCTGACTTCCACTCACTTCTTTCTTTTTCTAGACTTAACTGCCAATCTCTTCTTTCTTTTTCTATATCCATATGTAACTTATTATATCCCCTCGTAGCAGCATGTATACTGGCTTGCTTTTCCAACTCCTTAGCTTCCTTTAATTCTGTTTGCAATCTCATAATTTCTTTATTTAATTCTTCCTTCTCATCCTGTGTCACTTGTACAATCTTGCTTTCTTCCTTCAATTGGCCTTCTTCCATTAACAACTTGTTTATTTCCTCATTTGCTTTGACCATAATTTGATATGAACTCTACAAGGTTCTGTATCTCCCTTCAATTTTCTTCAGCTCCATATCCATTTTACTGCTATGCTCTGTTTGTTTTGCACACTTCTCTTCAAGATATTGGATCTTTTTTTTATTGCTGAACCTCCAATTCTTCCAAGGAAATTATTCTGTGTGTCAATTCCTCATTTCTCTCCTGTACAATCCTTAATTGTTCTACTAACTGTTCCTTTTCTTTCTTTTTCTCATTAATAATTCTACTGCCTTTTACAAACTCAGATTCAACTACCATGCCTGATATGATCATGTTTCTACTTGCTGGTCTAAACTGTTCTATATTGCTCATAATGACTTTGCAAGTAGAGCTTATATCCTTGGGTATCCTTTCCAACCCAGCTTCTAATTCCATTTATTTTACTTCTATCTGCTTTCCTCTTTGTAGTCATTCTCTTCTTCATCTTCTTTCTCATATTCTATGACCTCGTTCTCCTGTTCTTCATAGCCCTTTTCTGCTTTCATTTCTTCTTTGTCTGCAACATTTACCTCATATTCTAATATCTGATCCTCCTTCTTCTCATGTCCTGATGTGTCTTTAATTGTCTCCATTTCTTCTGCCTTCTTTTTCTTCATTCCTTGTCGTTCCTTTTCAAGGATATGTCCTTCCTTTTCCTGAATTAGGGTTGAATCAACCCCCACTGAGAGCTTTATTTGATCCTTTATTATCTGCTCTTTTTGTCCTTCCTCTTGCTCATCTATATCCATGAGATCCAAATCTTCTTCTTGTCCCTGATCTTTTGTAGTTGTGAACTCCTCATTTTGATTCAATTCTTGAAGTACATCTTCTATGCTTTGGTTTATTTCTTCTGCTGTATTTCCTTCTTTGACCTCTTGAAAAATTTTCTTTTCTACTACTTCTTCTTTTTCTTTGATTTGATCCTTGTCTTCTTTCTTGTGCACTGAACTGCATACTTGAGCTTCCTTTTCTGTTTCTTGCTTTTCCTCATCATATTTGAAGTAGGTCTAATGTGAAGGTTTTGTCCATACTGTCTTCAATCCTGAATCTACTAGTCCACAGCTGAACTCCTTCCTTACTTCAATGTCTTCTTCCATCATCACTGCTTTGCCTTTCAGTAACCTTCTCTCTTCCCCAGGACTATCCTGTTTTGCTACTTCTTCTTGGACCTGTTTTCCTTGTGGCTTCTCACTCAAGTCTTCTGGTGTTTTATTTTTTTCAGATGCTTGTACTCTCACAATTGGTATACTAGGCATTGATAAGTTCAAACTTCTCAACAAGAAGTTTTCAATATCACTCTCAGAATCTAAAGAGAATTGTGAAGAGCTTGCTATTCCTGATTTGTACATTCTTGGTTCTTCCACAACAATGGATTCCTCCTAATTTTTTCTTCTATTGTCACTTCTTCTATCTCCATCCTTGGTACAGGTTCTGCTACTGATTTTCCTTTACTTTTCTTAGTTAACTTCCTCTTCTGTACAGGTTTCTTCTAAACCTTCTTCTTCACTACAACTGTGGTTCTGGTTTCAGGAGGTCCTTGTAGCTCTTTGAAATATGCTAACAGTTCCACTTCTTTTTTGACAAACACTTCCTCTATTTCTGCTACCATCATCTGATCATGAAGCTCTTCATAGTGTTCTACTTCTTCTTGAATCCAATCAGTTGCTTTACAAGAGTAGTCCTCCAACATTTTTTGATACTAAGCCTCATATACTGCCCTTTTATTATTCCCTTGAGTCAAATAAGTATACAATTGCTCTTTACTTGTCTGAGGAGGATGAGGTTCATTCGAAGATTGAACTTCCTTCTGAGCCACTTTATGCTCCTCCTTGGTTGCTTCTACCTGTTCCAATTCTATCTTTCTGGGATCCACTCTTCTTTTCTTTACAGGAATGACTTCTTCTAAAATTCCCTTTCTTTTCCTTTCTGCTCCCCTCATGCTTTGTTGACCTTCTGCTTCTCTTACAGACATTAACCTAGAAGGACTTTTGATTCCTGTCATCAGACTTCTGAAGTATTGAGCTTTTGGAGCCAGTTGTAATTGATCTTCCATTCCTAGAACATGATATATAATTCTTGTTAAGAATTGAGCTCCATTCATGTACTTCTTTTGCTCCCAGTGTTTGGCTGCTTCCTTCAATTGCTCATGTATGTATGAATTTACATCCATTACTCCAAAAGGCTTCGTTTTTTCCTTATTATTGAACATAATTAATGTTGCTGGTTTGTGTGGCATGGTGTATCTAGATAGTTTTGGAAAACAGAAGTATTGTAAGAACATTCTGATAGCATACTCCTCATTCTCTTTTCCTTTAAAATCAATAAATGTAGAATATCTTGTATATGTAGCCTTATTCTTCTTAACAAAGCTGTTATCCAACTTGGTTCCCATCGTATAGAACTGTAGAGATGCCCTGATATGCTCTGCTTTTATAGTAATATTTACTTCCTGGTTTTATTTGTTCTTAACAGCACACCTGAAATATGCTTCATTGCCCTTTCCAACTTCTAGCAAACTGTTCATCACTTGTGCCACTCTTTCAAAGTCTATGAAGAATATGGATTCATCCAACAACTTGTGTATTCCTACTGCTTTCCATCTTTTGTAATTGACTGCAATTCTTTGGAATTTGTAAAACTCTTGGCATAGCATGGTGTACTTGTAACCTCCAACTCCCACAGTAAAAATATGCTGACCAATAATACCCAAAGTTTCCTTGAGCTCCTTGACTACCTTCTCTGCTTCTGAAATTTCCTGCTCTTCCTCAGACTCTAGCTCCACTTCTTCTACTGCAGCTTCATTATCCAAGAACCAATGTCCTCTAGATAGAGTTACTGAGTCTGCTTTGAAATCATGGATTGGTAGTTCCTTAGGATTCACCATTCTGAAGAAAATATAGCATCACACAAAAGAAAAAACTCCATCCACATGAGTCTCAAGAAATATAAACAAAATCACCTTAAAATTGAGATGTAATGAGAATGAATGAAAAACAATACTTAGAGAATTCCTGACTTTCCTATTTGTATCACAGATAAAAACTCAATTGAAGTGATCATTACATGTGTAGCAAGATGTCTAGTTCTCTCTTTTCTTCTGTCAGATTTTATAAAGAAAGGAAATATTTTTTAAAAAATAAGAAATTTGAAAAAAAATTGAATGAATAAAAGAAAAAAACAGACACCTTCTACAATACCATCTATATATCTTGCTTGTGCTATATAACTTATATAATTAAAAACAATTATAAATGAAAAATGGATAATTTTTCTCTCTCCTTTTTTTCTCTTCTCTTTTTTTTTTATTTTATTTTTTTTACATCCTTTCTTCCCCTCCTATTTCTCTTCTTAGAAAAAGGATGAGGTCTAACCAATTGAAATAATTTCCAAGATGTCATAATTTCTTCTCTGTACACTCTAATTTTCTCATCAAAAATCCTAAATGTATATTAGATAATCATGTTCTTTTTCCATTGAATCAAATCTGATTTTTTTACCCAATAATATTTGATTCTTGTTGAACCTGTTCTAGGAATAAACCCATCTTCTTTTGATCGGCTGTTCTTGGAATTTTTTGGCTTCCATATCCATTTAGTTCAGAGAACTTGTTTTGATGAGCAGTGCTTGTGTGTACTTTGTTTCCACATTCTTCTTGTTCTGATGCCTTGATGCTTCTGACTAATCCATGGTTGCCACCTTTTTTCTATCTCTTCACCATCTTTTGTTCCTTCAATTTCCTTCTGTTTTTGATTGAATGAAGCTTGACCATAAAGTGGTGGTATTGATAATGCCTTTGTATCTTCTAATGAAAAAGTAAATCCTTCCACGTCTGAGTCATGAATATCCTGTTGATCTTCCTGTTGTTCATTACTCCATAAAAGCATTAAAAACCTTTTGTCATTTACTCTCAACTTAAGCTTCATTTTTTCAAAATCCAAAATTACTTTACCTTGCTTTAGCCATGGTTGTCCCAAAATCAATTTCTCAATCATCATGTGATCTGGCCATTCTTCACAATCTATTCTCATATATTCTTTATTGAACTTAATTTCAATAGAAGGTGAAGACATGCTTTGTATTATCCGTCCTTCTAAGGTTTTGATAAATGTTTTGCTTTCAGTCCTTTTTAGATTAAACTTATCCAACAAAGCTGAACTGATCAAATTTACTTGTGCACCTGAATCTATCAAAACTTTGATTATTTCATCCTGAAAATTCATTGTTATAACAGGCAAATGTTCTCTTGCTCTTTGAGGTGTTCCACACAAAAGGACTTCTCTAAAATCTTTGGTTTTTCTTATCCTTTCCTTTGCCTCCTGTTGAGCCTCCTTCCTAATGTTTTCCTCTTCTTTTTTCCTATTTTGAGCTTGATGTATTCTTCTCCATTCAGAAACTATTAATGGAAGATCATACCTTTTTACTCTACATCCACTTATGAAATTTGGCATGATTTCTCCATCCACATTAGCTAGTTGGATAGCTCAGCTGTTACTTATTTGATGGACAATATAAGGCCCATGTCCTTTTTTGTGAAATTTTTTCTGATGTTCTTTTACTGTGTATGCCAGAACTAGATCTCCTTCTTGGAGATCTTTGTCTTTAATGTGAACATCATGATAAGCTTTTTGCCGTTTCTTGTGTTGATATATTTAGGTAGTGATGTGTGTGAACACTCTAGGACTGTCGGGGCACTTTTTTCCCTCTTTAGGAGGTTTTTTTCCCCCGGCTTGTATATACGCCTATTGCCCTAATGGGCTACTTATCTTTGTACATTCTCTAGTAATACATTCACTCTTGTGTGTTGTGCTCCAAGCTTCTTCTTCTTCCTTGTGCTGTTCGCGTGCTTCCGCAGACGTCTAACTCCAACAATTGGTATCAGAGCAGGTCGTTGCTTCTTCTAGGGCGCCGTCGACACTCCTCCGTTTGCAGTCTTAGATTCGCACAAAATTTGGTGAGCATACTCAGGGTGTTTCCGAGATCAAAACAACTTTGCTGTGTGGTGCCAAAATCGCGATCTGAGCTCGTTTCGGCCTCTGAACGCACTATCGCAGTGCTTGTGCAGGCTATTTCGTCCTTTTGTGCCAAAGGTATATACCAGTTTCTGTTCGCCAGTTTAAGCGTCTCGAAGTCTGCTACAGGTCTAGCAGAACTCATCTCGGCAGTTCTGTTCAACTTTTTGAGATACAGTCAATTTTCTGCATCAAGGTATTTTAGTCACCGGCCATGGCTGAAAGCAGTGATGTATTCCGTATGTTGGCTGTTGAGGATAAGTTGGATGGTACCAACTACCCATTATGGGCTTATATGATGCGACATGTACTAGTTGCAAAAGGATTGTGGAACATTGTGCAGGGTGTTGAAAGACGTCCTGTTACACCTGTAACGACAGGTACTGTAAATACAGGTGTTCGAGCTGATGAAGATGGTGTCGAAGATGATATTCCGCAGATTCCTGTTCGTGCTGCTGTTTCTGTTGCACCTACTGCAGAGCAGATGCGTTGGGATGGCAGAGATGCCCAGGCACATGCATTGATAGCTTTGTCTGTCAAACGTGCCATTATTCCTCACATTCGCTCTTGCAGAACAGCAAAGGATGCTTGGGATACACTTACCACTTTGTACCAGGCTAGGAATGAGGCTCGTGTTGCTTACCTCCGAAAACAGTTGGAGAGTGAGCACATGAATGAAGGTGATTCGATGGAAAGTTTTCTTACAAAGATCAAAGACCTGAAGGAACAATTGATTTCTGCTCATGAGGTTATACCGGATAGCTCACTTGTGCAGACCGTTCTGAATGGCCTTCCTGATTCATATCAGAGTTTTGCCTCTACTCTTCGATTGATGATGAAAGGCAATCCGAATGCCTTGTCATTTGAGGAATTAGTCTCTGTTCTGTTGCAGGAAGATGAGTCCAGGCAGAACAGGTCCATTATGCGTGTTGCAGATTAAGCTTTCCTGGCTAGTCAGAAGGGCAAAGGAAAATGGAGCTCTTCTACTAGTAAGCAGAAATCTGCAAATGCTGCACAATCGAAGAACCAGGATAAAGATGAGAAGAAATCAGAAAAGCAGAAATTGTTCTACAAGTACTGTAAAGGAAATGATCATATTATAAAGAACTGTCCAAAACTGGCTGCTAAAGAGGCAAAGAAGAAAGAGGCTGGAATGGTTGTTGCAGAGGCCTCTACACCAAAAATAGAGTCTACAAATCTTGTGCAGGAAGAAGAATGGGCGTTTACTACTGTCTCCAGTTTTGACCCATCTTCTCATGATCAGTGCAAGTCTGCAGTAGACTCAGATGTTTGGTACTTTGACAGTGGGGCAACCAAACATATTACCTCGCAGCGCAGTTTCTTCTCTTCACTCGAGCCTGCCCCTACAGGGAATACTGTCACATGCGCCAATAACTCCTCTTATCCTGTTATGGGAGTTGGTAAGATCATTCTGACTACTGCTGATGGTAGTTCTTTCACTTTGTCAGATGCTTTATTTGTGCCAGGGATCAAAAAGAACCTGTTATCAGTTTCTGCATTAGCCAAGATTGGCTTGGTTGTGAAATTCGTTGATGACAGGTGTACAGTCCATGATCTCTCAAATGGCGATGTGATTATTGCTTCTGGCATTTTATGTCGTGGGCTGTATAAGCTCATAGACTAGGAAAAAACTGTGAATGATTCCGCATGTGCAATTCATGATTCTCAGGCTATGTCAGATGCAAAGCTTTGGCATGCACGCTTTGGTCATCTGAATTTTGCTAGTTTGTTACGCCTGCAGAAATCTGAAATGGTGTCCTCTTTGCCCAAACTTGAGGCACCTGGAAAACATGTTTGTGAAGGCTGTATTTTGGGCAAAATGCAGCGTTCTTCCTTTCCAAAAGATGGTTCAGTTCGGGCTATGCAGAAATTGGAGCTTGTACATAGTGATGTCTGTGGTCCTATGCAGACACCCTCTTTTCGAAATTACCTTTACTTCGTGACTTTCATTGATGATTTTTCCAGGCATGCATGGGTATATCCACTCAAAGCAAAGTCTGAAGTGTTCATGTGCTTCAAACAGTTTTTGGTTTTAGCTGAAAATCTGTCAGCATGTAAAATGGGCACCCTCCGTTCTGATCGAGGGGGGGAATATATGTCTTCAGATTTTAATGCATTTCTGGCTGAACGTGGGATAAAACACCAGTGTACAGTGCCGTATACACCTCAACAGAATGGAGTTGCTGAACGAAAGAACAGGTCACTCATGGAGATGGCGAGGTGCATGGTCAAAAGTCAGGCTTTACCACATAGTTTCTGGCTTGAGGCTGTCATGTGTGCAGCATATATACTGAACAGGTGTCCCACTAAAGAGTTGCAATCTATCACTCCATATGAGGCTTGGCATGACCGCAAGCCATCTGTTGCTCATCTGCGTGTTTTTGGTTGTTTGGCATATGCATTAGTGCCTGAACAACATCGCAGAAAATTGGATGATAAGGCAGTAAAATGTATTTTTGTTGGGTACAGTTCTGAAAGTAAAGGCTATGCATCAGATTGCTATGCTATGGCTGCATCTAGTCTCTGTAATGAGAATGAGCCTGTTTCTTTTGATGAAGCACAAAATTCAGAAAATTGGATGGCTGCTATGCAATCTGAATATGATGCTATAATGAAGAATGGTACATGGTCTTTATGTGACTTGCCTCCTGGCAAGAAGGCCATTGGCACTAAGTGGGTATACAAGCTGAAGCGTAAACCTGATGGTACAGTTGATAGGTATAAGGCTAGGCTTGTTGCAAAGGGTTATGCGCAGGAAAGAGGCATTGATTTTGATGAGACCTTTGCACCTACATGCCGTATGACTACTGTTCGGAGCATTTGTGCACTTGCAGCCCATCATGGTTGGAATGTACATCAGTTGGACATTAAAACAGCATTTCTGAATGGTGACTTGCATGAAGAAGTGTATGTTTTTCAGCCCCGTGGCTTTGTGCAGAAAGGGCATGAAAACCAAGTGTGCAGGTTAAAGAAGGCGTTATATGGTTTAAAGCAAGCACCACGTGCTTGGTATGAGAAAATACATGCCTATCTGATTGCACATGGTTTTGAGAACAGTCCAACTGAAAGCACCTTATATGTTAAGCGTGCTAATGATATGCTTTTGATCATTGTTGTCTATGTAGACGACATGCTGCTCACTGGTCCTCTTGAGAAGCATATTGCTGATTTCAAGGCTGATTTGCATGCCTCATTTGAGATGTCTGATTTGGGGCATTTGTATCACTATTTGGGCATTCAGTTTATGCACGTTGATGGTTGAATGGCTTTGTGTCAAACGAAATATATTGACACATTATTGCAGCGTTTTGGCCTTGAAGACTGTAAGCCTATTGCCACTCCTATGGAGACAGGTTTACGATTGAGTCTTCATGATGCTGGAGATGCATTTGATGCTGTTCTCTATCAGCAGGCTGTTGGATGCTTGATTTACTTATGCATTACTCGGCTAGATATTCAGTTTGCTGTCTCACAGATGAGCAGGTTTATGCATTGCCCAGGAGTCACGCATTGGAAAGCGGTTAAGCGCATCTTTCGCTACTTGAGTGGTACTCGGCTACTTGGGTTGTTTTATCCCAAGGGGGGATCACTACCGCCAGATTTGCATGCTTTTTCTGACTCAGATTGGGCTGGTTGCTATGACACTCGTGTGTCCACCAGTGGTTTTTGCTTCATGCTTGGTAGCTCATGTATATCTTGGTTGAGCAAGAAGCAGCCTACTGTGGCCACTTCCAGTTGTGAGGCTGAGTATAGGGCAGCTTTCACAGCGACTGTTGAGTGTGTGTGGCTCAGACGCCTTATGGCTGATTTGGGTGTTGTCCAATCTTCTGCCACCACCATCTTCACTGACAGTCAGAGCGCATTGGCAGTTGCGAGGAACCCTGTGTTCCATGCTCGCACTAAGCACATTGAGGTGCATTATCACTATGTCAGGGAGAGGTTCTCTGGTGGGGAGATCAGCTTGGCATATGTGCCCACGCAGGAGAACATTGCAGACCTTTTCACGAAGGCTCTGCCTAGGGAGAAGTTTGAAGCTTTCCGCAAAGCTTTGGGCTTACTTCCTTTTGTGGAGTGATTTCTACATAGCGTGGCACTTCCTTATACATGAGTGCCAGCTCCTTGTTCACCGCATCACTCCCAGGGGGGATTTGTTGATATATTTAGGTAGTGATGTGTGTGAACACTCTAGGACTGCCGAGGCACTTTTTTCCCTCTTTAGGAGGTTTTTTTCCCCCGGCTTGTATATACGCCTATTGCCCTAATGGGCTACTTATCTTTGTACATTCTCTAGTAATACATTCAGTCTTGTGTGTTGTGCTCCAAGCTTCTTCTTCTTCCTTGTGCTGTTTGCGTGCTTCCGTAGACGTCTAACTCCAACATCTTGTCTGCATATATGCTCATGATTGCTTGAAGTCTAGAAGCTCCCAGTTTTTCCAATTCCACCACTCTCTTAGATAACTCATGTCCATTCCATTTGTATTGACTACCTACCCTTAGTGTGGGAATAAGAAATTATAGGCAGAACTGCATTTTGACCATAAACTAAGTTAAATGGGGTGGTTCCAAGTGCAGTTTTGTATGCCACTCTATAGGACCATAGAACATGGTTAAGTTGTAAATCCCAATCATTCCTATTTGTGTTTACCAATTTTGACAAGACAGTACAAAGTACTTTTTTAGTGCTTTCTGCTAACCCATTGGCTTGTGTGTGATATGGGGCTGATTTTCTATGATAGATCATGAAATATTCAGTTATGTTTTCTATGATTTGGTTTAAAAAATGAGTCCCCCTATCACTTACCAATTCAATTGGTAGCCCAAATCTGGTAATGATATTTTCATAGAGAAATCTTGCTGTAGTATGAGCATCATTTCTTTTTGTAGCCTTAGCCTCTACCCATTTAGTCAAGTAATCTGTGGCTACTAATATGTATTCAGCATGGGATTGTTTTGCTGGAGGATGTATGGGTCGAATGAAATCCAACCCCCATTTGCTAAATGCTCTTGCTGAAATCAATGGTACTAATGGCATATTATCTCTTTTATTTGGTTGACTCACTCTTTGACAAATGTCACATCTCTTTACATATGTTCTTGCATCTGGGAACATATGAGTTTAGCAGTCCTATCACTTGAAAAATGTTCTCCTGCTACTCCAGAATGTGCCATCTCTAACATTTCCATATATTTATTTTGAGGAACACAAATTCTTAAATATCCATCCATCCCTCTCTTGTACAACTGATCTCCTATTAGTTGATACTCTTCAGAAATCATTTGTAGATTCTTTGAGTCTGCACTATCTCTTCCTTGTTTTCCTTTTTTGTTCCCTTTCAATTCCTCAATTATGTTCACACTCCACTCTGGGTTTTTCTCAAACCAATATAGAGTTATAACTTCTGAATTTTGCAAGGATTGGCATTCCAAGCAGTTGTTAATAAATTTTGTTACATCTTGAATCTTATTGGGCCAATGTACTCCCATCCTGCTGAGATTATTTAGGGTGACTAACATGGAAGCATGAGTACAAGGGTTCCAACGGTGAGCTCTTCTCAAATACTCCTGTTGCTCCTCTTCTAGAGTACAATATTCTAGTATGCCTGTATGGTTGAGGTGATACAAGTGCCCAACTAGCAGCATAAAATTCCTGCTTTGTAATACCAAATGTGTGTTATTTCCAACTGTTCTACAGGGTCCCATGGTTAGCAAAGGTACTAAAATCATGGCCCATTCAGGAATACTTTCTACTTTGAACAGGTATGTATCTGGCAAATCATCATTTAAAGGTGAACTTGGCTCTTTAGCTTGAATCTTGGACAAATGGTCTGCTCTAAAATGAGTTTTCCCTTGTCTGACCACTACCTCAAACTCAAATTCCATCAGTAGAAGAAACCATCTGACTATCCTCCTAGTGTGACAAGGTTTGTTTAAGTAGAGTAAAGCTTGGTGATCCACAAAAAATTTAAACTTGTTGGCCAAAAGGTAATGTCTATATTTTTTTACAGCAAATATCATTCCCAACCCTTCCCTTTCAGTGGTTGTGTAATTTTTCTCTGCTGAATTCAGTTGCCTACTAGCATAAGCAACTGGAAAATCTAATTTGCTCCCTTCTATTGGTTGTGCTAACACACATCCCAAAGCATAATTTGAAGCATCCATGTGGACATGAAAAATTTTATCCCACTGTGGGGTTTTTAGAATTGGTGCTATCACCAAACAAGTTTTAAGAGTCTCAAAAGCTTGGTCACACTCTTTGGTCCACTCAAATTTTGTGATTAAGGCATACAAAGGTTTTGCAATGTCAGCAAACTTGTGTACAAATTTTCTATAATACCTGCAATGTCCCATGAAAGTTTGAAGTTCTTTTACATTTATTGGCTTTGGAAGTTCCACTATGGCCTTAATTTTCCTTTCATCAGTTGAAATTCCATTTTTGGACACTATGTGACCTAACATTCTCCCTTGTCTTACAAGGAACACACACTTCTCTAGATTTAAACATACCCTGTGTGTTCTGCATTTCCTGAATATATTTTCTAAATATTCCAAATGATCCTGACTTTTTAATGAAAAAGTACAAAGATCATCCACATAAATTTCCATTATATTCCTCAAGAATTCTTTGAAGATATGACACATCAATCTTTGAAAAGTGGCTGGGGCATTAGTTAACCCAAAGGGCATAACCCTAAAAGCATAAATTCCCTATTCTGTGGAAAAGGTAGTTTTATGTTGTTCTTCCAAAGCTATGGGTATCTGATTGTATCCTGAAAAACCATCCAAAAAACTATAGACCTCCTTCCCTGCAACTCTTTCTAAAAGATGTTCTGTTATAGGCAATGGGTAGCTATCTCTTATAGTTGCAGCATTCACTTTTTTCAAGTTAATGCATAACCTAAGTTTCCCATTCTTTTTTGGTACTACAACTATAGGAGATATCCATTCTGTATACTCAATCTCATATATGAAATTGGCAGCCAGCAGCTTGTCAATTTCTTCCTTTATTTTAGCAGAGTATTTATCATTGAATGTGTAGTGTCTTTGTTTGCTGGGCTTTGCATCAGGTGTAATAGGAATCTTATGCTCACAGATTTTTGGGTCAATTCCTTTCAAATCCTTATAGCTGTAAGCAAACACATCCCTATAGTTTTTAGCCAAATTTCTTAAGGCTTCCTCCTCTTGATATGTCATGTCATCAGCTATTAGAATATGTCTTTCTTCCACCTACACACACATATGCATACATAATGCACATGCAGACATACACATACATAATGCACATGCAGACATACACATACATAATGCATACACATGCACACACATATACACATACACATACACACACATACACACACATACACACACACATACACACACACATACACACACACATACACATACATACACACACACATACACAGACATACACACACACACATACACACACATATATGCATACACACACACATAGAGAGACATGCACACACATACACATACATGCATACATATGCATATGCATATGCATACATACATACATACTTACATGCATACACACACATATGCATACAACATACACATACATAATGCATATGCATACATAATGCACATGCATACATACACATACATAATGCATACACACACATATGCATACATAAAGCATACACACACATATGCATACATACATGCATACACACACACATAGACACATACACATACATAAACAGATCCACACTCATAGACACACACACATACACATAGACGTGCACACACATACACACATATACACACACACATACACACATAGACACATACACACATAATGATGCATTCATACACATACAGATGCATACACACATACAAATGCATACACACATACACACATAATGATGCATTCACACACATACACATGCATTCACACAGGGATACAGAATTTAAATATGACCTTTCTCCCTGGTATAGAGTACACATATTTAGGCAGTGTAGTTGTGCATGAAAACGAGATAATGCAGTGTCCTGTTGGGAATAAATGGTTAACAGATTGCCATACGGGAATTGTCCCAAGTCTTTGCTATAAAAATGGGACTCAAACTGCTCTTTAGTTCCTAACAACGAGTCTATGTGTGTCTATGTGTAAACCCACAACCTATCTACTAACACTCAACGAGTTTCTCATGAAAAGAGATATACACTTATCTATGTGTATGTGTGTGCATGTGTTTTTATGTGTGTGTCTATGTGTAAACCCACAACCTATCTACTGACACTCAACGAGTTTCTCATGAAAAGAGATATAAGCTTATCTCCTTGCACATGATTTAACTCAAATAGAATTTTCTCCTGTGAATAATTCACATAATTCACTGCTAATGCTCCCTTGTATATGCTTCTCCTTTGTTGATGGACCCACGTTGTAAACCCACAAACTGTCTACTGACACTCAACGAGTTTCTCATGAAAAGAGATATAAGCTTATCTGTCTGCACATGATTTAACTCAAATAGGTTTTTCTCCTGTGAATAATTCACATAATTCGCTGCTAATGCTCCCTTGTATATGCTTCTCCTTTGTTGATGGGCCCACGTTGTAAACCCACAACCTTTCTACTGACACTCAACAATTTTCTAATGAAAAGAGATATAAGTTTATCTATCCACACGTGAATTAACTCAAATAGGTTTTTCTCCTGTGAATAATTCACATAATTTGGTGCTAATGCTCCCTTAATGTATATGCTTCTCCTTTGTTGATGGGCCCACCTTGTAAACCCACAACCTGTCTACTGACACTCAACAAGTTTCTCATGAAAAGAGATATAAGCTTATCTGTCTGCACATGAATTAACTGATCAAATAGGTTTTTCTCTTGTGAATAATTGACATAATTCACTGCTAATGCTCCCTTGTATATTCTTCTCCTTTGTTGATGGACCCACATTGTAAACCCACAACCTGTCTACTGACACTCAACGAGTTTCTCATGAAAAGAGATATAAGCTTATCTGTTGCACATGAATTAACTCAGATAGGATTTTCTCCTGTGAATAATTCACATAATTCGCTACTAATGCTCCCTTGTATATGCTTTCTGTCAATGGTGCACACTGACATCTCACCTGTATGCGTGCCTACATGTAAACAAAACCTCATTACACCTCAGACAGTGATCTAATGTAATATCAGAGATTATTAAATCTAAGCAAAGAACCTGAGCTGAAAAACGTGTCTTCTGCTTCCCATCAGTCCAGGCATATGGATTGATGTTCATCTCTCCATAGCTATCTGCCTCACAAATACCATGCAACTTTTTATCAATGTAATTAAACAAAAATAATGGCATCCCTGGTCGGACATTCTTTACATAGATGATATGAGAAGCTCGAAGGCGTGGACATGCACAAAAGCTAATGATCAAGCTATTGTTCATGCATGTGGTTTAAAGGGAGAGACGTATATCTGTGATAGAAAGTAAGAGGATAGATAAAGTATACCAAACAGAAGCTGTGTGACGCATTCATTGTAAGTCGCATGATCACAGCCAAAAATCACAGCAGCAAGCTCCTTCGCCAGAAGGTTCAAGAACGGGAGCGGTAATGAAGGAGAATGGCTAGCCCAAGAGGAAGGAGAATGAAGGCCTTTGTATGTTTCGTTCTTATGTCCAGCTCCCATGACAGAAGCACTCTGCTGGCGATGAGACTTGTAAGAGTAATTTTAGAGTTTGTTGGAAACGTTAATTACAAATTTATGTAATGAGATCATATGCTACGTGTGTATTAATTACAATAATACTTTCATAATAATATTTTTTATGAATGAAGGCATTCTGTGGGTAGAATATTGACACCAATGGATGAAGATATGAAAGATATTGACACCAGCATTCACGAGTTCACTGTCAAGGATGTAGTTGACAATGATGTGGATAGCAATCTGTGGAGCATGCGCAAGAGCACAGCTAAATGGTTCAGGATCTTGGGTGTTCTGTCGGGTATGATCGCCATTGGGAGGTGGTTTTCTGATATTTGCAGATGGAAGAACCCTATCACCACAGCTCTCGTCCATTTCCTATTCCTCTACATGTTCCTCATCGGAGCTTGGCATTACAAATTTTGCCCACGCCTACCACCCCATATGGATCCTCGTCTCTCACACGCAGAGGCTGCCGAACCTGATGAGCTAGACGAGGAGTTCGACAATAGATCCCAAGGTGAATAAATGAAGAGAGTTCTTGTACCTTTTGCTATTGTGCATGTCGATGATTCCAAGGGTGAATTAATGAAGAGAGTTCTTGAATATCAAACATCATATTCATACTAGCTAATGACACCCAATATGTTGTTCTTTTTTTATTTCAATATTTTTAAAAATTCTCTTTGGAGTTCTCCAAATATCATGTCATCTATATCCATGTAAGCAACTACTCATGAATTATGAACCACTCTAGTAAATTGTGGATGATTGAAATCTTAACCAATAATATCGCAATAAATATACCGATGCAAAGTTGCATGTATGTAGTGTTATTTTCTCCTTTCTTTCGTTCATGTTGTATTCTTAAGATGTAGATATATACATGTTGGCAAACTTGAACTTCTATAACATTTCAAGAACAAGAGTCAACAATTAAAAGAACAAGAGAGAGATTCAACAAAGAGAGAGAGAGACAGAGAGAGAGAATTCAAAGCGAAAAAGATGTAGAAAGAGAGAAACAGAGACTCGCATATACTTGCTTTAGCTCGTAAGCACCATGCAACTGCGATCGTTGGAGAGCTCTTCGATCAGATGTGTAAAAATGCCGATCGAAGAGCCTCCAACGTTTTAATTTTTTTCCGGCAACAGACCATCATGTAAGCGATGCTACGTGCGTTGCATAAACGACGTCAAAACAGCATCGCTTATGCGACGTAAAAAGTGTCGCTTATGCGACGTAAAAAGCGTCGCTTATGTGACGTAAAAAGCATTGCTTAAGCGACGCTTTTTGGAATCGTCGTGTTAGCGACGCTATAGGCGAGCGTCGTAGGTCCCGTCGCAGTACAAGTCGTAAAACGCATCATTCACTTCGTCGTTTAATTGACGGTTCGCACGACGCTCATTACGACGCATTTTGTAATTT
Organism: Ceratopteris richardii; assembly: GCA_020310875.1. NCBI lineage: Eukaryota > Viridiplantae > Streptophyta > Polypodiopsida > Polypodiales > Pteridaceae > Ceratopteris > Ceratopteris richardii. The sequence continues at coordinate 34,881,513 of CM035429.1, read as the reverse complement.
TATAGCGATGAATTTCTGTCGCCTTAACCGTTGGTATACGCCCGTATTCCTTGTAGTGAAAGTCCCAGCCTCTTAGCCCGCTCCAAGAAATCGGAATCACGTTGCCACTGCACAACTTCTTGCTTCTTAGGTGTATCCGTTTGCTTCGGCTTTGGTTTTCCTCCTTGACCATTAATAGAGTTAGTCGATCTCTCTCCATTTTGATTTATTGAAATAGGTCTTGGGGGTCGATATCCTGTTGAGATGAACCTTGATTTCAATGCCTTTTTCGTGGTAAACTTCTCCATCTTCTCAAAGTTTTCTGCTTTTGCAACTGCATCGAGAAAATCTACACATCCGGACCCCTTTACTTGAAAGCAAAGCTCTTCCCGCAAACCCTCAATAAACTTGCTTTTTAGTGCATCTCCAAAAACTTCTAGTGCATACTTATGTAAATGCAAAAATTTCTCCTTATATTCTTCAACGAACAAGTTATATCTATCATCCTCATGCTGCTTGAAAGAGTAGAATTCCATTTTCTTTTCCATCCGATAATGTGGAGAACAATAACGATTCTCTACTTGCTCTCGAAATTCTTTCCAGAGGATCGGACCTTCACGTGTTCTTATCTGTATGTAAGATTTCCACCATAGTTTTGCGACTCCTCACAGATGGAGAATTGCCACCTTTGCTTTTGATTCCTTACTAAATACGCGCAAGTCAAAGACATCTTCAAGTTCCTCAATCCATGATTCAAGATCCTCTCCGGTTTTCTTCTCACCATCAAATTCATTTAATTTTGCTCTTTTGAACACTTGCTTGAGTGCAGATTCACCTGCATCATCGTCCTCTTCAGGTTCACTTTGTCGTCTAGCTCTACGTGTGTTCGATGTGCCCGCACCATTACCACCTTTAACATTGAGGTCCATGAAAGCATTTGCAGTAGCCTCTTTTTGTTTGTTGGATCTTTCTTTATGTAATTCTGCATTCAATCTACGGATAAGCTCTTCTTGTTCTTTTATCTTCTTCCTCAAAGCCTGCATCTTGTTCCGGAATCCAACTCTGCTCTGATACCACTTGTAACAAGTCTCCTAAACTTGAATCACAATCTCACACAGAATAATAGGTTTTGATACCACAAGATATAAAGAAGGAAAACATAGTATACACAGAACAAGAAGAGAGAGAATTTTATTATCTGTGCAGATTTCCAAGTAGTTCTGATCTACGTTACAAAATCTATCAGATTGCTTCAATGTGAAGCCTCATCCACTCGACCATCCCCGAGCTGATCTCAACCCCAATCTCAATCACAATCACAATCTCAATCCCAATCTCAATCACAATCACAATCTCAATCTCAATCTCAATCTCAATCTCAATCTCAATCGCCATTCTAGAAGCCGAAAAACGATCCCTTTCTATCTCTCAGTCTTCGTCTTTTTGGGATCTCCGCCTTTCGCCAGTGCACGGCCAATCCACGCCTTCCTAGACCTGCACTTTTAGAATCTGCATGCTCCAAGATAGAGTCTTTTCGCATGTCCCATGCAAGACTTCCAGACCACCCATGCATCTACTTTTCATGTCCACCACCAAGAATCGTACCTGCAAAAATAGAGGTGATCCCTGCAACACACTCACATACATACGTCAATCACCCAAAATTAACCCATATACCCATGTGCGTTTTCTAAATCCGCGAACATGAATAAGATGAATGAATGAAGGCTTCTCTTTTTTTGTTTTTGAGTGTTGGAAAACGACACTTTTCAAAACCCTGTAACCCAAAAACAATGAGGAATCAGCTTGAGCTTGTGAGAGACAAAAATATTGAGTTCTTAAATCCGTACAATAATGTTAGAGACGCATCAGGAAAAACCAGATCATTTGTTCTAAATTCCAAGGGTCTCTTTTTGAGATCATGATATAATTTTTGATGTTTCTGTGCATCTTTCATGTTTTTCCTTACCTTATTTAGCTCCAAATCCATGTTTCCAAGCATCTGTTTGGATATTTCAACGTGATTCTGTGAATTAAAAAATGAATGCGACAGCAAGCAATTATAACCATACACTGCTTCAAAAGGTGTCATCTTTATAGAGGAATGCCATGCACTATTATATGCATACTCAACCAAGGGAAAATATTCAGTCCAATTGTTTTGCTTATCATTCACATACATGCGTAACATATCCTCAAGCACCCTGTTAACCCTCTTGGTCTCACCATCGGTTTGAGGATGAAATGCAGTACTCATGCGCAATTCTGTTCCTATGGATTGAAATGTTTCTTTCCAAAAATTAGATATGAACCTTTCATCCCTATCTGAAATTATACTTTTGGGTATACCATGTAACCTAAAAATTTCTTTTATGAAAAGTTTAGCAACATGCAAAGCTGTATCAGTTTTCCTCATGGGAAGAAAATGTGCCATCTTTGTAAGACGGTCCACGACAACAAAGATGGTATCATGCCCACTTCTGGTCACAGGCAACTTTGTTATGAAATCCATATAGATGGATTTCCATTTTTTATCAGACACATCTAATGGTTGTAACATGCTAGGACTCCTTTTCAATTCGGCCTTAACCTGTTGACATTTCAGACATTCTTCCACATAGCTCTTAATATCATAGTTCATATGTGGCCAGTAATATGAAGCTTTCACTTTTGCATAAGCTCTAGAAAAACCAAGGTGTGCAGAGAAAGGTGCATCATGATAGTCGTGCATAGAACCTGGATTCATACCCAAAATTTTCAAGATTGTTGCATAAAATAAATCTTCTTTTAATTCTTTTCCAATATCAAAATCAGAGGATAAAATAGAAATTGAACTGCATAAGGGTTTACGACTCAAAGCATCGGCCACCTTGTTTTCTTTTCCTGCTAAGTATTTAATATAAAAATCATATTCACTTAGCAATTGGATCGGGATCGTTTTTGTGTATTGTTAAGTAAAGGTTGACTAAATATGTATTTAAGGCTCTGATGATCTGTTCTTAATTCAAACTTTATTCCTAGCAATAAGTGTCTCCAATGTTTAAGTGCATGAACAACTGCAAGTACTTCTAAGTCATGTGTTGTATAATTTAATTCATGTTTCCTTAATTTCCTTGACTCATAAGCCCTCCCTTCTTGTGAGAGTACGCATCCGATTTGGCTTCCACTAGCATCACATGCAACAATAAAAGGCTTCCCTAACTCAGGTATCTTTAGCACACAATTTTTGATAACTTTCTATTTTAATTCGTCAAACGCCTTTTTACACTCATCGTTCCATGTGAACTCTCTATTTTTCTTTGTCAATTCTGTAAGAGGATTTGCAATTCGAGAAAACTCCCTAATGTGTGCCCTCTCATATTGTGCCAAACCAAGGAAGCTTCTCACATCCCTCACACATTTGGTGTAGGCCAGTCCACTATGCTTTTAACTTTCTCAGGATCTATGTGAATCCCTTCCTTAGAAACAACTCTCCCCAAATAAGTCACTTCCCCTTTTGCAAAAAAACATTTACTCATCTTACTATATAGTTTATGCTCTCTTAGTTTTTGTAAAGTCTTCTTGAGATGCAATGCATGTTCATCATCATCCTTAAAATACACAAAAATATCGTCAAGAAAAACTAATATAAACTCATCGAGATATTCATGAAACACATTATTCATCAAACACATAAATGTTGCAGGAGCATTTGTCAATCCAAAAGGCAAAACTGTGAACTCATAATGACCATATCGTGTTCTAAAAGCGGTTTTGGGTATGTCCTCAAACTTTACTCTAATTTGATGATATCGCGATCTTAAGTCAATTTTAGTGAATACTGTGGCACCACTCAATTGACTCAGCAGTTCATCTATGTGTGGTAGTGGATACTTGTTCTTAATGGTTTTCTTGTTCCATCCCCTATAGTCAATACAAAGTCTGTATGAACCATCTTTCTTTTTCTGAAACAAAACAGGTGCTCCCCAAGGTGAAACACTAGGTCTTATCAACTCCTTCTTCAATAGATCATCCAATTGGAGCTTCAACTCTTTCAATTCATCAATATTGAACCTATAAGGTGCTCTAGAATAAGGCTCACTTCCTGGATAAAGGTCTATAGCATGATCAATTTTCCTAGGAGGAGGCATGCCCGGTAGATCATCAGGAAATACATTTGCGTACTCATCTAAAAGTTTTTTAACATATTTCGGTATTTCCTCTTCTTTTTTCTCTTGAAGGTCATGCACATAAAACAAATATGTCTCACAACCCTGTGGAATAGCCCTAATCAACTTTATTGCAGAAATAGGAGAAAAACTTGAATTACACTTGCCTGCAAGACGATGTTCCTTCCCTTCTATTTTCAAAGTAAGGATCCCGCTTTCACAACCAATCATGACACTATTATGAACTAACTAGTCCATTTCGATGATTACATCACATTCTCTCATTTCAATTACATGGAAGGTAACCAAAAATGTATGTTCTCCTAACATAAAATCAAGATTCTCAATACAGGCTCGAGTAGTGTATCCTACCATTAGCCATCTGTACAGGTCTTTTAGTCTGCATCTCAATATGCAACCCTAAAGCTTCTACCATCTTAAGTGAAAGGAAACAATTTGTACTACCCGAATCAATCAAGAAACTAACCTTACGTGAGGATATGTCCCCCATAATCCTAATCACCGATCCCTTGAATAAGAAGAAGTTTTCATGCATTGAAGTCTAGGGCTAGAACACTTACCTTAATCATTCGCTTCCTCAATTGTCGTGTTTTCTTCTTGTAGATGAGCTATCTTCGCTTGCATAGAACGGTTGATGGCCAATCACAATCACAATCACAATCTCAATCTCAATCTCAATCGCCATTCCAGAAGTCAAAAAACGATCCCTTTCTATCTCTCAGTCTTTGTCTTTTTGGAATCTCCGCCTTTCGCTAGCACACGGACAATCACGCCTTCCTAGACCCGCACTTTTAGAATCTGCATGCTCCAAGATAGCGTCTTTTCGCATTTCTCATGCAAGACTTCCATACCACCCATGCATCTACTTTTCATGTCCACCATCAAGAATCGTACCTGCAAAAATAGAGGTGATCCGTGCAATGCACTCACACACACACGTCAGTCACCCAAAAATAATCCATATACCCATGTGCGTTTTCTAAATCCGCGAACATGAAGAAGATGAATGAATGAAGGCTTCTCTTTTTTTTTTTAAGTGTTGGATAACGGCACTTTTCAAAACCCTACAACTTAAAAACAGTGAGGAATCAGCTTGAGCTTGTGAGAGACAAAAATATTCAGGTCTTAAATCTGTACAATAATGTTAGAGACGCATCAGGTCCAAATCTGCTTTCAGATATCAGTTTTGGGCCCTGCAAAATCAAAAATTCTAGAGAGAGATGAAAAAACATGAAAAATCTCTTCATTAACCTATCTTCATGGAACCAAATGAGACATAAAACATAGGAACTACAAAAAATTCAATCAGGTAAAGTTTTTCTACTAAGAGTACTCTACCTTTCTCTCATACAACACTTCTTCAGATTCCTTCATCTTCATGCTCGAAATTAACATACAATTTCATGCGATAACTTTCTAGAGAGAGAATGTAAAAACTTATTGCTACAAAATTTTGCAAACATGATCAGAATATCCTAAACATAAAATTTCATTATTACCTACACATCTTTTTTTTTCCCGAGTGGAAAATCAATGTGGCATCTTACAATTCTCCCCCTCTTTAAAGAACTCTGTCCTCAGAGTTGGGAAGAAGGATAATGTTCCATAAATTCATCTAAACCAACCCATGTTGAATCTTCAATAGGATATGCAAACCACTTTACTAAAATTTCCACTATTTCACGATTCCTAAGATGTCTAATTCTCCTATCCATTATAACTTCTGGTTCAAGCTCAAAAGTGGCATCTTCCTTCAACTTAGATTTGTCCTGCAAAACATGATCAGCATTAGGAACATACTTTTTAAGTAATCCAACATGGAAGAGTGGATGAATTTTCAAAGTATCAGGTAGGTCAAGTAAATATGCAACAGAACCAATTTTCTTAAAGATTTTGAAAGGACCAGCATAATGAGGAGACAATCGATGATCTTTCAAAAAAAAACAGATCATTTGTTCTAAATTCCAAGGGTCTCTTTTTGAGATCATGATATAATTTCTGACGTTTCTGTGCATCTTTCATGTTTTTCCTTACCTTATTTAGCTCCAAATCCATGCTTTCAAGAATCTGTTTGGATATTTCAACCTGATTCTGTGAATTAAAAAATGAATGCGGCAGCAAGCAATTATAACCATACATTGCTTCAAAAGGTGTAATCTTAATAGAGGAATGCCATGCACTATTATATGCATACTCAACCAAGGGAAAATATTCAGTCCAATTGTTTTGCTTATCATTCACATACATGCATAACATATCCTCAAGCACCCTGTTAACCCTCTCGGTCTCACCATCGGTTTGAGGATGAAATGCAGTACTCATGCGCAATTCTGTTCCTATGGATTGAAATGTTGCTTTCCAAAAATTAGATGTGAATCTTGCATCTCTATAAGAAATTATACTTTTGGGTATACCATGTAACCTAAAAATTTCTTTTATGAAAAGTTTAGCAACACAAGTTGTATTAGTTTTCCTCATGGGAAGAAAATGTGCCATCTTTGTAAGACGGTCCACGACAACAACGATGGTATCATGCCCACTTCTGGTCACAGGCAACTTTGTTATGAAATCCATAGAGATGGATTCCCATTTTTGATCAGGCACATCTAATGGTTGTAACATGCGAGGGTTCCTTTTAAATTCGACCTTAACCTAATGACATTTCAGACATTCTTCCACATACCTCTTAATATCATATTTCATACGTGGCCAGTAATATGAAGCTTTCACTTTTGCATAAGTTCTAGAAAAACCAAGGTGTGCAGAGAACGGTGCATCATGACAGTCATGCAGGATCTTTTCTTTCAAAACAGATTCTGAAGAAATACATAAACAAGAATTACAATACAAATCATTATTTCTCAAATGAAATTTTCCCTGAAACATAGAACTTGGATTCATACCCAAAATTTTCAAGATTGCTGCATAAAATAAATCTTCTTTTAATTCTTTTCCAATATCAAAATCAAAGGTTAAAATAGAAATTGAACTGCATAAGGGTTTAGGACTCAAAGCATCGGCCACCTTGTTTTCTTTTCCTGCTAAGTATTTAATATCAAAATCATATTCACTTAGCAATTGGATCCATCCTTTTTGTCTATTGTTAAGTAAAGGTTGACTAAATATGTATTTAAGGCTCTAATGATCTGTTCTTAATTCAAACTTTACTCCTAGCAATAAATGTCTCCAATGTTTAAGTGCATGAAGAACTGCAAGCATTTCTAAGTCATGTGTTGTATAATTTAATTCATGTTTCCTTAATTTCCTTGACTCATAAGCCACTACCCTCCCTTCTTGTGAAAGTACGCATCCAATTTGGCTTCCACTAGCATCACATGCAATAATAAAAGGCTTCCCTAACTCTGGTATCTTTAGCACACAATTTTCAATAACTTTCTATTTTAATTCGTCAAACGCCTTTTGACACTCATCGTTCCATGTGAACTCTCTATTTTTCTTTGTAAATTCTATAAGAGGATTTGCAATTCGAGAAAACTCCCGAATGTGTGCCCTCTCATATTGTGCCAAACCAAGGAAGCTTCTCACATCCCTCACACATTTGGGTGTAGGCCAGTCCACTATGCTTTTAACTTTCTCAAGATCTATATGAATCCCTTCCTTAGAAACAACTCTCCCCAAATAAGTCACTTCCCCTTTTGCAAAAAAACATTTACTCATCTTACCCTATAGTTTATGCTCTCTTAGTTTTTGTAAAGTCTTCTTAAGATGCAATGTATGTTCATCATGATCCTTAGAATACACAAAAATATTGTCAAGAAAAACTAATATAAATTCATCCATATATTCATGAAACACATTATTCATCAAACACATAAATGTTGCAGGAGCATTTGTCAATCCAAAAGGCCAAACTGTGAACTCATAATGATCATATCATGTTCTAAAAGCGGTTTTGGGTATGCGCTCAGACTTTACTCTAATTTGATGATATTCCGATCTTAAGTCAATTTTAGTGAATACTGTGGCACCACTCAATTGACTCAGCAGATCATCTATGTGTGGCAGTGGATACTTGTTCTTAATGGTTTTCTTGTTCAATCCCCTATAGTCAATACAAAGTCTGTATGAACCATCTTTCTTTTTCTGAAACAAAACAGATGCACCCTAAGGTGAAACACTAGGTTTTATCAAATCCTTCTTCAATAGATCATCCAATTTGAGCTTTAACTCTTTCAATTCATCAATATTGAACCTATAAGGTGCTCTAGAATAAGGATCACTTCCTAGATAAAGGTCTATAGCATGATCAGTTTTCCTAGGAGGAGGCATGCCCGGTAGATGATCAGGAAATACATCTGCGTACTCATCTAAAAGTTTTTTAACATATTCCGATATTTCCTCTTCTTTTTTTTCTTCTCCTGAAGGTCATGCACATAAACCAAATATTTCTCACAACCCTGTCGAATACCCCTAATCAACTTTATTGCAGAAATAGGAGAAAAACTTGAATTACACTTGCGTGCAAGACGATGTTCCTTCATTTCTATTTTCAAAGTAAGGATCCCGCTTTCACAATCAATCACGACACTGTTATGAACTAACCAGTCCATTGCCATGATTACATCACATTCTCTAATTTCAATTACATGGAAGGTACCCAAAAACTTATGTTCTCCCAACATAAAATCAAGATTCTCAATACAGCCTCGAGTATAGTGTATCCTATCATTAGCCATTTGTACAAGTCTTTTAGTCTGCATCTCAATATGCAACCCTAAAGCTTCTACCATCTTGAGTGAAAGGAAACAAGTTGTACTACCCGAATCAATCAAGAAACTAACCTTATGTGAGGATATGTCCCCCATAATCCTAATCACCGATGCCCTTGAATGAGAAGAAGTTTTCATGCATTGAAGTCTAGGGCTAGAACACTTACCTTGATCATCCGCTTCCTCAATTGTCATGTCTTCTTCTTGTAGATGAGCTATCTTCGCTTGCATAGAACGGTTGATGGCCTTTTTTGGACATTCAAAAGTGTGATGTCCTTGTTCTCCACATCGAAAACAAAGTCCCAACCTCTTAGCCTGCTCCAAGAAATCAAAATCACGTTGCCAGTGCACAACTTCTTGCTTCTTAGGTGTATCCGTTTGCTTCGGCTTTGGTTTTCCTCCTTGACCATTAATAGAGTTAGTCGATCTCTGTCCATTTTGATTTATTGAAATAGGTCTTAGGGGTCGATGTCCTGTTGAGATGAACCTTGATTTGAATGCCTTTTTTGCTGTAAACTTCTCCATCTTCTTAAAGTTTCTGCTTTTGCAACTGCATCAAGAAAATCTACACATCCGGAGCCCTTTACTTGATAGCGAAGCTCTTCCCGCAAACCCTCAATAAACTTGCTTTTCAGTGCATCTCCAGAAACTTCTAGTGCATACTTATGTAAACGCAAAAATTTCTCCTTGTATTCTTCAACAGACAAGTTATATCTATCATCCTCATGCTGCTTGAAAGAGTAGAATTGCATTTTCTTTTCCATCCCATAATGTGGAGAACAATAACGATTCTCTGCTTGGTCTCGGAATTCTTTCCAGGGGATCGGACCTTCACGTGTTCTTGTCTGTATGTAAGATTTCCACCATAGTTTTGCAACTCCTCGTAGATGCAGAATTGCCACCTTTGCTTTTGATTCCTCACTAAATACGCGCAAGTCAAAGAAATATTCAAGTTCCTCAATCCATGCTTCAAGATCCTCTCCAGTTTTCTTCTCACCATCAGATTCATTTAATTTTTCTCTTTTGAACACTTGCTTGAGTGCAGATTCACCTGCATCATCGTCCTCTTCAGGTTCATCTTGCCATCTAGCTCTACGTGCATTTGATGTGCCCGCACCATTACCACCTTCAGCATTGAGGTCCATGAAAGCATTTGCAGTAGCCTCTTTTTGTTTGTTGGATCTTTCTTTATGTAATTCTGCATTCAATCTCTGATAAGCTCCTCTTGTTCTTCTATCTTCTTCTTCAAAGCCTGCATCTTGTCTCGGAATCCAACTCTGCTCTGATACCACTTGTATCAAGTCTCCTTAACTTGAATCACAATCTCACACAGAATAATAGGTTTCGATACCACAAGATATAAAGAAGGAAAACAGAGCATACACAGAACAAGAAGAGAGAGAATTTTATTATCTGTGCAGATTTACAAGTAGTTTTGATCTGCGTTACAAAATCTATCAGATTGCTTCAATGTGAGGCCTCATCCACCCGACCACCCCCGAGCTCAATCACAATCACAATCTCAATCCCAATCTCAATCACAATCACAATCTCAATCTCAATTTCAATCTCAATTTCAATCGCCATTCTAGAAGCCGAAAAACTATCCCTTTCTATCTCTTAGTCTTCGTCTTTTTGGGATCTCCACCTTTCGCCAGCGCACGGTCAATTGCGCCTTCCTAGACCCGCACTTTTAGAATCTGTATGCTCCAAGATAGCATCTTTTCACATGTCTCATGCAAGACTTCGAGACCACCCATGCATCTACTTTTCATGTCCACCATCAAGAATCCTACCTGCAACAATAGAGGTGATCCGTGCAACGCACTCACACACACATGTCAATCACCCAAAAATAACCCATATACCCATGTGCGTTTTCTAAATCCGCGAACATGAATAAGATGAATTAATGAAGGCTTCTCTTTTTTTTTTTAAGTGTTGGAAAACGGCACTTTTCAAAACCCTGTAACTCAAAAACTGTGAGGAATCAACTTGAGCTTCTGAGAGACAAAAATATTCAGTTCTTAAATCTGTACAATAATGTTAGAGATGCCTCAGGTCCAAATCTACTTCCAGATATCACTTTTGGGCCCTGCAAAATTGAAAATTCTAGAGAGATGAAAAAACATGAAAAATCTCTTCGTTAACCTATCTTCATGGAACCAAATGAGACATAAAACATAGGAACTACAAAAAATTCAATCAGATAAAGTTTTTCTACTAAGAGTACTCTACCTTTCTCTCATACAACACTTATTCAGATTCCTTCATCTTCATGCTCGAAATTAACATACAAATTTCATGCGACAACTTTCTAGAGAGAGAATGTAAAAACTTATTGCTACAAAATTTTGCAGACATGATCAGAATATCCTAAACATATAATTTCATTATTACCTACACATCTTTTTTCTTTTCTCGGGTGGAAAATCAATATGGCATCTTATAATTCTCCCCCTCTTTAAAGAACTCTGTCCTCAGAGTTGGAAAGAAGGATAATGTTCCATAAACTCATCTAAACCAACCCATGTTGAATCTTCAATAGGATATGCAAACCACTTTACTAAAATTTCCACTATTTCACGATTCCTTAGATGTCTAATTCTCCTATCCATTATAACTTGTGGTTCAAGCTCATGTTGGTATGTTTAGGTAGTGATGTGTGTGAACACACTAGGACCGTTGTCAGCGCGAAAGTAGCGATCGGTGGATCAAGCCAACCGCCAAAAATACGGTGCACGCCGGGTGCAGCGAGCAAACTCAGGTAATGGATGGACTCAAAGAGTAAAGTTCTTTTCAGCAAAAGATCAGTTTAAAATCAAAACCTTGTTATTTATTTTAGAACCCTTCAATGAGAATATCCCATCATCATTCATTGTTGATTCTCATAGCAATCATTCGAGCTCCATTATCAATTAGGCAGCCTATTCAAAGTATTTCTCTATGAAGCAAATATGAAGCAAGAATTGGCACGCAGCTTCTTATGTATCACACATAACAAAGCATAGACCTCTTTGCAATAATTTCTATCAATAACTTGAAGGATGTAGCTTAATCATACTAAGCCAAAACAACAGAAATAAAAAACAATCAAACATAAATTGGAAATCATCACGTACTATCTTCATAGTTTGAAAGTAGGACAATTATGTGCATTAGAATTCATATTATTCAGCATCATGCTTCAATCTTAACAATAAAAGAAGCTGCAATATCTTTTAAGTATGAAATGGAAAAAAAGTATCTCAATCGATTTGTCGTTTGAAAAGGAATTCAATAAAGTATGTCTTTTGTGTTTTTTGCGTCACGAGATTTCCATGAATTTATGCAAGTAAACTAAGAAAGGAAGGGAAAAGAAAACGGTTATCAAATGAAAAACGATTTTAAATACATCATCCTTGATATGCTTGATATGTGAAGACTATGAAACCGAGTTTCAATGTTCAAGTTTCGTAAGAGGTGGAGGAAAAACTCATGACACAATTTCTACTAATGTCTAGACTTCCTCTTCATAGTCTAAGAGAGTTCAAACATAAAACTTGATTGAATAACAAAAGTGTACACATTTCAAGACCTTTAAGTCAAATGAAGTTCAACCATGTGTGTCTAGCGGCTTCAAATGAAATACAAGAACTTTAGGATGAGAGTACCTTAAGCAGATTTAGCTAATTCACGTGCCAATAGTTCATCAACATCATATGGAGAGATCAAGCACGATGAGCAAGGATTTTTCTTACTATGGAAGTCCTTCATTTAAAAAAAATCTCATATGGAAATTAAAGAGCTTATATGCTCATTCATGCACATCAAAAGCTTTTCAAATGCAATTAATTTAACGTGCAAATGCAAAGGTGGATTAGATCTTGTTTAGGATCAAAATCAAGATGTTTATGCATCTTCTTCCTCAAATATCTCAATCATACGTCGTACAAACAACAATTTTACCCTAGCCAAAGCTAATAAGGTATCAATATTTTATCATACTCTTGGATCTAATGCGTCATAGCCAAGGTTAATCAAATGCAAAGAATAGAGTGTTATATCAAATCATTCAAGTTTTAAAGAAAACAACATTTCGGATGAGAGTAAAGCAATCTCTGTATGAAGTCATTCTAATCCAAGTTTATGAAATTATTTGAATAAATCCAAACCTGCAAGTAGCAATCATAAACAATTTCTATAAAGATTAGATAAGTGCTTACATAAAACAAAATAGTTGCACAAATAATTGATTTCATAGGAACCATTTCATATAATATTTGAATTGATATCAAGCTCATTCAACATGCTGATTATCACCAAGATTCCTCCTCAAGATTGTTCGTTGTTGTTAGATCAAAATCATGGGTTTTCATGCAAGAATAATACTTTCAAGAAAAAACTATACTCTTCTCCGCGTAACGTTACAGAAATAGATCTCAGTTTTTGGTTTTCTGTATTATTCTTAAGTCATTGTCTGTATTACTAGCTCCAGCTTTGAATCCAATCGCAATAAATTTGAGCACGTACTTTGAACTGTCCTCAGTATGTATTTGTCTTTCAATTCAATCGTAATTTTTGCGCACAACAAAATCATGAATTTATCATAAGTCAACTTATAAACTATGAATATCTATCAACATCAGAAACATCGTGTATGGTAAGGGCAGAAATTTATAATTTTGTTTGTCTTAATGATTGATGCGGTCCACAACATTTACATCAGATGCAAGTGCCATTCAAATGTTCATGCATTACTTCACAGAAGATAGAGCTTCGCAAGGATTTTGAGCCTAGGAAATTGTGCTTTAACAAAAGTTAAATAGTGGACAAGCAAACATCATGATCAAATGAAAACACTTCTATTGATACGTCTACCCAAAATCTGCTGGTCATAGAGAAAGAAGTGAGCGAACGAGACGAGAGCACAGTCATACTCTGATTGCAACACCAAAAACTTTGATCAGAAGTTCAAGAACTCGACATATCCGAGTTTTAATGGAGAAATTCGACTACTTTTTCCTTTTCTATATTGTCAAACAAAACCACTTTTATATATTGCATGGTAAAATCACTTTGCCATACCTTACTACAGAGTCATATGTCAAGAAGACTATACCAGAACGCTATGCAAATCAAGATTTGATTGTACAACTATATATACCTGCAAAGATGCACAAGTAATCTGGCGTGCAAAAGTTTTAACAGTTATAAGTCAGCGCTAAAATATATACTGATTTAACAAAATATTCACAAATACATGCATGTTATAACTATTGAATCGTGAGAAAACATGCGCACAATCAGAATTCAACAGAAGTGAAAAAAAGAAAATCACATAGAACTTTCAGAAAATGTCACATCTTCCATTTTTTGTTGCTGACGAAAGCTAAAAGCTTAAGCGCAATAGATAGAGATACTGACGCTAAAGCCATAAATGACATGCATGATCAGGGAACCATTCAATATAAAAACATGTAGGCTGTAGAAAGATACAATAATTATTGGAAATACCGATCGTTGTAGTTGTGGTTCATCATCAGCTTATCGTGCATAGTGTCAAAAACATCATGAGCAGATTTATACAAAGTCAGCGATCTTTTCTTGAGATGAACAAATTTGTCGAGCTAATCGATGTCTGAAGACCCGCAATAGATCATGTTTTGCCAGATTTATAGCATATAGTGGCGTCCTCTTCAGATGATTATCTCGCATGGAAAACGAAGAGAGAGAGCCCTCTGTTAGAACATTGCTGCCAGAAAATTTTGTGAAATTGACCTTCGTGCACGACAGATCAGATGTGATTCTCCCCCCTTCTATGATCAGCGTGGGTCCTCCTCAGATTGATAATCCGTCAAATAAGCAAGATGGAAAATGTTAAGAGTTGGCCTCCCCTTCTGCGTGAGATCCGCTTCCTCTTTATAAGCCGCCCTTTTTCTTTCTTTCTAATCTTCAGCTCAACATCTCAACATCTGATCAGAACCAATGCTCCTTCTTTTCTCAGAATAGAACAGATGTCCTGCCCGCGGGTAACTTGTCCCTCTTTCTGCATGCGCAACTGCCGCTTTGCATGAAGTTCTACTCCACCCATATGAAACCTCTGGAGTGCCTCTCTACTTTTCTTCAGATAAAAGTTATGGTCCTCCTCATAAGAATTTTAGCTTAGGAAGACATGCCCCTTCAAGACTTCCTTGCGGCTTTCTTCCATGTATCCTATCTTCAATACGGGGAGATATATACGCCTATTTCCCTAATGGGCTAATTATCTTTGTACATTCTCTAGTAATACATTCAGTATTGTGTGTTGTGCCCCAAGCTTCTTCTTCTTCCTTGTGCTGCTCGCGTGCTTCTACAGATGTCTAACTCCAACAATTGGTATCAGAGAAGGTCGTCCCTTCATCTAAGGCACCGTCAACACTCCTCTGTTTGTAGTCTCAGAATCATACAAATTTTGGTGAGCATACTCAAGGTGTTTCCGAGATCAAAACAGCTTTGCTGTGTGGTGCCGAAATCACGATCTGAGCTCGTTTCGGCCTCTGAACGCACTATCACAGCGCTTGTGCAGGCTATTTTGTCTTTTTGTGGCAAAGGTATATACCTGTTTCTTTTCGCCAGTATAAGCGTCTCGAAGTCTGCTACAGGTTTAGTAGAACTCGTCTGGGAAGTTCCATTCAACTTTTTGAGATACAGGCAATTTTTTGCATCAAGGTATTTTAGTCACCGGCCATGGCTGAAAGCAGTGATGTATTTCATATGTTGGCTGTTGAGGATAAGTTGGATGGTACCAACTATCCATTATGGGCTTATATGATGCGACATGTATTGGTTGCAAAAGGATTGTGGAACATTGTGCAGGGTGTTGAAAGACGTCCTGTTACACCTGTAACAACAGGTACTACGAATACAGGTGTTGGAGCTGATGAAGATGGTGTTGAAGATGATATTGTGCAGATTCTTGTTCGTGCTATTGTTTCTACTGCACCTACTATAGAGCAGATTCGTTGGGATGGCAGAGATGCCCAGGCGCATGCATTGATAGCTTTGTCTGTCAAACATGCCATTATTCCTCATATTCGCTCTTGTAGAACAGCTAGGAATGCTTGGGATACACTTACCACATTGTACCAAGCTAGGAATGAGGCTCCTGTTGCTTACCTCCGAAAACAGTTGGAGAGTGAGCACATGAATGAAGGTGATTCGATGGACAGTTTCCTAACAAAGATCAAAGCTTTGAAGGAACAATTGATTTTTACTGATGAGGTTATACCAGATAGCTCACTTGTAGACCGTTCTGAATAGTCTTCCTGATTCATATCAGAGTTTTGCTTCTACTCTTCGGTTGATGATGAAAGGCAATCTGAATGCCTTATCATTTGAGGAGTTAGTTTCTATTCTGTTGTAGGAAGATCAGTCCAAACAGAACAGGTCCATTATGCGTGTTGCATATCAAGCTTTCCTGGCTAGTCAGAAGGGCAAAGGAAAATGGAGCTCTTCTACTAGTAAGCAGAAATCTGCAAATGCTGCACATTCGAAGAACCAGGATAAAGATGAGAAGAAATCAGAAAAGCAGAAATTGTTTTGCAAGTACTGTAAAGGGAATGATCATATCATAAAGAATTGTCCAAAACTGGCTGCAAAAGAGGCAAAGAAAAAGGAGGCTAGAATGGTTGTTGCAGAAGCCTCTACACCAAAAACAGAGTCTGCTAATCTTGTGCAGGAAGAAGAATGGGCGTTTACTATTGTTTGCAGTTTTGACCCATCTTCTCATGAGTAGTGCATGTCTACAGTGGACTCAGATGTTTGGTACTTTGACAGTGGGGCGACCAAACATATTACCTCGCAGCGTAGTTTCTTCTCTTCACTCGTGCCTACCCCTACAGGGAATACTGTCATATGCACCAACAACTACTCTTATCCTGTTATGGGAGTTGATAAGATCATTCTGACTACTGCTGATGGTAGTTCTTTCACCTTATCAGATGCTTTATTTGTCCCAGGGATCAAGAAGAATCTGTTATCAGTTTCTGCATTAGCCAAGATTGTCTTGGTTGTGAAATTTGTTGATGACAGATGTACAGTTCATGATTTGTCAAATGGCGATGTTATTATTGCTTCTAGCATTTTATGTCGTGGGTTGTATAAGCTCATAGACTATGAAAGATCTGTGAATGATTCGGCATGTGCAGTTCATGATTCTCAGGCTATGTCAGATGCAAAGCTTTGGCATGCACGCTTTGGTCATCTGAATTTTGCTAGTTTGCTACGCTTGTAGAAATCTGATATGGGGTCTTCTTTGCCCAAGCTTGAGGCACCTGGAAAAAATGTATGTGAAGGCTGTATTTTGGGCAAAATGCAGCATTCCTCCTTTCCAAAAGATGGTTCAGTTCAGGCTATGCAGAAATTGCAGCTTGTACATAGTGATGTCTGTGGTCCTATGCAGACACCTTCTTTTGGAAACTATCTTTACTTCGTGACTTTCATTGATGATTTTTCCAGGCATGCATGGGTATATCCATTGAAGGCAAAGTCCGAAGTGTTTTCTTCAAACAGTTTTTGGTTTTGGCTGAAAATCTGTCAGCATGTAAAATGGGCACCCTCCATTCTGATCGAGAGGGGGAATATATGTCTTCTGATTTTAATGCATTTCTGGATGAATGTGGGATAAAACACCAGTGTACAATGCTGTATACACCTCAATAGAATGGAGTTGCTGAACGGAAGAACATGTCACTCATGGAGATGGCGAGGTGTATGGTCAAGAGTCAGGCTTTACCACATAGTTTTTGGCTTGAGGTTGTCATGTGTGCAGCATATGTGCTTAACAGGTGTCCCACTAAAGCGCTGCAGTCTATCACTCCATATGAGGCTTGGCATGACCGCAAGCCATCTTTTGCTCATTTGCATGTTTTTGGTTGTTTGGAATATGCATTAGTGCCTAAACAACATCGCAAAAAATTGGATGATAAGGCAGTAAAATGTATTTTTGTTGGGTACAGTTCTGAAAGTAAAGGCTATCATCTGTATCATCCAAAGACTAAACGCATTCTGGTTAGCCGTGATGTTGTTTTTGTGGAAGATGTTATTCAACCATTACATGTACCAAGGAGACATCTGTTAGCTCCAAAGACATGTATGATACTTTAATGCCTCTTTTTACAGGTGGACAGCCTAGTGCTGGTCCTAATGAGGCAACTTCTCAACCTTTATAGGTTTCATATGATGATGTAGATCATTCCATTTCTGATGCAGATTTACATGATGCACTTGTTGATGAGAGAGCTGAATTGAGCAAACAAAAACTATGCCAAAATGGCTGGTGCAGACTTTGCGTGATAGCAAATTAGATGCACCTTTGTCATATCGTACTCGTTCAGGCTCTCATAGTGCCTCCTTTACATGAGATTGCTATGCTATGGCTGCGTCTAGTCTCTGTGATGAGAATGAGCTTGTTTCTTTTGATGAAGCACAAAATTCAAAAAAATGGATGGCTGCTATGCAATCTGAATATGATGCTATAATGAAGAATGTTACATGGTCTTTATGTGACTTTCCTCCTGGCAAGAAGGCCATTGGCACTAAGTGGGTATACAAGCTGAAGCGTAAACCTGATGGTACAGTTGATAGGTATAAGGCTAGGCTTGTTGCAAAGGGTTATGCGTAGGAAAGAGGCATTGATTTTGATGAGACCTTTGCACCTACATGCCGTATGACTACTGTTGGGAGCATTTGTGCACTTGTAGCCCATCATGGTTGGAATGTACATCAGTTGGACATTAAAACAGCATTTCTGAATGGTGACTTGCATGAAGAAGTGTATGTTTTTCAGCCCCGTGGCTTTGTGCAAAAAGGGCATGAAAACTAGGTGTGTAGGTTAAAGAAGGCATTATATGGTTTAAAGCAAGCACCACGTGCTTGGTATGAGAAGATACATGCCTATCTGGTTACAGATGGTTTCGAGAACAGTCCAACTGAAAGCACCTTATATGTTAAGCGTGCTAATGATGTGCTTCTGATCATTGTTGTCTATGTTGACGACATGCTGCTCACTGGTCCTATTGAGAAGCATATTGCTGATTTCAAGGCTGATTTGCATGCCTCATTTGAGATGTCTGATTTGGGGCATTTGCATCACTAATTAGGCATTCAGTTTATGCAAGTTGATGGTGGAATGGCTTTGTGTCAAATGGAATATATTGACACATTATTGCAACGTTTTGGCCTTGAAGACTGTAAGCCTATTGCCACTCCTATGGAGACAGGTTTACAATTGAGTCTTCATGATGCTGGAGATGCATTTGATGATGTTCTCTATCAGCAGGTTGTTGGATGCTTGATTTACTTATGCATTACTCGGCCATATATTCAATTTGTTGTCTCACAGATGAGCAGGTTTATGCATTGCCTAGGAGTCACGCATTGGAAGGCGTTAAGCGCATCTTTCGCTACTTGAGTGGTACTCGGCTAATTGGGTTGTTTTATCCCAAGGGGGGATCACTACTGCCAAATTTGCATGCTTTTTTTGACTCAGATTGGGATTGTTGCTATGACACTCGTGTGTCCACCAGTGGTTTTTGCTTTATGCTTGGTAGCTCATGTATATCTTGGTTGAGCAAGAAGCAGCCTATTGTGGCCACTTCTAGTTGTGAGGCTGAGTATAGGGTAGCTTTTACAGGGACTCTTGAGTGTGTGTGGCTCAGATGCCTTATGGCTGATTTGGGTGTTGGCCAGTCTTCTGCCACCACCATCTTCACTGACAGTCAGAGCACATTGGTAATTGCGAGGAACCTTGTGTTCCATGCTCGCACTAAGCACATTGAGGTGCATTATCACTATGTTAGGGAGAGGTTCTCTGTTGGGGAGATCAGCTTGGCATATGTGCCCACGCAAGAGAACATAGCAGACCTTTTCACGAAGGCTCTGCCTAGGGAGAAGTTTGAAGCTTTCCGCAAAGCTTTGGGCTTACTTCCTTTTGTGGAGTGATTTCCACATAGCTTGGCACTTCCTTATACATGAGTGCCAGCTGCTTGTTCACCGCATCACTCCCAGGGGGATTTGTTGATATATTTAGGTAGTGATGTGCGTGAACACACTAGGACCGCCCGGGCACTTTTTTCCCTCTTTAGGAGGTTTTTTTCCCCCGGCTTGTATATACGCCTATTGCCCTAATGGGCTACTTATCTTTGTACATTCTCTAGTAATACATTCAGTATTGTGTGTTGTGCTCCAAGCTTCTTCTTCTTCCTTGTGCTGTTCGCGTGCTTTTGCAGACGTCTAACTCCAACAGCTCAAAAGTGGCATCTTCCTTCAAGTTAGATTTGTCCTACAAAACATGATCAACATTAGGAACATACTTTTTAAGTAATCCAACATGGAAGACTCAATGAATTTTCAAAGTATTAGGTAGGTCAAGTAAATATTCAACAGAACCAATTTTCTTTAAGATTTTGAAAGGACCAGCATAACGAGGAGACAATCGACGATCTTTGCCTAAAACGAGATTTGATTTAGAAGGACTCACTTTCAAAAAAACCAGATCATTTGTTCTAAATTCCAAGGGTCTCTTTTTGAGATCATGATATAATTTCTGACCTTTCTGTGCATCTTTCATGTTTTTCCTTACCTTATTTAGCTCCAAATCCATGTTTTCAAGCATCTGTTTGGATATTTCAACCTGATTCTGTGAATTAAAAAATGAATGCGGCAGCAAGCAATTATAACCATACATTGCTTCAAAAGGTGTCACCTTAATAGAGGAATGCCATGCACTATTATATGCATACTCAACCAAGGGAAAATATTCAATCCAATTGTTTTGCTTATCATTCACATACATGCGTAAAATATCATCAAGCACCCTATTAACCCTCTCGGTCTCACCATCGGTTTGAGGATGAAATGCAGTACTCATGCGCAATTCTACTCCTATGGATTGAAATGTTGCTTTCCAAAAAATTAGATGTGAACCTTGCATCCCTATCAGAAATTATACTTTTGCGTATACCATGTAACCTAAAAATTTCTTTTATGAAAAGTTTAGCAACATGCAAAGCTGTATCAGTTTTCCTCATGGGAAGAAAATGTGCAATCTTTGTAAGACGGTCCACGACAACAAAG
Source organism: Ceratopteris richardii (assembly GCA_020310875.1). Lineage (NCBI taxonomy): Eukaryota > Viridiplantae > Streptophyta > Polypodiopsida > Polypodiales > Pteridaceae > Ceratopteris > Ceratopteris richardii. The sequence goes on along the minus strand of CM035429.1, from coordinate 34,860,539 downwards.
ATGACATCATGCCCACTTCTGGTCACATGCAAATTTGTTATGAAATCCATAGAGATGGATTCCCATTTTTGATCAGGCACATCTAATGGTTGTAACATGCCAGGACTTCTTTTAAATTTAGCCTTAACCTGTTGACATTTCAGACATTCTTCCACATACCTCTTAATATCATATTTCATACGTGGCCAGTAATATGAAGCTTTCACTTTTGCATAAGTTCTAGAAAAACCAAGGTGTGCAGAGAAAGGTGCATCATGACAGTCATGCAGGATCTTTTCTTTCAAAACAGATTCTGAAGAAATACATAAATGCGAATTACAATACAAATCATTATTTCTCAAATGAAATTTTCCCTGAAACATAGAACCTGGATTCATACCCAAAATTTTCAACATTGCTGCATAAAATAAACCTTCTTTTAATTCTTTTCCAATATCAAAATCAGAGGATAAAATAAAAATTGAACTGCATAAGGGTTTACGACTCAAAGCATCGGCCACCTTGTTTTCTTTTCCTGCTAAGTATTTAATATCAAAATCATATTCACTTAGCAATTGGATCCATCGTTTTTGTCTATTATTAAGTAAAGGTTGACTAAATATGTACTTAAGGCTCTGATGATCTGTTCTTAATTCAAAATTTACTCCTAGCAATAAGTGTCTCCAATGTTTACGTGCATGAACAACTGCAAGCATTTCTAAGTCATGTGTTGTATAATTTAATTCATGTTTCCTTAATTTCAAATAAAAGGCTTCCCTAACTCAGGTATCTTTAGCACACAATTTTCGATAACTTTCTGTTTTAATTCGTCAAACGCCTTTTGACACTCATCGTTCCATGTGAACTCTCTATTTTTCTTTGTCAATTCTGTAAGAGGATTTGCAATTCGAGAAAACTCCCTAATGTGTGCCCTCTCATATTGTGCCAAGCCAAGGAAGCTTCTCACATCCCTCACACATTTGGGTGTAGGCCAGTCCACTATGCTTTTAACTTTCTCAGGATCTATATGAATCCCTTCCTTAGAAACAACTCTCCCCAAATAAGTCACTTGCCCTTTTGCAAAAAAGCATTTACTCATCTTACCATATAGTTTATGCTCTCTTAGTTTTTGTAAAGTCTTCCTGAGATGCAATGCATGTTCATCATCATCCTTAGAATACACAAAAATATCGTCAAGAAAAACTAATATAAATTCATCCAGATATTCATGAAACACATTATTCATCAAACACAAAAATGTTGCAGGAGCATTTGTCAATCCAAAAGGCAAAACTATGAGCTCATAATGACCATATCGTGTTCTAAAAGCAGTTTTGAGTATGTCCTCAGACTTTACTCTAATTTGATGATATCCCGATCTTAAGTCATTTTTAGTGAATATTGTGGCACCACTCAATTGACTTAGCAGTTCATCTATGTGTGGCAGTGGATACTTGTTCTTAATGGTTTTCTTGTTCAGTCCCCTATAGTCAATATAACGTCTTTATGAACCATCTTTCTTTTTCTGAAACAAAACAGGTGCTCCCCAAGGTGAAACACTAGGTCTTATCAACTCCTTCTTCAGTAGATCATCCAATTGGAGCTTCAACTCTTTCAATTCATCAATATTGAACCTATAGGGTGCTCTAGAATAAGGCTCACTTCCTGGATTTAGGTCTATAGCATGATCAATTTTCCTAGGAGGAGCTATGCCCAGTAGATCATCAGGAAATACATATGCATACTCATCTAAAACTTTTTTTACATATTCCGGGATATCCTCTTCTTTCTTCTTCTCTTGAAGGTCATGCACATAAACCAAATATGTCTCACAACCCTGTCGAATACCCCTAATCAACTTTATTGTAGAAATAGGAGAAAAACTTGAATTACACTTGCCTACAAGACGATGTTCTTTCCCTTCTATTTTCAAAGTAAGGATCCCGCTTTCACAATCAATCACAACACTGTTATGAACTAACCAGTCCATTCCGATGATTACATCACATTCTCTCATTTCAATTACATGGAAGGTACCCAAAAACTTATGTTCTCCTAACATAAAATCAAGATTCTCAATACAGCCTCGAGTATAGTGTATCCTACCATTAGCCATCTGTACAGGTCTTTTAGTCCGCATCTCAATATGCAACCCTAAAGCTTCTACCATCTTAAGTGAACGGAAATAATTTGTACTTCCCGAATCAATCAAGAAACTAACCTTATGTGAGGATATGTTCCCCATAATCCTAATCACCGATGCCCTTGAATGAGAAGAAGTTTTCATGCATTGAAGTCTAGGGCTAAAACACTTACCTTGATCATCCGCTTCCTCAATTGTCATGTTTTCTTCTTGTAGATGAACTATCTTTGCTTGCATAGAATGGTTGATGGCCTTGTTTGGACATTCAAAAGTGCGATGTCCTTGTTCTCCACATCGAAAACAAAGTCCCAGCCTCTTAGCCCGCTCCAAGAAATCAGAATCACGTTGCCAGTGCACACCTTCTTGCTTCTTAGGTGTATCCCTTTGCTTCGGCTTTGGTTTTCCTCCTTGACCGTTAATAGAGTTAGTCGATCTCTATCCATTTTGATTTATTGAAATAGGTCTTGGGGGTCAATGTCCTCTTGTTCTTCTATCTTCTTCTTCAAAGCCTGCATCTTGTCCTAGAATCCAACTCTGCTCTGATACCACTTGTAACAAGTCTCCTAAACTTGAATTACAATATCACACAGAATAATAGGTTTCGATACCACAAGATATAAAGAAGGAAAACAGAGTATACATAGAACAAGAAGAGAGAGAATTTTATTATCTGTGCAGATTTACAAGTAGTTCTGATCTGCCTTACAAAATCTATCAGATTGCTTCAATGTGAAGCCTCATCCACCCGACCACCCTCGAGATGATCTCAATCCCAATCTCAATCACAATCACAATCTCAATCCCAATCTCAATCACAATCACAATCTCAATCTCAATCTCAATCGCCATTCCAGAAGCCAAAAAACGATCCCTTTCTATCTCTGAGTCTTCGTCTTTTTGGGATCTTTGCCTTTTACCAGCGCACGCCAATCACGCCTTCCTAAACCCGCACTTTTAGAATCTGCATGCTCCAAGATAGCGTCTTTTTGCATGTCTCATGCAAGACTTCTAGATCACCCATGCATCTACTTTTCATGTCCACCATCAAGAATCGTACCTGCAAAAATAGAGGTGATCCCTGCAATGCACTCACACACACACATCAATCACCCAAAAATAACCCATATACCCATGTGCATTTTCTAAGTCCGTGAACATGAATAAGATGAATAAATGAAGGCTTCTCTTTTTTTTTTTAAGTGTTGGAAAACGGCACTTTTCAAAACCCTTTAACTCAAAAGTAGTGAGGAATCAGCTTGAGCTTGTGAGAGACAAAAATATTCAGTTCTTAAATCTGTACAATAATGTTTGAGACACCTCAGGTCCAAATCTACTTCCAGATATCACTTTTGGGCCTTGCAAAATCAAAAATTCTAGAGAGAGATGAAAAAACATGAAAAATATCTTCATTAACCTATCTTCATGGAACCAAGTGAGACATAAAACATAGGAACTACAAAAGATTCAATCAGGTAAAGTTTTTCTACTAAGAGTACTCTACCTTTCTCTCATACAACACTTTTTGAGATTCCTTCATCTTCATGCTCCAAATTAACATACAAATTTTGTTAGTATATGATCAATGTCTACCCCTCATGATTGTATGCACATTTTGTAAGGCCCCCTTTATGAGGAGAAGCCAAGCGTGCATTACCCAATTGATGGGAATCCCAACTTGAATGTTGGATGAAGGTCATATTGGACCATGTAAGATATTATAAGGAAAGGGAGTTACTAGGGTCCCCAATTGTGGGGTCCGGGGCAGCGGTGAGCAGCCCCGGCTGGGGGGTCCAAGGGGGCCAGCGGGCCCCTGGTGGGGGTCCGGGGGCAGCGCCCCCGGCGCGACGGTAAAGGGAATATTCCATGGAATATTCCCTGTCGGAGTCAGAAATCATTTATATTTGTTAGGTCGGTTCAACCAGTCTAAGCCGTGTATGGCAATTACGCGGGCGGTGGCCGCCCACGCTCTACCGCCCATGTATAGCCGTCCATGGCAGGCCACCCATGATCCTATATATACATGACTTCTGCACTTCCTAAGATACCGAGTTGAGCCAGCATACCTCTACCTTGTATCTCCCTATCTAGAGTTGTCTAGATCACCATTTAAGCTCTACCTTGAGAGCGCACGGGTGGACAACGCCATCATCTTTGTACTTGCTGCTAGTAGAAAATTGTTGAGATTCTCCTATATCTGTTATCTTCTCTGCTATTGCTCCTGTGTTATATTGCGTAACTATTGTCTTTCATGGTATCAGAGCTGTAAGGTTCGAATAGCTTGAGAAGTATCATTATTTTAGCCTACTAGCAGACTGAATATCAGTAGATTATTCGAGTGATTACATGATGGCTTCATCGTCGAATAGTAGTCTTGGTGCTTCAGCTAATGTTAATGCTGCACCTATTCGAATTTGTCCACCTGCATTCACTGAAGGGAAGCTGGATGGAACCAATTATACACTCTGGAAGTTCAAAATTTCTGCAATTTTGGACTCCTATGAATTACTTGACACTGTCATGGGACCGATGGGATTGGATCCAGAGCCTATACCAGTTGAAGATCCAGCAAATTCAAGATTGATGATTCAGCCAGATCCAGATCTTCTACGAGCTTGGAAGAGGCGGAATGCTGATGCATTATGTGCGATTGTCACTAGTGTAAGTGATTCTGTGCTTACTTTAGTTCAACATACTACTAAAGCACATGAGGCTTGGGGCATATTGGCTCGACAATATGAGACCAAGAACCACACTAGGATACAGAATTTAGAAAATCAGTTGGCAAATGAAAAGCATTCTGATTCTGAAAAGGCTGAAGATTTTATCAAACGGATAAAGCATCTTCAAGATCAATTGGCTGCAGTTGGTGTTGTTATAACACCAGAAGAGCTGGCTCGAAGATCTGTATGTGTTCTTCCAGCAAAGTATGATGGATTAGTAACAGCCCTTAACACTCAGGTAAGGCCAACTCCTCTTACATTTGAAGAGTTTTGTGCCATGCTTTTAGAAGAAGAGATGCGGCTGAAGAATCGGCAAAGTACAACTGATGCTGCATTCTCAGCAAATGCAAAAGGTAAAGACTCTTCAGAGGGATCAAAGAAGAAGCCAAAGAAGAAAAAGTTCACAGGAAGTTGCTTCTATTGTGAAAAGAAAGGCCATGCCATCAAGGATTGCAGAAAGAAGCAAGCTGATGAACGGAATGGGACTGTAAAATCATCATGGAAGAACAAAGAGTCTGCAAACAACACAGAGCTGGAACTTTGGGTAGCTATTGAAGAGGTATGTTCATCTGCTCAAGCTCGTGTTGATGAGCCATGGATTTTAGATAGTGGAGCTTCTCGTCATATGACTAGTAAAAAGGATTGGTATAGTTCCCTAGTGCCTCTGCGGGAATCCATCAATGTAGTGGTGGGAAATGACTCCAAGTGTCCAGCTGAAGGAACTGGAACCATCTCTTTTATCACTTCTCCAGGTGTTGAGAAAAAGTTATCCGATGTTCTCTATGTACCTACACTCAAAAGAAATTTGTTGTCAGTTTCTGCAATAACAGATCGTGGACTCGAAGTTCACTTCAATAAGAGTGGTGCGGAAATCATGGATTCATCAGGTAATGTTGTAGGTAAAGGCATACGACGGGATAACTTGTATGAGTTAAGTGCTTTAACTGCTACAGAAGATAAAGATGTAAGCAAGTTATGGCACCGACGATTTGGGCATCTCGGATTTGCAGTTTTGAAGGAGATGCAACGAACATGGATGGTTGCTCATATGCCTGCATTTTCAGAGTTGCAGGAACCTTGTGAAGCTTGTATGATGGGCAAGCAACAACGAAAGGCATTTCCAAGAGAGACCAGCAATCGATCTCAAGCTCCTCTAGAGTTGGTACATGCTGATCTCTGCGGTAAAATGTCTACACCTGCTTTAGGAGGATCTTTCTACTTCTTGCTGTTAGTCGACGATTATAGTAGAAAGATGTGGGTTTATTTCATTCGAGAGAAGGCTGATGCTTTTGAAAAATTTAAAACGTGGCATAAGTATGTAGAAAATGAATCAGGAAGGAAACTGAAGAAATTTAGAACAGATAGAGGAGGTGAATTCTTGTCAACAGAATTCAACAATTACTGTAAGGAGCATGGTGTGAAAAGGCAACTTACCACAGCTCATACACCCCAACAAAATGGCGTTGTTGAGCGCAGGAACAGGACAGTAGTTGAAATGGCTCGTTGTATGTTGAAGGCTCAAGACATGCCTGATTCATTCTGGGCAGAAGCAGTCAATACAGCAGTCTACATCCTCAATCGAAGCTACACAAAAGCTTTAAAGGGGATGACTCCTCAAGAAGCATATTCTGGTAAAAAGCCTTCAGTTTTGCATTTCAGAATTTTTGGTTGTTTCTGTTATGCACATATTCCTGATTCAACAAGATCAAAGTTGGATTCAAAAAGCAAAAAGTGTGTCTTCCTAGGATATAGTGAAGAGTCTAAAGCATACAGGTTATGGGATCCTGAGGCAAGGAAGATTTTTGTCAGCCGAGATGTGGTGTTTGATGAACGACCACACTTAGTAGAAGATAAAGGTAAATCTACTATCTCATCAAGCGGAGAAATATCTCACCTTGTGCCTATCAAAAGACAGGTTAAAGTTGAGGAGGAGGAAACATCTAATGGAGAAATTTCCTCAATAAAAAGCCAACCAGTTGTAGCTGCACAGCGTAAGCCACTACCGAAGTGGGCACAACAGCTCTTTGATGATCACAATCCACATGTAGATGTACCAGAATCATCATCGGATGGATTACGAAGATCAAAGAGAATAGAGGAGCAAAGGAGAGCCTCAGAACACATTGTTAACATGGCTCTAATGGCAGATATCATGGGTTCGATAAAGGAACCTACCACCATTGAAGAAGCCCTTGATGATCCAGATTGGAGAGCGGCAATGCACTCTGAGTATGATAGTATACTCAAAAATGATACATGGGATCTAGTCGACTTGCCGCCAAAGAAGAAGGTAATAGGTACTAAATGGATTTGGAAAGCTAAGTATAAAGCTGATGGAACATTAGAAAAGTATAAGGCACGATTAGTTGCACAGGGTTTTTCACAGATTGAAGGATTTGATGTTCAAGAAACTTTTGCACCAACAGCACGCATGACAACTATTCGGACGGTACTTGCAGTAGCTGCACAAAAGTCTTGGCCTATTTTCCAGATGGATGTCAAATCTGCATTTTTGAATGGTCACCTCAAGGAGGAGGTATATGTATCTCAACCACCAGGTTTTGAGGTGCCCAATTCAGAAAATAAAGTTTGCAGGTTGAAGAAAGCTTTGTATGGACTTAAGCAAGCTCCACGGGCTTGGTACCAACGAATAGATCATTTTTTCAAAAATATGGGTTTTGAAAGAAGTACTTCTGATGCTAACCTGTATGTAACGAAAAGGGATAGCAAGCTAGTTGTTGTCATTGTATATGTAGATGATTTGATCATTACAGGAGATCATCAGGAACTCATCAATCAAACTCGGATCAGCTTGGGAACTGAGTTTGAAATGACAGACTTAGGTCTACTCCATTTTTGTCTGGGAATTGAAGTATGGCAAAGGAAGGATGGCATTTTCATCTCACAACAAAAATATTCCAAAGAAATTCTCAAGGCATTTGGAATGATGGACTGCAAACCAACTAGCACACCTATGGAGGTAAATCATAAGCTATCTATGGATGATAACATGCCTGATGTAGATGCTAAGAAGTATAGGAAGCTCGTTGGAAGTCTTATTTTTCTGTGCAACACTAGACCAGACATTTGCTATGCTGTTGGAGTGTTAAGCAGGTTTTCCAACAAACCTAAGGAGAGTCACTGGAATGCTGGAATGCGAATTCTAAGGTACATTGCAGGAACCTTGGATTTTGGTATTTTGTATACCATAGGTGATACACTCCAAGGATATTGTGATTCAGATTGGGCTGGAGATTGTGATTCTAGAAAATCAGTTTCTGGATATTGTTTCTCACTTGGTTCAGGAATATTTTCTTGGGTAAGTAGGAAGCAACCAACTCTCGCACTCTCCTCCACTGAAGCAGAGTACAAAGCAGCTTGTTTTGCTTCTTGTGAGGCAGTCTGGTTAAGGAGAATTCTTGCAGATATAGGCTTTCCATCAAATATGCCAATTGTACTCAAGTGTGATAATCAAAGTTGTATGGCTATTGCAAAGAACCCAGTATTTCATGCTCGCACCAAGCACATAGAAGTACAGTACCATTACATTCGTGAGCTAATTGAAGATGAAATTGTGGAGCTAGAATATTGCCCAACAGAGGCAAATTGTGCTGACATATTCACTAAAGCACTTGGAAGAGAGCAGCTCAACAAGCATCTTCAACAGATGGGCATAGGACCGAGACCTACTTGATTTATCATCGGTAAACATTGAGGGGGGGTGTTAGTATATGATCAATGTCTACCCCTCATGATTGTATGCACATTTTGTAAGGCCCCCTTTATGAGGAGAAGCCAAGCGTGCATTACCCAATTGATGGGAATCCCAACTTGAATGTTGGATGAAGGTCATATTGGACCATGTAAGATATTATAAGGAAAGGGAGTTACCAGGGTCCCCAATTGTGGGGTCCGGGGCAGCGGTGAGCAGCCCCGGCTGGGGGGTCCAAGGGGGCCAGCGGGCCCCCTGGTTGGGGGGTCCCAGGGGGCCAGCGGGCCCCCTAGTGGGGGTCCGGGGGCAGCGCCCCCGGCGCGACGGTAAAGGGAATATTCCATGGAATATTCCCTGTCGGAGTCAGAAATCATTTATATTTGTTAGGTCGGTTCAACCAGTCTAAGCCGTGTATGGCAATTACGCGGGCGGTGGCCGCCCACGCTCTACCGCCCATGTATAGCCGTCCATGGCAGGCCACCCATGATCCTATATATACATGACTTCTGCACTTCCTAAGATACCGAGTTGAGCCAGCATACCTCTACCTTGTATCTCCCTATCTAGAGTTGTCTAGATCACCATTTAAGCTCTACCTTGAGAGCGCACGGGTGGACAACGCCATCATCTTTGTACTTGCTGCTAGTAGAAAACTGTTGAGATTCTCCTATATCTGTTATCTTCTCTGCTATTGCTCCTGTGTTATATTGCGTAACTATTGTCTTTCAAATTTCATGCGAAAACTTTCTAGAGAGAGAATGTAAAAGCTTATTGCTACAAAATTTTGCAGACATGATCAAAATATTCTAAACATAAAGTTTCATTATTACCTACATATCCTTTTTTTTCCCGGGAGGAAAATCAATGTGGCATCTTACAATTTTCCCCCTCTTTAAAGAACTGTGTCCTCAGAGTTCGAAAGAAGGATAATGTTCCATAAACTCATCTAAACTTACTGTTAGAGCGGCGCCGAACCAGGACGGATGAACCCGAACAGGTGCCGTAAAAAGTGGATTCGCGGAAACATTGTAGCCGATTTCTATTTAAAGCGCATAAAGGAAAGCGGTAAAGAGGAGTAGTAGTAATTTTTCGGAAGGAGTCTCTGTTCTGTTGGGCATTGTAGCGAGTAGGGTTGATCACATCTCGAACTGAAGTGTTTGGAAATTGCAAGTATCGTATTGTATTCTGTCTATCTGTTATATCGAATCACTTTGGGAGATTGCGAGCATCATATTTTGAGACTATGTATGAGATATTGATGAGTACATTGAGTTTTGTTCTATTCTATTCGTTTCTAACTATTCTGCTATTCTCCTTGTTGAACCGATTTCCATTCGGTAGTCTTGTGTTGTGAGTCTGTTTGATGATCAGTTATATACGATTCTGGATCTTTTCTGTCGTGAAATAGTGTGTTTGTCATCCTGCGAGAGACTGTGAAAGGTCAAAGTTAATCATTTACATTTAGTATCTTTTCGGTTAAGTGACCAGATTCGATACAAGTCTGCGTTCACTGAGAATTCGGTAAAGATCTGTATGTGAACAGAGTATTGGTAATTTTGTCAATTGCGGTAGGAATTTGTGACTTGAGTCAGTATACGATAAGTTTGGCGTAATCCCAATTATAGTTGTCTGTGTATTATTGTTCGGTGTACTTACCTGTCACATGGAATCGTCATATTGAATAGTATTCAATTACTGAAAAGTGCGTATTCTATTATTTATAAGTCACAACAGGACCTCTACTCCATTACCATAGCAGATTCAGTCAAAAAGTCCTAATATTCACCGTGCCGAAGAGTGGTCAGTATTCAGACTCACCCACTGTGCTAAGACGTGATGGAGTATTTATGATTGTGTGAAGAATTGGGAAAATAGTACAGGGCCTCTGTCTAACAGACCCCTACCACTCCCAAGAACCCAAGGACCCGATAATACTCTTCCGAAAGTTGGATAGAAGTATTATCGTTTAACATTGGCGACCCTACTGGGGATGTGGCATTAAGATTGCCTGGTATTTTGTTTGAATTAAATTTTGTTGGAAGGACAGTAGCAACAGAATCAGATTGTTGCAAGACTGTTCTGTTCGTAATACTATATGATTAGTACAGAAATGCTACATGCCGATTACTCGATCAGGTGAAAAGTATCCCAAGAATCACCAGTTAGGGGTATTAAGAACAACTCTGGGAGGTACTAGTGCAATTAGACCTGATCCAGTTGTCGAAAAAGTGACGAACGATAAAACTGATTCCGGTGAAATCACGGTAGAACGTAGTACATCTCTAGAACTGTCTGGTATCACTACGGTGTAGACTGTCGAAAATACAGCAATTTTGGAACCTACCAAGACGCAGTTGGAATCTAGTCTAAAAGTTTTCAGAATAGATTCAGATACGATTAGAAACACTTTAGGGAAGGAAATTAACACAGGCGAATCAACACTGTATCCAGTCACAATTTTGAATCCTTCTGGTGGAATTTCGGTAAGAAAAACACAGTTTTTCGGTGACGATTCAGCAGTTTCGGCTGAATCTTCCGCTCAACTACAACGTTTGGAAGCAAGTCCTCCTACTCTGGATATCAAGGAGGAAGGAAGACTATTTGAAACAGAAATTCGCAATATAGTAAGTAAGCTAATTGCACCGGAAAGTGTGCCATTTGGTGAAACAAATTCCGGTAGTTCAGAAACTCAAAACAGAAATACAGAAGGAGTGTATAATACATTTACAATGAATGAACAACCGCAACGACAGTTAGGTCAACCCAGATCGGCTCCAACGGGAGTAACATACACAAAGTTTAGTGGATTTCCAGGAGATGATCCAGATGCTCACGTACGCACCTTTGAAATCAGTTACGCTGTCCTCAACCATCCACCGGATCCGGCATACAAAGCATTTGTTTTTCAATCTACACTTGTGAATGAAGCAGCAAGATGGCTTACTGAATACGATATTAATCATTTCGGTACTTATGAAGCAGTATGAGACGCTTTTTTGCAGCGATTCAGGCTGAAAAAGAATCCTGCAGAGATCTTTGAGTATTTACAAAACAACAGACAGAAATCAAATCAAACTGTACAAGAGTATGCTACCCTTTTCAGAACACATTTAAGACAGTTACCCCAGGCTCATGCTAATTTACCAGACAATGTTATTACACAGTGGTTTATCAATGGCTTACTTCCTCAACTTAGGCAAATCATGATTATAAGATGTGTAGGAGCCATGACCCTCGATGCAGTGATCGCAATGACCCTTCAGCTGGAAAACAAAGTTGGTGGATTTTCAGAGGATTTGGAATGGATAAAAACAAACAAACATGTGGCTGAAGATATAACTAAGCAAGTATATTGCACCACATGCAAGAATTCAGGACATACTAGTGCCCAGTGTGCGTTAAATCAGACCTATTGCGCCATCTGTAACATTGTTGGACATACCACTGAGAATTGTGCATACAATGCCAGAAGACAAGGAACAGCAACAGTTAATGCAATTATTCAGGAACAAGGGCAGCCAGCCAATCAATATGTACCCCCACATTTGAGAAACAATCAACAACAAGGTTATCGACATTATCGAGGACAGAGGAACAACAACTATAATACACCGCGCTGGCAGAATGGAACACCACCGGAAAATCATAATTTACCACCACCTCGATGTCATTTCTGTGGACAATTGGGCCATATTAGAAGATTCTGTAGAGATGCAGCGGAATATGATCAAAGGAAAAAGGAACGTCAAAACCCAATGGCCAATGTGGTAACAATCACACCTGTAGAGACGCAGGCAGCAGCAGTTCAAACTCGTTCCGGTAAACAATTGCAACCAGCAGCAGAATTATTTGAACCAGGGATACGTGAACAACACAGAATGTATCATAAAGCTAGCCAATGGACCACCGTAGAACCACCTGTTTTTCCAGAATCTACTCCAGTAATCCAGTCCCCGGATACGACACAAGCTCGTGCTGACAATACAGAAGCAGGTACATCATCTGCAGTAGAATTACCATCTTCAGACCAAGCTTCATCTTCAACAGTTAAGGAAGATGCAAATCAATTGCAACCAGCATGGGATATATTGTCAAAAGCATCCATCACACTGCCTTTCGGGCAATTACTGGCATTAGTACCAGGAATACGCCAACAATTTCAACAACAGTTTACTACAAAATCTGCTTGCATTCCGGCTACCGCAACAGTACAACCAGAGGCAGACTCTACGGTAGATCACTCAGTTCCTCTGATTACGGTATGGTTTCATAAACATCAAATCCCACAAGTTTTAATTGATGGGGGGTCTGGCGTGAATATTGCCACTGCGTCACTTTGTAAGAAGTTAGGATGGACTAAGATAGAACCAGTTCAATTCTTTGTTAGGATGGCTGATCAATCTAGAGTTCATCCAGTAGGACTGGTCCGAGATATACCCATAACTGTGCAAGACACAACATTTAAGATGACTTTTGTTGTTCTAGAATTGCCGGAATCCACCCTAGATTACAATCTACTTTTCGGCCGTCCTTGGTTGAAACAAGCCAAGGTAATTCAAGACTGGTCAGCCCCGGAACTTACGTTCAAAGATAAAAATCGCAAATGTGTTGTAAAGTTAGATGCGATACAACCCTGTGAGTTACATGCTCGACCATATTTTGCTGAACCAGTCCATATGTTAGATGGGTTGTCTGATGACGAAGAAGAAGAATTTCTGAAGAATAATGTTGATTTAATGACATTAGGAACTATTGATCTACAGTCTGTGGTAGATACCTGGAATGCTTCAGTATGTACAGTAATACCCATTGCCGAAGAAACTAAGGAGGAAGATACCATTTCGATTCACGGTAATGAACTACAGCAACTTCTCGAACCATCAGCTAATACAGAGAAATATCAACAATTTTATGTTCCAGAAGACCAGTTAATTACTTATAATCTTGGAGATGAAGATCACCCTTGTCCTGTAAAGATAAAGCAAAACTTACCTGAAGCCTTTCAAGCAGATTTAATTCAGTTACTCCAAGAATTTACTGACGTCTTTGCATGGGATTACAAAGACATGAAGGGCTTGGATCCTCGTATTTATCAACACAGAGTTATGCTAAAACCAGAAGCGAAACCAATAAAGCAAACCAGCTACCGGATGAACCCACATTATGCATCACAGGTAAAGGCTGAACTTGATAGGTTATTAAAAGTTTGATTCATAGTACCAATAGAACATGCGGAATGGATTTCACCGATTATGATTGTACCAAAGAAAAACAAGCAATTGAGAATCTGCGTAGACTATCGAAAATTAAATGCTGCAACAGTATCGGATCCTTTTCCGATTCCTTTTTTGGATACTATGCTTGACAAAGTAGCAGGTCATGAGATGTATTCATTTCTAGATGGATACAGTGGATATAATCAAGTAAGAATGGCTGAAGAGGATATACCAAAAACTGCATTTATTACAAATTGGGGTGTCTTTGCTTGTACAGTAATGTGGTTTGGATTGAGGAATGCACCAAGCACATTTCAAAGATGTATGCAGGAGATATTTTCTCCTTATCTCACCTCATTTATGCAAGTATACCTTGACGATTTTTCAATTTTCGGTAAGATGATCGCACATCTGGTACATTTACGATGTTGCTTTCAGAGATGTAGAGAATATAGATTGTGTTTAAACCCAAACAAATCTGTGTTTGCAGTTTCATGTGGTAAGTTACTTGGTCACATCATATCGGCACAGGGTATTCAAGTCGATCCTGATAAAATTTCAGCAGTATTAGAAGCTCCGGTGCCTAATACACCTAAGGAAGTAATGCGGTTTATGGGTCAAGTGAGATGGCATGGAAGGCATTTACGGTGGCTTGCTCATGTGGCAATACCACTGAACAAATTAATTTCTAAGAATCCACGGCAATTCGAATGGACTCAGGAATGTCAGATAGCATTTGATCGACTGAAACAGTTATTAACACAGGTTCCCATTTTACAGCCACCAGATTGGGATCACCCATTTCACGTATTTGTTGATGCATCTGATATAGCAATAGGAAGTGTACTGATGCAACAAACAGATAAATGGTTTAGACCAGTATACTATGCTAGCAGAAGATTAGCACCTGCAGAGAAGAACTACTCGGTAACTGAGAGGGAATGCTTGGGACTAGTGTATTCGGTAAAAAAATTCAGACATTATTTGCTGGGCCGAAAATTTACATTTCATGTCGATCACGCTGCACTTGTTTACTTGGTTCGGCAGCAACATATAGGTGGCCGCCTAGCACGATGGGTGGGTCCTACTATTGCAGGAATTCGACTATGATGTCATTCATCGGCCAAGTAGTTCACATGCTTTAGCAGACTTTTTGTCACGCTTAGATTCAGGTGAACCTCCGGTTGGTATAAATGATACAACGCCAGCCATCTATACTTCAGAACCAACTACTGAGGAATTGTCAACCCAACCAGTACCAACTACGTATTATGATCAGTTATTGACCTTCCTTTCGGATGGATGTCTACCTTCTGAAGTCCCTACAGCTACACGCCAAAAAATTGCAGTTTTTAGTCGAAGATTCCGGTTAGTTGCTGGAGAACTCTATTATGCAGATCATACAGGAACCTTACTCCGATGTATCCCTACACATGAAGTAAATTCAGTCATCAATTTAGCTCACTCAAGTCCAACAGGAGGACATTTTGCAGCAGATCTTACTCACCGAAAAATTCTGCAAAGTGGACTTTGGTGGCCAACTATGTACAAAGATGTATTGGAATTTATCAAAACTTGTGATAGCTGTCAAAGAACTGGACAACCACTACAACGCCATTACTTTCCACTTCATCCAGTACTTCCTTTAGAACCATTTCAGAAATGGGGTCTAGATTTTATTGGTCCAATCACACCTCCCGCGGTATTCAGTAATAACCGGTATATATTGACTTGCACAGACTACGCAACCAGGTGGGCAGAAGCATGGCCTTTACGTTCGGCTACAGCAGTTGAAGTAGCAAAATGTCTATTATCAGATGTCTTTCCAAGATTTGGATTGCCACTAGAGCTTGTTTCAGATCAGGGCACCCATTTTATGAACAATTTGATGAAAGCATTAACACAGTCATTCCAGATCAGTCATAAATTCAGCTCACCATATTATCCTCGTGCAAATGGATTGGCAGAAAGTACCAACAAATCTTTGTTGAACATGCTTCAGAAATTGACTAGAGAAACACCGGAAAGATGGGATCAGTTGCTACCTGCAGTTTTATGGGCCTATCGCACTACATATAAGGTAACCACCGGCTTGACACCATTCAAGTTAGCCTATGGACTAGAAGCAATAGCTCCGATGGAAATTGTAATACCAAGTTTAAGAGTAGCAATTTCTCAGAAGCTTCTACCCGAAGAGTCATTGGTATTTCGGTTGGAAACACTTAGAGAATTAGATGAGCACTGATGGCTCAGTTTCTTAACTATGAAAGAAATCCAACTAAGACAGGCCAGGACACATGACCGCAATTTAAAAACCTCAGTATTTTCGGTAGGACAGCTTGTTCTTTTCTACAATGCAAAGTCCAACAGATCAGCAGGAAAATTCAAATTATGTTGGTTCGGTCCATTCAAGATTTCAGAACAAGTTGGTCCGGCGACTTTTCGGTTGACTACGTTGACCGGAAATCCATTGCCAAAGGTAATCAATGGGTCGAAGCTGCGGCCATATTATCCCAGTACTAATACGCATTAAATTATTCGGCGGCGAACCGCGTTTTGTATAAATTTTTGTGTTTTTCTTTTTTTTCTTTTCTTCCTTTTTAGTAGTGTTTTGTACGAATCTTTATGTTACTAGCCGCCTCTCCCTACCGGTCACTCAAGCACACACGGCAGCATGCAAACTGTACCTTTCATGCACCGAACAATGATATCCATTCCCCTTCCCTTTCTCACCGTGTTCTCCTTATTTAACCCCCTCGGTTGCGCCTAAACACTATTGTGTTCTCGAGACTATACGTATTCCCTTGTCTTCTGTGTTATCTGTAAGAGTGCTTGTAAACACCATGGAAGCGCTAGCCAACTACGCTGCTTTCCGTGATGGTATCCCGACAGACGTCGGCGAATACCTGCGTTGTAGAGGATTGTCCAACTTCGCTGAGTTGCCTTGGCACTCAATGGAAGCCCATCCCTTCTCCGCACAAATCATCCACGCCATCGCCCAATTCCCCGTCACCGAACGATAGTGGGTCTTCCCTTCTCTCCCATATAGGACCGTCATCACCTTCCAAGCCTTCTCTGCAGCCTACCGCCTCACCCCACAAGGACGCGAAAATGGCCCTAGCATCCCTATCGCTCGCATGACCGCACTCTTTCCCCGCTCCTCATCCAATGAATATGCCATTCTCTGCCGCCCAGAACCCGAACGATCCGCCCTACAGTTTCTTGTAGCAATCCTCAACTTGCAAAAACGAACCTACAGTATCTCTCGTCCCTTCTACTCCGCTCTAGAATTAGCCACCCATGAACCTGTAAACTTTGCCTCTTATTTCTTCCAACGAATCCATAAAGAATCCGTCGCTATAGTGAAACAACTCCAGAAAGGCAGCTCTCCGCGCTCTCGCCTCCCCCACATCATCTCCTTCCTCTTCCCAACCATTCTCGCTGCACAACCCCCACCCACAGGCCCAGCACTTAGGCACGAAGAATCAACACAACCACTCAAGGAAACTGAAGAAGACGACGAAGAGATCAATCAACTCTTCCGCAGGAAGCGAATCAGGATCAGCTCTTCAGAAAGTGAAGTCCAAGGATCCGCCGGAAAGAAACACGACGCCGAAGAAGATCAGCAAGAAGAAACTTACCACGACACCGCCACTTCAATACACAACGACACTTCGACAGAGCAACAAGACCAACAAAACCGAGCAGATACAGATATAGTGTCCACCGAAAAGGAGTCTGAGCATCAACAGGACGAACCGAAAACTACCACAAAAGCATTGGATGAACTTATTGAGGCCATCAATCATACAGAAGTCGAACAACAGAATGTTGCAAAGGTAACCACCATTGACTCTGCTCTACCCATCCCACCTGTCAACCCTGACCTCCCACCGGAACCATCCCACCGACCCGATTCTGAACCTACACCCTCCTCCTCTTCCTCTCCTAACTATTCTCCGCCAAACTCCCAAAACCTACTCACTGATACCTCCTCTCAGCCTCGTCAACCACCACCACCACCCACCGTATTTTCAGAACTAGCATCCATGGGACAGTTCCTCATGCAGTTATCACACCAACTGCCCATACAATTTAAGGAAGCCACGGACAACCTGAAGGCCAAATATCAACACAAGGTTCACGTATTGGAAGCAGACATCACCCCCCTCTAGGAAGAAATCGAAGCCACAAAGATTGAGAACCATCAGCTCCAAACGCAGTTAGCAGAGCTACAAGCCAAATTTTCGGCAGAACAGACCTTAGTAGAGCAACGAGATGCAACCCTTGAGCAACTTACAGCCAAAGATCGACTCCTACATGCCGCGCATGAAGAAATCCGTGCCCTGAAGGCCACCCTCCACGAAAATGAAGATATCAACACCTCCCTCGAAGAACTGATCGCAGAGACAAAGATTCAATTGCAGGAAGCAATCTAGAAGAATCAGGAGCAGCAGAAAGAAACCGAACAAATCCAAGAACAGTTACGGAGAGCCGAAGAATGCGCAAATGAAGTAAACAGTATCCTAAAATGCCAGCTGATACGGGAAGGACAATACCTCAAGGATATCGACAGGACGCGCAGAGAACGAGATTCACTGAAGAAAACTCTGGATTTCCAAACCCAGCAGTTTGAACGCCAAGACAACCAAATACGCAACCAAAAGGAGTATATTGCAGAGCTAAAGACCAAACTAGACGAAATGAAGACTTCCAAGGACGCCGCACTAGCCAATGATTTTTATCTACAGGAAGCTTTTGTGCAGACCCAGGCCGAGAATGTACTCACCGAAGCCATCGCACTTAGCTCTGCTAGAATAGATGCCCAGCTTCTAGAGCCTGATACGCTAAAACAGCTATTAGAAACCCTTAAGAAAAAAATAGCTCGAACATTTAGATCGGCTAGGAGTATGTACCTCGAAGGTCTCATCGACGAATGAGTATATTCGCCCATCCAAATTCATAATGTATGAATATGATAATCAAATTTTGGATTTCTCACATTTTCGCACATGACAAGTCTTGTTCAGTGTAGCACCAATCGACAATGTAACATGCGGCATAATGATTTTTATTCGGATACAAATATTATCAAGGGAGGGAAGAGTCATGTCATACTGACATACAATCAGTAGAGCAAATGGCCGTTCAAGCACCGGTGTCTATAAAATGCGTTTACAGAGTTGTTGACCTAAGCTTCAACTTAGGGACTTGCGGAGAAAGAGACTATACCTCAATCCCCTCACAAGTGCATATAGTGGAGATACACGCTTTTAATTATCAATCCAAAGAGTATGCAAACCTAGCCGAGTGTATGAAGACATGCAATCACATAATGGTCAATGCACATAAGGTACTCAAGAATGAAAATGAGGTAAGTACTTATCCTAACAAGCTTCAACTGTAGGTCAAGATGAAACGATACTTGGTGCAGCAGCCGTCAGTATTTTGGACTTTTCTCCTAGCTCCGAGCTCCAAACATAGCGAATAGCATATGCGTTTCGAAGCTCTCGAGAAGACGCATCCAATCGCAGTGGTTTCACTCAATTCCGACGCTCCTACTTCAAGTTATGACAGAAATACTGAATCGCGAAAATACTTTCCTACTCTTCAGCACTTCCTACACCTCGCACACACCTTTCCTATAGCAAAGAAACACTCTCAAGGATAGACAACAATCACAAGCACTCTCTCCAAGCATTACACATGCATACAAGCTCGCGAAGAAGAAGATGAAGTGGGAAGAAGACACAAATTCGAATTTCTGTGCTCTCTATTCTCACAATGGCAAAAAGTCCTCTACAAAGAGTCACATTTGACTTATATACTAGTGCCCTAAAAATGGTCCTTTCACACAAGTGACCGGCACTTTATTCACTAAAAGCTAATTTCCTACTATTTTACATGGGTAAGCTTCTATTCTTCTGTGGGAATGCATCTAGAGGACTCCTCTAGTGCCTTTACAAAGGGAAATATATTACAAAAATGAATATGTTACAAAAATATGTGGTCCAAATCGGAAAAATTTTGGGGCCCGTCTTTTTTCTTTGCTTTGTGCGCTCTTCAGCTCTGCAACACTCTCCCCCTCTTCGCCTCTGTCGTCCCTTGACAGACTTTGCTTCCTTTGATAGACTGTGCTTCGCGCACGCGCCCTGTGGTCAGTATTGTCTGATTCTTGATCTTGCATTACGTTTTAGAGGCGCTCTGATTTGTCCTGGTTGCACACATTGAACCTGGTTGATTTGGTTTGCCACGCACGCCATTAGTGCACATATGCGGATGTAGCTCGTAAGCCTTGATCTGAAACCTCTGCAACTCAAGAGGTTGAAGCATCCACATAGGTGATACATGTTGGCCCTGATTCCTTCTTCCAGCTGCGTGCTTTTCCTTGGTGTGTGCGCCCCTGCGGGGCTTCCTGCAGAGATGTATCTTCAAATTTGCCTTTTAGTGAAGCTGTTTCTTGTGTTGTTTCCTTTTTTTCCTCTTTTTACTCATCTCGCCCTCGACACTGCCCCCCTCCTGAACTCTGTCGTCCCCGACAGGCTTTTTGTGGCGACGAGTATAGGTTTGAATTACCTGTTGCTCTCTTTGATTTAGCAAATTAGCATTACATAACATGAACTCCTTCCATTGTCGAGACTTTACTCCATCCTCTGGTGCCTGTCTATGGTCCGCAAAGAAACTTATCTCGTAGGCCACCAGTCGTGCATTCAAATTGGAGGTCATTTTAATGAAGATCTCTGAATCCATTTCGAAGAAGCCCGTAAAGAATGCTTCTTCAAATGTTTGCATGTATGTTGATGGTAGAAACATGAGCCGAGAAAAATATGCCATGATTGTTAACCGGCTTGGTATAGTAGATAAATCAAAAATTAAAGC
Source organism: Ceratopteris richardii (assembly GCA_020310875.1). Lineage (NCBI taxonomy): Eukaryota > Viridiplantae > Streptophyta > Polypodiopsida > Polypodiales > Pteridaceae > Ceratopteris > Ceratopteris richardii. The sequence continues at coordinate 34,839,890 of CM035429.1, read as the reverse complement.
CTCCGAGCCCTGCGTAATGCCGATGAAATTCAAAAAAGTATATTGTGCGTGTTGGAACACTTTAATCACTGTAAGGAGCATGCTAAATATTTTATTCGTCATTTTTACTGCTAGATCTGGAACGGTAGCATATCTTGCAAGCCAAAATTCCATGGTTTTGACCATGTATTCCTCTGTCGGTAGGTAGTTGTGTGGTGGACTAGGTAATAGCGGGTAATTAAGCCATTGGTTATTAATACTACCTTGCCGCTGGCCTTCCCAAAATTGCGTCCATGCTCTTCGACGGGGTAGTGGGCAAAAGGATGGATTTACTTGAAGCTCATACGGTGATGCTTCCCACTGTACCCGTAGCGTGGGGTGCTTTTCCAATAGCTTTCTTCTCCAAATTGGATTTGCCTCCTCAAACTCTACCTAAGTATATTTAAAAGTATCATACCGAAATTGGAGATTGTGATCAGGTTCCTGATTTGTAGCATGTTTTATATACTGCCTGGTTTGTTCCTTCAACAGCCCGTATGGTACATTGAATGGCCTGAGTATTTGTTCCAGTTGTTTGCTGTCGATTTTAGCCTCTTTCATTAGATTGATGACTTGATCTTCAAATTCAACCGTAAGCTGGGACACCAGTAGTGCCCTTTCTGTCCTGCTCAGCTCTGCAAGTTTGTGTGTGTTAGGTTCTAATGGAACCTCCTTTTCCTCCCTTATTGGTGAATTATACAAGGGGGGAGAGAGAGGGCATACCTCTTCCTCCACAGTAGCCGAGGTCCCTGGCGGAACTACTGGTGTCCCCTGCTGTGCTTGCTGCTTTAATTTCTCCTGAAGCTCTTTGATTAAATCATCTTTTTGCTTGTTTTCCTCTTCGGCCTTAGCAATCGTTGCTTGATGTTTCATTAATTCCTGGGCCACAATGTTCATTTGTTCTGTATCTTCCTTGCACTGTCGCAGGTAGTTATTTTCTGCTTTTTTCCATTTCATTATGAGGGCTGCGGTATCCTCCATATATCTCTTTTCCCAATCCGTTATGACTTCTTGCTCCTGTCTGAGCTGATCTTGTAATTTTGTGATCTGATCTTCCAGGTCTTTTATATTTCTTTGTGGGTCATCAGTTATTGCCAGTGGCTGATCACTAATGAGAGCTGTCATCAGCTCTTTATTTCTGTGTCGCATGTTGTCAGCTTCTTCCATACTGGCCTTGAGCTGAGACTCTAAGATTTTGCTGCGTGTTTGAAGTCGTGTCTTCTCAGTCTCACTCATCTCTAATTTCTTTGTTAGTTCCACGACTTGGTCCTTCAATTTTGTCTGCTCTGTTTCTAGCATACTGTTTTGTGTTTTGACTTCTTGAAGTTCCATGTCTTTTGTCAGAGCTTGTTCTCGCACCTTAGATAGTTCTTTAGAAAGCTCTTTGCCTGCTCTTTCAAGGTCTTTCTTTTCTTGCATGGCTTGGTCATAATCTTCATCAGCATCAAGCATCAGTTGTTGTGTATCCAGAGCTGTTCTAATCATACCTTGCACAACAGGCTTGAGCTGAGCGATGTCTACATTTAGCCATGTCTTTGCTATTGCTGGTGTCTCTCCCGTGTGCACATCTTTGCCTTCTGCCACCTAGAGTGTCTCATTATGTGGCTGTCTGACTTGCAATTGTATTTTTGGTTCCTCATCATCGCCTTTTGCTTTCTTCTTTTTAGTAGCACTCCCCTGAAAAGTGACATCCAGTGGGGAAGGTTCTGCTACAACCCTCATAGGCGTGAATGGCTCTTCCGTTTCTACATCTTGATCTTCATTTTCCTTTTCCGCAATCTCCTCATCTATCTTCGTGCTTGTGGTCTTCGGACTCATTTTTGTATCTTGATCTATCGGATTAGGGCCTTCTGGTTCTTCATCATAATTCACTTCATTGAGTTCGTTCCATTGCCCATCGTCTTTTGATTCGCTTTGAATTTCCACATCCAACAATGATGTGTCCTTTTCTTCTTTCTCTTGAGTAGATGAGCTGGAGTTGTCTAATCCGATTTCACGGTATCGGTGGACTTTAGTGAGTCTTCTTTTTGTTTTCGGCTCTTGTTGTGACTGCTGATAGTGATGACCTTGCACTGGTAAATTGACTTGTCCCTCCGTATACTTGTGTGTTTCTTCAAGTGCTTTGGTCAACTCTTCTTCCGTAATTTGCTTCTGTCCTGCAAGTGTCACTTTTGGAAGTACATGGACTCTTTTTTTCATAGGTATTCCTTCTTCATCTGTCTTGACTTCTCTTAGTCTTTTGGTGCCTCTCATTCTTGGCTGGGAGCTAGTTCCTGCCTCTTCCATACCTGTAGTACTTTTCTTCCTCTTGGGAACTGAGGCGGATTTCACATATGTAGCTAGCCCTTCTGAGGTTGGCATCTCCCTTAAGCAATTCTTCATGTCCAAAGCTTCATAGATCAATAGTGTCAAGGCTGAACTGCCATTCAAGAATTTCTTTTGCCCCCACTTCTTTTGGGCTTCAAACAAGCGCTCTTGTACATAGCCTGTGAGATTTACTTTATTGCCTATTTGTCTCATGGCATGTGACAGTAGTTGGACGACTATCTTTTGGGGTGCGGTGTACCTGTGCATACTTGGAAAACAAAAGTGTTGATGCACCAGCCGTACAGCATCCTCTATGTCAATTCGATTGATTTCCAGGAATGATCTGTTCTTCGGGTCATGGCATTCTTCCTTCACACAAGTAATCCCTGCTTGATTCCATCCAAACGCTTTATTAATTAATTCATGTGTGAACTGTATGGTCTTCCATTGCCCGACTTTGTCCAATACTTGCGCTTCTGGGACGGAGATTTTTGTTCCTGCAGGCTGCATGGTGTTCATCACCTGTGTACACCTCTGAAAATCTGGTACATATATAGGGATCTTCAAGAATGACTCTATTCCCGCTTGTGTCCACACATCCTCAATATGTGGTAACCCTTGTATTATAGTCTTGAAATCTTGGGACATGATAGGGAAGTAGTGATTCCTGTCCATGATCTTGATGGTAGCCATGAAAATTAGGTCCGACACTGGCTGATCGTCCCTGAACCAGTGACCTCTTGCTTTAGTTACTGATTCCATTGGAAGAAGTTGCACCTCTTCTTGCTGTGTTGCGTCGGAATCAGTGGAAGCCATCTGCACTCAATATGGAGTATGAGTTAGTATCCATATATTTTTTTCCAGAAATCCTCCTCCATATGTTGATTAATAATTCGACGTTGCTCCGAGTGCATGGTGCCGTCCCTCCCCCGTGGGTGTTAGAAAGGTAATACCTGAGTTTTTCATGTATTTTTATATATATTTTTTTTGCTGAAAAGAAAACATAAAAGTTAGTCCATAGCCGAAGCGGTTAGTGAATTTTTTGAAGTAATATTCTTATGTATGTACAAGTGCTCTCCTATTTCCAAAGGGAAAATGTGCATGACTATCCGGAAGTAGAAGAAAGACGTGCCGAATGCTTGGCCTTGTAATATGGCCCTATCATGCATACTTTGGATCTCGGCCACTCCTCATGTGTGCAATTGGAAGTATTTTCTTGATGTATGCAGCTTGTCTTGTTTTTCGGCACCCAATTTTGCTTCACTTGGGTGGAATGTACTGTATTCCCCACCTCTCTGATGAATGTGGTTCTTCTTCGGTAGTACGTCTGCTTATTTTGTTTTGGGAATCTCAAGTTGGTTTGCATTGCATCTGTAGATTCCTTCTTCCTCCAATATGTCCTCTTTCTCGGCTGATGTGCCTGTTGACCATGTTGATGGTGATTGCCCTTCTGAGGTTGTTCTTTGTTTGGGAACGTTGTCCTTGGAGTATTTGGCTTTGGGATCCATATTTGTGTTCGATCAGGTTGGGCAGTTATCAGTTTCTTTGGGATCCATATGCTCTTTAGTCGTGGTTGACTGAAGTGTTCGAAATTCTTTGTCTTCCTATTCGATTGGATATGCTGATGTCGAAGACTTTTCTGTTGCTGAAGATAGGCCTTCTTTTGATCCTTCCTTATCCAAGCCAATGTAGAATGAGGAATAGGGTACGCCTTCATAGGTGTAGACTTCAATTCTTGCAGTGGAGTATTCTTTCTTGTGCTTTGTGGTTCACTGGGCTGGATTTCATGTTCAAGTGCACTCTTGTGACTCTCTATACTCAAAGATGGAGTGCACACAGGACTCACGGTGTTCTCACATGAAATACTTGACAATGGGGTTTCTATAGTGCTAGTCAACAAACACTCATGACTTGGTTCATCGGGCTGAACTTCTGGCTCTATATTAGCGGCTTTGGGTGGTCGTTCGTCTAGCAAACTAAATACCTCACGAGGTCCTATTCTGGCAGATATGTATCCTAAAGCCAATTGAATGGTTACCTCATATTCATAGATCCAATCTTGTCCTAACACCACATCTTCAAGCAGATCTTGGTCCTGACATACTAAGAGTCTCTGCTCCATTGTGTTGTTCCCCATATGTAAAGGTAAAGTTATCTCACCTATACATTGAGTAATTTTTCCTCCTATTCCAATTAGCTGTGCCTTTGATGGCCGTAACTCCTCGTTAAGTCTCTGAGACAAAGAAAATCTAATGCAGCTTATGGCTGCTCCTGTGTCTATGAGAGCATCCACTAAGTGGTACTCTTTTCGTCCTGCTCCCAGATTCAAGTAAGGCTGTCTTCTTTGTTGTCCTGAGTTTTGAGTGGCTCTAAAATTAGCCATTGGGATGAGTTCTTCTCCTACTCGATATCTCTCGTCTCTTTCTCTCATCCACTCTTTCCGTTTTCTGATGCGTTCTAAGGCTTCCTGTTTCGCTTCTTCTCGTATGCGTTCTTCTTCTTTTTTCCTACTTTGAGCTCCTAACAGTCGTGCTAGCATTTGATTCGTCAATGGCTCCATGAATCTTTTCACTCTGCATCCACTGATGTAGTTGGGAAGAATATCTCCGTCTAGTGTGGCGAGATTGACTGCACCACTAGTAGAGATTCGATTTATAATCATGGGTCCATATCCTCGTTTTTGGAGCTTCTTTGCATGTTGTTTGAGGGTGTATACTAGGACTAAGTCGCCTTCTTTTAGTCCCTTGTCTTTTATGTGTGCGTCATAATAAGCCTTTTGTCTCCGCTTAGCGGCATAAATGCCCGCTACCGCTTGCAATCTAGTCTCATGTAGCTTTTCAATTTGATCTAATTGCTGAGATAATTCATGACCGTTCCACTCATATTGCTGGGCCACTTTCAGTGTAGGTACTAAGAAGTCAATTGGCAAAATTGCATTCTGCCCGTACACTAGGTTGAAGGGTGTAGTTCCAATAGCCGTTTTATATGCCACACGGAAGGCCCAAATTGCGTGATGCAATTGTTTGTCCCAATCTGACCTTCCATTATTGACAATCTTTGTCAATACAGTACATAGTACTTTGTTGGAACTTTCAGCTTGCCCATTAGCTTGAGGGTGGTATGGGGCTGATTTTTTATGAATCACCAGAAAGTCATTCATTAGTGACTCAATGACCTCGTTTAAGAAATGTGTTCCTCGATCACTCACTATCTCAATCGGTAGTCCAAAGCGTGTGAAAATGTGCTCAAAGAGAAATTTTGCAGTGGTTTGAGCATCATTCTTTCTAGTGGCTTTTGCTTCTACCCACTTAGTCAAGTAGTCGGTGGCTACTATGATGTATTCAACATGTGATCCTTTGGCCGGTGGATTGATAGGTCCTATGAAGTCAATTCCCCACTTGGTAAAAGCTCTTGCACAAACCATGGGTCTTAAAGGCATGTCATCTCTTCTAATGGGATATTTAGCTTTCTGGCATGTTTCGCAACTTCTCACATATGCCTCTGCGTCCATATGTAGAGTTGGCCACCACAAGCCTGCAAAGAGAATCATCTTGACCGTTCTGTCTGCTGAGAAATGTCCTCCCGCAGCTCCTGCATGTGCCATTTCTAAGACAGAGAGATATTCATTTTCATGAATGCACATTCTTAGTTGGTTATCCCTCCCGCGTTTAAAGAGTTGTTTTCCTATGATGGCGTAATCTTTGCTCTATTCTTCAAGAGCACGTTTCCTTGCTAGAGTAGCTCCATCAGGGTACTCTCGAGTTTTTAAGAACTTTACTAAAGGCATGCTCCACCTTGGTGCTATTGTAGAATAGCATAACGTAGAGTTCTCATCTGGGAGTTGTTCTTGACAGGTTGGACAGGTTGACACATAATGATGTGCATCTCGTTGCATGGTTGGCCAATATATGCCAAATCTCTTAAGTGTTTGCCATGTTCTCATTGCGTTCAAGTGAGTGTTCCATTGATTTATGTGTGCTTTCTGTAGCCACATTTTTTGTTCCCCTTCTTCCACGCATCTCATCAGCAGTCCGCTTGAATCTTGGTGGTACAAACTTCCAGCAATAATGTGAAGGTTCTTAGTCTTCCAAAGATCTTGCTTTCGGTTTGGCGTGATCCCATCTTTAGGTCCATGTGTGAGTATTGGGATCAATTTTTCGGCCCATTGAGGACATACTTCTAGGTTAAAGAGATAAGTATCTGGCAGATCATCAGGAACTCCTATGGGTGGTTCTCCGTGTGTCATACGAGATAAGTGGTCTTCCCTTATGTGTGTGTTTCCTTTCTTGACTATTACTTCAAAATCAAATTCCATTAGCAATAAAAACCATCGTACTAGTCGTCCTGTATTGCAAGGCTTGTTGACTAAGTACAACAGAGCTTGATGATCAATGAAGAATTTGAATTTGTTTGCCAATAAGTAATGTCTGAACTTCTTGACTGCATAAACCATCCCTAAGCCTTCTCTCTCCGTAGTAGTGTAATTTCGTTCCGCTTGATTTAACTGTCTACTGGCATAGGCTATCGGGTGGTCTAATTTACCTGTATCAGCTGGTTGAGCTAAGATGCAACCAATGGCAAATTTGGAAGCGTCAACATGAATATGAAACGGTTTATTCCAGTCGGGGACTCGAAGAATGGGTGCTGAACTCAATCGATTCTTCAACTCATTAAAAGCTCTTTCGCATTCTTCGGTCCAATTGAATTGAGTTAACAATGCATAAAGAGGTCTAGCAATTATGGCATACATGTGTATGAATCTTCGATAGTAACCGCAATGTCCCATAAATGCTTGAACTTCTTTAGCAGTTTTTGGTCTTGGTAAATCCAAAATGACTTTGATTTTGTCTTCATCCGTGGAAATTCCATTCTTAGAAACAATATGTCCTAAGATTTTCCCTTGTCTCACCATGAAGACACATTTCTCAGGATTGAGGCATACTCGATATTGTCGACATTTGGCAAAAATCTTTTCTAGTTCAGGGATGTGCTCTGATCGTATAGCTGAATATGTACACAGATCATCCACGTATACCTCCATGCTCTTTCTCAAAAATTCCTTGAACACGTGACACATCAGTCTTTGGAATGTAGCTGGGGCATTCGTTAAACCAAAAGGCATGACTCTAAAGGCGTATACTCCCCATTCAGTTGCAAATGCAGTCTTATGTTGGTCCTCAGGAGCAATGGCTACCTGATTATACCCCGAAAAGCCATCCAAAAAGCTATAAACTTCTTTCCCTGCTACACGTTCCAAGAGATGGTCAGTGATCGGTAAGGGATAGCTATCCCTTATGGTTGCGGCGTTCACTTTTTTCAAATTGATGCACACTCTTAACTTGCCATTTTTCTTTGGTACAACCACCAAGGGTGATACCCATTCCGTGTGCTCAATTTCATAGATGAATCCAGCATCCAACAACTTATCTATCTCTTCTTTTATCTTGGCTGAATACACGTCATTATAAGTATAAGGTCTCTGTTTGGAAGGTTTGGCCTCGGATGTCATGGGAATTCTATGCGCACATATAGCTGGATCTACTCCTTTTAAGTCCTTATAGGTCCAAGCAAAGACATCCCGGTATTCTCTTATGAGTCGAATTAACTCTCGTTCTTCTTCCGCTGAGACATCCTGTCCTATGAAAGTACATCGTTCCTCTCCTCCTTCCATGGTTACGACTATTTTCTTGGTTTGTTCTTTATTATCATATGCTATTCCCGGTTGTGCCTCTCTTTTAGGCATTTGAATAGCAATCTTCCTCTCTTCCACTTCATATTTTTTGAAATGAGCTGGTACCTCAAATTGGTCTTGAAGCTTGTTATCTTCCTCTTTTAACCCCCTTTCAACTTCTAAGTCTTCTTCTTGTGTGAGGTCCTTATGTTGTTCCTTGGCAGTGATATCCATGTTGGTGGTACTAATCCCTAGATCCATGGGTTCTGGTTCCATTTCAATGCTCTCGTAGTCCTCCTTCCAGTCTTTCTCAATTACTTCTCCTTCTTCTGCCTCCTGAAGGACTACCATATACAAACTAACGTCATAACCCTCTTCGTCAATACATTCGTTCATGGTTACCACTTCTTCGTTTACACAAACATCGAGGGTGGCTAAAATTTCCATCCAACCATGAGGTTCGAATTCTTCGTCTGGAAATACTTGTTGAAAGACAATAGTTACGCAATATAACACAGGAGCAATAGCAGAGAAGATAACAGATATAGGAGAATCTCAACAATTTTCTACTAGCAGCAAGTACAAAGATGATGGCGTTGTCCACCCGTGCGCTCTCAAGGTAGAGCTTAAATGGTGATCTAGACAACTCTAGATAGGGAGATACAAGGTAGAGGTATGCTGGCTCAACTCAATGTCTTAGGTAGTGCAGAAGTCATGTATATATAGGATCATGGGTGGCCTGCCATGGACGGCTATACATGGGCGGTAGAGCGTGGGCGGCCACCGCCCGCGTAATTGCCATACACGGCTTAGACTGGTTGAACCGACCTAACAAATATAAATGATTTCTGACTCCGACAGGGAATATTCCATAGAATATTCCCTTTACCGTCGCGCCGGGGGCGCTGCCCCCGGACCCCCACCAGGGGGCCCGCTGGCCCCCTGGGACCCCCCAGCCGGGGCTGCTCACCGCTGCCCCGGACCCCACAATTGGGGACCCTGGTAATTCCCTTTCCTTATAATATCTTACATGGTCCAATATGACCTTCATCCAACATTCAAGTTGGGATTCCCATCAATTGGGTAATGCACGCTTGGCTTCTCCTCATAAAGGGGGCCTTACAAAATGTGCATACAATCATGAGGGGTAGACATTGATCATACTCTAACACCCCCCCTCAATGTTTACCGATGATAAATCAAGTAGGTCTCGGTCCTATGCCCATCTGTTGAAGATGCTTGTTGAGCTGCTCTCTTCCAAGTGCTTTAGTGAATATGTCAGCACAATTTGCCTCTGTTGGGCAATATTCTAGCTCCACAATTTCATCTTCAATTAGCTCACGAATGTAATGGTACTGTACTTCTATGTGCTTGGTGCGAGCATGAAATACTGGGTTCTTTGCAATAGCCATACAACTTTGATTATCACACTTGAGTACAATTGGCATATTTGATGGAAAGCCTATATCTGCAAGAATTCTCCTTAACCAGACTGCCTCACAAGAAGCAAAACAAGCTGCTTTGTACTCTGCTTCAGTGGAGGAGAGTGCGAGAGTTGGTTGCTTCCTACTTACCCAAGAAAATATTCCTGAACCAAGTGAGAAACAATATCCAGAAACTGATTTTCTAGAATCACAATCTCCAGCCCAATCTGAATCACAATATCCTTGGAGTGTATCACCTGTGGTATACAAAATACCAAAATCCAAGGTTCCTGCAATGTACCTTAGAATTCGCATTCCAGCATTCCAGTGACTCTCCTTAGGTTTGTTGGAAAACCTGCTTAACACTCCAACAGCATAGCAAATGTCTGGTCTAGTGTTGCACAGAAAAATAAGACTTCCAACGAGCTTCCTATACTTCTTAGCATCTACATCAGGCATGTTATCATCCATAGATAGCTTATGATTTACCTGCATAGGTGTGCTAGTTGGTTTGCAGTCCATCATTCCAAATGCCTTGAGAATTTCTTTGGAATATTTTTGTTGTGAGATGAAAATGCCATCCTTCCTTTGCCATACTTCAATTCCCAAACAAAAATGGAGTAGACCTAAGTCTGTCATTTCAAACTCAGTTCCCAAGCTGATCCGAGTTTGATTGATGAGTTCCTGATGATCTCCTGTAATGATCAAATCATCTACATATACAATGACAACAACTAGCTTGCTATCCCTTTTCGTTACATACAAGTTAGCATCAGAAGTACTTCTTTCAAAACCCATATTTTTGAAGAAATGATCAATTCGTTGGTACCAAGCTCGTGGAGCTTGCTTAAGTCCATACAAAGCTTTCTTCAACCTGCAAACTTTATTTTCTGAATTGGGCACCTCAAAACCTGGTGGTTGAGATACATATACCTCCTCCTTGAGGTGACCATTCAAAAATGCAGATTTGACATCCATCTGGAAAATAGGCCAAGACTTTTGTGCAGCTACTGCAAGTACCGTCCGAATAGTTGTCATGCGTGCTGTTGGTGCAAAAGTTTCTTGAACATCAAATCCTTCAATCTGTGAAAAACCCTGTGCAACTAATCGTGCCTTATACTTTTCTAATGTTCCATCAGCTTTATACTTAGCTTTCCAAATCCATTTAGTACCTATTACCTTCTTCTTTGGCGGCAAGTCGACTAGATCCCATGTATCATTTTTGAGTATACTATCATACTCAGACTGCATTGCCGCTCTCCAATCTGGATCATCAATGGCTTCTTCAATGGTGGTAGGTTCCTTTATCGAACCCATGATATCTGCCATTAGAGCCATGTTAACAATGTGTTCTGAGGCTCTTCTTTGCTCCTCTATTCTCTTTGATCTTCGTAATCCATCCGATGATGATTCTGGTACATCTACATGTGGATTAAGATCATCAAAGAGCTGTTGTGCCCACTTCGGTAGTGGCTTACGCTGTGCAGCTACAACTGGTTGGCTTTTTATTGAGGAAATTTCTCCATCAGATGTTTCCTCCTCCTCAACTTTAACCTGTCTTTTGATAGGCACAAGGTGAGATATTTCTTCGCTTGATGAGATAGTAGATTTACCTTTATCTTCTACTAAGTGTGGTCGTTCATCAAACACCACATCTCGGCTGACAAAAATCTTCCTTGCCTCAGGATCCCATAACCTGTATGCTTTAGACTCTTCACTATATCCTAGGAAGACACACTTTTTGCTTTTTGAATCCAACTTTGATCTTGTTGAATCAGGAATATGTGCATAACAGAAACAACCAAAAATTCTGAAATGCAAAACTGAAGGCTTTTTACCAGAATATGCTTCTTGAGGAGTCATCCCCTTCAGTGCTTTTGTGTAGCTTCGATTGAGGATGTAGACTGCTGTATTGACTGCTTCTGCCCAGAATGAATCAGGCATGTCTTGAGCCTTCAACATACAACGAGCCATTTCAACTACTGTCCTGTTCCTGCGCTCAACAACGCCATTTTGTTGGGGTGTATGAGCTGTGGTAAGTTGCCTTTTCACACCATGCTCCTTACAGTAATTGTTGAATTCTGTTGACAAGAATTCACCTCCTCTATCTGTTCTAAATTTCTTCAATTTCCTTCCTGATTCATTTTCTACATACTTATGCCACGTTTTAAATTTTTCAAAAGCATCAGCCTTCTCTCGAATGAAATAAACCCACATCTCTCTACTATAATCGTCGACTAACAGCAAGAAGTAGAAAGATCCTCCTAAAGCAGGTGTAGACATTTTACCGCAGAGATCAGCATGTACCAACTCTAGAGGAGCTTGAGATCGATTGCTGGTCTCTCTTGGAAATGCCTTTCGTTGTTGCTTGCCCATCATACAAGCTTCACAAGGTTCCTGCAACTCTGAAAATGCAGGCATATGAGCAACCATCCCTGTTCGTTGCATCTCCTTCAAAACTGCAAATCCGAGATGCCCAAATCGTCGGTGCCATAACCTGCTTACATCTTTATCTTCTGTAGCAGTTAAAGCACTTAACTCATACAAGTTATCCCGTCGTATGCCTTTACCTACAACATTACCTGATGAATCCATGATTTCCGCACCACTCTTATTGAAGTGAACTTCGAGTCCACGATCTGTTATTGCAGAAACTGACAACAAATTTCTTTTGAGTGTAGGTACATAGAGAACATCGGATAACTTTTTCTCAACACCTGGAGAAGTGATAAAAGAGATGGTTCCAGTTCCTTCAGCTGGACACTTGGAGTCATTTCCCACCACTACATTGATGGATTCCCGTAGAGGCACTAGGGAACTATACCAATCCTTTTTACTAGTCATATGGCGAGAAGCTCCACTATCTAAAATCCATGGCTCATCAACACGAGCTTGAGCAGATGAACATACCTCTTCAATAGCTACCCAAAGTTCCAGCTCTGTGTTGTTTGCAGACTCTTTGTTCTTCCATGATGATTTTACAGTCCCATTCCGTTCATCAGCTTGCTTCTTTCTGCAATCCTTGATGGCATGGCCTTTCTTTTCACAATAGAAGCAACTTCCTGTGAACTTTTTCTTCTTTGGCTTCTTCTTTGATCCCTCTGAAGAGCCTTTACCTTTTGCATTTGCTGAGAATGCAGCATCAGTTGTACTTTGCTGATTCTTCAGCCGCATCTCTTCTTCTAAAAGCATGGCACAAAACTCTTCAAATGTAAGAGGAGTTGGCCTTACCTGAGTGTTAAGGGCTGTTACTAATCCATCATACTTTGCTGGAAGAACACGTACAGATCTTCGAGCCAGCTCTTCTGGTGTTATAACAACACCAACTGTAGCCAATTGATCTTGAAGATGCTTTATCCGTTTGATAAAATCTTCAGCCTTTTCAGAATCAGAATGTTTTTCATTTGCCAACTGATTTTCTAAATTCTGTATCCTAGTGTGGTTCTTGGTCTCATATTGTCGAGCCAATATGCCCCAAGCCTCATGTGCTTTAGTAGTATGTTGAACTAAAGTAAGCACAGAATCACTTACACTAGTGACAATCGCACATAATGCATCAGCATTCCGCCTCTTCCAAGCTCGTAGAAGATCTGGATCTGGCTGAAACATCAATCTTGAATTTGCTGGATCTTCAACTGGTATAGGCTCTGGATCCAATCCCATCGGTCCCATGACAGTGTCAAGTAATTCATAGGAGTCCAAAATTGCAGAAATTTTGAACTTCCAGAGTGTATAGTTGGTTCCATCCAGCTTCCCTTCAGTGAATGCAGGTGGACGAATTCGAATAGGTGCAGCATTAACATTAGGTGAAGCACCAAGACTAGTGTTCGACGATGAAGCCATCATGTAATCACTCGAATAATCTACTGATATTCTAGTCTGCTAGTAGGCTAAAATAATGATACTTCTCAAGCTATTCGAACCTTACAGCTCTGATACCATGAAAGACAATAGTTACGCAATATAACACAGGAGCAATAGCAGAGAAGATAACAGATATAGGAGAATCTCAACAATTTTCTACTAGCAGCAAGTACAAAGATGATGGCGTTGTCCACCCGTGCGCTCTCAAGGTAGAGCTTAAATGGTGATCTAGACAACTCTAGATAGGGAGATACAAGGTAGAGGTATGCTGGCTCAACTCAATGTCTTAGGTAGTGCAGAAGTCATGTATATATAGGATCATGGGTGGCCTGCCATGGACGGCTATACATGGGCGGTAGAGCGTGGGCGGCCACCGCCCGCGTAATTGCCATACACGGCTTAGACTGGTTGAACCGACCTAACAAATATAAATGATTTCTGACTCCGACAGGGAATATTCCATAGAATATTCCCTTTACCGTCGCGCCGGGGGCGCTGCCCCCGGACCCCCACCAGGGGGCCCGCTGGCCCCCTGGGACCCCCCAGCCGGGGCTGCTCACCGCTGCCCCGGACCCCACAATTGGGGACCCTGGTAATTCCCTTTCCTTATAATATCTTACATGGTCCAATATGACCTTCATCCAACATTCAAGTTGGGATTCCCATCAATTGGGTAATGCACGCTTGGCTTCTCCTCATAAAGGGGGCCTTACAAAATGTGCATACAATCATGAGGGGTAGACATTGATCATACTCTAACACTTGTGGCATATAAGCCGGATCTTGTACCGATCTCACTATACCTTGTTTCTGCTGCCAACTTTTCCTTCTCTCTTCTTCCTTTTTTGCGGCTTGACATATCCATAGATGAGTGTCCTCGTTCATCCAGGATTGGTCACTAGAACCTGCGCTATGAATCGATTGATCGTCTTCCTCTTTGTGGATTTGATTCCATTGCAGAGGTGGTACATCTTGATATGTGTACGTATGTAGGTTGATCCTAGTGGTGACTCCTGCGTGTTGTAGGTACACTGCATCTTTTCCCCAGTCTTGTACGACCTTTAGCTGTCTCATGAATGGCCTTCCCAATATCATTTCATAATTGCTTGGCCTTTCAAAGTGACATATTGCTAAAGTATGTTCGAATTCCACTCCGCATGTAGTGAAGACTACTCGTTCCAACAATCCTAAGGGTCTTTCCGTATGTCCATCTGCCATTTGAATTTTCATACGTGTTGGTCTCAATGCTGGTTTTCCCCATTTCTCCCAAATTTCTTTGGTAGCAATGCCAACACCAGCTCCTGAATCTAATATGGCTTTGGTAGTGTAGCCCCTAAAGGTGATTGGTAGACATGTATTTCCTTCATCCCCTTCACTAAAGTCTCCTACTTTATCCACTGGAATTCTCACCGTTTTCACTTCGTCAGCTACCTCCTTCTTTTCTTCCTTGACTTCCCACTGATTGATCAATTTCTCTTTTAAATGTGGTTTTACCTTTAACAGTTCTTCAAATGTTAAGGTACATGGGATTTTCACCTCTCTAAGGCGTTGTATGATCTCCGATGTTTGAACTGATGGATTCGTTTCTCGTCTCTTTATTGATGGAATGCGATACAATTCTGAGTTGTGCTCGTATTCCCCGGTGTAATTGGGTAGTTCCTTTACATCGTCTTCCACTTCTCTGTCACTTGCATCCATTGGAAAAATTTCTTCTGAATTAAGTTCAGGTATTGAACCTTCCATTTCGTTTTCTGCTTCTAATTCTTCAAAGGGCGGTTCCATTCCTTCTACCTTTTTCCACTTGTCCTCTTGAACTCGTGCCCATAGATCCTTAGTCCAGTCTCCTTCTATTTCAGGGACTATGGATCCTTCCTTTCTCTCAATGCCAATTTCATCATTCAGAGGTCTATTTACGTTAGGCTTTCCCTGAGTGTTTAGGCACTCTTGGAATTTTTCTTCGCAAATTCGGTTGTTTGGTAAAGGTGATGCGGGTTTTTCTAATGTTTGTTGGGCAACTTCTATTAATTTTTTGCAGATTTCCAATCTTTCTTTCTCTAAGTCGCCTCTCGGATACTCTCTCTCATGTTGTTCTATGGTAGGCCCTGCTTTTATTCTCGCCTTGTATGCCTGAATCCACATGGCTAATTCTTCAGGCATTGGGTCTGCTAATACTGATCCTACCTCCTCCCTTTTATTCTCCTTTTTATTTTCTTCTTTCACTTGTGATTCTTCTGTAGATTTCTGTTTACTCTTTTCATTTTCCTTCTTTTGTAATAATTTTTTTTCTTTTATCCTGTCTCTCCTTTGCTTCCACCTTTGGGATCTTTTACTGGCGATACTTTTTTCTGGTTCTTCGGAGTCTTCTACTCTGTGAGGGATGGGTGTATTTCCCTCTTTGTCACTCTGATTATTTCCGTCTGATTTATCAGGGTTCTCTCTAGCCTTTGCTCTTGTTATGGCTTTTAAAGGTATAGTGTACTCTTTGTCACTCCCTGACGATTCAATTACTTCTATCACGTTAATCTGCACATTAGAAGTGACTTTGTTGGGGTTCTTAGGACAATCTCTGAAAAGATGTTCCTTCCCACAATCGCTACAGTATCCTTCCCAAATTCGTTGTGGTGGTGGTGGATTTGGCAATGTACATTCTCTAATATAGTGGTCACCTCCACATCTGTAGCATGGTCCTCTGGGTACAAGCGGTCTATTCATTGGTCGAGGTGGCATGGTTGCTCTAGGAGCTGTATACATTAATGGTACATAATCTTGCTCGTAGTTATATGAACTCTCTGGTGTCTCCATGCCATAAGCATATGGGTCATATTGTTGCCCATATTCCATTATTGAGCTCTCATAACCAGGGTATGTTCCTTGACTAGGATCGTAAAATGAGTCATATGGGTCACTGCTAGTCAAAGGTGTGGCTGGCACTATAGCCCATTCTAAGTTTTCCTCTGGTTGCGCTATCTTAACTGGGACAACGTTCTGAGGGTGGGGCGGTTGTTGTCCTAGCACTGGTTGAGGCTGCGTATATCCCTGATATGTGTATGGTCGTGGCATTGGTGCCTGCGACTGATATGAGGGATATCTAAAGGCTTCTCCTCCCTGCTGGTTCTGCGGATATCCATATGGTCTCACATAAGGCTGTGTGGGTCTGGTTTGCCTATTGTAAGGGCAGTTCTCTGTGCTATGATTTGTGTATCTCTGCTCTATACTGCAATACTGTAGTGGTCCGGGGACAGAGGGTCTATGAGGAGCATAGGCAGGTGGTGGGACTACTCCTCTAGTACACAAGTGAGAAGGATGATCTCCTCCGCACTGCATACATCTTCTAAGCATAGGCATTCTCATAGGGTTGGTGGGATAATTCCTCTGTCCTTGAACATTCAGTTTTTTAGCTAACAAGTCGGCAATTTCCTCTACGTTGTTTTTAGGGTTTGATGTGCTACTTGATGACTCTTCACTTTTCACACTACCTTGGGGTATTTTCAAGTCTTCTGCAAGGTTATCCTCTAGGTCTATACATTCCTTCATACACTCTTGCAAAGTTTGAACTCTCTTCACGTACACTAATGACCTCAAGGTTCGTTCAGTAGTCCTTCTAAGAACAATGATACCATCTTGTTTTGTGTTGGTCTCTCTTCTACGGGACATCTATCCACATACTACTTGAATCTCCTGGCTGCCAATCTTACCGACTCGGTAGGGACTTGTTTGAAGCTGTGGATTAATGACGAAGAATTGTTCTTAATTCCAGATTTGGTAAATTCTTCAATCATTTCTTGATACACCTGATCCATGTTCTGAAAGGTATTTGGATCCAATGGCTGAAACCAGGCCAAAGCCATGTCTGACAAGGTAAGGCCAAAAGACTCATATTGAATCATGAAGTCATCTACTTGCTCGGCTCTGACTACTTGTTTAAATTCTGCTATGTGATTATAGGGTTCACTAGAGCCATCATAATGATTTCTCATGCACTTGGCCACTTGGATCGGCCTTAGTCTCCTTCCTGCTTCAGGTTGTCTAGTCATTACAGGGTAGTTGGGTCTTCCTATAGGTATGCCTGGTCCTCGTACTACCTGTGGTCTGACTGGAGCATGAACTCCATGTCTTGGATCTATAGCTGTTTGAGGTCGGTAGTTAGGATTAGTGGCAGGTATTGTGAATTGTACATGTGGTCTGATGGGGATCTGGGTTTGTTGAGTTTGTTGTGTTTGTCCCGAATGTTGACTTGAATCATTTTGAGAAGTTCCATGTGGATTCCGTGAAGTAGTGGCTTGGTCCCTTGGGGGGAACACTGGGATGTTCTGATATTTCAGCTCAGCTCTCTCTAATTCAGTGACTGGCCAATACCTTCTGTGATTTTTGTCCAAATATGTGATGATGGTGGAGAATTCGGGATCTTGTAACTCATAGATGGTAACTGGATTAGGAGCAGCTTCCCATATAGAGGAATGGGCTCTGAGCAGGTGCTCCATTCCATTGATCAAATATACATCTATTAGAGTGTCATCCTGGGGAACTAGGTCTCCTCTCCAAAGTTTAGTAATTGTTGATCTCCCTCTAGGAGTAGTTACTTGTTCTTCGATTCCATATCCATTTAAGCTCGAAGCATTATTTTCCTCACCACGCTCATTGATGATTTCAGGGTGTTCTGTGACTACGTATTGAATGTCTTGTTTATCCATGTACAGTCCTCCTATGTACTTAACTGCTGGTCTTGGCACTATGTAGGCCTCTGAAGCCTTCCTCAGTCTGGCCACTGATCTGTTTAGACCATCCAAATAGATAGGTATCTCATTGTGGTTGGTGCTCACATACTCTAAGGAAGTTCTGTATTCGCCCTCAATGATGGACATCTGGCCAATCATGGGCACAGTGTTTTGCATATCCTCGGAAGCCATGGGGATTTCTCCTTCTGACTCACTGGAGGTCTCAGAATAGTGTGAACGGCTACTTGGTTCAGCTACACTCCCTACGGAAGAGATTACACTTCTTCGGCTTCCTAGGGTTCTTCCGGATCTCAGGTTCATTCACTTAAAAGCTCCGATCAAATCTTGTCCACCTCTAGCCTCTAG
The DNA here is from genome assembly GCA_020310875.1 of Ceratopteris richardii. NCBI lineage: Eukaryota > Viridiplantae > Streptophyta > Polypodiopsida > Polypodiales > Pteridaceae > Ceratopteris > Ceratopteris richardii. The sequence goes on along the minus strand of CM035429.1, from coordinate 34,821,525 downwards.
AATTCTAAGTTATGGCTTAGAAGTCCAAGAAAAAGTTAGGCTGGGAAGTGACTGAAAGAAAATTTCAAGTCACGATACTTGACTCTCACGATCTCTGAGGAAACGATCGCTGACTGGCACGATACTTGGACGAAACGATCGCTGGAAAACGATCTCCGCCCAGGCGATACTTGATGGACACGATACACGATATCTGAGTTTGAAACGATACTCGATACCTGAGTTCAGACGATACACGACACACGATATTTGCCCAAATGATCTTTGGCAAAACGATCTCTGGTCAACACGATACACGATCGACGATACTTGGCCAAAAACGATACACGATCGCTGGTAAGTATCGCGATCTCTGAGACTCGATACACGATACTTGACCAAGAACGATACACGATCTCTGTCTCTACGATACTTGGATAAACGATACACGATACTTCACAAGTATCGCGATCTTCAGGCCACGATACACGATATTTCACTTAGACGATACTTGCCACTGACGATACACGACCTTTGGTCGGTATCGCGATCTCTACTGACCCGACGATACACGATCTCTCACGTAACGATCTTTGGCAAAACGATCGCTGACCGCAACGATACACGATACTTGTCACGTATCGCGATCGCTGGAAACCAGACGATACCGATACTTGGCCAAAACGATATCTCACCGAAACGATACCGATCTTTGACCTCAACGATCGACAATCTTTGGCAAGTATCGCGATCTCTGGAACACGATACTTGAGCCAACGATACACGATCTTTGAGCTCAAACGATCTCTGATCGAGACGATACCGATATTTGGGAAATATCACGATACTCGACGACAGGAGTCCACGATACTTGACAAGTATCGCGATCTTCAACCATGGGAGCAAAGACGATACTTGACCCAACTTCAAATTTTTGCTAATGTTTTTTGAGATTTGATGTTTCCCCCTTGCTCACTTAGCTCTTCTCTCTTACCCTCACCCACTGTATCAATCCACAAACAATTTTTAGCCCCCTGAAAGCCCAAACGATACTCAGCGCAGATCGTTTTTGACTGAAAATGATTTTCCTGAATGATGTGAGAGGATTAGCACCTAGCAGACTCACCTCTGATGCTCTTTCAACACCTTTCTCACTTTTCCTTGCTTTGTAAAGCTCCAGGTCACCTATCTACTCGCCCACGATCTCTGCAACTCTCACGATACCCAACTGCTCTCTCCACGATACTTGTTCAACAAGTGAATTGAAAAATGAAACTTTTTTGGCTTTTATACTTGGAAATTCCTAGCTTACCAAAAAGGAAAATTTTTGAACAACACTAAAGCCTACTCTACTCTCCACTCACTCCTACTCTATTTCTTCTACTCTCTTCCCTAATCTATCAACTCACTACACACACTCCAAGAATGAGAAGTAGCAAGTGCGGCTGAGAATGACTTACCAAAGAAGAGAAGATTTCCGCTCCTCCAAGTTCTTCAAAGCAAAAAGCTACTTACCATCACACGAATGCCTCGGTTTGATTCGTCACTCCCCGGCAACGGCGCCAAAAAGTGTGTTGACCTAAGCTTCAACTTAGGGACTTGCGGAGAAAGAGACTATACCTCAATCCCCTCACAAGTGCATATAGTGGAGATACACGCTTTTAATTATCAATCCAAAGAGTATGCAAACCTAGCCGAGTGTATGAAGACATGCAATCACATAATGGTCAATGCACATAAGGTACTCAAGAATGAAAATGAGGTAAGTACTTATCCTAACAAGCTTCAACTGTAGGTCAAGATGAAACGATACTTGGTGCAGCAGCCGTCAGTATTTTGGACTTTTCTCCTAGCTCCGAGCTCCAAACATAGCGAATAGCATATGCGTTTCGAAGCACTCGAGAAGACGCATCCAATGGCAGTGGTTTCACTCAATTCCGACGCTCCTACTTCAAGTTATGACAGAAATACTGAATCGCGAAAATACTTTCCTACTCTTCAGCACTTCCTACACCTCGCACACACCTTTCCTACAGCAAGGAAACACTCTCAAGGATAGACAACACTCACAAGCACTCTCTCCAAGCATTACACATGCATACAAGCTCGCGAAGAAGAAGATGAAGTGGGAAGAAGACACAAATTCGAATTTCTGTGCTCTCTATTCTCACAATGGCAAAAAGTCCTCTACAAAGAGTCACATTTGACTTATATACTAGTGCCCTAAAAATGGTCCTTTCACACAAGTGACCGGCACTTTATTCACTAAAAACTAATTTCCTACTATTTTACATGGGTAAGCTTCTATTCTTCTGTGGGAATGCATCTAGAGGACTCCTCTAGTGCCTTTACAAAGGGAAATATATTACAAAAATGAATATGTTACAAAAATATGTGGTCCAAATCGGAAAAATTTTGGGGCCCGTCTTTTTTCTCTGCTTTGTGCGCTCTTCAGCTCTACAACAAGAGTATAGCTTTCTAAATTAGCATTCTTCAAGATTCAGCACCTGTTAGCAACTTCTAGTATATTTTTTCAGTAGACCTTCACCAAGCATGTCGGAATCTGATATTCTCCACTGGCAATTCAGAAAGCGCGCCCATACGCAGACCTATGTGGTAACAACAACAGATACCACTCTACAAGATGAACCAGATGATGCAGTAACTTCTGCATCAAAAAAAACTCAGCATAAATTCTCCACCGAATTTAAAATCGAGCTCGACACCAAATCGCCAAAGAATGAAGAATGGTTACAGAAGATAGGGCTCCTCCAGTTTGCCCAATTACCGTGGGAACAGTGGATTGCTAATGATGATGCAGAGGACCAATTACATAGCATGTGACAAACCAGCGGTTTCATACTCAATCAGGTACGATTTTCGCCCCAGCTCGTCTCAGCCGTATTTAAACTACCAATCTATGATGGTGCCCGATATCTTAAATGTTCAAATGAGGATCTGAAGAAGGAATTTGGCAACTGTGAAGGCCCCCGACGGTATTACATGTTGAAAAACGCCACCTATCACCGACGAGAACAATTTAAATGGTATTTAGAAAAACTTTGTTTACTAGTAAAATTCGACTTAATGTCGAAAGAAAATTTTTCCCCCCTATTGCATGCCGAAGCAGGAGGTCCGGTTAGCTGGACACATTGGCTCTATGACCACCTCTACGCACAAATCATTGTTGGGGATAAGAGAAGATCCCACACCAATAGCAGACTAGCAGCCTATTTAGCTGCTATATTTAATTTTGTCCAATCTGTAAAGGATAAACAGTTACACTGGTCCCCCCCTTTTTACCCCGGTGAATATGATCAAATAAATTCAGAACACCACACAGAGCCTCAGGAAGAAGCCCAACCCTCCACCTCGTCTGCATCTTTATACCACACAGGTAACAGCGCACAGAATTAGACAGTAGGGACGCCGTTTCGGCTGTCCATTAGAAGACGAATGGCAGACAACTTGCCAACCGCTAGTCCAGAGCAAGCACCAGATAACCCCCAACCCGATTTTGTCATAAGGATGCAAAACCAACTCCAAGAGGTTTCTCAATATTTACGGCAACAAGAACAAGCGATTCAGCACAAAAACGAGTTATTATTAGCCACGATGACTAAGTCCAACTCAGTAATGACACAGATGCAAAAAGAATTGGATGACAAAGAAGCGTTAATACAGGTGTTACAGCAAAACAACCAGCATATTACGGCCGAATTGATCACCGCAAAAAAGTATGTCCAAGACTTTAATCAGTGGCAGCAAGCTATCCAAACACAAATTCAAACCGAAATGTCCAGTTTTTCTACCCTGAATGCTCACTTGCAAGCCGAAAATGAACTTTTGCAGTCAAGAATACAAGTATTGCAGGAGTTCGAAAAGCAGATATTAAAGGATGAGGGTGTAGAACTAAATGCCACATTGATGACAAATGTGGACATAGATTTATTAAAACAACAGTTAGATAGCCGTGTTCAAAATAGCTGGACACTTTTTCGCAGGAGATGGCTGGCTATACTTGTTCCGCCACTAGAACAAGTGCGGTCAGAAAGAATTGGGGAGTCAAACCCTGGTATGGACCGACAGGCAGTGCAAAAGGATATTGCTAACAGTACTGCACCTGCGGGTTCGAGTCCACCGTACGTGCCAGTGTTAGAGCGGCGCCGAACCAGGACGGATGAACCCGGACAGGTGCCGTAAAAAGTGGATTCGTGGAAACATTGTAGCAGATTTCTATTTAAAGCGCATAAAGGAAAGCGGTAAAGAGGAGTAGTAGTAATTTTTCGGAAGGAGTCTCTGTTCTGTTGGGCATTGTAGCGAGTAGGGTTGATCACATCTCGAACTGAAGTGTTTGGAAATTGCAAGTATCGTATTGTATTCTGTCTGTCTGTTATATCGAATCACTTTGGGAGATTGCGAGCATCATATTTTGAGACTATGTATGAGATATTGATGAGTACATTGAGTTCTGTTCTATTCTATTCGTATCTAACTATTCTGCTATTCTCCTTGTTGAACCGATTTCCATTCGGTAGTCTTGTGTTGTGAGTCTGTTTGATGATCAGTTATATACGATTCTGGATCTTTTCTGTCGTGAAATAGTGTGTTTGTCATCCTGCGAGAGACTGTGTAAGGTCAAAGTTAATCATTTACATTTAGTATCTTTTCGGTTAAGTGACCAGATTTGATACAATAGTCTGCGTTCACTGAGAATTCGGTAAAGATCTATATGTGAACAGAGTATTGGTAATTTTGTCAATTGCGGTAGGAATTTGTGACTTGAGTCAGTATACGATAAGTTTGGCGTAATCCCAATTATAGTTGTCTGTGTATTATTGTTCGGTGTACTTACCTGTCACATGGAATCGTCATATTGAATAGTATTCAATTACTGAAAAGTGCGTATTCTATTATTTATAAGTCACAACAGGACCTCTACTCCATTACCATAGCAGATTCAGTCAAAAAGTCCTAATATTCACCGTGCCGAAGTGTGGTTAGTATTCAGACTCACCCACTGTGCTAAGACGTGATGGAGTATTTATGATTGTGTGAAGAATTGGGAAAATAGTACAGGGCCTCTGTCTAACAGACCCCTACCACTCCCAAGAACCTGACGACCCGATAATACTCTTCCGAAAGTTGGATAGAAGTATTATCGTTTAACACTTACCCATGTTGAATCTCCAATAGGATATGCAAACCACTTTACTAAAATTTCCACTATTTCACGATTCCTAAGATGTCTAATTCTCCTATCCATTATGACTTCTGGTTCAAGCTCAAAAGTGGCATCTTCCTTCAACTTAGATTTGTCCTGCAAAACATGATCAGCATTAGGAACATACTTTTTAAGTAATCCAACATGGAAGACTGGATGAATTTTCAAAGTATTAGATAGGTCAAGTAAATATGCAACAAAACCAATTTTCTTTAAGATTTTGAAAGAACCAGCATAACGAGGAGACAATCGACGATCTTTGCCTAAAACCAGATTTGATTTAGAAGGACTCACTTTCAAAACAACCACATCATTTGTTCTAATTTCCAAGGGTCTCTTTTTGAGATCATGATATAATTTCTGATGTTTCTGTGCATCTTCATGTTTTTCCTTATCTTATCTAGGTCCAAATCCATGTTTTCAAGCATCTGTTTGGATATTTCAACCTGATTGCGTTAATTAAAAAATGAATGCGGCAGCAAGCAATTATAACCATACATTGCTTCAAAAGGTGTCATCTTAATACAGGAATGCCATGCACTATTATATGCATACTCAACCAAGGGAAAATATTGAGTCCCATTGTTTTGCTTATCATTCACATACATGCGTAACATATCCTCAAGCACCCTGTTAACCCTCTCGGTCTACCATCGGTTTGAGGATGAAATGCAGTACTCATGCGCAATTATGTTCCTATGGATTGAAATGTTGCTTTCCAAAAATTAGATGTGAACCTTGCATCCCTATCAGAAATAATACTTTTGGGTATACCATGTAACCTAAAAATTTCTTTTATGAAAAGTTTAGCAACATGCAAAGCTGAATCATTTTTCCTCATGGGTAGAAAATGTGCCATCTTTGTAAGATGGTCCACGACAACAAAGATGGTATCATGCCCACTTCTGGTCACAGGCAACTTTGTTATGAAATCCATAGAGATGGATTCCCATTTTTGATCAGGCACATCTAATGGTTGTAACATGCCAGGACTCCTTTTAAATTTGGCCTTAACCTGTTGACATTTCAGACATTCTTCCACATACCTCTTAATATCATATTTCATATGTGGCCAGTAATATGAAGCTTTCACTTTTGCATAAGTTCTAGAAAAACCACGGTGTGCAGAGAAAGATGCATCCTGACAGTCATGTAGGATCTTTAACAGATTTTGAAGAAATACATAAACGAGAATTACAATACAAATCATTATTTCTCAAATGAAATTTTCCTTGAAACATAGATTCTAGGAATCATACCCAAAATTTTCAAGATTGCTGCACAAAATAAATCTTCTTTTGATTCTTTTCCAATATCAAAATCAGAGGATAAGATAGAAATTGAACTGCATGAGGGTTTACGACTCAAAGCATCAGCCACCTTGTTTTCTTTTCCTGCTAAGTATTTAATATCAAAATCATATTCCCTTAGCAATTGGATCCATCGTTTTTGTCTATTGTCAAATAAAGGTTGACTAAATATGTATTTAAGGCTCTAATGATCTGTTCTTAATTCAAACTTTACTCCTAGCAATAAGTGTCTCCAATGTTTAAGTGCATGAACAACTGCAAGCATTTCTAAGTCATGTGTTGTATAATTTAATTCATTTTTCCTTAATTTCCTTGACTCATAAGCCACTACCCTCCCTTCTTGTGAAAGTACGCATCCGATTTGGCTTCCACTAGCATCACATGCAACAACAAAAGGCTTCCCTAACTCAGGTATCTTTAGCACACAATTTTCCATGACTTTTTGTTTTAATTCGTCAAACGTCTTTTGACACTCATCGTTCCATGTGAACTCTCTATTTTTCTTTGTCAATTCTGTAAGAGGATTTGCGATTCGAGAAAACTCCCTAATGTGTGCCCTCTCATATTGTGCCAAACCAAGGAAGCTTCTCACATCCCTCACACATTTGGGTGTAGGCCAGTCGACTATGCTTTTAACTTTCTGAGGATCTATATGAATCCCTTCCTTAGAAACAACTCTCCCCAAATAAGTCACTTCCCCTTTTGCAAAAAAACATTTACTCATCATACCATATAGTTTATGCTCTCTTAGTTTTTGTAAAGTCTTCCTGAGATGCAATGCATGTTCATCATCATCCTTAGAATCACAAAAATATCGTCAAGAAAAGCTAATATAAATTCATCGAGATATTCATGAAACACATTATTCATCAAACACATAAATGTTGCAGGAGCATTTGTCAATCCAAAAGGCAAAACTGTGAACTCATAATGACCATATTGTGTTCTAAAAGCAGTTTTGGGTATGTCCTCAGACTTTACTCTAATTTGATGATATCCCGATCTTAAGTCAATTTTAGTGAATACTATGGCACAACTCAATTGACTCATCAGTTCATCTATGTGTGGCAGTGGATACTTGTTCTTAATGGTTTTCTTGTTCAATCCCCTATAGTCAATACAAAGTCTGTATGAACCATCTTTCTTTTTTTGAAACAAAACAGGTGCTCCCCAAGGTGAAACACTAGGTCTTATCAACTCCTTCTTCAATAGATCATCCAATTGGAGCTTCAACTCTTTCAATTCATCAATATTGAACCTATAAGGTGCTCTAGAATAATATTCACTTCCTGGATAAAGGTCTATAGCATGATCAATTTTCCTAGGAGGAGGCATGCCCAATAGATCATCAGGAAATATATGTGCGTACTCATCTAAACGTTTTTTAACATATTCCAGTATTTCCTCTTGTTTCTTCTTCTCCTGAAGGTCATGCACATAAACCAAATATGTCTCACAACCCTGTCGGATACCCCTAATCAACTTTATTGCAGAAATAGGAGAAAAACTTGAATTACACTTGCCTGCAAGACGATGTTCGTTCCCTTCTATTTTCAATGTAAGAATCCCGCTTTCACAATCAATCACGACACTATTATTAACTACCCATTCCATTCCAATGATTACATCACATTCTATCATTTCAATTACATGGAAGGTACCCAAAAACTTATGCTCTCCTAACATAAAATCAAGATTCTCAATACAGCCTTGAGTATAGTGTATCCTACAATTAGCCATCTGTACAGGTCTTTTAGTCTGCATCTCAATATGCAACCCTAAAGCTTCTACCATCTTAAGTGAAAGGAAACAATTTGTACTACCTGAATCAATCAAGAAACTAACCTTACCTGAGGATATGTCCCCCATAATCCTAATCACTGATGCCCTTGAATGAGAAGAAGTTTTCATGCATTGAAGTCTAGGGCTAGAACACTTACCTTGATAATCCGCTTCCTCAATTGTCATGTTTTCTTCTTGTGGATGAGCTATCTTCGCTTGCATAGAATGGTTGATGGCCTTGTTTGGACATTCAAAAGTGTGATGTCCTTGTTCTCCACATCAAAAACAAAGTCCTAGCCTCTTAGCCCGCTCCAAGAAATTGGAATCATGTTGCAAGTGCACAACTTCTTGCTGCTTAGGTGTATCCGTTTGCTTCGGCTTTGGTTTCCCTCCTTGACCGTTAATAGAGTTAGTCGATCTCTATCCATTTTGATTTATTGAAATAGGTCTTGGGGGTCGATGTCCTATTGAGATGAACCTTGATTTGAATGCCTTTTTCGTGGTAAACTTCTCCATCTTCTCAAAGTTTTCTGCTTTTGCAACTGCATCAAGAGAATCTACACATCCAGACCCCTTTACTTGATAGCGAAGCTCTTCCCGCAAACCCTCAATAAACTTGCTTTTCAGTGCATCTCCAGAAACTTCTAGTGCATACTTATGTAAACGCAAATATTTCTCCTTATATTCTTCAACAGACAAGTTATATCTATCATCCTCAATGCTTCTTGAAAGAGTAGAATTCCATTTTCTTTTCCATCCGATAATGTGGAGAACAATAACGATTCTCTGCTTGCTCTCGAAATTCTTTCCAGAGGATCAGACCTTCACGTGTTCTTGTCTGTATGTAAGATTTCCACCACAGTTTTGGGACTCCTCGCAGAATTGCCACCTTTGCTTTTGGTTGCTCACTAAATACGTGCAAGTCAAAGAAATCTTCAAGTTCCTCAATCCATGCTTCAAGATCCTCTCGAGTTTTCTTTTCACCATCAAATTCATTTAATTTTGCTCTTTTGAACACTTGCTTGAGTGCAGATTCACCTGCATCATCGTCCTCTTCAGGTTCACGTTGCCGTCTAGCTCTACGTCTCTTTGATGTGCCCGCACCATTACCACCTTCAGCATTGAGGTCCATGAAAGCATTTGTAGTAGCCTCTTTTTGTTTGTTGGATCTTTCTTTATGTAATTCTGCATTCAATCTATGGATAAGATCCTCTTGTTCTTCAACCTTCTTCTTCAAAGCTTGCATCTTGTCCCGGAATCCAACTCTGCTCTGATACCACTTGTAACAAGTCTCCTAAGCTTGAATCACAATCTCACACAGAATAATAGGTTTCGATACCACAAGAAGGAAAACAGAGTATACACAGAACAAGAAGAGAGAGAATTTTATTATATGTGCACATCTACAAGTAGTTCTGATCTGCGTTACAAAATCTATCACATTGCTTCTATGTGAAGCCTCATCCACCCGACCACCCCGAGCTGATCTCAATCCCAATCTCAATCACAATCAGAATCTCAATCCCAATCTCAATCACAATCATAATCTCAATCTCAATTTCAATCTCAATCTCAATCGCCATTCCAGAAGCCAAAAAATGATCCCTTTCTATCTCTCAGTCTTCGTCTTTTTGGGATCTCCACCTTTTGCCAGCGCACGGCCAATCAGGCCTTCCTAGACCCGCACTTTTAGAATCTGCAAGCTCCAAGATAGCGTCTTTTTGCATGTCTCATTCAAGACTTCCAGACCACCCATGCATCTACTTTTCTTGTCCACCATCAAGAATCGTACCTACAAAGCTAGAGGTGATCTCTGCAACGCATTCACACACACACGTCAATCACCCAAAAATAACCCATATACCCATGTGTGTTTTCTAAATCCGTGAACAATGAGGAATCATCTTGAGCTTGTGAGAGACAAAAATATTCAGTTCTTAAATCTGTACAATAATGTTAGAGACGCCTCAGGTCCGAATCTACTTCCAGATATCACTTTTGGGCCCTGCAAAATCAAAAATTGTAGAGAGAGATGAAAAAACATGAAAAATTTCTTTATTAACCTATCTTCATGGAACCAAATGAGACATAAAACATAGGAACTACAAAAAAGTCAATCAAGTGAAGTTTTTCTACTAAGAGTACTCTACCTTTCTCTCATACAACACTTTTTCAGATTCATTCATCTTCATGCTCAAAATTAACATACAAATTTCATGCGACAACTTTCTAGAGAGAGAATGTAAAAACTTATTGCTACAGAATTTTGCAGACTTGATCAGAATATCCTAAACATAAAATTTCATTATTACCTACACATCTTTTTTTTTCCTGGGTGGAAAATCAATGTGGCATCTTACAATTCTCCCCCTCTTTAAAGAACTCTGTCCTCAGAGTTGGAAAGAAGGATAATGTTCCATAAACTCATATAAACCAACCCATGTTGAATCTTCAATAGGATATGCAAACCACTTTACTAAAATTTCCACTATTTCACGATTCCTAAGATTTCTAATTCTCCTATCCATTATAACTTCTGGTTCAAGCTCAAAAGTGGCATCTTCTTTCAACTTAAATTTGTCCTGCAAAACATGATCAGCATTAGGAACATACTTTTTAAGTAATCCAACATGGAAGAATGGATGAATTTTCAAAGTATTAGGTAGGTCAAGTAAATATGCAATAGAACCAATTTTCTTTAAGATTTTGAAAGGACCAGCATAACAAGGAGACAATCGCCGATCTTTGCCTAAAACCAGATTTGATTTAGAAGGACTCACTTTCAAAAAAACCAGATCATTTGTTTTAAATTCCAAGGTTCTCTTTTTGAGATAATGATATAATTTCTGATGTTTGTGTGCATCTTTCATGTTTTTCCTTACCTTATTTAGCTCCAAATCCATGTTTTCAAGCATCTGTTTGGATATTTCAACCTGATTTTATGAATTAGAAAATGAATGTGGCAGCAAGCAATTATAACCATACATTGCTTCAAAAGGTGTCATCTTAATAGAGGAATTCCATGCACTATTATATGCATACTAAACCAAGGGAAAATATTCAGTCCAATTGTTTTGCTTATCATTCACATACATGCGTAACATATCCTCAAGCACCCTGTTAACCCTCTCGCTCTCACCATTGGTTTGAGGATGAAATGCAGTACTCATGCGCAATTCTGTTCCTATGGATTGAAATGTAACTTTCCAAAAATTAGATGTGAACCTTGCATCCCTATCAGAAATTACACTTTTGGGTATACCATGTAACCTAAAAATTTCTTTTATGAAAAGTTTAGCAACATGCAAAGCTGTATTAGTTTTCCTCATGGGAAGAAAATGTGCCATCTTTGTAAGACGGTCCACGACAACAAAGATGGTATCATGCCCACTTCTGGTCATAGGCAACTTTGTTATGAAATCCATAGAGGTGGATTCCCATTTTTTATCAAACACATCTAATGGTTGTAACATGCCAGGACTCCTTTTAAATTCGGCCTTAACCTGTTGACATTTCAGACATTCTTCCACGTACCTCTTAATATCATATCTCATACGTGGCCAGTAATATGAAGCTTTCACATTTGCATAAGTTCTAGAAAAACCAGGGTGTGCAAAGAAAGGTGCATCATGATAGTCATGCAGGATCTTTTCTTTCAAAACAGATTCTGAAGAAATACATCAATGAGAATTACAATACAAATCATTATCTTTCTGAAATGAAATTTTCCCTGAAACATAGAACCTGGATTCATACCCAAAATTCTCAAGATTGCTGCATAAAATAAATATTCTTTTAATTCTTTTCCAATATCAAAATCAGAGGATAAAATAGAAATTGAACTGTATAAGGGTTTACGACTCAAAGCATCGACCACCTTGTTTTCTTTTCTTGCTAAGTATTTAATATCAAAATCATATTCACTTAGCGATTGGATCCATTGTTTTTGTCTATTGTTAAGTAAAGGTTGTCTAAATATGTATTTAAGGCTCTCATGATCTGTTCTTAATTCAAACTTTACTCCTAGCAATAAGTGTCTCCAATGTTTAAGTGCATGAACAACTGCAAGAATTTCTAGGTCATGTGTTGTATAATTTAATTCATGTTTCCTTAATTTTGTTGACTCATAAGCCACTACCCTCCCTTCTTGTGAAAGTACGCATCCGATTTGGCTTCTACTAGCATCACACGCAACAATAAAAGGCTTCCCTAACTCCGGTATCTTTAGCACACAATTTTCAATAACTTTCTGTTTTAATTCATCAAACGCCTTTTGACACTCATCGTTCCATGTGAACTCTCTATTTTTCTTTGTCAATTCTGTAAGAGGATTTGCAATTCGAGAAAACTCCCTAATGTGTGCCCTCTCATATTGTGCCAAACCAAGGAAGCTTCTCACATCCCTCACACATTTGGGTGTAGGCCAGTCCACTATGCTCTTAACTTTCTCAGGATCTATATGAATCCCTTCCTTAAAAACAACTCTCCCCAAATAAGTCACTTCCCCTTTTGAAAAAAACATTTACTCATCTTACCATATAGTTTATGCTCTCTTAGTTTTTGTAAAGTCTTCCTGAGATGCAATGCATGTTCATCATCATCCTCAGAATACACAAAAATATTGTCAAGAAAAACTAATATAAATTCATCGAGATATTCATGAAACACATTATTCATCAAACACATAAATGTTGCAGGAGCATTTGTCAATCCAAAACGAAAAACTGTGAACTCATAATGACCATATCGTGTTCTAAAAGCGGTTTTGGGTATGTCCTTAGACTTTACTCTAATTTGATGCTATCCCGATCTTAAGTCAATTTTAGTGAATATTGTGGCACCACTCAATTGACTCAGTAGTTCATCTATGTGTGGCAGTGGATACTTGTTCTTAATGGTTTTCTTGTTCAATCCCCTATAGTCAATACAAAGTCTATATGAACCATCTTTCTTTTTCTAAAACAAAACAGGTGCTCCCCAAGGTGAAACACTAGGTCTTATGAACTCCTTCTTCAATAGATCATCCAATTGGAGCTTCAACTCTTTCAATTTATCAATATTCAACCTATAAGGTGCTCTAGAATAAGGCTCACTTCCTGGATAAAGGTCTATAGCATGATCAATTTTCCTAGGAGGAGGCATGCCCGGTAGATCATCAGGAAATATATCTGCGTACTCATCTAAAAGTTTTTTAACATATTCCGGTATTTCCTCTTCTTCTTCTCCTGAAGGTCATGCACATAAACCAAATATGTCTCACAACCCTGTCGAATACCCCTAATCAACTTTATTGCAGAAATAGGAGAAAAACTTGAATTACACTTGCCTGCAAGACGATGTTCCTTCCCTTCTATTTTCAAAGTAAGGATCCCGCTTTCACAATCAATCACAACACTGTTATGAACTAACCAGCCCATTCTGATGATTACATCACATTCTCTCATTTCAATTACATGGAAGGTACCCAAAAACTTATGTTCTCCTAACATAAAATCAAGATTCTCAATACAGCCTTGAGTATAGTGTATCCTACCATTAGCCATCTGTACAGGTCTTTGAGTCTGCATCTCAATATGCAGCCCTAAAGCTTGTACCATCTTAAGTGAAAGGAAACAGTTTGTACTACCCGAATCAATCAAGAAACTAACCTTACGTGAGGATATGTCCCCCATAATCCTAATCACCGATGCCCTTGAATGAGAAGAAGTTTTCATGCATTGAAGTCTAGGGCTACAACACTTACCTTGATCATCCGCTTCCTCAATTGTCATGTTTTCTTCTTGTAGATGAGCTATCTTTGCTTGCATAGAACGGTTGATGGCCTTGTTTGGACATTCAAAAGTGCGATGTCCTTGTTCTCCACATCAAAAACAAAGTCCCAACCTTTTAGCCCGCTCCAAGAAATCGGAAGCACGTTGCAAGTGCACAGCTTCTTGCTTCTTAGGTGTATCCGTTTGCTTCAGCTTTGGTTTTCCTCCTTGACCGTTAATAGAGTTAGCCGATCTCTGTCCATTTTGATTTATTGAAATAGGTCTTGGGGGTCGATGTCCTATTGAGATGAACCTTGATTTGAATGCCTTTTTTATTGTAAACTTCTCCATCTTCTCAAAGTTTTTTGCTTTTGCAACCGCATCAAGAAAATCTACACATCCGAACCCCTTTACTTGATAGCGAAGCTCTTCCCGCAAACCCTCAATAAACTTGCTTTTTAGTGCATCTCCAAAAACTTCTAGTGCATACTTATGTAAATGCAAAAATTTATCTTTATATTCTTCAACAGACAAGTTATATCTATCATCCTCATGCTGCTTGAAAGAGTAGAATTCCATTTTCTTTTCCATCCGATAATGTGGAGAACAATAACGATTCTCTGCTTGCTCTTGAAATTATTTCTAGAGGATCGGACCTTCACGTGTTCTTTTCTGTATGTAAGATTTCCACCACAGTTTTGCGACTCCTCGCAGATGCAGAATTGCCACCTTTGCTTTTGATTCCTCACTAAATACGCGCAAGTCAAAGAAATCTTCTAGTTCCTCAATCCATGCTTCAAGATCCTCTTCAGTTTTCTTCTTACCATCAAATTCATTTAATTTTGCTCTTTTGAACACTTGCTTGAGTGCAGATTCACTTGCATCATCGTCCTCTTCAGGTTCACGTTGCCGTATAGCTCTACGTGCATTTGATGTGCCCGCACCATTACCACCTTCAGCATTGAGGTCCATGAAAGCATTTGCAGTAGCCTCTTTTTGTTTGTTGGATCTTTCTTTATGTAATTCTGCATTCAATCTACGGATAAACTCCTCTTGTTCTTCTATCTTCTTCTTCAAAGCCTGCATCTTGTCTCGGAATCCAACTCTGCTCTCATACCACTTGTAACAAGTCTCCTAAACTTGAATCACAATCTCACAAAAAATAAGAGGTTTCGATACCACAAGATATAAAGAAGGAAAACAGAGTATACACAGAACAAGAAGAGAGAGAATTTTATTATCTCTGCAGATTTACAAGTAGTTCTGATCTGCGTTACAAAATTTATCAGATTGCTTCAATGTGAAGCCTCATCCGCCCGACCACCCCCGAGCTGATCTCAATCCCAATCTCAATCACAATCACAATCTCAATCCCAATCTCAATCACAATCTCAATCTCAATCTCAATCTCAATCTCAATCTCAATCGCCATTCTAGAAGCCGAAAAACGATCCCTTTCTATCTATTAGTCTTCATCTTTTTGGGATCTCCGCCTTTCACCAGCGCACATCCAATCACGCCTTCCTAGACCCACACTTTTAGAATCTGCATGCTCCAAGATAGCGTCTTTTCGCATGTCTCATGCAAGACTTCTAGACCACCCATGCATCTACTTTTCATGTCCATCATCAAGAATCGTACCTGCAAAAATAGAGGTGATTCCTGCAACGCACTCACACACACACGTCAATCACCCAAAAATAACCCATATACCCATGTGCGTTTTCTAAATCCCAAACATGAATAAGATGAATGAATGAAGGCTTCTCTTTTTTTTTTCAAGTGTTGGAAAACGGCACATTTCAAAACCCTGTAACTAAAAAACAGTGAGGAATCAGCCTGAGCTTGTGAGAGACAAAAATATTTAGTTCTTAAATCTGTACAATAATGTTAGAGACGCCTCAGGTCCAAATGTGCTTCCAGATATCACTTTTGGGCCTTGCAAAATCGAAAATTCTAGAGAGAGATGAAAAAACATGAAAAATCTCTTCATTAACCTATCTTCATGGAACCAAATGAGACATAAAACATAGGAACTACAAAAAATTCAATCAGGTAAAGTTTTTCTACTAAGAGTACTCTACCTTTCTCTCATACAACAATTTTTTAGATTCCTTCATCTTCATGCTCGAAATTAACATAAAAATTTCATGCGACAACTTTTTAGAGAGAGAATGTAAAAACTTATTGCTACAAAATTTTGCAAACATGATCAGAATATCCTAAACATAAAATTTCATTATTACCTACACATCTTTTTTTTTTCCCGGGTGGAAAATCAATGTGGCATCTTACAATTCTCCCCCTCTTTAATGAACTCTGTCCTCAGGAGTGCGTACACGCCCCATTCGAGCTGGAAAGCAAATTCACATCAATGTATCGGCACCATCTCACACTACACAAGTAGAGGAATACCACGAAGCACTTCCATCACCACCACCAAACCCACCCCCTCACCTCTCACTACATGCTTCAATTCTCCCCACGACACCACCACCCTAATCTCCACCACCACTACACACATTACAAAAATTCCTCCTTCCTCTGACATCCAACTTGGAGGGGCTACCATACCTACATTCACAACACTGTTCACCGACATCACTTCAACCGCACCCTTCGTTCCCATTTACACGGCCACCCACACTTTTGAGAGTATGGAAACATCACCAGCCACAACACCACCCCCTTCCCCCACACTCCCACAATCTCCTATACCCTGTCCCCCCACACGTCTTCTTGTTTCCACTTCATTCACAATCCCTTTCCCCTTTCCCATTCCCCCTGCATCATCCACTTTTCTAGCATCCCTTAATGTAAATAATACTTTTTCCGCATTACATCAATGTATATACCAGCTACAAAACAAATATCAAACCTTAGACAATCGTCATCGCGATATAATGGTGGACCACCAGCACTTACAGAAGCGGCTTACAGCCATAGAAGCAGAGAACGCTGACCTCAACCAATGCTACACTACACTCAAATAGGCCCACCAGAACCTATTGGATGCTCCTCAACCATCAGAATCATCAGACGTTAAAAGATTAGAAGCTTTACTGGAACTTTATCAATCTAATAATCTCAAAGTCTGTTGTAATCTGACCTTACTCAGGAAACACATGGCCATTGCTCTAGAAGAGAACAAGCGACTTCACAAGCAGAACGAAGAGAACCTAGAGGCAGCAATGGAAGGCTCCCCCTAGGAGATCGACCTAGAAAGGTTCAAAGCTATTCCTTTAGAGACTATGAAAACCATTCTTGAAAGCTATGCCGATCTTTTAGAGGCACATGATGATGTGGAAAAAGAACGAGATATCTTGCACCGATAGCTAAGGGAGCAATAAGAACAACCCAAGGTCACAAAGTGGACATCGACTTCGGAGGAGATGAAGGCACTAAAAGAGTAGGTCACCGAATTGCAAAGGAAGCTACTTCAGTATGAAAGAAAACCCTCCCCCATCATAGAACCAGAAACGGAAGAGTTGGTGCCCATAGAAGTGGATGAATCATATGAGGAACCTTATGTTCCTATGCCTATGCCGGGCGGCCAGCAAACATTGGAAGGATTGGACACACTTGAAGTCGAAGCCTCTGAATGGCTTTAGAAACTCGAAAAGACAGCCAGTACCCATGATGATCGAGTCGTAGTACAAATTCAATCATTGTCTAAACTGGAGGATATTATTATAAAATGCGAGTACTTCCGGCTCATGTCACATCACCGTTGGACAGGCACAAATGATGAACAATATGTGCCCTATTGTGTGCTCCTACCAGATTACAATGCGGAAATTCAACGAAGATGTGGCAAAGCCCCCACTTTCGCTACTCAATTTGGTCTCGACGATATACCTGAACGTGCTAAACAAGGGTCAATCTTCCAACCCACTTGGAGGGTTCGTCTTCTCGAAACCTCTCCAGAAATGGTTTGTACATGGAATAGCATGCCACTCTTTATCAAGTACAATCCATGTTACGCCCCAGTCCTCCGAAGACACACATGGCCCGAGTTTGCCATCATTGTAAAGAATGTAAAAGGCTGTGAAAAATGGTTAAATTATGTGTATCTAGCACCTCCCCAAGGACAGACCATGGTTGCATATATGATTTCCACTATCCACCACTAGAGTGTTAGACTACGGAACACCCCTGATGTGATGGCACAGATGTGTATGAAAATATTCCAATTAATGCTAGTCACCTTCAGAACATTCAAGAACATTAAAGACCCGCATTTCTCAGGAGTCGGTTTCATGGCAGGCAACCTCCTCAGAAGTTCTAATGCTTCGTCTATCCTTGCCTAGGTGTTTGCCATATCTTAGGTTCATAAGCTTTGTCTTTTGGTCCCAAAATTCCCCTTTGTATTGCTCAAAATCCTTTGGAGTCCCCCTGGTTTCCTAGGCCCACCTAAGGGTCAACTTCAAATTAGTCTATCTGAAAATCAATGCATTATTCTTAGAAACAATCTTTCCAATGAGCTATAGAGCTCAAAAAATGGACTTTTGATGAAAAAGTTATGTCAAATCAGGCTCTTGAGGGTGAAAACAGGGAAATAAGATTTTATGAGAAAATCACGATTTTGATTGAAAATCGCAATCATGAACAATCTTGGAAATCATGATTTTAAATGAAAATCACGATCCTGAGCAATCCCCAAAAAACATGATTTTGAATGAAAATCGTGAAAAATGCAATTTTGAATGAAAATCAGGAAAAACGTGATTTTGAATGAAAATCGTGAAAAATGCAATTTTGAATAAAAATCGTGAAAAATGTGATTTTGAATGAAAATTGCAAAAAACACAATTTTGAGTGAGAATCCTGAAAAACATGATTCTGAGTGAGAATCGTGAAAAACACGATTCTAAGTGAGAATCGTGAAAAACGGGATTCTGAGTGAGAATAGTGAAAAACACAATTTTGACAAAAAGCAAACGACTGTTGCTTTGTCGAGTACAGAGGCTAAGCATAGAGGTGCTGCAATGGCAGCATGTGAGGCATCATGGTTGGAGATGCTACTTGCAAATTTAGGTGTGGAAGTGCAAAAGCCTATTACTATCTATTATGATAATCTTAGCAGCATACAGTTAGCAGGGGACCCTGTTTTTCATGCCAGAACAAAGCATATGGAGGTACATTATCACTTCATCAGAGAGAAGGTATTAGCAGGTGATATTGATCTTGTTTATGTGAGAATAGATGAGCAAGTTGCTGATATTTTCACCAAAGCACTTGGAGCTGAGAAGTTGAAGAAGTTTCAGAAGATGCTTGGATTACAGGATATGATGTTGAGCTTGAGGGGGAGTGTTAAGATATCAAGCTCAACATGTGATGATCGAGTATGACACATTACATTTTTCGTTTCTCTGACATGTATAGTGGTCACGCCGATTTATGTAAGGGATACTTCATTGAGCTTTATTAGATTTTTCTATCGAGTGTGATGGCACATTTGTTTCTTGCTAGCTCACTCACTCGCGGACATTAGTTTTTTCCTTATGTTCTAGTCTTTATATATCGCACTTGTTGTATTCTTGTTTTAGGTCATTCTTGTACATTCCTTTTTATGTAATAGAAGAAGAAGAAGATCATTCTTCCTTGGCTCAATCTGAGTGTGTGCCTCTCTTTGATTGTGAGAGTGTGTGTGAGCTCTCTTCCTTATATCCTTCCTCATGACAACAACCACCCAGAGTGGGACTAGTATTAGCAGATCCCACTCCCAAGGACCTAGACATGATGCTTCAAGCATATTAGGCCAGAATCCAAGAAGGGCCAAATGTGACAGATCAGGACAAATGTTACCCTAGAGCTGATCTAGAGATAGAATGAACCAACCTTTGTGCTAAGATGGTCGAGTTGGCTCCAACCATGTTTGAAGCCAGTCGCCTCTTCAACTTCTCTAGTTTAGCTAAGACACAGTTGCACTTTGATGGACTGATAGAGAGATTGGAGAGCTTAATTGCAAGATCTAGCAAGGAAGCCACCTTCCAAGGAAGGGACAAGGCAAGTGAAAGATAAAGCATTCCCCCCCAAGAAGATTATGTGCCTAACTCCACTGAACCAGACATCTGCTCTTCTATGAATCCGTATTCATCAGAATTCCTAAGAGAGATTCAAGAAGAAAAATGGGCTAAAGAAAGTGAAGCTCCTCCTCCCATTGAACTTGTGGATGACTTGCGCATTCAATTCCCACAACACATTCCTTCCATTTATGAAGAGCAAGAGGATACCAAACAGGAATTACCCCATTTCACAGGCCCCTGGGAAGCAAAGTCTACTTGTATGAGAGCACCCATGTTCATGGTAAGGAATGAAGACTCAATCATACCTAGGAATACGGAGGTAGTGAAGAACACTAAAGTGCAGTGCAATCTCACCTTAGAAGAGCTACTCAAGGTTAGGCCAAGACTATGGAAACATGTAGCCAAAAGTGCCAGAAGTAGCAAAACCTCATTCCCAGGTACGATCTCATAGAACAGTGCGAGAAATAACCTTGGACAAGATAGGAGACATGAGCAAAGGAGAAGAAGAAAACACCTATCTTCCAATCACTTATCAAGGGTACACAAGGCAATTCTGGACTGAGGTGCAGGAGTTGCAATTGCTACCACTTCGTTATGGAAGTGATGGGACAAGCCACCACTTAGGCCAATGAGAATGAGACTGTAGATGGCCGATGGTCACATTGAGAGTTCCTTAAGAGCGCTACATGTGGTGTAGAGTTTGATCATACTTTTGCTAGATGTGACTTTAGCAAAAATCAGGCCTATGAGATGATTTTGAGAAGACCATTTATGCAACAGTTGCAAGTGGTACAAGACTGGGGAACCAGTTCTTTGTATTTGCAACACTTAGGTGTTACAACCAAAGTCAATCTCAAAGATTACCCTCATAGAGACATACCCCCTATTCAATGGAATCCCATCCATAGAGCTAAAGATGATACTGAATCGGTTCATTCCATAGGATCAAGATCCTCATGTATGCATGAAGACACTCACTTGTGGATATGTAAAGTAGCAATAGAACAAGAGAAGAGAGAAAAAGCCAGAGAGGTAGGTGTGAAGGAAACTCATAGATCAACTCAAGACCCAGCCTATGCACCTATAGTATTTCCAGACGAAGAATTCGAACCTCATGGTTGGGCCAAGATTTTAGCAAAAATGGATGTAGCCATCAATGAAGAACAATGGACACCCCACTGTGACGAAGATGGCTATGACATTTCACTCTTAATAATAGAGCCAATCATGTGTGATTTGGTTATTGAATTATGTGAACCTAGCACTGATGCATTTGAGGATGCAAGCGACTTCGATCTAGAGTCAATTATTATGGACCCACCGTTTGCATCAGATGAGGAATATTTCTATGAAGTAGAAGCTCACCATCAAAGACACGAAGAACTTATGAATGATGTGAGGTTAACCACACAAGTGACTGCCAAGAGTGAAGGCAAGAAAAGGAAGAAGAGAGAAGCCACATTAGATGAGGAAGAACCTTTGTTTGAGGTCCTTGAAAACTTCAAGAAGTATGAGATAGACGATAGGAGAGTCATGATAAGAATGCCTAAATGTGATGCACAAGCTGGAGAGGCCTATGATAACAAAGAAACCACCAAGAAGGCTGTTGTAACCATAGAAGAAGGAGAAGAAAAATGCATGTACATAGGACATGACCTGAGTGAGGAAGAAGAGCACGAGTTGATAGCCTTGTTATGAGAATACATATATGTTTTTGCTTGGAGTTATAAGGACTTAAAAGGCATATATCCTGACATATGCTCACATACAATTCCTATGACGTCAGATGCCAGACCGTCTAAGCAAAAGCCATACACATATAATGATAACTATGCTACTAAGATCAAGGAGGAGATAGATAGATTGGTAGAAGCTGTATTTATCTATGAAATTGAGCACACTAAATGGGTATGCCCCATTGTAGTGGTGCCCAAAAAGAATGGCAAGTTACGTGTACGCATTAACTTGAAAAAGGTTAACACAACCACTATCAAGGATAGTTATCCACTTCCTATCACTGGACATCTATTAGAAAGATTAGCAGGCAAGGAAGTGTACAACTTTCTTGATGGATTTTTGGCTACAATCAGGTAGCCATTGCTCCAAAAGATCATCATAAGATGATATTTGCCAGAGAGTGGGGCATATTCGCTTTTCGAGTTATGCCATTTGGTCTAACCAATGCACCAGCTACCTTTCTGAGGCTGATGTGCCATGCGTTCAAAGAGTTCTTGGGAAAAACTTGGAAGTCTATGTTGATGATCTATGCACTCATTCCAACATTAGACAAACACATATACCTGAACTCAGGAAAATCTTTGACAAATGTAGAGAATATCAAGTCTGCTTGAACCCAAAAAATGTGCTTTCATGGTTAGGAAGGGCAAGATTCTAGGTCACATAGTGTCAAAGAACGTCATATCCACTGACGAAGAGATAGTGAGAGCTATTGCAGAACTACCTAGGCCAAGGAATGTTAAGGAGGTATAAGCTTTCATGGGGCATTGTGGCTACTATCGCGGATTCATTCATATTTATGCAATTATTGCAAAGCCTCTATACTCCCTTTTGACTAACTTTGAGTGGATGGAAGAATGTGAGAACTCTTTCAATGAGCTTAAATGGTGATTATGTTTAGCACCAATCTTGACTACACCATATTGGAACAAGCCCTTTCATGTTCATGTGGATGCATCCAATTATGCTATTGGGTGTGTATTTGCACAACCTATGGGCAAAGGTAATATGGATCTTCCAATTGCCTATGCTATGAGACAGTTGAATGCAGCGGAATGAAACTATACCGCCAGTGAACGAGAAGGATTAGGCATGGTATATGCTATTAAAAAGTTTAGACACTATTTGCTTGGAAATAAGTTTAAAATTTTTACAGACCATCAAGCATTGCTATATCTAGTGAACAAGCCATGCAATACAAGTAGATTACTAAGATGGTTTCTCTTACTAATGGAATATGACTTTGAGGTAGTGGTGAGGAAAGACAATACTCACTTGAGAGGAGATCATCTCTCAAGGCTCACATCTGGAGAGGCCCCACAAGGAGTATTAGATGATCTTCTTGATGCCTGCTTGTTTAATTTGGAAGTTGTACCGTAACAGGCCAAGACATTAGTGCCAGTATTAACATATGGCCCTAAAAATCCAATAATAAACACTCAAGATAGGGAGGTAGTAAAAGATCAAAAGTACCATATCATGGCAGGGAGTATGTACAAGCATACAGATCAAGGAATATTACCTTGATGTGTGGAACAGGAGGAGTACGCGAAGTGGTTGCAATTAACACATGTGGGTGCATTAGAGCAACACTACTCGAGGAAAAGAACTTTATAGAAACTAAGGAGACTCGGAGTGCACTAGCCAACAATGGAAGCAGATGTGCACAAGTTATGCAAAGAATGTTCAATTTGCAGCTCTAGACCTCCAGTGGAACATGCCACCCATTATCGAGTGTATTTAGCGCCAGATTGGAGCAAACCACTAGTAGCCTTTTTTAGGATGAAAGCATTCCCTCAAGAGATGAATTTGGCTGGACAAATGAGCTTAGAACAGGAGGCACTAGACTACTTACTCATTGAAGATAATTTGTACAAGCATGGTAAAGATGGTTTCTTAAGATTGTGTGTCCATGAGGATGAATACCTTCAGGTATTAGAAACTGCTTATCAAAGAGTAGCAGGAGGACATTTTGGACTAGACTATGTGATTAAGGAAATCTTGCTCACATGATTGTGGTGGCCAACCCTTCACATGGATGCCCATACCTATGTAAATTGATGTGATATTTGTCAGTGAACTCAATATCCGATACGCAAGGATGAGATGCAACTGAAACCTATGATAGGTGGACGAGCATTCTCGAAGTGCGGAATAGACTTCATAGGTCCTATTAATCCCCTAGCTAAGAGTTCTCATGTTGGATACATTATTGTTTCCATAGATTACTTCACCAAGTGGGTAGAAGTAAAGGCCACAACAAAGAATGATGCTCAAACTACAGCTAAGTTCTTATTTGAGAACGTATTCACCAGATATGGATTGCCAATCGAGCTGGTAAGTGATAGAGGCACTCACTTCTTGAATGAAGTCATTAAAAATCTTCTCCAAGTATTCTTGGTAGTGCATAAGAAGTTTGCCCCCTGTCATCCAGAAGCTAACGGACAAGCTAAGAGCACAAACAAGATATTATGCAATGTACTAACAAAATTGATGAATAATAAATGCTCTGATTGGGACAAACAACTACACCATGCTGTTTGGGCATACGTAGTTGCCTATAAAACGGTACTCTAAGCCACTCTCTTTCAGATGGTGTTTGGCAAAAATGCAGTGCTACCATTGGACTTCTTGATGCCTACATTGAAAGCAAGAGCATGACTGGATAGGCCATGAGCTCTCCTCTAGAATCTTCGATCTTGAACGACTAAGTGAAACAAGATTGAGAGTAGTAGCAGGGATTTATGTAGCTAAGCAAAGACAAAAGGCATACTTTGATGCCCATGTGAAGGACAAGGGCTTGAAAGCAAGAGATTTAGTTCTAGTTTACACATTGAAACAACATGCACGGAAGTTGGAAAAGTGTGGCTATGGACTGATGATCATTAATAGAATATCAACAAGTGGGGTAGTCCAATTAGCCACCCCAAGGTGACATCATACCAAGCTACATCAGTGGATGCTGAGTCAAGTTATATTAAGAACCCCTCACTGAGGAAATGCTTAATCGACTCAACACCATGCACAGGTTATCTCTTGACTTAAACTTGATTACTTAGATAGTCTTCAACTTGTCTTGTGCCTATTGTCACCCTAACTTAGTTCCAATGCTATGTGTTCTTAGCCTAAGCTAGGAATTGACTGAGGGAGTTAGGAGAATTTCCAACCTCAAGTTCTTTGCCTATTGAGTGCTGGTTGAGCCCAGGATGCGCTTCGCCCAAGCTCGGTGATCTTCTTGCTAGGGTTGCTTAAAATTCTTGCTTGCACACAATTTTTTCGAGTTAAAGAATGGATTTGACTACAATGTATTGACAAACAAGAGCAATCTTCAACATACACTAAAAAATATAGACTCTTGCTTTCCTTTTTGCCCTAAAAAGTATTCTAAGTCCCTAGTACTGACTGATGGTCAACACAAAATTACCAATATTGGAACCCCACATATTACTATTACAATGGAACCAAAATTGTTGCAAATGGAGTTCGTATGAAGAAGTTATGGCTAGTCAGGCACTTGGGAGTCAAAACAAGTGAATTAGGCACTCAATAATAGCTTACAGTGTTTTCTAAGGACTCTTTATGCTCTAGATTTTCCCCAATTTTGGCCAAGGATAGGTTTTAATTCTTTTAACCCTAAAAATATGCCGAATTTGCCCGTCAATCGCGATCCAATGGTGTGTCAATCGCGATTGATATGTCAATCACGATTGATATGTCAATCGCGATCGACTGGTCAATCACGATTGGCTGGTCTGTCGTGGTTGTCTGTCGCGATTAACACGTGGCCCAAAAATTTCGTCGATCATGGTCAAACAATTGTTGACTAAGTCGATCACGATGGAGAGGTCCTTCTAGTTGTCGCTCGTGATTGATGGGTCAGTCGCGATCGATGGGTCGATCCCAATTGGAGAAGTACACAAGCATGCACACACATACACACACACGTGCACACTGGTAGAGCAAAGAGTGAGACAATTGAACCTTTGATTACGATCCAAAACCAATTATCAGAGATCTTTTTTGTTCAAATTACAATTTTGTTCTCCCCAAAAATGAGCTCTCTAGCTCCTTTTATAGTTTTTGACTAGCTAAGGGCCCTTTCTAGACCTAGTGTCCAACCTAGTTAAAAATTAGGTTCCTAGGCTAATTTGGAGGCTCAAATGAGCTCTAAAAATCATGAAAACTAAAACATAGATACTTCTACTATTCCCCAAGCTCAAGGACACATTGACTTGAACAAAATGGAGTTTATTCTACCAAAAACGGTATTTACAATGTTCATGTAGTGATGACAATCACTTTTATAAAGATGTAGATTTGGAAAAAATCGAATGGCCTATTTGTCAGATCTTCGTTGACTACCTTGCCTACTTGTTCCTTGCTCTCACCACTCCCTTCTTTGGCTTCCTTGTCTTGTGGATCCTTCAGTGCCCTAACTGCCACCAATACTATGTATGTGGTTAGTAACTTACCAGACAGGATAGATGAGTTTGGAAATATCATTCTTGAGAATGAGATAGGAGACCTAGAGCAAGGAGATGTAGGATGAGAACCCAAGACTCCTAGAGGTAAGTCAATTTTGACCAAAGTGATCACTTCAGATTGAATCCCTCAAGACAACAAAAGCATAGAACTATTCTTGAATAGAGAAACAGAGGAAGCTTTTTGGAGATTCAAGCCAGATCAACCTATCCCAATAGTCACCATTTACGAGTTCAAGGATCTGGAGATACCACGCAAACTTGTCTACCTGGATAACACATAAGAGAAAATGTTCTTGGTATCAGATAATGGAAAATACACTTGCAAGAGCGAATTGATTTTCCCTCCACCAAGATCTAATATCTCCCATGGCCTCGAAGGAGTAGGATCATCCCAGGCTCATGAAACTCAGAGGGAAAGAGCTAGAGAGAGACCTGACCTAAGCTCTGCACACAACGTGGGTAGAGGCAGATCAAGATTGGAAGGTGAAAGAAATGAAAGAGAGAGACATCAAGCACATAGGCATCAAAGAGCTGAACATGATTTTCCATTGCCTAGACCCCGAGAGTACCCAAGAACCCTTAGACCCTCTCAAGTGGTTAAGGCAATGAAGAGCTATTTTGATGGGTCAGGAGATCCCTATGATCATGTGGCCGAGTTCAAACAAGTGTTAAGAGCTGAACAGGTTGAGGACTTCTTCGCACAGGTCGAGGCATTTGGGTTGACTCTCAAGGATACTGCCTTAGCTTGGTTCCAACCCCTAAATAGTTGCAATTATCAAGATATAGGTCAACTACTAGACAAATTCATTGTAGAATTTTCCAAGAGTGGTATCAGACATAACACATCATCCTTGATCCATAGCTTCAAGCAAACACCCCAAGAAACAGTGCCACTTGTAGGAAGACAGTTTAGATAGTACTTACAAAGATGCCCTACTCCACAGTTACAAACACCAGCCAAACAAGTAGCCTTGATTTTAGATGGCCTACTAAGCACAAAGTTAAGATCATATGTGTACTTGAAAGAGCCTAGATATGTTAGGAAAGATGGATGGACACTTCAAGTGATGATATGTACAACCAAATCCTGCTTGGTACCATCCCTTTGTGACTTTAGAGTTGATATGTGGGCCCTCTTAGCTTCCCAATCACACCATAAAAGTGCCTATGTACTTTGGAAATGATGTATGAAAAGATTGAATCAAAACAGACTACTTCCAAATAGAAGACTCAATGAAAACCTTCTATTTTTTATTAGACACCTGCTGCTTGTAATGCTCAGTGCTCCCAGTACAGTAGGAATTGGAAAAAGTCCTTTTAGAGGTATCTAATTAGCTTATTAAGCTAATGATTCCAAGCAGAATGACTTGAAATGATACACTATACACAGAGTAATCAATTTAGCAAATAAATCATTACCCTCGATTTTTTAGGACCTCTATAGAGTTTGACCAGTGAGTGCTTCGATGCACATTTCTCTAGATTGGCTGAATGGATTTGCTTGAACATTTGTGAGCATGTAGATAGCTTTGAGCTGATTCCAAGAAGCTATATATCATTGAAATTGGTTGCGAAATGACTGAGATATGATCAGCACAAGTTGACATTTAAGAATGACTATAACAAAGAGATCATAAATGAACAATGTAGATGTATTGTATTAATGAACAATGTTGTAGAGGGTCGTAGGCTTGATAATGATAGCCGAATGATAGAGATTAGTGTAGGCTAAATTGTAGGCCTTACACACATACAAAATGGCAATGGAGAGCTCGGAATTGGAGAGATCTAACCGCGAGTTATCCAAGTGACTTTATATAAGTGTTGTATTCAAATTTGAAGTTGAATTCAAATTTTGGCTCTCTCTAAAAGTGACCCTTCATTATAGGAGATATTCTCTCAATGAAGTAGTTACTCGTCTAACTAACAAGTCCACGACTTTTTGCTAGATGATTACAAAAGATTCTCAAGTCAAAAGAAATGACTTTTACAAAGGTAAAAGGATAAATTTCCACTAGCAATTGTTTCCATGGAACATATCTTTATGATCCTCAAGCCAAATGTGTGGGCTTGGAATTTGCACCAACAACTCCCCCTCAAGCCAAACATTTTGGCTTGGTCTTCATCTTCAATCTTCATGAATATCATGCAATCCAATCAATGATTTGAACGTGCAAAGTTTTGTACCATCTAATGCTTTAGTCAATAAATTTGCACATTGCATATTTGTTGACACATATGTCAACTGAATCTCCTTGCTTAATAACTTCTCTCTCACATAATGATAATGGACCTCTATATGCTTGGTCCTACCATGATAAATAGGATTAGCTGCAAGATGTAGTGAGCTAGTATTATCTCCAAGAATCATTTGAGATGTAGTATGCAAACCTAAATCTATGTACAATAACTTGATCCATATAGCCTCTTGAGTAGCATTGGCCGATCCTCTATACTTTGCCTCTGTAGAAGATAAAGCAATAGTAGGTTGCTTCCTTGATGACCATGATATTTGCTTATCACCTGCAAATGATAAGTATCGTGAGGTACTCCTCCTATCATCTTTGCATCTTGCCCAATCTGCATCTGAATAAATCTTAATGTTCAAGTCTGATGTATAAGGGAAATACAAACCATGATGTTGAGTACCCTTAAGGTACTTCAAGATCCTTTTGGCAGCCTCCAAGTGAGGTGCCCTATGCTTATGCATAAACTGACTTAGCACACTTACTCCATAAGCAATTTCTATCCTTGTCAAGGTACCATAGTTCAAGCTTCCCACTATGCTTTGATAGCCTGCAATGTTCTCAGGTTCATCACCTTCATGAGCACTTAATTTTAGGTTTACCTCCATTGGAGTACTTGCAACTTTGGCATCCTGCAAATGAAACTTCTTTAACATATCTTGTATGTAATGTAAATTCTAGAGTTAGTATAGACTAACTCAAGTCCAAGAAAATATTTTAGTGATCCAAGGTCACTAATCTTGAACTCCTTCATCATCTGATTTTTTATCTATTTGATGCAATTAGCATCATTACCTGTAAGTATGATGTCATCAACATATACACATAGGTATATTACATCTAAATTACTTCTCTTGATGAATAGAGAAGTATCAGCTTTACTCATGACAGAACCTTGGTCCTGAAGATATGTGGTCAACCTATGGTTTCATGCCCTAGGTGCCTGCTTCAATCCATAAAGATCTTTGTTCAATTTACATATATATGTTACCTTGTTTGGATCCTCATAGCCTAGAGGTTGAGAAATGTATACCTCCTCTGAAATCCAACCATTCAAAGATGCATTTTTTACATCCAATTGATACATGTTCCAATTCTTTGATGTAGCCACACTTATCAATACCCTGATGGTTGGCATTTTGGCCACATGTGAGAAGGTTTCTTCATAATCAATTCCTTGGGTTTGTGCAAAACCCCTAGCCACAAGTCTAGATTTGTACCTACTTATTGTTCCATCAAAATTCCTTTTGATTTTATAGATCCACCTAGAACCAATTACCTTCATAGACTCCTTCTTTGGTAATAGTTCCCAAGTATCATTCTCCTTGAGTGCTTCAATCTCCTCATCTATAGCTTCTTTCCATTCTGTCTTGGCCGTTGCCTCCTTATATGATGTTGGTTCTTCAATTGACAAATCTTTTGCAAGATAAACAAAGTGTTTAGGAACTAGGGAAGTGTCATACCCATATCTGATTGGCTTCTTGCTTTTCCTTTGTGATCTTCTGATTGCTTGGTTGGAAGATTCTGGTACATCCTCCAATTTCTTCATCTTGACTTTGCCTTTGGACTTCCATGCCTTGAACTCTTCAAGATTGATGATGTCCTCATCATCTGAATTGGTGTCTTCATTTTGAGTAGGCTCCTCCGTAGTGAGGCTTGGAAACTCCTCTTCCAAGTCATAAGGTAGTTTTATCTTCGTGCATTCACCAAGAGTCATTCTCATCAAAGACAACATCTCTACTGACCATGAATCCCTTGCTTGAAGGGTTGTAGAACTTGTATCCTTTCTGATTTAGATCATACCCTATGAAGATACATTTTTCTACCTTAGGGTCTAGCTTACCTCTAATCTGAGAAGGGATATTAACATATGCTACACATCCAAATATCTTGCAATGATTAAGTGAGGGTCTTCTACCATGCCATGCTTCATATGGGGTCATGCCATCAAGAGATTTGGATCGCAACTTGTTTACAAGATAAGTGGCAGTAGATACACTCTCTGCCCACAAGTAGTTAGGTAATTTTTTCTCATTTAACATTGACCTAGCTGTTTCAACAATTAATCTATTTCTTCTTTCTGCTACCCCATTTTGCTCAGGGGTATACCTTGTGGTAATTTCTCTCTTGATTCCTTTGTCCTGCAAGAACATATCAAACTCATTTGAGAAGTACTCACCTCCTCCATCTGACCTTAGCCTTTTTAGATTTCTCCCTATTTGGTTCTCAACAAGTGCAAGATATTTTTTAAAGCAATTGAATACTTCATCTTTGTGCTTCATAAAGTACAATACAGTCCACCTACTGTAATCATCAATGAAAGATACATAATACCTTGATCTAGAGATTGATGGATCCTTGCTTGGTTCCCATACATATGTATGAACAAGTTCTAGAGAATCCGCATGCATGTAGCCTTTCCTTGAGAAGGGTAACGTGTGAGACTTTCCAAACTGACAAGCACCACATTTATAAATCATGTGTTGCTTGGATACATTTGGTATCCCAAGCACACATTGATCTCTGCATATTTGTTTCAAAGTTCTTTCACCTACATGCCCTAATCTTTTATGCCAGATTTCAAGCTCTGATAATGTTTGATGTTTATAACTATAAAGTGCAATGTTCCCTGTATCCTCAAGTTTAAAAGTGAATAGCCTACTTTTCTTTTCTCCTTTGGCAATTCTCTTGAGCCCATGCTTGGGATCCTCCACAAATGCTCCATATCGGTTGAATCTAACCTGCAAGCCTTTTTCCACAATCTGTCCAACACTCATCAAGTTTTTGGTAATTGTTGGTACATATAGAACCCTACTCAACAGATTCTTGTTTCCATCAGAGGTCTTAACGTTTCCAACTTTAATCACTGAGTGCTTGGTGTCATCACCTGTTTGTACCTGATGTGTATCCTTTGGTTCCTCAAGTTCAGAGAGAAGAGCTACATTGCCTGCCACATGATTTGAGCATCCTCAGTTAATGTAGAAGAGATGGTCATCATTTATACCTGCTTTTGAAGTCATGTTCATAATTAGAAGAGAATCTTCTTGCTCCTCTGTGTAGTTGTTGTAATCCTTCCTGGATTTGTATCCTTCTTGGTAGTTGCTATTGTAGTTGTTCTAGTTGTTGTTGTCCTTGGTGGTGATTGAATTTGCCTCCTGATTGTGTATATCCACCTCTTTGATATCCTCTACCTCTCTGATTTTTGAAACACTCATCTGTAGTATGATTTTGATAAACCACAAATATTGCATGGTGAGGAGTTATAAGGTCTCCTCCTACCTTGCTTACCTCCTCTACCCCTTCCTCTTGATGATCTACCTCTCCCTGCATAGTTGGCTTGGGAGGTAGTTCCTTCATCTTCTACCTTCTTGTTTTCTCCTTTCTCTTTAGACTTATTCTTATCAGTGTATAGAGCAGAAGAGCTATTACCACTTGATGATTCTCCATTTTTGTTCAGCTTGGCTTCATGGGTGAATCGTTGCCCCATTAGTGTGGTAAGGTCTGGAATCTGCATGTCCATGTACAAGTCCATGGTAGTTGTGAAGCTCTCCAATTTGTCATCAACTTTAATACCATTGATTACTTGCCTCACAATCTTCTCCTCTTCAATTTCTTCTCCTATGCTTGCCAACTGATCTGCTACATCTTTAACTTTGGTCACATACTCTGAGATAGCTTGCTTAGGTTGCTTTCTTAGAGTGGTGAACTCAATCCACAATTGATTCTTCCTGGCCCTTGTGTTGGAAGAGAAATAAGAAGAAAATGTTTCCCAAGTCTCTTGGGATGTCTTACAGTTCCTAATATGTGGAAGAAGAAAATCAGAGATTGAGTAAAGTAAGTAAGACCTTGCTAATGCATCCTTTGCACACCAAGTTTTGAGTCTTTCATGCTCTTCCCTTGTAGGTTATCCTTTGCTTCTGAATATGGGAATCTCCTCATCTCCTGAGATGTATCCATAGAGGTTCCTTCCTTGTAAGTATGTCTTCATCCTTAAAGACCATGCTTGATAGTTGTTCCTGTCCAATCTATCAATGAAAGAAGGAAAATCATTTCCCATTTTACCTTAGCTTTGCTCTGATACCACTGTTGGGAAAGATGGATGGACACTTCAAGTGATGAGTAGGTACAACCAAATCCTGCTTGGTACCAGCCCTTGGTGACTTCAGAGTTGTTATGTGGGCCCTATTAGCTTCCCAATGACACCATAAAAGTGCCTATGTACTTTGGAAATGATGTATGAAAAGATTGAATCAAAACATACTACTTCCAAATAGAAGACTCGATGAAAACCTTTTATTTTTTATCATACACCTCCTGCTTGTAATGCTCAATGGTACCAGTACAATAGGAATTGGAAAAATTCCTTTTAGAGCTATCTAATTAGCTTAATAAGCTAATGATTCCAAGTGAAATCACTTGAAATGATACACTATACACAGAGCAATCACTTTAGCAAATAAATCATTACCCCCGATTTTTTAGAACTTGTGCAGAGTTTGACTAGTGAGTGCTCAACACAGATTTCGCCAGATTGGCTAAATGGATTTTCTTCGAAATTTGTCAGCATGCAGATAACTTTAATTCCAAAAAGCTTTAGATCATTGAAGTTGGTTGAGAAGTGACTGAGATATGATCAGCACAAGTTGATAGTTAAGAATGACTATCACATAGAGATCGTAGATGAACAATGTAGATGTATTGTATTAATGAACAATGTTGTACAGGGTCATAGGCTTGATAATCATAGCTTGATGATAGAGATTAGTCTAGGCTAAATTGTATGCCTTACACACATACAAAATGGCAATAAAGAGCTCGGAATTGGAGACATCTAACCACGACTTTTCCAAGTGACTTTATATAAGTGTTGTATTCAAATTTGAATTTGAATTCAAATTTTGGCTCTCTCTAAAAGTGATCCTTCATTCTAGGAGATATTCTCTCAATGAATTAGTTACTCTTCTAACTAACAAGTCCATGACTTTTTGGTAGAGGATTACAAAAGATTCTCAAGTCAAAAGAAATGACTTTTACAAAGGTAAAAGGATAAATTTCCACTAGCAATTGTTTCCATGGAACTTCATATCTTTATGATCCACAAGCCAAATGTCTGGGCTTGGATTTTGCACCAACAATAATGATAGAATAGTGTGTGCGAACATGCATTGACATAGAAGAAAATTTGAGTGAGGAATTGGAATTATCAAAACTCTATAAGGATTCTGATAGCTCTTCTAGTCATACCTCCAGGACCTCCATTGAGATAGATGAGATAGTTGAGCAAGTTGCCAGGAAGCTAGGAGTTCAAAATAGACAAACACCAAGGGTGACCTCATTGAAGCGATGTTACAACTATGGAGGAGACCACATGGCAAATGTATGCCCATTGTAAAACTAGAACATAAAGGAAACAAATGCCCTATATTGCACTATTTGAGAGAAAATACACAAACCATACGTCTCAAGATTGTCCTTACAATAGGCAAGCTATGATACAAAATTATCAGCAACCTTACCAACAAGGTAGGTATCAAAACCAATACCAACAGCCATATTATAGACCACAACAACAATATCAGGCACCATATGGGCCACAACCAATCCTAGGAAACCAACCACCAACTCCTACCAATGTAATCCCAATTAAGTATGCAATGGCAGAGGAGAACCTTAATAGAGCATTGGTGCCTGTATCCCCATTAGTCTCAGAAAATGACTCTCATGCTCATATCTCTGACTATTCCCATGAAGATAGTCCACAACCTTATTACACAAAGTCACCTGAGCATAGTGAGAATTATTCTTATCCATATGAGGCACCACTAAGCGAACCAAATTGGGAGCCAAAATACTCCAATGTCATGTATACAAATCCTAATCCTAGGCCCCAATTGAGAGAAATGAGACCACAAGCCCCTAGAGGACCATGTTTTAGATGTCAAGGAGACTATTTCATTTGTGAATGTCCCCACCCACCTGCTCTAAGACAAGGACAAAATATCACAATACAAGCGTTTTGTCCTGAGTGTGGCAAAGAACATCTCCTGAGAGATTGTCCAAGGAACCCCTCTAGTGTGCATAAGGTTACACCCATTAATGTGGTAGGCTTAGTGGTGGATTCAAGTTCAAGCAGTGTTAGTGAGGCTCCTATATAGGCAGTCACTAGGGCACAAGCCTTAAAACAAGATAAGCCAGCTGAACAATCAAAATCAAGTGAATTAGGAGAGCCTAAAAAGAGGAAAACAAGGACTTGGAAGGATACTAGAGAGAAGGACAATCTCAAGTGGAGTAGAAAGCTATCAAAACTCGAAGAAAGCTTGAGAGATGCAAAAAGCAAAATAGAAGATATCGCCTCTCAAAATTCCTCGCATGTCGAAAATCCATCCACTCCACTTCATCCCCCCCACCACCCATTGTAAATAAAGTGCAACCAAAGTCTATTCTTGTAGATCCAAAAGGCTTGGACATGATGTTCAAGGCCTACCAGGCTGGACTTCAAGAAGGGCCAATAGTTGCAAACGTAGACAAAAGCTACCCTAGAGCAGATTTAGAGATTGAATGGACAAAAATATGCATGCAAATGGTAGAGCTAGCTCAAGATATGCTCGAGACCAATCAAATGTTCAATAAGAAAAATTCTATCAAATTGGGTTTGCACTTCCAGGGCTTACTAGAAAGATTAGAGAAGTTGGTTAACAAACTTCAAACTTCTTTACCTCCACAGGCTCAACTAGTTGTTGAAAGAGAAAGCTCACCATGAATGGAAAGTTATGTTCCTGATTCTATGGATGACGGAACACCTCTTTGAATTCAAAAACACTCTCAAGAGTTCTTGTGGAATATACAAGAAGAGAAATGGGCCAAGGAGAAGGATAATCCCCCTCCTATTTCTGAGATTGATGACCTTCATGATCAATTTCCCCAAGACATTCCATCTATTTATGAAGATCAATTAGAGCAACAAGAAGATGAAAGATTAGATTTCAAATCTAATTCTTTACAAGAGTTGCCAAAATTCACAGGCCCATGGGAATTTGAATCTCTTCAAATCAAAGCTCCCACAATATTGGTAAGACATGAAGACTCGGTGGTTCCAAGGAACACTGATGTCATGAAGAACACTAAGGTTCAGTGTCATCTCACCGTAGAAGAGCTACTCAAAGTAAAACCTTAGCTATGGAAACATGTGGTGGATCACCTTCGAGAACTTGATTCCAATATGCCAAAAGTAGGCTCCAAGCAAAAAGTACCAGAGATACCTCTAGAAAAAATAGGAGACATGAGTGAAGGTGAAGAAGGTAATACTTATCTTCCAATCACCTACCGAGGTTACACAACCAAAGATATCTTAGATTCAAGTGCGCTAGGTCCCCAAACATCTGTGTGGACTAGCTCCAATAGATCACCATGAATGTAACCTTTCTTCATAAATGGTTGTCTATGAGATTTCCCAAATTGACATGAACTGCATTTGTATATCATATGTTGCTTGGATATATTTGGCAATCCAAGCACGCTCTGATCCCTCCATATTTGCTTTAAACTTCTTTCTACTATGTGAGCTAATCTTTTGTGCCACATTTCTAATTCTGATAAGGTTTGTCCTCCATAATTGAAAAGTGCTATATTTCTAGTATCCTGTACTCTACCTGTCTTTTCTCCTTTGGCTGTCTTCTTGAATCCTTGTTGAGGATCTTCAACAAATGCTCCATTTCTTATAAACCTCACCTGCAAGCCTTTTTCTACAATTTTTCCAACACTTATCAAGTTCTTGGTTATGGTAGGTACATACAATACCTTACTGAGTAGATTCATGTTTCCATCTGAGATTTTCACATTCCCAAACTTTTCAACTGAGTGCCTTGTATCATCTCCTATCTGAACCTCATGCTTGTTCCTTGGATCCTCCAAGTCAGATAGCAATGCCACATTTCCTGCTACATGATTTGAACAACTAGAATCTATATAAAACACATGCTCATCTAATTTACCTTGCCTCATGGTCCTGTTCATTAACAAAAGTGAGTCTTCTTGTGCCTGCTCTTCAATTGAAGAATCCTCTCAACAAATAATAAGGAGATCAACTGGGGAAAAGAAGAAGCCAAAAAGGTATGGATGTGACACCTCTTTAGTCACTAAACACTCAATCTATATTGCTCAGGATATCAACTCAGAAGAACCATCAACCTTTGAAGAAGCAAACAAGAAATTTGAATGGAAGGAAGCAATGGAGGAAGAGATACAAGCACTTCAAGAAAATCAAACTTGGGACTTAGTTCCCAAGAACCAATCCATGAAGATCATTGGATCTAGATGGATCTATAAGGTAAAAAAGAATTCTGATGGATGAATAAACAGGTACAGAGCAAGACTTGTGGCTAAGGGGTTTGCTCAGAACCAAGGGATTGATTATGAGGAGACTTTCTCTCATGTGGCAAAGATGCCAACAATCAGAGTTCTCATAAGCATAGCTACTTTAAGGAATTGGAACATCTATCAATTAGATGTAAAAAATGCATTTTTAAATGGTTGGGTTTCAAAGGATGTGTACATGGCACAACCTCCTAGATTTGTTGATGATGTACATCCTGAGTATGCGTGCAAACTCAGGAAAGCTCACAATGGTCTCAAACAAACTCCTAGAGCTTGGAGTCATAGATTGGTTACATTTTTGCAAGACAAAGGATTCAAGATGAGCAAGGCTGATTCTTCACTCTTCACCTAGAAGAGTAACTCTGAAGTTATATATCTATGCGTGTATGTAGATGATATTATTCTTACAGGTAATGATGCAGATGGAATCAAGAAGATCAAGACCCAAATGAAGGAAGAATTCAAGATAAGTGACCTAGGATTGCTCACTTATTTTCTTGGATTAGAAGTTGTCTATACAAATAAAGGGATCTTCCTTACCCAAAGGAAGTATGTTAAAGATGTAATTGCAAAGTTCAAGATGCAGGATGTTAAGATTGCAGGTACTCCCATGGAGGTCAATCACAAGTTAAGTGCTCATGAAGGGGAACCCATTGAAGACATTACAAGCTACCAAATATTAGTTGGAAGCTTGAATTATGCAACCCTAACTAGGATAGATATCTGTTATGGTGTAAGTGTGCTTTGCCAATTTATGCACACTCCTAGAAAACCTCACATGGATGCAACAAAAAGGATATTGAAATATCTAAAGGGAACTATGAATGAAGGATTGTATTATCCTTATACGTATGATTTAAGTGTAAAGCTATTCATAGATGGAGATTGGGCATGATCAAAAGATGATAGAAGAACCACATCTGGATATTTATCCTTTGCAGGTACAAAGCTTATTTCTTGGTCTTCAAAGAAACAACCCACAGTAGCACTCTCCTCAACTGAAGCTGAATATAGAGGATTGGCATATATATATATATATATATATATATATATATATAGTGTTACTATATATATATATATATATATATATATATATATATATATATATATATATATATATATATATATATATATATATATATATATATATATATATATATATATATATATATATATATATATATATATATATATATATATACATACATGCACACATAAACATACATACATACATACATACACACATACACTTATACATACATACACAAACATACATATATCCACACACATACATGCATACAGACATGCAAAATACATGCACACATAAACATATATACATACACACATACACTTATACATACATACATACACACATACACATACACATACCCACATACACATATGCATGCAAACATGTACACATACATGCATGCATACATATACACATATACATACATATAATATAAACACACATATACATATCCACATATATACATACACACATACGTATGCATGCATATACACACATTCATACAAAATACATGCATTTATCCCACAAGAATGTGTATTCGTGTATATGTGAATATGTGTGTATGTGTAATTGTGTATATGTGAATGTCTATGTATGTAAATAATGAGATTATTAATATCTAATACCATTATTTATAGATTCTGATCAATAAGACGTAACTCCACCACCGTCTCCTAATCGTGCAAGGACTATATACTTGAAATATATCAAAATTTCATTTTAAATATGTTTGATAGATACATAATTGATATATGTTTTTTTCTTGCTATAATCAAATTTTGATCAATTAGAGGGCACTCCACCACCTCCTACCCATGCAACAACTTCACATGTGTCCTTCAATAGGAATTATGATGAATTTTACTATCAAGAGCATATTATATGTTGGTGTAAGTCTTGCTATGGCATGTATCGAAGACCACGATTGGAATGTATTGAACATGAGGCAGAGTATGGTACGTTTGAGCGTGCACCACCACCTGGTCAACATGATAATGCTTGGGTATGTACTTTTTCTATAAATTAATTTGATTATTTTATTTTAAAACCATATACACAATCAAGTATTGTTGATATACAGGAATACTTGCTCGATGATGATGATGATGACAATAATTCTCATACTCATAATGCTAATATACCTTCTACAGGTCATGGACTTGTTGTTCATTAATTACAAGTAAAGGTTTCTAGAAATCCTCTACCTCCTAGTTTAGAGACTAAAACAGCTAGAGATTATCCATTGCTAGCTCGTGATCATTCTCTAGTACAAACATATGATAGTTTATCAGAAGCTTCTATGAGGAGGCTATGCAAAAGTGATCCTATGGAATATGCAAGGTTGAAAGACCGATATTCAAAAGAAGATAAAGTACAAGATTTGTGCGCCAATGATTAAGATGATGGCATGGCAGATTTTATTGAGGATTGGTATCAAAATGACACTGAGAACATTGATATTTCTAAAAATGAGAAATATCTTTGAGAGGAATGTCTAAAGAATGTATATGAAGGACATCGTTTGGCATGACTAAGTGTGAGCTTACTTATTCTCAATCTTCAAAACTATTTTGGATGGAGTAATGTATATGTTTCGGCACTATTAAAGTAAAATTTCTAATTTTCTATCTCTTTAAATATATACATGCATACATGTCTACATATAAATACAAACATACATAGACATACATATATATATATATACATGAATGCATACACACATATAAACATACACACATACACATGTTATGAGAGTAAGGTCAAATTATACATACCTGTATAGAATGAAGATATTATGTCCACCTAGCCTTTGGAATTGTCTACCCAGCCTTTAGAATCTTCTTGACACATCTACTTCTCCTATTCTAGTCAATCTAATACCTATGCTACGAACTCTTTTATGAACTTTGCATACAAATATTAAGTATGAGTTAGCTATGGAGGTATTAGGTCATTTGGAAAATGGCAGAAGCAAATTTATCTCGAAGATTTTGAAGGATGGAAGAATAATTGTAAAAGATGGGTGGAAAGAAAGTGTCCATTCAATGCAAGTTCTTGTTCTTACCTTAGCTAAGGTAAGAACAAGAACTTGCATTGAATGGACACTTTTTGTCTGTCCATCCTTTAAAACTATTAATCCATCTATTTTCCAATTGACCTAATACCTCCATAGCTAACTGATACTTTATATTTGTAAACAAATATGTAAGTCTTAGTTAGCAAGGAAGGTAATTGATTGACTATAAAATGGGAGACAACCAAACGATTCAATGGTCTAGATATCTATATGAAAGTCTACAAACCACAATAAACAAAAAGAAAATTAAAAACAAAATCAAATATACTTGCTATACATGCATACATACACATACATACATATATGCATACACATACGAATACGTATACATTCATATACACATATAAATAACATATAAACACATACATACATATACACATATGCAGACGTATATGCATGCACATGCATATACACATCCACATACACATACACATATGCATATATAGACATACATACACACACACACACACATATATATATATATATATATATAATATATATATATATATATTAATATGTCTTTTTTTCATGAACTTACAAGTTATTATCTAAAAAGCTATTACCAAGTCAAAATATTCTTCCTACCTCACATGATGAAATGAAGAAGATAATCAGCAATCTTGGTATAGATTATCAATGTATACATGCATGTCCTAACGATTGTATTTTATATAGAGGTGAATATGCAGACTCTTTGACATATCCAAATTGTTAATCTCCTTGATATAAGGACAAAGAAGGTAAAATCCTAAAGAAGGTATTGAGACATTTTCAGTTCGCTCCATGGATTAGACATATGTTTCAAAGCCCCAAGTTATCAAAGCTTTTGACATGGGGACATGACCATGAAAGTACTGATGGAACATCTAGAATTCCAACAGATAATGCAACTTTTCATAATATTGATTCTACATGGCCCGATTTTGCACAAAAACCACACAATGTAAAGTTAGGAGTTGCATTAGATGGAGTTAATCCATTCTCCATGAAATCTAGTAAATGCTCAACATGGCCAATGGTAGTCATAAACTACAATCTTCCACCATATCTTAGCATAAAAAAGGAACATTTAATGTTTTTACTTTTAATCCCATGAAAAAGACAAGTTAAAGATATGAATATATATCTTCCTCCTCTCATTGACGATCTCCAAGAGTTATGGAGAGGCATTAATTTCATTGATGTATCGAAAAACATCAATGAAAGATATATTATGGTTTGTGGTATTGTTGTTTGGACTATTCACAATTTTCTAGGATATGGTATTTGTTCAGGTATTGATGTATTTTTTTTATTCAATATGCATACAAATAAATGTGAGTTAATCTAATTATATTTTTATCGTTTTCATGATGTAGGAATATCTACTAAGGGTTATAAATCTTGTCCATATTGTGGTGATTGGTTGAGATCAATCTACAGTATGAATCTCAACAAAAATATTTATCTTTGACATCGATGATTCTTGTCTGATGATCATCCATTAAAATGTAAAAGAGAAGCAATATATTTTAATGGAAATCTTGAAACAGGTCAGTGTCCAAAACCAATGATGCCCATGGATTGGTATAAAAAATGGACAGATGGATCTCTGATAGATCCAAAATTAGAAATCTTTAGTGATGATGAAGATAATGAGAATGTGAAGAGAGGTAAAGGAAAATTGGCACTCGCAGAGAATATATTGATATGGTATTCTTTGGAGGATTGGAAAGAGTTAAAAGTATGTCATCTTCTTGATCCTATGCATATATTCAAGAATATGGGTTATTCATTATGGTAGCATCTTCTTGGATTAATAGACACCATAGCATCAAGGAATGGTTTGAAGGATCAAAACTCAAAACCAAAGTTATGGCCAGTTTTTTATAGACATCGACCGGAAACGACTTACGCACTTGCTCCTTGGGTACTTACAACAAAAGAGATACATGCTATCAACAATAGGATTCAAATGATTCGGAATCCTACAAGATATGGAGCATCTTTCCATAACATGTGTACTATGGATGATAAGAGCTTATCTGGGTTAAAGACCCATGATTGGCATAACTTTTTGAAGCACATTTTTGGTTATCGATGGATGTGCAATGAAAGGAGTACGAGATGTGATCTATCATGTTGGATCGCGTATAAGGTAATTATGATACTTTTATGTTTAATATATATGAATATTATATATCTTTTATTTTTGAATTAATTTCTTTATAATTTTTTTTATGATGTGTATAGGTGGATTACATCAAAAGAGGTTGAAAAAAACTCAATCCCACAAAAGAAATGTGAATGCAAAGAGCTACTATGTTTGATGGAGAAAGAGTTTATAGTTAGGTTCATTTATTGATATTTAGGTTCATTTATAGTCCATCTTGTAGATGAAATAGAGATTGCAGGTGTTGTCAATACGATGGATGTTTTGGGTCGAGCGATTTATGGGAATATTAAAAGGTTATGTGCAACAAAGAGTGAAACCAGAAGGATCCATGGCAAAGGGTTGGATGCTTGAGGAGTGCATGTACTATGTTAGTGAGTACCTTGAAAGAGTTCGTGAATAAGCTCCACATGCATGGACCAATGAGTCTTCTTGAAAAATAACAGATGAGGTATTATCAGGCAAGGGAGTTCCATTTTTATTTACATTTCAAGAGAAAAATGATGTTTCTACTTTTGTAGCATAGAATAGCGAATGCATGCAAGCATTCATTAGTGAGTACAAACAAGAACTTCAAAATCTTCCAAGTAAAAGATGGAGAAAAAAACAGATATAGA
Organism: Ceratopteris richardii; assembly: GCA_020310875.1. Taxonomy (NCBI): domain Eukaryota; kingdom Viridiplantae; phylum Streptophyta; class Polypodiopsida; order Polypodiales; family Pteridaceae; genus Ceratopteris; species Ceratopteris richardii. The sequence goes on along the minus strand of CM035429.1, from coordinate 34,778,735 downwards.
TGTAATCTCAATAATAACGAGATTACAACTATATCTTCTTTCATGGATTGGATATATACTTGTTTGCATTTCATATATGTATATTAGTTTCTCTTTACTAATTTAATTTCTTTTGCAGGATTGGATGTTCACTAATATGTGGGCTTTTGGATAACATTAGAATCAAAGCTAATGATTGTTTACATAAAACAGAGGATTCTAGCATTGTTGCTTCTTTCAAGCAACTATCATGAGCTAGCTCAAAAGACACGAACATTATAGATGGCAAACTTGGTTACGTGGGAACTATTGTTGGTATCTACAAAATATCATTTTGTACATTCAAACAGGTAGAAAAAAATTATATTTTTTATGATAAAGTTTATTATTTTTTAAGCACCTAATAATGGAATTTTGTTTTTATATCTTTTGATAGGTCATTTTGAAGGTTGATTGGTTTTGAGTCAAGTATAAAGGTAGTAATTCCACATTGAGAAAGGAATTATCTAGGTTTTGGGTAATTGATTCTTCCAAGGTAATGTGATCTACTAGAGAACCATATATTCTTCCTAGGCATATTGAACAAGCATTTTTTTATAAAGCCCTGATGCTCATCCTTGGTGGCAAGTCATTCATGTTCAACCTAGAGGTAGGTCATTGTTTGAACAGTTTATTGTTATAGAGGTCAAAGAAAGTCCTCCTGATGATTCACCATCACATACTGATAAATCAACATCTGAAAGAGAAATTAGAATCATTGTACATGACAATGATACTAATCTTCTTGATGAAGAGGATAATACTCTACATACTAATTCTAAAGAAATCAATGAAATCAATAAGGATAATGAAGATGAGACTATATTGATGTCTTACCAAAATGATGGCAATATGAAAACATATGAGTAGATTAGATAGTAAATCCTACTCTAGTTATCGATCAATAACTTGGATCATTTGAATGGATATCAGATAATAGATTCTTCTTGACTCAACTAGAATATCGGTGAATCCCACTAAAAAGATGAAATCATGTTCTTTTAAGTTAGAAAAGCTCGGGGGTATGCCTAAAATTTTATATATAGCTTTATTTTTTAGAAGAAAATTTTTGTCATGTATGTATGCATACGTGTGTGTATTCATGTGTATTATATGTATACATGTGTTAGTATGAACATATGTGTTTTCCATGTATATTTATGTGTGTGCATGTGTGTGATATATGTATACATGTGTTAGTATGCACACATGTATGTATGCATATGCATGTGTAATATATGCAAGTGTGTTTATAATTGTGTATGCATGTATAAGTATACATGTGTGCATGTAGGCATGTATATGTGATGTATATATATGTATATGTTTATATGTGTAAATGTGTACATGTAAATATGTATGCATGTATATGTATACATGTGTGCATATAGGCATGTATGTGTGATGCATATGTATCTACTCCATCATTTTATATTTATGTATGTGTATCTACATGATGTGTATTCAACTTTGCACTACACCAACCAAATGAACTCCAGGGATATGTAGTGGGCCTCTTTAGCTTGCCAAAGGATGTATTAGACATCCTATGTACCTTGGAAGATCACTCTCAAAAAGTTGAATCAAAAGAGATAAGTTGGAGTAGATTCAAAGGCCAAAAACTTGTTATTTATGTTCATACACTTGTCCAAACTTTTGAACAATTATCCAGCCATAGTAGCAATTAACTTAATTCCTTTTGGGGAACTCTTATGCAATTAATAAGCTAACAATCATGAGTAACTGGATAAAAAAAGATGAACCACACAAAGAGAAAGGAACTTAGCAAGTCATATGACCATCCCGATTTTCACGGGTTGTAGCAGTACTCAGACCCATGAGTAGAAAAATGACAATATCTCAAGATTCAAGACTCCAATTCTTATGAAATTTTATGGGCACATATTATACAGTATTCTGATTTTAACAAGATTTTCATCATGGAAAATGATGAAGTATACACTGAGAAACGTCTCTAAGAAAATGACTATTTCAAGAGTAGCGCTGACAAAGAAGTAGAAAATGAAGTGATACGGTCGGCTTCAAATGAGCATAGCTGATTATCGAAACATCCAATTGCAATGTAAATTTGTGAGTATATAGTAGACTTAGAGAAATAACATTAACAAGTATATAGTAGACTTAGAGAAATAACATTAACAAGTTGAGTCACTGAAAATGATGCACCAAGCTAAGAGAAATCATCTCTGCAATGTGATAGAAAAAAACTGAGAGATATGGCAGTGAATAGTACACTTCACAAAATCATGAAAATGTGAGCTCAAATGATCATGAAAATGAAAGTATATTGATTGTAAAATACAATGGACGTACTGACACATATATGCACCTTGAAACCACACCTTGATATGGCATAAAGCTCAGCTCATGTTGGTCTTCTAAATGCGACTAAAGAGCCATGTATTTATAGTCATCTTTGGAGCCGAGATTTGATGAATCTTGCCTGAAATCACTCTCCAATCTTTTGGTGATTGATTCTCCTACTCACCTAATCGAAACTTGTGGCTTTTCTTTCCTTTTTCATCAAGTGGACTCAACCACTTAGATTCCTTTACTTTTACATCAAGTAAAGTCTTCAAAGATTACAAGAGGTAGTTCACAAGTGAACTCTACAAGGAGTTTACATTTCCTTTAAATTTCTAAGCCTTTTGATGACCCATGCCATCACTTGGAATTTCCATGGACTTGTTCCAATAGCTCCCCCTCAAGTCAAGTGATCTTGAGGTCTTCAATCTTCCTAAATTACCTGCAAACCAATCATAGCCTTGAATTTGCAAAGCTTTGTACCATCCAATGCTTTGGTTAGAATATCTACACATTGTTGATGAGTGGACACATATAATATTTGAATCTCCTTTCTCACAATCTTCTTTCTTAGATAGTGATAATGAAAAATTGGATTAGTAGCTAAGTGAATAGAACTCATATTGTCACCAAAAATAGTTGGAGTCCCAAATTCCAATCCAAGATCTATGAATAGTGTCTTCATCCACATAGCTTCTTGAGTAGCTATAGCAAGACCTCTGTATTCAGCTTCAGTAGAAGAGAGAGCAACTGTGGATTGCTTCTTGGATGACCATGAAATAAGTTTTGAACCTGCAAAGGTAAGATAACCTGAGGTGCTCCTTTTGTCTTCCTTGGAGCCAACCCAATCTGCATCAAAGAACAATTTCAAACTTAAATCTGATACATAAGGGTAATATTACCGATCATTCATGGTCCCTTTGAGATATCTGAGTATCCACTTGGCACTCCATGTAAGGTTTCTGTTGGAGATAGACGTCTGCGGAAGCACGCAAACAGCACAAGGAAGAAGAAGAAGCTTGGAGCACAAACACACAATACTGAATGTATTACTAGAGAATGTACAAAGATAAGTAGCCCATTAGGGCAATAGGCGTATATACAAGCCGGGGGAAAAAAACCTCCTAAAGAGGGAAAAAAGTGCCTCCGCGGTCCTAGTGTGTTCACACACATCACTACCTAAATATATCAACAAATCCCCCCTGGGAGTGATGCGGTGAACAAGGAGTTGGCACTCATGTATAAGGAAGTGCCAAGCTATGTGGAAATCACTCCACAAAAGGAAGTAAGCCTAAAGCTTTGCGGTAAGCTTCAAACTTCTCCCTAGGCAGAGCCTTCGTGAAAAGGTCTACAATGTTCTCCTGCGTGGGCACATATGCCAAGCTGATCTCCCCAGCAGAGAACCTCTCCCTGACATAGTGATAATGCACCTCAATGTGCTTAGTGTGAGCATGGAACACAGGGTTCCTCACAACTGCCAATGCGCTCTGACTGTCAGTGAAGATGGTGGTGGCAGAAGACTGACCAACACCCAAATCAGCCATAAGGCTTCTGAGCCACACACACTCAACAGTTGCTGTGAAAGCTGCCCTATACTTAGCCTCACAACTCGAAGTGGCCATAGTAGGCTGCTTCTTGCTCAACCAAGATATACATGAGCTACCAAGCATGAAACAAAAACCACTGGTGGACACACGAGTGTCATAGCAACCAGCCCAATTTGAATCAGAAAAAGCATGCAAATTTGGCGGTAGTGATCTTCCCTTGGGATAAAACAACCCAAGTGGCCGAGTACCACTCAAATAGCGAAAGATGCGCTTAACGCCCTTCCAATGCGTGACTCCTAGGCAACGCATAAACCTGCTCATCTGTGAGACAACAAACTGAATATCTGGTCGAGTAATGCATAAGTAAATCAAGCATCCAACAGCCTGCTGATAGAGAACAGCATCAAATGCATCTCCAGCATCATGAAGACTCAACCGTAAACTTGTCTCCATAGGAGTGGCAATAGGCTTACAGTCTTCAAGGCCAAAACGCTGCAATAATGTGTCAATATATTTCGTTTGACACAAAGCCATTCCACCATCAACTTGCATAAACTGAATGCCCAAATAGTGATGCAAATGCCCCAAATTAGACATCTCAAATGGGGCATGCAAATCAGCCTTGAAATCAGCAATATGCTCTCAATAGGACCAGTGAGCAGCATGTCATCAACATAGACAACAATGATCAGAAGCACATCATTAGCACGCTTAACATATAAGGTGCTTTCAGTTGGACTGTTCACAAAACCATGTGCAACCAGATAGGCATGTATCTTCTCATACCAAGCACATGGTGCTTGCTTTAAACCATATAATGCCTTCTTTAACCTGCACACCTGGTTTTCATGCCCTTTCTGCACAAAGCCATGGGGCTGAAAAACATACACTTCTTCATGCAAGTCACCATTCAAAAATGTTGTTTTAATGTCCAACTGATGTACATTCCAACCATGATGGGCTGCAAGTTCACAAATGCTCCGAACAGTAGTCATATAGCCTGTAGGTGCAAAGGTCTCATCAAAATCAATGCCTCTTTCCTACGCATAACCCTTTGCAACAAGCCTAGCCTTATACTTGTCAACTGTACCATCAGGTTTACGCTTCAGCTTGTATACCCACTTAGTGCCAATGGCCTTCTTGCCAGGAGGCAAGTCACATAAAGACCATGTACCATTCTTCATTATAGCATCATATTCAGATTGCATGGCAGCCATCCAATTGTCTAACTTCTGTGCTTCATCAAAAGAAACAAGCTCATTCTCATCACAAAGACTAGACGTAGCCATAGCATAGCAATCCGATGCAAAGGAGGCACTATGAGAGCCTCAACGAGTACGATATGACAAAGGTGCATCTAATTTGTTGTCACGCAAAGTCTGCACCAGCCATTTTGGCATAGTTTTTGCCTGCTCAATATCAGCTCTCTCATCAACAAGTGCATCATGTAAATCTGCATCGGAAATAGAATGATCTGCATCATCATATGAAACCTGCAAAGGCTGAGAAGTTGCCTCATTAGGACTAGCACTAGATTGTCCACCTGTAAAAAGAGGCATCAACGTATCATACATGTCTTTGGAGCTAACAGATGTCTCCTTAGTACATTAAAGCAATGGCTGAATAGCATATTCCACAAAGAAAACATCACGGCTAACTAGAATGCGTTTAGTCTATGGATGATACAGACGATAGCCTTTACTTTCAGAACTGTACCCAACAAAAATACATTTTATTGCCTTATCATCCAATTTTTTGCGATGTTGTTCAGGCACTAATGCATATGCCAAACAACCAAAAACACACAGATAAGCAACAGATGGCTTGCAGTCATGCCAAGCCTCATATGGAGTGATAGACTGCAATGCTTTAGTGGGACACCTGTTCAGTACATATGCTGCACACATGACAGCCTCAAGCTAGAAACTATGTGGTAAAGCCTGACTTTTGACCATGCACCTCGCCATCTCCATGAGTGACCTGTTCTTTCATTCAGCAACTGCATTCTATTGAGGTGTATACGGCACTGTACACTCGTGTTTTATCCCACGTTCAGCCAGAAATGCATTAAAATATGAAGACATATATTCCCCCCCTCGATCAGAACGGAGGGTGCCCATTTTACATGCTGACAGATTTTCAGCCAAAACCAAAAACTGTTTGAAGCACATGAACACTTCGGACTTTGCTTTGAGTGGATATACCCATGCATGCCTGGAAAAATCATCAATGAAAGTCACGAAGTAAAGGTAATTTCCAAAAGAGGGTGTCTGCATAGGACCACAGACATCACTATGTACAAGCTGCAATTTCTGCGTAGCCTGAACTGAACCATCTTTTGGAAAGGAAGAACGCTGCATTTTGCCCAAAATACAGCCTTCACAAACATGTTTTCCAAGAGCCTCAAGTTTGGGCAAAGAGGACACCATTTCAAATTTCTGCAAGCGTAGCAAACTAGCAAAATTCAGATGACCAAAGCGTGCATGCCAAAGCTTTGCATCTGACATAGCCTGAGAATCATGAACTGCACATGCCGAATCATTCACAGATCTTTCATAGTCTATGAGCTTATACAGCCCATGACATAAAATGCCAGAAGCAATAATCACATCGCCATTTGAGAGATCATGGACTGTACACCTGTCATCAACGAATTTCACAACCAAGCCAATCTTGGCTAATGCAGAAATTGATAACAGGTTCTTTTTGATCCTTGGCACAAATAAAACATCTGACAAAGTGAAAGAAGTACCATCAGTAGTAGTCAGAATGATCTTACCACCTCCCATAACAGGATAAGAGGAGTTATTGGTGCATGTGACAGTATTCCCTGTAGGGGCAGGCTCGAGGGAAGAGAAGAAACTGCGCTGCGAGGTAATATGTTTGGTCACCCCACTATCAAAGTACCAAACATCTGAGTCTACTGCAGACATGCACTGATCATGAGAAGATGGGTCAAAACTGCAGACAGTAGTAAACGCCCATTCTTCTTCCTGCACAAGATTTGCAGACTCTGTTTTTGGTGTAGAGGCCTCTGCAACAACCATTCCAGCCTCTTTCTTCTTTGCCTCTTTTGCAGCCAGTTTTGGACAGTTCTTTATGATATGATCATTCCCTTTACAGTACTTGCAAAACAATTTCTGCTTTTCTAATTTCTTCTCATCTTTATCTTGGTTCTTCGAATGTGCAACATTTGCAGATTTCTGCTTACTAGTAGAAGAGCTCCATTTTCCTTTGCCCTTCTGACTAGCCAGGAAAGCTTGATCTGCAACACGCATAATGGACCTATTCTGCCTGGACTGATCTTCCTGCAATAGAACAGAGACTAACTCCTCAAATGATAAGGCATTCGGATTGCCTTTCATCATCAACCGAAGAGTAGAAGCAAAACTCTGATATGAATCAAGAAGACCATTCAGAATGGTCTGCACGAGTGAGCTATCTGGTATAACCTCATCAGCAGAAATCAACTGTTCCTTCAAATCTTTGATCTTTGTTAGGAAACTGTCCATAGAATCACCTTCATTCATGTGCTCACTCTCCAACTGTTTTCGGAGGTAAGCAACACGAGCCTCATTCCTAGCTTGGTACAATGTGGTTAGTGTATCCCAAGCATCCCTAGCTGTTCTGCAAGAGCGAATATGAGGAATAATGGCACGTTTGACAGACAAAGCTATCAATGCATGTGCCTGGGCATCTCTGCCATCCCAACAAATTTGCTCCACAATAGGTGCAGCAGAAACAGCAGCACGAACAGGAATCTGCGGAATATCATCCTCCACACCATCTTCATCAGCTCCAGCACCTGTATTTGCAGTACCTGTAGTTGCAGGTGTAACAGGACGTCTTTCAACACCCTGCACAATGTTCCACAGTCCTTTTGCAACCAATACATGTCGCATCATATAAGCTCATAATGGGTAGTTGGTACCATCCAACTTATCCTCAACATCCAACATACGGAGTACATCACTGCTTTCAACCATGGCCGGTGACTAAAATACCTTGATGCAGAAAATTGACTATATCTCAAAAAGTTGAATAGAACTGCCCAGGCAAGTTCTGCTAGACCTGTAGCAGACTTCAAGACGCTTAAACTAGCGAACAGAAACTGGTATATACCTTTGGCACAAAAAGATGAAATAGCCTGCACAAGCACTGTGATAGTGCGTTCGGAGGCGGAAACGAGCTCAGATCGCGATTTCGGCACCACAGAGCGAAGCAATTTTGATCTCGAAAACACCCTGAGTATGCTCACCAAATTTCGTGCGAATCTGAGACTGCAAACGGAGGAGTGTCGACGGCGCCCTAGAAGAAGCGACAACCTGCTCTGATACCAATTGTTGGAGATAGATGTCTGCGGAAGCACGCGAACATCACAAGGAAGAAGAAGAAGCTTGGAGCACAAACACACAATACTGAATGTATTACTAGAGAATGTACAAAGATAAGTAGCCCATTAGGGCAATAGGCATATATACAAGCTGGGGGAAAAAAACCTCCTAAAGAGGGAAAAAAGTGCCCCGACGGTCCTAGTGTGTTCACACACATCACCACCTAAATATATCAATAGTTTCCTGGGTGTGTGCATAATTTGACTTAGCACACTCACACTATAACATATATCAACCCTTGCCAATGTGGCATAGTTCAAACTACCCACAAGACTTTGGTAACCTGTCACATCTTCTATGAGTTCACCTTCATGTGAGCTCAATTTGTGATTAACCTCCAGTGGAGTACCTCCAATCTTGCATCTTGAATTTTGCCAACATGTCTTTAATGTACTTTCTTTGAGTGAGAAACAAACCATGATCTTTGTAGACAACTTCCAATCCTAGGAAGTAGGTAAGTGAACCCAAATCATTTATCATGAATTCTTCTCTCATCTGTTCTTTGATTCTCCTCATGCCATCTATATCATTTCTGGTAAGTTTAATATCATCTACATACACACACAAATAGATGGCTTCATAATTACTCCTTTTTATGAATAGTGATGGATCTGCCTTGCAAGGTTGAAATCCTTTGTCCCACAAGAATGAGAGAAGCCTGTGATTCCAAGCCATTGGGGATTGTTTGACTGCATATAAATCTTTATTAAGTTTACACACATAATCAGGATATATGTGATTCTCAAAACCAGGTGGTTGTGCCATATATACCTCTTCTATTATCGTTCCATTAAGAAATGTATTTTTTACATCCAATTGAAGTATCTTCAAATTCTTGGAAGAGGAAATACTAAGCAAAACCCTAATAGTAGGCATCTTTGCCACAGGAGAGAAGGTCTCATCATAATCAATTCCTTGAGTTTGTGCAAAGCCTTTTTCCACAAGCCTTGTCTTATACCTGTTAATGGAGCCATCCAAGTTCTTCTTCAATTTGTATATCCACCTTGAGCCTATCACTTTCATTGATGGAGACTTGGGAACCAACTCCCAAGTCTAATTCTCCTCAAGAGCTTCAATTTCTTCTTCCATTGCATGCCTCCATTCTGATTTCTTCTTTGCTTCCTCAAATGTTGAAGGCTCCTCTTGATTTATGTCCTGTGCTAGATAGATTGAAGGTTTAGTGCTTAGAGAAGTATCAAAACCATACCTTTCTAGTTTTCTTTTCTCCCTCATGGACCTTCTTAGGCCATGATGTGATGATTCTGCCTCTTGTCCAAGTCCTTGCACTTTTGCTTTACCTTTAGACTTCCACATATTGAGTTTTTCATACTGAGTTGCTTCATCATCTTCTGAGGTATCCTGCTCTTCAACTTTAGAAGAATTATCCTTAACAAGTTTTGGAAAATCTTCTTCAAGATCATAAGGTAGGTTGACCTTTCTACATGAATCTTCATACCAAGAACTATTCTCATCAAATGCTACATCTCTACTCACCAAGAATCCTTTGGTTGTTGGGTTTTATGACCTCTAGCCCTTTTGATTGTTGTCATATCCAATGAAGACACACCTTTCTCCTTTGGGATCCATCTTGCCTCTAACCTATGAAGAAACATGAGCATAAGCAACACATCCGAAAATCTTACAATGATCCAAGCTTGGTCTTCTTCCATTCCAAGCCTCATATAGTGTCATGCCATCAAGTGATTTTCAAGGTAACATGTTAATCAAATAAGTGGTTGTGGATATAGCCTCAGCCCATAAGTAATTAGGTAAGTGCTTCTCATTTAGCATAGACCTTGCAACTTCAACAATTTCCCTATTCCTTCTTTCTACCACTCCATTTTGCTCAGGAGTGTACCTTGTAGTGATCTCTCTTTTGATTCCTCTTTCTTGAAGAAAAGAGTCAAATTCATAAGAGAACTACTCTCCTCCTCCATCTGACCTTCTTCATGTTTGTGTTTCATAAAGTATAGTATAGTCCATCTACTGCAATCATCAATGAAGGAGACATAATGCCTTGATCCAGATATTGAAACGTCCTTGCTAGGTCCCCATACATATGTATGAACCAAATCCAAGAGATCTCCATGCATAAATCCTTTCTTCATAAATGGTAACGTGTGAGACTTTCCAAATTGACATTCACTACACTTATAAATCATGTGTTGTTTTAATAAGTTAGGGAGTCCAAGTACACTTTGGTCCCTGCCAATTTGCTTTAATGATCTTTCACCAATGTGTGCTAAACTTTTGTGCCATACTTCCAATTCTGTGAGTGTCTAACTACCATAAATAAAGAGAGCAATGTTTCTATTGACTTGTAATTCAAATGTGAACAATCTACCTATCTTTTTAGCTTTTGCAATTCTCCTAAATCCTTGACTTGGATCTTCTACAAATGCTCCTGCTTTTGTGAACCTGACTTGCAACCCTTTCTCTACTATGTGCCCAACACTTATCATATTCTTTGTAATGGTAGGAATATAGAGTACCTTATTGAGTAAGTTGATGTTTCCATCAGGTGCTTTGACATTTCCTATTTTCTCCACAATGTGTCTTGTATCTCTCCTATTTGTACCTCCTGCTTGTTTCCATGATCTACTAAATCTGATAGGAGAATCTTGCCTAAAGTCACTCTCCAATCTTTTGGTGATTGATTCTCCTACTCACCTAATAAAAATTCGTGGCTTTTCTTTCCTTTTTCATCAAGTGGACTCAACCACTTAGATTCCTTTACTTTTACATCAAGCAAAGTCTTCAAAAATTACAAGAGGTAGTTCACAAGTGAACTCTACAAGGAGTTTACATTTCCTTTAAATTTCTAAGCCTTTTGATGACCCAAGCCATCTCTTGGACTTGCCATGGACTTGTTCCAACAATGTATATGTATCTTTATATATATTATGATCCTCGTTGATTCGAGTAGCTATATATAGAGGCATAAGGTTGGGAGGAGAGACATCTCTCTAGTAGCATGTGGGAGGAATAGATGTATGGCAAAAAGGTTGAATTAGGAATTCTAAAACCCTAATATCAAAATTAGTGTTTCTGAATTAGGGTTTTTGAAATAGGGTCTCTAAATTAGGATATATATATATATATATATATATATATATATATATATATATATATATATATATATATATATATATATATATATATATATATATATATATATATATATATATATATATATATATATATATATATATATATATATATATGTGTGTGTGTGTGTGTGTGTGTGTGTGTATGTATGTATGTATGTACTTATGTATGTATGTATGTATGTATGTATGTATGTATGTATGTATGTATGTATGTATGTATGTATATATATATATATATATATATATATATATATATATATATATATATATATATATATATATGAAATATGTATATATATGATTATGTGAATCTATGTGTATGTATAGGAAACACACACACACACACATATATATATATATATATTCAATGTATGTGTGTGTATATGTATGTGTGTGTATATGTATGTGTGTGTACGCATGATTATGTATGTGTATGTGTATGTGAGTATGTGTATGTGTCTATGTGTGTACTCATTATATGTGTGTATCTACATGCATGTGTATGTGTGTGTGTGTAAATGTGCATGTATGTGTGTGCATGTGTAAATGTGCATGTATGTGTGTGTGTGTAAATGTGAATGTATGTGTGTATATGGATATGTATATGTGTATGGGTGTGTATGTGTGTATGTGTACCTCTAGTCACACTCCTTTCTCTCTCTCTCATATACATACATACATACCTGATGGGCATATACGTATATGTATGTATATGTATGTATGTATATGTATGTATGTATATGTATGTGTATGCATGTTGTTGGTGTAATTCAAGCCTTAACACTTGGCTTGGATATCAATCTTGAAGACCACACATAAAACTTGAATCCTTGAAGGATATATCTACATGGAACAATGACTATAGGAACCAATGCTTATTGGTTATTACCTTTTATCCCATGTAAAAGTCTATATGACTTTAATCAATCTTGTAAACTCACCTACTTGAGAAAGTCGTGGAAATTGGAAGTTGTAATGGAGAGAATATCTCCCTAAGTTTAGTGGAGAGATTCTAGGGAGCTTCAATTTGAATTTCAAATTCAAATGACCAATCAACACTTATAAAAAACCATGGAGAAAAGTCGCGGGTGTGTGACACTCTTCCCGAGGCATTTCTGAGTCAATCTTTGAGTGTGTGTGAGCTACACCATAGCCTACACCTCTGAGTACCATTGAGCATCACATTTCATGCCAATGGGAATGTACAATCATTAGATTTAATCAATATACTTACTTTCACAATCTCTGTTATTCTCTGAGTGTACTCTTCAACTCTGTCAACTTCAACAGGGCATATCTCAAGATCTACTGAACCAAATTGGATGATTCAAAGTGCATTGTATTCAGCTCAAAGTCTACTATACTCCTACAAAATTTCAAGGCCATTGGATCAACCACTACAGAGAAATCTCAGTCGGGGTGCTCACTGGTCTGTGACTGTAAGTCTCCTAAAAAGTCGGGGGTACACCTTATTTTGCTAAAGTGATTTCTCTGAGTGTGGTTTATCATTTCCTTTCATTCCACTTGCAAATGGAATCTTAATAAGCTAATAGAATATCTCTAGAAGGAATTTTGCTAATTGTAACTACACTGGTCACACTGAGCATAACACTGAGCAGGTGTCAATACCAAAATAGCAAGTTTTTCAGGATTTTGAAGTCACAAGTAGCCTGTCTTGATTTGATCATTACTCATAACATTTTCAAAGCACATATATGGTTTCTTGGTATCATTTGGAAGCTCAAGGGGACTACTAAACATATCTGGAGTCAAAAGAGGGCAGGTGTGAAGCAGGTCTAGCAGCACCAACTTGATCTTCTGAGTGCATCCAATCATCACTCCCAACAGTGGTATCAGAGCAAATAAGGTAATCATGGGTGATGGTTTCCCTTCCTTCATTGACAAATTAGACAGGAACAACTACCAAGCTTGGTCTCTAAGGATGAAGACCTATCTACAAGGAAGGAGCTTGTATGGATTCATATCAGGAGATGAGGAATTGCCCTCATTCAAAGCTAGAGGCCTACCCACCAAGGAAGAGCAAGAGAGACTCAATCAATGGTGTGCAAAAGATGCTTTAGCAAGGTCATATCTTCTAAAATCTATTTCTGATTTTCTTCTACCACACATAAGGAATTGCAAAACTTCCCAAGAGACTTGGGAAACCTTGTCAACTTATTTTTCATCAAGCACAAGGGCCAGAAAGAATCAGCTATGGGTTGAGTTTACAACTCTTAGGAAGCAATCAAAGCAATCAGTCTCAGATTTTGTCACCAAAGTCAAGGACATTGCAGACGAACTTGCAAGTGTTGGAGAGGAGATTGAGGAAGAGCAAATAGTCAGACAAGTTATCAATGGACTAAAGGCAGATGACAAGTGGGAGAGCTTTACCACAGCAATGGATTTATACATGGACATCCAAGCACCTGATCTAACAACTCTGATTGGACAACTCTTTACACATGAAGCAAAGATCACAAAGAATGGAGAGCAATCAAAAGGTAACAATCCCTCTGCCCTTTATACTGATAAGAAGGTAAAAGACAAAGGTAAAAGCAAGAAGGTTGATGAAGAAGGCTCTACCTCCCAAGCAAACTATGCAGGGAGAGGTAGATCTTCAAGAGGAAGAGGCAGAGGAGGTAAGTCAAGTAGGGGGAGATCCTACAACCAGTCTCCATGCAATATTTGTGGCTTGTCTAACCATACCACAGATGAATGCTACAAAAACTACAAGAACCAAAGAGGAAGAGGTCACCAAAGAGGAGGTTACTCTCAAGGCAGAGGCAGATTCAACCAATCTCAAGGCTACCATGGCTACAACAATAATTATAACAACAACTACAATCACAATGGCAACTATCAAGGTGGATACAGAAATAGGAAAGATTACAACAATTATGCAGAGGAGCAAGATGATTCCTTATTGATCATGAATATGACATATAAGTCAGGTATCAATGATGATCACTTATTCTATATTGATTCAGGTTGCTCTAATCATGTAGCTGGAAATGTTGCATTACTTTTTGATTTGGAAGAACCCAAAGGCAAGCATCAAGTGCAGACAGGTGATGACACTAAACATTCAGTTGTTAAAGTAGGCAATGTCAAAACTAGTGATGGTAATCAGAATTTATTGAGCAGAGTGTTGTATGTTCCAACAATCACCAAGAATCTGATGAGTGTAGGTCAGATTGTGGAAAAAGGTCTACAGGTCAGGTTCACTCAACATGGTCCATATGTGGAGGATCCAAGACATGGATTCAGAAGGATAGCCAAGGGAGAAAAATCAGGTAGATTGTTTACCTTTGAACTTGAAGACACTAAGAGTATTGCTTTGTACAACTATAAGGATCAAACACTATCAGAATTGGAGATTTGGCACAAGAGATTAGGTCACATTGGAGAGAGGACCATAAAGCAAATGAGTAGGGATCAATGTGTGCTTGGGATACCTAATGTATCCAAGCAACACATGATATACAAGTGTGGGGCTTGTCAATTTGGTAAGTCACACAGATTGCCCTATACCAAGAAAGGTTTTATGCATGAAGATTATCTGGAATTGGTGCACACAGATGTTTGGGGACCTAGCAAGGAGCCATCCATATCTGGATCAAGGTACTATGTGTCCTTCATTGATGACTATAGCAGGTGGACTGTCTTATACTTCATGAAACATAAAGATGAAGTATTTAATTGTTTCAAAAGGTATCTTGCATTAGTTGAAAATCAAACAGGTAGACATTTGAAGAAACTAAGGTCAGATGGTGGTGGAGAATACTTCTCCAATGACTTTGAAGATTTCTTGCAGGAAAGAGGCATCAAGAGGGAGATTACTACAAGGTACTCACCTGAACAAAATGGGGTAGCTGAGAGAAGGAATAGACTCATTGTAGAGACAGCTAGGTCTATGCTAAATGAAAAGAAATTGCCAAATTATCTTTGGGCAGAGAGTGTATCTACTGCCACATATTTAATTAACAGGTTGCCATCAAAGACACTTGATGGAATGACACCCTATGAGGCTTGGCATGGTAAGAGACCATCTCTGGATCATTGCAAAATCTTTGGGTGTGTAGCATATGTGCATATTCCCTCACAGGTAAGGGGAAAGCTAGACCCTAAAGCTGAAAAATGTATCTTCATTGGTTATGATTTGAATCAGAAGGGATACAGATTCTACAACCCCTCAAACAAAGGCTTCAAGGTAAGCAGAGATGACATCTTTGATGAGAATGACTCATGGTATGAAAATGAGTGCAGGAAAGTTAGCCTACCTTATGACATGGAAGAAGACTTCCCCAAGCTTATCAAGGAAGAACCAATTCAGAAAGAGGACACAAGCTCAGATGATGAAGACACCATCAACATTGAAGAATTCAAGGCTTGGAAATCCAAAGGGAAGATGAAGAAGAAGCTAGAGGATATACCAGAATCCTCAACTCAAGCTATGAGAAGATCTCAGAGAGAAAGTAAGAAACCTATTAGGTATGGGTATGATACTTCACTTGTAACCAAGCATTCTGTATATCTTGCAAAGGATCTCTTGAATGAAGAACCAGGTACATTTGAAGAAGCAATCACTAAACCAGAATGGAAGGAAGCAATGGATGAAGAAATGGAGGCTCTCAAGGAGAGTGATACTTGGGACTTAGTACCCAAGAAGGACTCCATGAAGGTGATAGGATCCAGATGGATCTACAAACTCAAGAGGAACTCAGATGGTACAATAAACATGTATAAAGCTAGGTTGGTAGCCAAGGGTTTTGCACAAACCCAAGGCATTGATTATGAGGAGACATTTTCTCCTGTGGCCAAGATGCCAACTATCAGAGTTATGGTGAGTGTAGCTGCATCCAAGAATTGGAACATGTACCAATTGGATGTGAAGAATGCATTCTTGAATGGATGGATATCTGAAGAAGTCTACATGTCACAACCACCTGGCTATGAAGATCCCAAGAAGGTAAATCATGTTTGTAAATTGAAGAAGGCTCTGTATGGATTGAAGCAGGCACCTAGAGCATGGAATTACAGGTTGACAACCTACCTCCTAGACCAAGGATTCATAATGAGTAAAGCAGATACTTCATTGTTTATCAAAAGGAACAATTCAGAGGTAATATACTTGTGTGTCTATGTTGATGACATCATTATTACAGGAAATGATGTTCAGGGAATTAGACACATCAAAGGACAGATGATGAAGGAATTCAAGATCAATGATCTTGGATTATTGAAGTACTTCCTAGGACTTGAATTGGTCTATACAAATTCAGGTATCTTTATTACTCAGAAGAAGTACATTCAGGACATGGTCAAGAAATTTAATTTGCAGGAAGCTAAAGTCTCAAGCACTCCTATGGAGGTCAATCACAAACTCAGTGCTCATGAAGGGGAAGAACTCCAAGACATTACAGGTTACCAAATTTTGGTAGGTAGTCTTAATTATGCTACCTTAACCAGGATTGATATATCATATGGTGTTAGTGTACTTAGCCAATTTATGCACAAACCAAGAGTACCTCATTTGGAGGGAGCAAAGAAGATAGTAAAGTACCTAAAGGGAACACAAAATCATGGTTTGTACTTTCCTTATTCATCAGACATTGATATTAAGGTATACTCAAATGCAGATTGGGTAGGTTGCAAGGATGACAGGAGAAGCACATCTGGTTACATACGTTTTGCAGGTGATAAACCAATTTCTTGGTCATCCAAGAAACAACCCATAGTAGCTCTATCATCTACTGAGGCAGAGTATAGAGGGCTAGCAAATGCCACTCAAGAAGCCATATGGTTGAAGCTTTTATATTCAGAATTGGGCCTATACACAAGGCCACCAATCATATTTGGTGATAACACAAGTTCTCTTCACCTTGCAGCTAATCCAATTTATCATGCTAGAACAAAACACATAGAGGTTCATCACCATTATGTGAGGGAGAAGTTACTTAGCAAAGAAATTCAATTGTCATATGTGTCTACTAATGTGCAATGTGCAGATTTGCTTACTAAAGCTCTGGATGGAAGCAAGGTATGCAGATTTAAATCCATGATTGGATTGCAGGAAGTAATTGAAGACTAGAGATGAAGACTTGAGCCAAAGTGTTTGGCTTGAGGGGGAGCTGTTGGTGTAATTCAAGCCTTAACACTTGGCTTGGATATCAATCTTGAAGACCACACATAAAGCTTGAATCCTTGAAGGATATATCTACATGGAACAATGACTATAGGAACCAATGCTTATTGGTATTACCTTTTATCCCATGTAAAAGTCTATATGACTTTAATCAATCTTGTAAACTCACCTACTTGAGAAAGTCGTGGAAATTGGAAGTTGTAATGGAGAGAATATCTCCCTAGTTTAGTGGAGAGATTCTAGGGAGCTTCAATTTGAATTTCAAATTCAAATGACCAATCAACACTTATAAAAAACCATGGGGAAAAGTCGTGGGTGTGTGACACTCTTCCCGAGGCATTTCTGAGTCAATCTTTGAGTGTGTGTGAGCTACACCATAGCCTACACCTCTGAGTACCATTGAGCATCACATTTCATGCCAATGGGAATACAATCATTAGATTTAATCAATATACTTACTTTCACAATCTCTGTTATTCTCTGAGTGTACTCTTCAACTCTGTCAACTTCAACAGGGCATATCTCAAGATCTACTGAACCAAATTGGATGATTCAAAGTGCATTGGATTCAGCTCAAAGTCTACTATACTCCTACAAAATTTCAAGGCCATTGGATCAACCACTACAGGGAAATCTCAGTCGGGGTGCTCACTGGTCTGTGACTGTAAGTCTCCTAAAAAGTCAGGGGTACACCTTATTCTGGTAAAGTGATTTCTCTGAGTGTGGTTTATCATTTCCTTTCATTCCACTTGCAAATGGAAGCTTACTAAGCTAATAGAATATCTCTAGAAGGAATTTTTCTAATTGTAACTACACTGGTCACACTGAGCATAACACTGAGCAGGTGTCAATACCAAAATAGCAAGTTTTTCAGGATTTTGAAGTCACAAGTAGCCTGTCTTGATTTGATCATTACTCATAACATTTTCAAAGCACATATATGGTTTCTTGGTATCATTTGGAAGCTCAAGGGGTCTACTAAACATATCTGGAGTCAAAAGAGGGCAGGTGTGAAGCAGGTCTAGCAGCACCAACTTGATCTTCTGAGTGCATCCAATCATCACTCCCAACACATGTGTATGTGTGTATACATGTGTATGTGTATATGCATGTGTATGTGTATATGCATGTGTGTATATGTGTGTATCTATATGTGTGTATGTATATGTAAGTATGTATATGTGTGTGTATGTGTATGTAGGTGTATATGTGAGTGTGTGTATGTGTGTATATGTCAGTGTATCTATATTTTTGTATGTATTTGTAAGTATGCATATATGTGTGTATGTGTATGTAAGTGTATATGTGAGTCTGTGTATGTGTGTATATGTGTATGTGGGTGTGTATGTGTGTGTATGTATGTATGTATGTATGTATGTATGTATGTATGTATGCATATGCATGTGCATTATGTATGCATCATGTGTGTGTACGTGTATGTATGTGTGTCTCTATGTGTGTGTATTTTTATTTATGTTTACTGTATGTGTGTTTTCATATGTGTGTTTTCATATGTGTGTATGTTTGTATGTATATGTGTATGCATGTATATGTGTAAGTATGTGTCTCTATCTGTATATATATATGTGTATGCATGTGCATGTGTGTATGCATGCGTACATCTATATGCATGTGTGTCTCCATGTGTGTATGTATGTGTATATATATGTGTGTATATATATGTAAGTATGTATATGTGTGTATGTGTATGTGTATGTAGGTGTATATGTGAGTGTGTGTATGTGTATGTAGGTATATATGTGAGTGTGTGTATGTGTATATGTGTATGTGGGTGTGTATGTGTGTGTATGCATGTATGTATGTACGTATGCATAAGCATGTGCATTATGTATGCATATGTATGCATGTGTGTGTATGTGTGTTTCTATGTGTGTGTTTGCATTTTTATGCTAAGTGTGTGTATGTGTTTTCATATGTGTGTATGTGTGTATGTGTGTATGTGTGTATGTCTGTATGTTATGCGTATGCATGTGTATATGTGAGTATGTGTCTCTCTATTTGTTCACAATATAGGACTAGGTATAGGATCTCGTCACAGCCATAGAGGAAGCACATAGATCATTTCATGACCCAAAAAGTGATTTTTATCACTAAAACAATGTAATATATGTACACACATCCAATTACTACAGGTACGACTCCATTTTGTGCAAGCCAAGGATTCTTCAAGCTTAAGGAGTCTAAGTAGGTAGCTCATACTGATTTTCATAATTTTTGGAAGGTGTTAGGTACCTCAAATTAGATGTAGAACTTATTTTTAACTATGCCTGTCACTAGATGTGAAACGGGTCAAAGTAGGCAGAAACTATAAATAGAGCTAGAGAGATCATTTTGAGAATTTTTGGACACTTGAGAAACTAGTGACTATTAAGCTAGGAGAGCTATTGTAATTAGTTTATGTGGAATATGAGTATTATTTCTTCTCTTGCCTTCCATTGATCTCCATTGTCACTTTCCTTGTGTGTGTGTGTGCATGTGTGTGTATGCATTTGCATTCTCACCATCACCTTCATGCACTTCACTTAATCTTGATCTTCATATCAGCCTATTCTCTCCATGTATTGATGATTATGAGGTGGAACTCCTCACGTTGGTACTCACCATTGTAGTAGAGTGACACCAAGTTTAGTATCGTTGCCAGGGAAGAGCTCTAGGTTGAGCATGTGATGGTAACTATGTTGGAGAAAATCATTGGAAGGTAAAATGTTCCTACGTTTTGTTGTTAGTAGTTAGTTTTTGTGCACCTCTACTCCACTTTCCCTCTATTTTCATTTCCCATCATCATCTCAAACTCCAAAAAATACCAAAAAATTTGTCATATTCCCTCTTTCTCTTCACTTTTCCTCATTTGCATGTGTGTGAGAGTGAGAGAGAGATTTTACAAGTGCTTGTTCGTGTTTTTTGTTGCACTAACATTGCAGGGAAGCCTCTAGAAATCACGAATTTGCAAGAAACAAAGGGCAAGGTGAGAAGCAGACTATACCAAGGATTCTTGGGCAAATGAGAACAGCCTCTTCAAGGGTTTAGGAGAATGTTGTAAGTGGAATTTTAGTTCTAATTTGGTGATTTTTTGGGTGAATAGACTTTGTGATAAACAGAGTGTCTCGGGACTCCTATAGTATCAAGGATTCACTTTAGAACAAAAAATAAGAACTGGTTGATGAGAGAGAGAGAGAGAGCAAGCGGGTATAGGGAGCTAGTCCTAAAAGAACATTTTAATGTGATTACGCATCGCTGAACAAGTCAAAGTTGAACATACCAAAACGATTCCTCTCAACAAATTTGGAAAAGAAAAGAAACCCAAAAGGAATATTAAAAGAACTAAGTGATTGACCTAATCAAAAGGGTAAGTGTGAAGAGGTGAAATAAGGATTAATGAACGTTAGATCTGGGAAATACTTAGGGAAAACTGATAAGTAGAGTGTTCGATCTTCTAAGGCTAGTGTGAGGACTATAGCACAATTGTGGGCTCAGTAGTTAGGAAATTATCCATACGAGGTTAGTTCGGACACGAGCGACTCAGACATGTCTTTCAACACAGAGAGACTAGGGGTTTTGTTTAGTGTATCCCACCTAGAGAAGACAAAGGGACCCTATAAGACGCAACTAGAGCACATGCGCATGAATAGATTGGGTGTGGGAGTATATGAAGATGGCCTTCGTAGGCCTGAGATCCAATTGCATAACCTTGGCCAACCCATTGGATTGGAACATCCAGTGGTGAAGTTTGAAAATGAGGCCTACATAGACAAAGAAGGAACCATGTACATAGTCACGAGTAAGCCTGACTTAACAAATGAATTTGGTGAGGTAAGAGAAACTATAGACTTAGGAGTGGAAGGACAAGGGAAACAGGTCGAAGAACCTAGTACACCTAGAGGAAAATCCATGCTAACGAGAGTGTTGACTCCTAAGTGGATGCCCCAAGACAATAGGAGCAAAGAGCTATTTTGGAATAAAGAAACCAATGAAGCATTTTGGAGATACAAGCGAGAGCACCCTATGGTTGTGGAAACAAGGATTTATGAGCTGACGGACCCAGAGGTCTTAGGAAAAATAGTATACTTAGATGATGCTTCTGAAAGAGTGTATAAAGTCACAGAACATGGTCGTCATGCATATATCTGGGAAGGAGAACTAATTTTTCCACTGATGAGATCACATGTGGCTAAAGAGAATTCGGACATCGGCACATCTCAAGGGCACAGAGAGACAAACAAGCAAGGAACAGATAATAATATCATCGACTTCACAAGGAGAGAAAGAACCACTACAGAAGGTGGAAGAGCAAAAAGAGATCAAACTAGGGACCATAGAGCTCAAAGGGGTACGGATGACTTTCCCCTACCAAGGCCTAGAGACCACCCTAGGACTTTGAGGCCCACTCAATTAGTGAAGGCTATGAATAATTGCTTTGACGAATCGGGAGATCCCTATGAGCATGTAGCTGAATTCAAACATGTGTTACAAGCTGAACAAGTCAAAGACATGTTCACACAATTTAATTCCTTTGGAATCACTCTGAAGGGTGATGCACTCGATTGATTTCAACCACTACACTAGCACCGATTTAGAGACATCCACCATATGATGGGGCCTTCATTATGGATTTTTCCAAAAGTAGAATCAAGCACAACACATCATCATTGATACACAAGTTCAAACAAACACCTCAAGAGATAGTAAGGATGGCTGGACATAGGTTTAGATGCTACATAGAGGGATGCCAACCATTGGAACTACCCACTCAAGCTAAGCTAATAGCTTTGTTCATTGACACTCTATTGAGTGCTAAGCTTAGGTCATATGTATTTCTAAAGAAGCCAAGGACCTTAGATCAATGCTTGCGTATCTGTGTAGAGATAGAAGATAACTTAGGGGAAGAGCTAGAACTCCCTAAGGTGCATAAAGATTCGGAGAGCACAATAGAGGCCTCATCCAGAAGTTCCAGTTCTATAGAGGAATTAGTAGAACAAATTGGCCAAACGACTTGGAGTCTCTAGTAAACCTAGCATCAACTTAGCCCCCCCTCGAAGGTGTTACACTTGTGGAGGTGATCACATGGCAAATATGTGTCCAAACGCAATGCAACCCATAGGAAACTCCAATGGATTATACTATACCATAGAGCACAGTTACACTAACCATACCGCCCAAGATTGTCCATATAATAAACAGGTGGTTAGAGAGAGCTATCTTCAGCCATATCAACCAAGTAGATACCAAGGGTAGTACTAGCTACAACAGTACTATCGTGCTCCCCTCAGTATCAAGTTCCATAAACAAGCATAGCCTAAACCCCAACCTATCCTAGGAGAACAACCTCCACCCCCTACCAATGTAGTTTCTATGAAGTACGCCACTTTGGAAGAGAATTCAAATAGGGCATTAGTACCTACAACCCCTTTGATCATAGAAAATGACCCTAATGCAAACAATTTTGACTCCACCCATGTAGACAACCCACCCGCATACTATACGGAATCACCAAAAAACCTAGATCCATATTATGAGAGTCCTATGTACAAGCCAAATTGGGAACCTGATTGCGTTCAAGTCATGTACACCAACCCCAACTCGCAACCACAAGCTAGACAACCTAGACCCCAGGGACCTAGAGGACCATGTTTTAAGTGTCAAGGACACCATTTCGTATGTGAGTTCCCACACATCGCACCCGTTGTGTAGTCACAATATTTCAATATTCAAGGTTTTTCTCCTAAATGTGGGAAGGATCAATTTATAAGAGAGTGCCCTAAGAACCTCACTAATAGATCCACAAAAGTGACCCCCATCAATGTGATAGGAATAGTACAACACACCGAAGGTTCCATACCCAAGTATATACCCATCCAAGCGATAACTAGAGCCCAAGCACAAAGGCATATGCAACCAGAGACCCCCGAAAGAATAGCTGAAGCTAGTGATGTAAGAGAATCAATCAGAAAGAAGAAAAGAATCTGGAGAGAGTCAAGAGAGCGACATAAGAGAAAATGGATCAAAAAGATTAACGGCCTGAGGGAAACCAAAGCCAAGATTTTAGAAATGGCATCTCAAGAGGCTGAACCAAACATGGTAACCCAAAAGCTCGGATTAGTACTAGCAGACCACACCCCGAAAAACCTTGACATGATGCTCAAAGCTCATCAGGCGAGGATACAAGGACCACAGGTAGGAGAATCCAGTAAGAACTACCCTAGAGCTGACTTGGACATAGAGAGAACCAAACTATGCATGAAAATGGTAGAATTAGCTCAGGCAATGTTTGAGGCATCTCAATACCTCAATTAGGGTGTTATGTGCTAAACCAGAGCTACATTTCCAAGGATTACTTGAAAGGTTAGAGCAACTAGTATCCAACTCAACCAAAGTTAGCTCTAGCACACAAGCTAGCCTAGAGGACCCCTTAGAGACAACTCTATCGGAAAGGGCTAGGTCAGACTTAGAAAATCATCAAACGGGCTATATGGATTCACATGCCATCTTAAGAGAGATTCAAGAGGAGAGATGGAGGTAGGAACAGGAAACACGACCACCTATACCAAAGATCGATGACTCAGGAGAGCAGTTCCCTGCCAACATCCTATCTATCTATGGAGATCAAGTGGAGGATTGGTCCACTGAGCCCATAAGTTTTGAATCTAACTCCTTGCAAGAGTTACCTCACTTCACAGGACCTTGGGAAGAGAGATCAATCCAAGTGAGAGCACCCACTATTCTAGTTAGGGGAGAAGACTATGTTCTTCCTAGAAACACAGAAGCCATGAAGAATACCACAGTTCATTGTGGGTTGACTTTGGCGGAGCTATTGAAAATTAAACCAGAATTATGGAAACACATTGCACACCAGTTTCCACAGATATCTACAACTTCCTCTAGACCAGGAGCACAAGGAAAGGTACCTGAAATACCCATAGACAAAGTGGGAGATGTGAGTGAAGGAGAGGAAGGGAATGCATATTTGCCTATCACTTACAAAGGGTACACTACCAAAGCCATCGTAGACACAAGTGCAGGAGTAGCTATTGCTACCACTTCATTGTGGAAGCGCTGGGGCAAACCAGCCCTTAGACCTACTAGGATGAAGTTGGAGATGGTTGATGGGCACATAGAAAGACCCTTAGGACTATTGGAAGGAATTACCCTATCCACCTACGGGTAGAACTTGATCATACTTTTGCGATATGTAATTTTGGGAAGAATCAAGCATATGGAATGCTTCTAGGTATACCTTTCATGCGACAATTGCAAGTGGTACAAGATTGGGGAACCAACTCTTTGTACTTGCAACACCTACGACTGACCATGTGTTGCAGAGCTAAAGAGCGCACAAAGCAGAGAAAAAAGACGGGCCCCAAAATTTTTCCGATTTGGACCACATATTTTTGTAACATATTCATTCTTGTAATATATTTCCCTTTGTAAGGGCACTAGAGGAGTCCTCTAGATGCATTCCCATAGAAGAATAGAAGCTTACCCATGTAAAATAGTAGGAAATTAGTCTCTTAGTGAATAAAGTGCCGGTCACTTGTGTGAAAGGACCATTTTTAGGGCACTAGTATATAAGTCAAATGTGACTCTTTGTAAAGAACTTTTTGCCATTGTGAGAATAGAGAGCACAGAAATTCGAATTTGTGTCTTCTTCCCTCTCCATCTTCTTCTTCGTGAGCTTGTATGCATGTGTATTGCTTGGAAAGAGTGCTTGTGAGTGTTGTCTATCCTTGAGAGTGTTTCTTTGCTGTAGGAGAGGTGTATGCGAAGTGTAGGAAGTGCTGAAGTGTAGGAAAGTATTTTCGCGATTCAGTATTTCTGTCATAACTTGAAGTAAGAGCGTCGGAATTGAGTGAAACCACTGCCATTGGATGCGTCTTCTCGAGAGCTTCGAAACGCATATGCTATTCGCTATGTTTGGAGCCCTGAGCTAGGAGAAAAGTCCAAAATACTGACGGCTGCTGCACCAAGTATCGTTTCGTCTTGACCTACAGTTGAAGCTTGTTAGGATAAGTATTTACCTCATTTTCATTCTTGAGTAATTCAATTGCATTGACCATTACGTGATTGCATGTCTTCATACACTCGGCTAGGTTTGCATACTCTTTGGATTGATAATTAAAAGCGTGTATCCCCACTATATGCACTTGTGAGGGGATTGAGGTATAGTCTCTTTCTCCGCAAGTCCCTAAGTTGAAGCTTAGGTCAACACACTTTTTGGCGCCGTTGCCGGGGAGTGCCGAATCAAACCGAGGCATTCGTGTGATGGTAAGTAGCCTTTTGCATTGAAGAACTTGGAGGAGCGGAAATCTTCTCTTCTTTGGTAAGTCAATTTCAGTCGCACTTGCTACTTCTCATTCTTGGAGTGTGTGTAGTGAGTTGATAGATTAGGGAAGAGAGTGGAAGGAGTAGAGTAGGAGTGAGTGGAGAGTAGAGTAGGCTTTAGTGTTGTTCAAAAATTTTCCTTTTTTGTAAGCTAGGAATTTCCAAGTATAAAAGCCAAAAAAGTTTCATTTTTCAATTCACTTGTTGAACAAGTATCGTGGAGAGAGCAGTCGGGTATCGTGTGAGTTTGCAGCGATCGTGGCGAGGAAAACAAGCAATAGGGAAGAGTTCAGTGCAAGGGAGTTTGACCAAGAGATCATAAGTGGTACCAAGGTAAACTAAACCACCTGTTTGCTCAAAAATTTCCAGCATTTCAACCTAGGAAAGGAAAAAACGATCTGCGCTGAGTGTTGTTTGGGCTTTCAGGGGGTTAAAAATTGTTTGTGGATTGATACAGTGAGTGAGGGTAAGAGAGAAGAACTAGGTGAGTAAGGGGGGAACATCAAATCTCAAAAAAAAACATCTACAAAAATTTGAAATTGGGTCAAGTATCGTCTTTGCTCCCACGGTTGAAGATCGCGATACTTGTCAAGTATCGTGGACTCCTGTGGTCGAGTATCGCGATATTTCCCAAATATCGGTATCGTCTCGATCAGAGATCGTTTGAGCCCAAAGATCGTGTATCGTTAGCTCAAGTATCGTGTTCGAGAGATCGCGATACTTGCCAAAGATCGTCGATCGTTGAGGTCAAAGATCGGTATCGTTTCGGTGAGATATCGTTTTGGCCAAGTATCGGTATCGTCTGGTTTCCAGTGATCGCGATACCTCACAAGTATCGTGTATCGTTGCGGTCAGCGATCGTTTTGCCAAAGATCGTTACGTGAGAGATCGTGTATCGTCGGGTCAATAGAGATCGCGATACTGATCAAAGGTCGTGTATCGTCAGTGACAAGTATCGTCTAAGTGAAATATCGTGTATCGTGGCTAGAAGATCATGATACTTGTGAAGTATCGTGTATCGTTTGACCAAGTATCGTAGAGACAGAGATCGTGTATCGTTTTGGTCAAGTATCGTGTATCGTGTCTCAGAGATCGCGATACTTACCAGCGATCGCGTATCGTTTTGAACCAAGTATCGTCGATCGTGTATCGTGTTGACCAAAGATCGTTGAGTCCAGAGATCGTTTTGCCAAAGATCGTTTGGGAAAGTATCGTGTATCGTTTCCTCCCGAAGATCAAGTATCGTCGACTGTCAACTATCGTGTATCGTCTGAACTCAACTATCGAGTATCGTTTCAAACTCAGGTATCGTGTATCATGTCCATCAAGTATCGCCTGGGCGGAGATCGTTTTCCAGCGATCGTTTCGTCCAAGTATCGTGCCAGTCAGCGATCGTTTCCTCAGAGATCGTGAGAGTCAAGTATCGTGACTTGAAATTTCCTTTCAGTCACTTTCCAGCCTAATTTTTTTTCCTAGACTTCTAAGCCATAACTTAGAATTCTAGAGGCTAGAGGTGGACAAGATTTGATCAGAGCTTTTAAGTGAATGAACCTGAGATCCGGAAGAACCCTAGGAAGCCGAAGAAGTGTAATTTCTTCCGTAGGGAGTGTAGCTGAACCAAGCAACCGTTCACACTATTCTGAGACCTCCAGTGAGTCAGAAGGAGAAATCCCCATGGCTTCCGAGGATATGCAAAACACTGTGCCCATGATTGGCCAGATGTCCATCATTGAGGGCGAATACAGAACTTCCTTAGAGTATGTGAACACCAACCGCAATGAGATCTCTATCTATTTGGATGGTCTAAACAGATCAGTGGCCAGACTGAGGAAGGCTTCAGAGGCCTACATAGTGCCAAGACCAGCAGTTAAGTACATAGGAGGACTGTACATGGATAAACAAGACATTCAATACGTGGTCACAGAACACCCGGAAACCATTAATGAGCATGGTGAGGAAAATAATGCTTCGAGCTTAAATGGATATGGAACCGAAGAACAAGTAGCTACTCCTAGAGGGAGATCAACAATTACTAAACTTTGGAGAGGAGACTTAGTTCCCCAGGATGATACTCTGATAGATGTGTATTTGATCAACGGAATGGAGCACCTGCTCAGAGCCCATTCCTCTATATGGGAAGCTGCTCCTAATCCAGTTACCATCTATGAGTTACAAGATCCAGAATTCTCCACCATCATCACATATTTGGACAAAAATCATAGAAGATATTGGCCAGTCACAGAATTAGAGAGGGCTGAGCTGAAATATCAGAACATCCCAGTGTTCCCCCCAAGGGACCAAGCCACTACGTCTCGGAATCCACATGGAACTTCTCAAAATGATTCAATTCAACAATCAGGATAAACACAACAAACTCAACAAACACAGATTCCCATCAGACCACATGTACAATTCGCAATGCCTGCCACTAATCCTAATTACCGGCCACAACCAGCCATTGACCCAAGACAAGGAGTTCATGCTCCAGTTAGACCACAGGTAGTACGAGGACCAGGCATACCAATAGGAAGACCCAACTACCCTGTAATGCCTAGACAACCTGAGGCAGGAAGGAGACTAAGGCCGATCCAAGTGGCCAAGTGCATGAGAAATCATTATGATGGCTCTAGTGAACCCTATAATCACATAGCAGAATTCAAACAAGTAGTTAGAGCCGAGCAGGTAGATGACTTCATGACTCAATATGAGTCTTTTGGCCTTACCTTGTCAGACACAGCTTTGGCTTGGTTTCAGCCATTGGATCCAAATACCTTTCAGAACATGGACCAAGTGTATCAAGAAATGATTGAAGAATTTACCAAATCTGGAATTAAAAACAATTCTTCGTCATTAATCCACAGCTTTAAACAAGTCCCTACTGAGTCCGTCAGATTGGCTGCCAGGAGATTCAAGCAGTATGTGGATAGATGTCCCGTAGAAGAGAGACCAACACAAAACAAAATGGTATCATTGTTCTTAGAAGGACTGTTGAACGGAACCTTGAGGTCATTAGTGTACGTGAAGAGAGTTCAAACTTTGCAAGAGTGTATGAAGGAATGTATAGACCTAGAAGATAACCTTGCAGAAGACTTGAAAATACCCCAAGGTAGTGTGAAAAGCGAAGAGTCAACAAGTAGCACATCAAACCCTAAAAACAACGTAGAGGAAATTACCGACTTGTTAGCAAAAAAACTGAATGTTCAAGGACAGAGGAATTATCCCACCAATCCTATGAGAATGCCTATGCTTAGAAGATGTATGCAGTGCGGAGGAGATCATCCTTCTCATTTGTGTACTAGGGGAGTAGTCCCACCACCTGCCTATGCTCCTCATAGACCCTCTGTCCCCGGACCACTACACTATTGCAGTATAGAGCAGAGATACACAAACCATAGCACGGAGAACTGCCCTTACAATAGGCAAACCCGACCCACCCAGCCTTATGTGAGACCATATGGATATCCGCAGAACCAGCAGGGAGGAGAAGCCTTTAGATATCCCTCATATCTGCCGCAGGCACCAATACCACGACCATACGCATATCAGGGATATACTCAACCGCAACCAGTGCTAGGACAACAACCGCCCCACCCTCAGAACGTTGTCCCAGTTAAGATAGCGCAACCAGAGGAAAACCTAGAAAGGGCTATAGTGCCAGCCACACCTTTGACTAGCAGTGAACCATATGACTCATTTTACGAATCTAGTCAAGGAACATACCCTGGTTATGAGAGCTCAATAATGGAATATGGGCAACAATATGACCCATATGCTTATGGCATGGAGACGCCAGAGAGTTCATATAATTACGAGCAGGATTATGTACCTTTAATGTACACAGCTCCTAGAGCAACCATGCCACCTCGACCAATGAATAGACCGCCTGTACCCAGAGGACCATGCTACAGATGTGGAGGTGACCACTATATTAGAGAATGTACATTGCCAAACCCACCACCACCACAACAAATTTGGAAAGGCTACTGTAGCGATTGTGGGAAGGAACATCTTTTCAGAGATTGTCCTAAGAATCCCAATAAGGTCACATCTAATGTGCAGATCAACGTAATAGAAGTGATTGAATCGTCAGGGAGCGACAAAGAGTACACTATACCTTTAAAAGCCATAACAAGAGCAAGGGCTAGAGAGAACCCTGATAAAACAGATGGAAGTAATCAAAGCGACAAAGAGGGAAATACACCCATCCCTCACAGAGTAGAAGACTCCGAAGAACCAGAAAAAAGTGTCGCCAGTAAAAGATCCCAAAGATGGAAGCAAAGGAGAGACAGGATAAAAGAAAAAAAGTTATTGCAAAAGAAGGAAAATGAAAAGAGTAAACAGAAGTCAACAGAAGAATCACAAGTGGAAAAAGAAAATAAAAAAGAGGATAAAAGGGAGGAGGTAGGATCAATATTAGCAGACCCAATGCCTGAAGAATTAGCCATGTGGATTCAGGCATACAAAGCGAGAATAAAAGCAGGACCTACCATAGAACAACATGAGAGAGAGTATCCGAGAGGCGACTTAGAGAAGGAAAGACTGGAAATCTGCAAAAAACTGATAGAAGTTGCCCAACAAACATTAGAAAAACCCACATTACCTTTACCAAACAACCGAATTTCCGAAGACAAATTCCAAGAGTGCCTAAACACTCAGGAAAAGCCTAACATAAATAGACCTCTGGATGATGAAAGTGGTATTGAGAGAAAGGAAGGATCCATAGTCCCTGAAACAGAAGGAGACTGGACTAAGGATCTATGGGCGCGAGTTCAAGAGGACAAGTGGAAAAAGGTAGAGGGAATGGAACCGCCCTTTGAAGAATTGAAAGCAGAAAACGAAATAGAGGGTTCAATACCTGAACTCAATTCAGAAGAAATTTTTCCAATGGATGCAAGTGACAGAGAAGTGGAGGACGATGTTAAGGAACTACCCAACTACACCGGGGAATACGAGCACAACTCAGAATTGTATCGCATTCCATCAATAACGAGACGAGAACCGAATCCATCAGTTCAAACATCGGAGATCATACAACATCTTAGAGAGGTGAAAATCCCATGTACCTTAACATTTGAAGAACTGTTAAAGGTAAAACCACATTTAAAAGAGAAATTGATCAATCAATGGGAAGTCAAGGAGGAAAAGGAGGAGGTAGCTGACGAAGTGAAAACAGTGAGAATTCCAGTGGATAAA
Source organism: Ceratopteris richardii (assembly GCA_020310875.1). NCBI lineage: Eukaryota > Viridiplantae > Streptophyta > Polypodiopsida > Polypodiales > Pteridaceae > Ceratopteris > Ceratopteris richardii. The sequence continues at coordinate 34,747,666 of CM035429.1, read as the reverse complement.
GTAGGAGACTTTAGTGAAGGGGATGAAGGAAATACATGCCTACCAATCACCTATAGGGGTTACACTACCAAAGCCATACTAGATTCAGGAGCTGGTGTTGGCATTGCTACCAAAGAAATTTGGGAGAAATGGGGAAAACCAGCATTGAGACCAACACGTATGAAAATTCAAATGGCAGATGGACATACGGAAAGACCCTTAGGATTGTTGGAACGAGTAGTCTTCACTACGTGCGGAGTGGAATTCGAACATACTTTAGCAATATGTCACTTTGAAAGGCCAAGCAATTATGAAATGATCTTGGGAAGGCCATTCATGAGACAGCTAAAGGTCGTACAAGATTGGGGAAAGGATGCAGTGTACCTACAACACGCAGGAGTCACCACTAGGATCAACCTACATACATACACATATCAAGATGTACCACCTCTGCAATGGAATCAAATCCATAAAGAGGAAGACGATCAATGAATTCATAGTGCAGGCTCTAGTGACCAATCCTGGATGAACGAGGACACTCATCTATGGATATGCCAAGCTGCAAAAAAGGAAGAAGAGAGAAGAAAAAGTTGGCAGCAAAAACAAGGTGTAAACAAGTGTTTCCAGACGAAGAATTCGAACCTCACGGTTGGATGGAAATCTTAGCTACCCTCGATGTTTGTGTAAACGAAGAAGTGGTAACTATGAACAAATGTATTGACGAGGAGGGTTATGACACTAGTCTGTATATGGTAGTCCTTCAGGAGGCAGAAGAAGGAGAAGTGATCGAGAAAGACTGGAAGGAGGACTACGAGAGTATTGAAATGGAACCAGAACCCATGGATCTAGGGGTTACTACCACCAACATGGACATCACTGCCAATGAAAAACATAATGAATACACACAAAAAGAAGAATTAGAAGTTGAAAGGGAGTTAGAAGATGAAGAAAACAAACCCCAAGACCAATTTGAGGTACCAGCTCACTTTAAAAAATACGAAGTGGAAGAGAGAAAAATTGCTATTCAAATGCCTAAAAGAGAGGCACAACCTGGAATAGCATATGATAATAAAGAACAAACCAAAAAAATAGTGGTAACCATGGAAGGAGGAGAGGAACGATGTACCTTCATAGGACAGGATGTCTCATTAGAAGAAGAACAATAGTTAATTCGACTCATAAGAGAATACCGGGATGTCTTTGCTTGGACTTATAAGGACTTAGAAGGAGTAGATCCATCTATATGTGCGCATAGAATCCCCATGACATCCGAGGCCAAGCCTTCTAAACAGAGACCTTATACTTATAATGATGTATATTCAGCCAAGATAAAAGAAGAAATAGATAAGTTGTTAGACGCTGGATTCATCTACGAAATTGAGCACACGGAATGGGTATCACCCTTGGTAGTTGTACCAAAGAAAAATGGGAAGTTAAGAGTGTGCATCAATTTGAAAAAAGTGAACGCCGCAACCATAAGGGATAGCTATCCCTTACCAATCACTGACCATCTCTTGGAAAGGGTAGCAGGGAAAGAAGTTTATAGTTTTCTGGATGGCTTTTCAGGGTATAATCAGGTAGCTATTGCTCCTGAGGACCAACACAAGACTGCATTTGCAACTGAATGGGGAGTATACGCCTTTAGAGTCATGCCTTTTGGTTTAACGAATGCCCCAGCTACATTCCAAAGACTGATGTGTCATGTGTTCAAAGAATTCTTGAGAAAAAGCATGGAGGTATACGTGGATGATCTGTGTACATATTCAGCTATACGATCAGAGCACATCCCTGAATTAGAAAAGATTTTTGCCAAATGTCGACAATATCGAGTATGCCTCAATCCTGAGAAATGTGTCTTCATGGTGAGACAAGGGAAAATCTTAGGACATATTGTTTCTAAGAATGGAATTTCCACGGATGAAGACAAAATCAAAGTCATTTTGGATTTACCGAGACCGAAAACTGCTAAAGAAGTTCAAGCATTTATGGGACATTGTGGTTACTATCGAAGATTCATACATATGTACGCCATAATTGCGAGACTCTTTACGCATTATTAACTCAATTCAATTGGACCGAAGAATGCGAAAGAGCTTTTAATGAGTTGAAGAATCGATTGAGTTCAGCACCCATTCTTCGAGTCCCTAACTGGAATAAACCGTTTCATATTCATGTTGATGCTTCCAAGTTTGCCATTGGTTGCATCTTAGCTCAACCAGCGGATACAGGTAAATTAGACCACCCGATAGCCTATGCCAGTAGACAGTTAAATCAAGCTGAACGCAATTATACTACTACGGAGAGAGAAGGCCTAGGGATGGTTTATGCCGTCAAGAAGTTTAGACATTACTTATTGGCAAACAAATTCAAATTTTTCATTGATCATCAAGCTCTATTGTACTTAGTCAACAAGCCTTGCAATACAGGACGACTAGTACGATGATTTTTATTGCTAATGGAATTTGATTTTGAAGTAATAGTCAAGAAAGGAAACACACACATAAGGGCAGACCACTTATCTCGCATGACCCATGGAGAACCACCTACAGGAGTTCCTGATGATCTGCCAGACACCTATCTTTTTAACCTGGAAGTATGTCCTCAATGGGCCGAAAAGTTGATTCCGATACTTACACATGGACCTAAAGATGGGATCACGCCAAACCGAAAGCAAGATCTTTGGAAGACTAAGAACCTTCACGTTATTGCTGGAAGTTTATACCACCAGGATTCAAGCGGACTACTGATGAGATGCGTGGAAGAAGATGAACAAAAAATGTGGCTTCAGAAAGCACAATAAATCAATGGAACACTCACTTGAATGCAATTGGAACGTGGCAAACACTCAAGCGATTCGGCATTTATTGGCCAACTATGCAACGAGATGCACATAATTATGTGTCAACCTGCCAAACCTGTCAAGAACAAATCCCTGACGAGAACTCTACATTATGCTACTCTACAGTAGCACCAAGGTGGAGTATGCCTCTGGTAAAGTTCTTAAAAACTCGAGAGTACCCTGATGGAGCTACCTTAGCAAGGAAACGTGCTCTTGAAGAACAGAGCAAGGATTACGCCATCATAGGAAAACAACTCTTTAAACGCGGGAAGGATAACCAGCTAAGATTGTGCATTCATGAAAATGAATATCTCTCTGTCTTAGAAATGGCACATGCAGGAGCTGCGGGAGGACATTTCTCAGCAGACAGAACGGTCAAGATGATTCTCTTTGCAGGCTTGTGGTGGCCAACTCTGCATATGGATGCGGAAACATATGTGAGAAGTTGCGAAACATGCCAGAGAGCAAAATACCCCATTAGAAGAGATGACATGCCCTTAAGACCGATGGTTTGTGCAAGAGCATTTACCAAATGGGGAATTGACTTCATAGGACCTATCAATCCACCGGCCAAAGGATCTCATGCTGAATACATCATAGTCGCCACCGACTACTTGACTAAGTGGGTAGAAGCAAAAGCCACCAGAAAAAATGATGCTCAAACCACAGCAAAATTTCTTTTTGAGCATATTTTCACACGCTTTGGACTACCTATTGAGATAGTGAGTGATCGAGGAACACATTTCCTAAACGAGGTCATAGAGTCACTAATGAACGACTTTCTTGTGATTCATAAGAAATCAGCCCCATACCACCCTCAAGCTAACGGACAAGCTGAAAGTTCCAACAAGGTACTATGTACTGTATTGACGAAGATTGTCAATAATGGAAGGTCAGATTGGGACAAACAATTGCATCACGCAATTTGGGCCTTCCGTGTGGCATATAAAACGGCCATTGGAACTACACCTTTCAATCTGGTGTACGGGCAGAATGCCATTTTGCCAATTGACTTCTTAGTACCTACACTGAAAGTGGCCCAGCAATATGAGTGGAACGGTCATGAGTTGTCTCAGCAATTAGATCAAATTGAAAAGCTGCACGAGACTAGATTGCAAGCGGTAGCAGGCATTTATGCAGCTAAACGGAGACAAAAGGCTTATTACGATGCACATATAAAAGATAAGGGACTAAAAGAAGGTGACTTAGTCCTAGTATACACCCTCAAACAACATGCGAAGAAGCTCCAAAAACGAGGATATGGACCCATGATTATAAATAGAATCTCTACTAGTGGTGCAGTCAATCTCGCCACACTAGACGGAGACATTCTTCCCAACTACATCTGTGGATGCAGAGTGAAAAGATTCATGGAGCCTTTGACGGATCGAATGCTAGCACGACTATTAGGAGCTCAAAGTAGGAAAATGGAAGAAGAACGCATACGAGAAGAAGCGAGACAGGAAGCCCTAGAACGTATCAGAAAACGGAAAGAGTGGATGAGAGAAAGAGACGATAGATATCGAGTGGGAGAAGAACTCATCCCAATGGCTAATTTCAGAGCCACTGAGAATTCAGGACAACAAAGAAGACAACCTTACTTGAATCTGGGAGCAGGACGAACAGAATATCACTTAGTGGATGCTCTCATAGACACAGGAGCAGCCATAAGCTGCATTAGATCTTCTTTATCTCAAAGACTTAACGAGGAGTTACGGCCATCAAAGGCTCGACTAATTGGAATAGGGGGAAAAATTACTCAATGCATAGGTGAAATAACTTTACCTCTACACATGGGGAACAACACTATGGAGCAGAGACTCTTAGTGTGTCAGGACCCGGATCTGCTTGAAGATGTGGTGTTAGGTCAAGATTGGATCTACGAATATGAGGTAACCATTCAATTGGCTTTAGGATACATCTCTGCCAGAATAGGACCTCGTGAGGTATTTAGTTTGCTAGACGAACGACCACCCAAAGCCGCTATTATAGAGCCAGAAGTTCATCCAAATGAACAAAGTCATGATTGTATGTTCACTAGCACTCTAGAAACACCATCATCAAGTACTTCATGTGAGAATACCGTGAGTCCTGTGTGCAATCCACCTTTGAGTATAGAGAGTCACAAGAGTGCACTTGAACATGAAATCCAGCCCAGTGAACCACAAGGCACAAGAGAGAATATTCCTCTGCAAGAATTGAAGTCTACACCTGTGAAAGTGTACCCTATTCCACATTCTACACTAGCTTGGATAAGGAAGGACCAAAAGAAGGCCTATCTTCAGCAACAGAAAAGTCTTCGACATCAGCGTGTTCAATCAAAGAAGAAGACAAAGAATTGCGAACACTTCAGTCAACCACGACTCAATAGCATATGGATCCCAAAAAAACTGATAACCGCACAACCTGATCGAACAAAAATATGGATCCCAAAGTCATGTACTCCAAGGACGACCATCCCAAACAAGGAACATCCTCAGAAGGGCTATCACCATCAAAATGGTCAACAGGCACATCAGCCGAAAAAGAGGACATATTGGAGGAAGAAGGAATCTACAGATACAATGCAAACCAACTTGAGATTCCCAAAACAGAATAAGCAGACGTACTACCGAAGAAGAACCACATTCATCAAAAAGGTGGAGAATACAGTACATTCCGCCCAAGTAAAGCAAATTTGGGTGCCGAAAGACAAGACAAATTGCATACGTCAAGAAACTACTTCCAATTGCACACATGAGGAGTTGTCGAGACCCAAAGTATGCATGATAGGGCCACATTACAAGGCCAAGCATTCGGCACGACTTTATTAGGCCTTAATTTTTGATTTATCTACTATACCAAGCCGGTTAACAATTATGGCATATTTTTCTCGGCTCATGTTTCTACTATCGACATACATGCAGACATTTGAAGAAGCATTTTTCACGGGCTTCTTCGAAATGGATTCAGAGATCTTCATTAAAATGACCTCCAATTTGAATGCACGATTGGTGGCCTACGAGATAAGTTTCTTTGCGGACCATAGACAGGCACCAGAGGATGGAGTAAAGTCTCGACAATGGAAGGAGTTCATGTTATGTCACGCCAATCTGCTTAATCAAAGAGAGCAACAGGTCATTCAAACCTATACCCGTCGCCACAAAAAGCCTGTCGGGGACGACACAGTCCAGGAGGGGGGCAGTGTCGAGGGCGAGATGAGTAAAAAGAGGAAAAAAAAGGAAACAACACAAGAAACAGCTTCACTAAAAGGCAAATTTGAAGATACATCTCTGCAGGAAGCCCCGCAGGGGCGCACACACCAAGGAAAAGCACGCAGCTGGAAGAAGGAATCAGGGCCAACATGTATCACCTATGTGGATGCTTCAACCTCTTGAGTAGCAGAGGTTTCAGATCAAGGCTTACGAGCTACATCCGCATATGTGCACTAATGGCGTGCGTGGCAAACCAAATCAACCAGGTCCAACGTGTGCAACCAGGACAAATCAGAGCGCCTCTAAAATGTAATGCAAGATCAAGAATCAGACAATACTGACCACAGGGCGCGTGCACGAAGCAAAGTCTGTCAAAGGCACGTGTGTGAAGCAAAGTCTGTCAAGGGACGACAAAGGCGAAGAGGGGGAGAGTGTTGCAGAGCTAAAGAGCGCACAAAGCAGAGAAAAAAGACGGGCCCCAAAATTTTTCCGATTTGGACCACATATTTTTGTAACATATTCATTCTTGTAATATATTTCCCTTTGTAAAGGCACTAGAGGAGTCCTCTAGATGCATTCCCACAGAAGAATAGAAGCTTACCCATGTAAAATAGTAGGAAATTAGTCTCTTAGTGAATAAAGTGCCGGTCACTTGTGTGAAATGACCATTTTTAGGGCACTAGTATATAAGTCAAATGTGACTCTTTGTAAAGAACTTTTTGCCATTGTGAGAATAGAGAGCACAGAAATTCGAATTTGTGTCTTCTTCCCTCTCCATCTTCTTCTTTGTGAGCTTGTATGCATGTGTATTGCTTGGAAAGAGTGCTTGTGAGTGTTGTCTATCCTTGAGAGTGTTTCTTTGCTGTAGGAGAGGTGTATGCGAAGTGTAGGAAGTGCTGAAGCGTAGGAAAGTATTTTCGCGATTCAGTATTTCTGTCATAACTTGAAGTAAGAGCGTCGGAATTGAGTGAAACCACTGCCATTGGATGCGTCTTCTCGAGAGCTTCGAAACGCATATGCTATTCGCTATGTTTGGAGCCCTGAGCTAGGAGAAAAGTCCAAAATACTGACGGCTGCTGCACCAAGTATAGTTTCGTCTTGACCTACAGTTGAAGCTTGTTAGGATAAGTATTTACCTCATTTTCATTCTTGAGTAATTCAATTGCATTGACCATTACGTGATTGCATGTCTTCATACACTCGGCTAGGTTTGCATACTCTTTGGATTGATAATTAAAAGCGTGTATCCCCACTATATGCACTTGTGAGGGGATTGAGGTATAGTCTCTTTCTCCGCAAGTCCCTAAGTTGAAGCTTAGGTCAACACACCATGAAAGTGAACCTCACAGACTACTCACACAAGGATGTACCACCCTTACAATGGAATACTACATATGAACAAAGATGAGGAGGAATTGATACATTCCTTAGCATCATATCCATCATGGATGCATCACATCCATCATGGATGCATGAGGATACACACATATGGATGTGTGAAGTTGTAGCAAAAGAGGAGGAGCGAACGAAAGCAAGAACGTCAAGAATAGGACAACCCTCTAGACCTATTGAAGACCTAGCATATGTGCTAGTAGTGTTTCCAGACGAGGAATTCAAAACCTATGGCTAGGCAAAGATTCTTGCAACGATTGACATAGCAATTAACAAAGAAGAATGGACCCCCCATTGTGATGAAGAGGGCTATGATATATCCATCTTTACTGTAAACATTATAGGGGAGGAAACTGAAGGGGATAAACTCGAATGTGAGATCTCAGAAAGGAGCAAGCAAACGAGAGAGGAAGAATGATAATTAGACTCTAATAGACCCAAATGTTCATCTGAAGAGGAATTTTTAGGTTGGGTAGAATCCATTTCCTCAGACCAAGCAACTACTAGGAAAGGAAAGGATAATTTGAATCCTGATCAACAAAATCAAAAAGTGAGAAGGGATAAAACTGTGCAACAAGAAGAACCACCGTTAATGGACGTGCCTGAAAATTTTAAAATGTTTGAAGCTGAAGAATGAAAGATCATGATAAGAATGCCTAAGAGAGACAAAAACTACAGAGAAGCCTATGATAACAAGGAGACTACAAAGAAAGTAGTAGTGAGAATTGAGCAAGGAGAAGAAAGATGTACATACATAGGGCACGATCTGACAGAACAGGAAGAAAGTTTGATCGCCCTACTGAAAAGGTAAAGGGATGTATTTGCTTGGAGTTACAAGGACCTGAAAGGGGTAGATCTAGATATATGTTCTCATAGGATACCCATGACAGCTGAGGCTAAACCCACCAAGAAAAAAGCTTATACATATAATGATAACTATGCATTGAAAATCAAGGAAGAGATAGATAGACTCATTGAGGCCGGATTCATCTATGAAATAGAACATAACAAATGGGTATCACCCATTGTAGTCGTGCCTAAGAAGAATGGTAAGCTGAGAGTGTGTATTAATTTGACAAAAGTCAACATCGCCACCATTAGGGACAGTTACCCTCTTCCTATTACTGAACACCTGTTGGAAAGAGTCACAAGCAAGTGTATAACTTTCTTAATGGATTTTTAGGCTATAACCAAGCCACCATTGCCCCCGAGGATCAACATAAGATGGATTTTGCCACTGAATGGGGTATCTTTGCATTTTGTGTGATCCCATTTGGATTGACGAATGCACCTGGAACTTTCCAAAGCTTGATGTGCCACATGTTTAAAGAGTTTTTGAGAAAGAAATTAGAAGTGTATGTAGAGGATCTATGTGCTCACTCAATACTTAGACTAGATCATATCCCTAGCCTTAAATGAATCTTCGACAAGTGTAGGGAATATCATTTTAAACCCTGAGAAGTGTGTCTTCATGGTAAGACAAGGTAAGATACTTGGTCACATAGTTTTGAAAAATGGAATTTCCACAGATGAGGATAAGGTACGAGTGATCAATGAATTACTTGGGCCAAAGAACATAAAGGAAATACAAGCATTTATGGGCCATTTCGGATATTATCGTTGATTCATACATACGTATGCAATCATTGCCAAACCACTATACAACCTGATAACTAACTTTGAGTGGACAGAAGAATGCGAGAATTCCTTTAGTGAACTGAAACAACGAGTGTGTTTTGCACCTATTCTAGCCATGCCTAATTGGAACAAACCTTTTCACGTACACATAGATGCTTCTAATCATGCCATAGGCTATGTGTTAGCACAACCCACAAATGAAGGGAATATTGACTTATCGATCGCATACACCAATAGGCAGTTTAATGCTGTAGAGAGTGATGGAGAGTGTTAATCTCCAAAAGAACAAGCTATCCTTGGTATTAGACCACCTCTAGACCAAGAATAACTTTAGACTCCACATAATTTTGGAAATCCACTAACACATTACCAAGAAGTTGACTATCTGTGAAGAAATCACTTCTCTGAAAAGTCTGCTGCAGATTAATCACTCATTGACTAATCAATCCTGTAAATCTTTTAATAAAACTTTGCACAATGCTTCGCCTTAAGGTTGCGCACCTTCTCCAACTTAAATCTCTGCAAATGATTTAGTATACTCTGAGAAATCATACAAACAATTTACCTATGTGTAGAACACCTTCTCTGCAGTAGCGACTTTGACACCTGTAACTTCTTAGCTATAGTTCTCTCAATGCCGAACCCGTTTGATCAAGATCTTTTAGCCATAGATGACTTATCTTTCAACTTAGATTTTGAGCCCTCACTTGTGTAAAACTTTACACCATGCACTGAGCAATGTTCATTTCTCTGAACATGAAATCTGCGCCAGTTTTGTCGACTCTCAGAACATCATCACATATGAATGTTCCTATGCAAAATTCTCTTAACTTGATGACAACTAGACTCTCAAATTCTAGCCATAGATTGATTAACTATGGACTTAGATATGTTCAGAAGGATTTCTCAAAAGATTAACTACAGAAGTAGCAGACAGCAAAACATCGGGCGCAAGATTTTCTTGATTTCTTAGAAAAGTTACAACTACATTGAAGATATAACTTCAACTAACTTTCATGTGTCCAATAACACTTCCTACATCTGATTTCTCTCTTCCTATTCTCTATTCTTACATGCCCCGACTTTTTCAAAACATTTATAGGCAAATATGTACAAGCTTATGACTAATCAAAAGTGTGAGTAACCTATATCTGAACTAATGTACATATGTGTACATAGCTTTGGATTTCTGAGTATGTCCTTCCTTCAAACTTCTGAATTTGTTCTCTTCTTGATTTCTTGACTTCATTTCTTCATAAACCTTCAATTGATGATTGACATGCACCAACAGCTCCCCCTCAATCATTAATTGAGGTTCTTCTCTATCTTCTTAATTCCTGCCATATCCTTGAATCTCTGTAGCTTTGGTCCATCTAGACTTTTTGTCATCATATCTGCAAGTTGATCTTTTGTAGGAGTATGCATAACTTCAATTTCCTTATCAATGACCTTCTCTCTTAGAAAATGATACTGTATTTCAATATGCTTAGTTCTAGCATGAAACACAGGATTAGTTGCCAAGTATAGAGAACTCATATTGTCTCCACAAATAATAGGAGTACTTTGAATCACATCAAAAACCTTCATAAGTGTCTTTAGCCAAATTACCTCCTTTGCAGCTTCCACCATACCTTTATATTCTGCTTCTGTAGATGACAAAGCAACTGTATGTTGCTTCTTAGAACACCATGAAATCAATTTGTCTCCTACATAGCACAAATATCCATGTGTTGATCTTCTATCATCCACATTACCTGCCCAATCTGCATCACTATATATCTTCACTCTTGTATTAGAAGTAAATCCATAGTACAACCCTTCTTTGAGTGTACCTTTGATATACCTAAGTACTTTTTGTCCTGCAATCCAATGTTCCTTTCTAGGACAATGCATGAATTGTGAAAGCACACCAACTGCATATGACAAATCAGGCCTTGTCAATGTAGCATAAATCAAGCTACCAACCAAACTTTGATAGAGCTTCATGTCTCTGAATTCTTCTCCTCCAAATCTAGACAATTTATGGTTCACTTCCAATGGTGTAGGTGCAACCCTGCAATCTTCCATTTTAAATTTGGTTAGCAAATTTTTAAGATACCTTTATTGGGTCACATATACTCCATGTTGAGTATATAAAATCTCCATTCCCAAGAACAATGACAAGTTCCCCAAATCACTGATTTTGAACTCTTTCTCCATCTGCTTCTTGATCATTTGTATTCCTTTATCATCTGTTCCTGTAAGTATTATGTCATCAACATAAATACAAACATAAATGAATCCATCTTCACTTGCTTTGACTAGCAAGCTACTATCTGCCTTTGATGCTTGAAATCCAAGATCATTCAAGAATTTTACAAGCCTATAATTCCATGCCCTTGGGGCCTGCTTTAATCCATACAAAGCTCTCTTGAGCTTACACACATAATTTGGATTCACTTGATCTTTGAATCCATCTGGTTGCTCCATGTAAACTTCATCTGAAATGTAACCATTCAAAAAAGCATTTTTAACATCTAATTGAGATAGCTTCCAACCTTTACAAGCAGCAATTGCTATGAGAGTTCTGATGGTTGTCATCTTTGCCACAGGACTATAGGTCTCATCATAGTCCACTCCATATGTCTGTGCATACCCTTTCACAAGTCTGGCTTTGTACCTAGACACACTTCCATCTGCAAATCTTTTTGTTTTGTAAACCCACTTACATCCAATAATTTTCTGGCTATTAGGTTTAGGAACCAAATCCCAAGTCTGATTCTCTATCAATGCATCATACTCCTCTTGCATGGCTTCTTCCCAATTTCTCTTGCCTTTGGCTTCATCATATGTAGATGGATCTTCATTTGCTTTTACCAAATAAGCATAATCTTTAGTAGTCAAGAATGAGGTGTCATAGCTATACCTTGTAGGTTGCCATTTGTGCCTAGATGACCTCCTAACTTCTGCACTTTTTGAAGTCTCTGGTTCATCACATTCTGGATCAAACCTTGGCCTCTCTTCAACTTCAACATGTACTTCATTATTCTCATTTTCATCAAGTAATTGAATCTTTGCTTTACCTTTCCTTTGATCCACTACTTCTTCAACATCTGCATGTACATTATATTTACCTGCATACCAAGTATCTTGCTCATCAAATGTAACATCCTTGGATACAAGGAATTGCTTTGTGGATGGACTCCACAACCTGTATCCCATTTGCTTATCATCATAACCAATGAATACATACTTTTCTGCCTTAGGCTCCAACTTATGTCTCAATTGAGATGGCACATATGCATATGCCAAACATCCAAATATTCTGCAATGATCCAAGGTAGGTCTCTTACCCCACCAAGCTTCATATGGTGTCATACCTTGCAAAGCTTTACAAGGCAATCTATTGACCAAATAAGTAGCTGTATTTACAGCCTCTGCCCACAAATAATTTGGGCAATTCTTCTCTTTCATCATGGACCTTGCAAACTCAACAAGAGTCCTATTTCTTCTTTTTGCTACTCCATTTTGTTGAGGAGAGTAGGAGAGTACCTGCAAGTAACTTCTCTCTTTATACCTGCATTCCACAAGTAATCATTGAATTCATTTGAAAAATACTCTCCCCCTCCATCTGACCTTAGTCTCTTCAATTTTTGACCTGTAATTCTTTCTGCATATACATGATAGTGTTTAAATGTATTAAACACTTTTGATTTTTCTTTAATCACATAAATTGTGATCCATCTGGTAGCATCATCAACATATATGACATAATATCTTGAACCATTTATACTAAAGTCCTTTGAAGGACCCCACACATCTGTATGCACCAACTCAAGTCTTTCTGAATACATAAACCCATGCTTGGAATAGGATTGCTTATGAGCCTTACCTAATTGACATGCCTCACATCTGTATGTCATGTGTTGACCTGCAATGTTAGGCAACCCAAGCACTAAATCATTATTAATCATGTCTTTGATACCTCTTTCATTGAAGTGTCCAAGTCTTTTGTGCCAAAGATCCAATTCTGACACCTTCTGCTCTCCATATGTGAACATAGCATGTCCAACATTTCCTTGTACCTTCAATGTGAAGAGCCTTCCTTCTTTCTTTCCTGTAACAACCTGTTTATACCCTTGACTAGGGTCTTCAACATAGACTCCATCATTGGTGAATCTTACCTCATATCCTTTTTCCACAATTTGACCTACACTGATCAAATTCTTTGGAATTGTGGGAACATAAAGAACCTTACTCAGAAGAGTGCTCCCATCTTTAGCCTTGACTGAACCAATTGACTTTACCTTATGCTTTGTATTATCACCTGTCTGAACTGTATGGTTAATTGCATTATGATCTAGATCATTCATCAAACCAATATTTCCACTTAAATGATTACTACATCCTGAATCAATATAGAACACTCTCATGTCCTCATGTGAGGTTTCATATGTTGCATTCATAATGAGAGTCGAATCCTCCTTCTGATCTGATGCATAGTTGTAGTAGGTGTTATTATAGGATTGATTTTGGAAGCTTCTTCCTCCACCTCTTCCAAAAGAATTCCTACCACCTCTACCTCTGAAGTTTCCTCTCTGAAATCTACCACCTCTTGCTCTTTGATTAAAGTTCTGATAATTACCATTGTTCTGATTATTGTGCCAACAATCATGAGATAGATGATTGGTCTTACCACATATCCAACAAGCTCTTGCATTATCTTTGTTGTTTCTGCCTCTTCCTCTACTTCTGCCATTTCCTTTTCCTCTTATGAAATTTGCTTGGTTTGAAGTACCTTCTTCTCCACCTGATTGTTGCTTTCCTTTGTTAGCTTTCTTCTTGTCTTTAGAGTACATTGCATGACCTACACTCTTATCAACATCTCCTTTGATATCATTCTCAAAAGTTAGCATATGACCTAACAATTGATTCAAATCAGGAGTAAAGTGATCTAATGAAAGTTCTGTAGATAAAATAAAAGGCTTCCACTTCTCATCTCCTCTTAGCCCTGTGAGAATTTGTCTTACCAATTTATCTTCTTCAATATCTTCATCCACTGCACCTAGAGAATCTGCAATGTCCTTCATCTTTGTCACATAATCAGAGATTGATTGTGAGGCCTTCTTCTTGAAAGTAGTAAATTCTGCCCATAGTGAAGCCTTCCTTGATTTGGTTGTGTTTTGGAAATGCTCTTCCAAAGCATTCCAAATGTCACTTGCACTTTCAAGTCCTCTAATGTGAGGAAGCAAATAGTCATTGACTGCCATGTAGATTATGCTCCTTGCTTGAGCATCCTTCTTCATCCAATTCTTTAGATCTGACAATTCTTCCCTAGTTGGAACACTAGGATCTCTGAACTGGGGCTTCTCTTCTTCACCTGTAATGTATGCTATCAAATCTTTGCTCATCAGATGAGCTTCCATTCTCATAGACCAAGCTGGATAGTTCTCTCTATCCAACTTTTCAATTTGGAGATTATCTCCCATCCTTGCTTCACCTGTAGTCTCAAAACTTTAGACTTTACAAGGAATAAATGTACCTTAACTTCGAGTATTGCTTCTTCTGATTCTTTTGATAATCTTTGCGTGTCTCCCTTCAATCTTTCTTCAACACTTTATCCTTTTGAACCTTCGAGATGTAGAATTTGTATATCTGCAGGAGTCGGAGTCTTCCTTTCCTTAATTTTGACACAACCTGCTCTGATACCACTGATGGAGAGTGTTAATCTCCAAAAGAACAAGCTATCCTTGGTATTAGACCACCTCTAGACCAAGAATAACTTTAGACTCCACATAATTTTGGAAATCCACTAACACATTACCAAGAAGTTGACTATCTGTGAAGAAATCACTTCTCTGAAAAGTCTGCTGCAGATTAATCACTCATTGACTAATCAATCCTGTAAAGTTTTTAATAAAACTTTGCACAATGCTTCACCTTAAGGTTGCGCACCTTCTCCAACTTAAATCTCTGCAAATGATTCAGTATACTCTGAGAAATCATACAAACAATTTACCTATGTGTAGAACACCTTCTCTGCAGTAGCGACTTTGACACCTGTAACTTCTTAGCTATAGTTCTCTCAATGTCGAACCCGTTTGATCAAGATCTTTTAGCCATAGATGACTTATCTTTCAACTTAGATTTTGAGCCCTCACTTGTGTAAAACTTTACACCATGCACTGAGCAATGTTCATTTCTCTGAACATGAAATCTGCGCTAGTTTTGTCGACTCTCAGAACATCATCACATATGAATGTTCCTATGCAAAATTCTCTTAACCTGATGACAATTAGACTCTCATATTCTAGCCATAGATTGATTAACTATGGACTTAGATATGTTCAGAAGGATTTCTCAAAAGATTAACTACAGAAGTAGCAGACAGCAAAACATCGGGCGCAAGATTTTCTTGATTTCTCAGAAAAGTTACAACTACATTGAAGATATAACTTCAACTAACTTTCATGTGTCCAATAACACTTCCTACATCTGATTTCTCTCTTCCTATTCTCTATTCTTACATGCCCCGACTTTTTCAAAACATTTATAGGCAAATATGTACAAGCTTATGACTAATCAAAAGTGTGAGTAACCTATATCTGAACTAATGTACATATGTGTACATAGCTTTGGATTTCTGAGTATATCCTTCCTTCAAACTTCTGAATTTGTTCTCTTCTTGATTTCTTGACTTCATTTCTTCATAAACCTTCAATTGATGATTGACATGCACCAACAGAGAGAAATTACACCATGATGGAGAGAGAGGGGCTAGGAATGGTCTATGCCATTGTGTACCTGAGTCGAGAAGACTCAAGGTCTTGTGTCAATGAGACTAAACCTCAATTGCCACACAAGTGCATATAGTGGGAAATTGACACACGCTTATTTGTCAATCCGATCAAACGACCTAACCAAGTGTATGAGGACATGTGCACACATGATGGAAAATGAAGTGGTTCAGCTGATATGTGTGAGAAAAGACTAAATCACCTATCTAACTCACTAAAATACTGGAAGTGTCTGCCGCAATACCACTTAGAGTAGTTTTCAGTAAATCAGATTTCTCCCAAATCTAAACTCCAAATATAGTCAATAGGGTACTCTTTTCAAAGCTCTCGACGAAACGCATCTATTGGAAGTGATTTCACTCGATTTTGACAACTCTATATCTAGTTAGGACCTAAATAGTGAATGGAGGGAAGCACCCACTCTCATGTCACAACTTCTACAAGCTCACACACACACTACAGTAACTCAAAAATAGTGGGGAGGGATAGACAACAGTCTTACACACACATTCCAAGCATTACACACACATAGAAGATCAAAGAGAAGATGCAAATCTACAAGAAAGAGGCAAATTCGAAATTCAGGAGCTCTCTTTCTTCACAATGGAAAAAAGTCTCTAGAAAGAGTCACAAAGTGACTTATATACATGTGCCCTAAATTTGGTCCTTTCACACAAGACACCGGCACTTATTTACTAAAAAGTGAAATTCCTACTAATCTACAAGGGATATTTTACAACCAGTTGGGATTATGCAACTAGAGGACTCCTCTAGTACATTTACATGGCTTGAGGGAATTCTCTAAGACTTTGAAGAAGAAAAATCATGCCCATTAATTTACAGGCTTTTCTTCTTGTCTTTAGCTTGTTTAAGAGTTCTGAATACATGCACCTAGTGGTCGAAGAAGCGATAAGGACTGTCAGAGAATTTGTTATTTTGTCTGAGGTATGTCCTTTGCTTCTGTTTGCCCTTGGTATTCCTTATGTCACATCTCTGGGTTGTTGTATTCAGTTGGGCTGCCACACACGCTACCAGTGACTAGGAATGTGCTGTTCTTAGTCACCCTCTTCAACTTTTCAGCCTCTACCTCTTTCTAACTTTTGGTCTTCTGATTTGTCTTTGTCTTCACACATCTGACCCTGTTGCATTGCTTTAAGCCTGTTTACTTGGTTGCCAACGCATGCTACCAACAAGAGGATTATTACCTGCCACTTCTTCATGTATAGTTCTTGGCCCTGGTCCGTCCTTTCCATGAAATGTCCTGGTTCTGATTGTTCTTTAATTCCATTCCTTAGGACCTGGGTGTTTCGCATTGTTGCCTGATGCGTACCCCTGCGGGGCTTTGGGCAGAGGGTGGTCATTTTGCTTTAAGATCTTCATTCTTTATTGATTAGTCTTTGACTTTGATCTTCTTCTTCTTTTCTTCTTGCTTGATTCCCCTTCCACACGTCCGTCCTCCTGAACTCTGTCATCCCCGACAGGCTTTTTCTGGTGACGTGAATAGGTTTGTATGGCTACTTGCTCTCTTTGATTCAGCAAATTAGCATGGCATATCATAAATTCTTTCCACTGGTGTGACTTTACACCATCCTCTGGTGCTTGTCGGTGATCTGCAAAAAATCTAGTTTCATACGCTACCAGTCGTGCATTCAGGTTCGAAGTCATCTTGACAAAAATTTCTGAATCTATTTCAAAGAAGCTGGTGAAAAATGCTTCTTCGAAAGTCTGCATGTATGTTGACGACAAAAACATAAGTCTTGAATAATACGCCGTCAGGGTTAAGCGGCTCGGAATAGTAGAGAGATAAAAAACGAGCGCTTCAGAGCCCTGGGTAATGCTGATGAAATTCAAAAAAGTGTATGTTGCATGCTGGAAGACTTGAATTACAGTTAATAGCATGCTGAAAATCTTATTTGTCATTTTAACTGCTAAGTCCGGAACAGTCGCATATCTTGTAATCCAAAATTCCATTGTTTTCACCATATATTCTTCCGTTGGTAGGTAGTTATGTGGCAGACTAGGTAACAATGGGTAATTCAGCCATTGATTATTGATGCTTCCCTGTCGCTGTCCTTCCCAAAATTGCATCCAGGAGCGTCTGGGGGGTACTCGACAAAATGCTGGATTTACTTGAAGCACATATGGTGATGCTTCCCATTGTACCCACAATGTTGGATTCTTTTCCAAAACTTTGCGCCTCCATATGGGATCAGCCTTCTCGAACTCCTCTTGAGTATAATGGAAATATTCTTGTCGAACTAAAGGTTGGTATCTGGCTCTCTATTTGTTGTGGTCCTTATATATTGTCGCGTTTGTTCTTTAAGTAGTCCATATGGTACACTAAAAGGCTTCAAAATTTGATCCAACTTTTTGCTCTCAATTTTAGCTTCCTTCATGACTTGGATTATTTGATCTTCAAATTCAGCGGTAAGTTGAGACACCAGTAGTGCCCTTTCCGGTCGGCTCAGTTTTGCAATGTCCCGAGTATTATGTTCAATTTGGACCTCCAGTTCCTCCCTTAGTGGCGAATGATATAAGGGGGGAGAGAGAGGACGTACCTCAGTCTCCTCAGTAGGCTCTGCAGATTTTGGAACTACTGGTGTCCCTTCAATTTCCTTGTGTGCTAGTTGATCATGTAGTTGCTTTATCATTTCCTTTTTTTGCTTAATTTCTTCGTGTGCCTACAAAATGGTTTCCTTATTCTTCTGTATTTCCTCTGCCACTATCGAGAGTTGGTATGTGTCTTCTTTACAATGCAATAGATATCTATTCTCAGCCTTTTTCCATTTTGTTTGTAGAGCTACGGTGTCTTCCATGTACCTCTTTTCCCATTCGGCAATGGTGGTCCGCTCTTGCTTGATCTGATCTTCATACTTAGCTATCTTTTCTTCCAATTCTTTGATATCCTTTTCTGGTCTTCCCTGAATTTCTATGGGCTGATCACTTAGAAGAGATGTCATTAGTGTGAAGAGAGATGGTGGATGCAATCCAAAGATGAGTAGGTGCCGCTACAACCAGCTTCACACCAGCCAACTGAGACTTCAGAGTTGATTAGTAGACCCTTTGAGCTTCCTAAATCCACCAAAATATCAGCCAAGTACTTTGGAACATGTATCCCAAAAGTTTAAGTCAAGACCGACAAGTTGCGAAATGACTAGCTCCCAAAACTTGCTATTTTTGGACATACACCTGCTGGAAAAAATGAACAGTGCTCTCAACCTGGAAGGAATTAGAAAAATTCCTTTTGGGCATAGCAAATAGACTTAGCAAGCTTCCTATTCCAAGTTAAAACACTTCAAATGATGGACTGAGCACTGAGAACAAGTTTCATCAAGTTCTGGAACATTCCCACAATTCTCGGGGCTCTGCAGAGATAGACCAGTAAGCAGTAAAATGCAGATATCTCCAAAAGTATAAATCCAATGACCTTGCAAATTTATAGGTAGAAACTAGACAGTGAGAGCTATCCAACGCACTTTAAAACACTGAAAAAGGTTCAGTAAAACTCGAGATATGACCTTCTGAAGTTACTGCTCTGAGTGAGTATAGCAGAGAACAAAACAGAAAGGTAGATGATAATAAATGTATAGATTCACATATGATTACAACCACATTGGCAATGAATCTTTGCACAATGGGAGTAAAATGATAGAGCTATGGAGTAAGCTCTTCAATCTCTACAAAATGACATCAAGTGGTCACGTACAAGGCTTGCTAATCGCCTCTTCCTTCTTGCTCCTTTTATAGCTATTCTTGGAGGGAGTTTTGAATTCGAATTCGAATGGCTCCACCTAAAAGTGATCCCCAAAGTTAGGAGAGATTCCCTCAGCTAAAAAATTCGTGATTTTGGTAGTTGGAGCCACGAATTTGCTTTTACATCATGGATGAGGTAAGCCATCCTTTTACTTTTTTCTTTTTCCATTTACAAGAGATAAAATGTACTCTTTTACAAGAGGTGTTCACATGACTACTCATGTGACTTACAAATGAGGATAATATCAAGCATATCAAGCATGTAGGCTTGGGCAAAATGCACCAACAGCTCCCCCTCAAGCCTAACATGCTTGGCCTCCAAATAAGTCTTCAATTGTCCTTGATTTCCTGCAAACCAATCATCAACTTGAATCTACTTAATTTCGTACCATCAAGAGCTTTCGTCAACATGTCTGCACATTGCATATCTGTAGAGACGTAGGATAGTTGAATATCCTTGCTCATTAGCTTCTCCCTTACATAATGGTAGTGGACTTCAATATGCTTGGTTCTAGCATGGTATACCGGATTAGCTGCTAGATGTAGTGAGCTTGTGTTGTCACCAAAAATGTGAGGTGTTGAAGAATGAAGTCCAAGATCTGTGTACAAAGATTTTAACCACATGATTTCTTGAGTTGCATTAGCCAAACCTCTATATTCAGCTTCAGTAGAAGATAATGCCACGGTTGGTTGCTTCTTCGATGACCAAGAAATGATTTTTGAACCTGCAAATGATATATACCCTGATGTGCTTCTTCTATCATCTTTAGATCCGGCCCAATCTGCATCTGAGTAGACCTTTAGCTCAATATCTGAAGTAAATGAATAAAACAAACCTTCATTCATGGTCCCCTTTAGGTACTTGAGGACTCGCTTGGCCGCTTCCATATGTGGTCTTCTCGGCTTATGCATAAACTGACTCAATATGCTAACACTATAGCATATATCCACCCTTGTGAGTGTTGCATAGTTCAAACTTCCAACCAAGCTTTGATAGCTTGTGATGTCTTCAATTGGCTCTCCTTCATAAGCACTAAGCTTATGATTTTGCTCCATAGGTGTACCTGCACACTTTGTATTTTCCATCTTGAACTTGACGAGCATGTCATGGACATACTTCCTTTGTGTGATGTATATACCTGAATCTGTGTAGATCAACTCCAATCCAAGAAAATAAGTGAGTGGTCCGAGGTCACTTATCTTGAACTCCTCCTTCATTTGACTCTTTACCTGTTTGATTCCTTCAAGATCATTGCCTGTGATAATAATATCATCAACATACACACATAAATAGATCACTTCAGATCCATTCCTCTTTATGAACAAAGAGGTATCCGCCTTGCTAGCTTTGAATCCTTGGTCCTGCAAATAAGTAACCAATCTGAAATTCCAAGCTCTTGGAGCTTGCTTCAATCCATACAAAGCTTTCTTTAGTTTGCATACATAGTTAGGATGATGTGCATCCTCATATCCAGGAGGTTGTGCCATATACACTTCCTCAGAAATCCATCCATTCAAGAAAGCATTCTTTACATCAAGTTGATAAAGATTCCAATTTCTAGATGCAGCAAGACTAATGAGAACCCTAATTGTAGGCATTTTTGCAACAGGAGAGAAAGTCTCCTCATAATCAATACCATGGGTTTGAGCAAACCCTTTAGCAACTAACCTTGCTTTGTGTCTATTTATACTTCCATCTGGATTCCTCTTGATTTTGTATATCCATCGAGATCCGATTATCTTCATAGATGGCTTGTTAGGTACAAGCTCCCAAGTGTCATTCTCCTTCAAGGCTTCCATTTCTTCATCCATTGCATCTCTCCAAGCTTTCTTGCTTTGTGCTTCTTCGAATGTGGTAGGTTCTTCATTGGTTGAATCCTTTGCAATGTAGATTGAGTGCTTGGTGACCAAAGAAGTATCATAACCAAACCTCTCTGGTTTCTTCTTCTCCCTCGAAGACCTTCTAAGTGGTTGATGTGAGCTCTCGGGTCCATATGTAGCATCCTGCATCTTTGCTTTACCTTTGTTCTTCCATAGCTTTAGTCTTTCCAAGTCTTCTAGGTCAATCTCCGAATCACTTTCTTCAATCTGCTTTGGCTCCTTTGGTTGAAGTGATGGAAAATCTTCATCCAAGTCATATGGCAGCTTCACTTTCCTGTCATCATCAAACCATGATTTGTTTTCATCAAAAATTACATCTCTACTCACAGAAAATCCTTTATTGGTTGGATTGTACAATCTATATCCTTTTTGGTTTTGATCATAACCAATGAATACACACTTCTCTGCCTTGGGATCCAATTTCCCTCTTACTTGAGAAGGAATGTGAGCATAGGCTAAGCATCCAAAGATTTTACAATGCTCTAGACTAGGTCTTCTTCCATTCCACACTTCATATGGAGTGGTTCCATCTAGTGACTTAGATGGAAGTCTATTTATGAGATATGTGGCTGTCGACACAGCCTCTGCCCATAGGTAGTTCGGCAATCCCTTTTCATTGAGCATGGACCTTGCAGCTTCGACAATAGCTCTGTTCCTCCTCTCTGCTACACCATTGAGTTCGGGTGTATACCTTGTAGTGACTTCCCTTTTAATGCCTCTTTCATGCAAGAAGGCATCAAATTCAAAAGAGAAGTATTCTCCTCCACCATCTGATCTGAGTCGTTTCAAAGTCCTACCTGTTTGGTTTTCAACAAGAGCAATATACTTCTTAAAGCAATTAAACACTTCAGCCTTGTGCTTCATGAAAAACAGAATGGTCCACCTGCTACAATCATCTATGAAAGACACATAATATCTTGAGCCTGATATAGATGGCTCCTTACTTGGACCCCACACATCCGTGTGCACTAGATCCAAAGGATTTTGATACATATATCCTTTCTTATTGAAAGGTTGTCTATGAGCCTTGCCGAGTTGACAAGCTTCACACTTATAAATCATGTGTTGCCTTGTGATATTAGGCAAACCAAGTACACTTTGGTCCCTGCAAATCTGTTTGAGTGTCCTCTCACCAATATGAGCAAGCCTTTTGTGCCATATCTCCAACTCTGTTAGAGTTTGAGATCCATAGCTAAACAAAGCTATGTTCTTTGTATCTTCCACTTCAAAAGTGAAAAGCCTTCCTGTCTTTTCTCCTTTGGCAATCCTTCGAAAGCCTTGCCTTGGGTCTTCAACATATGCTCCAAATCGATTGAATCTAACCTGCAATCCTTTTTCAACAATCTGTCCAACACTTATTAAATTTTTGGTAATTGTAGGGACATACAAGACTTTGCTTAAGAGGTTCATATTCCCATCTGATGTCTTCACATTACCTATCTTCTCCACTGAGTGCTTTGTGTCATCTCCTGTCTGCACTTCATGCTTGTTATGAGGATCTTCCAAATCAGAAAGTAAAGCCACATTTCCTGCTACATGGTTCGAGCATCCCGAATCAATGTAAAATATGTGATCATCATCCTTACCCTTCTTTGTTGATAGATTCATAATCAATAATGAATCTTCTTGACTTTGGTCCTCTGCATAGTTATTGTAATCTCTTCTTCCTCTATGGCCACTTTGATAGTTGTTGTTGTTGTTGTAATTGTTGTTGTAGTAGTTGTTGTTGTAGCCTCCATTGTACCTGCCTCTATTTGATCCATAGCCACCTCTATTGAATCCTCTTCCTCTTGAGTTCCTCGGGTTCCTGAAACATTCTTCACTAGTATGGTTAGATAAGCCACATATGTTGCAAGGTTGAGATGATTGGAATCTCCCCCTGCCTTGCTTTCCACTTCTGCCTCTTCCTCTAGCTCTTCCTCTACCTGCAAAGTTTGCTTGGAAAGAGCTTCCTTCATCTTCATTCTTTCTATTCTTTGACTTGTCCTTGACCTTAGCTTTATCAGAATATAAGGCAGAAGTTTGATTACCTCTTGAGGACTCACCACCTTTGCTAATCTTTGCTTCATGAGTGAAGAGTTGGCCCATGAGTGTGTTGAGGTCGGGTACATGCATATCCATGTATAAATCCATGGCTGTTGTGAATGACTCCCACTTGTCGTCTGCTTTGATTCCATTCATGATTTGTCTTATGATTTGCTCCTCTTCAATTACCTCTCCAATGCTTCCAAGTTGGTCGGAAATCTCCTTCATCTTTGTGACATAATCAGTCACATTTTGCTTCGGGCTTTTCTTCATTGTTGTGAACTCCATCCACAATTGGTTCTTCCTTGCTCGAGTGTTGGAAGAGAAGAAGGAAGCAAGTGCATTCCAGGTTTCTCTTGATGTCTTGCATCCCTTGACATGAGGTAAAAGAAAATCAGAGATTGAGTTTAGAATATAGGACCTTGCAAGTGCATCCTTCGAACACCAATTCGAAAGTCCTTCCACTTCTTCATGTGATGGTTGCCCTTTGTTCCTCATGGTTGGCATTGCTTCATCTCCGGATATGAATCCATATAGATTCCTCCCTTGAAGGTAAGCCTCCATCCTTAGAGACCATGCCGGGTAGTTGTTTCGATCCAATTTGTCAATTGTTGATGGAAATCCATCTCCCATGTTGCTTGACTATGCTCTGATACCACTGTGAAGAGAGATGGTGGATGCAATCCAAAGATGAGTAGGTGCCGCTACAACCAGCTTCACACCAGCCAACTGAGACTTCAGAGTTGATTAGTAGACCCTTTGAGCTTCCTAAATCCACCAAAATATCAGCCAAGTACTTTGGAACATGTATCCCAAAAGTTTAAGTCAAGACCGACAAGTTGCGAAATGACTAGCTCCCAAAACTTGCTATTTTTGGACATACACCTGCTGGAAAAAATGAACAGTGCTCTCAACCTGGAAGGAATTAGAAAAATTCCTTTTGGGCATAGCAAATAGACTTAGCAAGCTTCCTATTCCAAGTTAAAACACTTCAAATGATGGACTGAGCACTGAGAACAAGTTTCATCAAGTTCTGGAACATTCCCACAATTCTCGGGGCTCTGCAGAGATAGACCAGTAAGCAGTAAAATGCAGATATCTCCAAAAGTATAAATCCAATGACCTTGCAAATTTATAGGTAGAAACTAGACAGTGAGAGCTATCCAACGCACTTTAAAACACTGAAAAAGGTTCAGTAAAACTCGAGATATGACCTTCTGAAGTTACTGCTCTGAGTGAGTATAGCAGAGAACAAAACAGAAAGGTAGATGATAATAAATGTATAGATTCACATATGATTACAACCACATTGGCAATGAATCTTTGCACAATGGGAGTAAAATGATAGAGCTATGGAGTAAGCTCTTCAATCTCTACAAAATGACATCAAGTGGTCACGTACAAGGCTTGCTAATCGCCTCTTCCTTCTTGCTCCTTTTATAGCTATTCTTGGAGGGAGTTTTGAATTCGAATTCGAATGGCTCCACCTAAAAGTGATCCCCAAAGTTAGGAGAGATTCCCTCAGCTAAAAAATTCGTGATTTTGGTAGTTGGAGCCACGAATTTGCTTTTACATCATGGATGAGGTAAGCCATCCTTTTACTTTTTTCTTTTTCCATTTACAAGAGATAAAATGTACTCTTTTACAAGAGGTGTTCACATGACTACTCATGTGACTTACAAATGAGGATAATATCAAGCATATCAAGCATGTAGGCTTGGGCAAAATGCACCAACAATTAGCTCCTTATTTTGGTTCCTTAGGTTTTCTACCTCTTCCATATATACCTTTACTTGTGATTCCACTTTACTTTGGGCATGCATTCGTGCCTTCTCAGCCTCGCTAGCTTGATAAGAATTGTGGAAGTCGCATTGATTTTGAGGACATGTGTCCCTTCTTGGTTTCCTTCCTTGCTTGCGGTGTCCTGAGTGGGGTGGACAGAGTTGTCATTGACCTTTGTTCCTTTGTCTGCTTCCTCGTAGTTGACTGCATTCAACTCCTCCCATTGTCCATCATCCTTTGATTCACTTTGAATATCCACATTCAACAATGAAGTGTCGGGTTCCTCTTGTTCATCCAAACACGAGCTTGAGTTATCCAACCCTAATTCTCGGTAGCGATGTACTTTTGTGAGCTTCTTTTTGGCCTCTATCTCCTGTTGGGCCTGTTGATAATGGCGCCCTTGCACTGGTAAATTGACTTCCCTTCTGTATATTGATGGGTATTCTCCAATGCCTTAGTTAATATTCTTCTATAATTGGTCTTTGCTCTTCAATCTTTGTCTTTGGAAGTATGTGTGCTCTTTTAGTGGCTGGAACTTCTTCTTCCACTTGCTTTACTTCCCTTAATCTCTTTGTGCCTCTCATTCTGGGTTGAGAGCTAGTTTCTTCCTCTTCCACAATCTTGACTCCTCTTTTCTTTTTAGGAACTGTGGCGACTTTGGCGTACTTAGCCATAGCAGTTGATGATGACATTTCTTGCAGATGCTCTCTAATACCTAAAGCATGGGAAATCAATATTGTCAGAGCTACACTGCCATTGAGGAACTTCTTGCTGTTCCATTGCTTCTTTGCCTCGAATAGCCGTTCTTGTATGTAAGCAATCAGGTTAATCTGATTTCCAATCTGCTTGATTGCATGTGAGAGTAACTGGACAATAATCTTTTGTGGAGCCATGTATCGATGCATATTTGGGAAGCAGACGTGCTCGTGGATAAGTCTGACTTCCTCTTCTATGTCAACTCTGTTAATGTCAGTGAATGTTCTGGTTTTTGCCCCTCGACTCTCTTCTTTCACTACTGTTTTTCCATCTTTTTCCCATCCAAAAGCTTCCTTGATCAAGTCATGTGTAAACTGGATGACTACCCATTCACCTACTTTATCCATCACTCTAGCCTCATGCACGAATGGATCATGCAGTGCTGGCTGTAATGTGTTCATGACCTGTGTGCACCTTTGAAAGTCGAGCTTATAGATTGGCAATTAAAAATATTTATGAATGCCCGCTTTCTTCATGATGGCAATCCTCGATGGGAGTTCATGCAAAACTCTGAAGTCTTGGGACATGATTATCTGTATCCATGATTTTTATAAATGCCAAGAAGAGATACTCCCCAGCCGGTTGATCTTCTCTAAACCAGTGTCCCTTTGCCTTGGTGATACTCTGGAGAGGAAATTCCAATACTTCCTCTTGAACTGTTGCTTCCGAATCTTCAGAAGCCATCTGCACTTGTAAGGAAAAGTGGATTAGCTTCAATGGAAAGCATAGAAACTGTGTAGTGCAATGCAGTGATATGTTGTCATTCCGTCACTCTGTTTCCCTTGGTTCTACAAGTGAGATCTCTTACCCCATCAGTTTATTTCTTTTCCTGAAAGAAAACCGGCATTAGTATAGCTGAAGCATTGATTTATTTACATAGTATGTCCATTTCTAAGAGAGTTGAAGCTATGACCTAATTCCCATTGGGGAATGTGCACCACTAATTTGTTTATGCACATTAAGTGCGGAATGCTTGGCCTTGTAATGTGGCCCTACTATGCATACTTTGGGTGCATTTGATACTGCATGAGTGTAATTGGAAGCCTTGATGTTCCGATGGTCCCCTCCTTGTAGTTGCTTGGGTTTCCAAATCCATTTCGTGGTCGATGTGATAGGTCGTTTTCTTTCTTTGGTTCCGTGGGCTTCATGTGTTCTCTTTGTTTCCTCTAGTGTCCTAGTAATAGAGGTTCTGCTCTTCATGTTTCGAGGATGAGTCTATATTTTCTTTGTCATTCGCATGTTTTGATGTAATGTATTCTCCTGATTGCTTATCTCTTGCTTGGCTGCTTGTTTAACCTTCTTCGGAATCCATATCTGCTGTCGTGCTTTCTGAGCTTCCATCAAAGGCTTAGGGAGCCATACTTGCAAGAGTATTTTTGTTTCGTATTTTTGTGTTGCTGAATTTTTGTTCTCCTTTTTCTCCTTTGGAGGTGGTGATGATGTCTCCGATTTTTGCACTTGATCTTTGCATACCCATTTGAATTTGCTTTTCCCTTGATGTGAGTATCTGAATGTTGTCTTCCACATTGGTGATCCTTCTGTCGTATGAGAGACTCCAAGAGAGTTAGTTTCCTTATTGTTTGGTTGTTCACCAACTGAATAGGGTGATTTCACCTCTTCCTTGAACACATCAGGGTTTGAACTCTCTGCTTCTTCTAGATTGGTTTTTGAGGTATTGGGACTGGGATCATGTTCCACTAGCTCTTCTTTGCATTTTTCTGCACTCTCGATGGTTTTTGGTTGTAGGAAAGGCTTCTCTCCTAATAGACTAAAAATTTCCTTGTGCCCTATCTTGGCTGAAATATAGCCTTGAGCTAGGTTGATGCTTACTTCATTCTCAATGATCCAATCCTGTCCTAGGATCAAATCTTCTATTAAATCTTCATCTCTGCACACTAATACTCGTTGTTCCATGGAAGAATTTCCTAGGTGGAGGGATACTATTGTTGCCCCAATGCATGGTATGATTTGACCTCCAACTCCCATCATCTTAGCTTTTGTGGGAGTCATAGTCATTTGAAGATCTTTAATGACCGTATTATGTATGCAACTAAGTCTTGCTTCTGAGTCTACTAATGCATCTATCAATTTGTACTCTGTCTTACCAATCCCTAGGTTTAGGTAAGGTCGTGACCTATAAGCGCTAGCCGTGTCAGACGTATGGACTTGATAATTAGCCATAGGGATAGGTTCTTCTCTTTGGATATATCGTTCATCTCTTTGACTAATCCATTCTTTCCTTTTCTTGATGCGTTCTAGGGCGTCTCGTCCTACCTCCTCCCTAATCCGTTCCTCCTCTTTCTTCCTATTTTGTGCACCTACTAGACGTGCTAACATTTGACCCATTAATGGCTCCATGAACTGTTTCACTCTACATCCACTTATGTAGTTAGGAAGAATGTCTCCATCCAAAGTGGCTAGATTAACTGCTCCACTAGTAGAAATCCTATTTATGATTAGAGGTCCATACCCACGTTTTTGTAACTTTTTGGCATGTTGCTTTAAGGTGTAAACCAGGACTAGATCGCCTTCTTTAAGTCCTTTGTCTTTTATATGTGCATCATAATATGCCTTTGGTCTTCTCTTGGCTGCATATATTCCTGCTACCGCTTGTAACCTAGTTTCATGCAGGTTCTCTATTTGGTCTAGTTGTTGGGATAATTCATGTCCGGTCCATTCATACTGTTGTGCTACTCTCAAAGTGGGGAATAAAAAATCAATTGGCAAAATCGCATTATGCTCGTACACCAAATTGAAGGGAGTAGTTCCAATGGCAGTCTTGTATGCAACTCGAAAGGCCCAAATTGCATGATGCAATCGCTTATCCCCTTCAGACCTCCCATTGTTGACAATCTTTGTCAATATCGTGCATAATACCTTATTGGAACTTTCCGCTTGACCATTGGCTTGTGGATGGTATGGGGTTGATTTTTATGGATCACTAAAAACTCATTCATTAGAGATTCTATTACTTCATTAATGAAGTGTGTTTCACGTTCACTCACAATCTCAATTGGTAATCCGAAATGGGTGAATATATGCTTAAAAAGAAACTTAGCCGTGGTTTGCGCATCATTCTTTCTAGTAGCCTTTGCTTATACCCATTTTGTCAAGTAATCTATGGCTACTATGATATATTCAGCATGTGATCCTCTAGCTGGTGGGTTGATGGGTTCTATGAAGTCAATACCCCATTTAGAGAATGCTCTCGCACAAACCATAGGTCTCAATGGCATGTCATCTCTCCGAATTGGGTATTTAGCCCTTTGGCATGTCTCGCAGCTTCGTACATATGTTTCAGCATCCATATGTAACGTTGGCCACCACAAGCCCGCAAAGAGGATCATTTTTACACTTCTTTTGACTAAAAAATGACCTCCTGCTGCACCTGCGTGTGCCATCTCTAATATGGGCAAATATTCTCCTTCATGCACACAGAGTTGTAATCGGTTGTCTTTCCCTCTTCTAAACAATTGTCTTCCCATAAGTACATAATCCTTGCTCATCTCTTCTAGGGATCGTTTCCTTGCCAAGCTAACTCTTTCCTCGTGTTATCATGTCTTCAGGAAATTTACCAGGGTCTTGCTCCAATTGGGTGCTATTGTTGAGAAAGTTATGGGTACATGGTCTTCGGGGGTTGTCTCTTGACAATCTGCACAGTTGCTTATGTAGTCATGGACATCTTTAGGCATGGCAGGCCAGTATACTCCCAATCGCTTTAATTCCCTAATGGTTTCATGAGTCCCCTTGTGTGTCCTCCATTTGTTCACATGAGCTTGTTCAATAAGCTTCACTTGTTCATCCTCCTCAACACATCTCAGAAATACACCATTGGGTTCCTTATAGTACACACTTCCAGCAATAATGTCCAAATTTCTTGATTGGATAATTTCCTTTTCGCTATCCTTATTGATTGAGTGTTGTGGTCCATGGGTGAGTATCGGGATTAGTTT
Source organism: Ceratopteris richardii (assembly GCA_020310875.1). NCBI lineage: Eukaryota > Viridiplantae > Streptophyta > Polypodiopsida > Polypodiales > Pteridaceae > Ceratopteris > Ceratopteris richardii. The sequence goes on along the minus strand of CM035429.1, from coordinate 34,717,698 downwards.
TTCTGCCCATTTTGGACAAACTTCCAGATTAAACAAATAAGTGTCTGGCAGATCATCGGGTACTCCACTTGGTGGTTCTCCGTGTGTTAACCTAGAAAGGTGATCTGCTCTTACATGCGTATTTCCCTTTTTCACTATTACTTCAAAATCGAATTCCATCAATAGTAGGAACCATCTTACCAATCTTCCTATGTTACAAGGCTTATTGACTAGGTACAATAGTGCCTGATGGTCTATAAAAAACTTGAATTTGTTGGCTAAGAGATAATGTCTAAATTTTTTCACTGCATAGACCATTCCTAATCCTCCTCGTTCGGTAGTGGTATAATTTCTCTCTGCTTGGTTCAGTTGTCTACTCGCATAGGCAATTGGATGATCTAACTTCCCTTCATCAGCTGGTTGGGCTAAGATACATCCTATTGCGTAATTGGAAGCATCAACATGAATATGAAAAGGCTTGTTCCAATTTGGTGTTTTCAGAATTGGGGTTGTACTCAGCCTCTTCTTTAACTCATTGAATGCCTTCTCACATTCCTCTGTCCAGGTGAATTGAGTTAATAGTCCATACAGAGGTTTGGCGATTATGGCATACATGTGGATAAAGGGATGGCAGTATCCACAATGTCCCATAAATGCTTGCACCTCCTTCGCATTCTTAGGTCTAGGGAGCCCTAAGATGACCTTAATCTTGTCCTCATCCATGGATATTCCATTCCTAGAGACTATGTGTCCTAGGATCTTCCCTTGTCTTACCATGAAGACACACTTCTCTGGGTTTAAACAGACTCTGTACTGTCTACATTTATTAAATATCTTTCTCAACTCAGGAATATGATCTTGCCTTTGATTGGAATATGTACATAGGTCATCTACATATACTTCCATACTCTTTTTCAGGAATTCTTTGAAAACATGACACATTGATCGTTGGAAAGTAGCACGCGCATTAGTGAGTCCGAAAGGCATCACCCCGAAAGCATAGACTCCCCATTCGGTCGCGAATGCGGTCTTGTGTCGATCCTCAATAGCAATAGCTACTTGATTGTATCTAGAGAATCCATCTAAGAAGCTCTAGAATTCCTTTCCTGCGACTCTTTCCAATAGATGATCCGTAATGGGTAATGGGTAGCTATCCCATATGGTGGCTACATTGACTTTTTTCAAGTTAATGCACACTCTCAGCTTTCTGTTCTTCTTCGGCACAACTACTAGTGGCGATACCCACTTGGTGTGTTCTATTTCATATATGAATCCTGCCGCTAATAGCTTGTCTATCTCTTCCTTAATTTTAGCATCATAAATCTTGTTGTATGTATAAGGGTGTTGTTTTGATGGTTTTGCATCTGCCGTCATTAGCAGCATAAATCAAGGGTTCCACTCCTTTAAGATCCTTATATGTCCAAGCGAATACATCTAGATATTCCCGGATCAATTGTATTAACTCTTCTTCCTCATCCTTTGACACATCTTTACCTATGTATGTACATCTTTCTTCTCCCTCTTCTACTGTTACTATGATTTTTTTTGTTTGTTCCTTGTTGTGGTATGCGTCTCCGTCTCGAGCCTCTCATTTAGGCATTTGAATGGCTACCTTTCTCTCTGCCACTTCATATCTTTTAAAATGTTTAGGAACCTCGAAAAGATCTGGGGTTTGTTCGATTTTACTCATGCTTTCCTCTTGCTTTTGTACTATGGGAGTGGCTTCTATTGCCAAGATCTTTGTCGGTTCCTGCTTCTCTTTGGTTCGAATGGTGTCTAGATTGCTCTCCTCTGAATCAAATTCTGGTTCCATTTCTATACTCTCATATTCCTCTTTCCACTCTTTTTCCAAGATTTCTCCCTCTTCTACTTCTTGAAGGACAACCATATAAAGATTCACATCATAATCTTCCTCGTCTATGCACTCGTTCATTGTCAAGAGTTCCTCATTCACACACTTATCTAGGGTTGCTAAGATTTCCATCCATCCATGTGGTTCAAAAGTTTCATCAGGAAAGATTTGCGGCATATACCTTGGGTCTTCTATAGGTCTGTAGTTAGGATGTCCTATTGGCCATAGCTATCTTTTGTTGTCCTCTTTCTTGGCTTGTTTACACATCCATAACTGAGCGTCGTCGTGCATCCACGATTGATCGCTTGATCCAGCGCTATGAATGGATAGGTCATCTTCCTCCTTGTGTATTGGATTCCATTGTAGTGGGGGGACATCTGGATATGAAAATGTATGCAAGTTTATCTTGGTTGTATTTCCTTGATGTTGCAGGTATAACGAATCTCTTCCCTAGTCTTGTAACTACCCGCATTTGTCTCATGAAAGGTTGTCCTAATATCATTTTGTAGTTGTTAGCCTTTTCAAATTACAGATGGCTAATGTGTGTTCAAAATCAACTCCACAGGTGGTTAGTTTGATTCTTTCCAGTATTCCTAAGGGTTTTTCCACATGACCGTCTACTAATTGGAGCTTCATGCGGGTGGGCCGTTGTTGGCAGCAGTCAGGGAACCGAAGGAGCCACAAGACGAAGAGAGTCAGAGCGAAGGGACAGCACAAGCAGACATGGCAGTCAAAGAAGATCTGGCAAGTAGGCCATCTAAATTTTTCAGACATCAAGGAGTCGAGCCACAAGAAGACAGAGAAAGTAGGGAGCTCAAAGGTATGTATGACAAATCAATAGAGGAAATCCCTACACAAATAGTGATTTTCATCACTAAAAACCATTGTAAATATCATTTCGTAGTTTTGTAGCTCCATTTTGTGCAAGCCAAGGAGTCCTTGAGCTTGAGGAGCTTTAGAAGTATTTACCTGCCAATTTTCATATTTTTTAGATCTCGTTTGAGCCCTCTAATAAGCCCTGGAACCTAATTTTTAACTAGGCCGGACACTAGGTCTGAACAGGGCCAAAGCTAGTCAAAAACTATAAAAGGAGCTAGAGAGCTCATTTTTGAGGTTGGATTGTAATTGAAAGGAACCTGTAAGAGCTTTTTGAAAGTAATCTAAGAACTCCATTGCTTCTCACTCTTTGTCTTGCCGTGTGTGCGCGTGTGTGTGTATGTGTGTGCATGCTTGTGTGCTTCTCACTCACGCACTTGTGCCTCCACTTGCTCGTGGTCTTCATACCATCCTCACGTCTTCTCGGATTGACATTAAAGGAGGTGCTACTCATCACTGAGCTACACCAAATTTTGGCGCCGTTGCCGGGGATCGAGCTTTGAGGACGAGCGTGTGATGGTAAGACGTAGATTGGAGACGTTGGCATTGTAGGTAATTTCTTTACTTTTCCTATTTTTCTTTTTCTTACCTTACCACCATCATCACCATCATCATCATCACCATCTTCCACCTCCATTTCCATCATCGCGAAAATTTCAGTTTTTTGATCATATCACCATCTCCACCTCATTTCCCTCATTCTACTTGTGAGAGAGAGCGAGAGAGCGATATTGCGTGCGTTGTTTTTTGCATGTTTTTTGAGCATTCAGCAGGTTCTTGCTGTATCACCATCCCCAGCACACTGTGCAGGTACAGAACTGTACAGTCTTGTCTCTGTGTCGTCGGGCTCCATCAATCACGACCGACAGAAAAATTGCTCTATTTGCTAAACAAAGTGCATATCCATGACCTACAGGCCTAGAGCTTCCCAAAAATGTGTTTAGTTTTTTGAAATTCCTCAGATTTCTGTCAATCGCGATCGCTCTGTCAATCGCGATCGACAAACCACGACCGACAGACCTGTCAATCGCGATCGACCAGTCAATCGCGACTGACAGCCCACGACGGCTCTGTCAATCGCGACCGACAGAGTCAACGACCGATTGACCACGACGGACAGAATCTACGCATGACACATGTCAATCGCGATCGAGCCATCAATCGCGATCGACCTATCAATTGCGACGGACAGCCACGACGGACCTATCAATCGCGACTGACACAGTCAACGACTGTTTGACCACGACTGACCGAGCCTTCATGACGGACCTGTCAATCGCGATGGACACATCAATCGCGATCGACAGAGTCAACGACCCTTTGACCACGATTGACTGAATTTTTGGACACGTGTCAATCGCGACTGACAGCCACGACGGACCTGTCAATCGCGATCGACACGTCGATCGCGACTGACCTGTCAATCACGACCGACAGACTTTGCGAACACGTTAGAAGGGCAAATTAGGTCAAATTTTTAAGGCAAAAATAATGGTCTAAATTTTGGCCAAGTGTGGGACAAACACTAGGGTGTAGTATTGCATTACGAGGGCATGACCCGAGTAACCCGAGAATTCCTGTTTGCTTGTTAACCTAGTTTAATCCTGTTTTAGCCCCAAAACCCTGAACTGGCATAACTTTCTCATACGAAATCCGTTTTCCGTGATTTTTGTTTTGTTGGAAAGCTCGCGGGGAGTAAAACAAAAACATTGATTGGTTATGGTTAAATTAAGATCAGGAATATTAGATAGGGTATTTTGAAGTTGACCATACCCAGGGAGAACAAAACTCAGGAATCTCTAGAGTTGTGTCCAAAAAGTCATAGTGCAAATTGGTGAAGTGTTACATGAATGAAAGTGATTGGTTCTGTCTTTTGAATTTAAGTCTTGAGCTAACAGTGGGCCTTTTACAGGTCCTTTGAGAGCATCGAAGGGTACGCAAAGCAAGAGTAAGTGCAGGCTTGGGAACACTTGTCCTAGGCACACCAGGGCAACAACACAAGGAAAGGAACTCAAGGTTGGAAAACCCGCAACACCCTCTGTCAATTCTTAGTTTAGGCTAAGTGCAGGTAGTGTTAGAAGTAATTCCAGGCAACGATAGGCACGAGATAAATCAAAGACTATCTAAGAAATCAAGTTCAAGACAAGAGATAACCTGTGTGTGTGAACGACAACCTTAAAGGAAAAGAACCTAACGTGAAACGACCAAACTAAAGTGCGAAATTAAACTCAAGTATTCCTAACGACGTGATATCAGACAAGAGTATAAACACGATAATCAACATAAAAAGGGGATTAAGTAATTGATACAAAGGACTCAGAAACGTGGTTGTACCTGGGAAAAATTAGGTTAATCAGTTAGGCATATGAACCTTAGATGAGGACGACATCTAGTAAGAGATAGACAAAGCCTTAGGTCTTCAGAGGCTAGTGTCAATCATACTGCTAGGTCGTGGGCCCAGCAGTTGAGCCACCACTCATACTACCCAAGTTCTGAGACTAATGAATCCGAGATGTCTCAAGGTATGGAGAGACCTACAGGAAGTTCAGGAGTGCCATACTTGCACAGGGTAGAAGGCCCTTACAAAACGCAGTTGGAATACCTTAGGACCAACCGATTAGGTGCCAGCATCTATGAGGACGGCCTAGGAAGATCTGTGGTACAGATTAAGAATCCTGATCAATCCATTGGACTAGAGCGCCCAGCTGTCAAGTTTGAAAACGGAGCATACTTGGACAAAGAAGGAACCATATACGTAGTCACCAGTCACCCAGATAGGACGAACGAATTTGGAAATGTGATCCCAGAAGCGGATTTAGGTGACCTAGAGCAAGGAAACATGGGTACAGAACCTAGAACCCCTCGAGGCAAATCGGTTCTCACTAGGATTATCACACCAGAGTGGATTCCCCAGGATAATAAGAGCATAGATTTGCTCCTCAATCGAGAAACTGACGAAGCCTTTTGGAGGTATAAATCTGATCAGCTAACTGATATAGGAACAATCATGATCTATGAGTTTAAGGATCCTGATAGCCCAGGCAGAGTGACCTACCTAGATCACGCCTCAGAGAGGATCTTTGTGGTTACAGAAAATGATAGGCATGCTTACACTTGGAAGGGTGAATTCGTTTTTCCCCAACCAAGATCAAACGTGTCCTTTGGTCACCCAGGAGCTGGAACCTCCCACGCTCACGGAACTCAAAGAGACAGACATAGAGAAAGGCCGGAGGTGAGCTTTGCCAACTCAGAGGGCAGAGAAAGAACAAGGACGGAAACAAATAGAGTAGAGCCTGAGGTACTTAGAGCTCACAAGAATCAAAGAAATGCGGATGATTTCCCTCTACCACGACCTAGAGAGCACACAAGGACTTTGAGACCAACTCAGCTAGTTAAGTCCATGAAGAACTACTTCGATGGCATTGGAGATCCATACGATCATGTGGCTGAGTTTAGACAAGTCCTGAGAGCTGAACAAGTGGAGGATCTATTCACGCAGTACAATGCCTTTGGTCTAACCCTTAGGAACACTGCCCTGACATGGTTTTAGCCACTAAACGAGAGACAGTTCAGGAGCATAGACCAACTCCTAGAGGCTTTCATTATTGAATTCTCAAAGAGTGGCATAAGACATAATACCTCCTCACTGATTCACAGCTTCAAGCAAACCCCTCAAGAGACCGTGAGACTTGCAGGAAGGAGATTTAGGCAATATCTTGAAAGATGCCCTGTCCCTGAGCTACTCACACCAGCTAAGCAAGTGGCTTTATTCTTGGATGGATTGCTAAGTACCAAATTAAGATCATATGTGTACTTGAAGGACCCTAGGACCATAGAAGAGTGTGTACGCATGTGTATTGACATTGAGGACAACCTAGGGGAGGAGTTAGAGCTTTCCAAGATATACAAAGATTCAGATAGTGCCTCTAGCCTCTCTTCCACGCAATCCACATCGATTGAGGAACTTGCAGAGAAAGTTGCTCAAAAACTAGGTGTCTCTAGCAAACAAATTCCGAGATTTGCCCCGGTGAAAAGATGCTATACTTGTGGGGGTGACCATATGGCAAATGTATGTCCCATTATGGCTCATCCCCAAGTAAATTCTAGTAGCCAGTACTGCACCATAGAACGGAGGTACACCAATCACACCGCGCAAGATTGCCCATACAACAAGCAGGCGGTTAGGCAACCCTACCCTCAGCCATACCCTCAGCAAGGAAGATACCAGAACCCGTACCCTCCACAGCCATATGACAGGCCACAACAATCTTATCAGCAACCATACCAAAACCAACAAAGGCCTCAGCCTGTGTTAGCACAACAACCCCCTACCCCAGCTAATGTGATCCTAGTAAAATATGCAGCAGTAGAGGAAAACTTGAATAGAGCTATAGTCCCTGTAACACCACTGCTTTCTGAAAGTGACCTCAGTGACCATAGCTTTGATTCTACACATGTCGATAGTCCCCATGCTTACTACATGCAATCTCCTGAACATGGTGAGTCCTACTACAGTGAGGAACCGAGTGAACTTAGTTGGGAGTCAGATTACACAAATGTCATGTATACGAACCCCAACCCTAGGCGTCAACCTAAGCAAGTAAGACCTCCATTCCCAAGAGGACCGTGCTACAGATGTCAGGGAGATCATCTCATTCGTGATTGTCCCTTACCTTCACTTACACAACCCCAGTCAGTGACAATTCAAGGCTTTTGCCAAGAATGTGGAAAGGAGCATCTCTTACGAGATTGCCCTAAGAATCCTAATAATATGTCAAAAATCACTCCTATTAACATTATTGGGTTGGTGGTAGATTCCACAGGAAGTGTGACATCCACCGCACCAGTACAAGTAGTGACTAGAGCTCAGGCATTGCAACAGGACCAAGGGGTAAACCAGGATAAGAACCCAGAGGCTAGTGAAACCGAGAGCATGACAAAGAAAAGGACTAGAGAGTGGAAAGATAGTCGGGAAAGAATGAAAATACAATGGGCTAAAAAGATGAGTGAACTTGAGGAACGCATAAGAGAAACCAAAGCCAGGATAACTGAACTCATATCTCAAACTCCCTCTCACACTACCCCCACCACCACCATTCCCATCGCCATCTGACCCGCCACCTTCCAACCCACCTCATACGATTCCACCACCCCCTAGAGTAGGATCAGTATTAGCTGATCCCACTCCTGAAGACATAGACATGATGCTTAAAGCATATCAGGCCAGAATCCAAGAAGGGCCAAATGTCACGGATCATGACAAGTGCTACCCTAGAGCTGACCTAGAGATAGAAAGAACCAAGCTTTGCGCGAAAATGGTCGCATTGGCTCAGACTATGTTTGAAGCCAGTCGCCTTTTCAATTACTCGGGCTCAGCCAAGACGCAATTACACTTAGATGGACTCCTAGAGAAGTTAGAGGGCATAATTGCAAGATCTGCCAAGGAAGAAAAAAATCAAGAAAGAGATAAAGCAAGCAAAAACATGACCCATCCCCCATCGGAAGCTTATGTGCCCAATTCCACTGAACCAGACAACCCCCCTTCCCTAGGAAGGATAGAGAATCTAATGGCACAATCACAAAAGGAACTCGCCCCTCAACACCATGACAAGGCTAGTGAAAGAGCAGGTCTTCCTACCCAGAAAGCCTATGTGCCTGAGGCCTACGTGCCTAACTCTACGGAGCCAGACACCTCTTCTTCTATGAATCAATACACACCAGAATTCTTACGTGAGATTCAAGAAGACAAATGGGCTAAAGAAAGTGAAGTCCCTCCTCCCATTGAACTTGTGGATGATGCACATGACCAATTCCCACAAGACATCCCATCCATTTATGGGGAGCAGGAGAGCACCCAATCTCAAGAAAGATTAGACTTCGAGTCTAATTCTTTACAAGAACTACCCCATTTCACAGGCCCATGGGAAGCAAAGTCCACCTGTATGAGAGCACCTACAGTCATGGTGAGAAACGAAGATTCAGTCATACCTAGGAACACAGAGGTAGTGAAGAACACCAAAGTGCAGTGCAATCTCACTTTGGAAGAGCTGCTTAAGGTTAGACCAGAAGTATGGGAACATGTAGCCAAACAAGTACCAGAGATAGCAAAACCTCGTTCCCAGGTAGGATCACATAGGACAGTGCCAGAGATACCCTTGGATAAGATATGAGATATGTGTGAAGGTGAAGAAGGGAACACCTATCTTCCCATTAACTACCAGGAGTACACCACCAAGGCAATTTTGGACTCAGGTGCCGGAGTTGCAATTGCCACCACTTCCCTATGGAAGCGTTGGGGCAAGCCAGCACTCAGGCCAATGAGAATGAAATTGTAGATGGCCGATGGTCATATCGAGAGGCCCTTAGGATTGCTAGAAGGAATAACTCTCACCACCTGTGGTGTCGAGTTCGAGCATACCTTTGCCATATGTGATTTTAGCAAGAACCATGCCTATGAGATGATCTTGGGACGACCTTTTATGCGACAGTTGCAAGTGGTACAGGATTGGGGAACCAATTCTTTGTACCTGCAGCACTTAGGTGTTACGACCAAAGTCAATCTTAAGGATTACTCTCATAGAGATGTACCACCTATTCAATGGAATCCCATCCATAGAGCCAAAGATGAGACAGAATCGGTGCATTCCCTAGGATCAGGATCCTCATGGATGCATGAAGACACTCACTTATGGATGTGTAAGGTAGCAGTAGAAGAAGAGAAGAGAGAAAAAGCTAGGGAGATAGGTGCAAAAGAAACCCATAGATCAATCCAAGACCCAGCCTATGCACCTGTAGTTTTTCGAGACGAAGAATTCGAACCCCACGGCTGGGCAGAAATTCTAGCAACCATGGATGTAGCCATCAATGAAGAACAATGGACACCTCACTGTGATGAGGATGGCTATGACATTTCAGTCTTCTCCATAGAGCCAATCATGGGAGAGGCAGTTCTAGAAGAATGCGAACCTAGCCCTGATGCAATTGAGGATGCAAGTGACTCCGATCTAGAGTCAATCATTATGGACCCACCTTTTGCATCAGATGAAGAATACTTCCATGAAGTAGAATTTCAACCCCAGAGGCATGGAGAGCTTACAAATGATGTAAGATTAGCCACACATGTGACCCTGAAGGAAGAAGGAAAGAAACGAAAGAAGAGAGAAGTCTCACCAGAAGAGGAAGAATCTTTGTTTGAGGTCCCAAAAAATTTTAAGAAGTATGAGATAGACGACAGGAGAGTCATGATAAGAATGCCTAAACGAGAGGCACAATCAGGAGAGGCCTATGATAACAAAGAAACCACCAAGAAAATAGTAGTGGCCCTAGAAGAAGGAGAGGAGAGATGCACCTACATAGGCCATGACCTAACAGAGGAAGAAGAGCATGCGTTAATAGCCTTGCTAAGAGAATACAGAGATGTATTCGCTTGGAGTTACAAGGATTTGAAAGGTGTTGACCCTGACATATGCTCACACACTATCCCCATGACCTCAAATGCCAAACCCTCTAAGAAAAAGCCATATACATATAATGATAATTACGCTACCAAGATTAAAGAGGAGATAGATAGACTGGTTGAAGCTGGATTTATCTATGAAATTGAGCACACTGAGTGGGTATCCCCCATCGTAGTGGTGCCCAAGAAAAATGGAAAGCTGCGCGTATGCATTAACTTGAAGAAGGTCAATGCAGCCACAATTCGAGATAACTATCCGCTTCCCATCACAGAAACATCTCTTAGAAAGAGTGGCAGGCAAGGAAGTGTACAACTTCCTTGATGGATTTTCGGGTTACAATCAAGTAGCCATAGCTCTAGAGGATCAGCATAAGACAGCCTTTGCCACAGAATGGGGCATTTTTGCTTTTAGAGTAATGCCATTTGGGCTTACCAATGCACCAGCGACCTTCCAGAGGCTGATGTGCCATGTATTTAAGGAGTTCCTGAGGAAGAATTTAGAAGTCTATGTTGATGACCTTTGTGCTCATTCCAACATCAGACAAACCCATATTCCTGAACTTAGACAAATCTTTGACAAATGTAGAGAATATCAAGTGTGTCTGAACCCAGAAAAGTGCATCTTTATGGTCAGGCAAGGCAAGATTCTGGGACACATAGTGTCAAAGAATGGCATATCCACTGATGAAGAGAAAGTGAGAGCCATCGCTGAGTTACCTAGGCCAAAGAATGTCAAGGAAGTACAGGCTTTCATGGGGCATTGTGGATATTACCGACGGTTTATACACATGTATGCCATCATAGCAAAGCCTCTGTATGGACTTTTGACTAACTTTGAGTGGACTGACGAATGTGAGAATTCCTTCCAGGAGCTTAAACAAAGATTATGTTCAGCACCAATCTTGACCACACCAGATTGGAATAAGCCATTCCATGTTCACGTGGATGCATCCAATTATGCTATTGGGTGTGTGCTTGCTCAACCTACTAGTGAAGGTAATATGGATCTTCCAATTGCCTATGCCAGTAGACAATTGAATGCAGCTGAACGAAATTACACCACTACTGAGAGAGAAGGCTTAGGCATGGTATATGCAGTCAAGAAATTTAGACACTATTTGCTTGCAAATAAGTTTAATTTTTTTACTGACCACCAAGCATTGTTATATCTAGTGAACAAGCCATGCAATACAGGAAGATTAGTAAGATGGTTTCTCTTACTAATGGAATATGATTTCGAGGTTGTGGTAAGGAAAGGGAGGACTCATTTGAGAGCTGATCATCTTTCTAGGCTCACATCTGGAGAAGCCCCACAAGGAGTATCAGATGACCTTCCTGATGCTTACTTGTTTAACTTGGAAGTGGTACCGCAGTGGGCTAAGCCATTAGTGCCAGTATTGACATACGGACCTAACCATCCAGTAATAAACACGTAGGATAGGGAGGTAGTAAAAGCCCAAAAGTATCACATCATGGCAGGAACTATGTAGAAGCACACAGATCAAGGAATCTTGGCTTGTTGTGTAGAAGAGGACGAGTACACTAAATGGTTGCATTTAGCACATGTAGGTGCATTAGAGCAACACTACTCAAAGCAATGAACCTTACAGACACTAAGGAGACTAGGAGTACATTGGCCAACTATGGAAGCTGATGTCGAAAAGTTGTGCAAGGAATGCCCTATCTGCTGCACTAAACCACCTGTGGAACATGCCACTCTTTATCAAGTGTCCATAGTGCCAGATTGGAGTGAACCACTAGTATCCTTCGTGAGGACGAAAACATTCCCTCTAGACATGACTCTGGCTAGGCAAAGGAGTTTAGAACAAGAAGCCCAGGATTACTCACTCATTGGTGATAATCTCTACAAGCGTGGTAAGGATGGTTACCTGAGACTATGTGTCCATGAGAGTGAGTATCTCAAGATCTTGGACACTGCTCACCAAGGTGTAGCAGGAGGACACTTTGGACCAGATCGGGTGATCAAGGCAATACTATTTGCGGGCTTCTGGTGGCCGACCCTTCACATGGATGCACACACCTATGTGAAACGCTGTGATGTCTGTCAGAGAACTCAATATCCTATACGTAAAGATGAGATGCCACTGAAACCTATGATGGGTGGACGTGCATTCTCTAAGTGGGGAATAGACTTCGTAGGTCCTATTAATCCCCCAGCTAAGGGTTCCCATGCAGAATATATCATTGTTACGACAGACTATCTAACAAAGTGGGTAGAGGTAAAAGCCACGACGAAGAACGATGCTCAAACAACTGCTAAATTCTTGTTTGAGAATGTATTCACAAGATACGGGCTACCTATAGAACTAGTAAGTGATAGAGGCACTCACTTCTTGAACAAAGTGATTGAAAATCTACTCCAAGAATTCTTGGTAGTTCATAAGAAGTCTGCCCCCTATCACCCTCAAGCAAATGGCCAGGCTGAGAGCACCAACAAGATCTTATGCAATGTACTGACGAAATTAGTGAACAATAAACGCTCTGACTGGGACAAACAGCTACACCATGTTGTTTGGGCATACCGAGTCGCCTACAAAACGGTACTCCAAGCCACCCCCTTTCAGATGGTATTTGGCCAAAACACCGTGCTACCTTTGGACTTCTTAATACCTACATTGAAAGTAGCACAAGAGCACGAATGGACGGGTCATGAACTATCCTCTAGACTTTTTGACCTTGAACGATTAGGAGAAACAAGACTGAGGGCAGCTGCAGGGATATATGCAGCAAAGAAACGACAGAAGGCATACTTTGATGCCCACGTTAAGGATAAAGGGTTAAAGGCAGTCGACTTAGTGTTAGTCTACACATTGAAGCAACATGCGAGGAAACTGGAAAAGAGAGGCTACGGACCCATGATCATTAACAGAATCTCAACAAGTGGAGCAGTGCAACTAGCCACATTAGAAGGCGATGTTCTTCCAAGTTACATCAGCGGATGCAGAGTCAAGTTGTATCAGGAACCTCTCACAGAGGAAATGCTAAGTCGACTCAATACTGCTAAGAAACGCAAAGAGGAAGAAAAGCGAATTCGAGAAGAAGCTCAAGCAGAAGCCCTAGAGCGCATACGGAGAATGAAATTAAGAAGACAAGGTAGAGAGCACCCTAGGCAAGATGCATATGCAGATCAAGGATATGACGTGGCTATGTGTGAAGTTTCAGGTATTAGCTCACATAGGATAACTGATCGACGTCCTTTCATAACCTTAGATATAGGACAAGGAAAGAGTGCAAGGACTGTAAGAGCCTTGATTGATTCAGGTGCAGCCACTAGTGCTGTTAAATTGTCTTACTGTCAAGAGTTGCAATTAACTGTCAATCCTGTGGAAGCATATCTCATAGGATTGGGAGGCGTGGAAACCCCTTGCATGGGCGAGGTGGAACTTCCCCTCTATATTCATGATGAGGCAATGACAGTTAAAGTACTAGTATGTCAAGATGAGGACCTCACTGAACCCCTTGTCTTGGGTCAAGACTGGATCTATGACCAAGCAGTCAACTTAAACCTAAGGAGTGGACTTCTTCAGGTATGGGTGAATCAAACTAGAATTACAATTGAGTTAAATAATGGAGCACTCAAGGAACTAGGAAAGGCACAGACTCCTGGTCCCTCCAGGGGTACACATGAAGTTGACCATGCTGTTCTTGTCCAAGGCTATGTGATACAGAAGAACGAAGATCTCAAAGAAGGAGTCAGAACCTCAATGGAACTCCCTTCTTTTCCAAAGGCCAGAAGGAGGCAGCAACTAAGGGCAAATCAATCACTGAAGATTCTCCAGGTGAGAGACCAAAAGAACGCGCGAAGCAGAACAACTCAGCCGATGAAACAAATGTGGGTGCGGAAGGACGAGCTGCCGACTGTAACTAAGTCGCAACAATGGTCTCAACTTCCTATTAGTAATCAACGACTTGATGCTAATAAGAGGACTCCTAAAACCTCTGTCGAGAAATTGAAATCCATTTGGGTACCCAAGAGGTCGATGAAGGCTGACCCACAATCAAGACAAATTTGGGTGCCTAAGGCTTGCTTGCGGGCTCAACTAACCCCACACAATTCACATCATACATGACAGGGTTCACTCACTCAAGCAGCCGCCACCCACTGTTGTCTGATACACTCGAACACACTGCCACCTAGAAGCACGCACAGACTCACTCGTAAATGGGTCCCAATGACACAACAACTCCCAGCAGAATTACTCATGCAACCCTCTCGAATCTCCACAAAACCAAGACCAAAAGCCATTCATGGTGTTTGGCAACCTAAGACTTGTAATAAACCCCCCGACCCCAATCTGTGAATTCATCTCCACTTACTAACTGCATTAGTCAGACAGTGCATCTTTCCATCTAGCTCCTAGGACTATCCAGGCATTAACTACACACACTGTCATCGTGCACTTACTAACCAGTGACTCATCATCTACCTCACGTTAATGTTGTAACGGGGACAACAATGGGTTTATTCTGTCCATTACGATGTTAACACCTGGTTCTATATTCTCACAGAACCAACAAGCAAGCAGGGCCATGGAAGAAGCCGGAGGTGCCAGTTCTCACGCCGGATCCAGCGCACAGATTGTGGATATAGAAACACTCCTCCTCGAACCACATCTCACTGAAAGACCGCAAGAACTTCAAGCTGTGCATGTACTCCCAGTTCAAGATCCTCCCTAGGGGCACACCTCTCAAGTGGGCAAACACGCTCATTGGCTCAATGATGTTGCAGGACCATTGGGTGATGGAACCTATTTTTGGGAAGCTGAACTGGAGTTTAATGGTAAATGGGGACGCTACCATTTTTTCACGTGCGAATTTGAGAGCTATCAGAATGCCGAAGTAATGCCTTCAGTATGGACCAAAGCTGGCCTGGACAGTTATTTTAGGGCCCACTTACCGAAGCCAGATTTCTTGCGTTGTTCTTATCTTATCAGTACCATCACTCCTAGCAGGGCCAAGGGAGGCGACAACACTTTTGTGTTACCCTCACTATTGCCGGGCCACGAACTTAAAAGATTCAAACTGACCCTCAATCTGGTACGAGAAGCATTGGGCATGTATGGTATGCACATTCCTACTGAAAAGGAAACAATGGTTCCAGGCAGAATGAAACATAAAGATCTCAATAAGCTGAAGGATATGGTAGCAATGACACCGACCATCGCTCTTCACCTACGGACCGTCATGCAGCATTTTGCTTTCCCCGCCCAGGAAAGATTCACCATGCCCCAAAGAAGATATGGTTTAGCTTGTATTTGGCAGAGATAGAAAACCTCCCTATCAACGTACCACATTGGATCATAGATCAGATCCACCTAGCCCATCAACGGTGGAATAAGAAGCAGAAAAATGTGCTCCACGGGTGTTGTGCTCTGACCAAAATAATCTACGGATGTCTAGCCTATGACGTGCCTATTCAGCGAGCACTCGTATGGTCCCGGGCCCAGGAGTTCCAGAGAAGGCTATCAGCGACAGGTCCTCCATCAAAGAAGATGAGAGGGGGAGTCCAATTACCCTGCGCTCAACCAAGGGGAGCCACCACTACACCAGAAATTACCCCTCCCCAGACACGACGCATTAGACCATTCACCATTCGGCTACCAAGACCAAGTACCGAAGGACCCAATCTGGTGTTTCCACCCGTCCCATCAGACTTGGAATTTCCACAGGGCTTTACTCTCAATTCTCACTGATGAAGAAGTGGCTAGACTACTCTACGACTCTAATCTCGAGACGGAAACAGAGCGAGCTCAGGAGCCACAAACCCATACAACAACGTCAGCCCCCACCCGACCGCAAGTTGTAGAAGTCGATGTAGACGAACAAGAGACCGAACAAGAGGAAGGAGCATACGAAGAACAAGAGTATGATGAACTTTCAGAGTTAGCAAGTGCCCCCGCATATTCGGCACAAATAAAAAGACTATATCGAACCATGCAGCTAGTTCAAGAACAGCATAAAATGTCACTTGAAGCAGGCAAGAAACTCATGAACCAATTGCTGGCACAGGAAGGTGTGGATGATATGTTCATCGAGTCCATCAACCTACATGCAGATGCAGTAGGATTGGATGAGGCCATTCATGAGGCAATGGCCTACATTCACCGATTTGAGAAAGGAGTTCCCGCCCGTCCCATGAGATCCGGGAAACAAATTCATATCAATGTATCAGCACCAGGAAATACAACGCAAACAGACAAACATCAGGAAGCACCACTGTCACCACCCTCCCCACCCCTCACTACACAACTCACTCCACCACGTGACACTATCGCCACCACGTCTAATATCACCACAATCTTCATGCGAATTCCACTCTCTCCGAGAATCCAATTCGGCGGAGTCACTATGCCCACCTTCACCACTCTCTTCACTAACGTCACATCCACCCCACCCACGGTCCCCATCTACACGGTCACTCAAACATTTGACACTATGGAAACATCTCCTGCCACAGCACCACTCCCTTCCCCCATGCAACCTCCGTCCCCCATACCCCCTCCACCCACATCTCCACTTGACTCCACATCATTCACAACTCCCTTTCCCGTCCCTATTCCCCCTGCATCTTCATCTCTCCCTGCATCATTTAATGTAAATAGTATATTTCTAGCTTTAAATCAATGTGTCTATCAACTTCAGAAGGAGTATCGAGCTCTCGACGATTGTTATCATCAAGTGATCACTACCAATCAGAAACTTCAGAGCCGCCTCATAGCGATCGAGGAAGAAAATGCAGAACTCAACCAACATTACACCACGCTCGAACATGCCCACCAAACACTCCTAGAAACTCCCCAACCATCACAACAGCCGAGCACCAAACAACTCGAGGCCTTGCTGGAAGTATACCAAGCTGATAATCTCAGAGTCCGGCGTAACTTGGCACTCCTCAGAAAACACATGGCAACCGCCCTTGAAGAGAACAAGAGACTGCAGCAGCAAAATGAAGCAAATCTAGAAGCAGCAATGGAAGGCTCTCCCCACGACATTGATCCAGAGCAGTTTAAAGCCGTACCCTCAGAGACAATGAAGACCATCTTGGAAAGCTATGCGGATCTATTAGACGCTCATGATGAGTTGGAAAGGGAACGTGATGAGCTACGTGGCCAGCTCAAGGAACAGGAGGCTCCAACCACGGTAATAGAACCGGCCTCGACTTCAGAGGAAGTGAAGGCATTGACAGAACAGGTGGTTGAGCTCCAGAAAAAGTTACTAGAGTATGAAAGGCAACCCTCTCCAGTTATAGAACCTGAGCCAGAAGACTTGGTTCCCATTGAGGTAGATGATTCGTACGAGGAACCATACGTTCCTATGCCAATGCCAGGCGGGCAACAAACCTCAGAGGGAATGGATACCTTAGAAGTGGAAGCACCTGAATGGCTTCAGTCATTAGAGAAGACAACGAGCACCCACGATGAACGAGTCGCAATACAGATCCAATCATTAGCCAAATTAGAAGACACTGTCATCAAGTCCGAGTATTTCAGACGTATGTCCCATCACAGGTGGATAGGGACCAATGATGATCAGTATGTGCCATATTGCATATTATTGGCTGATTACAACGTAGAGATCCAACGACAATGTGGGAAAGCCCCCACCTTTGCCACCCAGTTTGGCCCCGACGATATACCAGAGAGTGCTAAAAGAGGATCTATTCATCAACCCACTTGGAGGATCCGTCTCTTAGAGACTTATCCTGAAATGGTACGAACCTGGAATAACATGCCTCTCTTTATTAAGTACAATCCTTGTTATGCCCCAGTCCTACGAAGACGCACATGGCCCGAATTCACCATTGCTGTCAAGAACATCAAAGGCTGTGCCAAGTGGCTAAATTATGTTTATCTAGCACCTCCCCGAGGACCTCCCACTGTAAATTACATGATTTCTACTATCAGGCACTGGAGCACTCGACTACGCAATACACCCGATGTGATGGCACAAATGTGTATGAAAATATTTGAATTAATGCTGATCACATTCAGGACATTTAAAAACATTAAGGATCCCCACTTCTCAGGAGCAGGCTTCGTTACAGGCAACCAAGACCTAGTTTACGACATGAGCACCACCCCATCAATAGAAGTAATATATGCTTGGCACGCCAGAATAAAGTACCTCCCAGTGTCAGAGAGATTTACTCTCCTCATTTGAAGACACAATCCGACTCAAAAGGATCATATTTAGAAATAGGATCGACCTCCTATCGCAAATGCACCACAAAAGCCTTGTATATTTATCAAAGATAAGCCAGAGATTACAAGGAGAAAAGGGAGATAATTCATTTTCTAATGGAAGACACATTACAGGACATTATCTAGAGCAAGATTGAAATGGAACTTAATTATATGATGAAGCACTATGAAACGATCGATGCCCAATAATAAAGATTGATGCAAGTTCAAAGTGATCGGAAGCTTGAATTGTTTATGGCAAATGCTTTGGAGAATTGGGCGGAGAATACCACACGCATGTAAAAGACATTGTGAATCATTTAAATTGAGTATATATATAAAATAGTATTAGAGATGGCCACGTGCTTTTTGGGGCGCAAGTTTTGATGAGAGTTACTAGTTCTCCCACTTTAATTTTAGAATTGTTAAGGAACTGTTTAGATGGCAAGAACGACATGCACAGGACGAAAAGTGTAAGTCATACCTACTGAAAATAGGAGGTTGCATGCACGACGAGGAGAGATTTGTTGCATTTTTCAGAGGTGGCGCATAAAAAGGTGATCGGGAGAGAAGAAAGAAAGGAAGGGGAAGAAAGGCCATTTCACTATGCTTATCGGGCGGACTTGGGCATGATCTGAAGGGAACAGGGAGGCCAAGTTTCATGTTGAAAAATCTGGCAGAGTACGCGACTGTGGGAAAAGGAGCACTATCTACTCCGTGGATCACTGTTGATCAGAGAAGATCAAAGAGTAGTGGAGGTGACACGCACATATCTATGAGGGAAGAGAAGAACAACATACGATCGGCTGCGCTTCATAGAGGGAGAAAACAAAAGGAGGACAACTCAACGTTTTGTTTTTGGCGTGGAAATTCTGTCAGAACGCAATTCTGAAGGGGAAGATTGATGCAGGTTTTGAGGTGGTTGAAGGACGGCATGTTGAAATTTACGGAAGACAACTCTTGTTTCAATAAGAAGACAAGCGAGTTTCACCTGTAATCTGAACTCAAAAACAATTATAGGATCGAAACGGCATTTTGTATGCTTGATCAAAAGAGGAACAGAGGATAGTAGTGAGAAAAAAGGCACAGAATTCTGGAAGAAGGGACCCGTTGCAAAGAAGGCACTCTATACTGGAGTCTTCATCCATCAACGATAGGAACTCTGAAGCAATCTCGACAAAGTTCTGTCATCCCTATGATTGCGCGGACTCCATGCTGAACAACCTCAAGAGTGTTCTCTAACGCTGAATATGGTATGTTCTGACGTTGCCTGAACTCAAACTTATCTTTCGATGCCCGCATAATCATATGGATCTAGGAAAGATGTTCAGCTATCTGACTCTCACTATATGGATGATGATTGATTCCGATAATTTTGAAGTTCATCTGAATACAATAGTGCTCGGTAGCTTCTCGGACAGTGATAGTGCTATTTGATGCAGTGATAGTGCTCTTTGATAGCGCTAATACGTTTTCATCTGCAATATGTATGATCTGCTATTTAATCTATGCCCCAACTCTTGCTTCATGTGCGCCTCGGCTTTGAGAGGCCCGATTATAATGCTCTTATGTTTGCTGATACCGAAACACCCACGCTTCAAATTGAGAGCATGTGAAGAAGAATTCAACTTCTTCTTAGTGCTCACAAAAGGGAAGTAGGGGAAATAGACAGCCACGAACAGACTAGATACTATAAGGGAAAGCCGATGCCAGTAAGCGTGAGATAAAGGGCTACTTCTGAGAGATCGTGCGAGCATTATTTAGATAGGGAGAAGAAAAGAAACCGTGAAACGTGCACAGAGAAGAGATCTTGAAAACGCATGTGAAGATGAGCACGCACTGCGCAAAGTCTGAAAGGAATTGCATGTTTTTGTGACTAAAGAACTTTTATACCAGATGCAATACACAGTACATAGAGTATTAAACTGAAAAGAGTTTGTTTATGAACCGTTCCCATGCTCACTGTGAAGATGAAGCCAAGTTTTGTTTAGAATATGAAAGTGTCAATAATTTTGTGTGCGCATCTACCATCATCACTGAACTATTGCATTTAAACCATAAATCATCACTGTCATAAACCATATGAATTGTTGCACTCTCCAATAAACCCAGATCTAATCGCTTCATGTAATATATAACATCATCTTAGACGCCTTCATTAATACGTTTCACGGACGGATATACCAACGACATCTACTGAACAACTGCTTAAATTAATCAACAATGGATTTCATCTGCAACGAATAAGTCATGAAGACTGTCGCTTTATACTTGTAATTATGTCCATTATTCAAGGTGCTTCAAAGGAATGACCCATTTCGATCACTTTTTTTTTGTGATAAATGTTTTTTTTTATATAGCTCAATTATCAAAGGGGCGCAGACGTGGGAAAGCATGTATGTAAAAGGAGAACCATTTTTTTATATGTTTGTGATCAGTTTGTAAGAAGATTTGTTTTACTCTTTCAATACTTTTGAATTCAACGCAAAAGATATGGCTTTATCATTGTTTTTTATCAGAGACAATATCTAATTAAATACTGGTATTCGCGTCTGTCTGATGAATTTTGCATAATGGTCCAGCTGCTTAGAAGGCCATTAACCCTCACGTCGCTTTACTA
Source organism: Ceratopteris richardii (assembly GCA_020310875.1). Classification (NCBI taxonomy): domain Eukaryota; kingdom Viridiplantae; phylum Streptophyta; class Polypodiopsida; order Polypodiales; family Pteridaceae; genus Ceratopteris; species Ceratopteris richardii. The sequence goes on along the minus strand of CM035429.1, from coordinate 34,696,714 downwards.
AAGCTTTGAATCTTCTAAAATCAATAATCATTGTTCATAAGATGTTCTAAAATAATTCTTATTCTTTCTTATTAAGGACCATCGTTTGAATTCTGTTAGCCTACTTATATAATTCGAATCCTTGGAGTAGCAGCGTTGACCTTAAAATTCATTTGTTCTTCAAGATTGATATAATGGATTAAATTATTTTCATGTGTCGATATATAAGACCTTCACTTTGTCAGGAAGTTAGAAAATTGATATGCATATGATTTGCAATGGACAAAATATAAGTTAAGTCTTTGAACATGTGTGATAACATATTTGGTTCCAAAACACCTATGGATATGTTAAATTGTTTGCAATTAGAAACTAATATTCTTGTTACTTTAAAATTATTCTTTTGAGTCTCTTTACACCTGATATGATAAATTATTTTGCAATAAAAAGGCTCATAAATTTTTCTTGAGTGGTGATCCTCTTATCCTTGAGTTCCCACTTCCTCCTGAGCTTGCTCCAAGCACCCTGCGTGCGCCGTATTTTTTGGCGGTCGCCCTGATCCACCGACCGTCGTTTTCGCTCCGACACTTTGAACCCGACGTGAAAATCAAACGGCACGGCAATCTCAGGTGATGTATGTTAAAATTTCTGTTTAGAAGTAAGCATGTTCTTTCAGGTCGAAACAAAAAAAAAAACATAAAACAATATGAAATGACGGGAGTTTATTTTCTTTCTTCCTTATCAAAAAAGATATGAAATGATGGGAGTTTATCTTTCTCCCTTATAAAAAAAGATGTGAACTGACGGGAGTTTATTTTCTTTCTTCCTTATCAAAAAAGATATGAAATGATGGGAGTTTATCTTTCTCCCTTATAAAAAAAGATATGAACTGACGGGAGTTTATTTTCTTTCTTCCTTATCAAAAAAGATATGAAATGACGGGAGTTTTTCTTTCTCCCTTATAAAAAAAAGATATGAACTGACGGGAGTTTATTTTCTTTCTTCCTTATCAAAAAAGATATGAAATGACGGGAGTTTATCTTTCTCCCTTATCAAAAAAGATATGATATGAACGGGAGTTACAACCTACTTCCTCATCAAAAAGGTATTTATATGAGAATTCTTTTTACTTTCTTCCTTAATAAAAAGAAAAATTATGAATTTTATTAATGATGCAAATATTGCTTTTCTAATCAATGTTTTGAGTGGTTTAATGCAGGTCAAGCAAGAACAATGTTTCTCACAAGTGTTTGAAGATGAGTTATTTTTCAGGTTTAGGATGAAGAATGGGAGTTTATTGGCAAACCAAGTTTTCTTCAAGAATAGATCATGAAAAACCTTTTACTTCCAGTTTTGCACCATTTTGTTTCATTTTGCATTTAAAGTATGCATCATATTATGTACAAACACATGTTGAGTTTCTCCCTTAGGTGCACGTTCATGTGCACCAATATCAAATGTAACATGCATTATGAAATCTGCGAGCAAATTCTAAGTATAGGAGATAGAAATCCTCTTCATCAAAAGCTCTTATCCCTTCTGCACCATAATTTTGAAAATGCATTTAAAGTATGCATGTGGTAGGGTCACACTACATGACCATGCATCTAGGCACGATCTGATCTATACCCATGCACATATGAGAGACTGTCAGGATGAATGTATATTCACATTGCTCTGTATGTGAGTGAGTGCACAATCCTCACCATCCGAAGCCTTTTCCCTTGCTCATTGCACCATATTTGTTCTCTATGCATTTTTAAAGTATGCATTTATAGGGCTAATTCCACGGCCTGCATAAGGCACTTTGATTTTAAAACCCATGCACATATATTATACTATGAAATTGACTTTTATCATTAAGCAGAAAACAGGTCTTAGTTTGGCGCATCCGGAGGAAGCACAGGTTTGGTGGGGGTGGATGTCGGAGAGATTTACTCTCCTCATTTGAAGACACAATCCGACTCAAAAGGATCATATTTAGAAATAGGATCGACCTCCTATCGCAAATGCACCACAAAAGCCTTGTATATTTATCAAAGATAAGCCAGAGATTACAAGGAGAAAAGGGAGATAATTCATTTTCTAATGGAAGACACATTACAGGACATTATCTAGAGCAAGATTGAAATGGAACTTAATTATATGATGAAGCACTATGAAACGATCGATGCCCAATAATAAAGATTGATGCAAGTTCAAAGTGATCGGAAGCTTGAATTGTTTATGGCAAATGCTTTGGAGAATTGGGGAGAATACCACACGCATGTAAAAGACATTGTGAATCATTTAAATTGAGTATATATATAAAATAGTATTAGAGATGGCCACGTGCTTTTTGGGGCGCAAGTTTTGATGAGAGTTACTAGTTCTCCCACTTTAATTTTAGAATTGTTAAGGAACTGTTTAGATGGCAAGAACGACATGCACAGGACGAAAAGTGTAAGTCATACCTACTGAAAATAGGAGGTTGCATGCACGACGAGGAGAGATTTGTTGCATTTTTCAGAGGTGGCGCATAAAAAGGTGATCGGGAGAGAAGAAAGAAAGGAAGGGGAAGAAAGGCCATTTCACTATGCTTATCGGGCGGACTTGGGCATGATCTGAAGGGAACAGGGAGGCCAAGTTTCATGTTGAAAAATCTGGCAGAGTACGCGACTGTGGGAAAAGGAGCACTATCTACTCCGTGGATCACTGTTGATCAGAGAAGATCAAAGAGTAGTGGAGGTGACACGCACATATCTATGAGGGAAGAGAAGAACAACATACGATCGGCTGCGCTTCATAGAGGGAGAAAACAAAAGGAGGACAACTCAACGTTTTGTTTTTGGCGTGGAAATTCTGTCAGAACGCAATTCTGAAGGGGAAGATTGATGCAGGTTTTGAGGTGGTTGAAGGACGGCATGTTGAAATTTACGGAAGACAACTCTTGTTTCAATAAGAAGACAAGCGAGTTTCACCTGTAATCTGAACTCAAAAACAATTATAGGATCGAAACGGCATTTTGTATGCTTGATCAAAAGAGGAACAGAGGATAGTAGTGAGAAAAAAGGCACAGAATTCTGGAAGAAGGGACCCGTTGCAAAGAAGGCACTCTATACTGGAGTCTTCATCCATCAACGATAGGAACTCTGAAGCAATCTCGACAAAGTTCTGTCATCCCTATGATTGCGCGGACTCCATGCTGAACAACCTCAAGAGTGTTCTCTAACGCTGAATATGGTATGTTCTGACGTTGCCTGAACTCAAACTTATCTTTCGATGCCCGCATAATCATATGGATCTAGGAAAGATGTTCAGCTATCTGACTCTCACTATATGGATGATGATTGATTCCGATAATTTTGAAGTTCATCTGAATACAATAGTGCTCGGTAGCTTCTCGGACAGTGATAGTGCTATTTGATGCAGTGATAGTGCTCTTTGATAGCGCTAATACGTTTTCATATGCAATATGTATGATCTGCTATTTAATCTATGCCCCAACTCTTGCTTCATGTGCGCCTCGGCTTTGAGAGGCCCGATTATAATGCTCTTATGTTTGCTGATACCGAAACACCCACGCTTCAAATTGAGAGCATGTGAAGAAGAATTCAACTTCTTCTTAGTGCTCACAAAAGGGAAGTAGGGGAAATAGACAGCCACGAACAGACTAGATACTATAAGGGAAAGCCGATGCCAGTAAGCGTGAGATAAAGGGCTACTTCTGAGAGATCGTGCGAGCATTATTTAGATAGGGAGAAGAAAAGAAACCGTGAAACGTGCACAGAGAAGAGATCTTGAAAACGCATGTGAAGATGAGCACGCACTGCGCAAAGTCTGAAAGGAATTGCATGTTTTTGTGACTAAAGAACTTTTATACCAGATGCAATACACAGTACATAGAGTATTAAACTGAAAAGAGTTTGTTTATGAACCGTTCCCATGCTCACTGTGAAGATGAAGCCAAGTTTTGTTTAGAATATGAAAGTGTCAATAATTTTGTGTGCGCATCTACCATCATCACTGAACTATTGCATTTAAACCATAAATCATCACTGTCATAAACCATATGAATTGTTGCACTCTCCAATAAACCCAGATCTAATCGCTTCATGTAATATATAACATCATCTTAGACGCCTTCATTAATACGTTTCACGGACGGATATACCAACGACATCTACTGAACAACTGCTTAAATTAATCAACAATGGATTTCATCTGCAACGAATAAGTCATGAAGACTGTCGCTTTATACTTGTAATTATGTCCATTATTCAAGGTGCTTCAAAGGAATGACCCATTTCGATCACTTTTTTTTTGTGATAAATGTTTTTTTTTATATAGCTCAATTATCAAAGGGGCGCAGACGTGGGAAAGCATGTATGTAAAAGGAGAACCATTTTTTTATATGTTTGTGATCAGTTTGTAAGAAGATTTGTTTTACTCTTTCAATACTTTTGAATTCAACGCAAAAGATATGGCTTTATCATTGTTTTTTATCAGAGACAATATCTAATTAAATACTGGTATTCGCGTCTGTCTGATGAATTTTGCATAATGGTCCAGCTGCTTAGAAGGCCATTAACCCTCACGTCGCTTTACTAAAGCTTTGAATCTTCTAAAATCAATAATCATTGTTCATAAGATGTTCTAAAATAATTCTTATTCTTTCTTATTAAGGACCATCGTTTGAATTCTGTTAGCCTACTTATATAATTCGAATTCTTGGAGTAGCAGCGTTGACCTTAAAATTCATTTGTTCTTCAAGATTGATATAATGGATTAAATTATTTTCATGTGTCGATATATAAGACCTTCACTTTGTCAGGAAGTTAGAAAATTGATATGCATATGATTTGCAATGGACAAAATATAAGTTAAGTCTTTGAACATGTGTGATAACATATTTGGTTCCAAAACACCTATGGATATGTTAAATTGTTTGCAATTAGAAACTAATATTCTTGTTACTTTAAAATTATTCTTTTGAGTCTCTTTACACCTGATATGATAAATTATTTTGCAATAAAAAGGCTCATAAATTTTTCTTGAGTGGTGATCCTCTTATCCTTGAGTTCCCACTTCCTCCTGAGCTTGCTCCAAGCACCCTGCGTGCGCCGTATTTTTTGGCGGTCGCCCTGATCCACCGACCGTCGTTTTCGCTCCGACACCAGCTTGTTTTAAACAGACATTCGAGGAGATGTTCATAACGGGATTCTGGGAATATCACTCAAAAATTTTTGTACCCAGGCCTTCCCATCTCCTCCACTTATTCGCTGTGGAGAGAACCATACATTCAGAACAACTACGGGTGCCACATCCAGATGTACCAGGACCAGTGAATTGGGACACATTATTAACAGATTTAGCACGGGGGCTCAGATTAGAAGAACATCACCTCGCTTCCGACGTCGTCCAATACTACGTTCAACGAACATCTAGACAAGGGTCTGTCAGGGGTGACAGACGCGAGAGTGGTGGGGGTGTTGGCAGCAGTCAGGGAACCGAAGGAGCCACAAGACGAAGAGAGTCAGAGCGAAGGGACAGCACAAGCAGACATGGCAGTCAAAGAAGATCTGGCAAGTAGGCCATCTAAATTTTTCAGACATCAAGGAGTCGAGCACACAAGAAGACAGAGCAAGTAGGGAGCTCAAAGGTATGTATGACAAATCAATAGAGGAAATCCCTACACAAATAGTGATTTTCATCACTAAAAACCATTGTAAATATCATTTCGTATTTTTGTAGCTCCATTTTGTGCAAGCCAAGGAGTCCTTGAGCTTGAGGAGCTTTAGAAGTATTTACCTGCCAATTTTCATATTTTTTAGATCTCGTTTGAGCCCTCTAATAAGCCCTGGAACCTAATTTTTAACTAGGCCGGACACTAGGTCTGAACAGGGCCAAAGCTAGTTAAAAACTATAAAAGGAGCTAGAGAGCTCATTTTTGAGGTTGGATTGTAATTGAAGGAACCTGGAAGAGCTTTTTGAAAGTAATCTAAGAACTCCATTGCTTCTCACTCTTTGTCTTGCCGTGTGTGCGCGTGTGTGTGTATGTGTGTGCATGCTTGTGTGCTTCTCACTCACGCACTTGTGCCTCCACTTGCTCGTGGTCTTCATACCATCCTCACGTCTTCCCGGATTGACATTAAAGGAGGTGCTACTCATCACTGAGCTACAGCCGTAAGGCAGGCTTTCCCCATTTCTCCCAAATCTCCTTGGTGGCGATTCCCACTCTAGCTCTTGTGTCTAGTATAGCCCTGGTCATGTACCCATTGTAAGTGACAGGTAGACACGTATTACCTTCATCTCCTTCACTGAATTCTCCCACCTTATCAACTAGAATTTGTATCTTAGGTGAGTTTCCTTTTCCTTCCCCTTCTTTTTCATCCTTCTCTTGTCCTAATTCCATTTGGCTCGATAATTGCTTCCATAAATGTGGCTTAATTTGAAGTAATTCTTCTACGGTCAGTTTGCATTGTACTTTCATCTTCTTAAGTTCCGTTAAATTGTGAGAACTCCTTTCTGAGTTTCCCTTTCCTTTTCCATGTACTGTGGGTGCTTGGATTATCATAGACTCCTTTTCGTATTCTCCCATGTAATTAGGTAAAGTTGAAATGCTCTGAGCTTCTTCTCTATTTCTATCTAGCCTTGACACTTCCTCATATACTTCCTCCATATTAGGATTTGGTTGATAAGCTTCCACATCTAATTCCTCAAATGGAGGCTTAATCACTCCATTCTTCTTCCATTGTTCTTCTCGGATTCTGTTCCATAACTCTTTTGGCCAATCAGCTTCTAGATCAGGTATTGTTGACATCGGTTCATCTTGGGTTCTTGTTCGCTCACGCTTGTCAATATGCTCTCTAGGTTCTTTACCCTTGGCTTTGACATACTCTTTGTATTGATCCTCGGCTATCCTCATTTCTGGAAGGGCTGGGATAGTCTTTTCTAGGGTTGCCTATGCAACCTCTATAAGTTTTCTGCATAGAGCGAGCCTCTCCTTTTCTAATTCTCCTTGTGGGTAAAGTTTTTCGTGTTGCTCTACATTCGGTTCGGTTTTAATTCTAGCCTGATAAGCTTTCAACCACATGTCTAGGTCATCAGGTTTTGGGTCAGCCAAAATGGATCCTAGTTTCTCTGCTTCTTGGATAAGCGATGGAATGGGAACCTTTTCCCGAGTCATCTGTTTGTTATGCTCTTGTTTGTTTCTAGATTGTTTCCTATTTTCTTCACTCTTGTGTTTTATCCATTTATCTTTGAGCTTTTCTCTTCTTTCTTTCCATTTTTGTGTTTTAGTATTCTGAGTACTCTCACGTGGGTCCTCAGAATCTTCAACTCTTTGAATTTTGGGACTTATCGTTCTTTTGCTCTTTTGTTCCTCTTACGGTTGTTTTCCATTTTGTTCTTTCATTTGAGCTCTTGTAATGGCCTTTAAAGGCACAATATATTCCTTATCACTTCCAGATGCTTCTATCACTTCAATTACATTAATTGGTGTAGTGTCTTGGACTTTGGTTGGATTCTTAGGGCAGTCTCTGAAAAGATGTTGCTTTCCGCAATCATTGCAATATCCTTCCCAAGTTCTAGGGGGTGGTGGATTGTATAGTCGAGGACATTCTCTAATGAAAATGGTTTCCTCCGCATCTATAACAAGGTCCTCTCGGCACAGGTGATCTCATGGGTGGTCTCATGGGTGGTTGTGCTTTAGGTGCGGTATACATCAACGTTGCTACCTCTGTTCCAAAAGCCTGTTCATAACCTTCATATCCATAGTAAGCCGAATCATAAGCTGATTCATATTCTAACATATTTTCTTCATAGGGATAATAATCTCCTAGGGGCAGCTCATATCCAAGGTTCGCTCATTCTACACTGGTCATCATTGAGGTTGGCACAATGTCTCTTTCCAAATTTTCTTCTGGCTAAGCATATTTCACAGGTACCACTTGTTGCGGTTGTGACAGTTGTGGTCCTAACACTGGTTGGGGTGGTGGATATGTTACTTGTTCGTATGGTCTCGGTGCTCCTGCTGGTGCTGAATAGGGATTGTACTTGGGCATCTCATTGCCTGGCTCTCTAGTTGGATATTCGTATGGTCGATACTGAGGTGGTTGTAACAGTCATGCCTGTCTATTGAATGGGCAGTTCTCTGTGATGTGATTGGCGTATTTTTGTTATAAGTGGCAGTACAAGGCAGTTCCTTGTTGGGGTTGTCTGTTGCAAGGATATGTATGATGTGCACCGGTCCCTCCTCGCACACACATATGTGTGGGGTGATCTCCTCCACATAGACTACATCTTCGTAACATGGGCACTCTTAAAGCTGGGTGTTGGTAATTTCTATGTCCTTGAACCCCTAATTTTTTTGCTACCAACTCTGCTAATTCCTCCACATTACTGAAGTTGGATGTAATAGTACTCCAAGAGTCTTCTGATTTAGTGGGGCTGGGTGTGCTCTTGAGATCCTCAGCTAGATTATCTTCTAGGTCAATGCACTCTTGAAGACATTCACTCGGGGTTTGTAACCTTTTCACATAAACTAGCGTTCTTAGGGTTCCATTCGTGAGTCCATCCAAAAATAATGAAATCATCTTTTGTTGAGTGGGCCTTTCTGCTGTCGGGCATCTATCAACATACTGATTGAATCTTCGGGTGGCTGTTTTCACGGTTTCATTAGGGTTCTGTTTAAAGATATGGATTAAAGATGTAGAATTGTGTTTAATCCCTCTCTTAGTGAATTCCCCAATGAATTCTTGAAAGAGTTGTTCCATATTTCCAAATTGGTTGGGGTCTAATGGCTCGAACCAAGTCAGAGCCGTTCCTGTGAGAGTGAGTCCAAAATACTCCTACTGCACGAAGAAATTGTCTACTTGTTCTGCCCTTAGAACTTGTTTAAACTCAGCAATGTGATCGTAGAGGGAATTCTCTAAGATTTTGAAGAAGAAAAATCATGCCCATTAATTTGAAAATTTTGGGGCTCTTCTCTTGTGCTTTCTTTGCTCTGCAACAACCATTAAGAAATTTCATCATTATTTATTGGAAAATAACTTTAAGTTCTTTACAAACCATCAGGCTCTTTTGTATTTAGTGAAAAAACCCTAGAACACGGGTAGGCTAATATGTTGGTTTCTACTACTTATGGAGTACGATTTTGAAGTTGTAGTCAAGAAGGGTAGAACACACTTGTCAGCAGACCATCTCTCGAGGATAACTTTAGGAGAATAAGCTATTGGTGTAGTAGAAGAACTACCAGATGCTTACCTGTTTAATGTATAGACTCTTCCTGAATGGGAAAAGTCATTAGTTCTAGTGTTGACATATGGACCTAAGAATCCTCAAATGAGAACCCAAGAGAAGGAGGTAGTGAAAGTGCATAGATACTGTTGAAGCTCAAGGTCAAGGGCAAAGCATGGAAGCACATCAAAGAAATGGACACACAAAAAGAAGGAGCATGTAGGGAGCTCCAAGAAGCACGTGTCAAATTTTCAGAACAAATCCCTAAAAACATAGTGATTTGTATCACTAAAAACCATTGTAAATACCATTTTTCCATTTTTCCAACTCCATTTTGTTCAAGTCGAGGAGTCCTCAAGCTTGAGGAGTATTAAAAGTATCATTCTACCAATTTTCATAATTTTTAGATTCTGTTTGAGCCCCCAAATAAGCCCTGGAACCTAATTTTTAATTAGGCCAGACACTAGGTCTAAACAGGGCCAAAACCAGTCAAAAAACTATAAAAAGGGCTAGAGAGCTCATTTTTGGGGGAGCTTGTTGTAGATTTCAACTTTGTAAGAGAGTTCTTTTGTAATTGAAGTCCTTCCATTGTTCCACTCTTTGCTCTTACTTTGTGCTCCTATGTGTGTATGTGTGTGCATGCTTGTGTGCTTTCACTCACTCACTCATGCACTTCACTTGCTCTTGGTCTTCATACTGGTCCTCACGTCTCAACGGATTGACATTTATGAGGTGGAGCTCCTCACATTGGTACTTGCCATTGTGCTAGAGTGACACCAAATTTGGGGCCGTTGCTGGGGAGAGAGCTTGGAGGATGAGCGTGTGATGGTAAGACATAGAGTAGCGACATTGGAAGGTAAAAAAATCACCTTTTTTAGTTTAGTTTCTAAGTTTTTCTTCATCTTCATCTTCACCATCACCACCATGTCCTCCCCATCTTTATTTTCTCTGATTTTTTTCATTTTTGATTGTACATTCACCTCGTTTTTCACTTGCGACTGTGAGAAAGGAGCGCAGAGGGAGTTCAAAGCTAAAACGCTCAAGAATACTTATGGAATATGGTCAAAATACCCCAAAAAATGGAAGACAGTATCGCGGAGTGACAAGACCTACATCTGGTATCGCGAGTGGCGTATCGTGGATTCGGAGAGTGACCGTGCATATACAAACACATAGGAGTGACAAGGAAGACATAAGGTACACTTATTTGCAAAACAATTTGAATTTGGACCTCAAAAACTCCAAGTATCGTGTTCGGTTGAGATTTGGTATCACGATACCAGAACTCCCGTGTATCGTGATACTTGTGGAGGTATCGTATCGTGTATGCCCACTTGAGGTATCACAATACCATTCTGGTATCCTATCATCAAGTGCTGGTATCGTGATCGGGGTCGCGCTGGTGGTATCGTATCGTGGTCCACCTGGTATCGTATCGTGTCGATCACAGTATCGTATCGTTGACCAAGCGGTATCGTACCGCGTGCATAATTGGTATCGTATCGCTAACTTGGTATCGTATCATGCCTATTCTAGTATCGTATCATGCAAAAAAGTGGTATCATATCGTCCATAGAACCGGTATCGTATCGTGAGAGTTCTAGTATCGTATTGTGGGTTATTAGTATCATATCATGTAATTTTTTGGTATCGTATCGCCTGACACCTTGGTATCGTATCGTGTAGTGGTCAGGTATCGTATCCTCCACTAACTTGGTATCGTATCGTGTGATTTTTGGTATCGTATCGTCGAATACAGAGGTATCATATTGTGTAAATTCTGGTATCCTATCATGAGGTGACTTAGTATCGTATCGTGACCACTTTTAGTATCGTATCGTCTGGATAACAGTATCCTATCATGGACTTGGTATCGCCTTGGTGGTATTGTATCGTTTGAGGTGGTATCGTTGAAAGTCATATCGCGTATCGTGGAAAAAGAGGTATCGTGTCGCTTGTCTTGAGGTACTCCCAGAGAAATCGTGTTTCCCTGTTTTAACCCCCTAAACCCTGAACTGACATAACTTTCTCATAGGAAATCCGTTCGGAGTGATTTTGGGTTCGTTGGAAAGCTCGTGGGGAATACTACAAAAAAATTGATTGTAAAACTAATATATGGATTATTAGATATAGTATTTTGAAGTTGACCCTCAGGTGGGACTAGGGAGCACGAAGTTCCACAAGATTTTGAGCAATACAAAGGACAATTTTGGACTGGTGGACAAGGCTTATGAACCTAGGATCAAGTAGACAACTACGAAGAGATAGATAAAGTATCACTCATTTGAGGCTAGTGTCCACCATACAACCAAGTTGTGGGCTCACAACTCAGTGGTTATCACTACATGTTGAGTTCACAGACGAGTGAGTGAGAAATGTCATTTAACTAGGAGAGATTCTTGGCTTCTGAAGACATGCATAGTTCAGTACCTAGGGAAGGTTTTATTTCTAGAGTGGAAGGGGAATATCGGATGTCTCTTCAATAGATATCCACTAACTTGCAAGGAATACCCATCTACCTCGATGGTCTACATAGGTCAGTAGCAAGAATGATAAACACTACATAATTAGAAATAGTTCCAAGATTAGCTGTCAAGTATGTGTTGGAGACCTCTTAATCTCCAAAGGTTTGATCTATACTGACTTAAGTACACTTCTATGTCAGTTATAAACCAAACTTTACATAAACAATGTTCTTCTTTACCCAAAACTTTCATCAACACTTCTCTGAGTGAAGAAGTGTCTAGTTCAGAAAGTCTGCTTCAGAAATCAACTTCATTACCTGCACATAACTTCAAATTTCTTCAAGCAAATGATGCACAAGTATTTGCACTACCTTTGTGCAATCATACTAATCATTAGTTCTCAAAACTAATCACCAAAAGTTTAATTTGATCCTTAAGATCAAAGATATGTCATAACTGTCTCTCAGAAGTAGCGCCTTCGACATAGTCAACTTCTTAAGTTGATTTCTCCCAATCTGAAACCCATTTTGCTAAATGCTTTTAGCCATAGCTTCCTTATCTCCTAACTTAAATTTTAAATGCTCACTCATCAAAAACTTTACAGTATACACTCAGATCTAAGCAAAACACTGAGACGGAAAAGTGCGCTACTCTCAGACTTCAGTTTTCACATTCTACATATGAATGTTCCTATTGATCATTCTCACAGTAGGATAGGAATTAGATTCTGAAACTTTAGACATAGCTTCATTAGCTTCTCAATTAGATGTGTACAAAAGGAATTCTGATGCACATGATCAGACAGAGAGCACTCAGAGAAAAACCCGTCGCTATTTTCTAGGAAAAAACTCTCTACACATCTCTAACACATTTGTCATCTACAAATGACTCTCATACTCATTTCTTGTCATCATTAACTTATATATACATGACTTTAGACTCATCCCGCGTCTATGACATTGCTCCTTATCATCCTAAGGGTTTAGCTATATTCAGTTTACAAGATTCTTCACTTATATGTACATATGTGTACAAGACATCAATCTGAAATCTTCTTCACTTTCACAAATGTCTTCCTTCACTTCATTCTGACCATAAACTTTCTTCAAGATCTGTATAATCATCAATTTGTGATTGGCTTGTTCCAACAGCTCCCCCTCAATCACTAATTGTGATTATTCCATTCTTCTTCACTCCTGCCATCTCCTTGAATCTCTGTAGCTTAGGTCCATCCAAGCTCTTTGTCATCATATCTGCCACTTGTTCTTTTGTTGGAGTGTACATCACTTCAATCTCTTTATCAAGTACCTTTTCTCTCAAGAAATGATACTGAATCTCTATATGCTTAGTCCTGGCATGAAAAACAGGGTTAGCTGCCAAATACAAAGAACTCATATTATCTCCAAAAATAATTGGAGTACTATGATCAGTTTCAAAACTCTTCATCAAGGTCTTCTACCATCCCTTTATACTCAGCTTCTGTGGATGATAAAGCAACTGTATGTTGCTTCTTTGAACACCAAGAAACTAGTTTATCTCCAACATAACAAAGATACCCATGAGTAGACCTTCTATCATCTGAATCACCTGCCCAATTTGCATCACTAAACACTTTGATTCTTGTGTCAGAAGTAAAACCATAGTACAAACCTTCACTTAGGGTTCCTTTGATATATCTGAGTACCCTTTGAGGTGCAATCCAATGAGTCTTCTTTGGACAATGCATAAATTGTGACAACACACCTACTGCATATGATAAATCTGGCCTTGTCAAGGTAGCATAGATTAAACTACCTACCAAACTCTGATATTTCTTCATATCATTGAATTCTTCACCTCCATACCTGCTTAACTTATGATTTACCTCCAATGGTGTAGTTGAGGTCTTGCAATCCTCCATGTTAAACTTGACTAGAAGATTCTTCAAGTATCTTTCTTGTGAAACATATTCTCCATGTTGAGTATACACAATCTGCATTCCTAGAAAATAAGATAAGTTTCCCAAATCACTTATCTTAAACTCCTTCTCTATTTGCCTTTTGAGTTCGTTGATTCCTTGAGCATCTGTTCCTGTAACAATAATATCATCAACATAAATGCACATGTAAATGTATCCATTTTCACTTGCCTTCACTAGCAAGCTACTATCTGCCTTTGACGCTTGAAATCCACATTCATTCAAGAACTTAACCAATCTATAATTCCAAGCTCTTGGGTCCTGCTTCAACCCATACAAAGCTCTCTTGAGCTTACACACATAATCTGATCCAATTGAATCCATAAAACCTTCTGGTTGCTCCATGTATACTTCATCTGCAATGTATCCATTTAGAAATGCATTTTTCACATCCAATTGTGATAATTTCCATCCCTTACAAGCAGCAATAGCAATCAATGTTCTAATTGTAGACATTTTAGCAACAGGACTAAAGGTTTCATCATAATCTACCCCATAGGTTTGGGCAAAACCTTTGACCACAAGTCTAGCCTTGTATCTAGACACCTTACCATCTGCAAACCTCCTTGTTTTATATACCCACTTACATCCAATAACTTTCTGATTCTTTGTTCTTGGTACTAATTCCCAAGTTTCATTTTCAAGTAGAGCATCATACTCTTCCTGCATTGCATTCTCCCAATTCTGTTTACCTTTGGCTTCTTCATAAGTGGTTGGATCTTCTTCTGTCTTTACAATGTAAGCATAATCTTTTGTTGTTAGGAAAGATGTATCATAACTATACCTTATAGGCTCTTTCCTTTCCCTTGTAGATCTTCTGATTTCTGCACTTCTCAAAGTTTCAGCCTCATTTGATTCTGGATCAAATCTTGGCCCTTCTTCTACATGATCCTGCAATCTACTTCTAGAGTCAACATCATCAATACTTTCTTCATACACTTTTACTTTTGCCTTTCCTTTTCTTTGTATCTCTTCAACACCTGCATAATCATTTGTTGATCCTGTATACCATGTATTTTGCTCATCAAATGTCACATCTTTAGTAACAAGAAATTGCTTTGTGGATGGACTCCACAACCTGTAACCCATCTGTCTATCATCATATCCAATAAACACATACTTCTCTGCTTTTGGTTCTAGCTTATGTCTTAATTGTGAAGGAACATAAGCATATGCAATACATCCAAATACTTTACAATGATCAAGAGTAGGTTTCTTACCCCACCATGCTTCATAAGGGGTTACTCCATCCAAAGCTTTACAAGGTAACCTATTCACAAGGTATGTTGCAGTGTTAATGGCTTCTGCCCATAAGTAATTTGGACAATTCTTTTCCTTCATCATGGCTCTTGCAAATTCTACAAGAGTCCTATTTCTCCTTTCTGCTACTCCATTCTGTTGAGGGGAGTACCTGCAAGTTACTTCTCTTTTGATACCTGCATTCCACAAATAATCATCAAACTCTTTAGAGAAATACTCTCCTCCTCCATCTGACCTTAACTTCTTAAGCTTTTGCCCTGTGATCCTTTCTGCATAAACATGAAAATGTTTGAATGTCTTGAAAACTTCTGATTTATCCTTGATTACATATAAAGTAATCCACCTGGTTGCATCATCAACAAACAACACATAATATCTGGATCCATTTATGCTATAGTCCCTTGAGGGACCCCATACATCTGTATGAACCAATTCAAGCATATTTGAATGCTTGTACCCTGATTTGTTGTAAGAATTTTTATGTGCTTTACCTAATTGACAAGCTTCACACTTGTACACCATATGTTGCCCTTCAATATTTGGCAATCCAAGCACCACCTGATTCTTTGACATTTCCTTTATAGCTCTCTCATTGAAATGACCTAGCCTTTTATGCCATAGGTCTAATTCAGATACCTTTTGACTTCCATAAGTAAATAATGCATGTCCCACATTACCTTCTACTTTGAGAGTGAACAATCTTCCTTCCTTTTTTCCTGCAATTATGTTTCTATATCCCTGATTTGGATCTTGCACATAAACACCATCATTTGTGAATCTTACCTCATATCCTTTCTCCACAATTTGCCCTACACTTATCAAATTTTTAGGAATAGTAGGAACATAAAGTACCTTGCTCAGAAGTGTACTTCCACTCTTTGTCTTCACTGATCCAATGCTCTCCACTTTATGTTTGGTATTATCACCTGTTTGAACTGTATGTCCATTCACCCTTGCTTCCATATCAGTCATCAAGGATAGATTCCCACTCAGATGGTTACTACACCCTGAGTCAATATAAAACACTCTTTGATCTTCTCCCATTGATTCATGAGTTGCATTCAAGATAAGAGTCATATCATCCTTCTGATCTGATGCATAATTATAATAATTGTTGTTGTAGGACTGAGATTGGAAGTTTCTTCCACCTCCTCTACCATATGATGTCCTACCACCTCTTCCTCTGAAATTGCCTCTTTGGTTTCTGCCTCCTCTACCTCTTTGATTATAATTCTGATTATTGCTTCCACCATTTTGATTGTTATACCAACAATCATTTGCCAAATGATTTGTTCTGCCACAAATCCAACAAGCTTTAGCATTATCTTTGTTCTTACCTCCTCTTCCTTTACCTCTGAAATTCATCTTCCCTTTTGTGAAGTTAGCTTGACTTGAAGTCCCTTCATCATCAGTCGATTGCTTTCCCTTGCCATTTGGAGTACATAGCTTGACTTGCACTTCTATCATTGTCTCCTTTAAGGTCCTGCTCAAAAGTTAGCATGTGTCCTAGCAATTGATTAAGATCAGGAGTAAAGTGATCAAGTGACAACTCTATGGACAATATGAAAGGCTTCCACTTCTCATCTCCTCTCAGACCTGTAAGTATTTGTCTTACCAACTTTTCCTCTTCAATGTCTTCATCCACTGCTCCCAAGCTATTTGCAATATCCTTCATCCTTGCCACATAATCAGAAATTGATTGTGAGCTCTTCTTCTTGAAGGTTGTGAACTCAGCCCATAGTGATGACTTCCTTGACTTAGTTGTATTTTGGAAATGCTCTTCCAAGGCATTCCACACATCTGTAGCACTTTCCAATCCTCTAATGTGAGGTAGCAGATAATCATTTACAGCCATGTAAATGATACTCCTTGCTTGAGCATCCTTTCTCATCCAAGTCTTCAAAATTGCAAGCTCCTCCCTAGTTGGAATACTAGGATCTGAAAATTCAGGCTTTTCTTCTTCTCCTGTAATGAATGCCATAAGATCTTTGCTCATGAGGTGTGCTTCCATCCTCATGGACCATGCTGGATAGTTCTCCCTATCTAGCTTATCAATCTGCAAGCTTTCTCCCATCTTTAACCTTCTGTATCTGCAATTACTATGGTTTATGAGGATAAAGTGTACCTTTGATATAAGCTTTGCCCTTCTTGATTCTTTCGAACTCGTGCTTTGAACTTCTACAGGTTATCTTCAATAATTTGTCCTTGTCCTCCTTTGATTTGAAAGAACTCCAATATCTGCACCAATCAGAACTTCAATTGTCTTTTCTTCTCTTGTATTTCACCTTCAGCTCTGATACCACTGTTGGAGACCTCTTAATCTCCAAAGGTTTGATCTATACTAACTTAAGAACACTTCTATGTCAGTTATAAACCAAACTTTACATAAACAATGTTCTTCTTTACCCAAAACTTTCATCAACACTTCTCTGAGTGAAGAAGTGTCTAGTTCAGAAAGTCTGCTTCAGAAATCAACTTCATTACCTGCACATAACTTCAAATTTCTTCAAGCAAATGATGCACAAGTATTCGCAATACCTTTGCGCAATCATACTAATCATTAGTTCTCAAAACTAATCACCAAAAGTTTAATTTGATCCTTAAGATCAAAGATATGTCATAACTGTCTCTCAGAAGTAGCGCCTTCGACATAGTCAACTTCTTAAGTTGATTTCTCCCAATCTGAAACCCGTTTTGCTAAATGCTTTTAGCCATAGCTTCCTTATCTCCTAACTTAAATTTTAAATGCTCACTCATCAAAAACTTTACAGTATACACTCAGATCTAAGCAAAACACTGAGACGGAAAAGTGCGCTACTCTCAGACTTCAGTTTTCACATTCTACATATGAATGTTCCTATTGATCATTCTCACAGTAGGATAGGAATTAGATTCTGAAACTTTAGACATAGCTTCATTAGCTTCTCAATTAGATGTGTACAAAAGGAATTCTGATCCACATGATCAGACAGAGAGCACTCAGAGAAAAACCCGTCGCTATTTTCTGGGAAAAAACTCTCTACACATCTCTAACACATTTGTCATCTACAAATGACTCTCATACTCATTTCTTGTCATCATTAACTTATATATACATGACTTTAGACTCATCCCGCATCTATGACATTGCTCCTTATCATCCTAAGGGTTTAGCTATATTCAGTTTACAAGATTCTTCACTTATATGTACATATGTGTACAAGACATCAATCTGAAATCTTCTTCACTTTCACAAATGTCTTCCTTCACTTCATTCTGACCATAAAATTTCTTCAAGATCTGTATAATCATCAATTTGTGATTGGCTTGTTCCAACAGTATGAAGGTGGACTTTACATGGACATGATGGGCCAGATATATGTAGTAACCAAAACCTTGATCAGATCAATGAAAGAGGAGAGTTAGAGGGACAAGGAACTTTTGGGAGAACCAACAGTGGAAATAGGGTGACTAACCATAGGGGAAAGTGAGTAATGACTCAAGTATTGCAAGCGGACAGGTTACTCCAAGATGACTATCTCATAGATGTGTACTTGGTGCATGGATCAGACCTACTCCTACAAACAAATTCATTGACACAAGGAGAAAGCATCAATCCAACAACTATATATGAGTTTAGGGATCCGGAAAATCTATCTAGCATTACATACCTAGACCCAAATCAAAGGAGATATTGGCCTATAGATGAAGCAAAGGGGTCTAGATTAGAGTACATGGATCTGCCTAGATTCCCTCCCCAAGATCAAGTAGCTACCTCACAAAACCCATTCCAAACCCAGCAAAGAATGGAAAGTGCGATGTTAGGATAAACGATCCAATGTAGTATACCCAACATACCACAGGAACAATTCACCATACCAGGAATTAACTCCCACAACCAAACTAGCTAGGGAATGGGAAATATGAATGGAACCACCTTTAGGGCAGGACCACGACAAGGTGTAGAACGTGGAATACACCCCGTAAAACCCGCTATTCGCACCATAATTTGATCCCTAGAGCCCGAGAGAATACTAAGACCAATCCAGTTGGCCAAATGTATGCGAAATCGTTCTGACGGCATAAGAGAGCCATATGACCACATTGCAGAATTCAAGCACGTATTGTGAATAGAGCGAGTGGATGACTTTTTCGTGCAATATGAATCCTTTGGGCTAATCCTCATGGGAATAGCCTTAACTTGGTTTCAATAATTGGATCCAAGTTGCTTTGGCCATATCGAACATTTCTTCCAAGAAGTTATTTGGGAATTCACTAAGGGAGGGATCAAGCACAATTCGTCATCCTTACTACATAGTTTCAAACAAGCTCCTAATGAGATAGTAAAAAATGCAGCACGAAGATTTAATCAATATGTAGACTGATGCCCTATGACAGAGAGACCTCAACAGAAAATGATATCCCTGTTTTTAGAAGGTCTAACCAACAGAACATTCCGAATCTTGGTATACGTAAAACGGTTGCAAACTCTGAGTGAGTGTCTTTAAGGGTGCATAGATTTGGAAGACAACTTAGCTGAGGATCTCAAAATTACACAAGATCCTACCAAAACAGAGGATACAAGGAGCAATGAGACTACTAGTTCGACTTATGAGGAGGAAGTGGTAGCGCTAGTGGCCAAGAAATTAGGAGTGCCAATGTTAGGAAGTTGCGCACTTTGCAGTGGAGATCATCCATCTCATGTCTGCACCGGAGAAGGATTAGGGTTATCACAACCTTACCCTTACAATAGACAACCAACTCAAGAGGCTAACATGTACTCTTATAGTGAGCAGAAGTACCCCAACCACAACACTCAAAAATCCAATGAATAGATAGCCACGACCATTTGTACCACCCGAAGGTAGAACATACTGGTGCCCTCCTAGAGAACAAGGTAGAGAAGTTCATAGGTATAACCCATGTCCACGAGCATGAGGAGCAACTAGACTATATGAACATGGAGGATATAGCCAACCTCAACCTATACCAGGACAACAACCACCCCACCCACTAGCTTTGATACAAGGGTAGAACATCACAATACAAGTCGTTTGTCTTGAGTGTGGCAAAAAACAGCTCCTAAGAGATTGTCCCAGATCTCTCTTGTGCACCGAAGGTTACACCTATTAATGTAGTTGGCTTAGTAGGGGATTCAAGTTCCAGTAGCGATAATGTGACTCCTATACATGCAATGACTAGGGCACAAGCCTTACAAAAGCTAAACCAGCTGAGCAATCAGAGCCAAGTGAATCCGGAGAGCCTAGTAAGAGGAAATCAAGAACTTGGAAGGATACTAGAGAGAAAGCTAATCGTAAGTGGACCAAAAATTTATCTGAACTAGAAGAAAGCCTAAAAGATGTTAAAACAAAAATAGAAGATATTGCCTCTCAAAACTCCTCGCATGTCAAAACTCCATCCACACCACCTCATCCCCACCCACCAACCACTGTAAATAACCCACAACCAAGATCTGTCCTTGCAGATCCAACCCCAAAAGACTTGGACATGATGTTCAAAGCATATTAGGCTCCACTTCAAGAAGGCCCAACACCTGCAAACCTAGAAAAGAGCTACCCTAGAGCAGATTTAGAGATTGAACGGACAAAAATGTGCATAAAAATTGTGGAACTAGCTCAAGCTATGTTCGAGGCCAATCAATTGTTCAATCAGACAAATTCTATTACACCGGGTTTGCACTTCCAGGGCTTACTAGATAGATTAGAGTAGTTGGTAAATAAACCACAAGTTTCTTTACCTCCATAGGCTCAACCAACTATTGAAAGAGAAAGCTCATCACCAAAGAAAGTCTATGTTCCTGACTCCATAGATGATGGAGAACCTCTTTCAATTCAATGACATGCTCAAAAGTTCTTGGAGGAAATACAAGAAGAGAAATGGGCCAAGGAGAAGGATGTTTCCCCTCCTCTTCTAGAGATTGATGACCTTCACGAACAATTTCCACAAGAAATTCCATCTATTTATGGAGATAAAGTAGAGCAACAAGAAGAAGAAAGTTCAAGGTTTGAATCCAATTCTTTACAAGAGTTGCACAGTTCACAAGCCCATGGGAATCTGAATCTCTCCAGGTCCGAGCTCCCACAATATTGATCAGAAACAAAGACTCGGTGGTTCCAAGAAACATTGAAGTCGTGAAGAACACTAAGGTTCAATGTCATCTCACTTTGGAAGAGCTACTCAAAGTGAACCCTGAGTTATGGAAACATGTGGCAAATCAGGTCCCAGAACTTAATTCCAAAATGCCAACAGTAGGCTCTAAACAAAAAGTACGAGAGATACCTCTAGACAAAAAAGGGGACATGAGCGAAGGTGAGGAAGGTAATACTTATCTTCCGATCACCTACCAAGGTTACACAACCAAAGCAATCATAGATTCCGGTGCTGGTGTTGCTATTGCAACCACCTCCTTGTGGAAGCTATGGGCTAAACCCACATTAAGACCAACTAGAATGAAGCTTCAGATGGCTAACGGCCATGTGGAAAGACCTCTAGGATTGCTAGAAGGGATAACTCTAACCACTTGTCGTGTAGAGTTTGAGCACACCTTTGCTATATGTGACTTTGCTAAAACTAATACCTACAAAATGATCCTAGCAAGACCCTTCCTACGACAATTGCAAGGTGTACAAGATTGGGGAACCAATTCCTTGTGCTTGCAGTGCTTAGGGGTCACAACCAAGGTCAATTTGAAGGATTACACCTTCATAGCTGTACCATCCCTACAGTGGAATCCTATCCACACAGAGAAAGAAGATACTCATTTGTGGATGTGCAAGGTCGCAAAGGGAAGAGGGAAAATGCTTAAATGCAAGAGAAAAAGGAACTTCTCAAGGAGATAGAACAGTTAGAGACCCAACCTATACGCGGATGATCTTTCCGGATGAGGAATTTGAGCCTCATGGTTGGGCAAAAATCTTGGCCACCATGGACATTACTATCAATGAAGAACAGTGGACACCTCATTGTGATGAGGAGGGTTATGATGTTTCAGTGTTCATGTGTCAGCCCTTGGTAAAAGAATGTGACCCTAGTGATGTCATAGAAGAAGGAGAAAATGACAATGATCTAGAGTCCATTGTAATGGATAGTTGCTTTGACTCAGAGAAGCACTATCTAGAAGATATAGGAGTATTTACCCAAAAGGAAGAAGAACCTCTCACACGCATTAAAACTGTAAATTCAAAGGATGGAAGTGAAGGTGGACAAGAAAAAGAAGAGAAAAGCTATGAAACAAGAAGAGGAGGAATCATTGTTTGAAGTACTATAAAATTTCAAGAAATATGAAGTTGAGGACCGAAAAATTTTGGTACAAATGCCTAAGAGAGAGGCCACCATAGGAGAAGCATATGATAACAAAGAAAAGACCAAAAAAATCATAGTCACCATCGAAGAGAACAAAGAGAGATGTACATACATAGGAGATGACCTAAGTAAAGAAGAGGAAGTAGAGTTGATAGTCGTATTAAGGGAATATAGGGACGTGTTTGCTTGGCACTATAGAGACTTGAAGGGAGTAGATCCGAAGATTTGTTCTCACACAATCCCCATGGCAGCAGATGCCAAGCCTACCAAACAAAAGCCCTACACATATAATGACACCTATGCAGCAAAAATAAAAGAAGAAATCGATAGATTAATTGAAGCCAGATTTATCTATGAGATTGAGCATACTGAGTGGGTGTCCCCCATTCTAGTGGTGCCCAAGAAGAATGGAAAGTTACATGTATCCATTAACCTCAAAAAAGTTAATGCTGCCACGATAAGAAATAGTTTTTTTTTTAATATAAAGGAAGTTCGGCATTAGCCTACTCTCCCGGACTTGAATTAAATAAAGAAAAGTACAAGAGAAGGGGACTAGTGCCCACGGGACCCCCCAAATCCCACAAAGCAGGGGAAGCTTTTATAGAGTTTAGATGGTATTACAAAGAAGGTTAATCACCCTCTCATCGCCCTCATGAGGGGCCCACTTGGGTTTAAGCTTGTTATTGATCAAAAGGAGAACTTGATGATGCCTGAAGGGGGGAGATTTCTTACAGTTAACAATCCTTTTGCCAAGGAGGAACAACAATTTGTCAATTGACCACTCCTTGGGGGAGTCACCGAAGTTGAAAGCACATCTTTCCCGCCAGATTTTCCATAAGACCTCCCCTCTGATGGCGTTCCAGAGAGTTGCTGAGCAGCCGATCGCTTCTCCCAGCAGGGCTTGCTGCCAATTGAGATGTTTTTGAAGTCTAATTTTCTTTCTAACCGTCTGCCAGAGTCTGTTGGAGTTGGGGCAGGTAAAGAAGATGTGTGGAACATCTTCGATAGACTGGTAGCAGCGTTTGCACCAGGGAGGAATCCCATAGAGTTTGCTAGCCTTAAGGTTGGTCGAGATTCCATGATGAAGAATTTGCCATAAGAGGACAACATTTTTTATTTCTATGAGGGGGTGCCAGATAGCCATGAACTTCATGTCCCACCGAAGCCACGTCCATGACAGGCACCACTTCTTGTTGAGGTTAACCTGATACTCAATCGATTCTTTGAAGTTCGGGATGTTTGAAAGGCTATTCCCGTTGTGCCATTTGAGACCAATCGAGCTCAGTGTGTCATGTCCCATGAGAAGGCGAGTTTTGTGTGGATCCCAGGCGAGACATCTGCTTTGCAAAGTGTTCCATTCTTCGTACGAAATGTTGATGCAAGGGTCAATATCCTCGAAGTTGATCCAGCTGTTGGTGCCTTGTTTCCAGAGATGTTTCCATTTTTTGAAGCCTTTGTTCCATAACTTCTTGGCATTTTGAATGTTCCAAGATTCCACACTCCGGATGCCATGGATCGGAAACCAGATAGAGTTGTTTTGTCTGATACCGGCAGCCCACTTCCAGTCTTCACTAATTCTTGTGTAGCTTTTGACTTTATTCCAACTCTTCCATAGGGAGCACACGAGATTAGAGCCTCTTGGGAAGACGGGGATCGGGGAAAACAGCAAGGTCAAGATGTCGAGATTCTTCCAATTTGGGAAACCCATGAGAGCCAACTTGTTCTTGTTTCTGAAGATCAACTTGGCCCACGAGGCCTCCCCGTTGCACCAAGCCTTAATCATCCATTTGGCTGCCAGTTTGTTAGCCATGCACCCTATGTCCAGGATACCAAGACCCCCACTGTCTCTATGGCTGGTGCAGATGGACCATTTGATTTTAGGCACCCCCCTTCTATTGTGGTCGCCCGTCCAAAGGAAGTTTCTACAAATACTATCCAGTTTGGATAGATCTTGCTCTTTCGGTCTCCAACAAGAAAGGAAATAAATGGTAGCAGAAAGGAGGAATGTGTTGATAACCATAGCACGACCAGCAAGATTGATTTGCATACCTCTCCAATAGTTAAGCTTGTTTTCGAGTTTGGCTAGCACCCAGTTCCACCGCTGTTCCATAGAGACGCCAAACCCCAAGGGGATCCCAAGAAGCCGAAAAATTTGGCCCTGCGGAATGATTTGACAGCCATGGTCAATGAGAAGGCTGGGCTGAAACCCCAAGATAGCTCTAAAGGCGGTCTTAGAGTGGTTGATTATGGATCCAGAGGCCTTACAAAAAGTAGCAAGACACCTCCAGAACGTTTCCAGGCTGGTACTATCATTGTGAACAAACGCGTTCATATCATCGGCAAAAAGTCTCATGGTGATCTGACTGTGGTCGTGAGGCAAATGGAGGCCTTTGATATTACCAGCTTCCACCTGATGCGCCACAAGTCTGCTAAGCCCTTCCGTGGCAATGGAAAAGAGAAGGGGAGCCAATGGGCACCCTTGTCTGATAGATCTTCTAAGTTTGATCACCTTCGAAAGTTTGCCGTTAATGTTAATTTGGGTCGATGCGTTTTCGAGAAGGGTCGCGATCATCTTGGTGAATTTCTTACTACATCCAAGATCTTGGAGCGACTGTAGAATATAGTCCCATTCTAGCCTATCGTAGGCTTTATCAAAGTCGATCTTGAGGAAGACCACGTCTTGTTTAGACTCATTTGCAAATTCAAGACCTTCCCAAATATCTATAATGGTTTCCAAAATTGACCTGCCTTTGATGAAACCTTTTTGGTCCTCGCTTAACCATGCTCTCAAGTGGCAAGAGATTCTGTTGGCAATCACTTTGGCGATGATCTTGTATCCTGTTTGGAGCATCGTAATAGGACGCCACTTCTCTATTCTGTTCTTTTCCCCTTTTTTGTGTATTAACTTGATAATAGTTATCCGCTTCCAATCACTGACCATTTATTGGAGTGTGTGGCAAGCAACGAAGTGTATAGCTTCCTTGATGGATTTTTGGGCTACAACCAAGCAGCCATTGCCTCAGAAGATCAACACAAAATGGCCTTTGCCAAAGAGTAGGGAACCTTTGCATTTCATGTGATGCCATTTGGACTCACAAATGCAGTTGCAACTGAGGACATGCGAAAGAGCTTAGAAGTATATGTGGACGATTTATGTGCTCATTCCCAAGAAAGGAGATGTCACATTCCTGAGCTCAGACAGATGTTCAAAAAGTGTAGAGAATACCGCGTGTGTCTGAACCCAGAGAAGTGTGCGTTCATGGTACGTCAAGGTAAAATCTTAGGTCATATTGTTTCTAAGAATGGAATATCAATAGATGAGGACAAAGTAAAAGCCATAGCGGAGTTGCCACGACCAAGGAATGTTAAAGAGGTACAAGCCTTTATGGGCCATTGTGGATATTACCGAAGGTTTATTCACATGTATGCAGTTATAGCTAAGCCTCTTTATGCCTTGTTGAAAACTTTTGAGTGGAACGCCGAATGCGAGAAGTCCTTCAATGAGCTAAAGAGACACTTGTGCACAACACCAATACTGACCACTCCTGATTGGAATAAACCATTCCATGTCCACGTGGATGCATCCAATTATGCAATAGGATGTGTGTTGTCACAACCAAAAGGAGAAGGAAATTTAGATTTGCCTATAGCATATGCTAGTGGGCAATTGAAAGCTGCTAAACGAAACTACACCACAACCAAAAGAGAAGGTTTAGGCATGGTATATGCTATGAAGAAGTTTAGACACTATCTATTGGCCAACAAGTTCAAATTTTTCACTGATCATCAAGCTTTATTATACTTGTTCAATAAACCTTGCAATACAGAACGCTTAGTAAGATGGTTCCTCTTACTAATTGAATATGACTTTGAGGTGGTTGTTAAGAAAGGTAAGACCCACCTCAGAGCGGATCACCTTTCTCGCATCACTTCAGGTGATTCATCGAAAGGAGTGTCTGATGAATTGCCCGACGCTTATCTGTTCAATTTAGAAGTTGTTTCTAAATGGGAAAATAAGTTGGTGCCTATCCTAACCTTCAGACCCGCAAATAAGAATGTAAAAACAAACAAAGATGAAGTTGTAAAATCACAAAAATATCAAATATTGGCAGGACGCATGTATAAGCAAGATATGGAAGGTGTTCTAGCTTGTTGTGTTGAGGATGGGGAGCATAGTAGTTGGTTGCAACAAACCCATGAAGGATTTCTAGGAAATCCCTATTCTAAACAATGAACATTGCATAATCTAAAACGTTTAGGAGTGTATTGGCCTAGCATGGACAAAGAAATTTATGAGTGGATTAAGAATGCATGCTACCCTTTATCACGTGTCGTTAACTCCAAATTGGAGTGCTCCATTGGTAGAATTCATGAGATCAAGAACATTACCAAATGAGGCTAGTCTAGGAAGGAAACGAAGCATGGAACAACAGGCACTAGACTATGCCTTAGTAGGAGACAATCTATACCAAAGAGGCAAAGATGGTTACTCAAGATTTTGCGTTCACAAATCTGACTATTTGAAAATCTTAGAAACTTCCCATAGCAGTGTGGCCAACGGACATTTTGGTCCTGACCGAGTAATTAAGACTCTTCTATTCTCAGGACTTTGGTGGCCCACTCTTCGTATGGATGCACATAGCTATGTGAAGAAATGTGACACATGCCAACGTGCCGAGTACCCAATTAGAAAAGATGAGATTCCTTTGAGGCCAGTGATGGGAGGATGTGCATTCTCAAAGTGGGGCATATACTTTGTAGGTCCTATTAACCCCCCAGCTAGAAACTAGACTATGCCTTAGTAGGAGACAACCTATACCAAAGAGGCAAAGATGGTTACTTAAGTTTGTGCGTTCACGAATCTGAATATTTGAAAATCTTAGAAACTGCCCATAGCAATGTGGCGGGCGGACATTTTGGTCCTGACCGAGTAATTAAGACTATTCTATTCTCAGGACTTTGGTGTCCCACTCTTCATATGGATGCACATACTTATGTGAAGAAATGTGACACATGCGAACGTGCTTAGTACCCAATTATAAAAGATGAGATGCCTTTGAGGCCAATGATGGGAGGACGTGCATTCTCAAAGTGGGGCATAGACTTTGTAGGTCCTATTAACCCCCCAGCTAGAAACTCCGATGCAGAGTACATTATTGTAGCCACGGACTACCTTACAAAGTGGGTAGAAGTCAAAGCCACAACAAAGAATGATGCTCAAACAATGGCAAAGTTCTTATTTGAGAATGTGTTCACGAGTTATAAATTACCAATAGAGTTAGTAAGTGATAGAGGCACACACTTCTTGAATGAAATAATAAAAAATATCACCAAGAATTCTTGGTGATACATAAGAAGTTTGCCCCCTATCATCCACAAGCTAACAGACAAGCCGAGAGCACAAATAAGATCCTATGTAATGTACTAACAAAACTAGTAAATAACAAACACTCTGATTGGGACAAACAACTTCATCATGGTGTTTGGGCCTACCGAGTGTCCTATAAAATGATGCTCAATGCCACCCCATTTCAGATGGTCTTTGGACAAAATGTTGTGCTACCATTGGACTTCCTAATCCCAACTTTAAAAATAGCACAAGAGCATGAGTGGAATGGACACAAGTTATTGTCTAGGATCTTTGATCTAGAACGCTTAGGTCAGACAAGGCTATGAGCGGCTGCAGGAATCTATGCTACAAAGAAAAGGCAAAAGGCATACTTCGATGCTCATATCAAAGATAAAGGATTGAAAGAGGGGGACCTAGTGTTGGTTTATACACTAAAGCAACATGCCCGTAAATTGGAAAAAAGAGGATATGGACCCATGATCATTAATAGAATTTCCACTTGTGGTGCAGTTCAATTGGCCACACTAGAAGGTGATATCCTACCAAACTATATCAGTGGTTGTCGAGTCAAGCTATATCACAAACCTCTTATAGAGAATATGGTAATGAGACTAAAGAGTTAAGGGTTAGAGAAGAAGCACAAGTAGAGGCTAGAAAACGCATTAGGAGAAATAAGTTAAGATGCCTAGGCCTAGATGTCAATCTTGAGGCCCCAAGATACCACATGGCCGTGTGTCAAACATCAAGTGCAATTGCTTCTCGAATACTTGATTGACATCCCTTTGTGAACATTGCGGTAGGATAAGGGAAGAATGCAAGGACTATGAGAGCATTGATTGACTCAGGTGCAACAACTAGTGCAATTAGACTTTCATACTGCCAAGATCTACAATTGAACATCAATTCCATTGAAGCCTATCTCATAGGATTGGGAGTTCTGGAAACCCCTTGTTTGGGCGAGGTGGAGCTTATCATCTATCTTCAAGATGTTCCGATCAGAGTGAAAATGCTAGTGTGTGAAGATGAGGCCCTTACGGAACCACTTGTCCTAGGTCAAGACTGGATCTATGACCATGCAGTCAACTTGAACCTAAGAAGTCAACTTCTTCAAGTTTGGGTATAGGAACAATGCATCACATTAGAATTAGAAAATTGCATGCAAACAAATCCACATGTCACACATTCTCTTAGTTCGTTTAGATCCAATCTAAGCAAAGAAGAGGTTGTATGTGTTAAGAAAGCTATGATCCAGACGGACTCAACCATGAAAGAATGGTCTCAAAGGAGAGAGGACCCCCTCTCCTTTTTCAAAGATTACTGCAGCCACAACAATTCAACCAAAGAGGCAAGTAAAACAGTACACGCGCACAACTACATCAAACAAACAAACCAAGTGCAAGAAAAAAGAAGCTCAGGTCATGAAACAAATTTGGAAGGAGATCAACCACCAGCTTTGCCACAACCATTCCCATCGAAGCAAGCTAACCATGCTAAAAGAAGCACCAAGAAATGAGGACAAGCTCAATCCCAAGATCTCCAACAAATTTGGGTACCCAAGCAATCCATGAAGGCCGACCATAATAACATACAAATTTGGGTGCCAAAGAAATTAGTTGCAGCTCAACAAGGGCGATTACTAATGTGGGTACCCAAGGCACTCTTACATGCACACAACCATATGATCTCCCTCACAAGAAAAATCTCAACAAAGAAACCACAGAGAAGCACGAGTCGAAACCAAGGACAAAGACTAAAAGAAGATAAATTCATCTCCTTGCCGGTAATAAAAAGACAACCATTAAGGATATGGGTTTGGAAGCCAAAAGCACCAGTAGCACCCACAAAACCAAAGAACCAACCACAAGGGATAAAAAATTCAAGCAACCATCCACAGATGAAGAGGCCAAAGTTGATCTCTACGTAGTCAAACACTGTTCTCAAATGGATCCCTAAAGGGAGAAATAGTCACTTGTCATTTCACCATGGATTGATCACATCATTTCTAGATCCACTGACTCCCTACAACAAAGATTGCATCAAAATCCACCAGCAACCTTGAATGCGTCGACATGAAACAACCATATGCCTTTGGCATAACCTTGTCTTTTGCACCATTCAGGTCATGCACTTCCAAAGTATGCATCAATATAGGGCCACACTACACGGTTGTGCATAGACACAATTGAGAAATCCAAGGCACATGAGACACACTTGACATATGTAAAATATTTTATTTCCACTAACCATTGTCTTCTTGTTTGTGAAATTGTTCCTAAAAAAAAAGGGAGAGACGAGAAGAAGAAACAGGTCCAGGCGAGCCAAGAATCTCATCAGTGGATCATCAACAAGGACATCCATGTGCAATGAAGGACCAGCCCATGGTCAATCACCATGATGGGAGTACAACACAAAGAGATGATTATTGAGAAACCTTTCACCATGGTAAGAATTGTATGCTCCGACAATATACCCATGATACATTAGGAAACCTCTTCGTCAGCATACCCTTGATCACTTTTCTCAAGACCCCATTTGTTGCACCATACTTCTTTCAATGCATTCCCGAAGTATGCATACATAGGGCCATATTGCAAGGCCGTGCACAAGGCACATATTTTGTTCAACCCATGCACTAATGCACTTACCCATCATTCATTATGGGTCAAAAGTGCTTGGCATTCTACTATAAAACTCATGTTCAAAGCTCCAAAGGAATTAAGAGCACAACATTAGTACCTATGAAGCACTTCAATGTCGACAACTGCTCAAGATCAATATTGACAACCTCTTTTGAGCAACTAACAATCTTTGAAAGTAAGAAAATACTCCATCCAGCTCAAGTCCGAGGAAGAAGCACCTACAAGAGGACCAACTCTCGCATAGGCTAGCAGTCGAAAACTGAAGAACTAGACCAAGCTACATTGGGAAGATGGACTGCTCCTGTTGATACATGAAGAACACTACCTCTGAATGTACTACATGGAACAACCACTACAACAAAGGGTCTGTCAGGGACGATAGAATCAAGTGGGGGGGAGTTTTGAAGCTCCAGGTCAAGGGCAAAGCATGGAAGCGCATCAAAGAAGTGGACACACAAAAAGAAGGAGCATGTAGGGAGCTCCAAGAAGCATGTGTCAAATTTTCAAAACAAATCCCTATAAAAAATAGTGATTTTTATCACTAAAAACCATTGTAAATACCATTTTTCATTTTTGAAACTCAATTTTGTTCAAGACGAGGAGTCCTCAAGCTTGAGGAGTATTAGAAGTATCATCCTACCAATTTTCATAATTTTTAGATTCTGTCTCAGCCCCCAAATAAGCCTTGGAACCTAATTGTTAACTAGGCCAGACACTAGGTCTGAACAAGGCCAAAACCAGTCAAAAAACTATAAAAAGGGCTGGAGAGCTCATTTTTGGGGGAGCTTGTTGTAGATTTCAGCTTTGTAAGAGAGTTCTTTTGTAATTGAAGTCCTTCCATTGTTCCACTCTTTGCTCTTACTTTGTGCTCATGTGTATGTGTATGTGTGTGCATGCTTGTGTGCTTTCACTCACTCACTCGTGCACTTCACTTGCTCTTGTTCTTCATACCGGTCCTCACATCTCCACCGGTTGACATTTATGAGGTGGAGCTCCTCACATTGGTACTCGTCGTTGTGCTAGAGTGACAGATACCAAACCCTAGCTGATAGTATCTAAAAGTAGGATCATTAGAATATACTTGCTTGTTGCGTAGAAGAACAAGAGCATGACAATTGGTTGCAATTAGCACATGTAGGTGCCCTAGAACAACATTATTTGAGACAAGGGACATTACTAAATTTGAAAAGGTTAGGTGTGTATTTGCCCTCAATGGAGAGAGATGTCCAATGACTTTGCAATGAATGTCCAAAGTGTTGTAATAGACCACCAATAGAACATGCAACTCTATATTGTGTGGCCCTAACACCAGATTGGAGTGAACCTTTGGTTAACTATCTGAGGACAAAGATTTTCCTAGAAGACATGACCTTGGCACGCAAATGAAGTCTCAAGCAAGAGGCTCAAGATTATAAAATCATTAGTGATAATCTGTATAGACGAGGGAGAGATGTTTATCTAAGGATATGTGTGCACGAGAGTGAATATCTCAACCTCTTGGAAGCTGCCCATCAAGGTGCAGTAGGTGGCCATTTTGGAACTGACTGTGTTATTAAGGTCATACTATTTTCAAGGTTATGGTGGCCCACTCTCCATATGGATGCTCATATTTATGTAAAGCGATGTGACATATGTCAAAGGGATCAATATCCTATATGCAGAGATGAGATGCCCCTATGACCCATGATGGGAGGATGCACATTCTCAAAATGGGGAATAGATTTTGTTGGACTTATTAACCCCCTTGCAAAGAACTCCCATGCCGAGTATATCATAGCTGCCACAGACTATCTCACTAAAAGGGGAGAGGCGAAGGCCAGAAAGAAGAATGATGTACACACAACTGTGAAATTCTTGTTTGAGAATGTCTTCACAAGATATGGGCTTCCTATAAAGCTTGTAAGTGATCAGGGTACTCATTTTTGAACGAGGTCATTGAATATTTATTACATGATTTCATGGTAATACAGAAGAAATCTGCACCGTATCATCCACAAGCTAACAGACAGGCTAAGATTACAAACAAAATTTTGTGCAACATACTGACCAAGATTGTGAATAATAAGTGTTTGGATTGGGAACAGCAATTGCACCATGCCTTATAGGCCTATCGAGTAGCATATAAAATAGTACTTAATGCCACACCATTTCAGATGGTATTCAGTCAGAATGATGTGTTGGCATTGGATTTTTTGATACCCACCCTCAAGATAGCTCAAGAACATTAGTAGATAGGTCACGAACTTTCCTCGAGAATACTTGACTTAGAACGACTAGGAGAGACTAGATTGTGTGTAGCAACAGGATTTTTATGCCGCTAAGAAAAGATAGAAAGCCTACTTTGATGCTCATATCAAGGACAAAGGATTACGAGTAGGAGATTTGGTATTAGTTTAATTTCAAAGGGAAAAGGCAATTCGGAAGAGTGAGACACTTTGCCTTAAACACAACCCTTTAGATTTGCTACCCTGCTAGAATCTAAAGTGCCGATACTCGGATTTCCCCACCTCGTTAAATGACCATTTCAAAATACCTGTATTATCTTGCCCCCCTCCGCTTAGCTTGTTAATGGCTTCTACACTATGTCCTATTCGGGCCCTCACCCGAAAACAACATGCTCGTAAGTTAGAAAAACGAGGATATGGACCGATGATTATTAATAGGATATCGACTAGCAATGTTGTTCCACTAGCAACTCTAGAAGGAGAGGTAATGCCTAATTATATCAGTGGATGTAGAGTTAAACTATATCAAGAACCCTTGACTGAGGACATGCTTAAACAACTAACTCTTGCCAAGAAGCGAAAGGAAGAGGAGCAACGAATCATAGCAGAAGCCCAAGCGGAAGCTTTAAAACGCATTAGGTGCATGCGTTTAAGAAGGAGATGACTAAGTAGAGAACCTCAACCGGAGGATGCTCCATGATATCTAGTAGCCATGTGTCAAATAAAAGTAAAGGATATCCCTAGTATTGTTGACAGAAGACCATTTGTTAACATCACTATAGCTCATGATCCCATGCATACGCAAATTAGGGCTTTAATCGATTCTGATGTAGAAACAAATGCAATTAGGTTCTCTAACTGTCAAGGACAGACACAAGAGGTGAAGCCTATTGAAGCCTATCTCATAGGACTCGGTGGATTAGAAACCCCTTTCCTAGGTGAGGTGGAGTTACCAATCTCTATCGAGGAGGTGACCATGATAGTTAAGCTTTTGGTTTGCCATGAGGATGACGTGATAGAACCCATGATCCTAGGTCAGGAATGGTTATACAACTATTTGATGAATTTAAATCTTCGTAGGGGTGTGCTCTGGCTAGAACTTGCAAGACAATTCCATGAACCACCACCCAGAAGTTAGTGCCCCGAAGTATTGGACTTAACAGAAGACCCTCCAACTATGAGTGGCCTAACTCCGGCTATGCATAGGTTTGCTGACTCTAACGAACAAAAGCGAGAGATAACACCCCTCAAGGAGGTGAAACCGAGTAAGCGGATAGGATCCATACAAGTATGGCAATGCAAGGCTCAACCTCAAGCTGGACGTGAAACCCCACCACCTTCAAGCAAGCTTGAAAGGCCACTAAGAGCTCCACAATGAGGGATTTACCCATGGGAGGATTCAAGAACCTCCATCGGATCACCCTTGCTAACACGGTATCCACCTACATCTGTTGTACAGAATGCCTCATTCTCTAATGGGTTGGACACATTAGCATTGGATCTCCCTTCTTTTCCAAAGCAAAATGTTAACATGACATCTCACCCTCGATGACTAGCATGATCACATCACCCACATACTCAAAGCAGTAGCACATCTAGGAGGCCCCTCGAACAGTCTAATTTCTTGTACCTGCAACACTTAGGAGTGACTACTAAAGTCAATCTTAAAGACTATTCCCATCGAGATGTACCCCCAATACAATGGAATACCATCCATAAGACACAGGAAGAAACAAAGTCAATACACTCATTGGAATCAGATCCCTCATGGTTGCACGAGGATACTCATCTATGGATGTGTAAAGTAGTCAAACAAGAGGAAGAACGGTTAGAAGCCACGATGTTAGGATCAAAGCAACATCCATGAACCCTTCAAGACCCAGCTTACGCACCTATAGTATTTCCAGACGAAGAATTTGAGCCTCATCTGATGCATTTGAGGATGCAAGTGACTTTGATCTAGAGTCAATTATTATGGACCCTCCCTTTGCATCAGATGAAGAATATTTCTATGAGGTAGAAGTGTTGGTGCAGACCAATCACCAATTGAAGTTTGGAAGACAAAAAGATGGAGATAAGATCAAGTCTTGAAGCAAAGAAGGTGGTTACATTCACACGATGAATGATATGTAAACATATGTACATTAGTGAAGACATAGATCACTTATACTTTTGTTTAGTTATAAGCTTGTACATATTTGCCTATAAATACTTTGGAAAAATGTCGGGGCAATAGGGAGACAATAGGAGAGTATGAGAATAGTGCATTTGTAAGTTGTAAGACTCATTAGAGTTCATAGGAATGAGAAGAAGTCTCTCTCACAACTTAATTGTAATTTTCTGAGGAATAGAAGAAAAGTTGCACCCGAAGTTTTCGTGTCTTCTCCTTCTATGGTAGATATATTCTGTGGAATGCTTTTGTACAAGTCTAAGTCTAGAGTAGATTGATCTCTATACAAAATTTCAGCTTCCAATTGTAATCACGTTAAGAGAATTGTGTGTAGGAACATTCATATGTAAAGAATGTTCATAGTCTTCTGAAACAGGCGCATATTTCGAGTTCAATGAAATGAGTAGTGCTCAGTGCACAGTGTAAAGTTTTACACGTATGATAGCTCAAAATCTAAGTTGAGAGATAAGCTATCTACAGCTAAAAGGATTTGATCAAACGGGTTCGACATTGTGAGAACAAAGCTAAGAAGTTAGGGGTGTCTAAATTGACTTCTCAAAAGTGCAGATTTATACATAGGTAACTTGTGAAGTAGATTTCTCAAGATCTACTGAATCTTTTGGAGTGAATTGACTTGGAGGAGGTGCGCAATCTTTAGGCGACACCTTGTGCAAAGTTTCATAAAAAACTTTACACATTTACTCAGTCAATGAGAAAGATATATGCAGCAGACTTTCTGAGTAATCTTCCTTTCACAGTTTGTTCAGGAATTTGATATTTGGTCATTGATCTTTTAAATTGGTGAAGGTTTTGACTTACTCTTGATATAGAGGTGTTCTAAATTCAATAGTAGGTTGTTCTTTTGGAGATTAACACTCTCCATCAGTGGTATCAGAGCAGGAAGCATCAGAATTGAAGAAAGGAGGATCCCGACTACTGCAGCTACAAAGAATTTGACATCTGAAGATTCAAAAGGTGAAAGCTTGCAAGAAAAGCTTGAGAAGGAGATCATACGACATCAAGGAAGTCAAAAGAAGTGTTATTCGAAGTAAAGGTAACTTTATACTTCATAAAGGTTGAAGAATTCAATATATAGGTGAAGGAAGGATGGGAGATTCTCTTCAAATAGAGAAGTTGGATAGAGAAAACTATCCTGCATGGTCAATGAGGATGGAAGCTCATCTAATGAGCAAAGATTTGATAGCTTACATTACATGTGAAGAAGAAAAGCCACAATTCAGAGATCCTAGTGTTCCAACTAGGGAGGAATTATCAGATTTGAAGAATTGGATGAAGAAAGATGCTCAAGCTAGGAGCATTATCTATATGGCAGTCAATGATTACTTGCTACCTCACATTAGAGGTCTTGAAAGTGCAAGTGATATATGGAATGCTTTGGAAGAGCATTTCCAAAACACCACAAAGTCAAGGAAGGCATCTTTGTGGGCAGAATTTACTACTTTCAAGATGAAGGCCTCTCAATCCATTTCAGATTATTTAACAAGGATGAAAGACATTGCAGATGCATTAGGAGCTGTTGATGAAGACATTGAGGAGGATAAATTGGTAAGGAAAATCCTTACAGGTTTGAGAGGTGATCACAAATGGAAGCCATTCATTTTGTCTACAGAATTATCACTTGATCATTTCACTCCTGATTTAAATCAGTTGCTAGGTCATATGCTAACATTTGAGCAGGATGTTAAAGGAGATGGTGACAAAAGTATAGGTCATGCAATGTACTCAAAGGACAAGAAGAAAGCTAACAAAGGAAAGCAACAATCAGGTGAAGATGAAGGCACAACTAGTCAAGCCAACTTCCTAAGAGGAAGAGGAGGTGGCAAAGGTAGAGGAAGAGGCAGGAACAACAAAGATGGAGCCAAAGCTTGCTGGATTTGTGGTAAGACAAATCATTTAGCTAATGATTGTTGGCATAACACTCAGAGTAATGGTGGATATAATCAAAACTATAATTCAAGAGGAAGAGGTGGCAGAAATCAAAGAGGTAATTTCAGAGGTAGAGGTAGTAGGGGTTACTTTGGAAGAAATGCAGGTAA
This sequence comes from Ceratopteris richardii, assembly GCA_020310875.1. Lineage (NCBI taxonomy): Eukaryota > Viridiplantae > Streptophyta > Polypodiopsida > Polypodiales > Pteridaceae > Ceratopteris > Ceratopteris richardii. The sequence goes on along the minus strand of CM035429.1, from coordinate 34,660,091 downwards.
AGGATTCCAAAGTCAACAATATAACAATACCTACTACAATTGTGCTTCAGATCAGAAGGAGGATTCAACATTAATAATGAATGCAACTTGTGAAAGGCAGAGTGAAGATCAAAGAGTCTTCTACATTGACTCAGGGTGTAGCAATCACCTGAGTGGTAACATAGCATTGATGACTGATTTGGAGAATAAGGTATCTAATCATGTTGTTCAAACAGGTGACAATACAATTCCTAAGAATCTGATAAGTGTAGGACAAATTGTTGAAAAAGGTTATGAAGTTAGGTTCACTAATGAAGGAGTGTTTATGGAAGACCCTAGCAATGGGTATAAACAAATTGTTTCAGGGAAGAAAAAAGGAAGATTGTTCACATTGAAGATTCAAGGTAATGTTGGTCATGCTTTGTTCACTTATGGAGGACATAAGATCTCTGAGTTAGATCTTTGGCACAAGAGGCTTGGACATTTCAATGAAAGAGGTATCAAAGATATGATTAACAATGGTTCAGTGCTTGGATTGCCAAATGTTGCAGGTCAACATATGACATACAGATGTGAGGCATGTCAATTAGGTAAGGCTCATAAGCAACCCTATTCTAAGCATGGTTTTATGTATTCAGAGAAGCTTGAGTTGGTACACACAGATGTGTGGGGACCATCAAAGGATTTCAGTATCAATGGTTCAAGGTATTATGTGATTTATGTTGATGATGCTACCAAATGGATCACTATTTATGTGATCAAAGATAAGTCAGAGGTATTCAATACAATCAAACATTATCATGTGTATGCAGAGAGAATTTCAGGACATAAATTGAAGAGACTAAGGTCAGATGGAGGGGGAGAGTATTTCTCTAATGAGTTCAGTGATTACTTGTGGAATGCAGGTATAAAAAGGGAGATTACTTGGAGGTACTCTCCTCAACAAAATGGTGTAGCAGAGAGGAGAAATAGGACTCTTGTTGAGTTTGCAAGGTCCATGATGAAGGAGAAAAATTGCCCAAATTATTTATGGGCTGAGGCTATAAATACAGCTACTTATTTGGTCAATAGGCTACCTTGTAAAGCCTTGCAAGGTATGACACCATATGAGGCATGGTGGGGTAAGAGACCTACATTAGACCATTGCAAAGTATTTGGATGTTTGGCCTATGCATATGTGCCATCACAATTAAGGCATAAATTGGAACCTAAAGCTGAAAAATATGTGTTTATTGGTTATGATGATAAGTAGATGGGATATAGGTTGTGGAGTCCATCCACAAAACAATTCACTGTATCTAAGGATGTTACATTTGATGAGCAAGGTACTTGGTATGCAGGTACTATCAATATTAATACAGATGATGAAGAAGTTGTGAGTCAAAGAAAAGGTAAATCAAAGATTCAGATATTTGATGAACAAGAGAATCCTGAAGTGCAGGTTGAAGTGGAAGAGACACCAAGATTTGATCCAGAATGTGAAGAACCAGAAACCTCAAGAAGTGGAGAACTCAGGAGGTCTACAAGGCACAAATGGCAACCTACAAGGTATAGCTATGATACTTCATTCTTGACTACTAAGGATTATGCTTACATGGTTAAAGCAGATGAAGATCCTTCTACATATGAAGAAGCAAAAGGTAAAGAGATTTGGGAAAAAGCTATGCAGGAAGAATATGATGCATTGATGGAGAATTAAACATGGGATTTGGTTCCAAAACCAAATAGTCAGAAGATCATTGGATGCAAGTGGGTCTATAAGACAAAGAGATTTGCAGATGGAAGTGTGTCTAGGTACAAAGCTAGACTTGTTGTTAAAGGGTTTGCTCGCACATATGGTATTGACTATGATGAGACTTATAGTCCAGTGGCAAAGATGACAACCATTAGAACACTCATAGCAATTGCTGCATGCAAAGGTTGGAAATTGTGTCAATTAGATGTGAAGAATGCTTTTTTGAATGGTTATATTTCAGATGATGTTTTCATGGAGCAACCTCAAGGATTCAGAGATGGAAGATATCCAGATTATGTGTGTAAGCTCAAGAGAGCTTTATATGGCTTGAAGCAGGCCCCAAGGGCATGGAACTATAGACTTGTAAAGTTCTTGAAAGAACTTGGGTTTCAAGTATCAAAAGCAGATAGTAGCTTGCTTGTCAAAGCAAGTGATGATGGGTTTATTTACATGTGCATATATGTTGATGATATCATTCTTACATGTACAGATGAGAAAGGCATTCAAAGCCTAAAGAAGCAAATGGAGAAAGAGTTCAAAATCAGTGATTTGGAAAATTTGTCATACTTCTTGGGCATGGAGATTTTATACACTCAACATGGAGTGTATGTGACTCAAGAAAGATATTTGAGAAACTTGTTAATCAAGTTTAAAATGAATGATTGAAGGGTAGCACCTACTCCAATGGAGGTGAATCACAAATTGAGCTGATATGGAGGTGAAGAGTTCAAGGACATGAAACAATATCAGAGTTTGGTTGGTAGTCTTATCTATGCTACATTAACTAGACCTGACTTGTCATATGCAGTAGGGGTTTTATCTCAATTCATGCATTGTCCTAGGAAAGAACATTGGATTGCAGGTCAAAGAGTGTTGAGGTACATTAAGGGTACACTCAAGGAAGGTTTGTATTATGGTTTTACATCAGATACAAATATCAAGATCTATAGTGATGCAGATTGGGCAGGTAATCCAGATGATAGAAGGTCAACCTATGGATACATGTGTTATGTGGGAGATAAGTTAATTTCTTGGTGCTCAAAGAAGCAACATACAGTTGCTTTGTCATCTACAGAAGCAGATTACAAAGGCATGGTTGAAGCTGCAAAGGAAGTGATATGGCTTAAGACTCTCATGAAGAGTTTTGACATTATATAGAGCATACCTATCATTTATGGAGATAACATGAGTTCATTATATCTAGCTGCTAATCCTACTTTTCATGCCAGGACCAAACACATTGAGATACAGTATCACTTTCTAAGAGAGAAGGTGATGGATAAAGAGATTGAAGTTATACATACTTCAACAAAAGATCAGATAGCTGATATGCTAACAAAGAGCTTGGATGGACCAAAATTACAGAAGTTTAAAGACATGGCATGCATAAAGAAGATAAGAGAAACTTCAATATATTGATGATTGAGGGGGAGCTGTTGGTGCAGACCAATCACCAATTGAAGTTTGGAAGACAAAAAGATGGAGATAAGATCAAGTCTTGAAGCAAAGAAGGTGGTTACATTCACAGGATGAATGATATGTAAACATATGTACATTAGTGAAGACATAGATCACTTATACTTTTGTTTAGTTATAAGCTTGTACATATTTGCCTATAAATACTTTGGAAAAATGTCGGGGCAATAGGGAGACAATAGGAGAGTATGAGAATAGTGCATTTGTAAGTTGTAAGACTCATTAGAGTTCATAGGAATGAGAAGAAGTCTCTCTCACAACTTAATTGTAATTTTCTGAGGAATAGAAGAAAAGTTGCGCCCGAAGTTTTCGTGTCTTCTCCTTGCTTTTGTACAAGTCTAAGTCTAGAGTAGATTGATCTCTGTACAAAATTTCAGCTTCCAATTGTAAACAGGTTAAGAGAATTGTGTGTAGGAACATTCATATGTAAAGAATGTTCATAGTCTTCTAAAACAGGTGCAGATTTCGAGTTCAATGAAATGAGTAGTGCTCAGTGCACTATGTAAAGTTTTACACATATGATAGCTCAAAATCTAAGTTGAGAGATAAGCTATCTACAGCTAAAAGGATTTGATCAAACGGGTTCGACATTGTGAGAACCAAAGCTAAGAAGTTAGGGGTGTCTAAATTGACTTCTCAGAAGTGCAGATTTAGACATAGGTAACTTGTGAAGTAGATTTCTCAAGATCTACTGAATCTTTTGGAGTGATTTGACATTTGACTTGGAGGAGGTGCGCAATCTTTAGGCAACACCTTGTGCAAAGTTTCATAAAAAACTTTACACATTTACTCAGTCAATGAGAAAGATATATGCAGCAAACTTTCTGAGTAATCTTCCTTTCACAGTTTGTTTAGGAATTTGATATTTGGTCATTGATCTTTTACATTGGTGAAGGTTTTGACTTACTCTTGATATAGAGGTGTTCTAAATTCAAGAGTAGGTTGTTCTTTTGGAGATTAACACTCTCCATCAAGAGGCTCACCGTCAGAGACATAAAGAAATTATGAATGACGTGAGGTCAACCACACAAGTGACTGCCAAAAGTGAAGGTAAGAAACGAAAGAAGAACGAAACCATGCAAGAGGAAGAAGAATCTTTGTTTGAGGTTCCCAAAAATTTTAAGAAGTATGAAATAGAAGATAGAAGAATCATGGTACGAATGCCTAAAAGAAAAGCAGATGTTGGAGAAGTATATGATAACCGAGAGAAAACCAAAAAAATCATAGTCACCATAGATGGAGAAGATGAAAAATGTACATACATAGGGCATGATTTGACGAATGAAGAAGAAGAAGAGTTAGTTGCCCTATTGCGAGAATATAGATATGTGTTTGCTTGGAGTTACAAAGACTTGAAAGGAGTAGACCCAGATATATGCTCCCATAGAATCTCCAGGACTCCATATGCAAAACCTACGAAACAGAAACCATACACGTACAATGATAACTATGCTACAAAGATTAAAGAAGAAATAGATCGTTTGATAGAAGCAAGAATCATTTATGAAATTGAGCATACCGAATGGGTATCCCCCATTGTGGTTGTGCCCAAGAAAAATGGAAATTTGCATGTGTGTATTAACCTTAAAAAAGTTAATGCCGCCACGATTAGAGACAGTTATCCTCTTCCTATCACAGAACATTTATTGGAAAGAGTTGCGGGCAAGGAAGTTTATAATCAAGCTACAATCAAGTAGCCACTGCTCCAGAAGATCAACACAAGATGGCTTTTGCCACAGAGTGGGGCATATTTGCATTTCGCATGATGCCATTCGGGCTAACAAATGAACCCTTCACTTTCCAACGACTTATGTGTCACGTTTTTAAGGAATTCTTATGCAAGAATTTGGAAGTTTATGTCGATGACATATGTGCTCATTCGAATACGAGGCAGACATATATCCCAGAGTTAAGGCAAGTGTTTGACAAATGTCGAGAATATCAGGTTTGTCTGAACCCAGAAAAATGCGTTTTCATGGTCAGACAAGGCAAAATTTTAGGACATATTGTGTCAAAGAACGGAATCTCTACGGATGAAGAAAAGGTGAAATTCATTGCAAAACTACCTAGGCCAAATAACATAAAAGAGGTACAGGCATTTATGGGTCATTGCGGTTATTAGAGATGCTTCATACATATGTATGCAATCATAAACAAACCTTTGTACTCTCTTTTGACCAAGTTTGAATGGACAGATGAGTGTCAAAATTCATTCAATGAACTTAAATGATGCTTGTGTTCAGCACCAATATTGACAACCTCGGATTGGAGTAAGCCATTCTATGTACATGTGGATACATCCAACTATGCCATAGGATGTGTGTTAGCACAACCCTCAAGTGAAGGTAATATAGATCTCCTCATAGCATCCCCAACATGGGTTATAATTCAAATGGAGTGGTGCCTTGACCCATGTGCTCATCATTTCGGGATATTCCTGTAATAAATCCTGGCACCAAGTTGGTTGAAATATTTGTCCGCTCTACGCGTCTGGTGGTAAATCATCAGGCTCATAGTGAGTTGCATGGGAGGGTTTCTTGCCTGTTTCATTTTTGATGGCCAGCTTATATTCTTCCATTAACATAAAATATGGCTTATATTGTAGCTCATGCCCAGATATATACCTGCGAGGGGCCAAGTGAGCAAAATAAGGGGACTGTAAAATATGCTCTTCGATCATAGCCATTGCGTGTAATTGTGCTTCCACCCTTGCGGAGTGGGTGTTGCCAAGTTCTTCTATTGTCTTCATCCATGCAAGAGTAGGGAGTTCAAAGGTGGTCTGGCCTTCGGTCGTGACACATCCACCTAGGATGGGTTGGGGTTCATATGCTTCTTCAAAAGTTTCCTCCACCGGGATAGTACTGTTTCTTCATCCGCTGGTAGTTTTGGTGGGGAATCTAGCCTAGGGGGTGCTTCATATGCTCCTCTATGATTTCAAGAGATGTGGCCGCAGGAGCTGGTGGTTCTTGTTGTACAGGTGCTCTTAACTGGGAGAGTTCCTTTAATGAGCTTAAACGAGGATTGTGTTTTGCACCTATTCTAGTGGTGCCTGATTTGAATAAACCTTTTCACATACACATAGATGCTTCTAATCATGCCATAGGATGTGTGTTGGCACAGCCCACAGAGGAGGGAAATATAGATTTACCAATTGCATACGCCACCAGGCGGTTGAACACTGTAGAGAGAAACTACACCACTATTGAGCGAGAGGGACTAGGAATGGTCTATGCGGTGAAGAAGTTTTGCCATGATCTATTGGCAAATAAGTTCGAATTTTTTTACTGACCACCAAGCTCTTTTATATTTGGTGAAAAAACCACACTTTTTACTCTTGATGGAGTAGGATTTTGAAGTCGTAGTAAGAAAAGGGAAAACACACTTAAGAGAAAACCACCTCTCTAGGATAACTTCAGGAGAAGCCACTATTGGGGTAGCAGATGAGCTACTTGACGCTTATCTCTTCAATGTCGAGATTGTCCCTGAATGGGCCAAGTCTTTTGTTTCAGTACTGACATACAAACCTAAGATCCCTCAAGTAAGAACGCAAGAGAAAGAGGCAGTGAGAGCGCAGAGATATCAACTTCTCACAGGAAGTATCTATAGGCAAGACCATCACAATATCCTTGCCTATTGTGTAGAAGAACAGAAGTTTAACAATTGGTTGCGATTAGCACATGTAGGTGCATTGGAGCAACACCATTCTAAACAAGCAACACTATCAAACTTAAAGAGGTTAGGTGTGTATTGGCCAACAATGGAAAAAGATGTCCGACGACTGTGTGATGAATGTCCAAAGTACAATACTAGACCCCCAATAGAACATGCCACTTTATACCAGGTGACCCTAACGCCAAACTAGAGTGAACCTTTAGTTACTTATCTAAGGACAAAGACATTTCCAGAGGACATGATTGTAGCACATAGATGTAGCCTAGAACAAGAAGCCTTAGAATACAAGCTCATTGGCGATAATTCATATAAGCGTGGATGAGACGATTATCTGAGGATATGTGTGCACGAAAGCGAATATCTTAACCTATTGGAAGCGGCACACAGGGTGCAGCAAGAGGCCATTTTGGCCCCGATCGCATTATCAAGGCCATACTATTTTCAGGATTATGGTGGCCCACTCTGTAGATTGATGCCCATACCTATGTAAAAACGATGTGTTTTTCAAAGGACTTAGTATCCCATACGCGGGATAAGATGCCCCTACGGCCCATGATGGGAGGGCGTGCATTCTTAGAGTGGGGAATAGATTTTGTAGGACCCATTTATCCCCCTGCAAGGAATTCCCATGCCGAGTACATCATAGTTGCCACTAACTATCTTACTAAATGAGTAGAAGCTAAGGCCACCAGGAAAAATGATGCATGCAGCACTACTAAGTTGTTCTTTGAGAATGTCTTCACAAGATATGGACTTCCTATCGAGCTTGTAAGTGATCGGGGTACTCACTTCTTAAATGAGGTTATTGAATACCTATTATAAGAATTTATGATTGTACACAAGAAATCGGCACCATATCATCCACAAGCTAATGGACAGGCTGAGAGTACTCATAAGATTTTTTGCAACATTCTCACCAAAATTGTGAACAATCAACGTTCAGATTGGGATCAACAATTACACCACGCCTTGTGGGCTTATCGCGTAGCCTATAAAATAGCGCTTAATGCTGCACCATTCCAAATGGTGTTTGGTCAGAATGTTGTGTTGCCTTTAGACTTTTTGATACCCACACTCAAGATTGATCGGGAGTACAAATGGACGGGTCATGCGCTTTCCTCTAGAATACTTGATTTGGAACAATTGGGAGAGACAAGAACTGTGAGTAGCAGCAGGAATTTATGCTGCTAAGAAGAGACAAAAAGCCTACTTTGATGCTCATATTAAAGACAAGGGATTACAAGTAGGATATAGGATGCTAGTTTACACTTTGAAACAATACGCCCGCAAGTTAGAGAAATGAGGTTACAAACCCATGATCATCAATAGGATATCGACTAGCGGTGTGGTGCAGCTAGCAACTCCAGAAGGTGAAGTATTGCCTAATTATATTAGCGGATGCCGAGTTAAGCTATATCACGAACCCTTAACTGCAGACATGCTTAAATGACTAACTCTTGCAAAGAAACAAAAGGAAGAAGAAGAATGAATCAGAGCTGAAGCCCAAGCAGAAGCATTGGAACACATTAAGAGAATGCGACTATGAAGGAGAGGACTAGGTAGGAACCTCAATCGGTGGATGCCCCACAATATCTTGTAGCTATGTGCCAACTTGGAGGAAGAGATGTCCCCAGTATTGTCGATAGGATACCATTCATTAATATCACTCTAGGACAGGATCCCATATGCACACAATGTAAGGATTTAATTGATTCTGGTGCAGCAACAAATGCAATATGAACACTCTCTTTGTAAGGAGTATGAGATTAGTCCTCTCAAAGGCTATCTCATAGGACTAGGTGGTGTTAAACTTTATTGTTTAATCTGTTATCAATTCTGGGTTCTTGGGATGATTAGGGGTCTGTAACAAAAACAGAGGCCCTGTTTGTATTTTCCCAAATTCTATAGATCCAATTATAGGTTACTTCACCGACTTAATGAACTGCATTAGATGATCCTTCAACTACTATCTGTCTGCGTATTACAACATACTTCAACACAAGATAATTAACTCCGCAGTACAATGTTCTTCACCACCAGACACATAACCACGTAGTTCATCGTATCACCGGAATATCAGTTAACTTAATACTTCATCAAACTTAATACAACGCTGAACTTAATTGACAGAGAGATAAACAACTCAGAGTAATCAAAACACTGCACTACGATCCTTCTGGCATTCTCCCAGACTCATAGTCCGGCGACACACCTTCTATTTTTGCATGCTTCCTTTATTAATCAAATGTTACAACTAATGCACTACGCCCTTTTGGTATGTGTGCGACTGTTTAGGATTTACATTATTACACTCCGGCGGCTCACACTGGCACACATGGTGGACTCGAACCCAAAAAGTAATTACAAAATTCAGGGTTCATCTATGATACCCTGTACATACATGGAGCGAGCTAATTTGAATGTGCGGTCAATCTTTTGTTTTAAAGACTCTAACATATTGCACAAAATATCAGGTTCAATAAGCTACACATCAATTCTAACCAAACTGGCAGCTATTACTTGACTTATTAAACACTCCGTTTGAGTCTGCAAAAACACTTCCTATAAATAGAAGTCATTTGCGAGAGCAGCATCTCTACGCAACTTGATTTCGGGGATCTCTGCATCAATCTAGGACAACCTGTCAGCTTGGATGTCGAGATGCTTTTCTCTGCGCTCGAGTTCTTGAGATTGAAATTGCATTGTTTTATAGAAATCTTCTCGCTCCTTTTTAATTGCTTCCATCTCCTTCTTTAATTTAAAATTTAGGCCAATCTCGTCTTCCAAAGCACGACTCTTCTGGAAGAGTTCTTTGGACACTTTCTTTAATTTTGCAGTGACCTACATAGCAAGGTCTGCCATTACTTGTCCTTTCTGCTCCACCAGAGTAAGATCTGCACATGTATTCTCTAGAAGATTTCCTAATGCAATCCGGGCATCTTCTTTATCACTCACCATTTTTCTCAATTGAGTAATCTCTTCATCGCGGGCAGCAAGGAGAGCATCTTTCTCTTTCAATTCTGCTTGCAGAAGACGAATCCATTCGTCTAATGAACTGGTTTCAGCTTTTGCAGCGAGCACTTCTTCTTGAAGTGGCGTGATATCTGCTTCAAGCAGATCCACTTTGGCTTGATACTACTGTCGAAGGGATTGCTGGGCCTCGTTGAGGTGATGAGGAAGATGGGTGGAGAGCTATAGGAGATAGTTACCAATCTTGGCTAATTGGGCTAAGGATTCATGGATGATAGAGGTGGAGAGAGGCTGTGAGGGATTAACTGAAACTGTGGTAGAGGAAGAGGGAGGGGAATAATTTGGGGAGGAGGGAAGAGGATGAGCGGCTGACTGACCGGATGAAGAAGAAGAGCTAGGCGGCAGTGGCACCTTAGAGGGGGACAAAGGTAAAGGCAGTTTTTGAGAGGGAGAGAGAAGGGCAAGAGTGGTTACCATGATTGTTGAATCATTTGGTTGCGTGTTCTGTTCCTCAGATTGAGGTTGATCAGCAGGTTGCACCGTGTTGGTGGTCGTATCGAGCATGGTCTCTTGTAAATTGGGCTCAGGTGGCACGACTTTATTGGCAAGTTGTACTTCTTCAATGATGGTATCCTGAAGTTTTTGTCTGACGGAGATGACGGAGGAGAAAGATTCTTTGTCGACGAAGCTGTGTCCTGCACTTGTATGGTGGAAGACGACAGGACTTTGCTATTCGACGGACTCAATCTGCGGCATTTTTTTGGGAAGAATTGAAGAACATCGACATCATCATCAATCTCCATCATGTGCACAGACTCTTCATGAACAGAATCGTGTTCAATGGAGGTGGTTGCTCTGCTTGAATCACCGGGAGGAGAAATGTGAAGAGGTGAGGTAAACGAGTTCTAGGAATTTCGTTCTTTGCTAGTTGTTTGGTAACTGCTAGGCATTCGCAGTGAATGCGTCAAAAAAAGAAAGAAGAGAGGTTAACTACTTCTCGGGCTGTAGTATCTATCATGGAGTAAAATGGACGAGAGATGCCGTATGTGCGTTTTTGCAGGTTCAAGGCAGCAAGCAAGAACTGAAGGGTTGTGCATTCCGGTTCTGAACGACATAAAATGGAAAACTCGTTAGACGAGTGCGTGGGGAAAAGTTCCTTCATGGTCGCTAGGGGAAGGAGAGGGCCATTGACCAAACCCTCCTGAGGGAGATGAAAGCCCTCAGTGAGAGTATTAAGGGTGACAATGACACGGGGGTTCAAACAGATAAGCGGCCAGCATTGTTTTGTAACAGGCGTAGCCGCAATAGCAGCGATTATCTGCGTGAAAAATGGATGACACTCCATTGAATGTCAGGGCAATTTAGTGAAGGCCAAGAGACCTCGCACACGCAAGAACTCGCTCACATCCAGAGCAAGTCCAGCATGGAAGGTCACGATGTTTGTCAGAGCTTCCATGACGCAGGTGACAACACACAAGACCACAATAACACAGAATACACTAGCACACACGGACGCAATAGCAAAAATTAGCGTAAAGAATAGGATTAAGTAAGAACACTAGAAGAATCATACGGAACAAAACCTAATCATCACACAGTGTTGGAAATATTCAAGTATAATGGCGTCATGCACGCATTAACAAAATCGGAGACACAGAAAGCGACTGCTAATCATGTTTAGTTAAGAAAAATTAAAAGATTACGGTCAAATGGTCAACCAGAATTACGCAGAGAGGACAAGAACGTCAAGGTAGAAGAGTGAGAAAAAAATGAGTGAAAAACACAGATCACGTCGCATGGGGAGGAAGGTGGTGGATAATAAGGAAGAAGCTTCGATCCATTAATCGCTTTAGGAAGGAGGGTACCATTGAGGGTGCATAACCAAAAAGTTGTTGGTTCAACTTGTTCGGCAAAGCAGTATGGACCGAACCAGTGTAATTTAAACTTTTTGACGGGTCCGTTAGCTTTCGCATTATAAAAAAGCACTAATTGGTTGATGGTCAACACAGGTATTTTAAGGAAACGATCATGAGTTCTTGCTTGTCTAAGCTGAACTTCCTGCAACACCAGAAAACTCTCAAGGCGCTGTTCATCCAGGGATCGTAAAGTCTCTAATCGAAAAGGGAATGATTCTTCCGGTAGTAATTTCTGCTCCAAGGCCACTCGCAGACTAGGAACCACCAGTTCCATAGGGGCAATAGCTTCTAAATCATAAGCCAACTTGAAAGAAGTTATTCCGATCGCCACTTTATATGTTGTACGGTAAGCCCATAGTACGGCAGGTAGGAATTGGTCCCATCTCTCCGGGCAATCTAATACCAGTTTCTTTAAGATGTTCGACAGAGATTTGTTGGTGCTCTCAACGAGTCCATTTGCTCTTGGATAGTAGGGAGAACTGAACTTATGCACAATCTGGAAGGTATTAGTGAGCACTTGCATTAGTTTATTAGTGAAGTGCGTACCCTGATCAGTCACAATCTCCAGGGTAAACCATAACGTGGAAAAATATCTTTCATCAAACATTTAGCGACTGCAGCAGCTGTGGCTGACCGTAGAGCCCAAGCTTCAGCCCACCTAGTTGCATAATTTGTGCATGTAAGAATATATCTGTTATTGGTGAATATCACCGGAGGTGTAATTGGCCCTATAAAATCCAAACCCCATTTTTGGAAAGGTTCGAGAGGAAAAACGGGTTGAAGCGGGAAATGATGTCTCTATAAAGGTTGACCGGAATGCGAACACTCATCGTACTATTGCACATACTTGGTCACATCACGGTACATAGTAGGCCACCATAAGCCACTCTGTAGAATCTTTCGGTGGGTTTGGTCAACCGCAAAATGACCTCCAGCTGAGGTAGAATGAGCCATTGCGATTATTGAAGCAAATTCATGTGGTGGAACACATCTCAGCAGCGCTCCCGAATGATCCATGTAATATAACTGTCCTACAATTAACTCGAATCTACGACTATAGATGGCCAGTTTTCGACGAGCAACTAGAGAGGTCGTGCTGAGAGAACATCCACTGGTCAAGAAAAGCATTAAAGTGTCATAGTAAGAGGGGGTACAGGCAATGCTTGTTGATCATCCTATACTACCTCCGTTGTATAAATAGCAGGTGTGGTATCATCATTTCCTTCCGGAAGTTCGCTGGAATCCACTCGAGATAGAAAATCAGCAAGGGCATGTGCAGACCCTCGTCGATGTACTACTAAATAATCAAACTCTTGGAGCAATAAGACCCATCTTGCTAGTCTTCCTCCCAATGTGCATGTGCGGACATTTGAAATTAATTATGCAATCTTGAATTACCCAACAAACCCTGCTTATAAAGCCATTGTGTTCCAGTCAACTTTGGTTAATGAAGCTGCTCGCTGGTTAACTGAATACGACTTGAACCATTTCTAGCAGTATGATGATGTGAAGGATGCCTTTCTACAACAGTTTTGGTTAAAGAAAAACCCAGCAGAAATTTTTGATTACCTGTAGAATAACACGTAGAAGCCGCACCAGAATGTACAAGACTATGCCACTCTATTCCGGACTCATTTACGGTAGCTTCTGCCAATGCATGCCAACTTATCAGACGACATCATCACTCAGTGGTTTATAAACGGACTAAATCCCCAACTAAAACAGATAATGATCATACGATGTGTGGGAGGAATGACCTTGGATGCCATAATCGCTATGGCATTACAGTTAGAAAATAAAGTGGGTGGATTCACTGAAGATCTGGAGTGGTTGAAGATGTCCAAGCATTCCAACCATGATCCTTTGAAATAAATTTACTGTACTAAATGTAAAAACACAGGACACACTAGCTCCGCATGTGCTCTGAATCAGATGTACTATGCTATTTGCCACACCGCAGACCATACTACGGAGACTTGTCCTTATAATGCAAAGGTACAAAGTAGAGCGGCTATCAATGTTATCATCCAGGAACAAGGGCAACCGACCAGTCACTATGTACCAACGCAAATGAGGAATACTTCTTACCAAGGATACAAGAATTATAGAGGCGCACGGTCAACTAACTTTGGACAAACTCGATGGAATGCGGATACAGAGGTGAAGGTGCATCTCTTCTACCACCTAAATGTCATTTTTGCGGTGAAATAGGACATATCTGTAGGTATTGTAAAGATGCGATCGAGTACGATAAAAAGAAAAAGGAACGACAACACCCAATGGCAAACATGGTGTACATATTAGCAGTCGACACTCAAATAGCAGTAGTGCAAACATGTTCAGGAAAGCAATTACAGCCAGCCGTGGAGATTTTTGAACCTAGAATTCATGAACAACAGTAGGTGTTTACTAAAGCAAGTAAGTGGGCAACTCAGGAAAAAGCTATTTTCCTTGACCCAGTTCCAGTAACGCAGCAAAGCATACCACAGACAGTATCAGAAGGCAGAAACCTAACCCAAACAGTACCGGAGTCCCCACCAGACACTATATCAAAAATAGCAAAAATTGATCTGGTGTGGGATGTCTTATCCAAAGCGTCAATTAAACTACCATTGGGACAATTATTGGCTTTAGTTCCTAGCATACATCAACAGTTCCAGCAACAGGTCAGTGTAGGACCTTCATGTGCTCCTTTGACAGCCACAATTCAGCCTGATCTGACGGTGGATCATACGATGCCCTTGATTATGGTCTAGTACAAGAATCATAAAATAACCCAAGTTCTAATTGATGGAGGTTCTGGTGTAAACTGAAACAACCTAAGAATTACGACCACCACATGCTAGAGAGATGACTCTCCTCCCAACCAAATGCCTCTATATATAGCTCTCTCCAGGGGACTACCTTCTTGGGCAGGTGGATACTAACCAGCCAAGTGTCAGCCATGTAACTACATGTGCGCCAAGTGTCCAGTGGATGCTTCTAGAAGGTTCTAGAGCTCTTTGGGCAAAATACTCTTCCCATGTACCTCATGGGGATTGAACCCAAGACCTCGTCCTTCACATCCTTGAGACTTAACCACTAAGCTAAGTGGTTCACTTGTTCACAAGAGCACAAGACCTCCTAGCAAGTCTAAACTCGAGATCTTTGGTCATACACACGGATGACCAAACGGTGTCCGATTTCAGGTCTGTCTGAACCGGCCAGACCCTTGGATCATAGACTTACTTTATTACATTCTTCCCCCCTTGGAAAAGATTTTCGTCCTCGAAAATAGAGCTATATACATACTGTAGGCAACCCCCGAGCCTCATGTTCTAAAACTGGAAGAACATGGTCATGTTCTAGAACTGGAAGAACATGTCTCATCTCTGTGGTGGCATCCCTGCCCAAATGATTCAAAACACTATCTGCGTTTGCACTTTGATGAACGGGACAAAGTACAAACTAGTGAAGAATAATAAGGGTGGATCTAAAAACAGATATCCCTGGCTAATTCACAGTTTCTGGATGTGCGATCTAGGCACAAACATGTGAACTAGGTGGATTCAAATTACTAGTCCATTTCTAGGCATAACTGGTGCATGGGCTTAGTAATGAAGGTGGGATTCTTATCCCTCGCAAGACTTTAAGAATTCTTGATTCACTTGAATTTGTTTTGGAGAACTTGAAGTTTGATTGTCCCATACATCTAACTTTAGATGTTTATTCAATGGTTTACTTTGATCCAACAGTTACTTGATTTTTCACCCGACTAGAGGACTACTCTGTCCCAATGAGTTGAAAAAATCCTATGTAAACTGTAGGAGAAAGTTTACCATTCCGGTGGAATCAACCATACTAACTTCACCAATTCAAATTCAAAATGAAAATTGTCCAACTTAGGACACTTTTCTCAAAGACTTTTAACTGAAAGTTCTTGGGAATTGTCAATCTAATGAGCAATTCCTAACTTCTTTATTCTAGAGTATACTGGACTCTAGGAAATTATTTATGCTATAACTTGAAGCAAAATCAAATGAATAAGTCTACTTAGACTTATCATCTTTTGAATATTGAAAAGGTTCTTGTACATAACATCTATCTAGGATGTTCAAGTTAGTTATCTAATTCTAACCGGCTATCCCTGGTCTTTTGCAAAAGGAATCAGATACCATATATGAGTCAATTCCAAAAGATTTGGAAAGCGGAAAGAGATAACTAAGTCTTTGTACAACCAATTCAAACTTTGCACATACATAAACTTGCTATGAGTCAAAGTCTAGTTGACTCAGGACTTTAACTTCTCAACGATCTATTTCAATAAGATATTGAAGCATTGTTTTTATCTTTAAGAGAAATAAGCTAGTTTCTCAAAAAGATACAAAGAAAATCAAAAACATCATCCAACCACAAGATACTAGTGTGGTAACCAACATCAGTGTGTCGACCCACTGAGGTTCTGTCGATGAGTTTCGTATTCAAATAATGCTTCACTTGAGACTAAGTTCAGGTCACATTCAGTCTTTTTGACTCCTAATCGTGAATGCAATTCTTGTGCATTTCTTTGAGTCGAAAGAGTGAATTTATCAAGTTACACTAGGAACTTGATGCTTGACTTAGTCAATTAAATCTTTAGTTGAAAAGATCAACTCAAAATCAAAGTCCAACTTCTTTCAGAAATTTATCAAATATTTCTGATCAATAACACTTAAACTTGAAGTGTTCTATGAAGATCTTGGAAGTTACTTACTTCATATCTTCAGTTTCCTTAATCTTGAAGTTACCTTGAAGTATCGTAAGATACTACTTTCATCCTTTACGAATTAAACTTTTCCTTGAAGTCTTAATTCCCTTGAGGATGAAACCTAACTTCAAAATCCAAACTAGGACTAAAAGATAATCATCATCCCACGGTCCGATGTCCCATTCCATCTTTCCTACATCAATCTGAGTATAAAATCTGGTGTCCCATACCACCCTATTTTATATTCGCATTAATGTGTGGGTGATTCTTATCCTAAAGTCTAAACATCTCTTGATAGAGTACCTTATTTCTTCAATTCTTTTACAAGAATTGGAAGTTTCAGGCATTACCTCTAACTAGATTTTCCTAGGTTTTGATTCCTTCGCATGATTACCTCAGAATCATGTGCTTTGCCTTGGAAACTTGAAAACCTCTTTGACAGAATATCAATCAGAATTCCAAGTTCTTGAATTTTCTCGAATTCAAGTTCAATTGGTTTACCCTTGAGCAATTTTGTAGCGACAAGAGCTTTTGACTTCTTGTCTTTAGATTCCTTTCTTTACTGTTGCTTTAGACTTAACCACTTAGCTTAGTGGTTAAGTCTCAAGGATGTGAAGGACGAGGTCTTGGGTTCAATCCCCATGAGGTACATGGGAAGAGTATTTTGCCCAAAGAGCTCTAGAACCTTCTAGCAAGTCTAAACTCGAGATCTTTGGTCATACACACGGATGACCAAACGGTGTCCGATTTCAGATCTGTCTGAACCGGCCAGACCCTTGGATCATAGACTTACTTTATTACATAAACATTGCAACAGCAACACTTTGTCAATGGATGGGATGGACACAAATTGAACCTGTTCAATTTTTTCTCTCCCTATCTAACTACATTCATGAGAGTTTACTTGAATGATTTCTCCTTATCCGGTGATACTTCGGCGTATCTGTACCATTTACAGTGTTGTTTTTCAAAATGTTGAGAATACCGTTTGTGTTGTGCCAAATTGGGAATTGCCATTTCATGTCTTTGTGGATGCCTCCGACATTGCAATTGGCAACGTATTGATGCAGCAAACGGAAAAATGGTTCCATCCCGTATATTATGCAAGTCACATATTAGCTCCGGCCGAGGGCAATTATTCAGTCACTGAACAAGAATGTCTCAGATTAGTATATTCGGTGAAGAAATTTCAGCATTATTTACTGGGATGACGCTTCACTTTTCATGTCGATCATGCCGTCTTGGTGTACCTTGTTCTTATAGTGTTAATAGATTGAGAACAAATGTCCTCACTATTTTTCTCAGGCTCATGTCTCGTGGGAGAAGTGGTCACACAATCATGCAACATTTCCCTATTTGCAGGTAATTCTAGATTAGGGCACTCCTAAGACACATTCTTTCCTGAATAATTTCCGTTTTTCTTTTTTGAGTTCTCTTCCCTAGGTACAATGACATTATGGACTTGTGACAACTTATCTTTCAACAAACCAAATACTTCCTTATGACCTACCTTGGCGGATATGTATCCTTGTATGAGATGTATGCTAACTTCATTTTCAAAGATCCAATCTTGTTCTAGGATAAGATTTTCAATAAGGTCATCATCTTTGCACACCAATAGTCTTTGCTCCATAGAGGAGTTTCCTAGGTGAAGGGACATTAGGGTTTCTCCTACACATTTGATGATTTATCCTCTAGTTCCTATCATACATGCCTTAATAGGACTCAAGGTTGTTTTGAGATGAGTGGTTAATGACACTCATATGCAACTTAGTGCTCCTCCTGTGTCAATCAATGCATCCACTAATAGATATTCCATGTTTCCAATTTCGAGGTTTAAGTATGGTCGGGAAATGCTATAGCTCGAGTTGTTCTCTTTGTCTATTTGGTAGTTTGCCATGGGTATAAGTTCCTCTCCCTGTAGTTATCTTTCATCCCTTTGCCTCATCCACTCTTTTCATTTCCTGATATGTTTCAAGGCTTCCTTTCGAGCTTCTTCTCTAATCCTTTCTTTTTCCTTCTTTCGATTCTGTGATCCCAAAAGTCGTGCTCATTTGGTATGTTAATGGTTCCATATATCTTTTCACTCTACAACGAAGTACATCCCCGTCTAGCGTAGCTAAGTTTACTGTTCCACTTGTTGAGACTTGATTTATCAATAAAGTCCATATCCTCATTGCTATAATTTCTTTGCATGTTGTTTCAATGTGTATACGAGGACCTAATCTCCTTCCTTTAAACATTTATCTTTGATATCTACATCATCATAGGCTTTTTGCCTCCTTTTTGCCACATAAATTCCTACTACTGCTTGTAATCTTGTTTTGTGTAGCTTCTCAATTTGGTCAAATTGCTTGGATAGTTCATGGCCTGTCCACTCATATTGTTGTGCTACACATAGGGTAGGCACTAAAAAATCAATTGGTAGATTCACATTCTGTCCGTATACTAAATTAAAAGGGATAGTTCCTATGGCTGTATTTTGAGCCACATGGAAGGCCCAAATTGCATGATGCAATTGTTTGTCCCAATCAGATCTCTCGTTGTTGACTATTTTGGTCAACAGTGTGCATAATACCTTATTGGAACTCTCCATGTGACCATTAGCTTGAGGGTGGTAAGGGGCTGATTTTTGATGCATCAGAAGAATTGAGAAAGTGTGTTCCCATATCACTCACTTTCTCTATTGGTAATCCAAATTGAGTAAAAATATTTTTGAAGAGAAATTTCATCGTAGTTTGCGCATCATTCTTCCTAGTTTATTTTGCTTCTACCCATTTTGTTAGATAATTATTTGCCACTAATATATATTCAACATGTGATCCTTTGGCGGGAGGATTAATAGGCCCTATGAAATCAATGTCCCATTTTGAAAAGGCTCTAGCGCATATCATGGGTCTTAGAGGCATGTCATCTCAAGCTTGTAAAGAGAATCATGTTTATAGTTCTTTCAGCCAAAAAATGTCCTCACGTGGCAGCTGCATGTGCCATCTCTGAAATGGGTAAATATTCTCCTTCACGGACACATAGCCATAGCTCAATGTCCTTTCCTCTGTTAAATAATTGTCTTTCAATTATGGTGTATTCCTTGCTCATTTCTTCTAGAGTTCGCTTCCTTGCTAGATTAGCTCCTTCCTCATGCTTGTGGGTTTTCAAGATTTTAACCAATGCCTTACTCCAGTCTGGTGCTATTGTAGAGAATTGTAATGATGCATGGTCCTTTGGAGTATTTAACCAATGCCACGTCGTCGCTTCTCGAAGGCCTTTGCAATCAAAGTATAGATCAACAAGCAGTGCTAGGACTGGCTCAATTACCCATATTTCATGCCACCCACCGGACCGCACACTGTAGGATATATGATGGCAACGATTCGCCACTGGCTCCCTTGCTTACGATGAATGGACAATGTAGCTGCGCATATGATGGTGTTAGACGGCCGCCGAACAAAGGACAATTGTACTTAGACAGAGGTTTTTAATGTAGAAAGAACCCTTCTGGAAGTACGCGGTAAAGAAAGATTCGCGCAAGCCTTGTAATAAAATTCTATTTAAAGCAATGAAAAGAACGGCAGAGGGACGAGAGAAGGAGCCCCGTTTTTGGGAGTTGCGAGTGTATTGTGAGAGCCCTGATTTGGGATTAACTCTTCTACTGTGTGTAGGTAGGTGTTAACGAGTAGAGTATCTTGGTTCTGTCCTGTTCTGCGCGCCTTATCTGTGTAACCGTTTGACTGCGTATGCGTGATACACTGCGGTATTACAAGTCGGTACTGCGATTTTGAGATTCTGTTCGATAACGAGTTAAGATATCTTTGATTATGCGTAAAGTGTTAGTGTGTTGTCTATCTGCTATTTCTTCAGTGGAATAGGTAAACGTGAAGAATAGACATGAGTTGCTATGATTCTCTGTAAGTGACTGAGTCGGTATTATAGTCTGTGTTCAAAGGTAATGCCGGTAATGTCTAAGTACGCGTAGAATGGTAATAATGTTGCGACACGTCTTGCGGTCAGTAGATATTATGGGTTGAAGGTAGATACACGGTAAGTCTGTGAACTGACAAGAAGAATTGTGTGTTATGATCTTGTTAAGTTACTAAAAGTATTGGACTGTCATCTCGGACTACTGCTCAACTACTATGGCAGGAACAGTCTGGGAGCTCTGAGTCCAGTACGTTGGTCTAGTTGAAGTTATTCAGGAGCAAAACTGAGCTAAGACGTGAAAACCATAACTACGGTTGAGTGAGGAGTTGGGAAAATAGTACAGGGCCTCTGTCAACAGACCCCTACCACTCCCAAGGACCCACATGATTAGAGTCAGTTTATTTTGCGGTAAGATTGAGTACAGAGAAAGAGAGACTCGGAAATATCTGGTACGCAGGTGTGGAACCAGATCCTGGAGTCTCTGAAGGATTGTTGTTTTAAACTAGTAATTAACGGCTGCAGTAGGTAGTTAACAGTTAAGTTAATAGTAAACGATCTTACCTTTAACAATGGTCAAAATATTTGGCATGATGTAGATAGTATTCAAAGTCTTCCGTCGCGTCAAGGCACCACATGTGAACACCTCGGGATTCCATATGGCAATCAAGATTTAGCATATGATATGAGTACGACACCATTGCTCCGGGTGTGTTATGCCTAGCACTGTCGCATCAAATATCTACCGGTATGCTATAAAATGACCTTTGAAGAAATGTTTACTACCGGTTTTTGGGAATACCATTCAGAGGTGTTCATAAGCAGGCCTACACATCTACTCCAATTATTTGCTTGTGAACAACTAGTGTACTCCATGCACTACAGACTCCCACCACCAGAGGAACCTCAACCCATCAATTGGGAAAAACTCAAAGCAGATCTTGCAAGAGGTATCCACATTTCAAAACACACCCTCGCTCATGACCTACTACAGAATTATATCCGACAGACTCCACAACAAGGTTCTGTCAAGGACGACAGAAGCGAGAGCGAGGGGGGTGTTGGCAGTAGCCAGAGGCAGAGACGTCGAGGAAGTATGTGAAGACAGAGCACAATGAAGAAGTGGGGAGCCAGTCGGATCATTTTTTTCAAAGAAATATGTTTCAAAATACTTTTCAAACTCTCAATAGTGATTTTCATCACTTGTGTAACATATGTAACATAGAAAAACCCCTTTTGCAATTAGTAGCTCCATTTTGTGCAAGTCAAGGAGTCCTCGAGCTTGAGGAGCTTAGTTAGAATGAGCCTACCAATTTTGTTTATTTTTAGACTTCGTTTACCTTTTCAAATAGCACCTAGAACCTATTTTTTAACTATGTCGGTCACTTGATGTGAAACTGGTCAAAACTAGTCTAGAATCTACAAAAAGAGCTAGAGAGCTCATTTTTGAGGTTAGCTAGTGTAGACTTGTATGAGCTAGAGTGAGCTTGAGCTTGTAATTGAGATCTTGAGTAATAGAGTCTATTTTTCCTACCTTCCATTGTGTCTTGCTTGTCTCTTCATTGTGTGTGTGTATGTGTGTGTGCATCTCTATGCTTCTCACCTTCACTCTCACTATGTCTCACATTCACGATCTTCACATCACTCCTATCTCTTCCACGGATTGACATTAAGGAGGTGGAGCTTCTTAACGTGCTACTTACCATTGTGCTAGAGCAACACCAAATTTGTCGCCATTGCCAGGCTTTCCATATGCACCAACAACTCCCCCTAAAACCTGAGATGCTTTAGTCTTCAATATTTTGTGATTCCTTGAATTCAAATGATAGATTTGAACCTACTAAGCTTCACTTCACCCAAAGCTTTAGTCATCATGTCTACACACTATTATTGATTAGATACATATGAGAGCTTAGTCTGTTTGCTTGTAATATTCTCCCTAACATAATGATTATGGACCTCAATGTGTTTTTTGCTAACATAAAAAATGGGATTAGGTGCAAGATACAAAGAACTCATGTTGTCTCCAAATATATAAGGAGTAGATGACTTCACTCCCAAATCTGAGTATAATATTTTAATCACATTGCTTCTTGAGTTGCACTTGCCAATCCTCTATATTTACCTCTATAGATGAGGGAGCAACAATAGTCTGCTTCTTTGAAGATAAAGAGATGAGCTTTTAGTTTGCAAATGAAAGATATCCAGAGATGCTTCTTCTATATTGATCTTTCCCAATTTGCATTATATAATATCTTAATGTATACATCAAAAGTATATGAATAGAATAAGCCTTCATTCATAGTCCCTTTGAGGTATTTGAGAATCCTTTTTGTTGTCTCCATATGTGGCTTCCTAGGTGTATGCATGAGTTGGCTCAAGATGCATACACTATAACTTATATATACTCTAGTGAGAGTAGCATAGTTGAGACTTCCTACCAATCTTTGATAGCTTCTCATATCTTCAATAAACTCATCTTCATGAGCACTTGAATTCATTCTTCATTTGATGCTTGATTCTTTGAATCCCTTCAACATCATTACCTATAATTTTAATGTCCTCCAAACATATTCAAACATATGATGTTCAGCACAAACCCTTTATCCTGCAAGTAGGTTACAAGCCTATGATTCCAAGATCTTAGAGATTGCTTTAGCCTATAAAACACTTTCCTTAATTTTTAAACATGTTTAAGATAATGTTAGTCTTCAAATTGAGGGGGTTGAGCCATGCATGCCTCTTCTAAGATCCATCCATTGAGAAATGCATTCTTTACCTCCATATGATATATCTTCCAGTTCTTGGAAACTACAATACTCATGAGTACTCTTACTGTAGGAATATTTGCCATAGGAGAAAAGGTCTCCTCATAAACAATGTCTTGGGTCTAAGCATACCCTTTGGCCACAAGCCTAGCCTTTTACCTTCTAATGGTTTCATTAGATTTTTCTTTGCCTTATATATATCCATCTAGATCCAATGACCTTCATGGTGGGTGTCTTGGGTACCAACTCTCAAATGTTGTTGCAAAGCTTCAAACCCTTCTTCCATTTAATGCTTGTTGGAATATCAAGCTTACACTATGCTTGAGGTAGATTTGATCTACATCAAAGGCTATCGCGTCGAAAGAATATCCGTTGGAGAGTTCTTTTTCATATGCTCATTTACTGTATTTTTTTGAGAAATTTTTGATGGTTCATTTACCATTGTAAAAGCCTTGAGCTTTACTCATGTAAAGGTAGAAAGATAGAGCCCAAATCCCACGAATTTGTGGTGGTTGAAATTGCATTCAATCAAACAATCATCACCTAAAAGTAGAACAAAGTAGATCTTCACTTTTCCTAGATTGTAGGAAAGTGAATTGATTCCCTCCAACAACCATTCCCACCATCACCTGAATTCAAATTTAAATTGTAAAAGCCATGGAACACTCCTAGAGGTTATATAAGTACTTGAAATCACTTGTACATTACATGGAAGCAATATACATACACTTGTGACCATCATTGTCTTGCTCCTTCAATTCTCTGCATCATCTTCTTCACCAACAGTAATCTTGCAGAGGCTGTTGCTCTCTCTGCAGAGCTCCAAATTGATTGAAAGATAACTCATTGGAAACGTTTAAGTGTCTAGTTTATGCCTATAAACTTTCAAAGCATTTGGTTCAGTAAATTGGGAGAAATCTGAGTTTTTCTATCTTGGGGTCAATCTCTACGTATTCCTGAAAAATAGGAAATACCATCGGTGAATGTCGCATTCATTCCTATAGCATATTTTGCTTATTCCTTATACTTTTGAGCATTCCATACACTCAACCCTATGTTTATCAGTACCATAAAAGGATTTTTTCTAATTGTAATCACGTTGGTCGCTATGGGCATTTGAAGTTCATTGTCTCTTCCATAGATAGTAAATTTTTTGAGCTAGTCGACCCGCGAACCTATCTGTTTTGTAAGACTCATTCTCCTTGATTCTCCAAAGTACATAGTGTATTTCTTTGCACTTATTACATGCTTATAAGGTCTATGTGAGTCTCATAAGCTCAAGGTCTGGTCTTGTGCCAGTTGGCTTGACCAAACTTTGTCGCTTCGAAACGCACTTTTCTACCTTCGACAAGCTTCTCCAAGTTTCTTTCAGTGGTATCAGAGCTAGATCAAGATGGGTGACAGGTTTCCCTCAATGATCGAGAAGCTTGATTGACACAACTACGCGGCTTGGAAAATCAGAATGGAGGGCTATTTGCAATCTTTATGGAATTGTAGCAGGTGATGAAGTTATGCCTATTCCAAGATCCAAAGGAGGACCTACACAAGAAGAGATGGATAAGCTCACACTTTGGTGTGCAAGGGATGCTCAAGCAAGGTCGTACATACTAAACTCTATCTCTGACTTTCCATTACCACATATTAGAGGATGCAATACATCTCAAGAGACATGGGATGCCCTCGAGACCTTCTTTTCTGCTAGTACCAAAGCAAGAAAGAATCATCTTTGGAACGAGTTCAACCAAATGAAGAAGACACCTAAACAAACCATCACAGAGTTTGTTACCAAGGTCAAGGAGGTTGCGGATCCGTTAGCATCCAGTGGAGAGCTGATTGAAGAAGAGGTCATCATGAGGCAAATTCTCAACGGCATTTGAAGTGATAAGCAATGGAAATCCTTCACGACGGCTTATGATCTCATCATGGATGTGCAAACTCCAGACTTCAACATCTTTCTTGGACAAATCTTCAATCAAGAAGCCAACAATAGCATAAAGGAAGGTAACTCCTATCATGGTAATTCAACTAGTGCTCTATATGCAGATAAGAAGGATAAGAAGCAGAAAGGCAAGAGGAAGGAAGAAGATGAAGAAGAGACTTCCCAAGCCAACTTTGCAAGCAAGAGCAAGTGGAAAGGGAAGAAGAAAGGACCAAAGCAAGACAAAGCCAAAGGTCAGAATGTTCAACCTTGTGCCATATGCGATAAGACCAACCACACCACTCAGAATTGTTGGTTCAATGGGAAGACCCAGAAAGGAAGTGGAAGAGGTGGATATGGCAGAAATAGAGGCAGAGGTGGACACAACTTCAACAATAACAATAGAAGCTATAATAGAAGGGACTACAACAATTATTCAGAAGATCAACCACATGAAGAGTCATTGCTTCTCATGAATCTAAGCCACAAAGAAGGTAAAGAAGATGACCATTTGTTCTACATAGATTCAGGATGTTCGAATCATGTTGCAGGCAACATTGCTCTTCTATCTGACTTGGAAAGTCCAAAGCATAGACATGAAGTGCAAATAGGGGATGACACAAAGCACAATGTGGAGAAGATTGGTAATGTCAAAGCTTCCAATGGCAGGACAAATATTCTGAGTAAGGTTCTCTATGTACCCACCATCACTAAAAACCTAATAAGTGTAGGCGAAATAGTTGAAAAAGGCTTGCAAGTTAGGTTCACCCAACATGGAGCTTTTGTGGAAGATCCATGTCAAGGCTTCAAAAAGATAGCCCGAGGTGAGAAGCATGGTTGTCATTTATTGACGACCATAGTAGATGGACTGTTCTATACTTTATCAAGAGTAAGAATGAAGTGTTTGACTGCTTTAAGAAGTATCTTGCACATGTGGAGAATCATACAAGTAGATCACTAAAGAAGCTCAGATGTGATGGAGGAGGAGAATACTTCTCCAAAGAGTTTGATGAGTTCTTGCAGGAGAAAGGTATTAAAAGGGAAGTGACTACCAGGTACTCTCCTCAACTAAATGGAATTTCAGAGAGGAGAAACAGGACATTCGTTGGATCAGCCCGAACAATGCTTGAAGAGAAGAAGTTACCACATTATCTATGGGTAGAAGCTATATCAACTGCTGTGTACCTTGTCAATAGACTACCATCCAAATCACTTCAAGGTATGACTCCTTATGAAGCATGGCATGGAAGAAAACCTAGTCTTGGACATTGCAAGGTTTTTGGTTGTTTAGCTTATGTTCATGTACCATCACAAATAAGAGGTAAGCTAGATGAAAGGTCAACAAAGGCAATGCTTATTGGATATGACTCAACTCAAATGGGTTACAGGTTCTTCAATCCTTCAACAAAGCAATTCACTACAAGTAGAGATGTTGTGTTTCAAGAACAGAGGTCTTGGTATGATGAAGACAAAGAAAAGGTATCACTACCATAGGATCTTGATTCTGACTCTCATCAATTAGGAAGCAAGCATGATACACAGGTCTAGGATCCAAGAAGTGATACAGACGATGACCAAGATGACAGAGAAAAGGATTACAAGCTATGGAAGTCAAGAGGCGAAGCAAAGATGCAAGAGGTTGGAGAATGCTCCAAACAAGCACCTAGAAGATCAGCAAGAGAGAAGAAACAACCAAAAAGGTATGGATATGATTCCACATTTGTTATGAAACATTCAATCTACTTGGCAAAAGACTCTATTTCAGAGGAACCCTCAACCTATGAAGAGGCAAAGGGAAACCCTAATTGGGAAAAGGCCATGAACGAAGAGATAGATGCATTGAAGGAGATGGACACTTGGGATTTAGTTCCAATGTCACCGAATCAAAAGGTAATTGGTTTCATATGGGTACATAAAGTTAAAAAAAATTCAGATGGATCACTTTGGAGGTACAAGGCAAGATTAGTTGCCAAAGGACGCTCACAAACTCATGGTATAGACTATGAGGAAACATTCTCACTAGTTGCAAAGATGACTACAATCAGGACATTGATAAGTGTAGCTGCTGCAAGGAATTAGAGACTCCTCCAACTTGATGTGAAAATGCATTCTTAAATGGTTGGATAAGTGAAGAGGTATACATGTCACAACCACCAGGTTTTGAAAACCCTAATCATCCATCTTATGTTTGCAGACTTTAGAAAGCAATGTATGGATTGAAACAAGCTCCCAGAGCTTGGGATTATAGGTTGGTTACATATCTTCAAGATCAAGGGTTCAAAGCTAGCACCTCAGATCCTTCTCTATTCATCAAAAGGGATCACAATGAGGTTATCTATCTATGTGTATATGTAGATGATATTATTGTGATAGGTGATGATCTAAATGGCATTCAAAGAATCAAGAGACACATGCAAGAGGAGTTCAAAATCAGCGACCTAGGTGAGCTCACATATTTCCTAGGTATGCAGGTGATATATACAGATGAAGGAATGTATTTGACTCAGAGAAGATACATTCAAGATCTTCTTCTCAAGTTCAAAATGGAGAACACTAAACTTGCAGGTACACCTTTGGAGATGAATCATAAGTGTTTATGAAGGTGAGAAAATGGAAGACATTAAAGAGTATCAAAGCTTGGTAGGTAGCTTGATATATGCTACTCATACAAGGGCAAACATCTCATATAGTGTGGGAGTGCTTAGTCACTTCATGCACTCACCGAGAAGACCACACATGGATGCGGCTAAGAGAGTACTTAAGTATCTCAAAGGTACAATCAATGAAGGTATATTCTATCCTTACTCTTCATATTTGGATATCAAAATCTACTCAGATGCAGATTGGGCAGGAGCTAAGGATGATAGAAAAAGTACATCTGATTACTTAGCATTTCAGGTTTGAAGCTAGTGTCATGGAGTTCCAAGAAGCAACCAACAGTTGCTTTATCCTCAACTGAAGCAGAGTACAGAGGATTGACCATAACAACTCAAGAAGCACTATGGTTAAAAGCATTGTATACAGATTTGGGACTTGTGAGTTCCAAACCTCACATATTTGGAGATAATGTAAGTTCCATGCATCTAGCGACAAATCCTATTTTCCATGCAAGAACCAAGCACATAGAAGTCCATTACCACTTCATCAGGGAGAAGCTCATGGCAAAGGAGATTGACATTTATTTTGTTCCTACTGAAAAGAAAGTAGCAGATATGATGATGAAGGCACGATGGAATAAAGCTTTGTAGATTCAAAGCTATGGCAGGTATTCAACCTATCGGAGAATGAAGACTCAAGCATAAGCTTGAGGGGGAGCTGTTGGAACATCAAGCTTACAGTATGCTTGAGGTGGATTTGATCTACATCAAAGGCTATCACATGAATATCCGTTGGAGAGTTCTTTTTCATATGTTCATTTATTGTACTTTTTGGAGAAATTTTTTATGGTTCATTTCCCGTTGTAAAATCCTTGAGATTTACACATGTAAAGGTAGAAAGATAGAGCCCAAATCCCACGAATTTGTGGTGGTTGAAGTTGCATTCAATCAAGCAATCAATCACCTAAAAGTAGATCAAAGTAGATCTTCACTTTTCCTAGATTGTAGGAAAGTGAATTGATTCCCTCCAACAACCATTCCCACCTTCATTTGAATTCAAATTCAACTTGTAAAAGTCGTGGAACACTCCTAGAGGTTATATAAGGACTTGAAATCACTTTTACATTACATGGAATCAATATAAATACACTTGTGACCATCATTGTCTTGCTCCTTCAATTCTCTGCATCATCTTCTTTGCCAATAGTAATTTTGTAGAGGCTTCTGCTCTCTCTACATAGCTCCAAATTGAGTGCACAATAATTCGTTGGAAAGATATAAGTGTCTTGTTTATGCCTATAAATTTTCAAAGCATTTGGTTTAGTAGATTGGGAGAAATCTGAGTTTTTCTGTCTCGGGGTCAATCTCTACGTATTCCTGAAAAATAGGAAGTACCACCGGTGAATGTCGCATTCATTCCTATAGCATATTTTGCTTATTCCTTATACTTTTGAGCGTTCCATACACTCAACTCTATGTTTATCAGTCCAATAAAAGGATTTTTTCTAATTGTAATCGCGCTGGTCGCTATGGGCATTTGAAGTTCATTGTCTCTTCCATAGATAGTAAGTTTTTTTAGCTAGTCGACCCGCGAACCTATCTGTTTTGTATCGACTCATTCTCCTTGATGCTCCAAAGTACATAGTGTATTTCTTTGAACGTATTACATGCTTATAAGGTCTATTTGAGTCTCCATAAGCTCAAGGGCTTGTCTTGTGCTGGTTGTCTTGACCAAACTTCGTCGCTTTGAAACGCACTTTTCTACCTTTGACAAGCTTCTCCAAGTTTCTTTCAATGCTTCCATTCTAATTTCTCCTTGGCGTCCTCATAAGATGAGTTTTCTTTAGGCTTCAATTCCTAAGCTATGTAAATAGAGTACTTGGTTACTAATGAAGTTCCATAACCGTACCTTTTTGGTTTCTTCTTCTCCTTTGTAGATCTTCGAGTGATTTGTTGAGATAATTCTACAACATCCCCCAACTCTTGTATCTTTGCTTTACCTTTGGAGTTCCATGAATTGATCTCCCTCCTAGGACTCTTCTGATCATCCTCTGAATCACTTGAATCTTGAAGTCTATGTGTACCTTTGCTTGACAGTGTTGAAAGTCTTCCTCCAAGTCATAGAGTGATTTTAATTTCCTACAATCATCTTCAAAACAAGATTTATTTTCATCAAACACTACACCATGACTCACTTTTACTCCCTTGGTGCTAGGGTTATATTGCCTATATCTCTTTTGATTTAGGTCATAGCCTATAAAGACATATTTCTCTTCCTTAGGATCAACTTTACCTCTGATTTGAGATGGTATATGTGCATATGCAATGCACCCAAATATCTTCCAATGATCCAAGCTTAGTATTCTTCCATTCCAAGATTCATAATCAATCATATTCCAAATACTTTGAGGGAACCTTTTTATGAGGTAGGTAGTAGTGGATAGTGCCTCGGCCCATAGGTAATTTGGAAATTTCTTCTTATTCAACATGGTCATAGTTGCTTCCACAATGATCAAATTTCTCCTCTTTGCTCCTCAATTCTGATCAAGTGTGTACCTTGTTGTCATGTCTATTTTGATTCCCCTTTCTTGCAAGTAGGAATTCAACTCGTGGGAGAAGTATTTTCCACCTCCATCAAACCTTAATCTTTTTAGGGTTTTATCAATTTGATTTTGCACAATGGCTAGATAGGTTTTGGAACATAAAAATGTTTCATCTTTATGTTTCATGAAATAAATGGTCCATCTGCAAGAATCACCTATGAAAGACACACAATACCCTAACCTTGAGATAGATGGCTCTTTTTTTGGTCCCCAAATATTTGTGTGAACAACCTCTAGAATGTCTCCATGTATGTACCCTTTCTTTGTGAATGATTTCCTTTGAGATTTCCCAAAGAGATTTCCCAAATTGACGTGCACTGCACTTGTAAATCATAGGTTGCTTTGAAGTTTTATGTAGTCTATTAGAGGAAGCAATTCTTGAAGAAAAATTATTTGTAAAATGTCAAAAATTTGTAGAAATATTTATATAAATGATGTAAAATTGAGGAAGATTCTTCCTCATGTAAAATACGATCATATGTATTGTTCTTATAATTTTTGTAAGCTCTTTGATAGCATATTTTTATAATAGAAGGTGAAAAGGACCAAAATTCAAGTGTGAAAAGGGACACTTAAAAAAGTATAAAAGATAATTTCTTCTATTTTGAAGAGGTTGGTTGTATTATTTTTGATGCTATCCAAGTAATGTGAAGAGCTTTCTTGCAGAAAATCATGTTTTCTCATTCCATGATCTTTCTCTTGATTTATTGAGTCTTCTCATTGTATGATCCATGGAATTTGTAAGCTTTCCTTGTGTATTTTTGAGTGAGGTGAATGAAGATAGATAAACCTTATTGTATTGAGCAAGATAGTGTACAAGATCAAAGTTGGAATAAAAAATTCTCAATTTTTACAGAATCACGATTGTCTCGTCTATGTGATAAAGGTACTGTTTTGGAAATTTGACTTCATATTTGTATTCTACTGTGTAAATGGCACACTTTAGGCACAAAAATCATTTAGAATGTTGTTATAGAACTCAAGATAATCAAAACCCTAGTTATTTCCTTTCTTCTTCATAAATCTCTTAGAAAAACAGTCATGCCAACTCTTATTCTTGGATTCCATTAACTAGAAGGGGTTGTGGTCTTTGTATACTTCCCAGATTGACAATTTAAAGATGTGTAGTTGATCTTTTGTGCTATAATGATTGGAGAGGACAACTCCAAAGGTTAACAACAAACATTTTTTGGCATCGTTGCCGAAGAATAAAGCAAAAGCTTCATTAAAGTCTTGGACCTTGCTAGATCTTCCATTGTTGATGGTATTTGAACACATTGAAAAGGTACTACTCTATACTCAAGAAAGAAAAATTGGAAAGGTAGGTTTCTTTGCTTGTCTTTTGGAAAAAGAAATCATGAATTAACCTCTTGAGATAAAGAAGTTTGTGAATTTATGCAATTTGGTGTTGCTCATACCTTTTAAGAGTAAAGTGCAGGTGTGTGAAAAAAATGAATTAATTTGCTGAAGGAAAAGTAAAATGTGATTATCTTTGCATAAGTAGATTGCTTTTTGACAAAGTACCAAGCAAAATTTGTCAAATCTTGGAAAAGATGACATGGTTGCAATGAGGAAAGTCAAGTAAAGCTATGTGCAAATTGATTGTTCCATTTGTTTATCCAAGTTAAAGTAATAGTCTTGAGGAAAGATTAATTAGTCACTTGAAAACAAAAAGAGGTGTTGAGTTTATCTTTGCATGAATTGATACTTGAGCTTCTTAACACATATTTTCTTGAAAAGCTCTACTTCCAAATTGTGGGATGGCAAGCATAAAGAGTATAGCCAATCATGGATAAAAGATCAATGAATCTTGAAAACAAGAAAACCCTAAGTGAAGTGTTTTCCTTGATTTAGGGTTTAAAATACTAAAAAAAATTCATAAAATCTATTAAAAATCCAAACAAATTTCTTTTTACTAAGGAAGTTTTGCACGAGGTTTGGTGTTGAATGGTGGAAGAGGAATAGTGAAAGAAAAATCCAGAAATTGAAAGAAAAACAAAAAATATTTAGAGTAAAGTTGCTGTCTATTTTTTCTTCAAATTGTAATCTCTTTGAATGAGTTGGGTGGTGTATAATTGCAGGTGATAATTGATTTGGAGTTGTTGGGAAACATTGAGAAGACTAGGGGGAGAGAACAGTCAAAAAAACTAGAAAAGTAGGAAAGTTCAGAAAAAACACGATTCTCATCACAGAATCGCGATTTTCAATAAGATAATGAAAATGATTCAAGGGTATTGAGGTGAGCCATTTTAAGGTTTCAATAGTTGCACAATCAGAGGTAAGTAGAATTTTAGTAATAATTGAGCATCAGGTGAATCATGTTTGGGAATTGGACACAAAATCGCGATTTTCATTAGTAATGGAGAAACATGAAAATTTTTCTTGAAGGGACAAAATTTTAAGAATAGAATAATAAACTTGCACAAGAATAAGGCTCAAGAAAGTGAAAATTTAGAATTGTCAAAAATCACTCACAATCGCGATTGTCTGAAGCCTATAAAAGCCTAAATTCACAAAAAATCAGGCATTTGAGTGTGAGAGAGTGAGTGAAGAGAGCTATCAGAATCGCAATTTCCTGTTTCCACAAAGCATTTGGGAATTTTTTGATCAAGAAACAAGGTAATCTTCTTTACATTAAGTTTTTGCATAATTTGAAGTTCCAAATTTTGGGAAAAGCACAAAAACACACAAAACTGTTGAAAACACTAAATCACGATTTTCAATTTTTTTGAATTTTTTGAAGGAAAATTGCCTTTTTGTTGAAAGTTCTTTATTGCATGTTAATATTTTGATAAGGCACTTCTAATAGTGTAATAAGAACTCACAAAATCAAAAACTAAAAAATTACAAGAATCTGCACAGAATCGCGATTCTATGAGCAAACTCAAAATCACAATTCCCAGAATATAAGAAAATTGTGTTTCTAACGATTGTGAGGAATCACGATTGTCTAGGATCACAAAATCATGCAAAACACGATTCCCACCTCAGAATCATGAAAAACACGATTCCCACATCAAAATCGTGAAAACCATGATTCTTATCACAAAATCGTGAAAAACACGATTCCCACCTCAGAATCGTGAAAAACACAATTCTTGTCACAAAATCGTGAAAAACACGATTCTTAACAGAGAATCGTGAACAACACGATTCCCACCTCAGAATCGTGAAAAACACAATTCTTATCACAAAGTCGTGAAAAGCATGATTCTTATCATAGAATCGTGAAAAAACACGATCCTTAACAGAAAATTGTGAAAACACGATTCTCACCCTAGAATCGTGAAAAACATGATTCTTATCGCAAACTCGTGAAAAACACGATTCTTAACAGAGAGTCGTGACAAACACGATTTTTAACAAATTTTAGTACAGAAAAAATAAAATATTTTCAGTTGACCAATCAATTAAAAAGTTAAATCTTGAAAGAAATTTAATATAACTGAATGAATGATTCTAAAATCTGGTAATAAAGTGTCTATACCTAATAAGCAAGAATTAAAAAGGAAAGAGACAGTGTTAGGAGAACTACAAGAAAGGGATTTAGGATAGACAAATAACATGGAAATTTTAAATGAGACAAATGAAGCATCTGAAACTAGTGACTATAGAAATATCCTCAAGTACATGTATACAAATAGGTTTGGAGCCTATGTGTATCAAGATGGTATGCATAAGTTTCTCATTAGGATGAGAAACTTAGAAATTCCCTTAAATATAATGCCAGTGGCACAATTTAAGGATGGTAGATATGAGGATAGACAGGGATGTGTGTACATATTTTCACAAGATCTAGAAAACTCTAATGACTTAGGGTAAAGTGCAAACAAGAGACCTTGGGAACAAAACCTAGGGCAAACGGACTTGCCAAGACAAAATGAAAATCACACTACTATTGAACAACAACAAGGGAGGAGAGTACACACTTCCCCAAATCCATTTGAAAGAGAAACAGAAGGAATGACTGATTTTCCCATAAGAAGGAGATATCAATGGCAAAACAATGGAAGAATGCTTATGCCCTATCAAGTAGCAAAATGCATGAAGAATCAATATGAAGGGTATTCTGATCCTCATGTTCATGCTGCAGAATTCAGACAATTGATTAGGGCAGAACAAGTAGAGGATTACAAAGTGCAATTTGAAGCATTTGGTCTAACCCTAACTAGACCTGCATTATCCTCGTTCATTCCATTGAGAAAGGAAATGTATCCAGATATTGAATCCTTCCTTGAATCCTTTATAGGGGAATTCTCCGAAATTGGAATTAAACATAGTACAGCTACCCTGATACATAGTTTTAAACAACAAAAATATGAAAATGTCAGAGAGGCTGCCCGGAGATTCAAGCAATACATTGATAGATGTCCAAAAGAAGAGGTACCTTCAATGGCAAGACAAGTGCCTCTGTTCATAGAAGGATTGAGAAGTGCACAATTAAGAACCTTGGTGTATGATAGGAGATGTCTTGATCTAGGGGCATGTGACGTGAAAGAGGCAATAGACTTGGAGGATAATAGAGGGCAAGATTTATTAGCATTTGATCAACCAAGAACAAATTCCACCAACAGAGGAATTAGCACAAGCCATTGCTAAAGCCCTAGAAGTTAACACCAAGACAAATTTGTTGAACACCAGAATATCAAACAATAAGAAGTGCTATAATTGTGGGGAAAATCATTTGGTTCAACAATGTTCTTATCATAAACCACAACATTTGCAAGATAGGAAAACACTCAAATATTGTACCTTAGAAAGAAAATGGATAAACTATACTACAGAAGAGTGTTTCTACAATAAACAACCCATCAAAGAAAGGGAATTTATGAACCAACATAATGTGCAACGAGAATCTGGATTTTTTGAACAACCAAGACCTGTACTGGGGCAACAACCACCATTACGAACAAATGTAGTACCAATAAAATACACACTAATAGAAGAGGAAAGTACAAGGCCTAGATCATTATACAAGGAGGATTACCAATTGTGGGATGGATGTCACAAAGATTGGGAAGGATATGAGATTAGAGAACCAGAACTACAAGCGCTAGACTTGGGAAATGGAAGAATTGAAATGGATACAACCACATTCATGTACATAACTAATAATTACATGTCCAATTAGAAACCCCAATTCAAAGGAGGCAAGAAGAACCTGTTATAGATGTGGAGGGGAACATAACTGTCCACAACCCCCAACATTAAGAATAGAAGGAGCCTATTGTAAGGATTGTGGTAGGGAGCATTTAATAAGGGATTGTCCAAGAAACCCTAAAAAACAACAGAACACATCTAGTAGCATACCATTAAAAACAGTTAACATAATGGAGTAAGAAGAATTGAGTGATCATGATCAAGTAACTGTAAATGCTATAACAAGAGCTCAAGCTAAACAACAAGGCATAAAAAATGAGACACACACACAGGACAACAAGAAAAGTTCAATTGCAAAAGAAAAGAAAAACAAACAGAAAGGGAGATGGGAAAAAAAGATGAGGATAGGTAAAAACTTAGAAGAGGAAACTATAAGGAACTCAAGTAATAGCCAACCACAAATTACACAAACTGGGGAAGAGATAAGAAATTCACAAAGCTTGGAAACTCTGATAAAAGCATACAAAGGAAGAATTCATTATGGACCAAACCCTACAGATCATGTGATGGCATATCCTATGCCAGATATAGAGGATGAGAGAATGCACAGATGTAGACAAATCATACAGGAAGCACAAATCAAGATTGGGGAAATAGACAATCATCAAACAACAATTGAAGAGTCAGATGCAACAGAAACCAGGAAACATCTTGCTCAGGAAGATAATTCACAAATAACCTTCCAAATCAATCTAGAAAAACACTGTACAATTTTCTTTCAAACCACAATGGAAGAGTTAGTAAAAGAAAATCCTCATTTACAACATAATATGAAAAATTGGGAAACAAAGTCAAAGAGTCTAGATCCACAGCAACAGGAATTGGAAGAATTGTTGTACATACCTATTAATAAAATAGGAGGATACTTTGAAGGAGAAGAAGGGAACTCAACTTTGAGAATACAATTTGGTGATAATCATGCCAAGGCCATATTAGATAATGGATCCGGAGTGGCAATCATGACTAAACAAACTTGGGAGAGATAGGGGAAGAATGAGCTAATACCTACTAAAATGAGATTACAACTTGTAGAGGGACATATAGAAAAACCCCTAGGAAGTTGGGAAAAGGTGATTGTGGAAATATGTGGGATAGAGATAGAGCACACTTTTGCCATAGTTGAATTTCCACAATCTACCTCATATGAAATCATCCTAGGAAGACCATTTATGAGACAAATGAAAATTGTGCAAGATTGGGGTAAAGATTGCCTATATCTTCAAAGCAAAGGAAGGGTAACTAGAGTAAATTTAAGAAATGGGCAGTATTGTGATATGTCCCCTCATGAATGGTTGAAAGTACATCAAAATCAAGAATTAAGTGAAGAATCTGGGAGTGAAGATCAGAATGACACAGAATCATCAATTTGGAAATGTAATGTGATAAGGAACCACATATATAAAAAATGATGTTAAAAAAAGAAGATTGTCTAGGAGAAAGGAAGTCACAAGATGAAAGTTACATACCACAGAAATTTAAAGATGAAGAATTTGAGCCTTATAGATGGAATCAGATTATGACCACAATGGATTTGGCCAATGATGAATATGTGGGAGTAAAATTCCAAAATGAAGAAGGATATGATATTTTTTATATAGGAATACAAATGATAAAGGTGTCAAAAATAGAAGAAGATTTGAAGGAAGAGATAATTTTAAATACTAGAAAAACACAATTTCTGGAAGAAGTGGAAGCTAGAGATGCTATAAAAGACAAAATCTCAGGAACCTATAGAAAATGTAAACACAAAGAAATAGAAAAAGAACAAAAAATTGATAAAAATAAAAAAATAATAAAAAAAGAGGACCAACAATTTGATGTACCTTCAAACTTCAAGACATATGGAGTAGAAGACAAACTACTTTTAAAAATGAAACCAAAAAGGGATAAGAAAAAGGGGGAGGCATATGACAATGAGGAACAGATTAAGAGGGTGGTGATCACTCAAGAAGAAGAGGAAGAGAGGCACATTGTCATAGTTGATGACATGACAAATCGAGGAGGAGGCATTGATGAAATTGGCTAAAAATTATAGGGATGTGTTTGCTTACAGTTATAAGGATTTGAAAGGAATTGATCCTAAAATTTTTGTGAACATAAGATTCCTATTGCTCCTGATGCAAAACCTAGCAAAAAAAGACACGATACATTTAATGACAAATACTCTACTAAAATAAAGGAAGAATTTGAAAAACTATTGGCTGCCAATTTCATCTATGAAATTGAGTACACTGAGTGGATATCTCCTATAGTTGTGGTACCTAAGAAGAATGGGAAACTCAGGGTATGTATTAATTTGAAAAAAGTTAATGCAGCAACTATAAGAGATAGCTATCCATTACCAATAACAGACCATCTCTTGGAAAGAATTGCAGGTAAGGTTTAGAGAGTTTTTAAAGTGTTTCAAAGGTTCAGGTGAACCCTCTCTTACGTACACATTTGAAGAATTGAAGGGCAAAATGTGAAGTCATGTGAAGAGGAAGCGTACGCAAAAGTGAAACTATGGCCCCCCAATTAAAAATTTTGTTTTAG
Organism: Ceratopteris richardii; assembly: GCA_020310875.1. NCBI lineage: Eukaryota > Viridiplantae > Streptophyta > Polypodiopsida > Polypodiales > Pteridaceae > Ceratopteris > Ceratopteris richardii. The sequence continues at coordinate 34,622,124 of CM035429.1, read as the reverse complement.
TCTAAAGTCACTACAGGACAAAATAGGGATTCATTGGTTGCCGACAATTGGAGACAAACTTGGGACATAAAAGTGAGCACCAAGATATGCTAGTAGTTAGGAGCATATGTGAACCGACACTCAACTCAAGGCATGCATTATTCTTGGTTAGACTAAGCAAAGTGAGCATAGTCTACACTAGGAGAAGGAAGAGCAAGAGACATACAATGAGTGTGTGACATAGAGAAGTAAGTGCAAAGTGTGCAAAAAGTGTGACTTGGGTGTGTGCCGAGGAGTGCTAAGGAAGGCAATCAAAGGCCACAAGGTCCCATTGAAGCTATGTGCACATTGATAGAAGGTGTCCATCCCTCCCCGTATTGGAAGCTTGAGTGCAAGGTGTGCACAAGTGCAAGCTCATGGAGAAGGTGGAGGTCTGGTGCAGAGAAGGTCGGCGACAGAAAGAACCTTGGGTATTTTGTAACTTTGTTTGATTGTGCACTCTTTGGGATTTTGAGCTAGCCTCTTGTGCCACATCTCTAATTTTGATAATATTTGACTACCAGAATTGAACAATGCAATGTTGCTAGTGTCTTGGAACTCAAATGTAAATAGTCTACCTTATTTTTCTCCTCTTGCTATCCTCTTGAATCCTTGATGTGGATCCTCAACATATGCTCTGGGCCTACAAACCTTTCTCTACAATCTGGCCAACTCTTATGAGATTCTTTGTTATGGTATGCACATACAATACCTTGCTCAATAGGTTCATATTTCCATTTGGAGTCACATTCCCACTTTCCTCCATTGGATGCCTTGTGTCATCACTTGTTTGTACTTCATGCCTATTTCTTGGATCCTCCAAGTCTAAGAGTAGAGCTACATTGCATGCTACATGATTTGAGCAACCTAAGTCTATATTGAAAACATGTACATCTACTTTACCTTGCTTCCTAATCATAATCATTAGAAGAAATGAGTCCTCTTGGTTTTGATCATCTCCATAGTTTTTGTAGTCTTTCCTACCTCTATATCCTCCTTGGTAGTTGTTGTTGTTGTTGTATGAATTGTTGTTGTGGCCATTGTTGTTGTTGTTGAACCTTCCTCTTGAGCTTCCATATCCACCTCTATTATAAACTCTTCCTCTTTGATTCCTAGGGTTCCTGAAACAATTCTCAGTAATGTGGTTAGTCAAGCCACATATGGCAATGGAGAGGAGCTTTGAAATCTCCCCCTACCTTGTCTTCTTCCTCTACCTCTTCCTCTTGAACTTTTACCTCTACCTGCAAAGTTTGCTTGAGGAGTACTATCTTCATCATCAGATTTTTTTGCTTTTGCCTTTACCATCCTTACTCTTGTTCTTATTTGTGTATAGGGCAAAGGATTGATTACCTTTTGAGTTGTCTTCATTCTTCATAAGCTTTGCCTCATGTATGAACAATCGTCCCATGAGAGTGTTGAAGTTAGGAACCTGCATGTCCATGTATAGGTCCATGACTGTGATGAAAGCTTACCATTTGTCATCTGCCTTTATTCCATTGATTACATGCCTTACTATCTGCTCTTCATCTATGACTTCTCCAATGCTCCCAAGTTGATTTGGTAAGTCCATTGTTTGTTATTGATCTTTGGAGTTGTCCTCTCCAATCATTTAGCATAAAGAATCAACAAGACATCTTTATTTTGTCAATCCTGGAAGTATTCTTGAGACCACAGCCCCTTCAAGATGATAGAATCCAAGAAATAAGAGAATAATGGCTGGAATTCTGAGAATAGTGAAGATGAAGAGGAGATTTCCAGGGTTTGGATTATCTTGAGCAAATCTATACCATATTCTTTGGCTTCTTTCAATTCTCCTTGTAGTCTTTGAATCTCTTTATGTAGTCCTTCCTTTTCTTCATCTGTCATTTGTGCTGTTTGACTTTTCTCCTTCAATTGTCCTTCCTCCAACAGTAGCTTATTGATTTCTTCATTAGCTTTAGTCAAAATTTGATAGGAAGTTTGTAGAGTTCTATATCTCCCCTCAATCTTTCTCAACTCTTTTTCCAATTTATCGTTCTGCTCTGTTAGTTGCATACTCTTTTCTTCCAAGTATTGAATCTTGTTTTGTTTCTGTACTTCCAGCTCTTCCAAAGCAATTATTTTATTGGAAAACTCCTCATTCTTCTCTTGCACCTTCCTTAGTTGCTCTGCCATATGCTCCTTTTCCCTTTTATGCTCTTTAATAACCATATTGCCTTGTTCAAATTCTGACTCTGCTACCATCCCTGAAATTATCATATTTCGGCTAGAGGGTCAGAACTGTTCAATGTTATTCATAATGAGTTGACATGGTGATCTAATACTCTTTAGGATTCTTTCCAGTCCTCCTTCTATTGCTATTTGTTTGGGTTCTAGCTGTTTGTCCTCTTTGCATTCACTCTCCTCTTCCTCTTCTCCCTCATATTCTATAATTTTGGCCTTGTTTTCTTCATGGCTTGGCTGACTGTCCAGTGTTTCTAAATCTGCCATGTCTTCTTGAACACCTGAACTCTTTTGCTCCAAAACATCTGAAATTAGCTTTATTTCTTGTACCTTTTCTTTCTCCAATACTTGTTGAGTTTCTTCAGAAAGATATCCTTCCTTTGTTTGCATCTCCTTTTCCTGGCTTAGAGTTTCCTGGAACAAATTGTATTCAGTTTCTTCACCAAAATTTCCCATTCACCTGCTTGTACTTCCTGTCTTTCCTTTTCTTGGGCTAGAACTGATTTAGCTATTTGGAAATCTTTCACCTGATCATTACTTCTCTCCTCTTTGTGTCCTTCCTCATGCTCATCAATGTCCATGAGTTCCATTACTACCTCTTGTTCTTGATCCTCATTGGATGTGAATTCCTCATTGTTCTTCAAATCATGCAGCACATCCTTTATACTCTGAATGATGTCCTTTTCCACTACTTTCCCTGTGACTTTTTGAACATTAACTTTCTCAAATATCTCCTCTGTTTCCTGTAGTGGGTCTTGGTCTGTGCCTTTTTGTTCTATGACTGAGCTGCACACTTGTGTCTTCTTGGCTATTTCTTCTATGCTCTCATCCAGTTTAAAGTAGGTCTGTGAGGGTTTTGTCCATATAGATTTCATCCCAATATGCACTATGCCACAACTAACTTCTTCCCTTATTTCACTTGCTTGCTCTATCATTACTGCCTTTCCCTTCATTATCCTTCTTTCATCTTCTAGACTAAGCTGTTTTTCTGCCTGCTCCTTAAGTGGTTTCTCCTGAGACTTCTTCTTTAATTCCTCACGTGTCTTTTGTTTCTCAGAGGTCTGTATAATGACATTGGGAGTATTTGGTATTGACAAATTTAGACTTTTTAATAGAAAGCTCTCAATATCACTGTCAGAATCAGATGAGAAGTGTGAAGGTCCTCCTTTTTCTGGTTCTGTGGGTCTTGATACTTCTTCCACAAAGGGTGGTTTCTGTGTTTCGTCCATGACTACTTCTTCCCTCTCTTTGGTGATAACAGTTTCAGCTATGGATTTACCCTTTCCCTTCTTGGTCAATTTCTTCTTTTGTACTGGTTTCCTTGGAACCTTCTTTTTTACCACAACAGTGGTTCTGGTCTCTGGAGGTCCTTGTAATTACTTAAAATAAGCTAACAACTCCACCTCTTTCCTGACAAACACCTCCTCAGTTTCAGCTACCATCATTTGATCATGGAGAGCTTTGTAGTGCTCCACCTCCTCCTGAACCCAGTCTGTAGCTTTGCATGAATAGTCTTCCAGCATTTTCTGTTATTGTGCTTCATACATAGCTCTCTTATTATTCCCTTGGGTTAGATAGGTGTATAATTGCTCTTTGCTTGTATGGGGTGGATGTGGTTCACTAGAGGCTTGAACCTGTTTCTGTGCCTCCTCATGTTCCTCTTTTGTGGCTTCCTCCATTTCTAGTTCCACTTTCCTTGGGTCCAACCTTCTTTTCTTTACAGGGATGACTTCCTCAGATATCATTTTCCTTTTCATACCTGTTCCCCTCATGCGGGTTTGTCCTTCTATTTCTCTTTCAGTCATTTTCCTTGGAGGACTCTTGATTCCAGCCATAAGATTCCTGAAATACTGTGCCTCTGGAGCCAATTTCAGTTGATCTTCCATCCCAAGAACATGATAAATGATCCTTGTTAAGAACTGGGCCCCATTCATGAACTTCTTCTGCTCCCAATGTTTTGCTGCTTCCTTTAGCTGTTCATGGATGTATGGTGAGACATCCATTACTCCAAAAGGTTTGGTTCTATCTTTGTTATTGAACATCAATAATGTCACTGACTTATGTGGCATTGTATATCTTGGTAATTTTGGAAAACAAAAGTACGGTAAGAACATCCTTACAGCATATTCCTCATTCTCCCTTCCTTTGAAGTCAGTGAATTTTGCATATCCTGTGTAAGTCTCCTTATTCTTTTTGACAAAACTTGGGTCAAGTTTGGTTCCCATTTTGTAGAATTGCAGTGCTGCTCTGATATGTTCTGCCTTGATAGTAATACCTACTTCCTGATTATCCTTGTTTTTGACTTTGCATCTGAAATAGGCATCATTCCCTCTTCCTATTTCTGTCAAACTGTTCATTACCTGTGATACTCTCTCAAAGTCAATGAAAAAGATAGGCTCCTCCAATATTCTGTGCAGTCCTACTGCCTTCCATCTTTTCATGTTGACTGCCACTCTTTGGAGCCTGTAGAATTCTTGACACAACATTGTATACTTGTATCCTCCTACCCCCACCGTGAATATGTGCTGGCCAATTATGTTTAGGGTCTCCTTAAGTTCCTTCACCACTTTCTCAGCTTCTGGAATTTCTGATTCTTCCTCTGACTCTAAGTCCACCTGTTCCTCCACAGCTTCACTATCCAGAAACCAGTGGCCTCTTGATAGCACAACTGATTCTGCCTTGAAGTCATGAATTGGCAGCTCCTTAGTGTTCACCATTTTCTGAGGAAACTAAAATAAAGAAAAACTCTACCCACATAAGTTGCAAGAAATCACAGAGAAATATGTAGGGATTCATTTTTAGATGCCATGAAAATAAAATCCAGAATAAATTCCATTTCTCCAGAAAAGACTCAAAAAGTGATCATCACTAGTGTGGTGTAGCAAGATGTCTAGTGCAGTCCCTTTCCCTAACCACTCTTTTTGGAAAAACAAATCATTTATCAATGATAGAAAACAAAAACTAACAAATAAAACTAAGCGAAAAATAAACAATAAAAAATAAATAGATTTCTACTATTCTTCTACCTAGATCTTGCTCTGTGACATATGATTTTTGTAAAAAACAACAGACAGTAAACAATTTTTCACAATTTCTCATTCTCTTTTTTTTCAACAATGATTTTTTATGATTTTTTTTTCTCTCTTCTTTTCGAATACTTTTTTCTATTTCTTTTCAGTTTTCATTTTCATTTTTTTCATAATAATTTTTTTCTTTCTTTTCTTCCCCCCCTAATTCTCTTTTTAGAAAAGAAAATCAGGTCTAATATGAATTTTTTCATAATTTTCATGATTTTCTAGATATAGATCAAATCCGGATGATCTTTCTTCCACTGGAACAATTCTGATTTTTCAACCCAGTACTTCCTGACTCCAATTGGTCTGGTTCCCAGCAACCAACCATTCCCTTTGGATGAGTATTTTGTAGGAGCTTTTGGTCTCCATATCCATTTTGTCCTTGATTCCTGTTTTAATGAGTAGACCTGCTGTAGACTTTGATCCCATGTGCTTTTTGCTCTGATGCTTTGATTATTTGAACCTTGCCATGATTGCCATCTTCTTCTTATCTCACCACCCTTCTTTGTTCCTCCAATCCTTTGCTGATTTAGATCATATGAGGCTTGATTATTTAGCATTTGTATTGGTAATGTCTATGTATCCTCAAGTGCAAAAGTGAATCCTTCCAAGTGTATATCATGCACATCTGATTGAATTTCCTGTTTTTCATTACTCAATAGAAATATTAAAAACCTTTTGTCATTTATGTTCAATTTAAGCTTCATTTTTTCAAAATCCAAGATCACTTTACCTTGTTGAAGCCAAAGTTGACCTAAAATCACTTTTTCAGTCATCAAATTATCTGGCCATTCTTCACAGTCTATTGTCATATATTCTTCATTAAATTTTACTTCAATAGTTAGTGAAGACATGCTCTGTATTTTTTGACCTTCCAATGTTTTGATTAGGGTTCTACTTTCTTTCCTTCTTATGTTGAATTTACTTACCAGGGCTGAACTAATCAAATTTACTTGTGCCCCAGAATCTATCAATACCCTAATGCTTTCATTTTGAAAATCCATCATCATCACAGGGACATGTTCCTTAGGTTTGAGAGAAGATTCACACAGACAAACTTCCCTAAGCTCATTGATTTTTCTTATCCTTTCCATAGCTTCCTATTGAGCTTCTTTTCTAATGTCTTCCTCTTCTCTTTTCCTATTTTGGGCTTGTTGCAACCTTCTCCATTCATCAACAGTTAATGGGCAATCATACCTCTTAACTCTACATCCACTTATAAATTTTGGCATGATTTCTCCGTCTATGTTAGCTAGTTGAATGGCTCCACTGTTGCTTATCTGATGTATAATATATGGTCCATGTCCTTTTTTCTGGAACTTTTTCTGATGTTCTCTGACTGTGTAAGCCAACACTAGATCTCCTACCTGTAGGTCTTTCTCTTTTATGTGAACATCATGATATGCCTTTTGTCTTTTCTTGTCCACATATAAACTCATAATGGCCTGGAGTCTGGATGCTCCCAACTTTTCCAATTCTATCACTCTTTCTGATAGTTCATGTCCACACCAATTATAGTGACTTCCTACTTTTAATGTTGGAATAAGGAATTCCATTGGTAAAACTGCATTTTTTTCCATATACTAGATTGAATGGTGTGTTCCCTATTGCAGTTTTATAAGCCACTCTATAAGCCCATAGGACATGATTAAGTTGTAGATCCCAATCATTCTTGTTTGTGTTCACTAATTTTGATAGTACAGTACAAAGTACTTTATTAGTACTTTCTGCTAGCCCATTGGCTTGTGGGTGATATGGGGCTGACTTTCTATGGCTAATCAGGAAATACTCAGTGATGTTTTCTATGATCTGGTTTATAAAATGGGTCCCCCTATCACTTACTAGTTCAATTGGAAGTCCAAATCTGGTGATAATGTTTTCATATAGGAATCTGGCAGTAGTATTAGCATCATTTCTCTTTGTGGCTTTGGCCTCAGCCCACTTTGTCAAGTAGTGTGTAGCCACTATGATGTATTTGGCATGGGATTGTTTTGCTGGAGGATGTATAGGTCCAATGAAATCCAATCCCCATTTACTAAAGGCTCTGGCTGAAATTAATGGAACCAATGGCATGTCATTTCTTCTGTTTGGTTGACTTACCCTTTGACAGACATCACACCTTTTTACATAGGTTCTTGCATCAAGAAATAGCATTGGCCACCAAAAGCCAGAATATAAAATGAGTTTGGCAGTTTTGTCACTTGAGAAGTGTCCTCCTGCCACTCCAGAGTGTGCCATTTCCAACATTTCCAGATATTTATTCTCAGGAACACAAATTCTTAGGTATCCATCCATTCCTCTCTTATACAATTGTTCCCCTATCAATTGATATTCCTCAGAGATTACTTGTAAGTTTTTTGAATCTGTACCAGCTATCACTTGTTTTCCTTTCTCCTTCCTTCTCAATTCTTCAATGATATTTTCACTCCAATCTGGATTTTTCTGGAACCAATATAGAGTTATGAATTCTGAATCTTGTAATGCTTGGCACTTCTTGCAATTGGCAATGTATTTTGATACATCTTGAATTTTATTAGGCCAATGTACCCCCATCCTATTGAGATTACTTAGGGTGACTACCCTAGAAGCATGAGTGCAAGGGTTCCAATGATGAGCTCTCCTCAGATATTCTTGTTGCTCCTCCTCAGGAGTGCAATATGCTAGTATGCCTGTGTGGTTGAGATGGTACAAATGCCCAGCTAGTAACATAAAGTTCCTGCTTTGCAAAACTAGGTGTGCATTATTCCCAATTGTTCTACAAGGTCCCATGGTTAATAATGGTACTAAAGTCATGGCCCACTCAGGAACACTTTCTACCTTAAAGAGATAAGTGTCTAGCAGATTGTCATCTAAAGGTGAACTGGGTTCTTCAGACTGGATTCGAGATAAACGATCTGCTCTCAAGTGTGTTTTCCCTTGTTTGACCACTACTTCAAACTCAAATTCCATAAGCAAAAGAAACCATCTGACTATTCTTCCTGTGTGACAAGGTTTATTTACCAAATATAACAGAGCTTGATGGTCTACAAAGAACTTAAACTTGTTGGCCAAAAGGTAATGTCTGTATTTTTTTACAGCAAATACCATACCCAATCCCTCTCTTTTAGTGGTTGTGTAATTTTTCTCTGCTAGGTTCAATTGTCTACTAGCATAGGCCACTGGAAAATCTAACTTGCTTCCTTCTATTGGTTGTGCTAACACACATCCCAAAGCATAATTGGAAGCATCCACATGAACATGAAAAATTTTGTCCCATTGAGGTGTTTTCAGAATTGGGGCTGTTACCAAACAAGTTTTTAGAGTTTCAAAGGCTTGGTCACACTCCTTGGTCCACTCAAACTTTGTAATTAGGGCATATAAGGGTTTTGCTATATCAGCAAATTTGTGTACAAATTTCCTATAGTATCCACAATGTCCCATGAAAGTTTGAAGTTCTTTCACACTTGTTGGTCTTGGAAGCTCTATTATAGCCTTTATTTTCTTTTCATCAGTTGAAATTCCATTTTTAGAGACTATATGACCCAGCATTCTTCCTTGTCTCACAAAGAATACACATTTCTCTGGATTTAAGCATACTCTGTAGGTTCTGCATTTCCTGAATATATTTTCTAAGTCCTGCAGGTGATCTTGTCTTTTTAATGAAAAAGTACAAAGATCATCTACATAGATTTCCATCACCTTTCTCAGGAATTCTTTGAAGATATGACACATCAATCTCTGAAAAGTTGCTGGAGCATTAGTTAACCCAAAGGGCATAACCCTAAAGGCATAAATTCCCCATTCTGTGGAGAAGGCAGTTTTATGTTGGTCTTCCAATGCTATAGGAACTTGGTTGTATCCTGAAAAACCATCTAAAAAACTATAAACCTCCTTCCCCGCAACTCTTTCTAGAAGATGATCTGTTATAGGCAATGGATAATTATCCCTTATAGTTGCTGCATTTACCTTTTTCAAGTTAATGCATACCCTAAGTTTCCCATTCTTTTTTGGTACCACAACTATAGGAGATATCCATTCTGCATACTCAATTTCATAGATGAAATTGGCAGCTAATAGCTTGTCAATTTCTTCCTTTATCTTAGCAGAGTATTTATCATTAAATGTGTAATGTCTTTGTTTACTAGGTTTTGCTTCAGGTGTAATAGGAATCTTATGCTCACAGATTTTAGGATCAATACCTTTCAAATCCTTGTAGCTATAAGCAAATACATCCCTATATTTTCTTGCCAAGTTTCTTAGTGCCTCTTCTTCTTGAGTTGTCATGTCATCAGCCACTACAATGTGTCTTTCTTCTCCCTCCTCCTGAGTGATCATGATCTTTTTAGTTTCTTCCTCATTATCATAAACCTCTCCTTTCTTCTTTTCCCTCTTTGGTTTCCTTCTGAGAAGTAATCTATCCTCCACTTCATAGGTCTTGAAATTTTCTGGTACATCAAACTGTTGATCTTTGTTCATTTCCCTTCTCTTCTTCTCATTTTCTTGATTTTCTTCTATTTCTTTGTGTTTATTTTTCTTGTACTTACCCGAGATTTTATCCTTAATCGCATCTTCAGCTTTTACTTCCTCCAAAAATTGTGTCTTTCCTTTTTCTAGTATCATTTCTTCTTCTACATCCTCTTCTGTTTTGGATACGTTTATCATTTGTATTCCAATGTGAAAAATATCATATCCTTCTTCATTTTGAAATTCCACTCCTACATATTCATCACTGGCTAGATCCATGGTAGCCAAGATTTGATTCCACCCATAGGGCTCAAATTCCTCATCCTTGAATTGTTGAGGTACATAATTCTCATCTTGTAACCCTCTTTCTTCCACACAATCCTCTCTTCTTAATCTTCTTTTCCTATTGGTCAGATTTCTTATCATATTGCACCTCCATACTGATGATTCAGTTTCATCCTGGTCCTCCATCTCTGATTCCTCACTCAACTCTTGATTCTGATGAATTTTATACCATTCTTGAGGAGATGTCACAGTAGTTCCCATTTCTTAGATTTACTTTGGTTATTCTTCCTTTGCTCTGTAGGTATAAGCAATCATTACCCCAATCTTGTACAATTTGCATCTGTCTCATGAATGGTCTTCCTAGGATAATTTCATATGAAGTAAATTGTGGGAATTCAACTATAGCAAAGGTATGTTCTATCTCTATCCCACATATGTCCACAATCACTTTTTCCCATATTCCTAGGGGTTTTTCTATATGTCCATCTGCAAGTTGCAATCTCATTTTTGTGGGTAATAATTCATTTTTTCCCCTTTTCTCCCAAGTTTGTTTAGTCATGATGGCCACTCCTGATCCACTATCCAAAATGGCTTTGGCCTGATTTTTATCAAATTGTATTTTTAAAGTTGCAATCTCATTTTTGTGGGTAATAATTCATTTTTTCCCCATTTCTCCCAAGTTTGTTTAGTCATGATGGCCACTCCTGATCCACTATCCAAAATGGCTTTGGCCTGATTTTTATCAAATTGTATTTTTAAAGTTGAGTTTCCCTCTTCTCCCTCACAATATCCTCCTATCTTATCAATGGGAATATACCACAACTCCTCCATTTCCTGTAGTTGTGGGTGAAGATTTTCTGGTGTTGTCTCCCATTTTTTCACTTGGCTCTGTAAGTGAGGATTTTGTTTCATTAAATCTTCCCATGTAGTGTGATACAGAATTGTGCATCTTTTGTCTATATTCACTTGAAGTGTTACTTGTGGGTTTTCTTCCTTGGTACTCTTTCCTCTTGTTTTTGTTGTCTCAGATTCCTCAACTGTTTTTTGAGAATTGTCTTCTTCCCCCATTTTGAGTTGTACTTCCCGAATGATTTGTTTACATTTATGCATTCTTTCATGTTCTAAGTCTGGCATAGGATAAGCCATTGTATGATCAGCAGGGCTTGGTCCCTCTTGAATTCTTCCTTTGTATGCTTTTATCAGAGTGTCTAGACTTTTTGAATTTCCTATTTCCAACTAGGTCTGTGTCTTTGAAGGAGAAGTATTGTTTGATTGTTCCCTATTTCCTTCTTCCATATTTTTACTCATTTTTTGCTTCCTCTCCCATTTCCCTTTTTATCTATATTTCTTTACCTTTGAGATTGAACCTTCATTTTGTTCCTTAGTTGTTCTTTGTTGTTTTTTTTGTGACCTGGTTATAGCATTTACATCCACTAAGTCAATGTCACTCACTTCTTCCTGTTCCATGATACTGACTGCTTTTAGTGGTATGTTATTAGGTGTGTTCTGTTGTTTTTGAGGATTTTTTGGGCAATCCTTTATCAAATGCTCCCTGCCACAATCCTTGCAATATGCTCCTTCTATTCTTAATGTAGGAGGTTGTGGACAGTCTCTAATAAAGTGATCTCCCCCACACCTATAACAAGTTATCTTTGGTCCTCCTTTGAATTGAGGTTTTTGATTGGACATGTAATTATTGGTTATATACATGAAAGTGGCAGTGTCCATCTCAATTCTTCCATTTCCCAAGTCTAAAGCTTGTAATTCTGGCTATCTTGATTCATAACCTTCCCATTCTTCTTGATATCCCTCATTCCATTGATAATCTTCCTTGTATGGTGACTTTGTTCTTGATTTTCCCTCCTCTATTGGGGTATATTTGATTGGCACCACATTTGTTGGTATAGGAGGTTGTTGCCCCAGCACAGGTCTTGGTTGCTCACTATACACTGATTCTCTTTGGCTCCCATAGTCTCTCTCCTTTATGGGTTGTTTATTATAGAAGCACTCTTCCCTAGTATGGTTGGTCCATTTCCTTTCTAGTGTACAGTATTTGAGTGTCTTTCTGTCTTGCAAATGTGGAGGTTTTTGATATGGGGCAATGTTGTATTAGATGACTTTCTCGACAATTGTAGCATTTTTTATTTGTGTTTATCCTGGAGTTTATCAAATTAGTTTTAGTGCTTACCTCTAGGGCTTTAGCAATGGCCTGAGCCAACTCTTCTGCTGGAAGAATTTTTTCTTCATATGATCTGGGTTGATCAAATGCTAACAAATCTTGGCCTCTATTATCCTCCAAGTCTATTGCTTCTTTTACACAAGCTCCTAGATCAGGGCATCTCCTGTAGTATACTAGGGTTCTCAATTGAGCACTTCTCAACCCGTCTATGAATAGGGATACCTGTCTAGCCATGGAAGGGACTTCCTCCTTAGGGCATCTCTCAATATATTGCTTAAATCTCCTGGCTGCCTCTCTGACATTTTCATCTTTTTGTTGCTTAAAACTATGTATCAGAGTGGCTGTGCTATGTTTTATCCCGGTCTTTGAGAATTCCCCAATAAAGGCTTCTAGGAAGGATTCAATATCTAGGTACATTTCTTTTCTCAAAGGGATGAACCATGATAATGCTGGTCCAGTTAGGGTTAGACCAAATGCCTCAAATTGAACTTTGTAATCTTCCACCTCCTCAGCTCTAATCAATTGCCTACACTCTACAGCATGAGCATGGGGATCTGAATACCCTTCATATTGATTTTTCATACATTTGGCTACTTGATATGGTCTAAGCATTCTACCCTGAGGTTGCCAATGGTGTCTTCTTCTAAGTGGAAATTCATTATATCCTTCAGGTTCCTTGTCAAAGGGATTTGGTGAAGCATGTGTCCTCCTCCCATGTTGTTGCTCAGTATTAGTGTAGTTTTCATGTGGTTTAGGTAAATCTGGTTGTCCCATGTTATGTTCCCAAGGTCCTTTGTCAGCACATTGCCCTAAGTCATTTGAATTTCCTAGGTCTGGGGAGAAGATGTACACACACCCTTGCCTATCCTCATACCTACCATCTTTGAACTGGGCTACAGGTGTTATGTTTAGGGGAGCTTCTAAGTTTCTCAATCTAATGAGAATTTTATGCATCCCATCCTGATATACATAGGTGCCAAACCTATTTGTATATATGTACTTGAGGATATTTCTGTAATCCCCAGTTTCAATGGGCTCATTTGTTTCATTTAAATTTTCCATGTTGTTTTCTTGCCCTAAATTTCTTTCTTGAGCTTCCCCTACAATTGACTCTATCTCCTTCCTTCCTAGGTCTTGCTTGGTAAGTGAATTTAGTTTGTTCCAATACCTAAGGATCATTCAGCTAATTTTCACGATTTTGAACTCAAAATCGTGTTTTTCACGATTTTGTGTTCAAACTAGTGATTTTCCACTAGTTTCTGTTGAAAATCGTATTTTCCACGATTTTGTACCTAGGAAAGTGTGTTTTTCACAATTTTTTGACTAAAATCGTGTTTTTCACGATTTTGTGATCAAAATCGTGTTTTTCACGATTTTGAACTTAAAATCGTGTTTTTTCACGATTTTCTACCTAAGCTATTATTTTTTCATGATTTTATGACTAAAATCCTGTTTTTCACGATTTTGTGCTCAAAATCGTGTTTTTCACGATTCTGTGCTCAAATTCGTGTTTTTCACGACTTTGTGACTAGGGTAGTGTTTTTCCACGATTTTGTGCTCAAAATCGTGTTTTTCACGATTCTGTGCTCAAAATCGTGTTTTTCAGGACTTTGTGCTCAAAATCGTGTTTTTTCACGACTTTGTGCTCAAAATCGTGTTTTTCACGATTTTGTGACTGGGGTAGTGTTTTTCCACGATTTTGTGCTCAAAATCGTGTTTTTCACGATTCTGTGCTCAAAATCGTGTTTTTCACGTCTTTGTGCTCAAAATCGTGTTTTTCACGATTTCGTGCTCAAAATCGTGTTTTTTCACGACTTTGTGCTCAAAATCGTGTTTTTCACGATTCTGTGCTCAAAATCGTGTTTTTCACAATTTTGTGCTGAAAATCGTGTTTTATCACGATTCTGTGCTCAAAATCGTGTTTTTTCATGACTTTGTGCTCAAAATCGTGTTTTTCAAGATTCTGTGCTCAAAATCGTGTTTTTCACGATTCTGTGCTCAAAATCGTGTTTTTCACGATTCTGTTCCCAGACAATCGTGATTGCTCACAATCGTAAATAACACGATTTTCTGACGAAAATCGTGTTCTGGGAATCGCGATGTTGTTCTTTGTGCTCAAAATCGTGATTTTGTGTTGACTTCAGAATCGCGATTTTGAACAATTTTTTGAAATTTTTGAAGTTTTGATTTTCAGATTTTTCTTTGTTCTAATAGAATCGCCTTATTGAATTTCTAACATGCAACGAAAGAGGTTTATTAGAAAATACTTTTTTTCTACTAAAAACCCAAAAAAACAGAAGATCGCGATTCCGTAATTTTTAGTTATTTCCTATTTTTTGGTGCTATTTGATCACTCTAATGCAAAAATATGTACCAAAAATGATGCTAAAACTTTTTACCTTGCTTGCTAGGTTGAAAATTTCTCCAAAGATGACTGGTTGCAGAAAGTCACGATTTTGTTCGATTCTGCTCACTCTCACTCTCCCTCACTCTCACTCAAATGAATTTTTCTTTCAATTCTAGGTTTTTATAGTGTCCAGAAAATCGCAATTTTGTGTGATTTTCACAATTCTTCACTCTTCCACTTGTCCAAGCTTTACTTACCCACTCTTGATGACATCTTTTGCAATTTTCTTTTCTCAAAGTACCCAAATATGCTAAAAATTCCAAAAATTTTCCTTTACAGAAAATCGCGATTTTGTGCAGAAAATCGTGTTTTTTCTGTAGATCTTATTTTGTGCAAATTTGAGTATTGTTTTCTTCTTGTTCTTCTTTCAATACCTTCTAACCATTACAATTCACCCAACTCCTGTACTTTTGCATCAAGATCACAACCTTACTCAGAAAATCGCGATTTTGTGCAGAAAATCGTGTTTTTTCTAAACTTCTGATGTTCTGAAAATTTGAGTATTCTTTTCTCTTGTTCCCCTTCAGTATTCTTTACCAACTCTAATTCCACAATCACTTGCAATTTTACCTCACAATCACAATCATTAATCAGAAAATCGCGATGTTGTACAAAAAATCGTGTTTTTCAAATTTGCTCATTTTTGACAAATTTTTTGCTTTTCTCTCACTTAGTCCCTATTACTCTTATCCACAAAGCTCCAATGCAACTTCCTAAGAAGAAAAGAAATTTGTTTGATTGTTTTTATGAATTTTTTTAGTATTTTGCCCTAAAATAAAGGTGAACACTTTACTTAGGGTTTCTTGTTTGGTGATCTACTGATCCTATGTTTCTTGATTGGTTATGATTTCTTATGGCTTAGCTATCACAACATTTCATAGCACATTTTCATTTCCAAAGAAAATGTGCTATGAAATGCAAGCAATTTTTGCAAAGATAAACTCAATCACATATTTTTTTCAAAATGCAGATCAACTCAAGATTTATGCTCAGATTTGGTTAACAAATGAATCTTTTCTACTTGCATCTAGCTACTTTAACTGACTTTTCCTTAGTGCAACAATGTTATCTTCCCAAGATCCGCATTGGTGCCTAGTACTTGGTCAAAAAGAACTCTAAAAATGCAAGAATAGACTCATGAATCTTTTCTACCTGCATCTAGCTACTTTAACTGACTTTTCCTTAGTGCAACCATGTTATCTTCCCAAGATCAACCATGGTGCCTAGTACTTGGTCAAAAAGAACTCTAAAAATGCAAGAATAGACACATGTTACCTCATCTTCAGCTTTCTTGGCTTAAATCTTCCACACACCTGCACTTTTACTTCCACAATGTAATGAGCAACTATCAATTTACAAAAATTTCAGCACTTCCAATTCTAAAAGATGATCTATTGCTTTCTTTTCCCAAAAGACAAACAAAATACATCTACCTTTTCATGTTCACATTTCTTGATTAAAGAGTGTTTCCTTTTCCTTGTGTGTGTTACCATCATCAATAGAAGATCCAGCAACGTCCAACTTCAATGAAGCTTTTGAATTGTTCCCCAGCAACGGTGCCAAAAAAATGTTTGTTATTGATCTTTGGAGTTGTCCTCTCCAATCATTTAGCATAAAGAATCAACAAGACATCTTTATTTTGTCAATCCTGGAAGTATTCTTGAGACCACAACCCCTTCAAGATGATAGAATCCAAGAAATAAGAGAATAATGGCTGGAATTCTGAGAATAGTGAAGATGAAGAGGAGATTTCTAGGGTTTGGATTATCTTGAGCAAATCTACACCATTTTCTACAATCTTACAGACGAGACAATCGCGATTCTGTGCAAACAGACGATTTTCAGCTCCAGCACCATTTTTCATCAACTCATCACTCAACACAACAGTATTCAGCTCTCTTCATACACATTCAACAGATTTACACAATAAAAGCTCACAAATCTCCATGGATACACATGAATAAGACTCACAAATCAAAGAAACCACATAGAAGAGGAGAAACACGATTTTCAGTAGAAACTCCTTCTCTATTCACTTGGATAGCATGTACACAAATGATTAACCAACCCCCTCATAATAGAGGAAATTAGCTTGTATACATTTTCAAGTGTCCCTTTTCACACTTGAATTTTGGTCCTTTCCTCTATTATTCTAAAAATATGCTATCTAAGAGTTTCCAAAAATTCTAGAAAAAATACATAAGATTCTATCCTACATAAGGAAGACTCTTCCTCATTTTTACAATAATTTTATAAATATTTTTACAAATTTCTATCATTTTACAATTATTTCTCTTCAAAAATGTTTCCAAAAATGCATCTTCCAACATCCATCTTGGTGACAAAATCAATCACACTTTGCTTGGGCATCTTCTTGAGTGTGGTAAACTCCATCCAGAGTTGGTTCTTCCTAGCTTTAGTGATTCATGAAAAGAATGCTTCAAGAGCATTCCATGTCTCTTGTGAAGTTTTGTAGCTCTTAATGTGTGGAAGTATAAAAGATTGAGTTAAGAATGTATGACCTCACTAGAGCATTCTTTGAGCACAATGTGGTTAACCTCTCTTGTTCTTCTTGGGTTGGTTGTCCTTTGCTTCTATGGATTGGAATCTTCTCATCTCCACAAATGTAACCATAGAGGTTTCTCCCTTGAAGATATGCTTTCATTCTAAGTGAACAAGCTGAAAAGTTACCTTGATCAAATTTGTCTATGGATGAAGGAAATCCATCTCCCATGTTGACTTATTGTTGCTCTGATACCCCTGTGAAGAGATGGTTGGATATGCTCTAGAGATGATCTGATGTTGCACAAAACCTACTCTGCATCTACCAAGAGGCTCTTCCAAGAGGAGTTGCAAGAAGTGCAAGCAATGCACACACACCCACGTCCACGAACAATGGCACCATGGCTAATGTCAAACAGAACAAGGGAGGGCAATGCTCACACACAAGCCAACCCCAAGTGCCAAACCCACACACATGGATCAATGCCTAGCACACGAGGAGAAATGTGGAAGCCAAATGAACCTTCTTTCCATTAGCATGGAGGCCAAGGCCATGGCCAAGGGACCTCCTTTTACAAAATGAGCTCCTCCTTATATAAGAAAGGAGAAGGAATCCGTTGGATGAAAGTGGCTAAAGGCTTCATTAACTACAAATATTCTAAAAATGATAGGTCGTTGGGAAAATAAAAAAGAGAATCTTCCTAGAGAGAGAGCTTTTGCACGTATCCAAAAGTGAGCTCTCTTTTCGAAACTAAGGCAAGAATTCAAAAAGGAGCCTTTTACAAAAAAAAGAAGGGCAAGGTTGAGTTTCTATGGGTTTTCTCACATAAATAAGTAAGAGGGAGTTCCTATGAAGAAACTTATATACAAAAGGAAAAAATGGGAAATTTGAGAGACCATCACAAGGCCTTGAGCCTCCTAGTATCCTTAGCTCCGAGGTATGCCTCCAAGTACTCTATAGCCTTCATAGCTTCCACGGTCCTTCATAAGGTCCAACACCCTCCCCCCTAGTCTTTGTCGTCCTCGACAAAGCTAAGATGAAAGGATCATGCATAGCTTAACGGGATCATGTTGAGTGTTCAATTCTGCAAGACTTAATTCTACAAGTCTTCAGTCTTCAGTCTTCAAGTCAGCAAGTCTGTTTAATATGCAGCAAGTCTTTAGTTCTTCAGGTCAATATCATTCTCGTTTCTGAAAGTGAAGTACACAACATAATGATTGTGAATGGAAAAGGTGCAAAGTAAACATATAACATGTAGCATTCCTCAATCATACAAGCAACACAAACGATTAGCCAACTTCAAAATAACGTTATTTCCAAATTTTAAGTAGAGTTTTGGAGACCCTCCCCCATGGACCAATCACAAAAGTTAGCCAACATAAGCATTGGCCCACTACCATTAGTCTTATGCATCTACAATGGTCATAAAAGGATTCTTCCAAATATCAATACCAGAACCCGCAAAACATGACTTTCAGAGAACAACAATCATTTTCAGAACCACAAAATGAATGGTGGAGGTATGGAGGCAAGGTACCTTGTCCAAACACAACATTCATACCTAAAAAGCTCAAGGAAAGTTGAGCACAAACCATCATGAGAGGCTCACCAAGTCCTAAAACACATGCCAATCTAAAAAGTTGCAGAAAGCTCGTGTATCCAGGTGAATATGATGTATATCAAGCTTCTTTCCTTTAGCTAGCAAAATAGGACAAAAACATCTTCATTGAGTTTCTCAAGATGCACAGTTGGATGCATCACAATGCAAGGAAGACTTTACAAACAACCACAAACATGCATTAGTCAGCCACATATGCAGTGAAACATGGTCGTTGTACTTCAACAATTCAGATTAACACATATGCAAGACACCTTGGTATAGAAGTACAAAAAAAAAGCCTATACGAGTCCCACAACAATCCCACAAGTGGGCAGTCACTGAACTCATAAGGGAATTGTAGGCATTGCCCATCAATGCTCTTTGATACCTGCGAATGAATAAAAAGGAATAGACCAACAATATATTAGCACATTCAACAAGATCAGTAAGATATGTTGCTTGGTACACAATGATGGATTATGTAGCCGATAAGTGTGATTTAAATGCCCCTTTTATGCGAAAGAGGTGTGTGGCCAAATAGTAGAAAGCTCCAAGCAACAACACTAAGATCTAGAGCCTGCACACATAACTTAATATCTTGAATAAAGGTCTTCAATGCTGAATATCCAACTTCTACCTGTTGCTAATGTTTGAGAACGACCCAATAAGTCCAGCCTTCAAATCACTTGCACCAAAAAGATCATCATACTAATATCATGCATGAGAAGTGCTTACAATGAAGTGACTTATGGCACCTTAAATCACTTTTCATTTTAATTGCGTTTCTAAGTGCAAGTGCTTATCATGTTGGAGAATGAGCATGTGAGATTTAAGCTATGAGTGCATGGTGTCACAAAATGAGTATATATCATCAGTTAAGGCAGCCTAAATGAGCACATGGAATGAAGATAAAAAGCAACATAGGCTATGATAATCTCAACATATAGAGCACATGTGAAAAAGTCCTTCCTAGCAGGTTATATCAGTGCATAAAGTCCAACACGTATATATGGACCTTCATCCAGAATTGGCGTGAAGTTTGGATATAATCCCGAAGAGGGGCAGTCTCAAGAATCCCAAACCAAAGTAATCCATACTTCATTTTCTTCAATTCCTGCAAAATACTGAAATAAAAGTATTAATTTTTAACATTATTCTCAAAGTCTTTCAAGCTTGTATGTCATTGTTGAACATGGAAGCATAGCGGATAGTGAGCGATGTGGACACAATCACCAAACCATGATGTACTCCAAGCCCATGACCTTCAAACCTAAGATGAAGGAAACAACAAGCCGAGAAAATCTGTATACACAACATAATCATAGAGAGCCTTGTTCAACCACAAGGCAATGTCCGCAACATAAAAATCCAAACCAATGATGCCCGAAGGAACCTAGAGTAATAGAGTTTGTTGCACAAAATATAGCATGCATAGACACTGCCTTAGACAAATGTTTACTCAGTCATAAAGTGTAGGTGCAATAACATGGACACATCTTCGAATACTATTGCAGTGGTAGCTCCAAAAGTAACCTGGGTACTTGGATTATTGCCAATGACTGAAGAAACAATGGGGCGTCATATATCCCAAAATGTGTAGTTCTTCACCAATAGTCATCCGACCAACTTTACAGAAAACACAAAGTTATCTAGCAGGGTTGCATACATTCATGTTGTTCTTCTTCTTTTATCCTTCTCCGACTGTGTGGTGCAGCCATGGTAAGCAAGACTAAATGTTCGAATGACAATTGCAACCCTGCAGAAATCATTTATCCTTGTAGTTAGAGAGATAAGCAAGCCAAATACACAAACTTCTATCTGAACGAAAAATAGGTGAGCCTTCTTGAATCTCAACTACCTCTAGAGATAAACCCAATCCAGAGTGTGTCCACTTTGATTTTTTATTTCTTTTTGTGGGAATGAGTTTGGACACAATCCCTTTGCATAGGGCAGTCATACACCCAAAACCAACAATATCCTTCTTAGAACCTGAAATGTTTGTTCATGACCCAAACTTCAAGGCAAGAAAATTAACATGAGCATTAATTCAACTCTTTCTCATAGCTTTCGTAGACCTCTGCCGTAGTCACAGATGAGGAAACTATGGACTTCTTTTTCTCATGAATTGTAGCCTACACAGTCCCTTTGTGTACTCAACTCCTAGCAACCCAACTCTAGATTCATGGGATTTTACACATGTGTGCCTTTTCCAATCCAGTGAGGGATCAATACTATTCACACACCCAAGCATACCAAACTTCTACAATGCATACTTGTGATACATAAGCAAGGACCATAGAAAGTCTATTTCAGATAGCAAACCTCAAAATGATGAAAACTCCGCCATTTGTAGATCCTCAATTCTTCAATCATAGGCAGTGATGAACACCTTTAATTGAGAGTTCCATCCTCAAGCGTCTACTTCTTCCAACTTCTCAGTCAGAGATGAAGGGCCAGTGATGTAGCAAGGCAAGCTCCAACTTTTGCAAGTAAAGAGCAACATTAATTGTGACAGGCATAAATTGTGACAATGCATAAAACTTCCTAAAAAACAGCACATGATAAGCTTAATAAGGCCGTTTTGAGCCAAGTTTTCATCGACAACAATCAAGTATTTTAAGAGATTAATCACAAAACCCCACCAATCATCAATTCTTCAATAAAAATCAAGAAGTTTTGGATAATTAATAATCTTTATCATAAGACACGAGAGAATACAAGGGATCCCAAAGGGTCAGCACCCCAACAAGTGTGAGAAATCATGCATAACCAATTCTTAGTCCCCCGCAAAAATAGGGTGTACAGATTTATCATAAAAGTGCATAGGGAGAGTAGACTTCTGCACATGCATTGCTGCAACGAGGGATCACCGTATGTGGTGTAAGGCCGTCACCTTGCCTCAAAAAAAGACCATTTACAAAGATCTGGCACTTTTGTGCATGGAGAGTATAAAGGAATCCACAAATCAGCACCAGGTGGTAAGGAGAGGTGGCCATTTGAAGAATACTTGGGTAGAGAATTCCCTATTGTCCAATAAAACTTTCAACCCAAACAAACAAGATCCAATTGAGAGGTGGTTTGGTCAAACATTGGGGCATCAAAAAATGAATTCAAGAGACCTTATTTCCAGCAGGAGTTGTGGCATTAAGTGCCGACAGAGGAACACAATGTGGATGGGCTGGGAGCTCAAATCGAGGCTACAATGTGGTATGTAATATAGCAAGAAAGTGAGGGCCACAATGAAAAAGGACCACCACCAAGTCCATCGAAAACTTTACTGCAATGTAATGGAGGAACAACAAGAGAATACAACCACCAATATCCATCCCTCACAGTAGACAACAGAGGAGCCAAATATTACTGAGACAAGACAGTAGAGAAGCAAGCTAAGGAGCAACTGCTCTCAACGACGATAGCTGAGTAGGATCTTCTATGGAGAAACAATCATGGAGAACAAAGAGAATGGGGTCATGTATATACCAAATAGGTGGGAGCATGCAAACTAGCTCAACCTACACAAAAGCTTCTCAGGTCACAGTATTCATGGAGCTATTATGCTCAACTCAACGATGGTAGGGAACAAGAAGCTCAGCTTGCCATTGCCTAGAGCCAAGTGGAAGTGTGGGGAGGCAGATGATGCTCGGCTTTTAGAATACCTTCAGTAAAGTTCCACCAAGGGAAGCTCAGTGCACGAACAAGGAAAGCATGGTGGAACTCGACCTTGGGAGCAGAAGGAGAAGGGGGAGCTTGCACAGAGCTTAACCCCATGCGTTGAATGCAAGATGGGGGAGCCAAGGGAAGCTCAACCACGAATGTGATATTAAGAGAGTGAGAGAAAGTAAAGGTATCTGGTCCCCCACTAACCCACGTTGCCTGCCTCGCATAAATGAAGAGGGAATTAATATCTCAACCACCCAATTCATGGGCTATCTGACAACACTAGAGGATAGCACAAATGCAAACAATTTCTACTCTATCATTAACCCTCTTCCCATGCATTCACAGAGTTCTATAGGTCCCACTTCTTTCACAATAGGGTCCAAATACCTACGCAGGGAATTTCCAACTTCAAGATCTAAAGCTTTTTACAAAAACCAACGCTTTTCTTTTTGTGTGTTATATTTCTTTTGAAAATGAAAAGAGGGAAGGACAAGAGAGCAGTATTACCCATCCCCCTCCCCAAGGCAATCACTAAAAATAGGTGTGGGAGAGATGGAAAGTGATGCCACAATGAGTGTGTGTGTGTGTGTGAGAGTGTGTATAGCTATGAGTGAGTGATTTAGAGTGAGAGAGGAGGGGATTAGGGGGGTGTTCTTGTGCAACAAACAAAGAAATGAACTAAACTACTAAAAATTTGACAAACGAGAGGTACCCTTGACCAACCGAAGGCCACATAGATCCACAACTCAATCCAAGCATGAGGTGCATGAGAGAGAGAGATGGAGAGAGGGGGAAGAATAGAAAGAAAAGGAAAGGAGGGAATGAGAAAAGGCAAAGATAATTGTGTTAGAAGGAGAACAAAACCTATGGAATGTGTGGATGTAGTGATATCTACAAGGTATGCTATCTTGAAACATCCACCCCCACATCACACTCTAATGTCAAATGTGACAACCACAAAAGTTACAAGCACACCCTACCCTCATATTAGGATCAAAGTGCACTTGGGTATATGTGTACCTTAGCGTATGACATATGTGTATATGTCATAAGGAGACTTAATCTCTATCATCAAGCAAGTGCATATAGTGGTGGAATTGATACACTCATTAAATTATCAATCCATGAATTAATATAGGGTAGGGACAAGTAATGCATGCAAATTAGGTTAATTCTACCTCACATGACACCTCCTACACACTAACATGTATCACAATACTTGGTGCACAAGCAAACACTAATCGAGTGATTTCTCTCAACTTCCATACCCGAATATAGTCAATAGTGGGTTCTTTTTGAAGATCTTGAGAAATGCATCCAATAATGGTACTTTCAACTTGATTAGATCTCTATGCTTCATACTAGAGTAGGAGGAAACACCAACTCTCGCTTCTACACTTCTTACACTTCATGCACACACCAAAGCAATGAAAAGAGATAGAGAAGGCGTAGAAAGCACCTCTAGGCACACATTCCATGCCTCAAACACACAAACAAGCTCAAGGAGAAGAAGATACATAGACAAGAAGAAGAAAATTTGAAATTCTACCAAAAATTAGTTCTTCATAATGGAAAAAGTCTTTACAAGAGAGTTACAAGTGCCTTATATATATTTGTGCCATAAATTTGGTCCTTTCACATAGGAGACTAACACTCTCTCTATAAACCCCTAAGTTCTTACTATTGTACAAGGGTAATGTTACATTCTTTAGGGATCGTGCATCTAGCAAACTCCTCTAGAGCAATTACAAGGCTTCGCACAGTCTTACAATGGATTTTGGGAAAAGAAAATGGGGTCATTTATTGAAAATTTTGGGACCTTCTTTTCTTTACTTCTTTCTTCTACTTCTTTGTCTTTAGTCCTCTACTACACTCTCCCCCTCTTAGTCTCTATCATTCCTTTACAGGCTTCTATGGGTTTTCCTAACACGCAACAAGGGACAAAACTTGGGATATATATGGAAATTTAGGCTTGTTGTCCTGAATCGTCTCTTGCCAACTTGTTTCTCTCGAACCTGATGCTCTAATTTCCCTGTATATATTTCTTTTAGCCACACACCTGATGGAGAGTGTTAATCTCCAAAAGAACAAGTTAACCTTGAATTTAGATCACCTCTATATCAAGATTAACTTTAGACTCCACCAAACTTAGAGATCATTCACCAATTTATCAGAAAATTGATTATTCTGAAAAATTCAGCTTCTTCAGAAAAGTCTGCTGCAGATTAATCACTCATTGACTAATCAATCCTGTAAAGTTTTTGATAAAACTTTGCACAACACTTCGCCTTAAGGTTGCGCAACTTTACCAAGTTAAATCTCTCAAAAAGATTGAGTATATACTGAGAAATGTGTGAAACACTTTACCTATGTCTGAAAGAGCTTCTCTGCAATGGCGACTTTGACACCTGCAATTTCTTAGCACTGGTTCTCCCAACTCTGAACACGTTTGATCAAGATCTTTTAGCCATAGATGGCTTACCTTCCAACTTAGATTTTAAGCCCTCATTTGTGTAAAACTTTACACTGTGGACTGAGCAATGATCATTTCATTGAAGATGAAATGTGCGCCAAATTTTACGACTCTTAGAACATTCTTACATATGAATGTTCCTACTCAAAATTCTCTCAGCCTGATTACAATTAACTTCTCAAATTCTAGCCATAGATAGATTAGCTATGGACTTAGACACGTACAGAAGGATTTCTCAAAAGATTAAACATAGAAGGAGCAGACTGCTAAACATCGGGCGCAAGTTTCTCGATTTCTTCAGAAAAATTTACATACAAGTGAGGATGGATGATTCACTCACTTCCAATGTGTCTAATGACACTAATTTCTCTCTCCCTATTCTCTAATCTTCTTCTGCTCTACTTGCCCGACATTTTCCAACATATTTATATATGAATATATACAAGTGTATGACTAAAACAAAGATATAAGCCAGCTAATGTACATATGTGTACATATCTTTGGATTTTCTGAACATGTCCTTCCTTCAACCATCTGACTTTGTTTTCTTCTTGACTCCTTGACTTCATTCCTCCATAATTCTTCAATTGATGATTGTCATGCACCAACAGCTCCCCCTCAATCATTAATTGAGGTTCTTCTCTATCTTCTTTACTCCAGCCATATCCTTGAATCTTTGTAGTTTTGGTCCATCTAGACTTTTTGTCATCATATCTGCAACTTGATCTTTTGTGGGAGTGTGTATGACTTCAATCTCCTTCTCAATGACCTTCTCTCTAAGGAAATGATACTGTATTTCAATATGCTTAGTTCTCTTTTGCAGCTTCCACCATACCTTTATATTCTGCTTCTGTAGATGACAAAGCAACTGTATGTTGCTTCTTGGAACACCATGAAATCAATTTGTCTCCTACATAGCACAAGTATCCATGTGTTGATCTTCTATCATCCACATTACCTGCCCAATCTGCATCACTATATATCTTCAATCTTGTATCAGAAGTAAATCCATAGTACAACCCTTCTCTGAGTGTACCCTTGATGTACCTAAGTACTCTTTGTCCTGCAATCCAATGTTCCTTTCTAGGACAATGCATGAATTGTGAAAGCACACCAACTGCATATGACAAATCAGGCCTTGTTAATGTAGCATAGATCAAGCTACCAACCAAACTTTGATAGAGTTTCATATCTCTGAACTCTTCTCCTCCAAACCTAGACAATTTATGGTTTACTTCCAAAGGTGTAGGTGCAACCCTGCAATCTTCCATTTTAAATTTGGTTAGCAAATTTTTAAGATACCTTTCTTGGGTCACATATACTCCATGTTGAGTATAAGAAATCTCCATTCCCAAGAAGAATGATAGGTTCCCCAAGTCACTGATTTTGAACTCTTTCTCCATCTGCTTCTTGATCATTTGTATTCCTTTATCATCTGTTCCTGTAAGTATTATGTCATCAACATAAATACAAACATAAATGAACCCATCTTCACTTGCTTTGACTAGCAAGCTACTATCTGCCTTTGATGCTTGAAATCCAAGATCATTCAAGAATTTTACAAGCCTATAATTCCAAGGCCTTGGGGCCTGCTTCAACCCATACAAAGCTCTCTTGAGCTTACACACATAATTTGGACTCACTTGATCTTTGAACCCATCTGGTTGCTCCATGTAGACTTCATCTGAAATGTAACCATTCAAGAAAGCATTTTTTACATCTAATTGAGATAACTTCCAACCTTTGCAAGCAGCAATTGCTATGAGTGTCCTGATGGTTGTCATCTTTGCCACAGGACTATAAGTCTCATCATAGTCCACTCCATATGTCTGTGCATACCCTTTCACAACAAGTCTAGCTTTGTACCTAGACACACTTCCATCTGCAAATCTCTTTGTTTTGTAAACCCACTTACATCCAATGATCTTCTGACTATTAGGTTTAGGAACCAAATCCCATGTTTGATTCTCTATCAATGCATCATACTCCTCTTGCATAGCATCTTCCCAATTCTTCTTCCCTTTGGCCTCTTCATATCTAGAAGGGTCTTCATCTGCTTTTACCAAATAAGCATAATCTTTAGTAGTTAAGAATGAAGTGTCATAGCTATACCTTGTAGGTTGCCATTTGTGCCTAGATGACCTCCTAACTTCTGCACTTCTTGAAGTTTCTGGTTCATCACATTCTGGATCAAACCTTGGCCTCTCTTCAACTTCAACCTGCACTTCATTGTTCTCACTTTCATCAAGTAATTGAATCTTTGCTTTACCTTTTCTTTGATCCACTACTTCTTCATCATCTGCATGTACATTATATTTACCTGCATACCAAGTACCTTGCTCATCAAATGTAACATCCTTGGATACAAGGAATTGCTTTGTGGATGGACTCCACAACCTGTATCCCATTTGCTTATCATCATAACCAATGAATACATACTTTTCTGCCTTAGGTTCCAACTTATGCCTCAATTGAGATGGCACATATGCATATGCCAAGCATCCAAATATTCTGCAATGATCTAAGGTAGGTTTCTTACCCCACCAAGCTTCATATGGTGTCATACCCTGCAAAGCTTTACAAGGCAATCTATTAACCAAATATGTAGCTGTATTAACAGCCTCAGCCCACAAATAATTTGGGCAATTCTTCTCTTTCATCATGGACCTTGCAAATTCAACAAGTGTCCTGTTTCTTCTTTCTGCTACCCCATTTTGTTGAGGAGAGTACCTGCAAGTAACTTCTCTCTTTATACCTGCATTCCACAAGTAATCATTGAATTCATTTGAAAAATACTCTCCCCCTCCATCTGACCTTAGTCTCTTTAATTTTTGACCTGTAATCCTTTCTGCATATGCATGATAGTGTTTAAATGTATTAAACACTTCTGACTTTTCTTTAATCACATAAATTGTGATCCACCTGGTAGCATCATCAACATATATGACATAATATCTTGAACCATTTATACTAAAGTCCTTTGAAGGACCCCACACATCTGTATGCACCAATTCAAGTCTTTCTGAATACATAAACCCATGCTTAGAATAGGATTGCTTATGAGCCTTACCTAATTGACATGCCTCACATCTGTATGTCATGTGTTGACCTGCAATGTTAGGCATTCCAAGCACTGAATCATTGTTAATCATTTCTTTGATACCTCTTTCATTAAAGTGTCCAAGTCTTTTGTGCCAAAGATCCAATTCTGACACCTTCTGCTCTCCATATGTGAACATAGCATGTCCAACATTTCCTTGTACCTTCAATGTGAAGAGCCTTCCTTCTTTCTTTCCTGCAATAATTTGTTTATACCCTTGACTAGGGTCTTCCACATAAACTCCATCATTGGTAAACCTTACCTCATATCCTTTTTCCACAATTTGACCTACACTGATCAAATTCTTTGGAATTGTGGGAACATAAAGTACCTTACTCAGAAGAGTGCTCCCATCCTTAGCTTTGATTGAACCAATTGACTTTACCTTATGCTTTGTATTATCACCTGTCTGCACTGTATGATTAATTGCATTATGATCTAGGTCAGTCATCAAAGCAATATTTCCACTCAAATGATTACTACATCCTGAATCAATGTAGAACACTCTCATGTCCTCATGTGAGGTTTCACATGTATTCATAATGAGAGTCGAGTCCTCCTTCTGATCTGATGTATAGTTGTAGTAGGTGTTATTATAGGATTGGTTTTGGAAGTTTCTTCCTCCACCTCTTCCAAAAAAATTCCTACCACCTCTACCTCTGAAGTTTCCTCTTTGAAATCTACCACCTCTTGCTCTTTGATTAAAGTTCTGATAATTACCATTGTTTTGATTATTGTGCCAACAATCATGAGATAGATGATTGGTCTTACCACATATCCAACAAGCTCTTGCATTATCTTTGTTGTTTCTGCCTCTTCCTCTACTTCTGCCACTTCCTTTTCCTCTTATGAAGTTTGCTTGGTTTGATGTACCTTCTTCTTCACCTGATTGTTGCTTCCCTTTGTTGGCTTTCTTCTTGTCTTTAGAGTACATTGCATGACCTGCACTCTTATCAACATCTCCTTTGACATCATTCTCAAAAGTTAGCATATGACCTAACAATTGATTCAAATCAGGAGTAAAGTGATCTAATGAAAGTTCTGTAGATAAAATGAAGGGCTTCCATTTCTCATCTCCTCTTAGCCCTGTGAGTATTTGTCTTACCAATTTGTCTTCTTCAATATCTTCATCCACTGCACCTAAAGAATCTGCAATATCCTTCATCTTTGTCACATAATCAGAGATTGATTGTGAGGCCTTCTTCTTGAAGGTAGTAAATTCTGCCCATAGTGAAGCCTTCCTTGATTTGGTTGTGTTTTGGAAATGCTCTTCCAAGGCATTCCAAATGTCACATGCACTTTCAAGTCCTCTAATGTGAGGAAGTAAATAGTCATTGACTGCCATGTAGATTATGCTCCTTGCTTGAGCATCTTTCTTCATCCAATTCTTCAAGTCTGCAAGCTCTTCCCTAGTTGGAACACTAGGATCTCTGAATTCTGGCTTTTCTTCATCTCCTGTAATGTATCCTATCAAATCTTTGCTCATAAGATGAGCTTCCATCCTCATAGACCATGCAGGATAGTTCTCTCTATCCAACTTTTCAATTTGGAGACTATCTCCCATCCTTGCTTCACCTGTAGTCTCAAAACTTTAACCTTTACAGATAATGAATGTACCTTTACTTCGAATGTTGCTCCTTCTGATCCTTTTGATACTCTTTGTATGTCTTCCTTCAAATTTTCTTCAACCTTTACCCTTCTGCACCTTCAAAATGTAAAGATTTGTACTTCTGCAATAGTCGGAGTCTTCTTCTTCTCAATTTTGACACAACCTGCTCTGATACCACTGATGGAGAGTGTTAATCTCCAAAAGAACAAGTTAACCTTGAATTTAGATCACCTCTATATCAAGATTAACTTTAGACTCCACCAAACTTAGAGATCATTCACCAATTTATCAGAAAATTGATTATTCTGAAAAATTCAGCTTCTTCAGAAAAGTCTGCTGCAGATTAATCACTCATTGACTAATCAATCCTGTAAAGTTTTTGATAAAACTTTGCACAACACTTCGCCTTAAGGTTGCGCAACTTTACCAAGTTAAATCTCTCAAAAAGATTGAGTATATACTGAGAAATGTGTGAAACACTTTACCTATGTCTGAAAGAGCTTCTCTGCAATGGCGACTTTGACACCTGCAATTTCTTAGCACTGGTTCTCCCAACTCTAAACCCGTTTGATCAAGATCTTTTAGCCATAGATGGCTTACCTTCCAACTTAGATTTTAAGCCCTCATTTGTGTAAAACTTTACACTGTGGACTGAGCAATGATCATTTCATTGAAGATGAAATGTGCGCCAAATTTTACGACTCTTAGAACATTCTTACATATGAATGTTCCTACTCAAAATTCTCTCAGCCTGATTACAATTAACTTCTCAAATTCTAGCCATAGATAGATTAGCTATGGACTTAGACACGTACAGAAGGATTTCTCAAAAGATTAAACATAGAAGGAGCAGACTGCTAAACATCGGGCGCAAGTTTCTCGATTTCTTCAGAAAAATTTACATACAAGTGAGGATGGATGATTCACTCACTTCCAATGTGTCTAATGACACTAATTTCTCTCTCCCTATTCTCTAATCTTCTTCTGCTCTACTTGCCCGACATTTTCCAACATATTTATATATGAATATATACAAGTGTATGACTAAAACAAAGATATAAGCCAGCTAATGTACATATGTGTACATATCTTTGGATTTTCTGAACATGTCCTTCCTTCAACCATCTGACTTTGTTTTCTTCTTGACTCCTTGACTTCATTCCTCCATAATTCTTCAATTGATGATTGTCATGCACCAAAAACACCACCAGCAAAAGAGGACGCATTCAACTCATGTGCAATTTGTTACCTTATCGGACCTTGTCTGATCCTTAGTTTGATGCTTCTGTTTCACCCTTGATATTCCTTTTATTCATACACTTGGGTTGTTGCATTAATTTTGGTTGCCACACATGCACCCATCGGTCATAATGGAATCTCCCATAGTGAGGCAAGGCTTTTTGTTACCTTCTACCTCTTGCTGGCTTTTGGTTCTGAAGTTAAACTTCTTGTTGTAATTCTTTGTTTACACCCTTTGGGACCTCATGCTTTTTTTTTGCATGTGTCTCATTTTAGCCTCTGTGGGCCTCTAGGCATAGAGAAGTGTTCTAGTAGATGATTTTCTCTTTGATTTTATTCTTCTTCTTCTTTTCGGTCTGCTTTTTGCCTCTGTAGTCCCTCCTCCTAAACTATGTCATCTCGACAAGCTTTTGGTGGTGATGCATGTAGGTTTGGTAGACCTACTTTTTTGTTTGGTTGATCTAATTAGCCTCTCTTAGCTAGAACTCCTTCCATTGTGATGATTTAAATCCATCATGTGGAGCTTGATGGTGATCCGCAAAAAAGCTTATCTCATATGCTACAAGTCTGGCATTGATATTAGATGACATCTTCAAAAATATTTCTGAACCAATTTCAAAAAAAAACCTATAAAAATGCCTCTTTGACTGTTTGTAAGTAGGGTCTTTGTAAGAACATGGCATGAGTAATAACTCATAATGATTAATCGGCTCAATGTAATTAGGAGATCAAAAATCAAGGCATTTGTGTCTTGGTTAATGTTGATAAAGTTCAGAAACATACTCTGCATGCTTGAAAACTTTTAAAACTTTAAGTATCATGCTTATTACTTTATTTGAAAGCTTGATCATTAAGTCTAGGACATGATCATGTCTGGAGATCCAAAATTTGATTGTTTTAACCATATACTCTTTAGTTGGTAGATAATTGTGTAATAGGCTTAGTAATAATGGGAAATTTAGCCATTGTTTATTTAGTGAACCATTTTATGGCTCTTCCCAGAATTGTGACCATGGTTTGTGTCATGGCACTAGGAAAAAAGAAGGGTTAACTTGGAGTAAATACGGTGCTTCTTGCCAATGCACTAGCAGTGTAGGAATCTTTTCCAAGAATTTTTTACTCTAGACAAGATCGACTGCTTCAAATTCTTCTTGAGTGTAACTAAAAGTAGTAGATTTAAAATTCAAATCTTGGTCCAGATCTTGCTCGATAGTTTTCTTGATACATCTTCTAGTTTTCTCTTTCATAATGCCATATGGTATGTTGAATGGATTTATGATTTTATCTAGATTTTTGCGTTTTATCTTTCATGACATGCACAATTGCTTCTTCAAATTTTTGGGCCATACAAGACACCAGTAGTGCACAATTGCCTCATTTCACAGGCCCATGGGAAGCAAACTCTACCTATATGAGAGCACCCACTATCATGGTTAGAAACAAAGACTCTGTCCTTCCTAGGAACATAAAAATAGTAAAGATACACATCCTTGGAGCTAATTAATGTCTCCTTAGTACATGAAAGTAATGAATGAATTGCATCTAATACAAAAACAACATCATGTCTAACCAAAATGCATTTAGTCTGTGGATGATACAAACAATAGCCTTTGCTTTCAGAACAAAAATATTTTTTACTTATCATCCAATTTTCTATGTTGATATTCATGCAATAATGCATATGTCAAACAAGCAAAGACACATAGATGTGCAATAAATGGCTTGTGACCATGCCAAGCCTCATATGGAGTGATAGATTGCAGTGCTTTAGTTGGACATCTGTTAAGTACATATGTTGCACACCTAATAGCCTCAAGCCAGAAGCTATGTGGCAAAGCCTGACTGTTGACCATAAACATCACCATCTCCATGAGATACATGCTCTTTCTTTTATCAAATCCATTTTTTAAATGTGTGTACAACATTGTACATTGATGTTTTCTCCCATGTTCAACCAGAAATGCATTAAAATCAAAAGACATGTATTTTGTCCCTTGATCAGAATGAGGGTTGCCAAGTTTACATGGTGATAGATTTTCAGCCAAAACTAGAAACTATTTGAAGACATAAATACTTCAAAGTTTGCTTTCAATGGATACAACCATGCATGCCTGGAAAAGTCATCAATAGAATTCACAAAGTAAAGGTAGTTCCCAACTAGCTTTACTTCGTGAAGCATAGAACATATTGAGAAATCAATATGAAACTCATAATTTGACACGGATTTAGAACTTGGATAATCACTAGCAACAAAAAGGTTTGCTGTATTGTATATTTTGTCAACTACTTTGTATCTCCCAACTATGTTTATCTATACCAACTCCCCTTGA
This sequence comes from Ceratopteris richardii, assembly GCA_020310875.1. Lineage (NCBI taxonomy): Eukaryota > Viridiplantae > Streptophyta > Polypodiopsida > Polypodiales > Pteridaceae > Ceratopteris > Ceratopteris richardii. Next base: position 34,589,002 of record CM035429.1, on the reverse strand, counting down.
AAAATCTATACACGCATGGCCCAGGTCGAGCTTTATAGAACATTGCACATTAGTAAGCCTTTCATATAGATTCTATCTAGATCACCATCTAAGCTCCAGATTGGGAGTGCATGGGTGGAAAACGCCATCGTTGTAACTGCATTACAATTGGCAATTTGAGAATTTGAGTTCTCTAGCTCTCAGTCTGCATCTATATTTGTTTGCATTTTTCTCTTAATTCTATCTACTGGTCTATTCTACTGTGTTGTTATTTCCCTACATGGTATCAGAGCTCAAGAGACTCTGAGTGGTGCAAAAGAAAAAACATGTCAAGCGAGAAGAGAGAAGATGTCAAGTGGTACATCATCATCTACAACTAGGAATCAAGGTGGTTTGTCAACATGAGTAAGTGAAGCACAAATAGGAGTAGCAATGATGCCGGTCATCCCAAGATTGTGGATATGAACACCAACCTTTATGGAAGGTAAACTTGACGGTATGAACTACACCCTATGGAAGTTTAAAATCACTTCTATCCTTGATTTATATGAGCTTCTAAAGATTGTTCTTGGGACTGATCATGAGCCCCAAGAACCACCTGATCCAAATAATCATGGTCGAATGATTCCTGCTGATGTTGATCTTTTACGTGCTTGGAAATGTAGAAATTGTTGGAGTTAGAAGTTTGTGGAAGCATGCGAACAATGCAATGAAGATGAAGAAGCTTGGAGCACAACACACAATACAGAATGTATTACCACTAGAATGTACAAAGCTAAGTAGCCCATTAGGGCAATAGGCATATATACAAGCCAGGGGAAAAAAACCTCCTAAAGAGGGAAAAAAGTGCTCTAGAGGTCCTAGATAGTTCACACACATCACTACCTAAAAATATCAACAAATCCCCCCTGTGAGTGATGCGGTGAACAAGGAGCTAGCACTCATGTATAAGGAAGTGCCAAGTTATGTGGAAATCACTCCACAAAAGGAAGTAAGACCAAAGCTTTGCGAAAAGATTCAAACTTCTCCCTAGACAGAGCCTTTGTGAAAAGGTCTGCAATGCTCTTCTGCATGGGCACATATGTTGGAAATTATTGATCTCCAAAGTACAGCTAGAAGTAGGTGAAACCCAACAGGACCTAGTTGACTTTTTCACAAACTTGTATGCACAGGCCAATTTTCTTGCAGAGCAAATTGCTCTTTACTCACTTGGAATTTTCCAAAACTGCTTCACACACATAAACTAGACTCTAAGAGCTTTCCAACAAGATATAGAACACCTCAAATGGATAAATACACAATGAGCTATGACCTCTGCAATATGCAGCTTTAATCGAGACCTTGAAACAGAGATGAACCTGAGGACACATATCACTTGCAGAGACTACTGCTCTTAACTCACAACTCCAATGACTTTGAAACTTTCTAGAATACAAGTAGACGTAAAGAGCGTTCTAACAAGCCAAAGAACACATGATTTGGATACATACACAAGGCGATATGACCTCTGCAAGTTTGAGGTTTAATGGAGACCTTCAGCAGGGATAAAAAACAGAGAACACACACTACTTGCAGAGAGTATTGCTCTCAGCTCACAAATCCAATGATTATGAAAATTTACAGGAAGAACGTAGACAGTAGGGGCTTTCCAATGAGCTATCAAACATGTACTTTGGATATATAATGAGGGAGATACAAGCTCTACAATCTCTGCATACAAAACTACAGCAGTGGAGAGATACACATATGACTCTCTTGGACATCCCACAAGATCACGACTTTTCTCCTCTTTTTATAGCATGGGAAACTAATCTAAAACCTTCCTAATACATCTAAATTCGTGGTAGACACTTGGATGGAGGTATTACATTACTCAAGTGCTCAAATAAGCAAAGTATTGATGGACTTTGAGAACTAGCCACATCGACCTTCCACTAGGACACCACTGAAGCTCCCTTGTGACTCACTAATTTGACTCACCATGTTCTAGAACTCACGTGGTATTTTTGCTACATTTTATGAATAATATGAGCCTTCTTGAAGTATTTGAAGACTTCCCAAAGGTATTTACATAATTTGAAACTTGTACCCTACATAAAACAAATGTTCGCAACAACATATGCCAAGCTGATCTCCCAAACAGAGAACCTCTCCCTGACATAATGATAATGCACCTCGATGTGCTTAGTGCGAGCATGGAACACAGGCATACGGTTCCTCGCAACTGCCAATGCGCTCTGATTGTCAGTGAAGATGGTGGTGGCAGAAGAGTGACCAACATCCAAATCAGCCATAAGGTGTCTGAGCCACACACACTCAATAGTCGCTGTGAAAGCTGCCCTATACTCAACCTCACAACTCGAAGTGACCATAGTAGGCTGCTTCTTGCTCAACCAAGATATACATGAGCTACCAAGCATGAAGAAAAAGCCACTAGTGGACACACGAGTGTCATAGCAACCAGCCCAATCAGAGTCAGAAAAAGCATGCAAATCTGGCGGTAGTGATCCCCCCTTGGGATAAAACAACCCAAGTAGCCGAGTACCACTCAAGTAGCGAAAGATGCACTTAACCGCCAGCCAATGCATGACTCTTGGGAAATGTATAAACCTGCTCATTTGTGAGACTGCAAACTGAATATGTAGCTGAGTAATTCATAAGTAAATCAAGCATCCAACAGCTTGCTGATAGAGAACAACATCAAATGCATCTCCAACATCATGAAGACTCAATCGTAAATTTGTCTCCATAGGAGTGGCAATAGGTTTACAGTCTTCAAGGCCAAAACAGTGAAATAATATGTCAATATATCTCGTTTGACACAAAGCCTGTCCACCATCAACGTGCATAAATTGAATGCCCAAATAGTGATGCAAATGCCCCAAATCAGACATCTCAAATGAGGCATGCAAATCAGCCTTAAAATCAGCAATATGCCTTTCATGAGGACCAGTGAGCAGCATGTCATCAACATAAACCACAACGATCAGAAGTACATCATTATCACGCTTAACGTATAAGGTTCTCTTAGTTGGACTATTCTCAAAACCATGTGCAATCAGATAGGCATATATCTTTTCATACCAAGCACGTGGTGCTTGCTTTAAACCATGTAATGCCTTCTTTAACATGCACACCTGGTTCTCATGTCCTTTCTACACAAAGTCACGAGGCTGAAAAACATACACTTCTTCATGCAAGTCACCATGATTCAAAAATGTGGTTTTGATATCCAACTGATGTACATACCAACCATGATGAGCTGCAAGTGCACAGATGCTCCGAACAGGTGCAAAGGTCTCATCAAACTCAATGCCTCTTTCCTGCACATAACCCTTTGCAACAAGCCTAGCCTTATACCTGTCAACTGTTCCATCAGGCTTACACTTCATCTTGTATACCCGCTTTGTGCCAATGGCCTTCTTTCCAGGAGGAAAATCACATAAAGACCATGTACCATTTTTCATGATAGCGTCATATTCAGATTGCATTGTAGCCATCCAATGTTCAGAATTTTGTGCTTCGTCAAGCGAAACAAGTTCAGTCTCATCATAGAGACTAGAGGCAACCATAGCATAGCAATTTGATGCAAAAGAGGTAGTATGAGAGCCTGACCGAGTACGATATGACAGAGGTGCATCTAATTTGCTATCACGAAAAGTCTACACCAGCCATTCTGGCATAGTTTTTGCCTGCTCCATATCAGGTCTCTCATCAACAAGTGCATCATGTAAATCTGCATAAAAAATGGAATGATCTGCATCATCACATGAAACCTAGGCTCAGAAGTTGCCTCATTAGGACCAGCACTAGATTGTCCACCTATAAAAAGAGGCAGCAAAGTATCATACATTTCTTTTGAGCTAACAGATGTCTCCTTAGTACATGAAAGCAATGGCTGAATACCACAAAAACAACATCATGGCTAACCAAAATGTGTTTAGTCTATGGATGATGCAGACATTAGCCTTTACTTTTAGAACTGTACCCAACAAAAATACATTTTACTACTTTATCATCCGATTTTTTGCGATGTTGTTCAGGCACTAATTGATGGAGAGTGTTAATCTCCAAAAGAACAAGTTAACCTTGAATTTAGATCACCTCTATATCAAGATTAACTTTAGACTCCACCAAACTTAGAGATCATTCACCAATTTATCAGAAAATTGATTATTCTGAAAAATTCAGCTTCTTCAGAAAAGTCTGCTGCAGATTAATCACTCATTGACTAATCAATCCTGTAAAGTTTTTTATAAAACTTTGCACAACACTTCGCCTTAAGGTTGCGCAACTTTACCAAGTTAAATCTCTCAAAAAGATTGAGTATATACTGAGAAATGTGTGAAACACTTTACCTATGTCTGAAAGAGCTTCTCTGCAATGGCGACTTTGACACCTGCAATTTCTTAGCACTGGTTCTCCCAACTCTGAACCCGTTTGATCAAGATCTTTTAGCCATAGATGGCTTACCTTCCAACTTAGATTTTAAGCTCTCATTTGTGTAAAACTTTACACTGTGGACTGAGCAATGATCATTTCATTGAAGATGAAATGTGCGCCAGATTTTACGACTCTTAGAACATTCTTACATATGAATGTTCCTAATCAAAATTCTCTCAGCCTGATTACAATTAACCTCTCAAATTCTAGCCATAGATAGATTAGCTATGGACTTAGACACGTGCAGAAGGATTTCTCAAAAGATTAAACACAGAAGGAGCAGACTGCTAAACATCAGGCGCAAGTTTTTCGATTTCTTCAGAAAAATTTACATACAAGTGAGGATGGATGATTCACTCACTTCCAATGTGTCTAATGACACTAATTTCTCTCTCCCTATTCTCTAATCTTCTTCTGCTCACTTTGCCCGACATTTTCCAACATATTTATATATGAATATATACAAGTGTATGACTAAACAAAGATATAAGTCAGCTAATGTACATATGTGTACATATCTTTGGATTTTCTGAACATGTCCTTCCTTCACCCATCTGACTTTGTTTTCTTCTTGACTCCTTGACTTCATTCCTCTATAATTCTTCAATTGATGATTGTCATGCACCAACAGCTCCCCCTCAATCATTAATTGAGGTTCTTCTCTATCTTCTTTACTCCAGCCATATCCTTGAATCTTTGTAGTTTTGATCCATCTAGACTTTTTGTCATCATATCTGCAACTTGATCTTTTGTGGGAGTGTGTATGACTTCAATCTCCTTCTCAATGACCTTCTCTCTCAGAAAATGATACTGTATTTCAATATGCTTAGTTCTAGTATGAAATACAGGATTAGCTGCCAAGTATAATGAACTCATATTGTCTCCACAAATAATAGGAGTACTCTGAATCACATCAAAAACTTTCAAAAGTGTCTTTAGCCATATTACCTCTTTTGCAGCTTCCACCATACCTTTATATTCTGCTTCTGTAGATGACAAAGCAACTGTATGTTGCTTCTTGGAACACCATGAAATCAATTTGTCTCCTACATAGCACAAGTATCCATGTGTTGATCTTCTATCATCCACATTACCTGCCCAATCTGCATCACTATATATCTTCACTCTTGTATCAGAAGTAAATCCATAGTACAACCCTTCTCTGAGTGTACCCTTGATGTACCTAAGTACTCTTTGTCCTGCAATCCAATGTTCCTTTCTAGGACAATGCATAAATTGTGAAAGCACACCAACTGCATATGACAAATCAGGCCTTGTTAATGTAGCATAGATCAAGCTACCAACCAAACTTTGATAGAGTTTCATATCTCTGAACTCTTCTCCTCCAAACCTAGACAATTTATGGTTTACTTCCAAAGGTGTAGGTGCAACCATGCAATCTTCCATTTTAAATTTGGTTAGCAAATTTTTAAGATACCTTTCTTGGGTCACATATACTCCATGTTGAGTATAAGAAATCTCCATTCCCAAGAAGAATGATAGGTTCCCCAAATCACTTATTTTGAACTCTTTCTCCATCTGCTTCTTGATCATTTGTATTCCTTTATCATCTGTTCCTGTAAGTATTATGTCATCAACATAAATACAAACATAAATGAATCCATCTTCACTTGCTTTGACTAGCAAGCTACTATCTGCCTTTGATGCTTGAAATCCAAGATCATTCAAGAATTTTACAAGCCTATAATTCCAAGCCCTTGGGGCTTGCTTCAACCCATACAAAGCTCTCTTGAGCTTACACACATAATTTGGACTCACTTGATCTTTGAACCCATCTGGTTGCTCCATGTAGACTTCATCTGAAATGTAACCATTCAAGAAAGCATTTTTTACATCTAACTGAGATAACTTCCAACCTTTGCAAGCAGCAATTGCTATGAGTGTCCTGATGGTTGTCATCTTTGCCACAGGACTATAAGTCTCATCATAGTCCACTCCATATGTCTGTGCATACCCTTTCACAACAAGTCTAGCTTTGTACCTAGACACACTTCCATCTGTAAATCTTTTAGTCTTGTAAACCCACTTACAACCAATGATTTTCTGACTATTAGGTTTAGGAACCAAATCCCATGTTTGATTCTCTATCAATGCATCATACTCCTCTTGCATAGCATCTTCCCAATTCTTCTTCCCTTTGGCCTCTTCATATGTAGAAGGGTCTTCATCTGCTTTTACCAAGTAAGCATAATCTTTAGTAGTTAAGAATGAAGTGTCATAGCTATACCTTGTAGGTTGCCATTTGTGCCTAGATGATCTCCTAACTTCTGCACTTCTTGAAGTTTCTGGTTCATCACCTTCTGGATCAAATCTTGGCCTCTCTTCATATTCAACCTCTACTTCATTGTTCTCACTTTCATCAAGTAATTGAATCTTTGCTTTACCTTTTCTTTGTTCCACTACTTCTTCATCATCTGCATGTACATTATATTTACCTGCATACCAAGTACCTTGCTCATCAAATGTAACATCCTTGGATACAAGGAATTGCTTTGTGGATGGACTCCACAACCTGTATCCCATTTGCTTATCATCATAACCAATGAATACATACTTTTCTGCCTTAGGCTCCAACTTATGCCTCAATTGAGATGGCACATATGCATATGCCAAGCATCCAAATATTCTGCAATGATCTAAGGTAGGTTTCTTACCCCACCAAGCTTCATATGGTGTCATACCCTGCAAAGCTTTACAAGGCAATCTATTAACCAAATATGTAGCTGTATTAACAGCCTCAGCCCACAAATAATTTGGGCAATTCTTCTCTTTCATCATGGACCTTGCAAATTCAACAAGTGTCCTGTTTCTTCTTTCTGCTACCCCATTTTGTTGAGGAGAGTACCTGCAAGTAACTTCTCTCTTTATACCTGCATTCCACAAGTAATCATTGAATTCATTTGAAAAATACTCTCCCCCTCCATCTGACCTTAGTCTCTTTAATTTTTGACCTGTAATCCTTTCTGCATATGCATGATAGTGTTTAAATGTATTAAACACTTCTGACTTTTCTTTAATCACATAAATTGTGATCCACCTGGTAGCATCATCAACATATATGACATAATATCTTGAACCATTTATACTAAAGTCCTTTGAAGGACCCCACACATCTGTATGCACCAATTCAAGTCTTTCTGAATACATAAACCCATGCTTTGAATAGGATTGTTTGTGAGCCTTACCTAATTGACATGCCTCACATCTGTATGTCATGTGTTGACCTGCAATGTTAGGCATTCCAAGCACTGAATCATTGTTAATCATTTCTTTGATACCTCTTTCATTAAAGTGTCCAAGTCTTTTGTGCCAAAGATCCAATTCTGACACCTTCTGCTCTCCATATGTGAACATAGCATGTCCAACATTTCCTTGTACCTTCAATGTGAAGAGCCTTCCTTCTTTCTTTCCTGCAATAATTTGTTTATATCCTTGACTAGGGTCTTCCACATAAACTCCATCATTGGTAAACCTTACCTCATATCCTTTTTCCACAATTTGACCTACACTGATCAAATTCTTTGGAATTGTGGGAACATAAAGTACCTTACTCAGAAGAGTGCTCCCATCCTTAGCTTTGACTGAACCAATTGACTTTACCTTATGCTTTGTATTATCACCTGTCTGCACTGTATGATTAATTGCATTATGATCTAGGTAAGTCATCAAAGCAATATTTCCACTCAAATGATTACTACATCCTGAATCAATATAGAACACTCTCATGTCCTCATGTGAGGTGTTGAAGCTCAAGGTCAAGGACAAAGCATGGAAGCACATCAAAGAAGTGGACATAGAAGAAGAGAGAGCAAGTAGGGAGCTCCAAGAAGTGTATGTCAAATTTTCAGAAGAATCCCCTACAAAAATAGTGATTTTCATCACTAGAAACCATTGTAAATACCATTATCTATTTTTAGTAACTCCATTTTGTTCAAGCCGAGGAGTCCTCGAGCTTGAGGAGTATTAGAAGTACCATCGTACCAATTTTCATAATTTTTAGACTTCGTTTGAGCCCTCAAATAAGCCCTGGAACCTAATTTTTAACTAGGCCGGACACTAGGTCTAGACAGGGCCAAAACTAGTCAAAAAACTATAAAAAGAGCTAGAGAGCTCATTTTTGAGGTTAGCTTGTTAGAGAATAGAACTTTTGTAAGAGAACTCTTTTGCAATCTAAGCTTTCCATTGTTCCTCTCTTTGATCTTACTTTGTGCGCGTGTGTGTGTATGTGTGTGCATGTTTGTGTGCTTTCACTCACGCACTTGTGCCTTCACTTGCTCGTGGTCTTCATACCGGTCCTCACGTCTCCGCGGATTGACAAGTAAAGGAGGTGGTGCTTACGCTTGAGCTACACCAAATTTTGGCGCCGTTGCCGGGGAGAGAGCTTCGAGGACGAGCGTTGTGATGGTAAGATCGTAGATTTGCGACGTTGGAAGGTAAAAAAACTGTCATTTCAGTTCATTTTCTCTTTTTTTCCCTTCATCTTCTTCATCATCATCATCTCCACCTTCTTCCATCTTCTTCTTCATAGAAATTTCTTGTTTTTTAGTGCATTTTCACCATTTTCATACCATTTTTCATGCATTATTGTGTGGGAAGGAGTTAGGAGGTGCAAGGGAGAGCAAGCGCTGTGTTTTTTTTATGATTTTCTGCTCATACGGAGCTCGCCATAGCCGGCGCTCATAAATTTGAATTTCCCGCCAAAAAACGCGATTCTGTGATGAAAATCGCGATTCTGTGAAAATTCAAAATTTTTTGAAAAATCACGATTTTCAGTTTTCACGCCTAAAAGTTGGTTGAAAAGAATCGCGATTCTGTGTTTTTTCTCAAAAAACACGATTCTCTGTTCAAAATCGCGATTCTCACCAATCACGATTTTCAGCAAAAACACGATTTTGTGAAAAACACGACTTTCTGCTCAAAATCGCGATTCTCAAAAAACACGATTCTCTGCTCAAAATCGCGATTCTCACCAATCACGATTTTCAGCAAAAACACGATTTTGTGAAAAACACGACTTTCTGCTCAAAATCGCGATTCTCACAAATCACGATTTTCAGCGAAAAATACGATTTTGAGAAAAACACGATTCTCTATGACAAAATCGCGATTTTCATGCCAAAAACACGATTTTGTGAAAAAGGCGATTCTGTGAAAACACGAATTTTTGCTCAAAATCGCGATTTTCAAAAACACGATTTTGTGCTCAACATCGCGATTTTCATGTCAAAAACACGATTCTGAGAAAACACGATTTTCAGTCAAAAACACGATTTTGTGAATCACGATTCTCTGAGTCAAACTCGCGATTCTCTAAAACACGATTTTGTGATCAACATCGCGATTTTCAGAAACACGATTTTGTGATCAAAATCGCGATTTTCAGAAACACGATTTTGTGATCAACATCGCGATTTTCAAAAACACGATTTTGTGATCAACATCGCGATTTTCAAAAACACGATTTTGTGATCAACATCGCGATTTTCAAATCACGATTTTCTGCTCAAAATTGCGATTTTCAAAAACACGATTTTGTGATCAACATCGCGATTTTCAAATCACGATTTTCTGCTCAAAATCGCGATTTTCAAAAACACGATTTTGTGATCAACATCGCGATTTTCAAATCACGATTTTCTGCTCAAAATCGCGATTTTCAAAAACACGATTTTGTGCTCAACATCGCGATTTTTTTGACTTCACAGCATCGCGATTTTCAGAAAGTTCACAAAATCGCGATTTTCTCCAAAGGTCCTGTTTGCCTGTTTTGACCCCCAGGAGCCTGATTTGACATAACTTTCTCATCCAAAGTCCATTTTTTGAGCTCTATAGCTTGTTGGAAAGCTCGTTTCAAATCCTACACGACCTCAACTGTTTTTTTCAAGAATAACGCGTTGATTTTGAGATAGGATAATTTGAAGTTGACCCTCAGGTGGGACTAGGGAACCAAGGGGGCTCCAAAGAATTTTGAACCATACCAAAGGGAAAATTTGGACTCTTGACTAAAGCTTATGAACCTGAGATCTGGTAGACACTTAGGCAAGGATAAACAAAGCATTAGATCTTCTGAGGCTAGTGTCAACCATACATCCAAGTCTTGGGCACAACAACTAAGTGGTCATCTTTTACTAAGATCAGACACAAGTGATTCAGAAATGTCTTTTAGTATGGGAAAACCTGCAGGTGGCTCAGGGACTGCCCATCTACAAACACCGGAAGGTCCCTATAAGACACAGTTGGAATATATTCGGACCAACCAATTAGGTGCTCGCATCTATGAGGATGGTCTGAGGCGATCAGTGGTCCAACTCAAAAATCCAGATCAATCCTTTGGACTTGAACACTCGGTGGTCAAGTTCGAAGAGGGTTCATACATTGATAAGGAAGGAACCATGTATGTGGTTACCAACCAACCAGATAGGACCGATGAGTTTGGAAATATCATTCATGAGAATGAGATAGGAGACCTAGAACAAGGAAATATAGGACAAGGACCCCAGACTCCTAGAGGCAAGTCAGTTTTGACCCGAGTGATCACTCCAGACTGGATCCCTCAAGACAACAAAAGCATAGAACTATTTTTGAATAGAGAAACAGAGGAAGCCTTTTGGAGATTCAAGCCAGAACAACCTAGCCAATTGGGCATAGTCATCATCTACGAGTTCAAGGATCTAGAGATACCAGGCAAAGTTGTCTACCTAGATAACACGTCAGAGAAAATTTTCTTGGTAACAGAACATGATAGACATGCATATTCTTGGAAGAATGAATTGATTTTCCCCCCACCAAGATCCAATGTTTCCCATGGCCTCCAAGGAATAGGGTCTTCCCACGCTCATGAAGCCCAGAGAGAAAGAACTAGAGAGAGACCTGAGGTAAGCTTTGCACACACCGTGGGCAGGAATAGATCAGGATGTGAAAATGAAAGACCTGAAAGAGAGAGACATCAAGCACATAGGCAACAAAGAGATGAACAGGATTTTCCATTGCCTAGACCCCGGGAGTACCCAAGAACCCTTAGACCCATTCACGTGATCAAGGCAATGAAGAACTATTTCGATGGGACAGGGGATCCTTATGATCATGTGGCCGAGTACAAGAAAGTGCTGAGAGCCGAACAAATTGAGGACTGGTTCACCCAGTACGAGGCATTTGGTTTGACCCTTAAAGGCACTGCCTTAGCTTGGTTTCAACCATTGAGTAGAAGCAGCTATCGCGATATAGGTCAACTGCTAGACGAATTCATTGTAGAATTTTCCAAGAGTGGTATCAGGCATAACACATCGTCCTTGATCCATAGTTTCAAACAGACACCCCAAGAAACAGTGCGACTAGCAGGTAGAAGGTTCAGACAGTATCTAGAAAGATGCCCTGCTCTAGAGTTACCCACTCCGGCCAAACAAGTGGCTTTGTTTTTAGATGGCTTACTGAGCACAAAGTTAAGATCCTATGTATACTTGAAAGATCCTAGATCCATAGAAGAGTGTGTGCGGACGTGCATAGACATAGAAGATAACTTGGGTGAGGAGTTAGGATTGTCCAAACTCTACAAAGATTCGGATAGTTCTACTAGTCATACTTCAAAGATCTCCACAGAAATAGAAGAGATAGCTGAGCAAGTTGCCAAGAAGCTGGGAGTCCAAAATAAACAAACACAGAGAGTCACTCCAGTGAATCGGTGTTATACTTGTGGGGGCGACCACATGGCTAATGTATGCCCAATGCAAAACCAAAACATCAGAGAAAGGAATGCTCCATATTGCACTATTGAGAGAAAATACACAAACCACACGGCTCAAGATTGTCCCTACAATAGGCAAGCTGTTAGACAGAATTATCAGCAACCTTACCCACAAGGTAGGTATCAGAACCAATACCAACAGCCATATTATAGACCACAACAGCAATATCAGGCACCATATAGGCCACAACCTGTCTTGGGAAACCAACCACCAGCTCCAGCCAACGTGATTCCAGTCAAATATGCCGTGGGAGAGGAAAATCCAAATAGAGCTTTGGTGCCACTAACCCCATTGATACCAGATAATGACTCTCATGCTCATAGTTCAGACTACTCCCATGAAGGTAGTCCACATGCTTATTACACAGAGTCACCTGAACATAGTGAGATTTACTCGTATCAATATGAGGCACCGCCTATGGAGCAAAATTGGGAGCCAGAATACTCCAATGTCATGTACACAAATCCTAACCCTAGGCCCCAGTTGAGACAAATGAGACCACAAGCCCCTAGAGGATCTTGTTTCAGATGTCATGGTGACCATTTCATTCGTGACTGTCCCCACCCACCATCTCCGAGTCAAGGACAGGCTATCACAATACAGGCTTTTTGTCCTGATTGTGGCAAAGACCATCTCCCCAGAGATTGTCCAAGAAACCCCTCTAGTGCACCCAAGATTACACCCATTAATGTGGTAGGCTTAGTGGCAGATCCAAGTTCAAGTAGTAGCAATGTGGCTCCTATACAAGCTGTCACTAGAGCACAAGCCTTAAAATAGGATAAACCAGTAGAACAATCAGAGTCGAGTGAATCGGGAGAGCCTAGTAAGAGGAAAACAAGAACATGGAAGGATACCAGAGAGAAGGCCAATCGCAAGTGGAATAAAAAGTTATCGGAACTAGAAGAAAGTTTAAAAGAGGCGAAAACAAAAATAGAAGACATTGCATCTCAAAGCCCCTCGCATGCCGAAACTCCATCCACTCCGCCTCATCCCACCCCACCACCCATTGTAAATAGACCGCAACCAGGGTCTGTTCTTGCAGATCCAACCCCAGAAGGCTTGGACATGATGTTCAAGGCCTACCAGGCTCGACTTCAAGAAGGGCCTACAGCGGCAAACCTAGACAAGAGTTACCCTAGAGCAGATTTAGAGATTGAACGGATGAAAATGTGCATGAAAATGGTAGAACAAGCTCAAGCCATACTTGAGTCTAGTCAAAAGTTCAATCAGACGAACTCTATCAAATCAGATTTGCATTTCCAGGGCTTACTAGAAAGATTAGAGCAGTTGGTAAACAAACCACAAGTTTCTTTACCTCCTCAGGCTCAACCAGTTATTGAAAGAGGAAGCTCAACACCAATGGGAGCTTATGTTCCTAATTCCACGGATCCAGGAATACCTCCTTCAATTCAACAGTACTCTCAAGAATTCTTGCGGGAAATACAAGAAGAGAAATGGGCCAAGGAGAAGGGTAATTCCCCTCCTATTCTTGAGATTGATGATCTTCATGATCAATTTCCCCAAGACATCCCATCTATTTACGAAGATGAAGCAGAACAACAAGAGGACGAAAGGTTAGATTTTGAATCTAATACCTTAGAAGAACTGCCTCAATTTCCAGGCCCATGGGAATCTGAATCACTCCAGATTAGAGCTCCCACAATACTAGTAAGAAATGAAGACTCAGTGGTTCCAAGGAACACGGATGTCGTGAAGAACACTAAGGTTCAGTGTCATCTCACTGTAGAAGAGTTGCTCAAAGCAAAACCTGAGTTATGGAATCATGTGAAGGATCAGGTCCCAGAACTTGAGTCCAATATGCCAAAAGCAGACTCTAAGCAAAGGGTACCAGAGATACCTCTAGACAAAATAGGGGACATGTGTGAGGGTGAAGAAGGTAATACTTATCTTCCAATCACCTACCAAGGTTACACAACCAAAGCAATCATAGATTCAGGTGCTGGTGTTGCTATTGCGACCACCTCCTTGTGGAAGCAATGGGGCAAGCCCACATTAAGACCAACTAGAATGAAGCTTCAAATGGCTGATGGTCATTTTGAAAGACCTCTAGGATTGCTAGAAGGGATCACTCTAACCACTTGTGGTGTAGAGTTTGAGCACACATTTGCTATATGTGACTTTGAGAAAAATAATGTCTATGAGATGATCCTAGGAAGACCCTTCCTACGACAATTGCAAGTAGTACAGGATTGGGGAACTAACTCCTTGTACTTACAGCACTTAGGGGTTACCACCAAGGTCAATTTGAAGGATTACACCTTCAGAGATGTACCACCCCTACAGTGGAATTCTATCCACAAAGTGAAAGAAGATTCCATCTCTGTGCATTCTGAAAGTTCACCTGATCCATCATGGCTGCATGAAGATACTCATTTGTGGATGTGCAAAGTCGCAAAGGAAGAGGAAAAACGTTTAAAGGCAAGGGAAGAAGGAACTTCACTAGGAGATAGACCAGTTAGAGACCCAGCCTACACACCGATGATCTTTCCAGATGAGGAGTTTGAGCCTCATGGCTGGCCAGAAATCTTAGCCACCATGGACATTGCTGTCAATGAGGAATAGTGGACACCTCATTGTGATGAGGAGGGTTATGATATCTCAGTGTTCATGTGTCAACCCTTGCTAGAAGAATGTGACCCTAGTGATGTCATAGAAGAAGAAGAGAATGACGATGATCTGGAGTCTATTGTGATGGATAGTTGCTTTAACTCAGAGCAGCACTATCTAGAAGATATAGGAGTGTTCACCCAAAAAGAAGAAGAACCTCTCACAAGTATTAAAACAGTAAACTCAAAGGATGGAAGTGAGAGTAGTCAAAAGAAAAAGAAAAGAAAAGCAGTGAAACAAGAAAAGGAGGAATCATTGTTTGAAGTACCAGAAAACTTTAAGAAATATGAAGTTGACGACTGCAAAATTTTGGTACGAATGCCTAAGAGAGAGGCCATCATAGGAGAATCATATGATAATAAAGAAAAGACCAAGAAGATTGTAGTGACCATTGAAGAGAACGAAGAGAGATGCACATATATAGGAGATGACCTAAGTGCAAGAGAAGAAATGGAGCTTGTAGCTCTATTAAGGGAATATAGGGATGTGTTTGCGTGGCACTATAGAGACTTGAAAGGGGTAGATCCAAGAATTTGCTCTCATACTATCCCCATGACTGCTGATGCCAAGCCCACCAAACAGAAGCCCTACACATATAATGACACCTATGCAGCCAAAATAAAAGAAGAAATTGATAGGTTGATTGAAGCTGGATTCATCTATGAGATTGAGCATACTGAATGGGTGTCCCCCATTGTAGTAGTGCCCAAGAAGAACGGAAAGTTGCGAGTGTGCATTAACCTGAAAAAAGTTAATGCCGCTACAATCAGAGATAGCTATCCGCTTCCAATCACCGAACATTTATTGGAGCGTGTTGCAGGCAAGGAAGTTTATAGCTTTCTTGATGGATTTTCAGGTTACAACCAAGTAGCCATTGCCCCAGAAGATCAACACAAGACGGCTTTTGCCACCGAATGGGGAATCTTTGCATTTCGCGTGATGCCCTTTGGGCTCACCAATGCACCTGCAACATTCCAAAGGCTCATGTGTCATGTCTTCAAAGAGTTCTTGCGAAAGAGCTTAGAAGTGTATGTGGATGATTTATGTGCTCATTCCCAAGAAAGAAGGGTTCACATCCCTGAGCTCAGACAAATCTTCAACAAGTGTAGAGAATATCGAGTGTGTCTAAACCCAGAAAAGTGTGTGTTTATGGTGCGTCAAGGTAAAATCTTAGGTCATATTGTTTCTAAGAATGGAATCTCAACAGATGAAGATAAGGTACGAGCCATAGCGGAGCTACCAAGGCCAAGGAACATTAAAGAGGTCCAAGCCTTTATGGGCCATTTTGGATACTACCGTAGGTTTATCCACATGTACGCGATCATAGCTAGACCCCTTTATGCCTTGTTGTCTAATTTTGAGTGGAACGACGAATGCGAGAATTCTTTCAACGAACTGAAGAAACGTTTGTGCACGGCACCAATACTCACCACTCCTGATTGGAATAAACCATTCCATGTCCATGTGGATGCATCCAATCATGCCATAGGATGTGTGCTAGCACAACCCACAAGTGAAGGAAACTTAGATTTGCCCATAGCATATGCTAGTAGACAGCTCACTGTAGCTGAACGGAAGTATACCACAACTGAGCGAGAGGGCTTAGGCATGGTATATGCTGTGAAGAAGTTTAGACACTATTTATTGGCCAACAAGTTCAAGTTTTTCACTGATCATCAAGCTTTGTTATATTTGGTCAATAAACCTTGCAATACTGGACGCTTAGTAAGATGGTTCCTCTTACTAATGGAGTATGACTTTGAAGTTGTTGTCAGGAAAGGTAGAACCCACCTTCGGGCAGATCACCTTTCTCGCATTACTTCAGGAGAGTCACCACAAGGAGTGTCTGATGAACTACCTGATGCTTATCTGTTCAATTTGGAAGTTGTTCCTAAATGGGCAAATAAGTTGGTACCAGTCCTAACCTTCGGCCCTGCAAATAAGAATGTGAAAACATCACAAGAAGAAATTGTAAAATCACAAAAATATCACATATTGGCAGGAAGCATGTACAAACAAGATACTGAGGGTGTATTAGCTTGTTGTGTCGAGGATGATGAACATAGTAGTTGGTTGCAGCAAGCTCATGAGGGATTGCTAGGAAATCACTATTCTAAACAACGAACATTGCAGAATTTGAAACGTTTAGGAGTGTATTGGCCTAGCATGGACAAAGAAATACATGAGTGGATCAAGAATTGTCCAATGTGCAGAGAGAGACCACCAGTGGAGCATGCGACCCTTTATCAAGTATCATTAATTCCAGATTGGAGTGCTCCATTGGTAGAGTTTATGAGATCGGGAAGATTACCCAAAGAGGCCAGTCTAGCAAGAAGACGAAATATGGAGCAAGAGGCTCAAGGCTATGCCTTAGTAGGAGAAAACCTATACCGAAGAGGTAAAGATGGTTACTTAAGACTGTGCGTTCATGAATCAGACTATTTAAGGGTCTTAGAGACTGCACACAGTGGTGTTGCAGGTGGACATTTTGGCCCTGACCGAGTGATTAAAACCATTCTATTCTCAGGACTTTGGTGGCCCACTCTTCATATGGATGCACATACCTATGTGAAGAAATGTGACACATGCCAACGTGCACAATATCCAGTGAGAAAAGATGAGATGCCCTTGAGGCCAATGATGGGAGGACGTGCATTTTCGAAGTGGGGCATAGACTTCATAGGTCCTATTAACCCCCCAGCTAGAAACTCCCATGCAGAGTACATCATTGTAGCCACAGATTACCTTACAAAGTGGGTAGAAGTCAAAGCCACAACAAAGAATGATGCTCAGACTACGGCTAAGTTCTTATTCGAGAATGTGTTCACGAGATATGGACTACCAATAGAGTTGGTGAGCGATAGAGGCACACACTTCTTGAATGAAGTCATTGAAAATCTTCTCCAAGAATTCTTGGTGATACATAAGAAATCCGCCCCCTATCATCCACAAGCCAACGGACAAGCTGAGAGTACCAATAAGATCCTCTGTAACGTATTGACAAAACTGGTGAATAATAAACGCTCTGATTGGGACAAACAACTTCATCATGCTGTTTGGGCTTATCGAGTTGCCTACAAAACTGTACTCAACGCCACCCCATTTCAGATGGTCTTCGGACAGAACGCTGTGCTACCATTAGATTTCTTAATCCCTGCCTTAAAAGCAGCACAAGAGTATGAGTGGAATGGGCATGAATTGTCCTCTAGGATCTTTGATCTCGAACGCTTGGGTGAAACGAGGCTACGTGCGGCAGCAGGCATCTACGCTGCAAAGAAGAGGCAAAAGGCATACTTTGATGCACACATCAAGGATAAGGGATTGAAAGAGGGAGATCTAGTGTTGGTATACACACTAAAACAACATGCCCGTAAGTTGGAAAAAAGAGGATATGGACCCATGATCATTAATAGAATTTCCACTAGTGGTGCAGTTCAGTTGGCCACTCTAGAAGGAGATATCTTGCCAAACTATATTAGTGGCTGTAGAGTCAAGCTATATCAAGAACCTCTTACTGAGGATATGCTAATGAGACTCAACACTGCGAAGAAGCGAAAAGAAGAAGAGTTAAGAGTGAGAGAAGAAGCACAGGAAGAGGCCAGAGAGCGTATTAGGCAAAATAAGTTAAGGCGATTAGGCCTAGATGTCAACTCAAAAGCCCCAAAATATCACATGGATATGTGTCAAAAGTCAGGCATTGCGACTTCTCAGGTCATTGACCGAAGACCCTTTGTGACCATAGAGATAGGACAAGGGAAGGGTGCAAGGACGGTGAAAGCATTGATTGACTCAGGTGCAGCAAGTAGTGCAGTTAAACTTTCCTACTGCCAAGACTTGGGGTTGAACATCAATCCCATAGAAGCTTATCTCATAGGATTGGGAGGTTTGGAAACCCCTTGTTTGGGCGAGGTGGAACTTCCCATCTACCTTCAAGATGTCCCAATGAAAGTCAAAGCGCTAGTATGTCAAGATGAGAACCTTACAGAACCACTTGTCTTGGGTCAAGATTGGATCTATGACCATGCAGTTAACTTAAACCTAAGAAGTCAAATTCTTCAAGTTTGGGTACATGAACAATGCATTACATTAGCATTAGAGAACTGCATGCTCCTAGATCATGGCACCACACACTCTCTTAGTTCTTCCAAGACTAATCATATGAAAGAAGATGTTGTATGTGTCAAAAGCTCTATGATGCAGAAGGAGTCAATCGTGGAAGACCAGGCTCGAAGGCGGGTGGATCTTTCTTCTTCTCCAAAGAATCAAGTAGCCACAGTAGTGAGTCCACCACACAAGCAAACACAACTGTTCACGACAACTGCTACATCAAATAGAAAGACACCATTCGATAAAAAAGCAGTTTCGAGCATGAAGCAGATATGGGTACGCAAAGGAGAGAAACCACCAGCCTTGCCCCCACAAATCCCATCCTTGCACACCAACCAGGCCAGAAGACGAAGGAAGCAGCTCAGACAAGCTCAATCACAAGGTATTCAACAAGTTTGGGTGCCTAAGAAGTTAGCTGCAGCTCAACAAGGGCAATTACAGATGTGGGTACCTAAGAAGCTCTTACATCCACAACAACCTATGTTCTCCCACATGCGAAAGGTCTCACCCAAGAAGCCAAAAAGGGAAGAGGGTAAGAACCACGTACAGAGACCGAAAGAAGATCAAATCAGCTCTTCAAGAAAAGTAGGAAGACGTGCAAAAAGGATATGGGTTTGGAAGCCAAAAGTACAAGCAGCCTCCATCGAACCAAAGCGCCAACCACACTGGATACCACCGTTCAGAACGCATCCAAAGAGGAAGACGGCTGAAGTGATCTCTACAGTGCCAAATGATGTTCTAAAATGGACTCCAATAAGGAGGATTACATCAGTTCGAGACTCAATGGATACCTCCACCAAGGTCGGCATCAACCTCCACAAATAACATCGAAAGCCTCGAACGAGCAACAACCATGTGCTCCTTGCACAACCCTGTCTTTTGCACCATTTAGGTCATGCATTTCCAAAGTATGCATTAATCTAGGGCCACATTACACGGCCGTGCATAGACACACTTGAGAATCCCATGCACAAGAGCACAGTGACATATGTCGAACATTTCTATTGATACTAACTTTTGTGTTCTTGTTTTGTGATATCCTTTTTCTCAAAAAAAAAAAAAAAAAAAAAAAAGAAGAAGAAAAAGAAGAGAGGGAAGAAGTGGGAGAGAGCTTGTTCCCAGTGTGTCTCGGCCAGCAGTGAGATTATTGCTGCCTTATCGGGTAGAGGAATAGCATTTGGCATGAACATGGCATCTACAACTATGATTTTCTCTTACCATGGTAGGAATGAAGAGCTTGAAGGTCCGCAACTTGAGTGATGCTTAACTACTTCATGTACCAGAGCATCCAAGGAGATATCTGCAAAAGGTAGTTCTGGAGGAGAAGACTCCTGCATATGGTGAGCTAAAGAGCATATGTGAAACACAGCTTGATTTAGTTACCCGATGTTGCTTGCCAAGGAATATAAAGCAATTCAATTCTCAGTATTTCCTGAACCAGTATGGAACAGTAGCACTGGTGAATGGTCTATGTCAATCAGCATGGTAATCTCTTAGAAACCGGCACGTGTCCAATATTCCTCTGAGTGTCAATATAGGGAAGTGAACGAGCATGAGCCCAAGCTCAGAAATGCACATTGTTAGTGACAAATGTTGCTTTGAAAAGAGGAGAAGGGATCCACCACTCAAAAGATCTCATCAGTGGACAATCAACATGGACATTCATCAACAAGGTTCCATCCCAAAGGCCGAGTGTACAACACGAAGAGGCAAACATCCATCAACCTTCGCCATGGTAAGTATCTTTACTCTGGAAACACCATAACCATGATAGTTTAGGAAACCTCTTCGTCAGCATACCCTTGAGCACTTAGCTCAAGACCCGCAATTTTTGCACCATACTTCTTCCAATGCATTTTCCAAGTAAGCATGCGTAGGGCTACATTACAAGGCCGTGCACAAGGCACATACTTTTTTCAACCCATGCACGAACACACTTACCCATCACTCAATATGGGTTATGAGTACTTGGCTTGACTACTATGAAGATCAACTTTGGAAGATCTAGAAAACATCAACGGAGACTCACAACGACACAGTCATGCTGGAATACAAGGCAGAAGCACATACCAAGAGACTACAACCTGCAAAGACTCACAGTGATAGATGAAGAACGTCGGACGACTTGTGTTCATACAGAAGGGACACTCCCTCTCAAGGCACTACTTGGACCAACCACTACAACAAGGGTCTGTCAGGGACGACAGACTCGAGAGGGGGGGGAGTGTTGAAGCTCAAGGTCAAGGACAAAGCATGGAAGCACATCAAAGAAGTGGACATAGAAGAAGAGAGAGCAAGTAGGGAGCTCCAAGAAGTGTATGTCAAATTTTGAGAAGAATCCCCTACAAAAATAGTGATTTTCATCACTAGAAACCATTGTAAATACCATTATCTATTTTTAGTAACTCCATTTTGTTCAAGCCGAGGAGTCCTCGAGCTTGAGGAGTATTAGAAGCACCATCGTACCAATTTTCATAATTTTTAGACTTCGTTTGAGCCCTCAAATAAGCCCTGGAACCTAATTTTTAACTAGGCCGGACACTAGGTCTGGACAGGGCCAAAACTAGTCAAAAAACTATAAAAAGAGCTAGAGAGCTCATTTTTGAGGTTAGCTTGTTAGAGAATAGAACTTTTGTAAGAGAACTCTTTTGCAATCTAAGCTTTCCATTGTTCCTCTCTTTGATCTTACTTTGTGCGCGTGTGTGTGTATGTGTGTGCATGTTTGTGTGCTTTCACTCACGCACTTGTGCCTTCACTTGCTCGTGGTCTTCATACCGGTCCTCACGTCTCCGCGGATTGACAAGTAAAGGAGGTGGTGCTTACGCTTGAGCTACATGAGGTTTCACAAGTATTCATAATGAGAGTCGAGTCCTCCTTCTGATCTGATGTATAGTTGTAGTAGGTGTTATTATAGGATTGATTTTGGAAGCTTCTTCCTCCACCTCTTCCAAAAGAATTCCTACCACCTCTACCTCTGAAGTTTCCTCTCTGAAATCTACCACCTCTTGCTCTTTGATTAAAGTTCTGATAATTACTATTATTCTGATTATTGTGCCAACAATCATGAGATAGATGATTGGTCTTACCACATATCCAACAAGCTCTTGCATTCTCTTTGTTGTTTCTTCCTCTTCCTCTACTTCTGCCATTTCCTCTTCCTCTTATGAAATTTGCTTGGTTTGATGTACCTTCTTCTTCACCTGATTGTTGCTTTCCTTTGTTAGCTTTCTTCTTATCTTTAGAGTACATTGCATGACCTGCACTCTTATCAACATCTCCTTTGACATCATTCTCAAAAGTTAGCATATGACCTAACAATTGATTCAAATCAGGAGTAAAGTGATCTAATGAAAGTTCTGTAGATAAAATGAAAGGCTTCCACTTCTCATCTCCTCTTAGCCCTGTGAGTATTTGTCTTACCAATTTGTCTTCTTCAATATCTTCATCCACTGCACCTAAAGAATCTGCAATGTCCTTCATCTTTGTCACATAATCAGAGATTGATTGTGAGGCCTTCTTCTTGAAGGTAGTAAACTCTGCCCATAGTGAAGCCTTCCTTGATTTGGTTGTATTTTGGAAATGCTCTTCCAAAGCATTCCAAATGTCACATGCACTTTCAAGTCCTCTAATGTGACGAAGCAAATAGTCATTGACTGCCATGTAGATGATGCTTCTTGCTTGAGCATCCTTCTTCATCCAATTCTTCAAATCTGCAAGCTCCTCCCTAGTTGGAACACTAGGATCTCTGAATTCTGGCTTTTCTTCATCTCCTGTGATGTATCCTATCAGATCTTTGCTCATAAGATGAGCTTCCATCCTCATAGACCATGCAGGATAGTTCTCTCTATCCAACTTTTCAATTTGGAGACTATCTCCCATCTTTACTTCACCTGTAGCTTCAAATCTTTAACCTTTACAGATAATGAATGTACCTTTACTTCGAATGTTGCTCCTTCTGATCCTTTTGATGCTCTTTGTATGTCTTCCTTCAATCTTTCTTCACACTTTAACCTTTTGCACCTTCGAAATGTAAAGTTTTGTATTTCTGCAGTAGTTGGAGTCTCCTTCACTTCAATTTTGACACAACCTGCTCTGATACCACTGATGGAGAGTGTTAAGCTCCAAAAGAACAAGTTAACCTTGAATTTAAATCACCTCTATATCAAGATTAACTTTAGACTCCACCAAACTTAGAGATCATTCACCAATTTATCAGAAAATTGATTATTCTGAAAAATTCAGCTTCTTCAGAAAAGTCTGCTGCAGATTAATCACTCATTGACTAATCAATCCTGTAAAGTTTTTGATAAAACTTTGCACAACACTTTGCCTTAAGGTTGCGCAACTTTACCAAGTTAAATCTCTCAAAAAGATTGAGTATATACTGAGAAATGTGTGAAACACTTTACCTATGTCTGAAAGAGCTTCTCTGCAATGGTGACTTTGACACCTGCAATTTCTTAGCAGTGGTTCTCCCAACTCTGAACCCGTTTGATCAAGATCTTTTAGCCATAGATGGCTTACCTTCCAACTTAGATTTTAAGCCCTCATTTGTGTAAAACTTTACACTGTGGACTGAGCAATGATCATTTCATTGAAGATGAAATGTGCGCCAGATTTTACGACTCTTAGAACATTCTTACATATGAATGTTCCTAATCAAAATTCTCTCAGCTTGATTACAATTAACCTCTCAAATTCTAGCCATAGATAGATTAGCTATGGACTTAGACACGTGCAGAAGGATTTCTCAAAAGATTAAACACAGAAGGAGCAGACTGCTAAACATCGGGCGCAAGTTTTTCGATTTCTTCAGAAAAATTTACATACAAGTGAGGATGGATGATTCACTCACTTCCAATGTGTCTAATGACACTAATTTCTCTCTCCCTATTCTCTAATCTTCTTCTGCTCACTTTGCCCGACATTTTCCAACATATTTATATATGAATATATACAAGTGTATGACTAAACAAAGATATAAGTCAGCTAATGTACATATGTGTACATATCTTTGGATTTTCTGAACATGTCCTTCCTTCACCCATCTGACTTTGTTTTCTTCTTGACTCCTTGACTTCATTCCTCTATAATTCTTCAATTGATGATTGTCATGCACCAACACTAATGCATATGCTAAACAACCAAAAACACGTAGATGAGAAACATATGGCTTGCGATCATGCCAAGCCTCATATGAAGTGATAGACTGCAACGCTTTAGTGGGACACCTGTTAAGTACATATGTTGCACACATGACAACCTCATGCCAGAAAATGTGTGGTAAGTCGTGACCCTTGACCATACACCTCACCATCTCCATGAGTGACGTGTTCTTTTGTTCTACAACTCCATTCTATTGAGGTGTATACCGCACTGTACACTGGTGTTTTATCCCACGTTCAGCCAGAAATGCATTACAATCAGAAGAAATATATTTACCCCTCGATCAGAATGGAGGGCGCCCATTTTACATGCTGATAAATTTTCAGCCAAGACCAAAAACTGTTTGAGGCATATAAACACTTCCGACTTTGCTTTGAGTGGATATACCCATGCATGCCTAGGAAAATCATCAATGAAATTCACGAAGTAAAGATAATTTCCAAAAGAAGGTGTCTGCATATGACCACAGACATCACTATGTACAAGCTGCAATTTCTGCGTAGCCCCAACTGAACCATCTTTTGGAAAGGAGGAATGCTACATTTTGCCCAAAATACAGCCTTCACAAACATGTTTTCTGGGTGCCTCAAGTTTGGGCAAAGAGGACACCATTTCAGATTTCTGTAGGCATATCAAACTAGAAATATTCAGATGACCAAAGCGTGCATGCCAAAGCTTTGCATCTGACATAGCTTGAGAATCATGTACTGCACATGCCCAATCATTTACAGATCTTTCATAATCTATGAGCTTATACAGCCCACGACATAAAATGCCAAAAGCAATAATAACATTGCCATTTGACAGATCATGAATTGTACATCTATCATCAACAAGTTTTACAACCAAGCCAATCTTGGCTAATGCAGAAGCTGATAACAAATTCTTCTTGATCCCTAGCACAAAAAAAGCATCTGATAAAGTGAAAGAATTACCATCAACAGTAGTCAAAATGATCTTACCAACTCCCATAACAGGATAAGAGGAGTTGTTGGCACATGTAATAGTATTCCCTATAGGGGCAGGCTCAAGTGAAGAGACGAAATTGTTATGTGAGGTAATACGTTTGGTCACTCCACTGTCAAGGTACCAAACATCTGAGTCTACTGCAAACATGCACTAGTCATGAGAAGATGGGTCAAAATTGCAAATAGTAGTAAACGCCCATTCTTCATCCTGTACAAGGTTAGCAGACTCTGTTTTTGGAGTAGAGGCCTCTGCAACAACCATTCCAGCCTCCTTTTTCTTTGCCTCTTTTGTAGCCAGTTTAGGACAATTCTTATAGGATCATTTCCTTTAAAATACTTGCAAAACAATTTTTGCTTTTCAGATTTCTTCTCATCTTTGTCTTCCTTCTTCAAATGTGCAGCATTTGCAGATTTCAGCTTACTAGTTGGAGAGTTCCATTTTCCTTTACCCTTCTGACTAGCCACGAAAGCTTGATCTGCAACACGCATAATGGACCTGTTCTACCTCGACTAATCTTCCTGCAACAAAATAGAGAGTAACTCCTCAAATGACAAGACATTTGGATTGCCTTTCATCATCAACCAAAGAGTGGAAGCAAAACTCTGGTATGAATCAGGAAGACCATTCAAAACGTTCTGCACAAGTGAGCTATGTGGTATAACTTCATAAGTAGAAACCAATTGTTCCTTCAAGTCTTTGATCTTTGTAAGAAACTTGTCCATAGAATCACCTTCATTCATGTGCTCACTCTCCAACTGTTTTTGGAGGTAAGTAACACGAGCCTCATTCCTAGCTTGGTACAATGTGATAAGTGTGTCCCAAGTATCTTTAGCTGTTCTGCAAGAGCGAATGTGAGGAATAATGGCACATTTGACAGAAAAAGCTATCAATGCATGTGCTTGGGCATCTCTGCCATCCCAATGAATTTGTTTTGCAGTAGGTGTAGCAAAAACCGTAGCACGAACAGGAATAAGCAGAATATCATCATCTTCGATACCTTCTACATCAGCTTCAGTACCTGCAGTTGTAACAGTTGCAGATGTGATAGGACGTTTTTCAACACCCTGCACAATGTTCCACAGTCCTTTTGCAAACAATACATGTCACATCATATAAGCCCACAATGGGTAGTTGGTACCATCGAACTTATCCTCAACTGGCAACATATGAAATACATCACTACTTTCTGCCATGGCCAGTGACTAAAATACTTTGATGCAAAAAATTGACTGTATCTCAAAAAGTTGAATAGAACTACAGAGAGAAAATCTGCTAACAATCGAGTGCTTTCTATTACTCAAGAAATCTCTTACAATAGCTCAAAACTCTAAGAAGATAACCTCAAAAATGAGCACTCTAGCTCCTTTTATAGTTTTTGACTAACTTTTGGCAATGTCAAGACCTAATGTTCGGCCTAGTTAAAAATTAGGCTCCACGGCTTATTTGAGGGCTCAAATAGAGTCTAAAAATTATGAAAATTGATATGTAAGTGCTTCTAATACTCCTCAAACTTGAGGACTCCTGCACTTAAAAAACTGGAGTCGAATCAACCAAAAACGCTATTTACAATGTTTGTGTAGTGATGAAAATCACTTTTTTATTAAAAAGAAGTTATGAAAAAAATGATTAAGCCTCTTTTGTGCCGGGTTGTACTTGACTGCTCTATCTTCTCATTGCTTGTAGGCCAATACCCCCCATTCTCTAGCATCTGTTTCCCCTGATAGACCTCTATGTTGTAGGGTGGTGTTGAGGGCGAGACGAGTAAGAAGAGGAAAAAAAGAAAGCAACGAAAGAAACAGCTTCACTAAAAGGCAAATTTGAAGATAGACAAATGTAAAGATACATCTCTGCAGGAAGCCCCGCAGGGGCGCAACACCCATCTCTGCACAGAGCCCCGCAGGGGCACGCACCAGGCTACAAAACTAAACCCCGGGGTCCAGAGGAGTGGATTTTTCAAACATCAGAGTAGGACCAAAAGTTAGAAAGGGGTAGAGGCTGAAAAGTTGAAGAGGGTGACTAAGAATAGCACATTCCTAGTCACTGGTGGCGTGCGTGGCAACCCAAGTCAACAGGCAAGACAACTACATCAGGCTCTCGAGTTGTAGAGCTTGAATCAAGAAGGCCATCGAATCTGCATGTCTGTTTAACTGCAGACAATACTGACCACAGGGCGTGTGCGCGAAGCAAAGTCTGTCAAAGGAAGCAAAGTCTGTCAAGGGACGACAGAGGCGAAGAGGGGGAGAGTGTTGCAGAGCCAAAGAGCGCACAAAGCAGAGAAAAAGACGGGCCCCAAAATTTTTCCGATTTGGACCACATATTTTTGTAACATATTCATTTTTGTAATATATTTCCCCTTGTAAAGGCACTAGAGGAGTCCTCTAGATGCATTCCCACAGAAGAATAGAAGCTTACCCATGTAAAATAGTAGGAAATTAGCTCTTAGTGAATAAAGTGCTGGTCACTTGTGTGAAAGGACCATTTTTTAGGGCACTAGTATATAAGTCAAATGTGACTCTTTGTAAAGGACTTTTGGCCATTGTGAGAATAGAGAGCACAGAAATTCGAATTTGTGTCTTCTTCCCTCTTCATCTTCTTCTTCGTGAGCTTGTATGCATGTGTAGTGCTTGGAAAGAGTGCTTGTGAGTGTGATCCATCCTTGAGAGTGTTTCTTTGCTGTAGGAGAGGTGTGTGCGAGGTGTAGGAAGTGCTGAAGTGTAGGAAAGTATTCCCGCGACTCAGTATTTCTGTCATAACTTGAAGTAGGAGCGTCGGAATTGAGTGAAACTACTGCCATTGGATGCGTCTTCTCGAGAGCTTCGAAACGCATATGCTATTTGCTATGTTTGAAGCTTGGAGCTAGGAGAAAAGTCCAAAATACTGACGGCTGCTGCACCAAGTATCGTTTCGTCTTGACCTACAGTTGAAGCTTGTTAGGATAAGTGTTTTCTTCATTTTCACTCTTGAGTAATGCATTTGCATTGACCATTGCGTGATTGCATGTCTTCATACACTCGGCTAGGTTAGAATACTCTTCGGATTGATAAATTAAAAGCGTGTATCCCCACTATATGCACTTGTGAGGGGATTGAGGTACAGTCTCTTTCTCCGCAAGTCCCTAAGTTGAAGCTTAGGTCAACACACTTTTTGGCGCCGTTGCCGGGGAGTGACGAATCAAACCGAGGCATTCGCGTGATGGTAAGTAGCTTTTTGCTTTGAAGAACTTGGAGGAGCGGAAATCTTCTCTTCTTTGGTAAGTCAATTTCAACCGCACTTGCTACTTCTCATTCTTGGAGTGTGTGTAGTGAGTTGATAGATTAGGGAAGTGAGTAGAAGAAGTAGAATAGGAGTGAGTGGAGAGTAGAGTAGGCTTTAGGTTTGTTCAAGAATTTTCCTTATTCTGTAAGCTAGGAATTCCCAAGTATAAAAGCCAAAAATTTTTCATTTTTCAAGTGCTTGTTGATCAAGTATCGTGGAGAGCTGTGTCGAGTGTCGTGTGAGCCCAGCGATCGTTTCGAGGAGAGCAAGCAATAGGGAAGAGTCTTGTGCAAAAGAGTTGGACCAAGAGATCATGGGTGCTTCCAAGGTAAACTAAACCACCTCTTTGCTCAAAAATTTTCAGCATTTCAACCTAGGAAAGGGAAAAACGACCTGCGCTGAGTGTCGTTTGGGCCTTCAGGGGGTTAAGAGTATTTGGTTGATTGATACAGTGGGTGAGGGTAAAAGAGAAGAGCTAGGTGAGAAAGGGGGAAACATCAAATCTCAAAAAAAACAACACAAAAATTTGAAAAAGGGTCAAGTATCGCTTTGCTCCTGCGGTCGAGTATCGTTTTACTCCTGCGGTTGAGTATCGCGATATTTCCCAGCGGTCGTCGATCGTTTCGTTAGAGATCGCCTCGTTAGAGATCGTTTCAGACAGCGGTCGTAGATCGTTTCGCTAGAGATCGTTTCAGACAGCGGTCGTAGATCGTTTCGCTAGAGATCGTTTTGATCAGAGGTCGTCGGTCGTGTATCGTTTACCAAGTATCGTGATCCAGAGATCGCGACACTTGTCAAAGGTCGGTATCGTTTGTCACAAGTGTCGTCGGTCGTCGATCGTTTGGCGGAGATCGCGACATTTGTCAAAGGTCGGTATCGTTTCAGTTAGGTATCGTCGATCGTTTCTAGTGAAGGTCGTAGATCGTTTATATTCGAGTATCGTGTATCGTCTAGTGAGAGATCGTGTGTCGTTTCAGCCCAAGTATCGTCGATCGTTTCTACTAGAGATCGTCGGTCGTGTATCGCTTTCTGCCAGAGATCGTTTGGCTAGAGATCGTTTGGTCAAAGATCGTTTTCCAGCGATCGTTTGATCAAGTATCGTTTAGACCCAAGTGTCGATTTCCAGCGATCGTTTTGATCAAGTATCGTCTGTCAGCGATCGTTTTGGTCAGAGGTCGTAGATCGTTTCATTGAGAGGTCGTGTATCGTTCCCAGCCAGAGATCGTTTGGGGAAAGGTCGTTTTCCAGCGATCGTTTCTTCCAAGTATCGTCTGTCAGCGATCGTTTCACCCAAGTATCGTTTGTCAGCGATCGTTTTTTCAGAGGTCGTGAGAGTCAAGTATCGTGACTGGAATTTCTCTTTCAGTCACATTCCAGCCTAAGTTTTCCCTAGACTTCTGAACCATAACTTAGGACTCTAGAGACTAAAGGTGGACAAGAATTGATTAGAGCTCTTAAGTGAATGAACTTGAGATCAGGAAGAACCCTAGGAAGCCGAAGAAGTGTAATTTCTTCCGTAGGGAGTGCAGGCGAACCAAGTAACCGATCACACTATTTTGAGACCTCTAGTGAGTCAGAAGGAGAAATCCCCATGGCTTCCGAGGATATGCAAGGCACTGTGCCCATGATTGGCCAGATGTCCATCATTGAGGGTGAATACAGAACTTCCTTAGAATATGTGAGCACTAACCACAATGAGATCCCTATCTATTTGGATGGTCTAAACAGATCAGTGGCCAGACTGAGGAAGGCTTCAGAAGCCTACATAGTGCCAAGACCAGCAGTTAAGTACATAGGAGGACTGTACATGGATAAACAAGACATTCAATACGTGGTGACAGAACACCCTGAGATCATTAATGAGCGTGGTGAAGAAAATAATACTTCAAGCTTAAATGGATATGGAACTGAAGAACAAGTGACTACTCCTAGAGGGAGATCAACAATTACTAAAGTTTGGAGAGGAGACTTAGTTCCCCAGGATGACACTCTAATAGATGTGTATTTGATCAACGGGATGGAGCACCTGCTCAGAGCCCATTCCTCAATATGGGAAGCTGCTCCTAATCCAGTTACCATCTATGAGTTACAAGATCCTGAATTCTCCACCATCATTACATATTTGGACAAAGACCACAGAAGGTATTGGCCAGTCACTGAATTAGAGAGAGCTGAGCTGAAATATCAAAACATTCCAGTGTTCCCCCCAAGGGACCAAGCCACCACTTCACGGAACCCACATGGAACTTCTCAAAATAATTCAAGCCAACATTCGGGACAAACACAACAAATTCAACAAACCCAGATCCCTGTCAGACCACATGTTCAATTCGCAGTGCCTGCCACTAATCCTAATTATCGGCCACAACCAGCCATTGACCCAAGACATGGAGTTCATACTCCAGTCAGACCACAGGTAGTACGAGGACCAGGTATACCAATAGGAAGACCAAATTACCCTGTAATGCCGAGACAACCTGAAGCAGGAAGGAGACTAAGACCGATCCAAGTGGCCAAGTGCATGAGAAATCATTATGATGGCTCGAGCGAACCCTATAATCACATAGCAGAATTTAAACAAGTAGTTAGAGCCGAGCAGGTAGATGACTTCATGATTCAATATGAGTCCTTTGGCCTTACCTTGTCAGACACAGCCCTGGCCTGGTTTCAGCCATTGGATCCAAATACCTTCCAGAACATGGATCAAGTGTATCAAGAAATGATTGAAGAATTTACCAAGTCTGGAATCAAGAACAATTCTTCGTCATTAATCCACAGCTTTAAACAGGTTCCGACTGAGTCAGTCAGATTGGCTGCCAGGAGATTCAAGCAGTATGTGGATAGATGTCCCATAGAAGAGAGACCAACTCAAAATAAAATGGTATCGTTGTTCTTAGAAGGACTATTGAACGGAGCCTTGAGGTCATTAGTGTACGTGAAGAGGGTTCAGACTTTGCAAGAGTGTATGAAGGAATGTATAGACCTAGAGGATAACCTTGCAGAAGACTTGAAAATACCCCAAGGTAGTGTGAAAAGTGAAGAGTCATTAAGTAGCACATCAAACCCTAAAAACAATGTAGAGGAAATTGCCGACTTGTTAGCTAAAAAACTGAATGTTCAAGGACAGAGGAATTATCCCATTAACCCTATGAGAATGCCTGTGCTTAGAAGATGTATGCAGTGCGGAGGAGATCATCCTTCTCACTTGTGTAATAGGGGAGTAGTCCCACCACCTGCCTATGCTCCTCATAGACCCTCTGTTCCCGGACCACTATAGTATTGCAGCATAGAGCAGAGATACACAAATCATAGCACTGAGAATTGCCCTTACAATAGGCAAACCAGACCCACGCAGCCTTATGTGAGACCATATGGATATCCTCAGAACCAGCAGGGAGGAGAAGCTTTTAGATACCCCTCATATCAGCCGCAGGCACCAATACCACGACCATACGCATACCAGGGATTTACACAGCCTCAACCAGTGTTAGGACAACAACCGCCCCACCCTCAGAATGTTGTCCCAGTTAAGATAGCACAACCAGAGGAAAACTTAGAAAGGGCCATAGTGCCAGCTACACCTTTGACTAGTAGTGAACCATATGACTCATTTTACGAACCTAGTCAAGGAACATACCCAGGTTATGAGAGCTCAACAATGGAATATGGGCAACAATATGACCCATATACTTATGGCATGGAGACATCAGAGAGTTCATATAACTACAAGCAAGATTATGTACCATTAATGTACACAGCTCCTAGAGCAACCATGCCACCTCGACCAATGAATAGACCGCCGGTACCTAGAGGACCATGCTACAGATGTGGAGGTGACCACTATATCAGAGAATGTACATTGCCAACCCCACCACCACCACAACGAATTTGGGAAGGATACTGTAGCGATTGTGGAAAGGAACATCTTTTCAGAGATTGTCCTAAGAACCCAAACAAAGTCACATCCAACATACAGATTAACGTGATAGAAGTAATCGAATCGTCAGGGAGTGACAAAGAGTACACTATACCTTTAAAAGCCATAACAAGAGCAAAGGCTAGAGAAAACCCTGATAGAACCGAGGAAAATAATCCAAGTGACAAAGAGGGAAATACACCCATCCCTCACAGAGTAGAAGACTCCGAAGAACCAGAAAAAAGCATCACCAGTAAACGATCCCAAAGATGGAAGCAAAGGAGAGACAGG
Source organism: Ceratopteris richardii (assembly GCA_020310875.1). Classification (NCBI taxonomy): domain Eukaryota; kingdom Viridiplantae; phylum Streptophyta; class Polypodiopsida; order Polypodiales; family Pteridaceae; genus Ceratopteris; species Ceratopteris richardii. The sequence continues at coordinate 34,556,485 of CM035429.1, read as the reverse complement.
ATAAAAGAAAAAAAGTTATTGCAAAAGAAGGAAAATGAAAAGAGAAAACCAAAATCAACAGAAGAAGCACGAGTGGAGGAAGAAAATAAAGTGGAGGAAGAAAAGAAGGAGGTAGGATTGGTATTAGCAGACCCAATGCCTGAAGATTTAGCTATGTGGATTCAGGCATACAAAGCGAGAATAAAAGCAGGACCTACCATAGAACAGCATGAGAGAAAATATCCGAGAGGTGACCTAGAGAAAGAAAGATTGGAAATCTGCAAAAAATTGATAGAAGTTGCCCAACAAACATTAGAAAAACCCGCATCACCTTTACCAAACAACCGAATTTGCGAAGAAAAATTCCAAGAGTGTCTAAACAATCAGGGAAAGCCTAATGTAAATAGACCTCTGGATGATGAAATTGGTATTGAGAGAAAGGAAGGATCCATAGTTCCGGAGACGGAAGGAGATTGGACTAAGGATTTATGGGCGCGAGTTCAAGAGGACAAATGGAAAAAGGTAGAGGGAATGGAACCGCCTTTTGAAGAGTTGAAAGCAGAAAACGAAATAGAGGATTCAATACCTGAACTTAATTCAGAAGAAATTTTTCCAACGGATGCAAGTGACAAAGAAGCCGAAGACGATGTAAAGGAACTACCTAATTACACCGGGGAATACGAGCACAACTCAGAATTGTATCGCATTCCATCAATACAGAGACGGGAAACGAATCCATCAGTTCAAACATCGGAGATCATACAACGCCTTAGAGAGGTGAAAATCCCATGTACCTTAACATTCGAGGAACTGTTAAAGGTAAAACCACATCTAAAAGAAAAATTGATCAATCAGTGGGAAGTCAAGGAGGAAAAGAAGGAGGTAGATGACGAAGTGAAAACAGTGAGAATTCCAGTGGATAAAGTAGGAGACTTTAGTGAGGGAGATGAAGGAAATACCTGTCTACCAATCACCTATAGGGGTTACACAACCAAAGCCATCTTAGATTCAGGAGCTGGCGTTGGCATCGCTACCAAAGAAATTTGGGAGAAATGGGGAAAACCAGCATTGAGACCAACACGTATGAAAATTCAAATGGCAGATGGACATACGGAAAGACCCTTAGGATTGTTGGAACGAGTAGTCTTCACTACGTGCGGAGTGGAATTCGAACATACTTTAGCAATTTGTCACTTTGAAAGGCCGAGCAACTATGAGATGATCTTGGGAAGGCCATTCATGAGACAGCTAAAGGTAGTACAAGATTGGGGAAAGGATGCAGTGTACCTACAACACGCAGGAGTCACCACTAGGATCAACCTACATACGTACGCATATCAAGATGTACCACCACTGCAATGGAATCAAGTCCATAAAGAGGAAGACGATCAATCGATTCATAGTGCAGGTTCTAGTGACCAATCCTGGATGAACGAGGACACTCATCTATGGATATGCCAAGCTGCAAAAAAGGAAGAAGAGAGAAGAAAAAGTTGGCAGCAGAAACAAGGTGTAGTGAGATCGGTACAAGATCCAGCTTATATGCCACAAGTATTTCCAGACGAAGAATTCGAACCTCATGGTTGGATGGAAATATTAGCCACCCTCGATGTTTGTGTAAATGAAGAAGTGGTAACTATGAACGAATGTATTGATGAGGAGGGTTACGACATTAGTTTGTATATGGTAGTCCTTCAGGAGGCAGGAGAAGGAGAAGTAATTGAGAAAGACTGGAAGGAGGACTACGAGAGCATTGAAATGGAACCAGAACCCCTGGATCTAGGAATTAGTATCACCAATATGGACATCACTGCCAATGAACAACATAAGGATCTCACACAAAAGGAAGAATTAGAAATTGAAAGGGAGTTAGAAGATGAAGATAATAAGCTTCAAGACCAATTTGAGGTACCAGCTCATTTCAAAAAATATGAAGTAGAAGAAAGGAAGATTGCTATTCAAATGCCTAAGAGAGAGGCACAACCGGGAATAGCATATGATAATAAAGAGCAGACCAAGAAAATAGTTGTGACCATGGAAGGAGGAGAGGAACGATGTACTTTCATAGGACAGGATGTCTCAGCGGAAGAAGAGCGAGAGTTAATTCAACTCATAAGAGAATACCGGGATGTCTTTGCTTGGACCTATAAGGATTTAAAAGGAGTAGATCCATCTATATGTGCACATAGAATCCCCATGACATCCGAGGCCAAACCTTCCAAACAGAGACCTTATACTTATAATGAGGTGTATTCAGCCAAGATAAAAGAAGAAATAGATAAGTTGTTGGATGCTGGATTCATATATGAGATAGAACACACAGAATGGGTATCGCCATTAGTGGTAGTGCCCAAGAAAAATGGAAAATTGAGAGTGTGCATAAATCTGAAGAAGGTGAATGCAGCCACTATACGTGATAGCTACCCATTACCGATTACGGATCATCTATTGGAGAGGGTAGCAGGTAAAGAGGTCTATAGCTTCCTAGACGGTTTCTCTGGATACAATCAGGTGGCTATTGCGACTGAAGACCAACACAAGACAGCATTTGCCACTGAATGGGGTGTGTATGCATTCAGAGTGATGCCCTTTGGACTCACTAATGCACCGGCCACCTTCCAACCATTAATGTGTCATGTGTTCAAGGAATTTTTGAAAAAAAGCATGGAAGTGTATGTAGATGATCTTTGCACGTATTCCAACCAAAGACCTGACCACATACCGGAATTAAGGAAGATATTCAACAAATGTAGGCAGTATAGAGTCTGCTTAAACCCAGAAAAATGTGTCTTCATGGTAAGACAAGGAAAAATACTAGGGCACATAGTCTCAAGAAATGGGATATCGACGGATGAAGATAAGATCAAAGTCATATTGGACTTGCCAAGACCCAAAAATGTAAAGGAAGTACAAGCCTTTATGGGACATTGTGGATATTACCGTAGGTTCATTCACATGTATGCCATAATAGCCAAGCCCTTATACGGTCTATTGACTCAGTTCACGTGGACAGACGAATGTGAGAAGGCCTTCAACGAGCTTAAAAGGAGGCTGAGTACAGCCCCAATTCTAAAATCACCCAACTGGAATAAGACTTTTCATATTCATGTCGATGCTTCGAACTATGCAATTGGATGTATCCTAGCGCAACCGGCGGATGAAGGAAAGCTTGATCATCCAATCGCTTATGCGAGTAGACAATTAAACCAAGCCGAAAGAAATTACACGACTACAGAAAGAGAGGGTTTAGGAATGGTTTATGCAGTCAAGAAGTTTAGACATTACCTCTTAGCCAACAAATTCAAATTCTTCATAGACCATCAAGCTTTGTTGTATTTAGTCAATAAACCTTGTAGCACGGGAAGGTTGGTACGATGGTTCTTGTTACTAATGGAGTTTGACTTTGAGGTAATAGTCAAAAAAGGAAACACGCATGTGAGAGCAGACCACCTTTCTAGGTTAAAACACGGAGAGCCACCTAGCGGAGTTCCTGATGATCTGCCAGACACCTATCTTTTTAACCTGGAAGTATGTCCTCAGTGGGCAGAAAAGTTGATCCCGATACTTACACATGGACCTAAAGATGGGATCACGCCAAACCGAAAGCAAGATCTTTGGAGGACTAAAAACCTTCACATTATTGCTGGAAGTTTATACCACCAGGATTCAAGCGGACTACTGATGAGATGCGTGGAAGAAGATGAACAAAACATGTGGCTTCAGAAAGCGCACATAAATCAATGGAACACTCACTTGAACGCAAATGGAACATGGCAAACACTCAAGAGATTTGGCATATATTGGCCAACAATGCAACGAGATGCACATCATTATGTGTCAACCTGTCAAATCTGTCAAGAACAAATCCCAGATGAGAACTCTACGTTATGCTATTCTACAATAGCACCAAGGTGGAGCATGCCTTTAGTAAAGTTCTTGAAAACTCGAGAGTACCCGGAGGGAGCTACCCTAGCAAGAAAACGTGCTCTTGAAGAACAGAGCAAGGATTACGTCATCCTAGGAAAACAACTCTTTAAACGAGGGAAGGATAACCAGCTAAGATTGTGCATTCATGAAAATGAATATCTCTCTGTATTAGAAATGGCACATGCAGGAGCTGCGGGAGGACACTTCTCAGCAGATAGAACAGTCAAGATGATTCTCTTTGCAGGCCTGTGGTGGCCAACTCTACATATGGACGCAGAGACATATGTAAAAAGCTGCGAAACATGCCAGAGAGCAAAATATCCCATTAGAAGAGATGACATGCCTTTAAGACCCATGGTTTGTGCGAGAGCATTTACCAAGTGGGGTATTGATTTCATAGGACCTATCAATCCACCTGCGAAAGGATCTCATGCTGAGTACATCATAGTAGCCACCGACTACTTGACTAAGTGGGTAGAAGCAAAAGCCACTAGAAAGAATGATGCTCAAACCACAGCAAAATTTCTCTTTGAGCACATATTCACACGCTTTGGACTACCGATCGAGATAGTGAGTGATCGAGGAACGCATTTCTTAAACGAAGTTATTGAATCACTAATGAATGAATTCTTAGTGATTCATAAAAAATCAGCCCCATACCATCCTCAAGCTAATGGACAGGCTGAAAGTTCCAACAAGGTACTATGTACGGTATTGACAAAGATTGTCAATAATGGAAGGTCAGATTGGGACAAACAATTGCATCACGCAATTTGGGCCTTCCGAGTGGCATATAAAACGGCCATTGGAACTACACCTTTCAACCTAGTATATGGGCAGAATGCCATTTTGCCGATTGACTTCTTAGTACCTACCTTAAAAGTGGCCCAGCAATATGAGTGGAAAGGTCATGAGTTGTCTCAACAATTAGATCAAATTGAAAAGCTGCACGAGACTAGATTGCAAGCGGTAGCAGGCATTTATGCCGCCAAACGGAGACAAAAGGCTTATTATGATGCACATATAAAAGACAAGGGACTGAAAGAAGGCGATTTAGTCCTAGTATACACCCTCAAACAGCATGCAAAGAAGCTCCAAAAACGCGGATATGGACCCATGATTATAAATCGAATCTCTACTAGTGGTGCAGTCAATCTCGCCACACTAGACGGAGATATTCTTCCCAACTACATCAGTGGATGCAGAGTGAAAAGATTCATGGAGCCATTGACTGATCAAATGCTAGCACGACTCCTAGGAGCTCAGAGTAGGAAAAAGGAAGAAGAACGCATACGAGAAGAAGCTAGACAAGAAGCCCTAGAACGTATCAGAAAACGGAAAGAGTGGATGAGAGAAAGAGACGAGAGATATCGAGTAGGAGAAGAACTCATTCCTATGGCTAATTTTAGAGCCACTGAAAACTCAGGACAGCAAAGAAGACAGCCTTATTTGAATCTGGGAGCAGGACGAAAGGAGTACCACTTAGTGGATGCTCTTATAGACACAGGAGCGGCAATAAGCTGCATTAGATTTTCTTTGTCTCAAAGACTTAAAGAGGAGTTACGGCCATCGAAGGCACAGCTAATTGGAATAGGAGGCAAAGTCACTCAATGCATAGGAGAGATAACCTTACCTTTACATATGGGGAACAACACAATGGAGCAGAGACTTTTAGTATGTCAGGACCAAGATCTTCTTGAAGATGTGGTGTTAGGCCAAGATTGGATCTACGAATATGAGGTAACCATTCAATTGGCTTTAGGATACATCTCGGCCAGGATAGGACCTCGTGAAGTATATAGTCTGCTAGACGAACGACCACCCAAAGCTGCTATTATAGAGTCAGAAGTCCATCTTAACGAACAAAGTCATGGTTGTATGTTCAATAGCACTATAGAAACCCCATTATCCAGTACTTCATGTGAAAATACCGTGAGTCCTGTGTGCACTCCATCTTTGAGTTTAGAGAGTCACAAGAGTGCACAAGAACATGAAATCCGACCTAGTGAACCACAAGGCACAAAAAAGAATATTCCTCTGCAAGAAATGAAGTCTACACCTGTGAAAGTGTACCCCATTCCACATTCTACACTAGCTTGGATAAAAAAGGATCAAAAGAAGGCATATCTCCAGCAACAGAAACGTCATCGACAGCAGCATGAGCACTTGCATAAGAAGACAAAGAATTTCGAACACTTTCAGCAACCACGACTCAAGAGCATATGGATCCCAAAGAAGCTGATAACTGCACAACCTGATAGAACCAAAATTTGGATCCCAAAGTCACGTACCCAAAGGATGACCATCCCAAACAAGGAACATCCTCAGAAGAGCTATCATACTCAACATGGTCAACCGACACATCAGACAAGAAAAAGGACATATTGGAGGAAGAAGGAATCTACAGATGCAATGCAAACCAACCTGAGATTCCCAAAACAGAATCAGCAGACATACTACCGAAGAAGAACTGCATTCATCAAAAAGGTGGAGAATACAGTACGTCCCGCCCAAGTGAAGCAAGTTTGGATGCCGCAAAACAAGACAAGCTGCATACATCAAGCAACTAATTCCAATTGCACACATGAGGAGTTGCCAAGATCCAAAGTATGCATGATAGGGCCACATTACAAGGCCAAGCATTCGGCACGTCCTTCTTCTATTTTCGGATAGTCACGCACATTTTCCCTTTGGAAATAGGAGAGCACTTGTACATGCTTAAAATATTACTCCAAAAAAATTCACTAATCGCTTCGGCTATGAACTAACTTTTCTGTTTTCTTTTCAGCAAAAAAAATATAAAAATACATGAAAAAATTCAGGTATTACCTTTCTCACACCCACGGGAAAGGGACGACACCATGCACTCGGAGCAACATCGAATTAATAATCAACATATGGAGGAGGATTTATGAAAACATATGGATACTAATTCATCCTCTATATTGAGTGCAGATGACATCTTCTGACTCACAAGCTACACAGCAGGAAGAGGAACTACTTCTTCCATTGGGGTCAATAACCAAGGTCAGAGGACATTGGTTTCGAGATGACCAACCTATCTCGGAACTTCTATTCATGGCAACCATCAAGATTATGGACAGGGATCACTATTTCCCCATCATGTCACAGGATTTCAAGACCATAATACAAGGACTACCACATATTGAGGAAGTATGGACTCAAGCTGGCATTGAAGCATTTTTGAAGATACCTATATGCGTACCAGACTTCCAAAGATGTACGCAAGTGATGAATACCATGCAGCCGGCTGCTACAAAGATTTCAGTTCCAGAAGCAAAGGTTTTGGACAAAGTAGGCACATGGAAGACAATTCAATTCACTCATGAATTGATCAACAAGGCCTTTGGATGGAATCAAGAAGGCATTACCAATGTCAAAGAGGAATGCCATGACCCCAAGAAAAGATCATTCCTGGAGATCAACAGAATAGATATTGAAGATGCAGTACGTTTGGTACACCAACACTTTTGTTTTCCTGGCATGAACAGATACACTGCACCTCAGAAGATAGTAGTTCAGTTACTCTCCCATGCCATGCGACAGATAGGAAACAAAGTGAATCTCACAGGCTACGTACAAGAGCGATTGTTTGAAGCTCAGAAGAAATGGGGGCAAAAGAAGTTCCTGAACGGTGGTTCAGCTTTGACCTTATTGATATATGAAGCCCTAGACATGAAACACTGCTTACGAGAGATGCCAACAGCAGAAGGGTTAGCAAGGTATGCCAAATCCGCTTCGGTCCCTAAGAAGAAGAAAGCAGCAGTTGTGGTTGAAGAGGCTGGAACCAGCACACAGAAATCCATGAGGGGTACGAAACGCTTGCGAGAAGAGGAAGCCCAAGCAACACCTCAGTCTAAGAGAACGCATCTCTTGCCTAAGATCACGACGGCTCAAATGCCGATATCAAAAAGAGATTTGTCTGCTGCCCTCGAACAAACACACCAGTATATGCAAGGACAAGTAAATCTAAATGTCCAAGGACATCATTATAGACAAGCAAGTCAAGTTCAGCAAAAACAGAGTATAGAAACAACTCCAAAACAACCTGGAAGATACCAAGAATTGGGCATTGATGACTCAAGTACGAATACGGAATCCAGTCCCGAGAAAGACACGCTAGATACTGATATCAGGACAGAAACATATGAAGAGGAAGGACCAGAACTCAATCAAATGGAAGTGACACCGGACAGCCAAAAGGAAAAAGAAAAGAAGGTGGATGATGCTCAGGAACAGGAGCACGTCATTCAGTTGAATGACACTACTAAAATAAGCATCAAGGAAGACACAACTACTGGGGTTACACATGTCAAAGTACCTATTAAAGAGGAAGAACAAACCCCAGTGAATACGGAAATGGGGGAGGTCCCACAAAAAGAACAAACAATAATCGAGGTGCCTGATGACACACCTCAAGGACATGATGAAAACATGGGGGCTGAGCCAAGGATCCAGCTTCAGATCAGGCAGCCCCATGATACAACATTACACATTGCTCAAGGCAAAGATGTGACTACCGGAGACGAACCCTCAATACCTAAAACATGGCTTAATGTAGATGTCACGCAGTTAAAACCGGTAGTAAAGCAAATGATCCAGACAGCCATGGACACCCAGCAGCAAATGATGGATATAGATGCAGACTATGACAAAGCCATGAAAGAAAAGAATCAGTTTCAAGTTATGAGTGAACAGTTGTCTGCACAACTAATTCAGGTACAAAAAGAGATAGCCACCAAAAGCACTGAGTTGTTAGAAACACAAACACAATACGAATCATTACGCACTCAGCATCACCAACTGCGAAACCAGCTCGAGGATCTACAGAAAGTATATGATGCTACTGCAGCAGAAAAAGAAAGAATGAAGACCAGAAGTAATCTACTAGAAACACAGCTAGAGTTATATCTGGATGAGAATGATACTTTACGGAACAGAAATAAAGAGTTGATGAAATCACTGTTATATGACCAACCAATAAAACAACAGGACTCAACTGAAAGTAAAGAAGATGAATTAAGAGATCAACTCGCACAATATGAAGCTTTGCTAAAACAAGAGCGCGCAGTAAGAGAAGAAGCAGAACTTAAGCACAATCAGGAAATAAGTGAGCTCAAGAGGCAGCTGAATTCAGCACAGGCCAAACTGGTACAAAGCTACAGTGAAAACATGGATCACGTAGCTGACATAGGTAAAGAGCTCCTAGCCACCAAAGAAAAACTCGGAGAAGCCATACAGCAGATAAAGGAAAAAGACGAATGCATTGAGGAGCTAAAGAATAAGAAGAAAGACACAGAACCGATCGGGACATCAGTAGTGCCAGAAACAGAACATCCTACTGACGAGGTAGAGGTAAGCCCTCTATCTCAACCGATCTATCATTCTCCAATGCATGAGCAGATGGCGGATATGCATGATGATCATCCAATGCCATACACTGCAGAAATAAGTCAGAAGGAACGGGCACTAGTGGTGTCCCGATTGACGGAAAATTTTGAGAATGAAGTCATCAAGGTCATGAAGGAAGCCAAAATCAAAGGTAAAGACTTGGAAAAGATCATCAAGCCTTTCAACATTCCCTATGGACTGTTGAAAGAGAAAACAAGGCAATATATAAAGAAAATTACACACAAAAGTCCAGATGAGCAGCTCAATTTCAAGAATGACACATTCATGTACACTCAAGCAGAGTTCGAAGCTGCACAGCCGGTGTGGAGGAGAAAATTTTTGGAAAAACATCCCACACTACGGGTGCACTGGCAAGCCACACCTTACTCATTACAGGTAAACCCTTCGTTTTGTCCACTACCACGAAGAAGGGATACCAAAGAATTTTTGGATTTACAACGCAGCGGCACTATTAATAAATAGTGGCTAAACTATCCGATGTTACCTAGCCCGCCACATAACTATTTGCCAACAGAAGATTATATGATCAAAACAATAGAATTTTGGCTTCAAAACTATGCGACTGTACCAGATTTAGCAGTTAAGATGACAAATAAAATACTTAGTATGCTACTTACAATTTTGAAGGTCTTCAAACATGCAGCGTATACATTTCTGAACTTCATCGGCATTAATCAAGGCACAGATATACTTATTTTCGATCTATCAGTAATGCCGAGCCGCCCCACAATAATGGCATATTATTCTAGACTCATGTTCTTGCCAAGTCCGTATCTGCAAACATTTGAAGAAGCATTTTTTACAGGATTTTTTGAAATAGATTCCGAGATTTTTTTGAAAATGTCATCTAATCTGAATGCCAGACTTGTGGCATACGAATTAAGCTTCTTCGCAGATCACCGACAACCGCCCAATGATGGAGTAAAAGCTGAACAATGGAAACAGATCATGTTACGTGAAGCCAATCTGCTAAATGATACAGAGCAACAAGTATACGGAACGTACGCCCGGCGCTTATCAAAGCCTGTCGGGGACGACAGAGTTCAGGAGGGGGGCAGTGTCGAGGGCGAGACGAGTAAGAAGAGGAAAAAAAGAAAGCAACGAAAGAAACAGCTTCACTAAAAGGCAAATTTGAAGATAGACAAATGTAAAGATACATCTCTGCAGGAAGCCCCGCAGGGGCGCAACACCCATCTCTGCACAGAGCCCCGCAGGGGCACGCACCAGGCTACAAAACTAAACCCCGGGGTCCAGAGGAGTGGATTTTTCAAACATCAGAGTAGGAACAAAAGTTAGAAAGGGGTAGAGGCTGAAAAGTTGAAGAGGGTGACTAAGAATAGCACATTCCTAGTCACTGGTGGCGTGCGTGGCAACCCAAGTCAACAGGCAAGACAACTACATCAGGCTCTCGAGTTGTAGAGCTTGAATCAAGAAGGCCATCGAATCTGCATGTCTGTTTAACTGCAGACAATACTGACCACAGGGCGTATGCGCGAAGCAAAGTCTGTCAAAGGAAGCAAAGTCTGTCAAGGGACGACAGAGGCGAAGAGGGGGAGAGTGTTGCAGAGCCAAAGAGCGCACAAAGCAGAGAAAAAGACGGGCCCCAAAATTTTTCCGATTTGGACCACATATTTTTGTAACATATTCATTTTTGTAATATATTTCCCCTTGTAAAACCACTAGAGGAGTCCTCTAGATGCATTCCCACAGAAGAATAGAAGCTTACCCATGTAAAATAGTAGGAAATTAGCTCTTGGTGAATAAAGTGCCGGTCACTTGTGTGAAAGGACCATTTTTTAGGGCACTAGTATATAAGTCAAATGTGACTCTTTGTAAAGGACTTTTGGCCATTGTGAGAATAGAGAGCACAGAAATTCGAATTTGTGTCTTCTTCCCTCTTCATCTTCTTCTTCGTGAGCTTGTATGCATGTGTAGTGCTTGGAAAGAGTGCTTGTGAGTGTGATCCATCCTTGAGAGTGTTTCTTTGCTGTAGGAGAGGTGTGTGCGAGGTGTAGGAAGTGCTGAAGTGTAGGAAAGTATTCCCGCGACTCAGTATTTCTGTCATAACTTGAAGTAGGAGCGTCGGAATTGAGTGAAACCACTGCCATTGGATGCGTCTTCTCGAGAGCTTCGAAACGCATATGCTATTCGCTATGTTTGGAGCTCGGAGCTAGGAGAAAAGTCCAAAATACTGACGGCTGCTGCACCAAGTATCGTTTCGTCTTGACCTACAGTTGAAGCTTGTTAGGATAAGTGTTTTCCTCATTTTCACTCTTGAGTAATACATTTGCATTGACCATTGCGTGATTGCATGTCTTCATACACTCGGCTAGGTTAGAATACTCTTCGGATTGATAAATTAAAAGCGTGTATCCCCACTATATGCACTTGTGAGGGGATTGAGGTACAGTCTCTTTCTCCGCAAGTCCCTAAGTTGAAGCTTAGGTCAACAGGTGGTTAATATAATTTGGATGACATTGGTGGCCAACTCGTGTTCATTGAGCCTTAATCCTCTTACCAGATCAGCTTGCAATGCATCCCAATTGATGGCACTTGGGATATTCGGTTGTGGTGTCATATAGTAATCTAAATACATAGCCTTCTCACATGCAAATAAGTGAATTAGGTATGTTGGTTTTGGTACAAACACCTCAGAGTGATACTCCCAAAAGCATGTAGTGAACATATCTTCAAAGGTTTGTTTGTAACAGGCTAGGAGGTATTTGATTTAGGTGTGCCATACATATGCTACTCTAATGCTTGGATTAGTGCTTATGTCATACATCAAATCATATTTTCCATTTGTGAAGCCCGGTAGAGCTACTTGTGGTGCTTGTGTATTGCAAAGAGTCTTGAGAACAATCTGCATCATATCCAAAATCTTCAGCATCATCTGCATCATCACATCTAGCATTGGCTTCAATCACGAGATCCAATGGCGTATAGTGGCCATCATATAAGCAATTGAAGGTGGTCCGTGCGATGGTGTGATGTATGGGTAGTTGATCCACTCCTTGCATTGAGCATTGTTCTATACTTTAATGGCAAATGCCTTCTAGGACCTATGCCTTAGAACGAGACCATAACATGGGTTGTAAAGAAGATGTAGTGGTGCATGGCATTAAAATCCATTTAACATTCCTAAAACATGCGCTTTCTCATGCACTTGATTTACAATTACTAGATTTTACACAACCTTTCCATGTAGTTACAGATGCTAGTGGTTTAGGTATAGGTGTTGTACTAATGCAAAATGATCATCCCATTGCATTTGAAAGTAGGAGATTTACACCTTTTGAAAAGAAATATAGTACATATGATAAGGAACTCTTAGCTCTTGTGCATGCTTTAAAAATTTGGAAAAATTACCTTATGGGTTCTGAAGTTCTAATCAAAACAGACCAATATTCTATTACATATTTATTAAATCAACCATTGATTTCCAAAAGACACATTAAATGGACTTCATTCATAGAGAATTTTCAGCCTATAATTCAATATCGATCTAGCAAAGCTTATGTTGTAGCTGATGCCCTTAGTCGCTTCCCATCTTCGCAAACAAATATTGCTTCAATCAATAATATTTTGCTATTCATATTCATTCATTTCATGATATGATTCCTACATATGCATCTGATTTTTATTTTTCACAAACATGGACTGTTTTCAATAATTCTACACCATCTAATGAGGATAACTACACTTTTGTTATGGATTCTTGTATTTCCAACACAAGTTATGCATCACACAAGTTTTTAAAGAATTTGTTATGAAAGAGATGCATGAACCACTATATATGGGTCATAGGGGCAAAGTACTATTTCTATGTGTAAAGAACTCTTCTTTTGGCCAAATATGGAAGAGGATATGGCACATCATGTTTCCCATTGCATTGTCTCTCAATGTGTGAAACGAAATCATGGTAAATCATTTGGATTATTAATTCCACTTCCCATACCTAATGGACCATGACAACAAATTTCTATAGATTTTATTACTGGTCTTCCTACAACTTCATCTCATAATGATATGATTTGGATAATTTTTTATAGGTTCAGTAAACAAGTGTATTTCATTCCTTGTAAAAAGGCTCTATTTGCACCTCAAGCTGCTAAGTTATTTATTAAATATATTTTTTCACATCATGGTTCTCCAAAATTTATTCTATTAGATCAAGATGTTCATTTTTGGGATCACTTTTAGGTTGCATTATTTCAAAATTTAGGTTCCTAAATAGACATTAGCTCTGCATTTCATCCTGAAAGGAATGGGCAAAGTGAAGCTACAAACAGTACTATTTTAGAAAAAAATAAATGAGAACGCTTTTAGATTAGACACACCTTCACATTGGAATATACATAATTCTTTTCATATTAGTTTATTAAAATCCTAAAAAGGAACTTTACTACTCACTCCTATTTTAGATGATCCTCCTGTACTTGAAGATGATGCTGAAATTTTAGTTCCAAAGAAAGCGCTTGATTATGATGTTACTACCAAATGCATTGGTAAGCAATATCATAGATATTTAGTTAAATATAAAAATAATACCCTTGAAGAATCTCAATGGATTCATAAGACATCACTAACTCCACATTATGACCACTTGATTTCTACATATCATTCATAGTCATATTAACTTCCAGTTTTCCATTTCCATGCATGTGTATTTTTTACATGGAATATGCTTATGGTTTTTTAGTGATGGGACATGTGATTGGCCATCCATGTCTATTTTATTCTTATCAATTGAGGTCAGTTGCTTGTCAACTGGGAGGCATGTTATACTTTATTGAATAATGGAATCTTAAATGGATTTTAATGTGATTGTGTTTTGATTTAGCAAGCATGAATCATGAGGGTGTGAATGTGCATGGATTTACTCAGATATTTTTGAAGATATTTAAAAGGTAGTGTTTTATATATTTTTGTAAAAATAGTAGATCGCTTGGAAATCAACATTTTGTAAAAACATTAGATTTTTTGTAAATGCACGCTTTTCGAAGCAGCACCCTCATTTATCTTCTATTCAAGACATAATAAAACATTTTATGTGTATGATTACAAAGATTCGATTTGGTGGGATATATATATATATATATATATATATATATATATATATATATATATATATATATATATATATATATATATATATATATATATATATATATATATATATATTTGCGTTATGAGTGTCTTGACATGCAAAGTGTTGAATGGAGTCTAAGAAGCTTTTTCTCTCCCTCTAAGGATTTGAGATCTCATTCTGACTTTGTTTTGAAGCTTGTCTCTCTCCCTCTAACAATTTGAGATTCCATCAAGTGTCGGTCTTTTATTAGTAGGAATGTGTTGTGTGAAGACTAAGAACCATCAAGTAAACTAAACTAGTCTAGCCCACAAGGGGAGAGAGATGTATGTATCCACCCAACCTACTCCACCCATATATATATATATATATATATATATATATATATATATATATATATATATATCAAGTCCAAGGGAGGAAATGTGAGGAGAGCTTGCCAAGTGTCCTCTCCACATGGGTTCTAATCCAAGGCCTTCTGACCTTGGAAATCACATGGACTCACATGGCCCTCACGTGGATTTTAAAAGGATTTCTCCCAAGCTTGTACATACAAATCTCAAGGCTTGAGAGGCCTCCCTAAGGGTTAACTATCATACCCTTAGGAAATATCAATCCTAAGGGTCAAAATGCTTCAATTGCGAGCAAATAAATCCAAAAAACTCAAGGGTTCAAACCATACACTTGGAGACACTTTCCCAAGGGTTTCCCAATAGACTCCAAGGGTTCTCCAAGTGGTTTTGGACCCTCAAAACCCATGTCTTTGGCCACTTTGACCCATAGTTATACAACATTCTTCCCCCCTCCTTTAACATTTTCGTCCTCGAAAATGTGTGTAGGTATAATATGTGGACCCCGTGCCCCATGATCATTCCATAGATCAGGGTTTTCATCTCTTTGATTCGCCTCTTTGTCAGAAGGGGATTCTATCTCCTACTATATCCGAAAAAGAAGGGAATCCACTTGTGGGATAATCTGTGTCCAAATCATTTAACTTTGCATGTGAAACATTAATTCAAGTGTTAAGTATGGACATAATGATAAGGATGGATTAAAAAATCCCTAAATAATTCAATGTTTCTCTATGTGCGAACTCCAGATCCAATAGTACAAACATATGAAGTAGGTGGATTATAATAGTCTCCCACTAATTTGCTATGTAGATCCATTTCTATGCACTACTCAGGTATGGACCTAGCAAAATAGATGGATCTCTAGCTAGCTCAAGACTTTGAGAAGTCTCCTTAAATTGAGTTTGACCAAAACATCTAAAGAAGATGTTTTTGACTATTTTCTACTTCTTAACCAACATCTACTAATCCCTTTTCCAAATATAGGACTACCATGTCCTATTGTACTTTAGAGACAAGGTAGAATGTAGGAAAGAAGTGATTCATTTTGGGCAACCCATCTCAAAATGATTTTACGAAGATTTTCTCAAAAGCCTTGACTTGTGTGGAACTGTTAGAGTCTATAAACAATTCCTAAGAGTTTTACTTCAAACCCTTTTAAGAGAAATTTTTAGATTCTTCATCCATTGATCTTAAAGCAATATTAAATGGATGAATGAATTCTCTTAAACTTAAGTGTCTTCTGAAATTGAAGGGGTTCTATATAAAACATCTATCTTTTGATGTTTAATTTGGTTATCCATTCCATCTAGCTAAACCTGATCTAGGAGTGACTTTGAAAATTCCTTCCAAGTCAAATCCAAGGTCTAGAGAAGCGAGAAGGAAGAACCAAAACTTGATGTAACCGGTTCAACTTCCGAAACACTAAAATGATTTGAGTTGACTCAATGAGACTCAAAACTTTAAGGATTTGATTTAGCTAATGGTTTGAAGCATTGTTTCTATCTTTATGAGATTGAATCTAAATTTTTAAGAAGATCCTTTGGGTAAGGTTGAACCATCATCCATCTACCAAACTCTAGTGGTATAAAACATTGGTATCTTGAGCCATCAAGTTTTGATGATGTTCAACTTTACTCTCAAATTATGATGCTTCAAATATCTTAATTAAGAAGTTAGCCCTTTTCAATCTCTTGAGACTCCTATAGAGTGGAATACCAAGTCTAGTATAAATCTCTTACTTTGGGAGATTGATAACCTCATTGTACTATCAACAAGATGTTTTGGACTAACTTAGTTTAACCCCAATTGCATAGGTAACTAAGTCGATCTTTTTCAATATCTTTTGATACATCTTTATTCTAAAAGATATTGACTCACTTACTTGTATTTTTCAACTAAGTGTTTTATCCCAGATTGACTCAATCAAACTTACCTTTCTTGAAAGGATCTTTCCAAGTTCTCTCTCCAAAAATCCATGAAGCATTTCTGATAAAGAACTACAAAATCCCCAAAGAGACTACACTAGTCTTACTGAAAATCTTTATGAAGATCTAGAAAGTGATTTCACTTCATGATCTTCAATATTTCTCAGTTACTTGATATGGTCATATTCTTGACCATCCTATACTTCATCTTTATTCATGAAGTTTGAGTCTCCATTGGGATGAAGTTTCACTCCAACTCATGAGCCGAAGACTAAAAGATACCTATCTTATCAAGGTCTAATGTCCCATACCATCATTCCTACATTAATGTAAATATAAGGTGTAGTGTCCCATACCACCATAATTATTGTAATAAAGTGATAGGTTAGAGATGGTTGAACCACACACTTGATAGGTAGGAGATGGTTGAACTACACCCTAAGAGAGAGGATTAGGAAGTAATCCTCAACCATGGCTTTTGGGACAAGTGGTTAGCCCATCACATTCCTAACCAAGAGGTTGTGAGTTCAATTCCTTAGATGGGTATCAGAGCTAGGAAGTAGACTTGGGCAAGGTGGATGGAAGGTGCGCATGTCGCTTTCAAAGATGAGCACAACATAGATCAAGTGTATCTCTCAATCCATAGGTCGGATTGAAGCGTATAAGATACTGTTGGAAAGCTCTCGGAATGGACTTTCCAAATCTATTGAGTTAGCTTGGAAGTGTGAAGTCCTTGGGAAACCATGGATGGTACTTGATTGAGGGTTCAAGATACTAAACATGGGTGAGAACAAGATTCAATACTGAGGTTGGGGCCCAAGACACCAAGGTTGCGAACAAGAAGGTTCAAGACACCAAGGTTGAGAGCAAGAGTTCAAGATACCAAGGTTGTGAAAAAGGTTCAAGAAACTATACAAGGTTTAGGACATCAATTCAAAGGTACCTAGGGAGTTCAAGGGGCTGATCACCGAGGCTAGAGGGATACAAGAGTAGATCATTGAGGACAATGATTGACCAAGGGGGAAGAATGTAATAAAGCGATAGGTTGGAGATGGTTGAGCCACACACTTGATAGGTAGGAGATGGTTGAACTACACCCTAAGAGGGAGGATTAGGAAGTAATCCTCAACCATGGCTTTTGGGGCAAGTGGTTAGCCTATCCCATTCCTAACCAAGAGGTTGTGAGTTCAATTCCTTACATAAGAGAGTGTTAGACTCAAGATATAACAGGGAGGAGATGGTTGAACCACACACTTGATAGGTAAGAGATGGTTGAACTACAGCCTAAGAGGGAGGATTAGGAAGTAATCCTCAACCATGGCTTTTGGGGCAAGTGGTTAGCCCATCACATTCCTAACCAAGAGGTTGTGAGTTCAATTCCTTACATTTGTATCAGAGCATAGGAAGTAGGCTAGGGAAAGGTGGATTGACCTAATGGCCTCTAAAAAAGGCACTTGGGCATCATCTATATGAAAGGGTAAAAAGTAGCTCACGTCACTTTCACAAGTTAGCCTAACAAAGATTTAGGTGTATCTGTGATACCAATGCAACAAGCTAATGATTACGACCACCACGTACTAGAGAAATGACTCTCCTCCCAACCTTATGCCTGTATATATAGCTGCTTGAATCAATGAGGACCAGAAATGTAACTAGAGTCCACAAGTGCATGTGCAATCTCCTCCACTCCTTTGATACCTTCCACTAGAGTCCACTAGTGGTAGTTGTACTCGCCACTTGAGTTAAGCCTCACTGGACTCAAGTTAACTCACCTTAACTTGAGTTAGAAGTCTCTAGAGCTCCTTGGGCAAAACTCTTTCCCCATGCTCCCCATCGGGATTGAACCCAAGACCTCCTCCTTCACAACCTTGAGACTTAACCACAAGGCTAAGTGGATTACTTGAATATGAGAGCACATGAACTTATGCCTGAGTCCATTCTTGAGATCTTTGGTCCTACAGACGAGCGACCAAACAGTATCCGATTTTAGATTTGTCTGAACCGGTCAGACCCTTAGAACATAGACTTACTTTATTACATTCTTCCCCCCTTGATCAATCATTTTCCTCAATGATCTAGTCTTGTATCCCTCTAGCCTCGGTGATCAGCCTCTTGAACTCCCTAGGTACCCTTGAATTGATGTCCGCAACCTTGCAAAGTTTCTTGAACCTTGTTCGCAACCTTGGTCTCTTGAACCCTTGCTCTCAACCTTAGTGTCTTGAACCTTCTTGTTCGCAACCTTGGTGTCTTGGTCCCTTGTTCTCAACCTTAGTATTGAACCTTGTTCTCATCCATGTTTAGTATCTTGAACCCTCAATCAAGTAACACCCATGGTTTCCCAAGGACTTCACACTTCCAAGCTAGCTCAATAGATTTGGAAAGTTCATTCCAAGAGCTTTCCAACGGTATCTTATATGTCTCGATCCGACCTACGGATTGAGAGATACATTTGATCTATGTTGAGCTCACCTTTGAAAGCGACACATGTACCTTCCATCCACCTTGCCCAAGTCTACTTCCTTAGCTCTGATACCAATTGTGAGGAATTGAACTCACAAAGCTACCGGCTAGGAGTTTGATGGGCTAACCACTTGCCCTGAAAGCCATGGTTGAGGATTACTTCCTAATCCTCCCTCTTAGGGTGTGGTTCAACCATCTCTTGCCGGTTATATCTTGAGTCTAACACTCTAATTGTCAGATTTGAACTCAAGACCTACCGGTTAGGAGTATGATGGGCTAACCACTTGCCCCAAAAGCCATGGTTGAGGATTACTTCTTAATCCTCCCTCTTAGGGTGTGGTTCAACCATCTCCTGCTAGTTATATCTTGAGTTTAACACTCTCTTCCCCTTCTAGAGATCAATGTCCTCAATGATCAATCCTTGATCTCCCCTTGAATTGATGTCCTCAACCTTGCACAGTCTCTTGTTCTTAGAAATGTTCCAAATGCACGACAACACTTGCATTCACATGAGGATGCTTGAAAAGGAAGCACATGTGTGTGCATAAAAAGGAGCATATAAGCACGGAATGCATGAATGCTCAACATTTTCTAGTAAATCTTCTAAAAAAATTTAGGTTGTACTCAAGTATAAGATTGCTTGAATAGTCCAATATTGGGAGGAATCAGAGAACTAAATCTCTACTTGTGAATGAAGCCATAGATTTTATAGTTTTTGGGACAAAAAACTCTTCAAAGGGGGGAAGGAAGTACCAGAACTTATCAAGATTTTGTATAATCAATTCCATAAATAGAAACTTAGAATATAGACGATGAGATAAAAGAACATCTTTTTATATATAAGATGTTTGGAAAACAATGAGTTGCTCAGAACACAACTAAATGGCATGCTAAATTTAGCATTGGGATCCCAACAACATCATAAAAGATTTTGAACATCATAAAAGATTTTGCAAAAAGGTGGTTGTAAACCACGAGCTCGAATAAAGTATGCCGAATCTTATACTTCTCTTAAGGGAAGTAAGAAGGAGAGAATATACAAAATATGCAATTTGCAACTTTGATAAATGATACTTAAGTCTCGGGAAGGTGAAACTTGAATTCACCTATACTTAAAGGGATTTCAAGAGAAATCAAAGCATTAGAAGATGCTTAGACTTAAGTAGTAAATGAGATTCCTAGACGACCCTAGGGTAGGTTTTTGAAAGCTTTGGATAAGTAAAGGAATCTAAAGGGCAAGAATAATCTCTTGTCACTTCAAGATAGTTAAGGAAAAGCTGACTAGATCTTGAATTCGACTCAAGACACTTGGAATCACGGAAGGATGGATGTTTATTATGTCAGGATGGATGTTTATTTTATCAGGATGGATGTTTATTTCATCAAAAGGTTTAGAGCTTCCAATATAAGTTTAGAAGCAATTGAGTGTTACAATAGGTTGTTTGAGAGAAAGCAAGAGAAGAAGATTTATGTTCATGATCAAGAATACAAGTTTACCTCAGTTCCTCAACAACACATGTTGGAAGAATCTCAAGCAGAACCCATGGAGTTGGATAACATTAGGGTCAAACAACTTACACCAAAGGAAAGAAAATATCGAAAAGACAATGGATTATATTTTTATTGTGGACATCATGATCATATGGTATTCAAATGTTCTAAAAAGAAAAAGCAAGTTCGAATTAGGACTTCTATAATCACCATCTCACATCAAAAGGATCATCATCAAAATCAGAAGAGGAGTACTTCCCATCACGAGAATCATGGCCTTGATTTTTTACCTAGATATACCACAAACCATTTCCAGTTTCATCATGGGTATCCATCATCATCATGTTCCAACACCACATATCAAGATCTCTAAAAAGACCAAGAGCCATGAAGATTCAAGTTCTACAAGATCTCACAGTCACACAACTACTCCTCGTGGAACTTGTCGCTTGAGGGGGAGGTGATGTCATGGACACAAAGAAAACCATCCTGAACCTCAGATTCCGTGTCACTTTCTATATCTCATGATTGGATCAAAAATTGGGGAAATCAATGCTTCCATTGCATCAAAAACATGCCAAAACCCCAAAATCGAATGTGTGTTTGCGAAATTCTAATATCGGAGGTCTTGTTTCCAATTGATGACATCATGACATCATCAACTTATAGCCGCTCTTGAACCGCCCTTGGAAAACCTATATAAGGAGGGGTTGGCCACATTCATTCTCAGTCTTGCCAATGCCAGTCTTAAGAGCTCAAGGAGTCGTGATCACCAAGTAAGTACTCTTCAAGTTCCAGTTCTAGTTCTTGTCTTGTTCTTTGTTCAAATCTTGTCTAGTCTAGTTCTTGAACATCCTCTTGTCCTCTTGTAATCTCACAGTACGAGATTTTGTGGGGATCTCCTATATCCTCTCTAGTCATACCTATCAGTCGTGGGTTGTGGGACGTCTTGTATCAGTCACATATTATTATATCATTTTCCCTACGTGGGTGTTCTTATGATCAGAAATATATTTTTGAAATCTTGTCGAGTGTAGTCAAAGAGCACAATCTGGTGCTCCCCTGACAAAACCCACAATAGATGACTGACAACATCTATCATGACAGACACCATGTTGGCATACAAAGCAATAAAGGAGTCATGCACAATACGGCAACAAGGCCAGATCATTTTTTCCCATAGATTATGTACAACCCAAGTGATTTTAATCACTACACAAACATTGTAAATCCCGTTTTTGGTAGATTAGACTCCATTTTGTGCAAGCCGAGGAGTCCTCGAGCTTGAGGAGTATTAGAAGTACCATCGTACCAAATTTCATAATTTTTAGACTTCGTTTGAGCCCTCAAATAAGCCCTGGAACCTAATTTTTAACTAGGCCGGACACTAGGTCTGGACAGGGCCAAAAGCTAGTCAAAAACTATAAAAAGAGCTAGAGAGCTCATTTTTGAGGTTAGATTGTAATTGAAACGAACTTGTAAGAGCTTGTGAAAGTAATCTAAAAGCTCCATTGATTCTCACTCTTTGTCTTGCCGTGTGTGCGCGTGTGTGTGTATGTGTGTGCATGCTTGTGTGCTTCTCACTCACGCACTTGTGCCGCCACTTGCTCGAGGTCTTCATACCATCCTCACGTCTTCCCGGATTGACATTAAAGGAGGTGCTACTCATCATTGAGCTACACCAAATTTTGGCGCCGTTGCCGGGGATCGAGCTTTGAGGACGAGCGTGTGATGGTAAGACGTAGAGTTGACGCGTTGGAGTTGTAGGTATTTTCTTCACTCTCATCGGTTTTCTTTTACTTTCTTCACCATCTTCATCATCATCATCACCATCTCCCACGTCCATCTCCATCATCGCGAAAATTTCAGTTTTGACTATATCCCCATCTCCACCTCATTTCCCTCATTTCACTTGTGAGAGAGAGCGAGAGAGCGAACTTGCATGTGCTGTTTTTGCTTGTTTTCTGAGCTATTTTGCAGGTTTTTGCTGTACCATCATCCCCAGCAGTGTGCGCAGGTACGACAGGCTCTGCACAGGTCCCGGGACGACAATCTCTGTCTATCGCGACAGACAGAAAATCTTAACATTTTGTGAATGCATGATTAGCACTGTAACCTACACCTTGTGGGCACTCTAGATCACTAGAAGTTTTTCAAAAATTTGCATTTTTTCAGTCTATCGCGACAGACACCGTCTATCGCGACAGACAGAAACCCGCGACAGACACCGTCTATCGCGACAGACACTGTCTATCGCGACAGACACCGTCTATCGCGACAGACACCGTCTATCGCGACAGACAGAATTTCACGACAGATAGCGTCTATCGCGACAGACACCGTCTATCGCGACAGACACCGTCTATCGCGACAGACAGAAATCCACGATAGATACCGTCTATCGCGACAGACACCGTCTATCGCGACAGACAGAAATCCGCGACAGACACCGTCTATCGCGACAGACAGAAATCCGCGACAGATACCGTCTATCGCGACAGACAGAAATCCACGATAGACACTGTCTATCGCGACAGACACCGTCTATCGCGACAGACAGAAATCCACGATAGACACTGTCTATCGCGACAGACACCGTCTATCGCGACAGACAGAAATCCGCGACAGATACCGTGTATCGCGACAGACAGAAATCCACGATAGACACTGTCTATCGCGACAGACACCGTCTATCGCGACAGACAGCCCCCACGATAGATTGTGTCTATCGCGACAGACACCGTCTATCGCGATAGACAGGCATTTTCGGCAAAAAATTAAGGAGTGAATTTTTGGAAATTTAGGCTAAATTCTGGGCATATTTGCACTTTCATGTACTCATCTACTTACGAAGGCCTTAGAAAATGCATTAAAACCCCCGAAAGGTTCTGTTTGTCTAGTTAACCCCCTAAACCCTGAACGGTCATAACTTTTTCATACGAAATCCATTTTCTGAGCTCTAGGGCTTGTCGGAAAGCTCGTGACATATACTACATGTCCTCAACTGTTTTTTATAAGAATAACGCGTTGATTTTCAGATAGGATATTTGGAAGTTGACACACTGAGGGGTAGGAACACCAAGGGAGCTCTAGAGTAAATTTCTAACAATGCAAAAGGGGGAACAAGGGTCATTAAAAAAGTGTCTGAAATAAATTGTCTGTCAATTGAAAGGTCTACTTGGAGCTAATCTTGGGATTTATGCAGGCCTATTGAGAAGCAATTGAGAGTATCCAAGCAAGGGTGTTACGCACGCTTGAGAATCAACTTCTCGAGCTCTAAAGAGCAAGGTTCGGCAAGAAAGGTTGGAATATTCTCAACTCCTCTTCGTCAATTCCTAGCATAGGCTAAGAACGATTAGAAGTAGGAGTAAGTCAGGGCGACGATAGGCCACTATCAAGTTGAAGGCTACCTAAAAACTCAAGTTCAAGCTAAAAACTTAATCTCTGCACTGTCGACAACATAAAGGAAAAGAACCTAACGTGGAACGATCAACCTGAAAGTACGAAGAACATTCAAGTATTCCTGAGGACGTAATAGCAGATAAGACTTTAAACACGAGGAATAATTAAAAAGAATCAAGTGACTGGTACCAATTGATCGGCAACGAGGTTGTACTCTGGGCAAAGAATTGGGCTAATCAGTTAGGCATATGAACCTTAGATCAGGACGACACCTAGTAAGAGAGAGACAAAGCCTTAGGTCTTCAGAGGCTAGTGTCAACCACACTGCAAGGTCTTGGGCCCAGCAGTTGAGTCGCCACTCTCATTACCCTAGCTCTGATACCAGTGAGTCAGAGATGTCTCAAGGCATGGACAGACCTATGGGAAGTTCAGGTGTGCCTTACTTGTACAGGGTAGAGGGCCCTTACAAAACACAGTTGGAATACCTTAGGACCAACCGATTAGGTGCTAGCATCTATGAGGACGGCCTAGGAAGATCTGTGGTCCAGATTAAAAACCCTGACCAATCCATAGGACTAGAGCACCCAGCTGTCAAGTTTGAAAACGGTGCATACCTGGACAAGGAAGGAACCATATACGTAGTTACCAGTCATCCAGATAGGACAGATGAATTTGGAAATGTAATTTCAGAAGCGGACTTAGGTGACTTGGAACAAGGAAACATGGGAGTGGAACCTAGAACCCCTCGAGGTAAATCAGTTCTCACTAGGATTATCACGCCTGAGTGGGTTCCCCAAGATAACAAGTGCATAGATTTGCTTCTCAATCGAGAAACGGACGAAGCCTTTTGGAGGTATAAACCGGATCACCCAATTGATATAGGAACAATCATGATCTATGAGTTTAAGGATCCGGATAGCCCAGGCAGAGTGACCTACCTAGATCATGCTTCAGAACGGATCTTTGTGGTGACAGAAAATGATAGGCATGCCTACACTTGGAAGGGCGAATTTATTTTCCCCCAACCAAGATCAAATGTATCCTATGGTCACCCTGGGGCTGGAACTTCCCAAGCTCATGGTACGCAAAGAGATAGAAGTAGGGATAGACCAGAAGTAAGTTTCGCCAACTCCGTGGGCAGAGAAAGAACGAGAACAGAGACGAATAGGGTAGAACCTGAGATGCATAGAGCCCACAGGAACCAAAGAAATGTAGATGGATTCCCTCTGCCGAGGCCTAGAGAGCACACAAGAACTTTAAGACCCACCCAACTAGTTAAGTCCATGAAGAACTACTTTGACGGCACAAGAGATCCCTATGATCATGTGGCGGAGTTCAAGCAAGTCTTGAGAGCTGAACAAGTGGAGGATCTGTTCACGCAGTACAATGCCTTCGGTCTAACCCTTAGGAACACAGCACTTACGTGGTTTCAGCCATTAGATGAACGCCAGTTCAGGAGCATAGACCAACTCCTAGAGGCTTTCATCGTAGAGTTCTCTAAGAGTGGCATAAGACACAATACATCCTCATTAATTCACAGCTTCAAACAGACCCCCCAAGAGACTGTCAGATTGGCCGGAAGGAGATTTAGACAATATCTTGAAAGGTGCCCTATTTCGGAGCTACCCACATCCGCTAAACAAGTAGCCTTATTCCTTGATGGATTGCTGAGTACGAAATTGAGATCCTATGTGTATCTGAAGGACCCTAGGACCATAGAAGAATGTGTACGCATGTGCATTGACATTGAAGATAACCTAGGGGAAGAGCTAGAGCTTTCCAAAATCTACAAAGATTCAGATAGTGCATCTAGTCACTCTTCCACGCAATCCACATCAATTGAGGAACTCGCAGAGAAAGTGGCCCAGAAATTAGGCGTAACTAGCAAACAAATTCCAAGGTTTGCCCCAGTGAAAAGATGCTATACATGCGCTGGTGACCACATGGCGAATGTCTGTCCCATTATGGCTCAACCCCAAGTAAACCCTAGTAGCCAGTACTGCACCATAGAACGGAGATACACCAACCACACCGCACAAGATTGCCCATACAACAAGCAGGCGGTTAGACAACCCTACCCTCAGCCCTACCAACAAGGCAGATACCAGAACCAGTACCCTCCACAACCATATGGCAGGCCACAACAAAATTTCCAACCTCAATATCAAAACCAACAAAGGCCTCAGCCTGTGCTAGCACAACAACCCCCAGCCCCAGCTAATGTGATCCCGGTAAAGTATACTGCGGCAGAAGAGAACCTGAATAGAGCTATAGTCCCAGTAACACCCTTGATCTCTGAAAATGACCCAAGTGATCATAGCTTTGATTCTACCCATGTTGATAGCCCCCAGGCCTACTACATGCAGTCTCCTGAGCATGGTGAGTCCTACTATGGTGAAGAGCCAAACGAACTTAGTTGGGAGTCAGATTACACGAACGTCATGTATGCAAACCCCAAGTCTAGGCCTCAACCTAGACAGGTACGACCACCAATTCCTAGAGGACCATGCTACCGATGTCAGGGGGATCACTTCATTCGTGATTGTCCCTTGCCTCCGCCCACACAACCTCAGTCCGTGACTATCCAAGGCTTTTGCCAAGACTGCGGAAAAGAGCATCTCCTACGAGATTGCCCTAAGAACCCCAATAGCATGCCTAAAATCACCCCTATCAACGTTGTTGGGTTAGTGGTAGACTCCTCAGGAAGTGTCACTTCCACTGCACCCGTACAGGTAGTCACTCGAGCTCAAGCTTTGCAGCAAGACCAAGGGGTAGGCAAGGAAAAGAGCCCAGACACTAGCGATACTGAGAGCCAAAATAAAAAGAGAACAAGAGCTTGGAAAGATAGCCGCGAACGTATGAAAAGGCAATGGGCAAAGAAGATGAGTGAACTTGAGGAAAGTCTACGAGAAACCAAGGCTAAAATCATAGAGATCACATCTCAACCGCACTCTCACACATTCCCACCACTACCATCCCCATCACCCTCCATCCCTTCACCCTCTAAGACACCCCACGTAACCCACCCACCACCCCAAACAGGATCAGTATTAGCTGATCCCACTCCCGAAGACATAGACATGATGCTTAAGGCATATCAGGCCAGAATCCAAGAAGGGCCAAACGTCACGGATCATGACAAGTGCTATCCTAGAGCTGACCTAGAGATAGAAAGAACCAAACTATGCGCGAAAATGGTCGCATTGGCTCAGACTATGTTTGAAGCCAGTCGCCTTTTCAATTACTCGGGCTCAACCAAAACGCAATTACACTTGGATGGATTCCTAGAGAAGTTAGAGGAAATAATTGCAAGATCTGCCAAGGAAGAAAAAAATCAAGAAAAAGATAAAGCAAGCAGAAACATGAAGCATTCCCCGTCAGAAGTGTATGTGGCCAATTCCACTAAACCAGACTCCTTTCCCTCCTTAGAAATATTAGAGAGGCTAATTGCACAGCCAGAAAAGGAGCCTACCCCTCAAAGAAAGGAAAGGGCAAGAGAACGGATAAGCCAGCCTCCTCAGGAAGCCCATGTGCCTCCTCAAGGAGCCTATCTTCCTCCCCAAAGGTCACAGGAGCCTCCCTCGAAAGCATATGTACCTCCACAGGTAACCCACATTCCTTCCCAGAGAGCATATGAGCCTGTTCGGAAAAGTAATAGAATAAGTAATCCTCCCCAAGAAGCTTGTGCTCCAGCTATCTATGAGAACGAGGAAAGAGCCAACGATAGAATAAGCCCTCCTTCCCAGGTAGCATATGTACCTAATTCTACAGAGCCAGACACTTCTTCTTCTATGAATCGGTTTGCACCAGACTTCCTACGAGAGATTCAAGAAGACAAATGGGAAAATGAAAGCGAGGTCGCCCCTCCTTTTGAACTTGTGGACGATGCACACGACCAATTCCCACAAGACATCCCATCTATTTACGGGGAACATGAGAGTATTCAATCTCTCGAGAGATTGGACTTTGAGTCTAATTCCATACAAGAGCTACCCCACTTCACAGGCCCATGGGAAGCAAAGTCCACATGTATGAGAGCGCCCACAGTCATGGTAAGGAACGACGACTCAGTCATACCGAGGAACACGGAGGTAGTAACGAACACCAAGGTGCAACGCGATCTCACTTTGGAAGAGCTGCCTGAGGATAGACCAAACGCGCGGAAACATGTAGCCAAACAAGTACCAGAAATAGCAAAACCTCGTTCCCGGGTAGGATCCCATAGGACAGTACCGGAAATTCCCTTGGATAAGATAGGGGATATGTGTGAAGGCGAAGAAGGGAACACCTATCTTCCCATCACCTACCAAGAGTACACCACCAAGGCAATTTTAGACTCAGGTGCAGGAGTTGCAATTGCCACTACTTCCCTTTGGAAGCGTTGGGGCAAGCCGGCACTCAGGCCGACGAGAATGAAATTGCAGATGGCCGATGGTCACATAGAGAGACCCCTAGGATTGCTAGAAGGGATAACTCTCACCACTTGTGGTGTCGAGTTTGAACATAGCTTTGCTATATGTGACTTCAGCAAAAATCATGCCTATGAGATGATTTTGGGAAGACCATTTATGCGACAATTGCAAGTAGTACAGGATTGGGGAACCAACTCCTTGTATTTGCAACACTTGGGTGTTACGACCAAAGTCAATCTCAAGGATTATTCTCATAGAGATGTCCCTCCTATCCAGTGGAATCCCATCCATAGAGCTAAAGATGACACAGAATCTGTGCATTCCATAGGGTCTGGATCCTCATGGATGCATGAAGACACCCACTTATGGATGTGCAAGGTAGCAGTAGAAGAAGAGAAGAGAGAGAAAGCCAGAGAGGTAGGTGCGAAAGAAACCCATAGATCAATCCAAGACCCAGCCTATGCACCTGTAGTTTTTCCAGACGAAGAATTTGAACCTCACGGTTGGGCAGAAATCTTAGCAACAATGGACGTAGCCATCAACGAAGAACAATGGACACCTCACTGTGATGAGGATGGCTATGATATTTCAGTCTTCTCCATAGAGCCAATCATGGGAGAGGCAGTTCTAGAAGAATGCGAACCTAGCCCTGATGCATTTGAGGATGCAAGTGACTCCGATCTAGAGTCAATCATTATGGACCCACCATTTGCATCAGATGAAGAATACTTCCATGAAGTAGAATTTCAACCCCAGAGGCATGGAGAGGTTACAACTAATGTAAGATTAACAACACATGTGACCCCGAAGGAAGAAGGAAAGAAACGAAAAAAGAGAGAAGCCTCACCAGAAGAGGAAGAATCTTTGTTTGAGGTCCCCGAAAATTTTAAGAAGTATGAGATAGATGACAGGAGAGTCATGATAAGAATGCCTAAACGAGAGGCACAATCAGGAGAGGCCTATGATAACAAAGAAACTACTAAGAAAATAGTAGTGGCCATAGAAGAAGGAGAGGAGAGATGCACGTATATAGGCCATGACCTGACAGAAGAAGAAGAGCATGAATTGATTGCCTTGCTAAGAGAATACAGAGATGTATTCGCTTGCAGTTACAAGGATTTGAAAGGGGTTGACCCAGACATATGCTCACACACTATTCCCATGACCTCAGATGCTAAACCCTCGAAGCAAAATCCTTATACATATAATGATAATTACGCTGCTAAGATCAAGGAGGAGATAGATAGACTGGTCGAAGCTGGATTTATCTATGAAATTGAGCACACTGAATGGGTATCCCCCATCGTAGTGGTGCCCAAGAAGAATGGCAAGCTGCGTGTGTGCATTAACTTGAAAAAGGTTAATGCCGCCACGATTCGAGATAACTATCCGCTTCCCATCACAGAACATCTCTTAGAAAGAGTGGCAGGCAAGGAAGTGTACAGCTTCCTTGATGGATTTTCTGGCTACAATCAAGTAGCCATAGCTCCAGAGGATCAGCATAAGACAGCCTTTGCCACAGAATGGGGCATTTTTGCTTTTAGAGTAATGCCATTTGGGCTTACCAATGCACCAGCCACCTTCCAGAGGCTGATGTGCCATGTGTTTAAGGAGTTCCTGAGGAAGAGTTTAGAAGTCTACGTTGACGATCTCTGTGCTCATTCCAATGTTAGGCAAACCCATATTCCTGAACTCAAACAAATCTTTGACAAATGTAGAGAATATCAAGTCTGCCTGAACCCCGAAAAGTGTGTTTTTATGGTCAGGCAAGTCAAGATCCTAGGACATATAGTGTCAAAGAATGGCATATCTACTGACGAAGAAAAAGTGAGAGCCATAGCGGAGCTACCTAGGCCAAAGAATGTCAGGGAAGTACAAGCTTTCATGGGGCATTGTGGTTATTATCGACGATTTATACACATGTATGCTGTCATTGCAAAGCCCATGTACGGACTTCTGACTAACTTTGAGTGGACGGATGAATGTGAGAATTCCTTCCAGGAACTTAAACGGAGATTGTGTTCAGCACCAATCTTGACCACACCAGATTGGAATAAGCCATTCCATGTTCATGTGGATGCATCCAATTATGCTATTGGATGTGTGCTCGCACAACCTACTGGTGAAGGTAATATGGATCTTCCAATTGCCTATGCCAGTAGACAATTGAATGCGGCTGAACGGAATTACACCACTACAGAGAGAGAAGGCTTAGGCATGGTTTATGCAGTCAAGAAATTTAGGCACTATTTGCTTGCAAATAAGTTTAAATTTTTTACTGACCATCAGGCATTGTTATATCTCGTAAACAAGCCATGCAATACAGGAAGATTAGTGAGATGGTTTCTCTTGCTAATGGAATACGATTTTGAGGTTGTGGTAAGGAAAGGTAGGACTCATTTGAGAGCCGATCATCTCTCTAGGCTCACATCGGGAGAAGCCCCACAAGGAGTGTCAGATGACCTTCCTGATGCTTACTTGTTTAATTTGGAAGTGGTGCCGCAGTGGGCCAAGCCATTGGTACCAGTATTGACATACGGGCCTAACCATCCTGTGGTAAACACACGGAACAGAGAGGTTGTAAAAGCCCAAAAATACCACATCATGGCAGGAAGCATGTACAAGCACGCAGACCAAGGGATCTTGGCTTGTTGCGTAGAAGAGGATGAGTATGCTAAATGGTTGCAATTAGCACATGTAGGTGCGTTAGAGCAACACCATTCAAAGCAACGAACGTTGCAGACTCTAAAGAGATTCGGAGTGCATTGGCCAACTATGGAAGCGGATGTCCAAAAGTTGTGCAAGGAATGCCCAATCTGTTGCACTAAACCACCTGTGGAACATGCCACCCTCTATCAAGTATCCATTGTGCCAGATTGGAGTGAACCTCTAGTATCATTCTTGAGGACAAACACATTCCCTCCAGACATGACTCTGGCAAGAAAAAGGAGTTTAGAACAAGAAGCCCTGGATTACTCACTCATTGGTGATAATCTATACAAACGCGGTAAGGATGGTTACCTGAGACTGTGTGTCCATGAGAGTGAATATCTTAAGATCTTGGAAACTGCTCACCAAGGTGTAGCAGGAGGACACTTTGGACCAGATCGGGTAATCAAGGCAATACTATTTGCGGGCTTCTGGTGGCCTACCCTTCACATGGATGCACATACCTATGTGAAACGGTGTGATGTCTGTCAGAGGACTCAGTATCCTATACGCAAAGATGAGATGCCACTGAAACCTATGATGGGTGGACGTGCATTCTCTAAGTGGGAATAGACTTCGTAGGTCCTATTAATCCCCCAGCTAAGGGTTCTCATGCGGAATACATCATTGTGGCAACAGGTTATCTCACCAAGTGGGTAGAGGTAAAAGCTACAACCAAGAACGATGCTCAAACAACTGCCAAATTCTTGTTTGAGAATGTATTCACGAGATATGGGCTACCCATAGAGCTTGTAAGTGATAGAGGCACTCATTTCTTGAACGAAGTGATTGAAAATCTACTCCAAGAATTCTTGGTAATACACAAGAAGTCTGCCCCTTATCACCCTCAAGCTAATGGACAAGCTGAGAGCACTAATAAGATTTTATGCAATGTACTGACGAAATTAGTGAACACTAAACGCTCTGATTGGGACAAACAGCTACACCATGCTGTTTGGGCATACCGAGTTGCCTACAAAACGGTACTCCAAGCCACCCCCTTTCAGATGGTATTCGGTCAAAACGCTGTGTTACCTTTGGACTTCTTGATCCCTACATTGAAAGTAGCACAAGAGCACGAATGGACAGGTCATGAGCTCTCCTCTAGGATCTTTGACCTTGAACGATTAGGGGAAACAAGACTGAGAGCCGCTGCAGGAATATATGCAGCCAAGAAGAGACAGAAGGCATATTTTGATGCCCATGTGAAGGATAAGGGCTTGAAAGCAGGAGATTTAGTTTTAGTCTATACACTAAAACAACACGCGAGGAAGCTAGAAAAGAGAGGCTACGGACCTATGATCATCAATAGGATCTCCACGAGCGGAGCAGTACAACTAGCCACGTTAGAGGGTGATGTTCTCCCAAACTATATTAGCGGATGCAGAGTCAAGTTGTATCAAGAACCCCTCACGGAGGAAATGCTCAGTCGACTCAACACTGCTAAAAAACGCAAAGAGGAAGAAAAGCGAGTTAGAGAAGAAGCTCAAGCTGAAGCTTTAGAACGCATCAGAAGGATGAAATTACGAAGGCAAGGTAGAGATCAGCCTGGAGCGAATGACTATGCAGACCAAGGATTTCCTATGGCCATGTGTGAAGTTGCAGGAACAAGCTCGCATAGGATAATTGATAGACGTCCTTTCGTAACCTTAGATATAGGACAAGGAAAGAGTGCAAGGACCGTAAGAGCCTTGATTGACTCAGGTGCAGCCACTAGTGCTGTTAAATTGTCTTACTGCCAAGAATTACAATTGACTGTCAATCCTGTGGAAGCATATCTCATAGGATTGGGAGGTGTGGAAACCCCTTGCATGGGCGAGGTGGAACTTCCCCTCTACATTCACGATGAGGCAATGACCGTTAAAGTACTAGTGTGTCAAGATGAGGATCTCACTGAACCTCTCGTCTTGGGTCAGGATTGGATCTATGACCAAGCAGTCAATCTAAACCTAAGAAGTGGACTTCTCCAGGTTTGGCTCAATCATAGTCGAGTCACAGTAGAATTAGACAATGGAGCACTCAAGGAGCTAGGAAAGGCACAGACTCCTGGTCCTTCCAGGGGTACACATGAAGATGACCATCCTGTTCTTGTTCAAAACCCTGTGTTGCAGAGGAATGATATTTGCAAAAAAGGAGTCAGGGATGCAACAGAACTCCCTTCTTTTCCAAAGGTCAGAAGGAGGCAGCAACCAAAGGCGGATCCCAAGCAGAAGAAGCAGAGTACTACCTATGTCCGAGATCAAAAATACCTGCGCAGCAGAATGTCCCAGAAAATAATCCAGGTGTGGGTGCGGAAAGGCGAACGACCGGGTGCACCACCGTCAATTACGCGGGCAAAGCCTCTTATTAGTAACCAACAACACGATGCTAATAAGAAGTCTTTCAGAAATTCTTCTGCTAAAGTAAAATCTATTTGGGTGCCCAAGAAGTCGATGAAGGCAAGCCCACAATCAAGACAAATTTGGGTGCCTAAGGCTTGCTTGAGGGCACAAGTGGCTACGCCAAGGCCACAACCTATGCAGCGTAACCCATCTACGAGTACAACCAGAATTCCCTCGTGCTCAACACTTAGGAACACACCAAGACCCATGAGCATGCATGTAATCACTTATAAGTGGGTCCCTAAAAGGCCCCATTCCCAAACAGCGACACCGACGCAGCTCTCTGGAGTCTCTACGAAACCGAAAGCAAAGCCCATCCACTGCATTTGGCAGTCTAAGATCTGTAATAAACCCCCCGACCCCGATTTGTAAATTCACCCCACTTACTAACGGCATTAGTCTCCTAGGAATACACAAACGTTAACTACACTCACTGTCTTCGTGCACTTACTAACCACTAACTCACCCTATACCTCATGTTAATGTTGTAACGGGGACAGCAACGGATTTAGTCTGTCCATTACGATGTTAACACATGCTTCTATATTCTCACAGAATCAGAAGGCAAGCAGTAAAATGGCAGAAGCGACAGGTTCGGGCTCACAAGTAGGGATACTTACTGCAGGAATTGCTGTGGATAGCCTACCTGTGGATGTGCCCCCGGCTGAACGACCAGTGGAGATGCAACACCTCCAACAACTCCCGGTGCCAGATCCCCCTACAGGAATCACGGAAAGAGTTCATGCGAATTCTCATTGGTTCAATGGCATGCCCGGTCCATTAGGTGAGGCCAAGTATATCTGGGAGTCTAAATGCGAGTATGACAGATCATGGGTGCGATTCCAATTTTTCTCCAAGGAGTTCGAGACTTTACAGAACACCGAAGATCTACAGACCATATGGCAACGAGCAGGGTTGGCGGAATATTTTGAAGCCCCACTACCTAAACCCGACCTCCTCCGATGTTACTATCTGGTCTCTACATTACAAGCTCATGAAGATAAGGACCAACCCGGATCATTTGTTCTCCCCTCATTGCTGGGCAACAACGAGTTGAAGAGGTTTGAACTTACTGTGGAGCTAGTGAGTGATGCTTTAAAGATGCATGGCACGCATGTACCCTCAGAAAAGGATGCTCTCGTTCCCAACAACATGAAGGACAGGAAAGTAGTGAAGCTGAAAGACATGGCAGCCCTCACCCCAAATGTGTCCATCCCTCTCCGCATGTGCATGCAACATTTCGCCTTCCCCGGTCAAGACCGATTCACGCAACCACACAAGAAGATCTGGTTTGCTCTCTACTTGGCGGAAGCAGGCGCGCTACCTATTAAGCTACCAGTGTGGATTATAGATCAGTTGTATGAAGCGAACAAACGGGCTTCTAGGAAATTAGTGGTGAACGGATGCTGTGCACTCACACGCATCATTTACCGATGCTTGGCATATGATGTCCCCATTGAGCGTGCCTTAACTTGGGCACAATTACAAATGTTTAAAAGGCTCAAGACATCCACACATCAGTCCAAGCGCATGAGGGGCGCGATTCCGTGTGTCCAGACAAGGGAAGTCCTGACTACTCCTGAGGCATCACCATTAAGAGAGGGCACTGTACCTCCTTTTACCATTAGGATACCCAGGTCGGAATCTGACACTACGACACAACCCACCCCATCGGCTCCTCCGGTTACACCTGAATTCGAATTTGCTGCCACTGGAGAGGCTGAAGGACTGGACCCCCAGGATTTCGAAGCATTCCTACAAAGCACACAATTCTCTGATGTGGAGTTTTATTCAGAGGCAGAGGAGCAGGGCACATCCTCACGGAGAAGAAGAAAGTCTACAGACGGTAGACATGTCCATTGGAGTGACGCTCAGCAAAGTCAACAACACGGACAACCGGAAGAAGAAGAAGCGTATGAAGAAGAGACCACTGAAGCCCCAGCATATACAGCAGAACTCCGAAGGCTGTATCAGATTATGGAAAGAGTACGATCGCAGCAATTACTCACTGAACAGAGCAGCAGAGTACTTATGACTCAGTTGTTGGAAGAAGCGGGAGTTGACTCAGAGTACAGGGAAGGTCTCTTACTGATGGCAGAAACATATGGAGTTGTAGAAGCTGTGCGCACTGCCATTCAGAGGCCTTCAGTTCAATATGACCCACGAAGGTTCCAGACACGGCCTCGCTCAGGTAAAAATATCCAAATTCCCGTTACAGTTGCAGAGGAGCCAACTACTACACCAACCTCCCAAACAGCTAGTCAACAGCACCCCGCCACCCATGAGGAGTCCACCGAACCACTACCACCTACTCCCCCACCATCACCTCCGAGAACAGAGACAGTGGAAATCCCATCGACCACTCAACCCACTGACCCAACCTTCATCTTTCGTACTCCCATCTCTAGTGCCACCCTATTCTCTACCACTGATAACCCGACCTTTGAAGCAAACCCCATCACTACACAACCCACCGAAACCCTTCCCGAGCCTGCCCTAGGACAACCATCCCCAATGCCTTCAGCCACGGGTCATCCTGACCCCAGATCCACATTCATGGGTTTCCCTACTACCATGCCACCCTTTCCACCCTTCTCAAATTTACGACCCCAACCCCCGATATCCCTTTCTCCATTTCTACAATCCCTCCAGGACATCTTTGCTAGGGCTTTCCAACCAGGCCCTCAACCATTCCCTGTCTTTTCAGCTCCCCACCCCACTTCACATCTATTCACCACTTCCACACACACACCACCTACCATACCAGTGTATATGGCAGGCCCCACACTAACACCCACTCCGGAAGGGATGGACATTTCACCACCCACGGCACCTCCACCCACGGTTTCACCTCCTCCCATTCCCCCTCCACCAATTTCACCCACACACACAACTTTTGTAGACACATCATTCACTGTCTCCCTTCCCCAATTCCCTTCCCATGCATCTTCCACGGTAAACACCCCCCACTCATCTATAGGTAATGCATTGGACACCATGTTCGCTTGTATATCACATTTAAGAACAGATTACATTCAGCTCCAGCAACAAAACGCACGCCTGCAAGAGCACTCAGCGACACTACAGCTCCGCCTTGCGGTACTAGAAGAGGAGAACGCTCGCCTTCACACACAGTTCCAAACCCTCCAAGACGCCCATAATATATTGGAAGTACAGCTACAGAATGTAGATCAGGAAGCAGTGCAGGTGGTAGAAAGTCACCTACGGACACAACTGGAACGCAACTCAAAACTTCAGCGAAATATGGCGCTACTTAAACGCCATCTTGCGGCTGCTCAGGAAGAGAACAGACGTCTGCAAATACAAAATCAAGAGAACCTGGAGGCAGCTATTGAGAGCACACCGGGGGCACCCATCAGCCCATCCAAGTTTCAAGCAGTGACCCCCGATAACATCAAGATTATATTGGAAGATTATGCCATGCTGCTCGAAGCACATGATAAGCTATCAGAGGAGCTAGGACAACTGAAGCAGGAACACCAACAAGGACCAACAGCTGCCCCTCCAACCACCCCCTCTGCGGCTTCGCTTCCCTCCGACGCAGAGGCCATAAAAGATCTCCAGAAACAGGTAACTGAATTGCAAACACGCCTACTACAATATGAGAGGCCATCTTCCCCTCCGGAGGCTCCCACGGACGAAGAAGTTGTGCAAATTCCTGTGGAACAAACGTTTGATGAAGAATATGATCCGCAACCATTCCCAGGAGGCCAACAAACAGAAGAAGCGCAGGACACGTTCGAGGCACCACGGCCGCCATGGTTACGACAAGTGGAGGAAATAGGGACCTCGCATGAAGAGCGCACCGTAGTGCAAAATCAGGCTATGAGGGTCATAGAGGAGACTGTTTTACAATCAGATTACTTCAAGAACTTGTCATCGAGACGCCTGATTCTCTCATCGGAACTCCAGTACAGGCCATATTATATTATCTTGGCTGATTATAATGCAGAAATACAAAGAATCACGGGTCAGATTCCTACTTTTGCGACCCAATTTCAACCCGAAGACCTTCCTCCAGAGGTGCGAAAAGGCAAGATTCGTCAACCAACATGGCGGCAGAAACTTTTAGAGACTTATCCAGAAATGCTACGCACATGGAACAACGCGCCGTTGCACCTCCTGTACAACCCATGCTACGGTCCAGTCCCCCGCCGCAGGTCGTGGAAGGCATTTAATATCAAGGTACAGAACAATGCGCAATGCAAGGAATGGCTGAACTACCCGTACATAGCGCCACCACAAGGACCACCATCGGTAGCATATATGATGGGGACCATTCGCCACTGGATGCCGCGCTTGAAGCCCATGCAAGATGTAGCAGCGCAAATGATGCTTAAAATCTTAGATATGATGCAAGTGGTGCTGAAGACCTTTAGAAATGCAGCCGCACCACAGGTACGCCTTCCGGGGTTTAGCAATGGAAATTACGACTTGGTGTATGACATGAGCACCACCCCCACTATCCGTGTGGCTTACGCTTGGCATGCACGCATCAAATACCTCCCCGCCTGCTACAAACAGACCTTCGAAGAAATGTTCAGATCAGGGTTCTGGGAGTACCACTCGGAGATTTTCGCGCCAAAGCCGACACATCTGCTTCAACTGTTTGCTTGTGAACAAGCAATGTATTCAGAGTACTACACCACCCCGCAACCAGAGACCCCCGGTGCAATAAATTGGGAGGCATTGGAAGCCGATCTAGCAAGAGGCTTAAGGATAGGAGAACATGAACTGGCCACCAATGTCATCCAATATTACATCGACCACCCGAGGGAACAAAGGTCTGTCAGGGGCGACAGACGCTAGGAAGGGGGGAGTGTTGGCATACAAAGCAATAAAGGAGTCATGCACAATACGGCAACAAGGCCAGATCATTTTTTCCCATAGATTATGTACAACCCAAGTGATTTTAATCACTACACAAACATTGTAAATCCCGTTTTTGGTAGATTAGACTCCATTTTGTGCAAGCCGAGGAGTCCTCGAGCTTGAGGAGTATTAGAAGTACCATCGTACCAAATTTCATAATTTTTAGACTTCGTTTGAGCCCTCAAATAAGCCCTGGAACCTAATTTTTAACTAGGCCGGACACTAGGTCTGGACAGGGCCAAAAGCTAGTCAAAAACTATAAAAAGAGCTAGAGAGCTCATTTTTGAGGTTAGATTGTAATTGAAACGAACTTGTAAGAGCTTGTGAAAGTAATCTAAAAGCTCCATTGATTCTCACTCTTTGTCTTGCCGTGTGTGCGCGTGTGTGTATGTGTGTGCATGCTTGTGTGCTTCTCACTCACGCACTTGTGCCGCCACTTGCTCGAGGTCTTCATACCATCCTCACGTCTTCCCGGATTGACATTAAAGGAGGTGCTACTCATCATTGAGCTACACACCATCTATTGAGACATACACCCATCTACTATGATAGACACGAGAAAAATGGACAGTAGGCACCCGTCTATCATGATAGGCACTTGTCTATCACGATAGGCACCCATCTATCGCGATAGACCGAGCCCACAATAGACACTGTCTGTCACGACAAACATCATCTATCACGACAGACACTATCTATCGGGATAGACATCATCTATTACGATAGACAACGACATGTGACAGACATTGTCTATCACAATAGACAGTCACGTGTGACAGATACTGTCTATCACAATAAAAAGTGTCTATCATGATAGACACCTATTTTTGACAAAAATTAAGGTGGTATTTTTTGAAAATCTATAGCTAAAAATTGGCATTTTTCAAGCTCGCCTATTTACACAATTACAAAGGCTTTAGAAAATACACCAAATACCTGAGAGGTCATGTTTGGCTGTTTTAACCCCTAGAAGCCTGAATCTACATAGCTTTTTCATACAAAATCCGTTTTTTGAGCTCTAGAGCTCGTTGATTTTCAGAGAGAGTAATTTGAAGTTGACTCTCAAGTGGGATTAGGAAACCTAGGGGGCTCTAGAAATTTTTCTATGCAATACAAGGGAGGAAAAAAGGGATCTTTAAATAGTGTTTGAATCAAATTGTTTGTCATTTGAAGTCAAAACCTTGAGCTGAACTTGGAGCTTTTATAGGCTCACTGAGAGCTCTTGGAGAGACCAAAGCAAAGTGCTAGTGTGTGCAAGATTGGGAATGCACGTCCTAGGCATACAAGTGCAGCAAGGAGAAGCAACTTGAGGTTGGAAGATCTCTCAACCCCCTTAGTCAATTCTTAGCATAAGCTAAGTGTGATTAGTGGTTTTGATTGATTAGAGGCACGATAGGAACACTCAAGTTCTAAGAACCATTAAATTCTCAAGTTCAAGTATAGGTTAATTGCAATCAAAGGACAACTTAAGGAAAAGAAGTTAATTTGT
This sequence comes from Ceratopteris richardii, assembly GCA_020310875.1. Taxonomy (NCBI): domain Eukaryota; kingdom Viridiplantae; phylum Streptophyta; class Polypodiopsida; order Polypodiales; family Pteridaceae; genus Ceratopteris; species Ceratopteris richardii. The sequence continues at coordinate 34,516,542 of CM035429.1, read as the reverse complement.
TGGATGAAAAACATCAAGTACGACAAAATTAAGTGCCCCTGATGATGCATATTCAAAGACAAGGAAATACATCATAAAGAAATTAAAAGGAACAAGTGACTGATATCAAGGAATCAGTAACATCGTTGGGCGCGTTGTAATGAATGACGCCGTTCTGAACCATCCTAAAAGTGGGTGTAGCAAATAACGAGGTACCTTGCGACAGATTCATTTTGTATATAAAAGAGTTTAAGGCTCAGGTAGCCCTGCCATACACCCACACACAAATAAATGGAGACACTTACCTTGAGAAAAGCTTCCGACCCATGGCTCTGCATACCAATGTTGTGTGAATAAGAACCATCAAGTAAATTAAACTAGTCTAGCCCACAAGGGGTGAGAGATGCACCTATCCACCCATATACATACCTCAAGGCCAAGGGAGGAAATGTGAGCAGAGCTTGCCAAGTGTCCTCTCCACATGGATTCTAATCCAAAGCCTTCTAACCTTGGAAATCACATGGACTCACATGGCCCTCACATGGATTCTAAAAGGATTTCTCCCAACTCCACCCATATATATACCTCAAGGTAAATAGAGGAAATGTGCGGAGAGGTTGCCAAGTGTCCTCTCCTCATGGATTCTAATCCAAGGCCTTCTAACCTTGGAAATCACATGGACTCACCTGGCCCTCATGTGGATTCTAAAAGGATTTCTCCAAGCTCCACGCATATATATACCTCAATGCCAAGGGAGGAAATGTGTGGAGAGCTTGCCAAGTGTCCTCTCCACATGGATTCTAATCCAAGTCCTTCTAACCTTGGAAATCACATGGACTCACCTGGCCCTCACATGGACTCTAAAGGGATTTCTCCCAAGCTTGTACCACTCATATATATACCTCAAGGCCAAGGGAGGAAATGTGAGGAGAGCTTGCCAAGTGTCCTCTCCACATGGATTCTAATGCAAGGCCTTCTAACCTTGGAAATCACATGGACTCACCTGGCCCTCACATGGATTCTAAAAGGATTTCTCCCACCTCCACCCATATATATACCTCAAGGCCAAGGGAGGAAATGTGAGGAGAGCTTGCCAAGTGTCCCCTCCACATGGATTCTAATCCAAGGCCTTCTAACCTTGGAAATCACATGGACTCACATGGCCCTCACATGGATTCTTAAAGGATTTCTCCCAACTCCACCCATATATATACCTCAAGGCCAAGGGCGAAAATGTGAGGAGAGGTTGCCAAGTGTACTCTCCACATGGATTCTAATCCAAGGCCTTCTAACCTTGGAAATCACATGGACTCACCTAGCCCTCGCATGGATTCTAAAAGGATTTCTCCCAAGCTTGTATGTACAAGTCTCAAGGCTAGACCTCCCTAAGGGTTAACTACCATGCCCTTAGAAAATATCATTCCTAAGTGTCAAAACCCTTCAATTGGGAGCAAATAAATCCAAATAACTCAAGGGTTCAAACCATACACTTGGAGACACTTTCCCAAGGGTTCTCCAAGGGGTTTTGGACCCTCAAAACCCATGTCTTTGGCCACTTTGACCCATAGTTATACAACACTTGTCCTCTTGTAATCTCGTAATACGAGATGTTGTCAAGTTTCTTCTTGTATCTAGTTCATCTCCCAAAAGGGAGTTCTTGTAATCGAGATATTTTATTTCATTCTTATGATCTCGGGTTGTGGGATCTTCTATATCCTCCCTAGTCAAGTTATTCATACCTATTAGTCCCAGGTTGTGGGACGTCTTGTATCAATCACATATTATTATATCGTTTTCCCTACGTTGGTGTTCTTGTAATCAGAAGTATATTTGTCTAGTGTAGTCAGAGAGCACAATCTAGTGCTCCCTTGACATTTTGGCAAGACTACCTTCATCAAGACGAGGCACCATGGAGATTATTCATGAACAAATATTTTCATCACTTAAAGTTATTCAAAAACAAATCCAAGAGATACGAGAAAACCAACAAAGGATTCAACAACATAATATTCAAGATGTAATCACAAAACTTCAAAGGCAAATCCAAGAGCTCTAGATCATTGTGGGTTAATCTTCTTCAAGTACCCCCATGACAACTAACATGAAGAAAAGTCCAAAAGTGAGCATGCCTGCGAAATTTGATCGGACAAGATCAAAGTTTTGAGGATTTGTGCAACAAGTGAAGCTATTTATAAGCATGCAACCTGATAGGGATCCAGATGATGCTTCTCAAGTAGGATTCATATGAACTCTATTATGTGGTCTTGCTCTTTCATGGTTTGCACCTATCCTTGAGAAGGATATGGATATTTTGCATGATTTCAAGGCCTTTATTCGAGAGTTCATATCTTCGTTTGGAAATACCAATTGTTCACGTGTTGTCGAAACAAAGCTAAGGAAGCTACATCAAGGAAATAGGCCTATGTCTACCTATGCATCAAAATTCAAACATAGTATTTGTGATCTCACATGGCATGAGGATTATTTTATCAACCAATTTCGATGGCGCTTACGTGATGATGTCAAAGACCTCATGTTAACCATGCCCAAGGTAAATACTTTGAATGAATTCATGAATCAAGCAATTGAGTGTGACAATAGGTTGTTTGAGAGAAAGAAAGAGAAGAAGATTTTTGTTCATGATCAAGAATACAAGTTTACCTCAGTTCCTCAACAACACATGTTCGAAGAATCTCAACCAGTACCCATGGAGTTGGATAACATTAGGGTCAAATGACTTACACCAAAGGAAAGAAAACATCGAAAAGACAATGGATTATATTTTTATTGTGGACATCATGATCATATGGTATTCAAATGTCCTAAAAAGAAGAACCAAGTTGGAATTAGGACTTCTATAATCACCATCCCACATCAAAAGGATCATCATCAGAATTAGAAGAGGAGTACTTCCCATCACGAGAATCATGGCCTTGATTCTGTACCTACATATACCACAAACCCTTTCCAGTTTCATCATGGGTATCCATCATCATCATGTTCAAACACCACATATCAAGAACTCTAGAAAGTCCAAGGGCCATGAAGATTCAAGTTCTAGAAGATCTCACAGTCACATAACCGCTCCTCGTGGAACTTGATGCTTGAGGGGGAGGTGATGTCATGGACACAAAGAAAACCATCTTGAACCTCATATTCAATGTCACTTTCTACATCTCATGATTGGATCAAAATTTGGGGAAATCAATGCTTCCATTGTGTCAAAAACATGCCAAAACCCCAAAATCGACTATCTATTTGTGGAATTCTGATACCCAGAGGTCTTGTTTCCAATTGATGACATCATCGATGACATCATCAACTCGTAACCGCCCTTGAATGGCCCTTGGAAAACCTATATAAGGAGGGGTTGGCCACATTCATTTTGATTCTTGCCAATGCGAGTCTTAAGAGCTCAAGGGGTCATGATTGCCAAGTAAGTACTCTCCAAGTTCGTGTTCTAGTTCTTGTCTTGTTCCTTGTTCCAATCTTGTCTAGTCTAGTTCTTGGACATCCTCTTGTCCTCTTGTAATCTTGTAGTACGAGATCTTTTCGAGTTCTTTCTTGTATCTAGTTCATCTCCCAGAAGGGAGTTCTTGTAATCGAGATATCTTGTTTCATACTTATGATCCTAGGTTATGGGATCGTATGTATCCTCTCTAGTCAAGTTATTCATACCTATCAGTCCTGGGTTGTGGGATGTCTTGTATCAGTCACATACTATTATATCATTTTCCCTACGTGGGTGTTCTTGTAATCAGAAATATAGTTCCAAAATCTTGTCGAGTGTAGTTAGAGAGCACAATCTGGTGCTCCCCTAACGAAACCCATGATAGACAACTGACAACATCTATCATGATAGACACCATCTATTGAGAAAAAAACCCATCTATAGTGATAGATAGGACCAAGATGGACAATAAGAACCCATCTATCATGATAGGAACTCGTCTATCATGATAGGCACTCGTCTATCATGATAGGCACCCATCTATCGGGATAGACTGAGCCCAGGATAGACACTGTCTATGACGACAAACATCGTCTATCATGACAGACACTATCTATCGTCATAGACACCATCTATCACGATAGGTAGCCACGTGTGACAGACACTATCTATCACAGTAGACACTGTCTATCACGATAGACACCTATTTTTGACAAAAATTAAGGTGGTAATTTTTTAAATTTCATGGCTAAAAATTGGCATTTTCCAAGCTCGCCTATTTACACAATTACAAAGGCTTTAGAAATATATACCAAATACCTGAGAGGTCCTCTTTGGCTATTTTAACCCCTAGAAGCTTGAATCTACATAGCTTTTTCATAGAAAATTTGTTTTTTGAGCTCTAGAGCCCATTGATTTTCAGAGATAGTAATTTGAAGTTGACCCTCAAGTGGGATTAGGAAACCTAGGAGGCTCTAGAAAATTTTCTATGCAATACAAGGGAGGAAAAAAAGGATCTTTAAATAGAATTCGAATCAAATTGTTTGCCATTTGAAGTTAAAAGCTTGAGTTAAACTTGGAACTTTTATAGGCTCACTGAGAGCTCTTGGAGAGACCAAAGCAAAGTGCTAGTGTGTGCAGGATTGGGAATGCACATCATAGGCATACAAGTGCAGAAAGGAGAAGAAACTTGAGGTTGGAAGATCTCTCAACTCCCTTAGTCAGTTCTTAGCATAAGCTAAGTGCAATTAGTGGTTTTGATTGATAAGAGGCACGATAGGAACACTCAAGTTCTAAGAACCATTAAATTCTCAAGTTCAAGTATAGGTTAATTGCAGTCAAGGGACAACTTAAGGGCAAGAAGTTAATTTGGTTGGAAGAAAATCATCAAGTACGACGAACTTAAGTGCCCCTAATGATGCATATTCAAAGACATGGAAATACATCATAAAGAAATTAAAAGGAACAAGTGAGTGATATCAAGGAATCAGTAACATGGTTGTAGATGGGTCATTGGGCTATTTAGTAGCGCATATGAACTTGAGATTAGGAAGAAACCTATGAAGAGATCATCGAAGTATTAGATCATCGAAGGCTAGTATCAACCATACCACTAGGTCTTGGGCCCAATAGCTTAGAGATTATCCCCATATTCTCAGTTTAGAAACAAGTGACTCTGAGATGTCTTATAGCATGAAGAGACACATACGTAGCTCTGGAGTGGCATACCTAGAAAAACGAGAGGGTCCTTACAAGACTCAATTGGAATATATCAAGACCAACTGATTAGGTGCCCGCATCTATGAGGACGGTCTGAGAAGGTTCATTGTCCAAATTAAAAACCCGGATCAACCTCTTCGACTAGAACATCTAGTAGTTGAATATGAAAATGGATCATACAGTGATAAAGAAGGGACCATGTATGTAGTCACTAACTAGCTAGATAGAATAGATGAATTTGGTAACATAATTCCAGAGAGTGAAATAGATGACATAGAGCAAGGGAACTTAGGAAGAGAGCCAAGAACCACTCGAGGCAAATCCATCCTGACTAGAGTGATCACTCCAGAGGGGGTTCCCTAGGACAATAAGAGCATAGAATTGCTCCTAAACCAAGGGAAAGATGAGGCCTTCTAGAGGTATAAACCTGACCAGCCTAATGAAGTGGGAATGCTTACCATATATGAATTCAAAGATTTTGATACCCCAAGCAAAGTGAACTACTTAGACAATACCGTAGAGAGGGTCTTTGTGGTCACGGAGCATGATCGGTATGCCTACACTTGCAAGGGTGAATTTGTTTTCCCCCAACCAAGATCTAATGTCTCTTGTGGTCATCAAGGAGCTGGAACATCTCAAGCTCATGGAACTCAAAGAGATAGGAGTAGAGATAGACACGAGGTGAGCTTCACTAACCCACTAGGAAGAGAAAGAACGAGAACATAGATGGATAGAATGGAAAATGAGAGACATAGGGTCCCAAGGAATCAAAGAAAAAAATCGGACCATCCAATCGCCTATACAAGTAGACGAATGAATCAAGCCGAGAGAAACTATACAACTACGAAGCCAGAGGGATTAGGGATGATGTACGCTATAAAGAAATTCAGACACTACCTCTTAGCCAACAAGTTCAAGTTTTTCATAGATCATCAAGCCTTATTGTACTTAGTCAATAAGCCTTGCAACACAGGAAGACTCGTGAGATGGTTTCTATTGTTAAGGGAGTTTGATTTTGAAGTAATTGTGAAAAAAGGAAATACTCACATGAGAGCGGATCATCTCTCTAGGTTAACACATGGAGAATTGTTGGGAATGATGGTTGAATGCACTCAGAAGATTGAGTTGGTGCTGCTAGACCTGCTTCACACCTGCCCTCCTTTGACTCCAGATATGCTTAGTAGACTCCTTGAGCTTCCAAATGATACCAAGAAACCATATATGTGCTTTGCAAATGTTATGAGTAATGATCAAATCAAGACAGACTACTTGTGACTTCAAAAACCTGAAAAACTTGCTATTTTGGTATTGACACCTGCTCAGTGTTATGCTCAGTGTGACCAGTGTAGTTACAATTAGCAAAATTCCTTCTAGATATATTCTATTAGCTTAGTAAGCTTCCATTTGCAAGTGGAATGAAAGGAAATGATAAACCACACTCAGAGAAATCACTTTAGCAAAATAAGGTGTACCCCCGACTTTTTAGGAGACTTACAGTCACAGACCAGTGAGCACCCCGACTGAGATTTCTCTGTAGTGGTTGATCCAATGGCCTTGAAATTTTGTAGGAGTATAGTAGACTTTGAGCGGAATCCAATGCACTTTGAATCATCCAATTTGGTTCAGTAGATCTTGAGATATGCCCTGTTGAAGTTGACAAAGTTGAAGAGTACACTCAGAGAATAACAGAAATGATCAATATGAGTATATGTATTAAATCCATTGATTGTACATTCCCATTGGCATGAAATGTGATGCTCAATGGTACTCAGAGGTGTAGGCTATGGTGTAGCTCACACACACTCAATAATTCACTCAGAAATGCCTCGGGAAGAGTGACACTCCCCGCGACTTTTTTCCATGGTTTTTATAAGTGTTGATTGGTCATTTGAGTTTGAAATTCAAATTGAAGCTCCCTAGAATCTCTCCACTAAACTTAGGGAGATATTCTCTCCATTACAACTTCCAATTTCCACGACTTTCTCAAGTAGGTGAGTTTACAAGATTGATTAAAGTCATATAGACTTTTTACATGGGATAAAAGGTAATAACCAATAAGCATTGGTTCCTATAGTCATTGTTCCATGTAGATATATCCTTCAAGGATTCAAGCTTTATGTGTGGTCTTCAAGATTGATATCCAAGCCAAGTGTTAAGGCTTGAATTACACCAACAGCTCCCCCTCAAGCCAAACACTTTGGCTCAAGTCTTCATCTCTAGTCTTCAATTACTTCTTGCAATCCAATCATGGATTTAAATCTGCATAGCTTGCTTCCATCCAGAGCTTTAGTAAGCAAATCTGCACATTGCACATTAGTAGACACATATGACAATTGAATTTCTTTGCTAAGTAACTTCTCCCTCACATAGTGGTAATGAACCTCTATGTGTTTTGTTCTAGCATGATAAATTGGATTAGCTGCAAGGTGAAGAGAACTTGTGTTATCACCAAATATGATTGGTGGCCTTGTGTATAGGCCCAATTCTGAATATAAAAGCTTCAACCATATGGCTTCTTGAGTGGCATTTGCTAGCCCTCTATACTCTGCCTCAGTAGATGATAGAGCTACTGTGGGGTGTTTCTTGGATGACCAAGAAATTGGTTTATCACCTGCAAAACATATGTAACCAGATGTGCTTCTCCTGTCATCCTTGCAACCTGCCCAATCTGCATCTGAGTATACCTTAATATCAATGTCTGATGAATAAGGAAAGTACAAACCATGATTTTGTGTTCCCTTTAGGTACTTTACTATCTTCTTTGCTGCCTCCAAATGAGGTACTCTTGGTTTGTGCATAAATTGGCTAAGTACACTAACACCATATGATATATCAATCCTGGTTAAGGTAGCATAATTAAGACTACCTACCAAACTTTGGTAACCTGTAATGTCTTGGAGTTCTTCCCCTTCATGAGCACTGAGTTTGTGATTGACCTCCATAGGAGTGCTTGAGACTTTAGCTTCCTGTAAATTAAACTTCTTGACCATGTCCTGAATGTACTTCTTCTGAGTAATAAAGATACCTGAATTTGTATAGACCAATTCAAGTCCTAGGAAGTACTTCAATAATCCAAGATCATTGATCTTGAATTCCTTCATCATTTGTCCTTTGATGTGTCTAATTCCCTGAACATCATTTCCTGTAATAATGATGTCATCAACATAGACACACAAGTATATTACCTTTGAATTGTTCCTTTTGATAAACAATGAAGTATCTGCTTTACTCATTATGAATCCTTGGTCTAGGAGGTAGGTTGTCAACCTGTAATTCCATGCTCTAGGTGCCTGCTTCAATCCATACAGAGCCTTCTTCAATTTACAAACATGATTTACCTTCTTGGGATCTTCATAGCCAGGTGGTTGTGACATGTAGACTTCTTCAGATATCCATCCATTCAAGAATGCATTTTTCACATCCAATTGGTACATGTTCCAATTCTTGGATGCAGCTACACTCACCATAACTCTGATAGTTGGCATCTTGGCCACAGGAGAAAATGTCTCCTCATAATCAATGCCTTGGGTTTGTGCAAAACCCTTGGCTACCAACCTAGCTTTATACCTGTTTATTGTACCATCTGAGTTCCTCTTGAGTTTGTAGATCCATCTGGATCCTATCACCTTCATGGAGTCCTTCTTGGGTACCAAGTCCCAAGTATCACTCTCCTTGAGAGCCTCCATTTCTTCATCCATTGCTTCCTTCCATTATGGTTTAGTGATTGCTTCTTCAAATGTACCTGGTTCTTCATTCAAGAGATCCTTTGCAAGATATACAAAATGCTTGGTTACAAGTGAAGTATCATACCCATACCTAATAGGTTTTTTCTTTTCTCTCTGAGATCTCCTCATAGCTTGTGTTGAGGATTCTGGATTATCTTCTAGTTGCTTCATCTTCATCTTCCCTTTGGATTTCCAAGCCTTGAACTCTTCAATGTTGATGGTGTCTTCATCATCTGAGCTTGTGTCCTCTTTCTGAATTGATTCTTGCTTGATAAGCTTGGGGAAGTCTTCTTCCATGTCATAAGGTAGACTAACCTTCCTGCATTCATTTTCATACCATGAATCATTCTCATCAAAGATGACATCTCTGCTTACCTTGAAGCCTTTGTTTGAGGGGTTGTAGAATCTGTATCCCTTCTGATTCAAATCATAACCAATGAAGATACATTTTTCAGCTTTAGGGTCTAGCTTTCCCCTTACCTGTGAGGGAATATGCACATATGCTACACACCCAAAGATTTTGCAATGATCCAGAGATGGTCTCTGTTTTGTTTTGGACTCCAAGTTGTCCTCTCCAATCATGAAGTAACAAAGAATCAACAAATCATCTTTATTTTGTCAATCCTAGGAATATCCACAAGACCACAGCCCCTTCAAGATAATAGATTCAAGGAAATAAGAGATTGATGGCTGGATTGCTGAGAGAAATTGAAGATGAAGAGAAAATCTTGAGATTACCATAACTAAGGCAAATCTCCATCATTTTCTATGTTCTTTATGTCAAAACCATGCCATTTCATTAGCAGAATACAAATATGAACTCAAAACTGAAAAATATCACCTGTATCACCAAGACGAGACAATCGCGATTCTGTACCAACAGACGATTTTCACAATTTTGAAACTTCCTTCAGTCCTTTCCACTCATTTACAGCAATAGGTCTCTCTCTTCATACAACTTACTCAGTAATACACAATTAAGACTCACAAATCTCCATGATTAAGCAAGAGACAAGCTCACACATCAAAAGAAATACACACAACAAGAGAAAACACGATTTTGCAGAAACTCTTTCTTCTCTATTGATAGCTTGAGCAAATGGCTAACCAACCTCTCCAAAATAGAGAAAATTGACTTATATACATTTTCAAGTGTCCCTTTTCACACTTGAAATTAGGTCTTTTTCTCTAATTTTCTAAAAAATGCTATCTAAGAGTTTCTAAAAATTCTACAAAAATTACAGAAGATTCTCAACCACATAAGGAAGACTCTTCCTTATTTTTACAATCATTGCATAAATATTTTACGATTTTTTTGACTTTTTACTAATTTTTTCATCAAAAATGCTCCTTCAAAATCACTCCTTCCAACAGTCTCTTACCATGCCAAGCCTCATAGGGTGTCATTCCATCAAGTGTCTTTGATGGCAACCTGTTAATTAAATATGTGGCAGTAGATACACTCTCTGCCCAAAGATAATTTGGCAATTTCTTTTCATTTAGCATAGACCTAGCTGTCTCTACAATGAGTCTATTCCTTCTCTCAGCTACCCCATTTTGTTCAGGTGAGTACCTTGTAGTAATCTCCCTTTTGATGCCTCTTTCCTGCAAGAAATCTTCAAAGTCATTGGAGAAGTATTCTCCACCACCATCTGACCTTAGTTTCTTCAAATGTCTACCTGCTTGATTTTCAACTAATGCAAGATACCTTTTGAAACAATTAAATACTTCATCTTTATGTTTCATGAAGTATAAGACAGTCCACCTGCTATAGTCATCAATGAAGGACACATAGTACCTTGATCCAGATATGGATGGCTCCTTGCTAGGTCCCCAAACATCTGTATGCACCAATTCCAGATAATCTTCATGCATAAAACCTTTCTTGGTATAGGGTAATCTGTGTGACTTACCAAATTGACAAGCCCCACACTTGTATATCATGTGTTGCTTGGATACATTAGGTATCCCAAGCACACATTGATCCCTACTCATTTGTTTCAAGGTCCTCTCTCCAATGTGACCTAATCTCTTGTGCCATATCTCCAATTCTGATAGTGTTTGATCCTTATAGTTGTACAAAGCAATACTCTTAGTGTCTTCAAGTTCAAAGGTAAACAATCTACCTGATTTTTCTCCCTTGGCTATCCTTCTGAATCCATGTCTTGGATCCTCCACATATGCACCATGTTGAGTGAACCTGACCTGTAGACCTTTTTCCACAATCTGACCTACACTCATCAGATTCTTGGTGATTGTTGGAACATACAACACTCTGCTCAATAAATTTTGATTACCATCACTAGTTTTGACATTGCCTACTTTAACAACTGAATGTTTAGTGTCATCACCTGTCTGCACTTGATGCTTGCCTTTGGGTTCTTCCAAATCAGAAAGTAATGCAACATTTCCAGCTACATGATTAGAGCAACCTGAATCAATATAGAATAAGTGATCATCATTGATACCTGACTTAGATGTCATGTTCATGATCAATAAGGAATCATCTTCCTCCTCTGCATAATTGTTGTAATCTTTCCTATTTCTGTATCCACCTTGATAGTTGCCATTGTGATTGTAGTTGTTGTTATAATTATTGTTGTAGCCATGGTAGCCTTGAGATTGGTTGAATCTGCCTCTGCCTTGAGAGTAACCTCCTCTTTGGTGACCTCTTCCTCTTTGGTTCTTGTAGTTTTTGTAGCATTCATCTGTGGTATGGTTAGACAAGCCACAAATATTGCATGGAGATTGGTTGTAGGGTCTCCCCCTACCTGACTTACCTCCTCTGCCTCTTCCTCTAGATGACCTACCTCTCCCTGCATAGTTTGCTTGGGAGGTAGAGCCTTCTTCATCAACCTTTTTGTTTTTACCTTTGTCTTTAACTTTCTTATCAGTGTATAGGGCAGAGGGGTTGTTACCTTTTGATTGCTCTCCATGCTTTGTGATCTTTGCTTCATGTGTAAAGAGTTGTCCAATCAGAGTTGTTAGATCAGGTGCTTGGATGTCCATGTATAAATCCATTGCTGTGGTAAAGCTCTCCCACTTGTCATCTGCCTTTAGTCCATTGATAACTTGTCTGATTATTTGCTCTTCCTCAATCTCTTCTCCAACACTTGCAAGTTGATCTGCAATGTCCTTGACTTTGGTAACAAAGTCTGAGACTGATTGCTTTGATTGCTTCCTAAGAGTTGTAAACTCAACCCATAGCTGATTCTTTCTGGCCCTTGTGCTTGATGAAAAATAAGTTGACAAGGTTTCCCAAGTCTCTTGGGAAGTTTTGCAATTCCTTATGTGTGGTAGAAGAAAATCAGAAATAGAGTTTAGAAGATATGACCTTTCTAAAGCATCTTTTGCACACCATTGATTGAGTCTCTCTTGCTCTTCCTTGGTGGGTAGGCCTCTAGCTTTGAATGAGGGCAATTCCTCATCTCCTGATATGAATCCATACAAGCTCCTTCCTTGTAGATAGGTCTTCATCCTTAGAGACCAAGCTTGGTAGTTGTTCCTATCTAATCTGTCAATGAAGGAAGGGAAACCATCACCCATGATTACCTTATTAGCTCTGATACCACTGTTGGGAATGATGGTTGAATGCACTCAGAAGATTGAGTTGGTGCTGCTAGACCTGCTTCACATCTGCCCTCCTTTGACTCCAGATATGCTTAGTAGACTCCTTGAGCTTCCAAATGATACCAAGAAACCATATATGTGCTTTGCAAATGTTATGAGTAATGATCAAATCAAGACAGACTACTTGTGACTTCAAAAACCTGAAAAACTTGCTATTTTGGTATTGACACATGCTCAGTGTTATGCTCAGTGTGACCAGTGTAGTTACAACTAGCAAAATTCCTTCTAGATATATTCTATTAGCTTAGTAAGCTTCCATTTGCAAGTGGAATGAAAGGAAATGATAAACCACACTCAGAGAAATCACTTTAGCAAAATAAGGTGTACCCCCGACTTTTTAGGAGACTTACAGTCACAGACCAGTGAGCACCCCGACTGAGATTTCTCTGTAGTGGTTGATCCAATGGCCTTGAAATTTTGTAGGAGTATAGTAGACTTTGAGCTGAATCCAATGCACTTTGAATCATCCAATTTGGTTCAGTAGATCTTGAGATATGCCCTGTTGAAGTTGACAAAGTTGAAGAGTACACTCAGAGAATAACAGAAATGATCAATATGAGTATATGTATTAAATCCATTGATTGTACATTCCCATTGGCATGAAATGTGATGCTCAATGGTACTCAGAGGTGTAGGCTATGGTGTAGCTCACACACACACTCAATAATTCACTCAGAAATGCCTCGGGAAGAGTGACACTCCCCGCGACTTTTTTCCATGGTTTTTATAAGTGTTGATTGGTCATTTGAGTTTGAAATTCAAATTGAAGCTCCCTAGAATCTCTCCAGTAAACTTGGGGAGATATTCTCTCCATTACAACTTCCAATTTCCACGACTTTCTCAAGTAGGTGAGTTTACAAGATTGATTAAAGTCATATAGACTTTTACATGGGATAAAAGGTAATAACCAATAAGCATTGGTTCCTATAGTCATTGTTCCATGTAGATATATCCTTCAAGGATTCAAGCTTTATGTGTGGTCTTCAAGATTGATATCCAAGCCAAGTGTTAAGGCTTGAATTACACCAAAAAGAATCACCGAGCGGAGTACCCGATGAATTGCCAGACACTTACTTGTTCAATTTTGAAGTGTGTCCTAAGTGGGTAGAAAAGCTAATTCCAATACTCACTCATGGACCACAACCTTCAATTAACACGGAGAGTAAGAAGGAAATCCTACAATCATGTAACTTACACATAGTAGCAGGAAGCATGTACCATAAAGAATCCAACGGTGTATTGTCTAGATGTGTAGCCGAAGATGAACAAAAGAACTTGATCGAACAAGCACACACAAACAAATGGAGAACGCATAAGGGAACCCATGGAACTCTAAGAGAATTGAAACGATTAGGAGTCTATTGGCCTAATATGCCGAAGGATGTCCATGAATATGTCAATAGTTGCACAGAATGTCAGGAGACTACTCCAGATGATCATACCTTGTTACCCTTTTCTACAATAGCACCCAACTGGAGTAAGACGTTAGTCACATTCCTAAAGACACAAGAACATGAGGAAGGAATCAGTTTAGCAAGGAAACGATCCGTGGAAGAAATGAGTAAGGACTATATTATCATGGGAGGATAATTATTCAGGAGAGGGAAGGATAATCAATTACGGCTATGTGTACATGAAGGAGAGTACTTACCCATATTAGAAATGGCACATGCAGGTGCCACAGGAGGACATTTCTGAGTTGAAAGAGCTGTAAAAATGATCCTCTTTGCGCTTGTGGTGGCCAACTCTATATATGGATGTAGACACCTATGTAAGAAGTTGCGAGACATGCCAAAGAGCCAAATATCTGATTCGACGAGATGACATGCCATTAAGACCTATGGTTTGTGCGAGAGCATTTTCCAAATGGGGGATTGATTTCATAGGAGCCATTAACCCACCAGCTAGGGGATCACATGCTGAATACATCATAGTAGCAACATATTACTTGACTAAATGGGTAGAGGTGAAGGAAACCAGAAAAAATGATGCTCAGACCACCGTTAAGTTTCTTTTTGAGCATATCTTTACTCGCTTTGGACTACCTATAGAAATAGTGAGTGATCGAGGAACACTTTTTGTTAATGAAGTAACAGATTCCTTAATGAATGAGTTCTTAGTGATCCATAAAAAATCAGCCCCTTATCATCCTCAAGCCAATGGTCAAGCTCAAAGTTCCAACAAGGTGTTGTGTACTGTATTGACAAAGATAGTCAATAGTGGAAGGTTAGATTGGGACAAACAATTGCATCATGGAATTTGGGCCTTCCGTGTGGCTTACAAGACACCCATTGGGACTACACCATTTAACTTGGTATATGGACAAAATGAAATCTTACCAATCGATTTTTTAGTGCCTACATTGAAAGTAGCACAATAGTATGAATGGATGGGACATGAATTCTCCAAGCAGCTAGACCAAATTGAGAAGCTACACGAGACTAGAATACAAGCTGTTGCGGGAATTTATGCGGAAAAGAGAAGACAGAAAGCATATTATGATGCACACATCAAAGATAAAGGACTGAAAGAAGTGTTGGAGCAAGTCTATGACAAGCCTAAGTATTGGCTTGAGTCCCACAAGGTCATAGAAAAATCCTTAAAATGAAGACTATGTAAAGTTCACTTGTGAACTACCTCTTGTAACTTTTGAAGAGTTTACTTAATGTAAAAGTGAAAGAATCTTAAGTGGTTGAGTCCACTTGATAAAAAATGGAAAGAGGAGCCACGAATTTGTGATTTGTGGTAGGTAGAGAATCAAATCAATCATTGATTGATTTCGAGAGTGATTGAGGGAAGTTAGCCTCCCAAACTCAACTATAAATAGATGGCAGCTTTAGTCATGGTTAGAGAGACCTATGTGAAGACCTCCAAGAGCTGAGCTTTATGCCATATCAAGGTGTGATTACAAGGCACACATATGTATCAGTAAGTCATTGTATTGTACAAGCAATATACTTTCATTTTCATGATTATTTGAGTTCATCTTTCCATGTTCTTGTGAAGTGTACTACTCACTACCATTACTCTCAGTTTTTCTCAGTCAGCTTGCAGAGATGTTTTCTCTGAGATTGATGCATCATTTTCAGTGATTTAACTTGGTAAAGTTAGCTATTAAAGTCTATTATATGCTCACAAATTTTCATGTCATTTGGATGTTGCAATCTTCAGTTATGTTCAATTGAAGTCAGCAGTGTCTGTGCATTTTCACTTCTCTGTCAGGTACCCGACTTTTTCACTCATCTTGTGAGAGGTGTTTCTCAGTGGTTACTTATCCAATTTCAATGATTTAAATCTTGTTGGATTCAGCGTACTGTCTAGTATAACCATACAAATTGGCATAATCATTGGATTCCTAAATTTTGAGTTATGTTGATTTTTCTGCTCATTGGTCTCAAACTGTAGCAGCCCATGAAAATCGGGATGATGTCATCAGTTGTTAAAACTCATTCTCAGTGTGTGGTTCATTATTTTTGATGAGATTACTCTTGAAAGTTAGCTCTTTAAGTTACCTAGACTTCCCCAAGAGGAATTAAGCTAATTGCTGTTGTGCTCAGAGAATTATGTAAAACACTGGACAGGTGTATGAACCAAGAATAGCAAGTTTTCACCTCTGAGCTAACTCCAACTTTACTGTTTTGATCTATCTTTTTGAGAGTGATCTTCCAGGGTACAAAGGGTGTCTAATACATCCATTGGCAAGCTAAAAGGGCCCACCATATAATTCTGGAGTTCATTTGGCTGGTGTAGATCAAGGATTTTGCAACACCTCTTCATCTTCAAGCACATACCTATCCATCTCTTCACAGTGGTATCAGAGCAAGGTTGGACAACATGGCAGATGGATTTCCTTCATCAATTGACAAATTAGACAGAGGTAACTACTCAGCTTGGTCATTAAGAATGGAAGCCTATCTCCAAGGTAGAAGTTTATATGGTTATGTGGCTGGAGATAGTTATGCCAAGTTTGAGGAACAAAAGTCAACCAATACAGAGCAAGAAAGATTGAGCACATGGTGCTCCAAGGATGCACTTGCAAGGTCTTATCTCCTCAACTCTATCTCAGATTTTTTGTTGCCTCACATTAGAAGTTGTAAGACATCTCAGGAAGTGTAGGATGCACTTGAAGCCTTCCTTCAAGTACTAAAGCTAGGAAGCATCAACTATGGCTCGATTTCACAACTCTCAAGAAGACTCCCAAACAAAATGTGACTGATTTTGTCACAAAGCTCAAGGACATAACGGATCAGTTGGGAAGCATTGGAGAGGTAATAGATGAAGAGCAAATTGCAAGGCAGGTCATCAATGGCTTGAAGGCAGATGACAAGTGGGAAGCATTCACCACAGCTATGGATTTGTACATGGACATGCATGTACCTGATTTCAACACACTCATTGGACAACTACTTACTCAAGAGGCAAAGCTTATCAAAAATGGAGAAAGCTCTAAAGGTAATCAATCTTCAGCTTTATACACTGATAAAAGCAAGTCCAAAGATAACAAAGGAAAGGCAAAGAAAGTGGATGATGAAGCAGGTACATATCAAGCTAACTATGCAGGTAGAGGAAGACATGGCAGAGGTAGAGGAAGAGGAGGTAGACAAGGCAGGGGGAGATCCCAAGACTCCAACCCATGTTCTATTTGTGGACTAAGTAATCATACAAGTGAAAATTGCTTTAGGAGTTCCAGAAATCAAATAGGTAGAGGATACAATAGAGTAAGTTATGGATACTCAAGAGGAAGGTTCAACAATTATCATGGCAACTACAACAACTACATTCATTCAAACTATCAAGGAGGCTACAAAGGAAGGAGAGACTACAATAACTACATAGAAGACTCAAACAAAGAAGATTCATTATTGATCATGAACATGGCTATGCCACAAGGTAAATCTGATGAGTATGTTTTCTACATAGATTCAGGTTGTTCAAATCATGTGGCAGGAAATGTGGCACTCCTATCATATTTAGAAGATCCAAGGAATAAGCATGAGGTACAAACAGGAGATGATACAAAACATCCTGTGGAGAAAATAGGCAATGTCAAAGCACCTGATGGAAACATCAACCTACTCAGTAAGGTACTCTATGTCCCTACCATTACAAAGAATTTGATAAGTGTTGGGCAGATAGTAGAGAAAGGGTTGCAAGTCAGGTTCACAAAAGCAAGAGCATTTGTTGAAGATCCAAGTCAAGGAGTCAGAAGAATTGCAAAAGGTGAAAAGACAGGTAGATTGTTCACATTTGAATTACAGGACACTAGAAACATTGCTCTCTTTAAATATGGTAGTCAGACACTCACAGAATTGGAAGTATGGCACAAAAGGTTAGCACATATTGGTGAAAGGTCATTAAAGCAAATCTGTAGGGACCAAAGTGTACTTGGACTTCCTAATTTGTCACAACATAATATGATTTATAAGTGTAGTGCATGTCAATTTGGAAAGTCTCACAGGTTACCATTCATGAAGAAAGGTTATATGCATGGAGATCTCTTGGAGTTGGTTCATACAGATGTATGGGGACCTAGCAAGGAAGCTTCAATATTTGGATCAAGGTATTATGTTTCCTTTATTGATGATTGCAGCAGATGGACTATCCTATTCTTTATGAAACACAAAGATGAAGTTTTTTCATGTTTCAAAAGATATTTGACTCTTGTGGAGAATCAAACAGGTAAATCACTAAAAAGGCTAAGGTCAGATGGAGGGGGAGAATACTTCTCCCATGAGTTTGATTCTTTTCTTCAAGAAAGAGGAATCAAAAGAGAGGTAACTACAAGGTACACTCCTGAGCAAAATGGAGTGGCAGAAAGGAGGAATAGGACAATTGTTGAGGCTGCAAGGTCTATGTTAAATGAAAAGCATTTACCTAATTACTTATGGGCTGAGGCTATATCTACAGCCACTTACTTGATTAACAGGTTGCCTTCAAAATCCCTTGATGGGATGACTCCATATGAGGCTTGGAATGGAAGAAGACCAAGCTTAGATCATTGTAAAATTTTTGGATGTATTGCTTTTGCTCATGTTCCTTCACAGGTTAGAGGCAAGATGGATCCAAAGGCAGAAAGGTGTGTATTTATTGGATATGACAACAATCAAAAGGGCTATAGGTTATACAACCCTACCAACAAAGGATTCTTGGTAAGCACAGATGTAGTTTTTGATGAGAACAATTCATGGTATGAAGATTCATGCAGGAAGGTCAATTTACCATATAATCTTGAAGAAGATTTTCCAAAGCTTGGTAGAGAACAACCGAAGATTGAAGAACAAGATACCTCAGAGGATGATGAAGAATCTCAGATGGAAAAGATCAAAGCATGGAAGTCTAAAGGTAAAGCAAAATTGCACGAACTTGGACATGAGGCAGAATCATCACATCATGGCCTAAGAAGATCTATGAGGGAAAAGAAAAAACCAGAAAGGTATGGGTTTGACACCTCATTAGTAACTAAACACTCTATCTACATAGTGTTGGAGCAAGTCTATGACAAGCCTAAGTATTGGCTTGAGTCTCACAAATTCATTAAAGAAGCTTCAAAATGAAGACTATGTAAAGTTCACTTGTGAACTACCTCTTGTAACTTTTGAAGAGTTTACTTAATGTAAAAGTAAGAGAATCTTAAGTGGTTGAGCCCACATGATCAAGAATGGAAAGAGGAGCCACGAATACGTGATTTGTGGTAGGTAGAGAATCAAATCAATCATTGATTGATTGGAGAGTGATTGAGGGAAGTTAGCCTCCCAAACTCAACTATAAATAGATGGCAGTTTTAGTCGTGGTTAGAGAGACCTATGTGAAGACCTCCAAGAGCTGAGCTTTATGCCATATCAAGGTGTGATTACAAGGCACACATATGTATCAGTAAGTCATTGTATTGTACAAGCAATATACTTTCATTTTCATGATTATTTGAGTTCATCTTTCCATGTTCTTGTGATGTGTACTACTCACTGCCATTACTTCAGTTTTTCTCAGTCAGCTTGCAGAGATTGTTTCTCTGCACTTGGTTCATCATTTTCAGTGATTTAACTTGGTAAAGTTAGCTCTATAAGGCTACTATATGCTCACAAATTTTCATGTCATTTGGATGTTGGAATCTTCAGTTATGTTCATTTGAAGTCAACAGGGTATGTTCATCTTCACTTCTCTGTCAGGTACCCGACTTTTTCAATCATCTTGTCAGAGTCATTTCTCAGTGTTTACTCATCCAAATTCAGTGATTTTGGATTCAGCTTACTGTCTAGTATAAGCATACAAATTTTCATGATCATTGGATTCTTACATCTTGAGTTATGTTAATTTTTCTACTCACTGGTCTATTTCTGTAGCAGCCCGTGAAAATCGGGATGATATCATCACTTGTTAAAAGTCATTCTCAGTGTGTGGTTTGTTATTTTTGATGCGATTACTCTCTAAAGTTAGCTCTTTAAGCTACCTAGCCTTCCCCAAGAGGAATTAATCTAATTACTGTTGTGCTCAGAGAATTATGTAAAACACTGGACAGGTGTATCAACCAAGAATAGCAAGTTTTCACCTCTGAGCTAACTCCAACTTATCTGTTTTGATCTATCTTTTTGAGAGTGATCTTCCAAGGTACATAGGGTGTCTAATACATCCATTGGCAAGCTAAAAGGGCCCACCGTCTACTCCTGGAGTTCATTTGGCTGGTGTAGAGCAAAGATTTTGCAACACCTCTTCATCTTCAACACATACCTATCCATCTCTTCACAGTGGTATCAGAGCAAGGTTGGACAACATGGCAGATGGATTTCCTTCATCAATTGACAAATTGGACAGAGGTAACTACTCAGCTTGGTCATTAAGAATGGAAGCTTATCTGCAAGGTAGAAGTTTATATGGTTATGTGGCTGGAGATGAAGTTATGCCAAGTTTCAGGAACAAAAGTCAACCAACACAAGAAGAGCAAGAAAGATTGAGCACATGGTGCTCCAAGGATGCACTTGCAAGGTCTTATCTCCTCAACTCTATCTCAGATTTTTTGTTGCCTCACATTAGAAGTTGTAAGACATCTCAGGAAGTGTGGGATGCACTTGAAGCTTTCTTTGCTTCAAGTACTAAAGCTAGGAAGCATCAACTATGGCTGGATTTCACAACTCTCAAGAAGGCTCCCAAACAAAATGTGACTGATTTTGTCACAAAGCTCAAGGACATAGCAGATCAATTGGGAAGCATTGGAGAGGTAATAGATGAAGAGCAAATTGTAAGGCAGGTCATCAATGGCTTGAAGGCAGATGACAAGTGGGAAGCATTCACCACAGCTATGGATTTGTACATGGACATGCATGTACCTGATTTCAACACACTCATTGGACAATTACTTACTCAAGAGGCAAAGCTTATCAAAAATGGAGAAAGCTCTAAAGGTAATCAATCTTCAGCTTTATACACGGATAAAAGCAAGTCTAAAGATAACAAAGAAAAGGCAAAGAAAGTGGATGATGAAGCAGGTACATATCAAGCTAACTATGCAGGTAGAGGAAGACATGGCAGAGGTAGAGGAAGAGGAGGTAGACAAGGCAGGGGGAGATCCCAAGACTCCAACTCATGTTCTATTTGTGGATTAACTAATCATACAACTGAAAATTGCTTTAGGAATTCCAGGAATCAAAGAGGCAGAGGATACAATAGAGGAAGTTATGGCTACTCAAGAGGAAGGTTCAACAACTACCATGGCAACTACAACAACTACAATCATTCAAACTATCAAGGAGGCTACAAAGGAAGGAGAGACTACAATAACTACACAGAAGACTCAATCAAAGAGGATTCATTATTGATCATGAACATGGCTATGCCACAAGGTAAATCTGATGAGCATATTTTCTACAAAGATTCAGTTGTTCAAATCATGTGGCAGGAAATGTGGCACTCCTATCAGATTTAGAAGATCCAAGGAATAAGCATGAGGTTCAAACAGGAGATGATACAAAACATCTAGTGGAGAAAATAGGCAATGTCAAAGCACCTGATGGAAACATCAACCTACTCAGTAAGGTACTCTATGTCCCTACCATTACAAAGAATTTGATAAGTGTTGGGCAGATAGTAGAGAAAGGGTTGCAAGTCAGGTTCACAAAGGCAGGAGCATTTGTTGAAGATCCAAGTCAAGGATTCAGAAGAATTGCAAAAGGTGAAAAGACAGGTAGATTGTTCACATTTGAATTACAGGACACTAGAAACATTGCTCTCTTTAATTATGGCAGTCAGACACTCACAGAATTGGAAGTATGGCACAAAAGGTTAGCACATATTGGTGAAAGGTCATTAAAGCAAATTTGCAGGGACCAAAGTGTACTTGGACTCCCTAACTTGTCAAAACAACATATGATTTATAAGTGTAGTGCATGTCAGTTTGGAAAGTCTCATAGGTTACCATTCATGAAGAAAGGTTATATGCATGGAGATCTCTTGGAGTTGGTTCATACAGATGTATGGGGACCAAGCAAGGAAGCTTCAATATCAGGATCAAGGTATTATGTTTCCTTTATTGATGATTGCAGCAGATGGACTATCCTATTCTTTATGAAACACAAAGATGAAGTTTTTTCATGTTTCAAAAGATATTTGGCTCTTGTGGAGAATCAAACAGGTAAATCACTAAAAAGGCTAAGGTCAGATGGAGGGGGAGAATACTTCTCCCATGAGTTTGATTCTTTTCTTCAAGAAAGAGGAATCAAAAGAGAGGTAACTACAAGGTACACTCCTGAGCAAAATGGAGTGGCAGAAAGGAGGAATAGGACAATTGTTGAAGCTGCAAGGTCTATGTTAAATGAAAAGCATTTACCTAATTACTTATGGGCTGAGGCTGTATCTACAGCCACTTACTTGATTAATAGGTTGCCTTCAAAATCCCTTGATGGAATGACTCCATATGAGGCTTGGAATGGAAGAAGACCAAGCTTAGATCATTGTAAAATTTTTGGATGTATTGCTTTTGCTCATGTTCCTTCACAGGTTAGAGGCAAGATGGATCCAAAAGCAGAAAGGTGTGTATTTATTGGATATGACAACAATCAAAAGGGCTACAGGTTATACAACCCTACCAACAAAGGATTCTTGGTAAGCAGAGATGTAGTTTTTGATGAGAACAATTCATGGTATGAAGATTCATGCAGAAAGATCAATTTACCATATGATCTTGAAGAAGATTTTCCAAAGCTTGGTAGAGAACAATCAAAGATTGAAGAACAAGACACCTCAGAGGATGATGAAGAATGTCAGATGGAAAAGATCAAAGCATGGAAGTCTAAAGGTAAAGCAAAATTGCAGGAACTTGGACATGAGGCAGAATCATCACATCATGGCCTAAGAAGATCTATGAGGGAAAAGAAAAAACCAGAAAGGTATGGGTTTGACACCTCATTAGTAACTAAACATTCTATCTACATAGCACAGGACATAAACCAAGAGGAGCCATCATCATTTGAAGAGGCCAAAGCAAAAACAAAATGGAAGCATGCAATGAAGGAAGAGATTGAAGCACTTGAGGAAAACAACACTTGGGATTTGGTGCCCAACACTTCATCCATGAAGGTAATAGGCTCAAGATGGGTCTATAAACTCAAGAAGAATTCTGATGGTTCCATTAACAGGTATAAGGCAAGGCTTGTAGCAAAAGGCTTTGCACAAACTCAGGGAATTGATTATGAGGAGACATTCTCTCCTGTGGCAAAGATGCCTACTATTAGGGTTTTGCTTAGTATTGCCTCTTCCAAGAATTGGAAGATACTTCAACTAGATGTGAAGAATGCACTCTTGAATGGTTGGATAACAGAAGAGGTATATATGGCACAACCACCTGGTTTTGAGAATCAAGTTTATCCTAATTATGTGTGTAAACTTAACAAAGCATTGTATGGTCTCAAGCAAGCTCCAAGAGCTTGGAATTTCAGGCTTGTTTCATTCTTGCAGGACAAAGGCTTTCAACCAAGCAAAGCAGATCCTTCACTCTTTATTAAAAAGAGTAATTCCGAGGTCATCTACCTATGTGTATATGTAGATGATATTATATTGACAGGAAATGATGCAGATGGTATGAAGAAGATCAAAGATCAGATGAGAGAAGAGTTCAAGATAAGTGATTTGGGTTCACTTACCTACTTCCTAGGTTTGGAAGTTGTCTACAAAGATCATGGTTTGTTTCTCACTCAAAGAAAGTACATTAAGGACATGTTGGCAAAATTCAAGATGCAAGATTGTAAGATTGCAGGTACTCCAATGGAGGTTAATCACAAATTGAGCTCACATGAAGGTGAACTCATAGAGGACATCACATCATATCAAAGTCTAGTGGGTAGTCTCAACTATGCCACATTGACAAGAGTAGATATATGTTACAGTGTGAGTGTGCTAAGCCAATTTATGCACACACCAAGGAAACCACATATGGATGCTGCCAAAAGGATACTCAAATATCTCAAAGGAACCATAAATGAAGGACTTTACTATCCTTATGTATCTGATTTAGGTTTGAAGCTATTTTCTGATGCAGATTGGGCTGGCTCCAAGGAAGATAGAAAGAGCACTTCAGGTTATCTTACCTTTGCAGGTTCAAAGCTTATTTCATGGTCATCCAAGAAGCAACCCACAGTTGCTCTCTCTTCTACTGAAGCTGAATACAGAGGTCTTGCCATAGCTACTCAGGAAGCTATGTGGATGAAGACATTATTCAAAGATCTTGGATTGGAGTTTGGAACTCCCACTATTTTTGGTGACAATATGAGTTCTATTCACTTGGCTGCTAATCCTATTTTTCATGCAAGGACTAAACATATTGAAGTTCATTATCATTATGTACGAGAGAAGATCCTAAGCAAGGAGATTCAAATATCATATGTGTCCACACATCAACAATGTGCAGATATTCTAACTAAAGCATTGGATGGTACAAAGCTTTACAAATTCAAGGCTATGATTGGTTTGCAGGTAATCTTGGAAGATTGAAGACCTCAAGCATACTTGGCTTGAGGGGGAGCTGTTGGAGCAAGTCTATGACAAGCCTAAGTATTGGCTTGAGTCTCACAAAGTCATTAAAGAAGCTTCAAAATGAAGACTATGTAAAGTTCACTTGTGAACTACCTCTTGTAACTTTTGAAGAGTTTACTTAATGTAAAAGTAAGAGAATCTTAACTGGTTGAGCCCACATGATCAAGAATGGAAAGAGGAGCCACGAATTCGTGATTTGTGGTAGGTAGAGAATCAAATCAATCATTGATTGATTGGAGAGTGATTGAGGGAAGTTAGCCTCCCAAACTCAACTATAAATAGATGGCAGTTTTAGTCGTGGTTAGAGAGACCTATGTGAAGACCTCCAAGAGCTGAGCTTTATGCCATATCAAGGTGTGATTACAAGGCACACATATGTATCAGTAAGTCATTGTATTGTACAAGCAATATACTTTCATTTTCATGATTATTTGAGTTCATCTTTCCATGTTCTTGTGATGTGTACTACTCACTGCCATTACTTCAGTTTTTCTCAGTCAGCTTGCAGAGATTGTTTCTCTGCACTTGGTTCATCATTTTCAGTGATTTAACTTGGTAAAGTTAGCTCTATAAGGCTACTATATGCTCACAAATTTTCATGTCATTTGGATGTTGGAATCTTCAGTTATGTTCATTTGAAGTCAACAGGGTATGTTCATCTTCACTTCTCTGTCAGGTACCCGACTTTTTCAGTCATCTTGTCAGAGTCATTTCTCAGTGTTTACTCATCCAAATTCAGTGATTTCAAGCTTGTTGGATTCAGCGTATTGTCTAGTATAAGCATACAAATTTGCATGATCATTGGATTCTTACATCTTGAGTTATGTTAATTGTTCTACTCACTGGTCTATTTCTGTAGCAGCCCGTGAAAATCGGGATGATGTCATCACTTGTTAAAAGTCATTCTCAGTGTGTGGTTTGTTATTTTTGATGAGATTACTCTCTAAAGTTAGCTCTTTAAGCTACCTAGCCTTCCCCAAGAGGAATTAATCTAATTGCGGTTGTGCTCAGAGAATTATGTAAAACACTGGACAGGTGTATCAACCAAGAATAGCAAGTTTTCACCTCTGAGCTAACTCCAACTTATCTGTTTTGATCTATCTTTTTGAGAGTGATCTTCCAAGGTACATAGGGTGTCTAATACATCCATTGGCAAGCTAAAAGGGCCCACCATCTACTCCTGGAGTTCATTTGGCTGGTGTAGAGCAAAGATTTTGCAACACCTCTTCATCTTCAACACATACCTATCCATCTCTTCACACATAGCACAGGATATAAACCAAGAGTAGCCATCATCATTTGAAGAGGACAAAGCAAAACAGAATGGAAGCATGCAATGAAGGAAGAGATTGAAGCACTTGAAGAAAACAACACTTGGGATTTGGTGCCCAAGACTTCATCCATGAAGGTAATAGGCTCAAGATGGGTCTATAAACTCAAGAAGAATTCTGATGGTTCAATTAACAGGTATAAGGCAAGGCTTGTAGCAAAAGGCTTTGCACAAACTCAGAGAATTGATTATGAGGAGACCTTCTCTCCTGTGGCAAAGATGCCTACTATTAGGGTTTTGCTTAATATTGCCTCTTCCAAGAATTGGAAGATACTTCAACTAGATGTAAAGAATGCATTTTTGAATGGTTGGATAACAGAAGAGGTATATATGGCACAACCACCTGGTTTTGAGAACCAAGTTTATCCTGATTATGTGTGTAAACTTAACAAAGCATTGTATGGTCTCAAGCAAGCTCCAAGAGCTTGGAATTTCAGGCTTGTTTCATTCTTGCAAGACAAAGGCTTTCAACCAAGCAAGGCAGATCCTTCACTCTTTATTAAAAAGAGTAATTCCGAGGTCATCTACCTATGTCTATATGTAGATGATATTATACTGACAGGAAATGATGCAGATGGTATGAAGAAGATCAAAGATCAGATGAGAGAAGAGTTCAAGATAAGTGATTTGGGTTCACTTACCTACTTCCTAGGTTTGGAAGTTGTCTACAAAGATCATGGTTTGTTTCTCACTCAAAGGAAGTACATTAAGGACATGTTGGCAAAATTCAAGATGCAAGATTGTAAGATTGCAGGTACTCCAATGGAGGTCAATCACAAATTGAGCTCACATGAAGGTGAACTCATAGAGGACATCACATCATATCAAAGTCTAGTGGGTAGTCTCAACTATGCCACATTGACAAGAGTAGATATATGTTACAGTGTGAGTGTGCTAAGTCAATTTATGCACACACCAAGGAAGCCACATATGGATGCTGCCAAAAGGATTCTCAAGTATCTCAAAGGAACCATAAATGAAGGACTTTATTATCCTTATGTATCTGATTTAGGTTTGAAGCTATTTTCTGATGCAGATTGGGCTGGCTCCAAGGAAGATACAAGGAGCACTTCAGGTTATCTTACCTTTGCAGGTTCAAAGCTTATTTCATGGTCATCCAAGAAGCAACCCATAGTTGCTCTCTCTTCTACTGAAGCTGAATATAGAGGTCTTGCCATAGCTACACAAAAAGCTATGTGGATGAAGACATTATTCAAAGATCTTGGATTGGAGTTTGGAACTCCAACTATTTTTGGTGACAATATGAGCTCTATTCATTTGGCTGCTAATCCTATTTTTCATGCAAGGACTAAACATATTGAAGTTCATTATCACTATCTACAAGAGAAGGTTCTAAGCAAAGAGATTCAAATATCATATGTGTCCACTCATCGACAATGTGCAGATATTCTAACCAAAGCATTGGATGGTACAAAGCTTTGCAAATTCAAGGCTATGATAGGTTTGCAGGTAATCTTGAAAGATTGAAGACCTCAAGCATACTTGGCTTGAGGGGGAGCTGTTGGAGCAAGTCTATGACAAGCCTAAGTATTGGCTTGAGTCCCACAAAGTCATAGAAAAAGCCTTAAAATGAAGACTATGTAAAGTTCACTTGTGAACTACCTCTTGTAACTTTTGAAGAGTTTACTTAATGAAAAAGTGAAAGAATCTTAAGTGGTTGAGTCCACTTGATCAAGAATGGAAAGAGGAGCCACGAATTCGTGATTTGTGGTAGGTAGAGAATCAAATCAATCATTGATTGATTGGAGAGTGATTGAGGGAAGTTAGCCTCCCAAACTCAACTATAAATAGATGGCAGTTTTAGTCGTGGTTAGAGAGACCTATGTGAAGACCTCCAAGAGCTGAGCTTTATGCCATATCAAGGTGTGATTACAAGGCACACATATGTATCAGTAAGTCATTGTATTGTACAAGCAATATACTTTCATTTTCATGATTATTTGAGTTCATCTTTCCATGTTCTTGTGAAGTGTACTACTCACTACCATTACTCTCAGTTTTTCTCAGTCAGCTTGCAGAGATATTTTCTCTGAGATTGATGCATCATTTTCAGTGATTTAACTTGGTAAAGTTAGCTATTAAAGTCTATTATAGGCTCACAAATTTTCATGTCATTTGGATGTTGCAATCTTCAGTTATGTTCAATTGAAGTCAGCAGTGTCTGTGCATTTTCACTTCTCTGTCAGGTACCCGACTTTTTCACTCATCTTGTCAGAGGTGTTTCTCAGTGGTTACTTATCCAATTTCAATGATTTAAATCTTGTTGGATTCAGCGTACTGTCTAGTATAACCATACAAATTGGCATAATCATTGGGTTCCTAAATTTTGAGTTATGTTGATTTTTCTGCTCATTGGTCTCAAACTGTAGCAGCCCATGAAAATCGGGATGATGTCATCAGTTGTTAAAACTCATTCTCAGTGTGTGGTTCATTATTTTTGATGAGATTACTCTTGAAAGTTAGCTCTTTAAGTTACCTAGACTTTCCCAAGAGGAATTAAGCTAATTTCTGTTGTGCTCAGAGAATTTTGTAAAACACTGGACAGGTGTATGAACCAAGAATAGCAAGTTTTCACCTCTGAGCTAACTCCAACTTATCTGTTTTGATCTATCTTTTTGAGAGTGATCTTCAAAGGTACATAGGGTGTCTAATACATCCATTGGCAAGCTAAAAGGCCCCACCATATACTTCTGGAGTTCATTTGGCTGGTGTAGATCAAGGATTTTGCAACACCTCTTCATCTTCAAGCACATACCTATCCATCTCTTCACAAGAAGGAGATTTAGTTCTGGTATATACTATAAAGAAACATGCGAAGAAGCTATAGAAACGTCGATACAGACCTCTAATAATCAATCAAATTTCAATGAGTGGTGCAGTTAAGCTAGCTACCCTGGATGGAGATATACTACCTAATTACATAAGTGGATGTCGAGTAAAGCGTTACATGGATCCATTGATAGACCAAATGTTAGCACGAGTTGTAGGTGCACAAAATAGAAAAAGAGAGGAAGAGAGGATTAGAGAAGAGGCACCGCAAGAAACCCTAGAGCGTATCAAGAAACAGAAAAAGTGAATAAGACAAAGGGATGAATGGTATCTACAAGGAGAAGAGCCTATTCCCATGGCCAACTATCAAGTTCAGCAGACCAACACAACCAGTACCAACATATCCCAACCATATTTAAATCTAGGGATTGGAACGATAGAGTACCAGCTAATAGATGCCTTAATAGATTTGGGAGCAGCACTCGATTGCATACGAATGAGAGTCCACACATTTTCAAATGACCATAACACCTACTAAAGCATGCATGATAGGTGTAGGAGGCCAAATCATAGAATGTAGTGGAGAAGCTATAATATCCCTCCACCTAGGAAATTCCACTATGGAACAACAAGTCTTGGTGTGTAAAGATGAGGATTTGATAGAGAACCTCATCCTAGGGCAAGATTGGATCATCGAAAATGAGTTGAGCATTCACCTAGCTCAAGGGCACATCTCAGCCAAAATAGGGCACAAAGAAATCTTTAGCCTATTGGTGGAAAGACCCTCTTAGGGATATGACATAATCAAGCATGAGAAAGAATTCCTAGAAGAAGAAATAGCAAACGACTCAATCACAAGTGTACCAGAGGAATGTCCTAAGAAAGAAGTGACTACCAATACCAATGCACCAGTGGAAAAGGTGGATTCCTCCTACGTGAACGATGAATCAAAGAGAAATGATGAGGACAACACCCCTAAAGTAATCTACAACAAAGGGAGATCATCAACATGGAATTCCACAGTCAGTTTATCGCAATCAAGAAGTGCTACTCTACAATGGGTTCGCAAGGATCAAGTGAGGAAATCCGAGAATGCAACTCCAATACAGGACACTCGTACTATGGAGACAAGGAGTAACAACAACTTATCTTCATTACAATCGGGACCGACGAGACTTCTGAGAGTATGACTTCCAAAGTCATTAGTAGAAGCTCAAAGAACACGGCAGCAAATATGGATTCCAAAAGGAATCAGATAGATTGCAAATCAAGAGATAGACAAGCAAGAAGAAACATTATACCGACAAAGCAGGACCATAAAGCCAAACAAGACTAACCAAAGGTACCGAAAAAGCAAGACCCCAACCAATCAGACTTCAAAAAAGAAAGAGAAATCACATGGAGCACGACAAAACAAAGAGGAGATGAAGCCTCAAACTTCGCCCACAAAATGGATATGGAGACCCAAGAGGCAGTAAGGACCAGAACAACAGAACCAAAAGGATTCCTTTTGCACACATGAAGCATCGAATGCACCTAAAGTATGCATGACAGTGCCACATTACGAAGCCATGCATTTGGCACGTGCTATGTGTAACAAAACTAGTGGTGCACAATTCCCACTTCGGAATAGGTCATAGATTCTACTTCCATAGGAATAGACCTACTATGTAAATAAATAAATGTTTTGGCTACACTAATTCTTATTTTCTTTCAGGAGTGAAAATGAAAAAATATGTGGTAAGAGAGCTTACTTATGTAAGCAATGAACAATATGTCACTACAACACACATCACTAAAGACATGCTTTCTATAGGGAAAAAATGCTCTTTTCATTACGAGTGCAGATGGCTTCTACGGACTCTGAAGCGACCATTCAAGAGGAAGTGCTAAAATTTCCTCTACAAAGCGTGACTAAGGCAAAAGGTCACTGGTTTAGGGAAGATCAACCGACAGGGGATTATTTGTTCCTAGTGACAATTAAAATCATGGACACTGATCATCAATTCCCCATAACGTCCCAAGACTTCAAAGTAGTGCATGAACTTCCATGGACGATGGACATTATGAAGAAAGCTGGTATCCATAAATACTTTGAACTCTCTATATACAAACTGGACTTCCAACGTTGTACACAAATCATGAACACCTTATAGCCAGCATTGCATGATCCATTGGTACCTGAAGAAAGAGTCCTGGATGTAGTAGGCGAGTGGGTCATTATTCAATTCACCCATGACCTGATTAAAGAAGACTTTGGATGGGAAAAGGACGGGAATACCATTTTGAAAGAGGAAAGTCCGGGAGCAAAGACAAGAACATTCATAGATATCAATCATATTGATATAGAAGAGGAAGTGCGACTCATCCATCAGCACTTTTGTTTTCCCAACATGCACAGATATGCTACTCCGCAAAAGATTATAGTACAAATGTTGTCTCATGCAATCAAACAAATTGGAAATCAAGTTAATATGACTCCATACATTCAAGAATGGCTCTTCGAGGCAAAGAAATAGTGGAATCATAAGAAGTTCCTGAATGGAAGTATTGCATTAACCATACTGATATATCATGGTTTGGGCATTAGAGAATATCTGAAAGAGATGCCGTCATTAGAAGCAATGGTGAAGTATGCAAAGATTGCTACTGTTCCAAGGAAGAAGAAAGGAGTCAAGAACGTAGAGGATACAGAAACGAGCTCCCAACCAAGAATGAGAGGTACCAAAAGCCTACGCGAAATGATGTAGGCAAAAGCCGAAGTTCTAGTTACACAGAAAGCACACGTACTTCCAAGGACTAGGCTTGAAGAAAATCCACCCATTACGGAAGAAGAATTGACAAGAGCTTTGGAAGCTACTCACTAGTATATGGAGGGACAAATAAATTTATCACTGCAAGGGCATCATTACCAACAAGCCCATCGAGACTCGGAACAAAGAAGGAGGCTAAGCAAGGTTCATAGATACATAGAATTGGGGTTGATGAACTCAAGGTCATCATCAGACATACAAGAAGAACAAGACACCTCGATGCTAAACGTGGATATTAAGGAAGCGAAAAGAAGAGACCACGAAGTACAGCTCCAAATCAAACAACCGCATAACGAGACAATACACGTGGAGCAAGGAAAAGATGTGGGCACCAGGGAAGCTCCAATCCAAAAACATGGTTGAACGTAGATGTTGCTCAGCTCAAGCCAGTAGTACAACAAATGATACAAACGGCGATGGACACTCAACGGTTAATGCTTGAGGCTGATGCTGACTACGACAAAGCAATGCGGGAAAAGAATCAATTTCAAGAAATATAGGTGAGAATCTATCTGCTCAATTAATTCAAGCACAAAAGATAATATCAAAAAAAGAGGCAGCAACCAACGAGGCCAAGCCTCAATGCAACACTCTAGAAATGGAAATCTTAGGCTACAAGAACAACTGAAAGAACTACAAAGCAAATATGAGGCCACTGAGGCAGATAAAGCATGAATGCATACTAGAAGCAAGGTCCTTGAATCGCAAATCAAAGTGTACATGGACGAGGCTAACAATTTAACGACCAGGAATAAAGAACTGATGCAAGCTCTATTGTGCGACCAACCAATAGCAGCTACCGAAGTAACAGAGAACAACACAAAAGTATTGGAGGAGCGGATAGCAAAGTATGAAGATCAGCTAAAGCAGAAGCAAGCCATCATAGCAGATTGGGAGAAAAGGTTTATGGACGAAACCCCAAAACTAAGAAAGAAGTGGAAGGTAGCAAAAAATCGATATATAGTACAATGCAATGAAGACGTTAATGTAAGACAATAGTTACACAATATAACACAGGAGCAATAACAGAGAAGATAACAAATATAGGAGAATCTCAACAATTTTCTACTAGCAGCAAGTACAAAGATGATGGCGTTGTCCACCCGTGCGCTCTCAAGGTAGAGCTTAAATGGTGATCTAGACAACTCTAGATAGGGAGATACAAGGTAGAGGTATGCTGGCTCAACTCAATGTCTTAGGTAGTGCAGCCAGGGGGCCCGCTGGCCCCCTTGGACCCCCCAGCCGGGGCTGCTCACCGCTGCCCCGGACCCCACAATTGGGGACCTTGATAACTCCCTTTCCTTATAATATCTTACATGGTCCAATATGACCTTCATCCAACATTCAAGTTGGGATTCCCATCAATTGGGTAATGCATGCTTGGCTTCTCCTCATAAAGGGGGCCTTACAAAATGTGCATACAATCATGAGGGGTAGACATTGATCATATACTAACACCCCCCCTCAATGTTTACCGATGATAAATCAAGTAGGTCTCGGTCCTATGCCCATCTGTTGAAGATGCTTGTTGAGCTGCTCTCTTCCAAGTGCTTTAGTGAATATGTCAGCACAATTTGCCTCTGTTGGGCAATATTCTAGCTCCACAATTTCATCTTCAATTAGCTCACGAATGTAATGGTACTGTACTTCTATGTGCTTGGTGCGAGCATGAAATACTGGGTTCTTTGCAATAGCCATACAACTTTGATTATCACACTTGAGTACAGTTGGCATATTTGATGGAAAGCCAAGATCTGCAAGAATTCTCCTTAACGAGACTGCCTCACAAGAAGCAAAACAAGCTGCTTTGTACTCTGCTTCAGTGGAGGAGAGTGCAAGAGTTGGTTGCTTCCTACTTACCCAAGAAAATATTCCTGAACCAAGTGAGAAACAATATCCAGAAACTGATTTTCTAGAATCACAATCTCCAGCCCAATCTGAATCACAATATCCTTGGAGTGTATCACCTGTGGTATACAAAATACCAAAATCCAAGGTTCCTGCAATGTACCTTAGAATTCGCATTCCAGCATTCCAGTGACTCTCCTTAGGTTTGTTGGAAAACCTGCTTAACACTCCAACAGCATAGCAAATGTCTGGTCTAGTGTTGCACAGAAAAATAAGACTTCCAACGAGCTTCCTATACTTCTTAGCATCTATATCAGGCATGTTATCATCCATAGATAGCTTATGATTTACCTCCATAGGTGTGCTAGTTGGTTTGCAGTCCATCATTCCAAATGCCTTGAGAATTTCTTTGGAATATTTTTGTTGTGAGATGAAAATGCCATCCTTCCTTTGCCATACTTCAATTCCCAGACAAAAATGGAGTAGACCTAAGTCTGTCATTTCAAACTCAGTTCCCAAGCTGATCCGAGTTTGATTGATGAGTTCCTGATGATCTCCTGTAATGATCAAATCATCTACATATACAATGACAACAACTAGCTTGCTATCCCTTTTCGTTACATACAAGTTAGCATCAGAAGTACTTCTTTCAAAACCCATATTTTTGAAAAAATGATCTATTCGTTGGTACCAAGCCCGTGGAGCTTGCTTAAGTCCATACAAAGCTTTCTTCAACCTGCAAACTTCATTTTCTGAATTGGGCACCTCAAAACCTGGTGGTTGAGATACATATACCTCCTCCTTGAGGTGACCATTCAAAAATGTAGATTTGACATCCATCTGGAAAATAGGCCAAGACTTTTGTGCAGCTACTGCAAGTACCGTCCGAATAGTTGTCATGCGTGCTGTTGGTGCAAAAGTTTCTTGAACATCAAATCCTTCAATCTGTGAAAAACCCTGTGCAACTAATCGTGCCTTATACTTTTCTAATGTTCCATCAGCTTTATACTTAGCTTTCCAAATCCATTTAGTACCTATTACCTTCTTCTTTGGCGGCAAGTCGACTAGATCCCATGTATCATTTTTGAGTATACTATCATACTCAGACTGCATTGCCGCTCTCCAATCTGGATCATCAATGGCTTCTTCAATGGTGGTAGGTTCCTTTATCGAACCCATGATATCTGCCATTAGAGCCATGTTAACAATGTGTTCTGAGGCTCTTCTTTGCTCCTCTATTCTCTTTGATCTTCGTAATCCATCCGATGATGATTCTGGTACATCTACATGTGGATTAAGATCATCAAAGAGCTGTTGTGCCCACTTCGGTAGTGGCTTACGCTGTGCAGCTACAACTGGTTGGCTTTTTATTGAGGAAATTTCTCCATCAGATGTTTCCTCCTCCTCAACTTTAACCTGTCTTTTGATAGGCACAAGGTGAGATATTTCTCCGCTTGATGAGATAGTAGATTTACCTTTATCTTCTACTAAGTGTGGTCGTTCATCAAACACCACATCTCGGCTGACAAAAATCTTCCTTGCCTCAGGATCCCATAACCTGTATGCTTTAGACTCTTCACTATATCCTAGGAAGACACACTTTTTGCTTTTTGAATCCAACTTTGATCTTGTTGAATCAGGAATATGTGCATAACAGAAACAACCAAAAATTCTGAAATGCAAAACTGAAGGCTTTTTACTAGAATATGCTTCTTGAGGAGTCATCCCCTTCAGTGCTTTTGTGTAGCTTCGATTGAGGATGTAGACTGCTGTATTGACTGCTTCTGCCCAGAATGAATCAGGCATGTCTTGAGCCTTCAACATACAACGAGCCATTTCAACTACTGTCCTGTTCCTGCGCTCAACAACGCCATTTTGTTGGGGTGTATGAGCTGTGGTAAGTTGCCTTTTCACACCATGCTCCTTACAGTAATTGTTGAATTCTGTTGACAAGAATTCACCTCCTCTATCTGTTCTAAATTTCTTCAATTTCCTTCCTGATTCATTTTCTACATACTTATGCCACGTTTTAAATTTTTCAAAAGCATCAGCCTTCTCTCGAATGAAATAAACCCACATCTTTCTACTATAATCGTTGACTAACAGCAAGAAGTAGAAAGATCCTCCTAAAGCAGGTGTAGACATTTTACCGCAGAGATCAGCATGTACCAACTCTAGAGGAGCTTGAGATCGATTGCTGGTCTCTCTTGGAAATGCCTTTCATTGTTGCTTGCCCATCATACAAGCTTCACAAGGTTCCTGCAACTCTGAAAATGCAGGCATATGTGCAACCATCCCTGTTCGTTGCATCTCCTTCAAAACTGCAAATCCGAGATGCCCAAATCGTCGGTGCCATAACCTGCTTACATCTTTATCTTCTGTAGCAGTTAAAGCACTTAACTCATACAAGTTATCCCGTCGTATGCCTTTACCTACAACATTACCTGATGAATCCATGATTTCCGCACCACTCTTATTGAAGTGAACTTCGAGTCCACGATCTGTTATTGCAGAAACTGACAACAAATTTCTTTTGAGTGTAGGTACATAGAGAACATCGGATAACTTTTTCTCAACACCTGGAGAAGTGATAAAAGAGATGGTTCCAGTTCCTTCAGTTGGACACTTGGAGTCATTTCCTACCACTACATTGATGGATTCCCGCAGAGGCACTAGGGAACTATACCAATCCTTTTTACTAGTCATATGGCGAGAAGCTCCACTATCTAAAATCCATGGCTCATCAACACGAGCTTGAGCAGATGAACATACCTCTTCAATAGCTACCCAAAGTTCCAGCTCTGTGTTGTTTGCAGACTCTTTGTTCTTCCATGATGATTTTACAGTCCCATTCCGTTCATCAGCTTGCTTCTTTCTGCAATCCTTGATGGCATGGCCTTTCTTTTCACAATAGAAGCAACTTCCTGTGAACTTTTTCTTCTTTGGCTTCTTCTTTGATCCCTCTGAAGAGCCTTTACCTTTTGCATTTGCTGAGAATGCAGCATCAGTTGTACTTTGCCGATTCTTCAGCCGCATCTCTTCTTCTAAAAGCATGGCACAAAACTCTTCAAATGTAAGAGGAGTTGGCCTTACCTGAGTGTTAAGGGCTGTTACTAATCCATCATACTTTGCTGGAAGAACACGTACAGATCTTCGAGCCAGCTCTTCTGGTGTTATAACAACACCAACTGCAGCCAATTGATCTTGAAGATGCTTTATCCGTTTGATAAAATCTTCAGCCTTTTCAGAATCAGAATGTTTTTCATTTGCCAACTGATTTTCTAAATTCTGTATCCTAGTGTGGTTCTTGGTCTCATATTGTCGAGCCAATATGCCCCAAGCCTCATGTGCTTTAGTAGTATGTTGAACTAAAGTAAGCACAAAATCACTTACACTAGTGACAATCGCACATAATGCATCAGCATTCCACCTCTTCCAAGCTCGTAGAAGATCTGGATCTGGCTGAATCATCAATCTTGAATTTGCTGGATCTTCAACTGGTATAGGCTCTGGATCCAATCCCATCGGTCCCATGACAGTGTCAAGTAATTCATAGGAGTCCAAAATTGCAGAAATTTTGAACTTCCAGAGTGTATAGTTGGTTCCATCCAGCTTCCCTTCAGTGAATGCAGGTGGACGAATTCGAATAGGTGCAGCATTAACATTAGCTGAAGCACCAAGACTACTGTTCGATGATGAAGCCATCATGTAATCACTCGAATAATCTACTGATATTCTAGTCTGCTAGTAGGCTAAAATAATGATACTTCTCAAGCTATTCGAACCTTACAGCTCTGATACCATGTAAGACAATAGTTACGCAATATAACACAGGAGCAATAACAGAGAAGATAACAGATATAGGAGAATCTCAACAATTTTCTACTAGCAGCAAGTACAAAGATGATGGCGTTGTCCACCCGTGCGCTCTCAAGGTAGAGCTTAAATGGTGATCTAGACAACTCTAGATAGGGAGATACAAGGTAGAGGTATGCTGGCTCAACTCAATGTCTTAGGTAGTGCAGAAGTCATGTATATATAGGATCATGGGTGGCCTGCCATGGACGGCTATACATGGGCGGTAGAGCGTGGGCGGCCACCGCCCGCGTAATTGCCATACACGGCTTAGACTGGTTGAACCGACCTAACAAATATAAATGATTTCTGACTCCGACAGGGAATATTCCCTTTACCGTCGCGCCGGGGGCGCTGCCCCCGGACCCCCACCAGGGGGCCCGCTGGCCCCCTCGGACCCCCCAGCCAGGGGGCCCGCTGGCCCCCTTGGACCCCCCAGCCGGGGCTGCTCACCGCTGCCCCGGACCCCACAATTGGGGACCTTGATAACTCCCTTTCCTTATAATATCTTACATGGTCCAATATGACCTTCATCCAACATTCAAGTTGGGATTCCCATCAATTGGGTAATGCATGCTTGGCTTCTCCTCATAAAGGGGGCCTTACAAAATGTGCATACAATCATGAGGGGTAGACATTGATCATATACTAACAGTTAATCAACTTGCAGCCATAGGAGAGGAGCTCCTCAAAAACAAGGAAACGATTATGAAAGCAATAGAAGAAATTAAAGATAAGGATGAAATAATAAAGCAATTGCAAGGTCAACTAGTACAACAGGTCAAAGATGGGGCACCAGTAGTTCCACACTCCAGAGCGGTGTCATACAGATTTTCTCTCCTCTCTCACCCATGAAGGCCTACAGGAAACACATTCGGTGAAGGTAGCCAGAATTCCCTAAGAAGTCCAAGATGCATCAAGGATGTCAAAGGGAGTTCACATGCACACTTTGGAAGAAATCGAGCAAATCACGGGTAGCAGTCAAAGCTGGTCAAACTTTGGAAATTAGGGCAAAAATTCAATATCTCCAAATCACCTGAAAATTCATATACTTGTAAAGCCTATGAAAGGCAGTCTATAGCTCGAATTTCACATGAAAATGGATTTTCTAGCACATTGATATGCCATGTGCATTTTTTTAAAAATGTAAGTTTTCCACTTAGACCCCACAAAATCTTGTATAGGAATTTTTGTTAGCCATATGGTCTGGCATGTATAAAGACCATATGAGCCTACATATTTGTACAAAGTTTCAAGGCTATCAGAGCTTCCTAGAGACCTTAATGCACCTTGCAAGCTTCCAAATGTAGTCAAAATTATACAAGGGAGATTCAGATGAGAGTTTTTTCTGCATATTCCTAAAGGAGGCCTTTCAAAACATAGCCCTACAAACTTTTATCTTCATCAAAGGATATTTGAAGGGTCAAAGAGCACAAAATCTAGTTCTCAAGGTCACCACAGTTTCCTAGAATAAGAAAATTGAAGGCTTGAAGGGCTGCCACATGGAAAACAATGATTGAACCATGTTGTACGATCAACATGAGCTCATATTCAAGGGTGGAGATGCACTAAAGCATAAAGCAAGGAGGATCAATGAGTTTTTTCACCGGATAAGCTTTTTTTGATGATCAAAGATCAATAATGCAAAGTTTCTCCAAAAATAGTGGCTTATCTTATCCAAATTGATGTCAACACTCATCAGACGGTCCAGATCAGCCCCAGATCCAATGGTGGAGAATGAAGGCGCCTATTTTCCTCCCCTTTGCCCTAGATATCATATAAAGAACTAATCCTAACCATCCATTTGATAAATCCAATGGTTGTAGTCAAAAGAAGCTGATCTTAGGGTTGAGAGTTGAGTTCTGTAGATTCAAGGGCCCAAATTCGTTCAAAAAACTATATAAACCCAACTCCAAAATCCTAGAGCATCATTGTTAGGCATCCATAGGGCCCTTGCTAGCACATGGTTTCCTTGAGACGATCACCCTCAGTTGAGTGTGTGAGGATCCAAGGTGGGCTAGTAAGAGCATAGCTCCTAGATTCAGTTTTTAGACTTCCTCTCTAGGATAGGCTCATAAACCCACTATCTCTTTCTTTGCTCACCCTCAGTGGAGCGTGTGAGTGAGTTAGAGCTGGTTTTATGTGTCTCAGAATTCTTTAGAAACACATTACGATCCTAGAAAGACATAGGGTCAATGAAGTGGAACCTATCCTCTTACGTGTGACATTCCGTTGAACTGTCATGGTGAGAGGGTCGTGAGGACCACCTTTGATGAGTAGAATGCTTAGCTTGACGTTTCACAACATTCATGTATATTTTTATCATAATAAGACCTAATTCATGTCTCATGTCTCTTATCTCTTTGTCTCTTCTATGTTTTTACATGTCACCTTCTATCTCTTTCTATGTGTGAGAAGGCTCCGCAGTATTGCATTGAACTAGTGAGGATGATCCATTAAGGTTGAGAGAATAATTTTCTTTTCATTCATAAATCATGACCCACATGCATTCATACCACCCACAAACACCCATACATATGTTTTAGTTTCGAAAGTCTATAAGAAGCTCCATTCTTGGACCATTCTTCCTTTCGAGACTTATTCATGTGTGTGGTTTTTGTTTTTTCTCTCATCATGTATTCATTCCATTCAAAAGAACCTATGAATGTGAACTAAATTTGGAAAGTGTTTAAGAAGCTCCATATTTTTGGACCATTCTTCCTTTCCAAATTGATTCATGTGAATGGTTTCTTTTGTCCTCATCATTCATGTTCATGTGATTATCTTGTGTTCATATGTTCCCCTTTCTTTAATCAAATCATGAAATCTCTTCCCCCCATATCCAACTTCATCTTCATCTTCACATTA
Source organism: Ceratopteris richardii (assembly GCA_020310875.1). Taxonomy (NCBI): domain Eukaryota; kingdom Viridiplantae; phylum Streptophyta; class Polypodiopsida; order Polypodiales; family Pteridaceae; genus Ceratopteris; species Ceratopteris richardii. The sequence continues at coordinate 34,476,516 of CM035429.1, read as the reverse complement.
TTTAATACATAAACCTTCCAACACTCACTAGCTTCATACACTCTGCGTGTTCCACAACTGGCCCCGATCCACCCGGATTGCGATCACCTCAATATTTGAACCTTCTAGGAATGGAGGATCAATTGAAATTGGCTCTAGAAGCTCAATACTTCAGAAGTTTGATGTCAAGAATCAAAAGCCCTTCTAAAATGATGACCATAAGAGAAGTGAAAGCCCAACCAAGCATGAGGGGAGCTGTAGCTCAGTGATGAGTAGCACCTCCTTTAATGTCAATCCAAGAAGACGTGAGGATGGTATGAAGACCTCGAGCAAGTGGAGGCACAAGTGAGTGAGAAGCACACAAACATGCACACACATACACACACACGTGCACACACGGCAAGACAAAGAGTGAGAAGCAATGGAGTTCTTAGATTACTTTCAAAAAGCTCTTACAAGTTCAATTCAATTACAATCTACCCTAAAAAATGAGCTCTCTAGCTCTTTTTATAGTTTTTGACTAGGTTTTGGCCCTGTCCAGACCTAGTGTCCGGCCTAGTTAAAAATTAGGGTCCAGGGCCAATTTGAGGGCTTAAACGGAGTCTAAAAAATACGAAAATTGATATGTAGGTACTTCTAAGGCTCCTCAAGCTCAAGGACTCCTTGGCTTGCACAAAATGGAGCTATAAAGCTATGAAATGGTATTTACAATGATTGTTAGTGATAAGAATCACTGTTATAAAGATGTTGATTTGGAAAAATTTGAAGGGCCTATCTGCTAGATTTGCGTCGACTGCTTTGTCTACTTACTCCTTCACCTCGCTCTGACTCTCTCCGCTGGCTTCCTTGTCTAGTCAGTCCTTGGGTGCCCATACTGCTCTCAACACCCCCCCCTCTCTCGCGTCTGTCGTCCCTGACAGACCCTTGTTGCTGGGAGTGTTGGATGTAATATTCCACAACCTGAGTGGCAAGCTGATGTTCTTGTAGGCGTAGTCCTCTGGCCAAGTCTGTCATCATACGATCCCAATCAATTGGTCCTGGAATGTCCGGATGTGACAGACGTAACTGATCTGCATGGATCGCTTGTTCTACTGCGAATAGATGTAGCAAATGTGTGGGTCTGGGAATGAAGATTTCGGAATGATATTCCCAGAATCCCGTAGAGAACATTTCCTCAAATGTCTGCTTGAAGCATGCGGGTAAGTACTTTATTCGTGCATGCCAGGCAAAGATTATAGTGACCGAGGGAGTCTGGCTCATGTCGTAGACTAAATCCTTGTTACCTTGAGAGAATCCAGGGGCAGAGATGTATGGAGCTTGTACATTCCGAAAGGTTTTGAAGACAATGGTCATGAGCTCGAATATCTTCATACACATTTTCGCTGCTATGTCGGGTACATTATTTAGACGTGTAGACCAGTGCCGAATTGTTGATATCAGGTAGGCTACGGTTGGGGTCCCTCGAGGTGGAGCAAAATATGGATAGTTAACCCAAGCCGAGCATTCTTTATTGTTGCGTATCTTGATTGCAAATGCTTGCCAGGATCTGCGACATACCACTGGGCAATAGCATGGATTATACTTGATATATAGTGGCATGGTTGCCCAGGTGCTCATCATCTCTGGGTAATCGGTTAGTAGACGTGCACGCCAATTAGGTTGGAAGATCGAGCCAGCACGTGCATCTGTCGGTAAATCCCCTAGCTCAAATTGAGTAGCGAATGTGGGCTCCTTCCCTGTATGTCTTTTGACTTCTGCATTATAATCGTGTAGTAAGACAAAATAAGGCATGTATTGCGACTCTGATGTTGTGATTAACCGTTGATGGGATAAGTTTTGAAAGTAGGAAGACCGAAGGACAGTTTCTTCCAGATTTGTGAGAGATTGCATTTGCACGGCCACACGATCATCATGTGTCTTACCCACTTTCTCGACCCTTTTGACCCAATCTGGAACTTGAATTTCTAAACTGTCTTGTCCTTCTTCTGTAGTTCGACCACCGGGTGTCGGCATAGGCTCGTATGGCTCTTCATAGCTGTCATTGACGGGGATTTCCACTACTGTTTCAGGTTCTGGTTCTTCAATGGGCGAGGGTGGCCTTTCATATGGTAAGAGGCGTGCTTGGAGTTCTGCCACCTGTTCCCGGAGGGTCTCTACGTCATCTATAGAGTGTTGCAAGATTGCCGGCTCCTGTTGAGCTGTGGGGACACTGGCTATCTATTTCTTTAGATCTGCACATTCAGTCTCTAACTTTTCATATGACTCCAAGAAATTTGCATGCTCCTCAAGTAAGATGCGAATGTCTTCCGATGGGACTGCTCTATATCTGGTAGGGCTAATGGTTGCTCCTACAGTTCCTTCCATAGCCGCTTCAAAGTTGTCTTGGTTTTGTTGTTGAAGTCTCTTGTTCTCTTCTAATGCTGCTGCCATATGCTTCCTTAATAGCCCAATGTTGCGTCTGAGTGTAGCATTAGATATCATTTGCGCTTGGAGCACTGTTTCTAATTCCTTGACTGCTTGGTCATCCACTGTTGATGTCTTTGATTCCAGTTCGGAGTGAGCCTGCTGTAAGGTGGTATGCTCGGTTAGGAGCGTTTGGTAGTCAGCTTCAAGACTGGTGACCCTAGCTTGCTGTTTGTTATTGACTTTGGAGTTGTCCTCTCCAATCATGAAGTACAAAAGAATCAACAAATCATCTTTATTTTGTCAATCCTGGGAATATCCATAAGACCACAGCCCCTTCTAGATGATAGATTCATAGAAATAAGAGATTGATGGCTGGAATTCTGAAAAAATGAAAATGAAGAGGAAATATCTAGGGTTTACCTTATCTAGAGCAAATCTTCATCATTTTCTATGATCTTTGTGTCTAATTCATGTTATTTTCTCATCAGAATACAAATATGAAATCAGAATTGGAAAATATCACCTGTATCACAGAGACGAGACAATCGCGATTTTGTACCAGTAGACGATTTTCACATTTCTGCAACATTCTTCAATCCTTCTTCACTTATTACATCAGTAATCATCTCTCTTCATACATCTTACTCAGCATTACACAAATGAAACTCACAAATCTCCATGATAAAGCAAGAAACAAGCTCTCACATCAAAGGAAACACACACAATAAGAGAAAACACGATTTCAGCAGAAACTCTCTCTTCTCTATTGATAGCATGTACAAATGACTAACCAACCTCTCCAAAATAGAGAAAATTGACTTATATACATTTTCAAGTGTCCTCTTTCACACTTGAATTTTGGTCCTTTCCTCTATTATTCTAAAAATATGCTATCTAAGAGTTTCCAAAAATTCTAGAAAAAATACATAAGATTCTATCCTACATAAGGAAGACTCTTCCTTATTTTTACAACAATTGCATAGATATTTGTACAAATTTCTATCATTTTACAATATTTTTCCTTCAAAAAAGGTTTCCAAAAATGCATCTTCCAACATCCTTCCCCTCCTAAGCCTTTCGGCTCCTGACGAAAGATTTTCCTGCTCCTCTGCACTGATCACTTCTCTTCATTTCTTCTTTCTTTGATATACTTGTGACAGAAAATCATGACTTTTTCTTTCTGTTACATTTAGATTGTTGACCATCTCGAATAAAGCTTTTCTCCACTGTACTGCAGCTTCAGGTTTATCTATGACATCCTTTTTCAAATACTCTGTGTAAGCAGCTTCATATGCTGTAAGTCTGGACTTGGTAACGACTGATAGGTTTCCAAAAATCTCTGACTCCCTCTCAAAAAATCCATAATCGAAGGCATCCTCAAAAATCTGTAAATAATGGCTACCCAAAAATATAATTCTGCTGTAGTAGGCCATCAGACAGATTCTATCAGGTGTCTCACTTAGATCAAATAATAAGGCATCTGTTGGAGAATTGAAACCAATGTAATTCAAAACTCTAACATCTGTATCTGTATATGTTTCTATACAAGCTAGAAGTAATCTCATTATTCGTACAAGTAGTATGCAAGCAGGGTCATTGACATCTTTGTATGTAATTATTACAGACTCAGCAGTATTCACCATATAACTCTTGGTAGGCCATGTGCCTGCCTTCGGGCCTGCTACTTTCGGGAAATTCATCCATTTTGGTGGAATTTGACCTTTTCTTCTTCTATCCCAAAAAGTTGTCCATTCTCTTCGTCGTGCTACTGGACAATAGGCTGGATTGATCTTTAAATGAAGAGGTGCCTCTTTCCAGATTTTCCTACATTCTTTGTTGGCATCCAACCATTTATTTCTCCACTTAGGGTTAGCTCTCTCAAATAGTTCTTTGGTGACATTGATGTCCTCTTCATACTCAAAGTATTTGTTTGGAGGTAGCCCAACTCTGGCCATCTGGTAGTTCTTTACACTCTCCAAAATCATACAAAATGGTATCCCCAATCCATCTGCTGCCCAATGATGCTGATCTGGATTGATTCCCTTATTCAATGCGAATGTGACAATTTGTTCTTCGTACTCATCATGCATCTTTCTGATGAACTCCATTCTAGAATCTCTACTTGTCAGCAATTTCTTTACAAAATCCTCTGAATATTCTTCTTCTGATTTTTTGTCTGCTGGTTCATTGTCATGTTGTACTCCCTCAATATTGTCTACCCCATGTTCTTCTGCATGTGTGGTTTCCACATGTGTCTCTTCCTGGATTTGTGGCTTATTCAACTTCTTCTGCAATTCTTCTATAGTCAACATCAGACTCCCATTCTGTTGTGCCCATAATTCTCTTTCTTTTTTCTACTCATTCCATTCCTTTTCCCTTTTTGTCTGCCACTCATTTCTTTCCTTTTCCATATCCAGGTGTAGCTTATTATAGCCTCTCATAGATGTAGCAGCATGTGTACTAGCCTGCCTTTCTAATTCTTTGGCTTCTTTCAATTCTCTTTGTAATTCCTGAATCTCTTTGAGTAATCCTTCCTTTTCTCCCTCTGTCATCTCGACTGTCTGACTTTCCTCCTTCAATTGCCCTTCCTCCAATAGTAGCTTATTGATTTCTTCATTACCTTTAGTCAAAATCTGATAGGAAGTTTGTAGAGTTCTATATCTCCCCTTAATCGTTCTCAATTCTTTTTCCAATTTATCGTTCTGCTCTGTTAGTTGCATACTCTTCTCTTCCAAGTATTGAATCTTGTTTTGCTTCTGTACTTCTAGCTCTTCCAAAGCAATTATTTTACTGGAAAACTCCTCATTCTTCTCTTGCACCTTCCTTAGTTGCTCTGCCATATGCTCCTTTTCCCTTTTATGCTCTTTAATAACCATACTGCCTTTTTCAAATTCTGACTCTGCTACCATCCCTGAAATGATCATATTTCGGCTTGAGGGTCTGAACTGTTCAATATTATTCATAATGAGTTGACATGCTGATCTAATACTCTTTGGGATTCTTTCCAGTCCTCCTTCTATTGCTATTTGTTTGGGTTCTAGCTGTTTGTCCTCTCTGCATTCACTCTCCTCTTCCTCTTCTCCCTCATATTCTATAATTTTGGCCTTATTTTCTTCATGGCTTGGCTGAGTGTCCAATGTTTCTAAATCTACCATGTCTTCTTGAACACCTGAACTCTTTTGCTCCAAAACATCTGAGATCAGTTTTATTTCTTGTACCTTTTCTTTCTCCAACACCTGTTGAGTTTCTTCAGAAAGATATCCTTCCTTTGTTTGCATCTCCTTTTCATGGCTTAGAGTTTCCTGGACCAAATTGTATTCAGTTTCTTCACCAAAATTTCCCTGACATTCACCTGCTTGTTCCTCCTGTCTCTCCTTTTCTTGTGCTAAAACTGTTTCAGCTATTTCTAAATTTTTGACCTGATCATTGCCTCTATCTTCTTTGTATCCTTCCTCCTATTCTTGATCATCCTTGGATGTAAATTCCTCACTACTTTTTATATCATGTAATACATCCTTTATACTTTGAATGATCTCTTCTTCCACAACTCTCCCTGTGACCTTTGGAGCACTCTTTCCCATTTCTATCTTCTTTATTTCTTGATCCTTATTCACATCCTTCTGTTCTTTAAATGAACTACTCTTCTGTATCTCCTTTGTCAACTCTTCTAGCTTTTCATCCAATTTGAAGTGTGATGGTTTTGTCCATATGGGTTTTATTCCTGTATGCACCCACCCATAACTGACTTCTTCTCTTATTTCACTTGCTTGTTCTATCATTACTGCTTTTCCCTTCATTATCTTTCTTTCATCTTCCAGATTGAGCTGTTTTTCTGCTTGTTCCTGAATTGGTTCCTCCTGAGACTTCTTCTTCAATTCCTCCGGTGTCTTTTGTTTCTCAGAGGTCTGTATGATGACATTAGGAGTATTTGGTATTGATAAATTTAAACTCTTTAACAGGAAACTCTCAATATCACTCTCAGAATCGGATGAGAAGTGTGAACGTCCTCCTTTTTCTGGTTCTGTGGGTCTTGATACTTCTTCCACAATGGATGGCTTCTGTGTTTCTTCCATGACTACTTCCTCCCTCTCTTTGATAACAGTTTCAGCTATGGATTTACCCTTTCCCTTCTTGGTCAATTTCTTCTTTTGTACTGGTTTCCTTGGAACCTTCTTTTTTACCACAACAGTGGTTCTGGTTTCTGGAGGTCCTTGTAATTCCTTAAAATAGGCCAACAACTCCACTTCTTTCCTGACAAACACCTCCTCAGTTTCCGTTGTCATCATTTGATCATGGAGTGCTTCATAGTGCTCCACCTCCTCCTGAACCCAGTCTGTAGCTTTGCATGAATAGTCTTCCAGCATTTTCTGGTATTGTGCTTCATACATAGCTCTCTTGTTATTCCCTTGGGTTAGATAGGTGTATAATTGCTCTTTGCTTGTTTGGGGTGGATGTGGTTCACTAGAGGCTTCAACCTGCTTCTGTGCCTCCTCATGTTCCTCTTTTGTGGCTTCCTCCATTTCTAGTTCCACCTTCCTTGGGTCCAACCTTCTTTTCTTTACAGGAATTACTTCCTCAGATATCATCTTCCTTTTCATACCTGTTCCCCTCATGTGGATTTGTCCTTCTGTTTCTCTTTCAGTCATTTTCCTTGGAGGACTCTTGATTCCAGCCATAAGATTCCTGAAATACTGTGCTTTTGGAGCCAATTTCAATTGATCTTCCATCCCTAGAACATGATAAATGATTCTTGTTAAGAACTGGGCCCCATTCATGAACTTCTTCTATTCCCAGTGTTTTGCTGCTTCTTTCCACTGTTCATGGATGTATGGTGAGACATCCATTACTCCAAAAGGTTTGGTTCTGTCCTTGTTGTTAAACATCAATAATGTCACTGACTTATGTGGCATTGTGTATCTCGGTAGTTTTGGAAAACAGAAGAATTGTAAGAACATCCTTACAGCATATTCTTCTTTCTCCCTTCCTTTAAAATCAGTGAACTTTGTATATCCTGTGTAAGTTTCCTTATTCTTTTTGACAAAACTCCGATCCAGTTTGGTTCCCATTGTGTAGAATTGCAGTGCTGCTCTGATATGTTCTCCCTTGATAGTGATACCTACTTCCTGGTTATCCTTGTTTTTGACTTTGCATCTGAAATAGGCATCATTTCCTCTTCCTATTTCTGTCAAACTGTTCATTACTTGTGATACCCTCTCAAAGTCAATGAAAAAGATAGGCTCCTCCAATATTCTGTGCAGCCCTACTGCCTTCCATCTTTTCATATTAACTGCCACTCTTTGGAACCTGTAGAACTCCTGGCACAACATTGTATACTTGTATCCTCCTACTCCCACTGTAAATATGTGTTGGCCAATGATGTTTAGGGTCTCCTTAAGTTCCTTCACCACCTTCTCAGCCTCTGGAATTTTTGGCTCATCATCTGACTCGAGGTCCACTTGTTCCTCCACAGTTTCACTGTCCAGAAACCAATGTCCTCTTGATAGCACAATTGATTCTGCCTTGAATTCATGAATTCGCAACTCCTTTGTATTCACCATTTTCTGAGGAAAATAAAATACACAAAAAAAACTCTACCCACATAAGTCACAAAAATCCAGAAAAATTAATGTTTTCTTTTGGAATTCTTGCCATGAGAATAAAGAAAGAAATTCTTTCAAATAAATTTTGCTTCTTCAAAAGACTCAATTAAAGTGATCATTACAGGTGTAGCAAGATGTCTAATGTGCTTCCTTTAATTGTCACTTCCTTGCTTGTCATTCCTTTTCCCAAAAAGAGAATAATTCTTGAAGAAAGAAATGATGGAAACAATGATTAATGAAATAACAACTTCAGAAAAATAGAAATCAAAAGATGATCATAAAAAATTGAAACAAAATAATACAAATTTTCCATAATAATTTACTTTCCTCCTCCCTATATCTTGCTTTGTGCTTTATAAATTTAAAAACAAAAAATACACACTGTGTCCAGTTTTTCTTAACCCTTTTTTTTTTCTGCTCTGTCCATTTTTTCTTTTTTTTCTGCTCTGTCCTCCTTTTCTTCCCCTCCTAATTCTCTTTTAAGGGGAAAAGGTTTAAAAGAAAAATACTTTTGTCATCCTTCTGTCTTTTTTTTTTTTTTTTTAATATTTTGTTCTGACATTCTGAAGATAGGTCAAATGTGGATGATCTTTCTGCCATTGAGATAATTCTGATTTTTTTACCCAATAATGTTTAACTGCAATTGTCCTTATGTCATCCAAACATCCATGCTTCCCAGACCAACATTTTGAAGCATTTTTTGGTCTCCATACCCATTTTGCTCTAACTTCCTGTTTTAATGAGTAATATCGGTGTATGCCTTCTTTCCATGTCCCTCTTGTTCTGATTTGTTGATGTTTCAAATTAGGCAATAAGTGTCTTCCTCGTTTTGTCTCACCATTCTTCTTGACTCCTGAATTCTCTTGTTGGTTTTGATTGTAAGAAGCTTGATCATTTTGTAGTGGCAATATGTCCCTGTCCTTCATTGAGAAAGTAAATCCTTCCATATCTGGGTCATGAACATCTAGATGAACTTCCTGTTTTTCATTACTCAGAAAAAACATTAAAAATTTTTTTTCATTTATGGTCAAATTAAGCTTCATTTTTTCAAAGTTCAAAATAACTTTACCTTGTTTGAGCCAAGGTTGTCCCAAAATCAATTTTTCAGTCATCAAATGATCTGGCCACTCTTCACAATCTATCTTCATATATTCATTATTAAATTTAACTTTAATAACAAGTGAAGACAAACTCTGAATCATTTTTCCTTCTAATTTTTTAATCATCATTCTGCTTTTATTCCTCTTTATGCTAAATTTATTTACCAAGGCTGAACTGATCAAGTTCACTTGAGCTCCTGAATCTATCAAAACCCTTATGTTTTCATTTTGATGATCCATTTCTATCACAGGCAAATGTTCTCTTTGTTTTAGAGTGCTTTCACATAAACACACCTCCTTAAGTTCTTTCATTTTTCTTATTCTCTCCTTTGCTTCTTGTTGAGCCTCCTTTCTGATGTTTTCTTCTTCTTTTTTCCTATTTTGAGCCTTTTGCAGTCTTCTCCATTCATCAGTAGTTAATGGACACTCATACCTCTTAACTCTACATCCACTTATAAAATTTGGCATGATTTCTCCATCAATGTTAGCTAATTGAATGGCTCCACTCTTGCTTATCTTATGTATGATGTATGGCCCATGATCTTTCTTCTGAAATTTTTTCTGATGCTCCTTGACTGTGTATGCCAGAACCAAGTCTCCTTCTTGAAGATCTTTTTCTTTTATATGCACATCATGGTAGGCTTTTTGTCTTCTCTTGTCTGTATATATACTCATTACTGCTTGAAGTCGAGAAGCTCCCAGTTTTTCTAAATCTATGACCCTCTCAGATAGTTCATGTCCTGTCCAATTGTATTGACTACCCACTTTTAATGTTTGAATAAGAAATTCCATGGGTAAAATTGCATTTTGTCCATATACCAAATTGAATGGAGTAGTCCCTAAAGCAGTTTTGTATGCCACTCTATAAGCCCAGAGAACATGATTAAGTTGAGAATCCCAATCATTTCTGTTTGTGTTGACTAATTTGGACAATACAGTGCAAAGTACTTTATTAGTACTTTCTGCTAACCCATTAGCTTGTGGGTGATATGGGGTTGACTTACTATGACGAATCATGAAATATTTGGTCATGTTTTCTATGATCTGTTTCAAAAAATGAGTTCCCTTATCACTTACTAATTCAATTGGAAGTCCAAATCTAGTAACAATATTTTCATACAAAAATCTTGCAGTTGTATGAGCATCATTTCTTTTAGTGGCTTTGGCCTCAGCCCATTTTGTCAAATAATCAATAGCCACTAATACGTATTCTGCATGAGATTGTCTAGCTGGAGGATGTATAGGTCCAATAAAGTCCAATCCCCATTTGCTAAAAGCTCTGGCTGAAATTAATGGGATTAATGGCATGTTATCTCTTTTATTTGGTTGACTCACTCTTTGACAGATGTCACATCTTTTTACATAAGTTCTTGCATCAAGAAATAGAGTTGGCCACCAAAAGCCAGAATACAGAATGAGTTTGGATGTTCTATCACTAGAAAAGTGTCCTCCTGCCACTCCACAGTGTGCCATTTCCAACATCTCCAAATACTTCTCTTCAGGTACACATATTCTTAAATAACCATCCATTCCTTTTTTGTATAATTGTTCTCCTATGAGTTGATATTCTTTAGAGATTTCTTGTAAATTTCTTGAATCTGTACCAGCTATAAGTTGCTTCCCTTTCTCCTTTTTCTTTAATTCTTCAACAATGTTTTCACTCCATTCAGGGTTTTTTTTTAACCAATATAGAGTTATTAAATCTGAATTCTGCAAATCTTGACATTCTTGACATTTAGCAACATATCTTTCCACATCTTGAATTTTATTTGGCCAGTGTACTCCCATCCTAGCAAGATTGCTTAAAGTGACTATTTTGGAAGCATGAGTACATGGGTTCCAGCAATGAGCTCTTCTTACATATTCATGTTGCTCCTCTTCTGGAGTACAGTATTCCAGTACACCTGACTGATTGAGGTGATACAAATGCCCAGCTAGCAACATAAAATTCCTTCTTTGTAACACCAAATGTGTGTTATTTGCTAATGACTTACAAGGTCCCATGGTTAACAAAGGAACTAATGATATGGACCATTCAGGAACACTTTCTACTTTGAACAGGTATGTATCTGGCAGGTCATCGTCTAAGGGTGAACTAGGTTCTTTGGACTGAATTCTAGACAAATGATCTGCTCTTAAGTGTGTTTGGCCTTGTCTAACCACCACCTCAAATTCAAATTCCATTAGTAAAAGAAACCATCTAACTATTCTTCCTGTATGGCATGGTTTATTTACTAAATAAAGTAGAGCTTGGTGATCCACAAAGAATTTAAACTTATTGGCCAATAGGTAATGTCTGTATTTTTTAACAGCAAATATCGTTCCCAACCCTTCTCTCTCAGTGGTTGTATAGTTCTTTTCTGCAATGTTCAATTGTCTACTAGCATATGCTACTGGGAAATCTATTTTACTTCCTTCTATAGGTTGTGCTAACACACATCCCAAAGCATAATTTGAAGCATCTACATGCACATGAAATATTTTATCCCACTGAGGTGTTTTTAGAATTGGGGCTGTCACCAAACAAGTTTTCAATGTTTCAAAGGCTTGGTCACATTCTTTATTCCACTCAAACTTTGTGATGAGGGCATATAAGGGTTTAGCTATATCTGCAAATTTGTGAACAAATTTCCTATAGTACCCACAATGTCCCATAAAAGTTTGGAGTTCCTTCACATTTGTAGGTCTTGGAAGCTCTATTATAGCTTTTATCTTCTTCTCATCAGTAGAAATTCCATTTTTTGAAACTATGTGACCCAACATTCTTCCTTGTCTTACATAGAATACACACTTTTCAGGATTTAAGCATACTCTGTATGTCCTGCATTTCTTGAATATTCTTTCTAAATCTTGTAAATGATCCTGTCTTTTTAAAGAGAAAGTGCACAGATCATCCACATAGATTTCCATCACATTTCTCAGGAATTCTTTGAAGATATGACACATCAATCTTTGAAAAGTTGTTGGGGCATTGGTCAATCCAAAGGGCATAACCCTAAAAGCATAAATCCCCCATTCTGTAGAAAAGGCAGTCTTATGTTGGTCCTCCAAGGCTATAGGTACTTGATTGTATCCTGAGAAACCATCTAGAAAGCTATAAACTTCCTTTCCTGCAACTCTCTCAAGAAGATGATCTGTTATTGGCAATGGATAATTATCCCTTATAGTTGCTGCATTCACTTTTTTCAAGTTAATGCATACCCTAAGTTTTCCATTCTTTTTTGGTACCACAACTATGGGTGATATCCATTCAGTATACTCAATTTCATAAATGAAGTTAGCAGCCAACAACTTGTCAATTTCTTCCTTTATCTTGGTAGAGTATTTATCATTGAATGTATAATGTCTCTGTTTACTAGGTTTTGCATCTGGAGTCATATGTTCGCAGATTTTTGGATCAATTCCTTTTAAATCTTTATAACTGTAAGCAAATACATCCCTATAATTCTTTGCTAGGTTTTTTAGTGCTTCTTCTTCCTCTATGGTCATATCATCAGCTATTACAATATGTCTTTCCTCTCCTTCTTCCTGAGTAATCATGATCTTTTTAGTTTGTTCTTCATTATCATAAGCTTCTCCTTTCTTTTTTTCTCTCTTTGGTTTCATTTTTAGAAGTAGTCTGTCTTCCACTTCATAGGTTTTAAAATTTGCTGGTACATCAAAGTATTGATCCTTGTTTATTTCCTTCTCCTTCTTCTCAGTTTCTTGTTCCTTTTCCATTTCTATGTGTTTATGTTCCTTGTATTTGCCTGAGATTTTATCTTTGATTGCATCTTCAGCTTTTACTATCTCCAAATATTTTGTTTTTCCTTTTTTTAATACCATTTCTGAATCTTGATCCTCCTCTGTTTTTGATACACTTATCATGTTTATACTAATGTGAAAAATATCAAACCCTTCTTCATTTTGAAATTCCACTCCTACATACTCCTCACTGGCTATGTCCATGGTAGCCAAAATTTGGTTCCAGCCGTAGGGCTCAAACTCTTCATCCTTAAATTGTTGTGGCACATAACTTTCATCTTGCACTTTTCTTCCTTCCACACAATCTTCTCTTTTCAGTCTCCTTTTTCTATTGGTGAGGTTTCTTATTATGTTACACTTCCATATTGCTGATTCACTCTCTTCCTGATCCTCCAACTCTGATTCCTCGCTTTCTTCTTGATTTTGATGTATTTTGTACCATTCTTGAGGAGATATATCACAGTAGTGCCCATTTCTTAAGTTCACTCTTATTATTCTTCCTTTGCTTTGGAGATATAAACAATCATTACCCCAATCCTGCACAATTTGCATTTGTCTCATGAAAGGCCTTCCTAGGATGATTTCATATGAAGTGGATTGTGGAAATTCTACTATGGCAAAAGTATGTTCTATTTCTGTTCCACATATGTCCACAATTACTTTTTCCCAAATACCTAGGGGTTTTTCTATATGCCCATCTGCAAGTTGCAATCTCATCTTAGTGGGTAGTAATTCATTGCTTCCCCATTTCTCCCAAGTTTGTTTAGTCATTATGGCCACTCCTGATCCACTATCCAAAATGGCTTTAGCAAAGTTTTTTCCATATTGTATTTTTAGGGTTGAATTTCCTTCTTCCCCTTCACAATACCCTCCTATTTTATCAATAGGAATATACCATAATTCCTCTAATTCTTGTAATGGTGAATGAAGGTTTCCAGGTATTGTTTCCCCTTTATTCATTTTGTTTTGTAAGTGAGGATTTTGTTTCAACAGTTCTTCCCATGTTGTGTGACATGTAATGCTACATTGTTCATCTATAATCATCTGGAATGTTATTTGTGGATTTTCTTTTTTGTTAGCATTTTCCCGTGTTTTCGTTTCCTCAAGTTGTTCAACTGTTCTCTACGAGCTACTTCCTTCCCCCATTCTGAGTTGTGCTTCCTGAATGATTTGTTTGCATTTTTGCATCCTTTCATGCTCTAACTCTGGTATGGGATAGGCCACTACATGATCTGTAGGGCTTGGTCCTTCTTGAATCCTTCCCTTATATGCTTTGATTAGGGTGTCTAGACTCTGAGAACTTCCTATTTCAGACTGATTTTGTGTCTTTTGAGGAGAAGTACTTTTTGACTGATCCTGATTGTCTTCTTCCAAATTTTTGCCCATCCTTCTCTTCTTTTCCCATATCCCTTTTTGTCTATTTCTCTTCACCTTTGAGGCTGAACCTTCATTTTGTTCCTTAATTGTTCCTTGTTGCTTGGCTTGAGCCCTTGTTATAATATTTATTCCCACTTGGTCATTTTCACTCAATTCTTCCTGTTCCATAATGTTAACTGTTTTTAAAGGTATGTTATTAGGTGTGTTCTGTTGTTTTTGGGGATTCTTTGTGCAATCTTTTATCAAATGTTCTCTGCCACAATCCTTACAGTAGGCTCCCTCTATTCTCAATGTAGGAGGTTGCGGACAGTCTCTGATGAAATGCTCTCCCCCACACCTAAAACAAGTTATCTTTGGTCCCCCTTTGAATTGAGGTTTTTGGTTGGACATGTAATTGTTGGTAATATACATGAATGTTGCTGTGTCCATTTCAATTTTCCCATTTCCCAAGTCTAGGGCTTTTAACTCAGGTTCTCTTATTTCATATTCTTCCCAATCTTCTTGATATCCCTCACTCCATTGATATTCTTCCTTATATGGTGATCTTAGTCTTGAATTCCCCTCCTCTATTGGTGTATACTTGATTGGTACCACATTAGTTGGTATAGGAGGTTGTTGTCCAAGCACAGGTCTTGGTTGTTCAGTATAGCCTGATTCCCTTTGAGCCATATAATCTCTTTCCTTGATGGGTTGTTTGTTATAGAAGCATTCCTCCCTGGTATGGTTTGTCCATTTTCTCTCTAGTGTACAGTACTTAAGTGTCTTCCTATCTTGTAAGTGTGGTGGCTTCTGATATGGGCATTGTTGTGCCAGATGATTTTCTCCACAAATGTAGCATTTTTTATTTGTGTTTATCCTAGAGTTTATCAGATTAGTTTTAGTGCTTACCTCTAGGGCTTTAGCAATAGCCTGAGCCAACTCCTCTGCTGGAGGAATTTTGTCTTCATATGATCTAGGTTGATCAAATGCTAACAGATCTTGACCTCTGTTGTCCTCCAAATCTATTGCTTCCTTTACACAGGCTGCTAAATCAGGACATCTTCTATAATACACTAGGGTTCTTAGTTGGGCACTTCTCAAACCCTCAATGAATAAGGATACTTGTTTTGCCATGGAAGGTACTTCCTCTCTTGGGCATCTATCAATGTATTGTTTAAATCTTCTGGCTGCTTCTCTAACATTTTCATCCTTTTGTTGTTTGAAACAATGTGGCTGTACTATGTTTTATCCCGGTCTTAGAGAATTCCCCAATGAAGGCTTCTAAGAAAGATTCAATATCCTGGTACATTTCCTTTCTCAAAGGAATGAACCAAGATAAGGCTGGTCCTGTTAGGGTTAAGCCAAATGCCTCAAATTGTACTTTGTAATCTTCTACCTCTTCAGCTCTAATCAATTGCCTAAATTCTGCAGCATGAGCATGAGGATCTGAATAACCCTCATATTGGTTCTTCATACATTTGGCAACTTGGTATGGTCTAAGCATTCTACCCTGAGGCTGCCAATGGGATCTTCTTCTGAGTGGGAAGTCATTATATCCTTCTGGTTCCTTGTCAAAGGGATTTGGGGAAATCTGTGTCCTCCTCCCATGTTGTTGTTCATTACCGGTATAGTTTTCATTTGGCCTAGGTAAATTTGTTTGCTCCATGTTATGTTCCCAAGGTCCTTTGTCAGTACATTGCCCTAGATCATTTGAATTTTCTGGGTCTTGAGAGAATATGTACACACATCCTTGCCTATCTTCATATCTCCCATCTTTGAATTGAGCTACAGGGGTTATATTCAGGGGAACTTCTAAATTTCTCAATCTAATGAGAAATTTATGCATTCCATCCTGATATACATAGGTTCAGAACCTATTTGTATACATGTACTTGAGGATGTTTCTAAAATCCCCAGTTTCCATAGGCTCATTTGTTTCATTTATGTTTTCCATGTTGTTTTCTTGCCCTAAACTTCTTTCTTGCCCTTTGCCTTTTACTGTTTCTGTCTCCTTCCTTGTTAGGTCTTGTTTAGAAAGTTTGTTTCCAGATCTAAGTATCATTCAATTAATTTTCTCAATCTCAAACTCAACAGAGTGTTTGTCACAATTTCCTAACTAAGGTATTACTTTTTCCACAATTTTCTGACTATATTTGTGTTTTGTTTTTTTTTTTTCGATTTTCTGACTATTTTTGTATTTTTCACGATTTTCTGACTATTTTTGTATTTTTCACGATTTTGTGATCAGAATCGTGTTCCCTACGATTTTCTACCTAAAGTATTGATTTTTCACGATTTTATGATCAGAATCGTGTTTTTCACGATTTTATGATCAGAATCATGTTTCCCAAAATTTTGTGATTATTTCTGTGTTTTTTCACGATTTTGTAGTCAAAATCGTGTTTTTTACGATGGGTGAAAATCGTGTTTTTTCACGATTTTGTGATCAAAATCGTGTTTTTCACGATTTTGTGTGAAAATCGTGTTTTTCACGATTTTGTGATCAAAATCGTGTTTTTCACGATTTTGTGTGAAAATCGTGTTTTTCACGATTTTGTGATCAAAATCGTGTTTTTCACGATTTTGTGATCAAAATTGTGTTTTTCACGATTTTGAGTGAAAATCGTGTTTTTCACGATTTTGTGATCAAAATCGTGTTTTTCACGATTTTGAGTGAAAATCGTGTTTTTCACGATTTTGATCCCAGACAATCGTGATTGCTCACAGATTGTAAATAACACGATTTTCTTATGAAAATCGCATTCCGGGAATCGCGATATTGTTCTTAGATCAGAAAATCGCGATTTTGAATTTGATTACAGAATCGCAATTTTGATCAATTTATTTAGAATTTTTCTGATAGTGATTTTTTTATTTTAGATTTCACCTATAGAATCGCCAAATCATTTCTCTAACATGCAATGAAAGAAACCTTCAAAAATTTTGATTTTACTCACTAAAAACTCAAAAACTCAGAATCGCGATTCCGAGATTTCCTAATATTCCTAATTTTTTTCACTTTCAACTGTTGAAACTTTTAAGACAATAGAAAAAATTGATAGTGACACTCTTTACCTTGCTTGCTAGGTCCAAAAAGCTCTCAAATGCTTGGTTTGCAGAAAATCGCGAGTTTTTTCACTCTCTCTCTCTCTCTCACTCTCACTCAAAATGAAATTTTCCTTCAATTCCAGGTTTTTATAGTGTTTTCAGAAAATCGCGATTTTGTGTGATTTCCAATTTTTCACCCTCTTTCACTTGTTCAATTTCACTTACTCAATCTTAATGATCTCCACTACACTTTCTTATCTCCAAGTACCCAAATATGCTAAAAATTTCCAAAAATTTCCCTTTACAGGAAATCGCGATTTTGTGTAGAGAATCGTGTTTTTGCATACTTTTGATTTTATGCCAATTTGAGTAGTCTCTTCTTCTTAATTCCCTTCAATACCCTTTAACAACTTCAATTCAACAATCACTTGAAATGATGCTCCATAATCAACACTTTTTTCAAAAAATTGCAATTCTGTGCAGAGAATCGTGTTTTCTAATTTTCTGGTTTTTTGACCATTTTTTTTTTCTCAATCACTTTTGTCCACAACACCTCACTTCAATTTCCTAACAAGAAAAGAAATTTGTTTGATTGTTTTTGATGAATTTTATGAATTTGGTATTTTTGCCCTAAAAATAAAGGTGAACACTTTACTTAGGGTTTCTGGTTTTGGTGATCCACTGATCCCATGTTTCTTGATTGGTTATGAGTTTCTATGTCTTTAGCTATCACTAAATTGCAAAAGAAAATCTCTCAAATGAAAATGTGTTATGGAAGGCAAACAATTTTTGCAAAGATAAACTCAATCACATCTTTCTTTTCAAAATGCAGGACAACTCAAGATTGATGCTTAGATTTGGTCAACAACTGAATCCTTTATACTTACCTCTAGCTACTTTAACTGTCCTTTCCTTAGTATCACCATGTTATCTTCCCAAGATCACCCATGGTGCCTAGTACTTGGGCAAAAAGAAATCTAGAAATGCAAGAATAGACTCAAGTTACCTCATCTTCAGCTTTCTTGGCTCAAATCTTCCATACACGTGCACTTTTACTTCAACAATATGATGAGCAACTATCAATTTACAAAGATTTCAGCACTTCCAATCCTACAAGATATCAATTGCTTTCTTTTTTCCCCAAAGACAAACAATGACATCTACCTATTCATGTGCACATTTCTTGATTGATGAGTTTTACCTTTTTCTTGTGTTGGTTACCATCATCAACAGAAGATCCAGCAAAGGTCCAACTTCAATGAAGTTCTTGGAATTTTCCCCGGCAACGGCGCCAAAAAATGTTTGTTATTGACTTTGGAGTTGTCCTCTCCAATCATGAAGTACAAAAGAATCAACAAATCATCTTTATTTTGTCAATCCTGGGAATATCCATAAGACCACAGCCCCTTCTAGATGATAGATTCATAGAAATAAGAGATTGATGGCTGGAATTCTGAGAAAATGAAAATGAAGAGGAAATATCTAGGGTTTACCTTATCTAGAGCAAATCTTCATCATTTTCTATGATCTTTGTGTCTAATTCATGTTATTTTCTCATCAGAATACAAATATGAAATCAGAATTGGAAAATATCACCTGTATCACAGAGACGAGACAATCGCGATTCTGTACCAGTAGACGATTTTCACATTTCTGCAACATTCTTCAATCCTTCTTCACTTATTACATCAGTAATCATCTCTCTTCATACATCTTACTCAGCATTACACAAATGAAACTCACAAATCTCCATGATAAAGCAAGAAACAACCTCTCACATCAAAGGAAACACACACAATAAGAGAAAACACGATTTCAGCAGAAACTCTCTATTCTCTATTGATAGCATGTACAAATGACTAACCAACCTCTCCAAAATAGAGAAAATTGACTTATATACATTTTCAAGTGTCCTCTTTCACACTTGAATTTTGGTCCTTTCCTCTATTATTCTAAAAATATGCTATCTAAGAGTTTCCAAAAATTCTAGAAAAAATACATAAGATTCTATCCTACATAAGGAAGACTCTTCCTTATTTTTACAACAATTGCATAAATATTTCTACAAATTTCTATCATTTTACAATATTTTTTCTTCAAAAAAGGTTTCCAAAAATGCATCTTCCAACACTTGCAGACGTTGAGATTCTGCCTGGAGGGCCGTAGTGCGTTCTTCCAATTGATGGTATTCTTGTTGTAGTTGATGTGCACACTGAAGTAAGGTGTTGAACGTGCTATTTACATTATGAGATGCAAGGGGAAAAGTTTGAAGTGCAGGGGAGGTGGGATTGGGTAGGGGGGTAGTGAATGCTGTGTGTGCCAATGATGTGAGTGGTGAGGTGGGGGGTAAGGGAGGGGGAGATGGTGGAATCGTGGGGAGAGGTGCTGTGGTTGGTGAAATGTCCATTGGGTCAGACAAAGAGGTGTATACAGGGGCTACCATGTAGGTGGGTATGGTAGGTGAAGTGAGTGTGGTGTTCGTGTAAATTGATGTCGTTGCGAACATCGGGGAAATGTGCCTCTGAAACATTGGAGAGCGGATGAACTGCTCCACAAAGGACGGGTATTGGGGTGGTGAGGTCAGGTTGAAAGAGGGGTAGGGGCCAGATGGGAAGTGAGGGTCATGGAATGGAGGTGCCCGTAGTGGGGAATAGGCTGGGAAACACAGGGTGCCTTCGGTGGGTGCTGGGTTTCCAACTACACTTGGAATTATGGGATGGCCAGTCATGGGTTCGGAGGATAGAAGGGATGATGTGTACAAGGGATTGGTGACGAAGGAGAAGAGGGTGTCTTGTGAGGTGGGTTCTCGAAATGAGAATGATTTGAATGAGGATGGGTTATAAGTGAAGGTAGAGGTGATGACTGTCGTTTCTTCCATGGTGGGAGGTGGTGGTGGGGGTGGAGAAGGTGGGGATGGAGGATGCTGGGGTGAGATGGGTGATGTCTGAACGAAGGTTTCGGTAGAGAGGTCAGTGGTGGTTGTGGGGGTAGCTGTTGTTTCAATGGGTACCTCTTGTTCTGTGATGGGTATCCTGATCGTCTTACCTGCTCCTGGTAACGTGTCAACTCTGCGTTTGTCATACCTCACGGACTGGCAGACTGCAGTGTGGACAGCCTCCGGAACTCCTAAAGATTCTGACACTAATTTGAGGGTGTCAATGAAATGTTGGTCCACCCCCTCATCTGATAACATTTCTTGCATCAAAGCTTGACCTGATACAAGAGAGAGTTGATGCCTTTCTTGTACTGCTTTGATTGTGTCGTATAACCTTCGTAGTTGAGCTGTATATGCTGGTGCACCTACAAGTTCTGGCACTTCTTGTTGCTCATCTTGATGCTCTTGATCATAATCCTCCTCATCTTCCTCCTGTTCTTCATCTCCGTCATCCTCTTCATCCACTTCAACTGTGGTGACAGGTGCTTGGGAGGTTGTGGCCTGCGTTTGCACGTTCTCCACTTGTTGTGCCTCTTCTGCCTCCAGCTCTACATCTTGTAATAATTGTTCAAAATCTTCATTAGTGAGTTCTTCCAAAGGTGCACCACTGGGAAATTCAAGATCGGTTGGGATAGGAGGGAATATCAAGGTGGAACCATCGGTGCTGTGTCTTGGAAGTCGGAGTGTGAATGGTCGGACTCTTCGGGGTGGAGGGGTGACATCTGGTGTTAGGGTGGCTCCACGTGGTTGAGCACATGGGACTTGGACAGTGCCTCTCATCTTCTTAGAAGGGGGTCCAGTGGATGTCCTGCCTCTAAAATGCTCTACACGATTCCACATTAGGGCCCGTTGAATAGGAATGTCATAAGCCAAACACCTATAAATGATTCTCGTCAGAGCACAACAACCATATAAAACCTATTTCCGCGGCCATCGTTTGTGAGCTAGGTGTATCTGATCAATTATCCAGTGGGGTAAGTTGATGGTGAGGCTTTGTGTCTCTACCAGATACAAACTAAACCAAATCTTTTTGGGCAGCATGGTGAATCTATCTTGTGCAGGGAAAGCAAAGTGTTGCATGCACATGCGAAGGTGTATTGCAATATTAGGCGTCATGGACATCATGTCCTTGAGTTTGGTGAGACTTCGATTCTTCATGTAATCCGGTACTAGGGTTTCCTTCTCTGTAGGAATATGCATTCCGCGCATATCTAGAGCCTCTCTCACCAAGTTGTTTGATAGCCTGAACCTCTTGAGCTCATTCCCCTTTGTTAGAGATGGAATCACAAATGAGCTTGCACCTTTTGGGTTCTGGTTTGGAGTCAAGGTGTTGATGAGATAGTAGCATCGCATGAAGTCAGGCTTTGGGAGCCGTGCACTGAAATATGCATTCAATCCTGCCTTTTCCCATATCGAACGTAGACCTTCTGCATTTTGTAATTTCTCGAATTCTCTTGTAAAGAAATGGTATCTGCCTTGTTTCCCATTGAAGTCCAACTCTGATTCCCATAGGTACGTTCCTTCACCCAAGGGTCCTGCCACTTCAGTAAACCAATGGGAAGTCTTTCCTACGGGCATGGTGTGGCCACGCGGAGGGTCCGCAATAGGTATGATTTTGATGGCCTGCAATTCTTCTGGTCTTTCATTTGTCTCAGGCAAAACGGGTAAACTGTCTAAGTCCACAACTTGCGGGCTTGTTTCTGTGTGAGAGCTAGTTCCTGCTGCCTCAGCCATGTTGAAAACATCGCCGCTGGTTCTCTGAGAATATATGAATAAATGTTAACATTGCAATGGACACAAAAATGACACAGTGTCCCTTGTTACAACATTAACCTAAAGTTCGGGAGAGGTTAGGGGTTAGGTTAATAAGTGCTCGGTGCTAGTGTGTGTAGTTAGAAATTGGGTAGACCTACGAGCTAAGCGGAATGATGTGATGTGATAGTGAAGTAGTTAGTAGGTGGACATGGATTTACAATTGGGGTCCGGGGGTTTATTACAAGTTTTAGGTTGCCAAATGCAACGGATAGGTTTTGAGTTTGACTTTGTGGAGGCTCTGGAAAGTGTGATAGGGTATTTACTTGAAAAAGGGGGCTATTTAAGGACCCATCTACGAGTGAATCTGTGCGTGCTTCTAGGTGGCAGTGTGTTCGAGTGTATCAGACAAGAGTGGGTGGCGGCTGCTTGAGCGAGTGAACCCTGTCGTGTATGATGTGAATTGTGTGGGGTTATTTGAGCCCGCAAGCAAGCCTTAGGCACCCAAATTTGTCTTGATTGTGGGTCAGCCTTCATCGACTTCTTGGGTACCCACATGGACTTCACTTTCTCAACAGAGGTTTTAGGAGTCCTCTTATTAGCATCAAGTCGTTGATTACTAATAGGAAGTTGAGACCGGTGTTGCGACTTAGTTACGGTCGGCAGCTCGTCTTTCCGCACCCACATTTGTTTCATCAGCTGAGTTGTTCTGCTTCGTGCGTTCTTTTGGTCTCTTGCCTGGAGAGTCTTCAATGATTGATCTGCCCTTAGTTGCTGCCTCCTTATGGCCTTTGGAGAAGAAGGGAATTCCATTGTGGTTCTGACTCCTTCTTTGAGATCTTCATTCTTCTGCATCACATAGCCTTGGACAAGAACAACATGGTCAACTTCATGTGCACCCCTGGAGGGACCAGGAGTCCGTGTCTTTTCTAGTTCCTTGAGTGCTCCATTGTTTAACTCAATTGTAATTCTAGTCTGATTCACCCATACCTGAAGAATTCCACTTCTTAGGTTTAAGTTGACTGCTTGGTTATAGATCCAGTCTTGACCCAAGACAAGGGGTTCAGTGAGGTCCTCATCTTGACACACTAGTACTTTAACTGTCATTGCCTCATCATGAATATAGAGGGGAAGTTCCACCTTGCCCATGCAAGGGGTTTCCACGCCTCCCAATCCTATGAGATATGCTTCCACAGGATTGACATTTAATTGCAACTCTTGACAGTAAGACAATTTAACATCACTAGTGGCTGCACCTGAGTCAATCAAGGCTCTTACAGTCCTTGCACTCTTTCCTTGTCCTATATCTAAGGTTATGAAAGGACGTCGATCAGTTATCCTATGTGAGCTAACACCTGAAACTTCACACATAGCTACGTCATATCCTTGATCTACATATGCATCTTGCCTAGGGTGCTCTCTACCTTGTCTTCTTAATTTCAATCTCCGTATGCGCTCTAGGGCTTCTGCTTGAGCTTCTTCTCGAATTCTCTTTTCTTCCTCTCTGCGTTTCTTAGCAGTGTTGAGTCGACTTAGCATTTCCTCTGTGAGAGGTTCCTGATACAACTTGATTCTGCATCCGCTAATATAGTTTGGGAGAACATCACCCTCTAAAGTGGCTAGTTGTACTGCTCCACTCGTGGAGATCCTATTGATGATCATAGGTCCGTAGCCTCTCTTCTCCAGTTTCCTTGCATGTTGCTTCAATGTGTAGACTAAAACTAAGTCGCTTGCCTTTAAACCTTTATCCTTAACGTGGGCATCAAAGTATGCCTTCTGTCGTTTCTTAGCTGCATATATCCCTGCAGCTGCTCTCAGTCTTGTTTCTCCTAATCGTTTAAGGTCAAAAAGTCTAGAGGAGAGTTCATGACCCGTCCATTCATGCTCTTGTGCCACTTGCAATGTAGGTATTAAAAAGTCTAAAGGTAGCACATCATTTTGACCAAACACCATTTGAAAGGGAGTGGCTTGGAGTACCGTTTTGTAGGCAACTCGGTATGCCCAAACAGCATGGTGTAGCTGTTTGTCCCAATCAGAGCGTTTATTGTTCACTAATTTCGTCAAGACATTGCATAAGATCTTGTTGGTGCTCTCAGCCTGGCCATTTGCTTGAGGGTGATAGGGGGCAGACTTCTTATGTATTACCAAGAATTCTTGGAGCAGATTTTCAATCACTTCATTCAAGAATTGAGTGCCTCTATCACTAACTAGCTCTATGGGTAGCCCGTATCTAGTGAACACATTCTCAAATAAAAACTTAGCTGTTGTTTGAGCATCGTTCTTCGTTGTGGCTTTTACCTCTACCCACTTAGTTAGATAGTCTGTTGCAACAATGATGTATTCTGCATGAGAACCCTTAGCTGGGGGATTAATAGGACCTACAAAGTCTATTCCCCACTTAGAGAACGCACGTCCACCCATCATGGGTTTCAGTGGCATCTCGTCTTTACGTATAGGATACTGAGTTCTCTGGCAAACGTCACACCGTTTCACATAGGTATGTGCATCCATGTGAAGGGTCGGCCACCAGAAGCCCGCAAATAGTATTGTCTTGATCACCCGATCTGGTCCAAAGTGTCCTCCTGCTACACCTTGGTGAGCAGTTTCCAAGATCTTGAAATATTCACTTTCATGGACACATAGTCTCAAGTAACCATCTTTACCACGTTTGTATAGATTATCGCCAATGAGAGAGTAATCCTGGGCTTCTTGTTCTAAACTCCTTTTCCTAGCCAGAGTCATGTCTGGAGGGAATGTTTTCGTCCTCAGGAAGGATACTAGTGGTTCACTCCAATCTGGCACTATGGACACTTGATAAAGAGTGGCATGTTCCACCGGTCTTTTCTAGTTCCTTGAGTGCTCCATTATTTAACTCAATTGTAATTCTAGTCTGATTCACCCATACCTGAAGAATTCCACTTCTTAGGTTTAAGTTGACTGCTTGGTTATAGATCCAGTCTTGACCCAAGACAAGGGGTTTAGTGAAGTCCTCATCTTGACACACTAGTACTTTAACTGTCATTGCCTCATCATGAATATAGAGGGGAAGTTCCACCTCGCCCATGCAAGGGGTTTCCACGCCTCCCAATCCTATGAGATATGCTTCCACAGGATTGACATTTAATTACAACTCTTGACAGTAAGACAATTTAACATCACTAGTGGCTGCACCTGAGTCAATCAAGGCTCTTACAGTCCTTGCACTCTTTCCTTGTCCTATATCTAAGGTTATGAAAGGACGTCGATCAGTTATCCTATGTGAGCTAACACCTGAAACTTCACACATAGCTACGTCATATCCTTGATCTGCATATGCATCTTGCCTAGGGTGCTCTCTACCTTGTCTTCTTAATTTCAATCTCCGTATGCGCTCTAGGGCTTCTGCTTGAGCTTCTTCTCGAATTCGCTTTTCTTCCTCTCTGCGTTTCTTAGCAGTGTTGAGTCGACTTAGCATTTCCTCTGTGAGAGGTTCCTGATACAACTTGATTCTGCATCCGCTAATATAGTTTGGGAGAACATCACCCTCTAAAGTGGCTAGTTGTACTGCTCCACTCGTGGAGATCCTATTGATGATCATAGGTCCGTAGCCTCTCTTCTCCAGTTTCCTTGCATGTTGCTTCAATGTGTAGACTAAAACTAAGTCGCCTGCCTTTAAATCTTTATCCTTAACGTGGGCATCAAAGTATGCCTTCTGTTGTTTCTTAGCTGCATATATCCCTGCAGCTGCTCTCAATCTTGTTTCTCCTAATCGTTCAAGGTCAAAAAGTCTAGAGGAGAGTTCATGACCCGTCCATTCATGCTCTTGTGCCACTTTCAATGTAGGTATCAAAAAGTCTAAAGGTAGCACAACATTTTGACCAAACACCATTTGAAAGGGAGTGGCTTGGAGTACCGTTTTGTAGGCAACTCGGTATGCCCAAACAGCATGGTGTAGCTGTTTGTCCCAATCAGAGCGTTTCTTGTTCACTAATTTCGTCAATACATTGCATAAGATCTTGTTGGTGCTCTCAGCCTGGCCATTTGCTTGAGGGTGATAGGGGGCAGACTTCTTATGTATTACCAAGAATTCTTGGAGCAGATTTTCAATCACTTCATTCAAGAATTGAGTGCCTCTATCACTAACTAGCTCTATGGGTAGCCCGTATCTAGTGAACACATTCTCAAATAAAAACTTAGCTGTTGTTTGAGCATCGTTCTTCGTTGTGGCTTTTACCTCTACCCACTTAGTTAGATAGTCTGTTGCAACAATGATGTATTCTGCATGAGAACCCTTAGCTGGGGGATTAATAGGACCTACGAAGTCTATTCCCCACTTAGAGAATGCACGTCCACCCATCATGGGTTTCAGTGGCATCTCATCTTTACGTATAGGATACTGAGTTCTCTGGCAAACGTCACACCGTTTCACATAGGTATGTGCATCCATGTGAAGGGTCGGCCACCAGAAGCCCGCAAATAGTATTGTCTTGATCACCCGATCTGGTCCAAAGTGTCCTCCTGCTACACCTTGGTGAGTAGTTTCCAAGATCTTGAAATATTCACTTTCATGGACACATAGTCTCAAGTAACCATCTTTACCACGTTTGTATAGATTATCGCCAATGAGAGAGTAATCATGGGCTTCTTGTTCTAAACTCCTTTTCCTAGCCAGAGTCATGTCTGGAGGGAATGTTTTCGTTATCTCGAATTGTGGCTGCATTGACCTTCTTCAAGTTAATGCATACACGCAGCTTGCCATTCTTCTTGGGCACCACTATGATGGGGGATACCCACTCAGTGTGCTCAATTTCATAGATAAATCCAGCTTCGACCAGTCTATCTATCTCCTCTTTGATCTTGGCAGCGTAATTATCGTTATATGTATAGGGCTTTTGCTTAGAGGGTTTAGCATCTGAGGTCATGGGGATAGTGTGTGAACATATGTCAGGGTCAACACCTTTCAAATCCTTGTAACTCCAAGCGAATACATCTCTGTATTCTCTTAGCAAGGCTATTAACGCATGCTCTTCTTCCTCTGTTAGGTCATGGCCTATGTACGTGCATCTCTCCTCTCCTTCTTCTAGGGCCACTACTATTTTCTTGGTGGTTTCTTTGTTATCATAGGCCTCTCCTGATTGTGCCTCTCGTTTAGGCATTCTTATCATGACCCTCCTGTCGTCTATCTCATACTTCTTAAAATTTTCTGGGACCTCAAACAAAGATTCTTCCTCTTTTGGTGAGACTTCTCTCTTCTTTCGTTTCTTTCCTTCTTCCTTAGGGGCCACATGTGTTGCTAATCTTACATCATTTGTAAGCTCTCCATGCCTTTGGGGTTGAAATTCTACTTCATGGAAGTATTCTTCATCTGATGCAAATGGTGGGTCCATAATGATTGACTCTAGATCGGAGTCACTTGCATCCTCAAATGCATCAGGGCTAGGTTCGCATTCTTCTAGAACTGCCTCTCCCATGATTGGCTCTATGGAGAAGACTGAAATGTCATAGCCATCCTCATCACAGTGAGGTGTCCATTGTTCCTCATTGATGGCTACATCCATTGTTGCTAGGATTTCTGCCCAGCCATGGGGTTCAAATTCCTCATAAGGAAAAACTACAGGTGCATAGGCTGGGTCTTGGATTGATCTATGGGTTTCTTTTGCACCTACCTCTCTGGCTTTCTCTCTCTTCTCTTCTTCTACTGCTACCTTACACATCCATAAGTGAGTGTCTTCATGCATCCATAAGGATCCTGATCCTATGGAATGCATCGATTCCGTATCATCTTTGGCTCTATGGATGGGGTTCCATTGGATAGGAGGGACATCTCTATGAGAGTAATCCTTGAGATTGACTTTGGTCGTAACACCTAAGTGCTGCAGGTACAAAGAATTGGTTCCCCAATCCTGTACCACTTGCAATTGTCGCATAAAAGGTCATCCCAAGATCATTTCATAGGCATGGTTCTTGCTAAAATCACATATGGCAAAGGTGTGCTCGAACTCGACACCACAGGTGGTGAGAGTTATTCCTTCTAGAAATCCTAAGGGCCTCTCGATATGACCATCGGCCATTTGCAATTTCATTCTCGTTGGCCTGAGTGCTGGCTTGCCCCAACGCTTCCATAGGGAAGTGGTGGCAATTGCAACTCCTGCACCTGAGTCCAAAATTGCCTTGGTGGTGTACTCCTGGTAGGTAATGGGAAGATAGGTGTTCCCTTCTTCACCTTCACACATGTCTCCTATCTTATCCAAGGGTATCTCTGGCACCGTCCTATGTGATCCTACCTGGGAATGAGGTTTCACTATCGCTGGTACTTGTTTGGTGACATGTTTCCATAATTCAGGTCTAACCTTGAGTAGCTCTTCTAGCTTGAGATTGCACTGCACTTTAGTGTTTTTCACTACCTTTGTGTTCCTAGGTAAGACTGAGTCCTCATTTCGTACCATGACCGTGGATGCTCTCATACAAGTAGACTTAGCTTCCCATGGGCCTGTGAAGTGGGGTAATTCTTGTAGAGAGTTAGACTCAAAGTCTAGTCTGTCCTGAGAGTGGGTGCTCTCCTGCTCCTCATAAATGGATGGGATGTCTTGTGGGAATTGGTCGCGTGCATCATCCACAAGTTCAATAGGAGGAGGGACTTCACTCTCTTTAGCCCATTTGTCTTCTTGAATCTCGCGTAGGAATTCTGGTGTGAACCGATTCATAGAAGATGATGTGTCTGGCTCCGTAGAGTTAGGCACATAGGCTTCAGGCACATAGGCTTCCTGAGTAGGAATGCTTAATCTTTCACTTGCCTTGTCCTTGTGTTGAGAGGCGGGTTCCTTTTCTGATTGTGCAATCAACTTCTCTATTCTTTCTAACAGTCCATCAAAATGCAACTGTGTCTTCGCTGAACTAGAGATGTTAAATAGGCGACTGGCCTCAAACATGGTCTGAGCCAATTCCACCATCTTAGCACAAATTTTGGTTCGTTCTAACTCTAGTTCTACTCTTGGGTAACACTTTTCATGATCAGTTACATTTGGCCCTTCTTGGATTCTGGCCTGATATGCTTTAAGCATCATATTAAGGTCTTCGGGAGTGGGATCAGCTAATACTGATCCTGCTTGGGGTGGTGGGTGGGTCACGTGGGGTGTATTAGCGGGTGGAGGGATGGAGGGTGATGGGGATGGTAGCGGTGGGAATGTGTGAGAGTGCGGTTGAGATGTGATCTCTATGATTTTGGCCTTGGTTTCTCGTAGACTTTCCTCAAGTTCACTCATCTTCTTTGCCCATTGCCTTTTCATACGTTCACGGCTATCTCTCCAAGCTCTAGTCCTCTTCTTTGTCATGCTCTCCGCTTCACTAACATCTAGGCTCTTCTCCTGGTTTACCCCTGGGTTTTGCTGCAATGCTTGAGCTCTAGTGATCACTTGCACGGGTGTAGTGGAAGTGACACTTCCTGTGGAATCTACCACTAACCCAATAACGTTAATAGGAGTAATTTTTGGCATATTATTAGGATTCTTGGGGCAGTCTCGTAAGAGATGATCCTTTCCACACTCTTGGCAAAAACCCTGAATCGTCACTGACTGGGGTTGTGTAGGTGGAGGCAAGGGACAATCACGAATGAGGTGATCCCCCTGACATCTGTAGCATGGTCCTCTAGGGAATGGGGGTCTTACCTGCCTAGGTTGAGGTCTAGGGTTGGGGTTTGCATACATGACGTTTGTGTAATCTGACTCCCAACTAGGTTCATTTGGCTCTTCACTATAGTAGGACTCACCATGTTCAGGAGATTGCATGTAGTAAGCCTGGGGACTATCAACATGTGTAGAATCAAAGCTATGGTCACTGGGATCACTTTCTGAAAGCACTGGTGTTACAGGGACTATAGCTCTATTCAGGTTTTCTTCTGCAACAGCATACTTTACCGGAATCACATTAGCTGGAGCTGGGGGTTGTTGTGCTAGCACAGGTTGAGGCCTTTGTTGGTTTTGATAGGGTTGGTAGGTGTTGGAAGCAGCCAGAGGCACAGACGCCACGGAAGCATGTAAAGAAGGAGCAGGGAGCCAGGCGGATCAATTTTTCAAACAAATATATTTCTTATTAATTCTCCAAACATTCAACAGTGATTGTTATCACTAATTGTAACATATGTATTATAGAAAACCCCATTTTGTAATCCATAGCTCCATTTTGTGCAAGCCGAGGAGTCCTCAAGCTTGAGGAGCTTAGGTAGAATGCACGTACCAATTTTTGTTATTTTTAGATACTGTTTACCCTTCCAAATAGCCTCTAGGACCTATTTTTTAACTAGGCCGGTCACTAGATGTGAAACCGGTCAAAACTAGTCTAGAAACTATAAAAAGAGCTAGAGAGCTCATTTTTGAGGTTGGTTCATTTTGGTTAGTGTGAGCTTAGAGCTAGTTTGAGCTTGTAAGAGTATTCTTGAGTAATAGAACTAATTTCCCACCTTCCATTGTGTCTTGCTTGTCTCTTCATTGTGTGTGTGTATGTGTGTGTGCATCTTTGTGCTTCTCACCTTCATTCTCACATCATCTCACGTTCACGATCTTCATATCACTCCTACCTCTCCCACGGATTGACATTAAGGAGGTGAAGCTTCTTAACGTGGTTCTCACCATTGTGCTAGAGCAACACCAAATTTGGCGCCGTTGCCGGGGATCGAGTCTAGGACGAATGTGTGATGGTAAGAGTATAGCAAGAAGTGGCGTTGGAAGGTAAAAATTTCAGTTTGTTGTTGTTGTTTTTACTTAGTTTTTAGTGTTTTTCACCTTCCCCATACTCCATCTTCATCATCGCATCATCATCTCCATTTCCAAAAAAATCAGAAAATTCACCATATCCACCCATTCACCTCATTTCCCCTCATTTGTGCATGCGAGAGAGCGAGAGAGAGTTTTTGCGATTGTATGTGCTTGCATTTTCTTGAGTTTTCTTGCAGGTACAGGGCTTCAGAGCATCAGGAGAGCTTCCAAAAGGTAAAACATGTACTTTCTGTCAGAAATTTCCGAGTAGGGCGGACCATCGCGATGGTCTGCAACTTTCGGATTTTGAAGTAGGCGACCACACCACGAGGTAGGCGATCCCTGCGCATACACGGAACCATTTTTGCATTTCAAAAATTCGTTGTTTGGTGGACCATCGCGATTAGCTCGGACCATCGCGATTGTGTCGCACCATCGCGATAGGCTCACGCCATCGCGACAGCTCGGCCGGACCATCGCGACGGTTCGCTTTTTCGGACCATCGCGACGGTTCACTTGAGCCATCGCGACGGTCCACTTGGACCATCGCGATTGTTCAGCTGACCCCGGACCATCGCGATTGGCTCACGCCATCGCCACGATAGTGCCACGTGTCACGATAGACCATCGCGACGGTTCGTTTTTCAGACCATCGCGACAGCCCAAAAATCGGACCATCGCGATTGGCTCACGCCATCGCATCACGGACCATCGCGACGGTTCACATCGGACCATCGCGATTGTCCACCTTTGACCGTTGACCGCGCCATTGCGATTGTCCGCTTGATCACGCCATCGCAACGGTTCATTTTTCGGACCATCACGACGGTCCATTTCCACGCCATCGCGATCGTTCACATCGGGCCATCGCGACGGTTCACCTTTTCGCGCCATCGCGATTGTCCAAATCCCACGCCATCGCGACGGTTCGCTTGGACCATCGCGACGGTCCCAGACCATCGCGATTGTGCACCCCCATCGCAAATTTTGGGCTCCAATTTTTGACCAAATTTGAGGGTATTTTTGAGAAATTTTTGGACCATTAGACTCATAGGAGACCCCTTAGCCTATATTTGAAGAAAAACTTGATTGTCAGTTTTTACCCCCCAGGGCCTGAACGCGTATAACTTTTTCTTCCGAAGTCCGTTTTTTGAGCTTAATAGCTCGTTAGAAAGCTCGTGACGAGTACTACGTGACCTCAACTGTTTTTATCATAAAGGATACGTCTATTTTTGGATAAGCTAATTTGAGGTTTGCTTAGTTGGGGACTAGGAAGCCAGGGGGCAAGTATTGAAAATTTGGGCAAAAAGGGAAGGGACTTAAAAAGGTGTATATGCTCAAGTCTGTGATCATCCAATTGTGAATTGGTCTAATATTGGAATTGTCCAGGTCTAGCAAAGGCAATCAAAGGCAAGCAAGCAAGGCAGTGAAGACAGCAGAGCTTGGGAAGCACGGCTTCTTGGGCAACAGGGCATCAGAGCAACAGAAAAGCCGACTCGAGGTTGGAAGATTACTCAACCCCCTCAGTCAATTATTAGCTTAGGCTAAACGGTAGTTGTGGATTAAAGACGATAGGAACGCCTCAAGTTCAAGATACTTAATTCTTTCAAGTTTAAGACTTAAAGTAAAGGTGTGTGTGACGCGAAAAAAAAAAAAAAAAACCTAAAGAAAAGAACCTAAGTCTGACGGAACGAGAACTCAAAATCATAACGAAAGTCGAATTCCTGACGCATAAATTAAGACAAGAATCCAGAGAAAATTAAAAAGAATCAAGAGAATAATAACAAAGGACCATTGACGATCTAAGTGTGTAATTGAGTGAGCAAGGAAGGAAATTAATGAACCTTAGATCGGGCAAACATATAGGTAAGTCGGACCGACGAAGCCTTCGATCATCAGAGGCTAGTGTGAGAACTACCGCTCGATCTTGGGCTCAGCAGTTGAATAGTAGTTATCCTTACGAGTTGAGCTCAGAATCAAGTGAATCAGAAATGGCATTTAGCGCAGACAAACCAGAAGGAGGGTCTCATGTAGCATACCTAGAAAAACCCGAAGGACCCTATAGAACGCAACTAGAGTTTCTCCGAACCAACCGATTAGGTGCTCGCATCTATGAGGATGGTTTGCAAAGGCAAGTGGTGCAACTGCACAACCCGGATCAACCGATTGGATTGGAAAGACCAGTGGTGAAATTTGAGAGAGACGCTTACATAGACAAAGAAGGAACCATGTACATCCTAAGTACGCAGCCAAACGATACTAATGAGTTTGGCACAATCCAATTAGAGACGGAAGCGAAATTTCAAGGGAAAGAACCGTTAGAAGAACCCAGAACACCGAGAGGGAAATCCGTATTAACAAGAGTACTCATCCCAGAGTGGATCCCTCAAGATAACAGAAGCACCGAGTTGTTTGTAAATAAAGAGACGGATGAAGCCTTTTGGAGATACAGAAAGGAAAACCCTGGTGAGGTAGGCATCATTACAATTTATGAATTCAAGGACCCAGATACACCTGGAAAGGTTGTATACCTGGATGAGACTTCAGAAAGAGTCTTCGTGGTGCCTGAGCGCGCTAAAAGCACATACACATGGAGAGGTGAATTGATATTCCCTCCATCCAGAACAAACATGAATGCAAATCAACAAGGGGCAAGAACCTCCTCAGCCCATGGACATCAAAGAGAAGGAAATAAAGAGAGACCGGAAGTAAGCTTTAATCACCCCATAGGGAGAGATAGAACAACCACGAACACTAATAGGACGGATAGACAAAGAGAACATGGAATACCAGGTGGTAGAGATGATTTTCCTCTACCTAGACCACGCGAACACGCAAGAGTATTGAGACCCACTCAATTAGTAAAATCAAAGAAGAATTACTTTGATGGGACAGGAGATCCCTATGACCATGTCGCAGAATTCAAGCAAGTACTAAGAGCAGAACAAGTCGAGGACATGTTCACGCAATACAATGCATTTGGACTAACGTTAAAGAATACCGCTTTAACTTGGTTCCAACCTTTGCAACAAAGGCAATTCAGAGACATCCATCACTTTTTAGAGTCATTCATCACTGAATTCTCTAAAAGTGGGATCAGACACGACACGTCTTCGTTGATTCATAGCTTTAAACAAACTCCTCAAGAAACAGTAAGACTGGCAGGACGTAGGTTCAGACAATATGTCGAACGATGTCCAATGCAAGAGCTACCCTCACAAGCCAAACAAGTATCACTGTTCCTAGATGGCTTGTTGAGCGCTAAACTACGCTCCTATGTGTACCTAAAGGAACCCAGAACGCTAGAGGAGTGTGTAAGAATATGTATAGACATCGAGGACAACCTAGGTGACGAGTTAGAACTCTCAAAAGTCTATAAAAACTCAGATTGTTCTTCTCTAGCCTCCACAAAATTGTCTACTTCGATAGAGGACCTAGCAGAAAAAGTGGCCCAAAAACTAGGAGTTTCTAGTAAACAGGTGCCCAAGCTACCAACGAATGTACGTTGTTACACTTGTGGTGGAAATCATTTGGCAAATGTGTGCCCCAATGCACCTCAACCTCATGTCAACCCTAGTGGCCAATATTGCACAATTGAGAGAAGATACACGAATCATACAGCTCAGGACTGCCCATACAACAAACAAACTGTGAGACAGAACTACCCGCAAGCATACCAGCAGCCAGGTAGGTATCAAGGCCAATACAATGCTCAGCCTTATTACTATAGGCCTCCCCAGAACTACCCTTACCAGGCTCAACAGAGACTTCAACCGGTCTTAGCTCAGCAGCCACCCCCACCAGCGAATGTCATCTCGGTCAAATACGCTGCTGCAGAAGAGAACCTAAGTAGGGCCTTAGTGCCTTCTTCACCCCTGATCACCGAAAGTGACCCGAACTCAAACAGTTTTGACTCTACTCATGTAACTAGTCTACCCGCTTATTACACGGAGTCACCAGAACATATGGAGACTTATCATTATGATAGTCCACCAATGGAACCTAGTTGGGAGCCAGATTATGCTAATGTAATGTACACAAACCCAAACCCACGGCCCCAACTGAGACAACAGAGACCACAGGGCCCTAGAGGACCATGCTTTAGGTGCCAAGGAGATCACTTCATAAAGGATTGTCCACATCCCCCAATAGCAAGGCAATCACCGTACTATAACATACAAGGCTTTTGTGCCGATTGTGGCAAAGAGCACATAATCAAAGATTGTCCTAAGAACCCAGTCAACGCTTCGAATGTGACACCGATCAACGTGATAGGTATTGTAAACAACGCAGATGGATCCAACCCTACATACGTGCCTATCCAAGCGATAACCAGAGCCCAGGTGCTCTTACAAAACCAACAGCTTAATCAAGAGAAAGTAGCCGGAACTAGTGAAGTTGCAGAATGGAGTAGTAAAAAGACGAAATCTTGGAAAGATTCTAGAGAAAGAATAAAGAGAAAATGGAGTAAAAAGATAAATGAGTTGGAAGGAAGTTTGAAGGAATCTAGAGCCAAAATACAAGAATTGGCCTCACAAGAATTAAATCAAGAAAACCCAGCTCAGAAATCAGGATCAGTTTTAGCGGAACCCATACCGGAAGATCTAGACATGATGTTTCGTGCATATCAGGCTAGAATAAAAGAGGGACCTCAAGTCACGGAAATGAGTAAAAACTACCCTCGAGCTGATCTAGAAATTGAGAGAACTAAACTGTGCATGAAAATGGTAGAGTTAGCACAAGCCTTGTTCGAAGCCTCTAGATATCTTAATTGGAATAACATGGCAAAACCGGAACTACACTTTCAAGGACTAATGGAGAGGCTAGAGCACTTGATAGAAAGCAAAGAGAAAAAGGATCAGCATAGGAACCCTATTGTCCCAGAGACACAGGAAAGGAATGCACCATCCCTGTCTCAAGTACCCAATACAGAAAGTCAAGACAATTTGTCTTCCATACATAGGTACTCACATGAATTTTTGAGAGAAATACAAGAAGAGAAATGGAGAAAAGAACAAGGAACTCATCCTCCTATTCAAGAAATAGACGATTTGCAGGAACAATTTCCCCAAGACATCCCCTCTATATATGATGAGGTAGAGGTGGAACAACTGAGTGAACCCACAGGATTTGAATCTAATTCTTTACAAGAATTACCTCAGTTCACAGGACCTTGGGAAGCAAAGTCTATTAGTATGAGAGCACCCACGATAATAGTGAGGAAGGAAGAATCAGTGATCCCTAGGAACACGGAAGTGATCAAGAACACGAAAGTACAATGTAATCTCACTTTGGAGGAATTGTTAAAGGTAAAACCAGAATTGTGGAAGCATGTAGCAAATCAATTCCCTGAGCTAGCCACCACACCCTCTCAGATAGGGTCACATAAGAAGGTACCAGAGATACCTGTGGAAAAGATTGGAGACGTAAGCAAAGGAGAGGAAGGTAACACATATCTTCCAATAACCCATCAGGGCTACACCACGAAAGCCATCTTAGATTCAGGAGCCGGAGTAGCCATCGCTACTACCGCTTTATGGAAACGTTGGGGTAAGCCAGCCCTCAGACCCACCAGGATGAAGCTACAAATGGCTGATGGACACATAGAAAAACCATTAGGCTTACTAGAAGGCATATCTCTCAACACTTGTGGTGTAGAATTTGAGCATACCTTTTCCATTTGTGACTTTGCAAAAAATCGTGCGTATGAGATGATATTGGGACGACCATTCATGCGTCAGTTACAAATTGTACAAGATTGGGGAACTAATTCTTTGTACTTGCAACATTTAGGAGTGACTACCAAAGTCAACCTTAAAGACTATTCAGACAGAGATGTACCCCCAATACAATGGAATACCATCCATAAGACACCAGTAGAGACGGAATCTGTGCACTCATTAGAATCAGATCCTTCTTGGTTGCATGAGGATACCCACTTATGGATGTGTAAAGTAGCCAAACAAGAGGAAGAACGATTAGAAGCAAGGACCTTAGGTGCAGAACAACATCCACGAACCCTTCAAGATCCAGCATATGCACCTGTAGTATTCCCAGATGAAGAGTTTGAACCCCATGGTTGGGCAGAAATCCTAGCAACCATGGATGTAGCCATCAATGAAGAACAATGGACACCCCACTGTGACGAGGATGGCTATGACATTTCAGTTTTCATGATAGAGCCAATCATGGGCGATGCAATTTTAGAAGAGTGTGAACCTAACACTGATGCATTTGAGGACGCAAGCGATTTTGATTTAGAATCAATTATCATGGACCCACCCTTTGCATCAGAGGAAGAATATTTCTACGAAGTAGAGACTCACCCTCAGAGACACGAGGAGATTACGAATGAAGTGAGATTAGCCACGGAAGTGACTACCAAGAGTGAGAGCAAGAAAAGGAAGAAGAAAGAAACCATGTCAGAAAAAGAAGAATCTTTATTTGAAGTACCCGAGAATTTCAAGAAATATGAAATTGAAGATAGAAGAATCATGGTACGAATGCCTAATAGAAAAGCGAATGATGGACAAGTATATGATAACCGAGAGAAAACCAAGAAAGTAATAGTTGCCATAGAAGGAGAAGAAGAAAAATGCACATACATAGGGCATGATTTGACGACTGAAGAAGAAGAAGAGTTAGTTGCCCTACTGCGCGAATATAGAGATGTTTTTGCTTGGAGTTATAAAGATTTGAAAGGAGTAGATCCAGATATATGTTCTCATAGAATCCCTATGACTCCAGATGCAAAACCGACAAAACAGAAACCTTACACGTATAATGATAACTACGCTGTGAAGATTAAAGAGGAGATAGATCGCTTGATAGAAGCAGGATTCATTTACGAAATTGAGCACACCGAATGGGTATCCCCCATTGTGGTTGTGCCCAAGAAGAATGGAAAATTGCGTGTGTGTATTAACCTTAAAAAAGTTAATGCCGCCACGATTAGAGATAGTTATCCTCTTCTTATCACGGAACACCTATTGGAAAGAGTTGCGGGCAAGGAAGTTTACAACTTTCTTGATGGTTTTTCAGGCTATAATCAAGTAGCCATTGCTCCAGAGGACCAACACAAGACGGCTTTTGCCACAGAATGGGGCATATTTGCATTTCGTGTAATGCCATTCGGCTTAACAAATGCACCCGCCACTTTCCAGCGACTCATGTGCCATGTTTTCAAGGAATTCTTACGCAAGAGCTTGGAAGTTTACGTCGATGACTTATGTGCACATTCAAATGTAAGACAGACACATATCCCAGAGTTAAGACAAATATTTGACAAATGTCGAGAATATCAGGTTTGTTTGAACCCAGAAAAATGCGTTTTCATGGTCAGACAAGGCAGAATTCTAGGACACATTGTGTCAAAAAATGGAATCTCTACGGATGAGGAAAAAGTGAAGGTAATTGCAGATTTACCTAGACCAACTAATATGAAAGAGGTACAGGCATTTATGGGCCATTGTGGTTATTATAGGAGATTCATACACATGTATGCAATCATAGCCAAGCCTTTGTACTCTCTTTTGACCAATTTTGAGTGGGCAGATGAATGTGAAAATTCATTCAATGAACTTAAACGACGCTTGTGCTCAGCACCTATATTGACTACCCCAGATTGGAGTAAGCCATTCCATGTACATGTGGATGCATCCAATTATGCCATAGGATGCGTGTTAGCACAACCCACGAAGGAAGGTAACATAGATCTCCCCATAGCTTACGCTAGCAGACAACTGAACGCAGCAGAAAGAAATTACACCATGACGGAACGAGAAGGATTAGGGATGATCTATGCGGTAAAGAAATTTAGGCACTACTTGTTGGCCAACAAGTTCAAGTTCTTTACAGATCATCAAGCCCTATTATATTTAGTCAACAAACCATGTAACACAGGATGATTGATACGTTGGTTTCTATTACTCATGGAGTACGATTTTGAAGTGGTAGTCAGGAAAGGAAAGACACATCTTAGAGCTGACCACCTTTCAAGATTAACCTCAGGAGAAGCCCCTCAAGGAGTAGCGGATGATCTACCAGATGCATACTTGTTTAACCTTGAGATAGCACCAGAATGGGCTAAGTCGATAGTCCCTATTCTGACATACGGACCCAAGAATCCTAGGATAAAGATCAAGGAAGGAGAGATTACCAAGTCTCAGAGATATCAAATACTGGCAGGAAGCATATACAAACAAGGTAATCAAAAGATTCTTGCTTGTTGCGTAGATGAATCAGAACATGCGAATTGGTTGAAATTAGCACACATAGGTGCACTAAAGCAACATCATTCAAAACATCGAACATTACAGACTCTGCATAGATTAGGAGTATATTGGCCTACGATGGAAGCAGATGTCTACAAGTTGTGTAAGGAATGCCATGTTTGCTGTGAAAGACCACCGGTAGAGCATGCTACACTATATCACGTGTCTCTCACACCAGACTGGAGTGAACCTTTAGTGACATACTTGAGGACGAACACATTCCCTCAAGGCATGACCTTAGCTCGACAACGCAGTCTAGAGCAGGAAGCTCAAGACTACTCACTTATTGGCGATAATCTATACAAAAGAGGACGAGATGGATATCTAAGACAATGTGTTCATGAGAGCGATTATCTTAGCATACTAGAGACTGCACACCAAGGTGTAGCAGGAGGTCATTTTGGACCAGATAGGATAATCAAAGCCATTCTCTTTGCAGGATTATGGTGGCCCACTCTTCACATGGATGCTCATACCTATGTAAAGAGATGTGATGTGTGCCAAAGAACTCAGTTTCCTACTCGCAGAGATGAAATGCCATTGAAACCCATGATGGGCGGACGTGCATTTTCTAAGTGGGGTATAGACTTTGTAGGACCCATTAACCCCCCTGCAAAAGGTACACATGCGGAATACATTATTGTTGCCACAGATTATCTAACCAAATGGGTAGAGGCAAAAGCCACAAGAAAGAATGATGCTCACACGACCGCAAAATTCTTATTTGAAAATGTCTTTACAAGATATGGACTGCCTATAGAGTTAGTGAGCGATCGAGGCACTCACTTTCTAAACCAAGTCATTGAATATTTGTTACAGGATTTTATGGTGATTCACAAGAAATCTGCACCATATCATCCTCAGGCCAATGGTCAGGCTGAAAGCACTAACAAGATACTTTGTAACGTACTGACGAAACTCGTGAACAACAAACGTTCAGATTGGGACAAACAGTTACACCACGCTGTTTGGGCATATAGAGTGGCCTACAAGACCGTACTCAATGCAACTCCCTTTCAGATGGTTTTTGGTCAGAATGCAGTGCTTCCCTTGGACTTCTTGATACCGACCCTTAAGGATGCACAAGAACATCAGTGGACCGGCCATGAATTAACAGCAAGAATAATGGACTTGGAACGATTAGGAGAAACCAGGCTCAAAGCAGCAGCAGGAATATACGCAGCAAAGAAGCAACAGAAAGCATATTTTGATGCACATGTGAAAGATAAAGGCCTAAAAGAAGGAGATTTAGTTCTAGTGTATACGCTGAAACAGCACGCACGGAAGTTAGAAAAGCGAGGTTATGGACCTATGATCATTAAC
Organism: Ceratopteris richardii; assembly: GCA_020310875.1. Lineage (NCBI taxonomy): Eukaryota > Viridiplantae > Streptophyta > Polypodiopsida > Polypodiales > Pteridaceae > Ceratopteris > Ceratopteris richardii. Next base: position 34,436,271 of record CM035429.1, on the reverse strand, counting down.
AGACTTTCGACTAGTGGAGCAGTATAGTTAGCCACCCTAGAAGGAGATATAATGCCCAATTACATTAGTGGCTGTAGAGTCAGGTTATATCAAGAACCTCTTACTGAGGATATGCTTAGACGACTAACGTTGGCAAAGAAGCGTAAGGAGGAAGAAAATAGAATACGAGCAAAAGCTCAGGCAGAAGCCATAGAACGCATTAAGCGCATGAAGCTAAGAAGACAAGGACTAGGGAGAGAACATTATAACCATCTGGAAACTTCACCCAGATATCCCATGGCCATGTGTCAAGTAAGGTCAACCACTCATCCTAGCATAGTGGACAGGAGACCATTCATTACAGTTAGGCTAGAGCACGGCAACCCTTGCCAAGAACTCAGGGCTCTAATTGACTCAGGTGCTGCGACTAGTGCGATTAGATGGTCCCACTATAAGGATTCAGGAATAGAAATGCGGCCAATTGAGGCATACCTCATAGGCTTAGGAGGCATGGAAACCCCTTGCATGGGTGAGGTGGACCTTCCTATCCTCATTAAGGATTTGACCATGACAGCCAAGCTACTAGTGTGCCATGATGACGACCTGATAGAACCCCTAATCCTTGGCCAAGATTGGCTATACGATCACTCAGTGGACCTAAATCTTAGACAAGGCTCCTTACAGATTGGAACCTTAGAGCAGAAGCGAGTGATACCGCTTGACTTCCCTAACGGCATTCCGCTTGACAGTTGTGACCCTAGACCCTATGAAACGCATGCGACGGAAGACCAGAAGATCTTTGATCGGCTCAATCACGCTACGTCTACACCAACCCACTCGGGCTTGGCTATGGACAAATGTCAATCAGAAGGACGACAGGAGATCTTCCCTGGGACTTCCTGCAAACTAGAAGAGACAGTTACCCAACCACAAGGGCAGATGGACACAATCAGTGGTCAGGTGGGTTGCATCAGCGGCCAAATGAGCACGACACCCTGCGGTGCTCATCCTTCCAAACTTGTTGCGGACTGGCCTAGATTAAAGTTAAATAAGGCATCACTTCCTAATGGGCAGGTCACGCAAGTGTTGGATCTCCCTTCTTTTCCAAAGCAGAGTGTCCATCCGACCTCTCAACCCCAGCAACAACAGAGTCAACCACGACAAAGGAACCCAGACCGACCGCAGTATCGGAGGAAACAACACGGAAAGCAGTTTAGGCCACCGAAAGGAAGCGGCACCAGACAAATATGGGTGCCAAAAGGACAAAAAGCACCGAAGAACTCCAACCAGGCAGAGATCGACAAGAAAAAGGCAGAACAGAAACAGAATCAGCATCCACCGTCCCCTCGACCTCCTTCTACAAGTCCGAGCATTCGACAAATTTGGATCGCCAAGAAATACCTTACCCATAGACCCACACCCACGCAGATTTGGGTACCCAAACCATGTATCGTAGCTCAACCCATAAGCCATGTAATATATAACCCCCATAACTCATTTCATCCCTCGATACCACCACACGCGACACCACCCTTTGCCCCTCAGCAGAAACCCTCCACCCACTCCAAGATCCTTAGGAAATGGATACCGAAACGTGTCCAACCGTCTCCCCCTAACCCCATGTCTGATAAAACTACCCCCCCGACTAACATACAACCTTGTACTAAATCACTAACCTTTAAACCTTGTATAAATTCACCCACCATCATCACACATCACTCGTAATCTCATCTCACCAAGAAATGTATGCATGATCTGAGACATGTAGGTGTCTAGAGATCTGCACTAGTGCTGCAAGAAACATTGCATCCATCACGTCACAGCACTTGGCTACACGGGTTACGCATCAGTTATGGAAAGGGATTGCGGTCTCACTTTAATGGGATCATAATTAATTTCCATGCTAATGTGTTAATCGTTTGTAGCAGATCTTTCTCACTAGCGCACCAATCACCATGCAAACCGACGAAGGAACATCAGGAGCAGGCCCCAGTGTAGCGGCTGTGCCCCTCAACGTGTTACGAGCAGAGTCCCACCCGACTGCTCCACCGCCGGAATTTCAGGGATTTCCAGGGCCCATGCCTATCGACAACCCACCCATGGGCTACACCGAAAAGATACACAGGAACTCTCATTGGTTTCAGGGACTTGCCGGACCCCTTGCGGACGCGGACTTTATATTTGAATCCTCTTTGACATTTGATGACCGCACGTGGGGAAAATACCAGTTTTTCTCCAGAGAGTTCGAAGCCCTACAGAGCACCCAGGATTTAACTCATGTTTGGGCCAGAGCAGGCTTCACAGAGTATTTCAGTGATCCTCTACCCAAACCGGATTTTTACAGGTGCTATTACTTAATCACTACCTTGCTGGCATCAGAGAATAAGGACATCCCACGAACCTTCATATTGCCTACTCTAGTGGATGATCCACCTTACAAAAGGTTTTACCTATCTAAGGATTTAATCATAGCAGCCATCAAGATTCATGGCACCCACACACCCACAGATCGAGAGAGATTAATTCCAGAACCGATGAAACGTGGGGATGTCACGAAGTGGGAGGATATTTCGGCAATTACACCTGAGCTGTCGAAGCCACTAAGGATATGCATGCAACATTTCGCATTTCCAGCTCAGGACAGATTTACCATGCCCCATAAACGAATCTGGTTCGGATTGTATTTGGCATGCACGGGACCTCAAACTGTTGATCTGGCAAGTTGGATCATAGATCAAATGTATCTGGCACAGCATAGATGGGAGCGCAAGAAAGTACTTAATGGATGTTGTGCACTCACTAGAATTGTGTATATGTGCTTAGCTTATGACTTGCCCATCGAGCGTGCATTAACAGGAGAAGAACTGAAGGCATTCAAAGGAACAATGAAGAAAGCCAGAAAGCCCAGTAGAACACGGGCAGGCAAGCGCATGCGAGGCACCATTCCTTGCCTTCAAGTGCCAGAGTCGCCATCACCACAACCCTCTTCAGAGCGACCACAGACAGAAGCTGCTCCCACAGTACAACCTATTCGCATCAGGTTGTCCAGACCAGTGGTTACGGAGGGCACCACTAGTACCGCTGCACCTCAGGCAGCTGCCACCACAGAACCCACCACCACAACAGCAGAAGCTCCCACCACTATTGGTGCGGAAGCTTTTTCTTTTCCAATACCACATATGGAGGCAGACCCTATAAACACAACATTTGATTTTGAGATGCCTGATGCATTCTCAAACAAATTCCAGTATTCAGAAGCACAGTTGTTCTCCCACGAATATGAACGTCCCAGCTACCCTACCACACCGCGAGATCTGCCACAGGGACAAGCTATGTTGAGCTCTGAAGAAGAAAGAACCGAAACAGACGACGATGAAGGCGACGATGAAGCCAGCCAGGGCTCACATGACGGACAGACAGACGACCAAGGCCAACAAACCGAAGCACACGGCGACACCAGCACATATGAAGATGAGACTTTCGAAGCCGCAGCGTACACACTGGCCATCAAGAAATTATATCGTACGATGGAGAAAGTCTGGGCACGGAAGAAGCTAACTGAAGAGGAGAGCCAGGCATTAATTGAACAGGAACTCATCTCCGGAGGATTCGAAGACGCATACATCAAAGGGTTCAGAGAATTAGTTAAATCGGTCGGCTCCAATGAAGCACTCAGGTACTTACAAAGAAAACAACTACCACAGTTTGACCCCCGCCGAGTACGACTACTTTCAAAGCCCGGAGAGTATATTCGCGTACCAACAGGAGCGCAGTCTTCAGCACAAGCCAGGGAGGCACGCCTCGTCTCCGAAAGTTCATTGACCGCAGAACCCATCCTTGTAGACTCCCCACCACGTACTACCGTTGTACATACCACCACTATCCTCGAAATAACATCCACACCTTCTACTCCTCTCTCACCTCATCTTTCACCAACCCATCCTGTATCCCCCGCACACCCACCTGCTCCCCCCACATCCACACTAGTCCAAGGCAGCATAGCCACACCCTTCGCCTTACCCATTCATACCACCATGCCCACACCTAACCCTCCGCATCCATATGTTAACCCCTTCACCCCTTCATCCTTCCCAGCGTTTCCCCCACCTCTAAGAACCCCATTCCCCTTTCTAACCCCACTAACCTTCTCACCAGTCTCACCTCCCCAACCTACCATAACCCCTATTTCCCCGTTTCACCAAGCTGCTCCAACCATCCCCCCTGTAAACTACTCTACATTTGTAAATCTCGTATTCACACCTACACAACCACCCACAATCACACCACTTTTCACAGTCACAACACTAAACACGTCCAGTGACATGGACATCTCACCACCCACGGCACCACCACTCACTTCACTCCCGGCACAAACATTTTTAGACACATCACAATTTTCCACGATCACCACTGCATCCACCGTCCCAACCCCATTTCCCATTCCCGCTGCATCCACCTCCACTGCATCCTCATTTAGTACTTCATTACTACTATCGCCCACCATAGACACCGCATTTCAACACATGATCACATGCATGACACAAGTCCGCGATGAGTTTGCATCACTTGGCACCAACTATCAACAGCTGCAGAAAACGACGAATGAACTACAAACGCAGCTTAATTCGTTATCAATTGAGAACGCCTCACTGAACAGCCGATACCAAGATTTACGAGAGGCCTATCACAAATTAGAACTAGAAAGTGAGGAGAAAACAAAAGAGGCCACCGCGGATTTGGACAACCTACTTCGAGCCCAGACCGTCCGCAATGCAACGCTCACTAGAAATATGGGCTTACTAAGAAGACACTTAGCCGCAGCAAAAGAGGAGAACCAGAGACTCCAAGAGCAGAATAGAGAGAACTTGGAAGCGGCACTGGACCACCCAGAACAACCCTTAAGTCCTAGCAAATTCAAAGCTATCCCATCCGAATCGATGCGGATGTTGCTAGATGATCATGTGCGATTGCTCGAGGACTATGATCATATGAACGAAGAGCATCAAAAGTTAAAGGAAGATCACAAGCTGCTACAGCTCAGAGAACCGGCAACACAACAAGTACACGTAGCAGCAGAATTACCAGCACCTGTGGACCCTGCCCCTGAAATTTTAGAGGAACTCAACGCACTCCGGGCCCAGGTAACAAATCTTGAATCTAGAATTGGAGTCTAGGAAGCACCACCAAGGCCAGACTCCCCACCTGAGCTACCAGCTGAGGAAGAAACCGTCACTATCCCGGTGGAGGAGACATTCGAAGAGGCATATGAACCGATACCCATCCCAGGCGGACGTGTCACGGCCGAAGGCCAGATGACCTATGAATTACCTACCCCCGCGTGGATGAAGACAGTTGAAGAACTCGGAACGACACACTCGGCCAGAGTAGAGGCACAACTACATGCCATGGCCATGATTGAAGAGAGAATTTTACAGTCACCATTCTTTGCTCATTTGGCCCCGCGACGATACATATCTAGGCATGAGCTCCATTATAAACCGTACTTCATGTTAATGGCTGAATACCAGTTAGCCATAGAGAAAGAAACAGGTATGAAACCAACGCATGCCACTCAATTCGAGCCGGAGGACTTGCCACCAAGGGCGCAGAGAGGTGAAATCCTTCAACCAGACTGGCGCAAAGATTTATTGCAAAATTATCCAGAGATGATGAGCACGTGGGTAAAAGCGCCGTTGCAATTAAAATTTAATCCGTGCTGGGGACCAGTACCACGACGCCGCTCTTGGACTGCATTTGCTATTAAGGTACAAAACAATAAGCAGTGCCAAGACTGGTTGAACTATCCCTACTTCAAGCCACCAATCGAGTTACCCACAGTAGGCTACATGATGGCGACGATCCGCCACTGGCTCCCTAGGTTAAAGCACATGGATGATATTGCCGCGCACATGACTGTCAAAATCTTTGACATGATGCAGATGATCTTTAAAGTCTTCCGACGCATCAAGGCTCCCCATGTAAACACCCCGGGCTTCGAGCATGGCAACTTTGATTTAGTCTATGATATGAGCACAACGCCATCGCTACGGGTGTGTTATGCCTGGCACTGCAGGATCAAATACCTACCGGCATGCTACAAGCAGACATTCGAAGAAATGTTCACCACCGGCTTTTGGGAGTACCATTCAGAGGTATTTATAAGCAGGCCCACACACTTATTGCAATTATTCGCCTGTGAACGAATGGTGTACTCCACACATTATCAGCTCCCACCACCAGACGAGCCACAACCTATCGACTGGGAGAAACTCGAGGCTGATCTAGCCCGAGGCATTCGTATATCAGAGCACACCCTCGCTCAAGACCTCCTACAGAACTACATCCGGCAAACCTCACAAGGAGCAGGGAGCCAGGCGGATCAATTTTTCAAACAAATATATTTCTTATTAATTCTCCAAACATTCAACAGTGATTGTTATCACTAATTGTAACATATGTATTATAGAAAACCCCATTTTGTAATCCATAGCTCCATTTTGTGCAAGCCGAGGAGTCCTCGAGCTTGAGGAGCTTAGGTAGAATGCACGTACCAATTTTCATTATTTTTAGATACTGTTTACCCTTCCAAATAGCCTCTAGGACCTATTTTTTAACTAGGCCGGTCACTAGATGTGAAACCGGTCAAAACTAGTCTAGAAACTATAAAAAGAGCTAGAGAGCTCATTTTTGAGGTTGGTTCATTTTGGTTAGTGTGAGCTTAGAGCTAGTTTGAGCTTGTAAGAGTATTCTTGAGTAATAGAACTAATTTCCCACCTTCCATTGTGTCTTGCTTGTCTCTTCATTGTGTGTGTGTATGTGTGTGTGCATCTTTGTGCTTCTCACCTTCATTCTCACATCATCTCACGTTCACGATCTTCATATCACTCCTACCTCTCCCACGGATTGACATTAAGGAGGTGAAGCTTCTTAACGTGGTTCTCACCATTGTGCTAGAGCAACAGTAGGTTTGTTGAGGCCTAGCATACTGCTGAGGTGGGTACTGGTTCTGGTATCTTCCTTGTTGTGGGTATGGCTGTGGGTACGTCTGCCTAACAGTTTGCTTATTGTAGGGGCAATCTTGCGCGGTGTGATTGGTGTACCTTCGTTCTATAGTGCACTACTGGCTACTAGGATTAACTTGGGGTTGAGCCATAATGGGACATACATTCGCCATGTGGTCGCCACCACAAGTATAGCACCTTTTCACAGGGGCAAACCTTGGGATTTGTTTGTTAGTGACACCTAATTTCTGAGCTACTTTCTCTACAAGTTCCTCAATTGATGTGGATTGCGTGGAAGAGAGGTTAGAGGCACTATCTAAATCTTTGTATATCTTGGAAAGCTCTAACTCCTCCCCTAGGTTATCCTCGATGTCAATGCACATGCGCACACACTCTTCTATGGTCCTAGGGTCCTTCAAGTACACATAAGATCTCAATTTAGTACTTAGCAATCCATCCAGGAATAAAGCCACTTGCTTAGCTGGTGTGGGTAGCTCCGAAACAGGGCATCTTTCTAAGTATTGCCTAAATCTTCTTCCTGCAAGTCTCACGGTTTCTTGAGGGGTTTGCTTGAAGCTGTGAATCAGCGAGGAGGTATTATGCCTTATGCCACTGTTAGAGAATTCAATAATGAAAGCCTCTAGGAGTTGGTCTATGCTCCTGAACTGCCTCTCATTTAGTGGCTGAAACCATGTCAGGGCAGTGTTCCTAAGGGTCAGACCAAAGGCATTGTACTGCGTGAATAGATCCTCCACTTGTTCAGCTCTCAAGACTTGCCTAAACTCAGCCACATGATCGTATGGATCTCCAGTGCCATCGAAGTAGTTCTTCATGGACTTAACTAGCTGAGTCGGTCTCAAAGTCTTTGTGTGCTCTCTAGGTCGTGGTAGAGGGAACTCATCCGCATTTCTTTGATTCCTGTGAGCTCTAAGTATCTCAGGTTCTACTCTATTTGTTTTCGTCCTCATTCTTTCTCTGCCCACTGGGTTGGCAAAGCTTACTTCTGGTCTATCTCTACTTTTGTCTCTTTGCATTCCATGAGCTTGGGATGTTCCAGCTCCAGGGTGACCATAGGATACATTCGATCTTTGTTGGGGGAAAACGAATTCGCCCTTCCAAGTGTAAGCATGCCTATCATTTTCTGTCACCACAAAGATCCTCTCCGAAGCGTGATCAAAGTAGGTCACTCTACCTGGGCTATCAGGATCCTTAAACTCATATATCATGATTGTTCCTATATCAATTGGCCGATCAGGTTTGTACCTCCAAAAGGCTTCGTCAGTCTCTCGATTGAGAAGCAAATCTATGCTCTTATTATCCTGGGGAATCCACTCTGGTGTGATAATCCTAGTGAGAACCGATTTACCTCGAGGGGTTCTAGGTTCTGCACCCATGTTTCCTTGCTCCAGGTCACCTAAATGTACATCGGGGATCACATTTCCAAATTCGTCCATCCTATCTGGGTGACTGGTGACTACGTATATGGTTCCTTCTTTGTCCAAGTATGCTCCGTTTTCAAACTTGACATCTGGGTGCTCTAATCCAATGGATTGATCAGGATTCTTAATCTGTACCACAGATCTTCCTAGGCCGTCCTCATAGATGCTGGCACCTAATCGGTTGGTCGTAAGGTATTCCAACTGCGTTTTGTAAGGGCCTTCTACCCTGTGCAGGTATGGCACTCCTGAACTGCCTGTAGGTCTCTCTATACCTTGAGACATCTCTGATTCACTAGTCTCAGAGCTAGGGTAGTATGAGTGGTGACTCAACTGCTGGGCCCAAGACCTAGCAGTGTGGTTGACACTAGCCTCTGAAGACCTAAGGCTTTGTCTATCCCTTACTAGATGTCGTCCTGATCTAAGGTTCATATGCCTATCTAAGTAGCCCAATTTTTGCCTAGAGTACAACCTCGTTGCAGAGTCCTTTTGTACCAATTACTTAGTCCCCTTTTTATGTTGATTATCATGTTTATACTCTTTCTGATATCACGTCATTAGGAATACTTGAGTTTAATTTCGCACTTAAGTTTTGGTCGTTTCACGTTAGGTTCTTTTCCTTTAAGGTTGTCGTTCACACACAGAGGTTCTCTCTTGTCTTGAACTTGATTTCTTAGATAGTCTTTGATTTATCTCGTGCCTATCGTTGCCTGGAATTACTTCTAACACTACCCGCACTTAGCCTAAACTAAGAATTGACAGAGTGCGTTGCGGGTTTTCCAACCTTGAGTTCCTTTCCTTGTGTTGTTGCCCTGGTGTGCCCAGGACGCGCGTTCCCAAGCCTGCACTTACTCTTGCTTTGCGTACCCTTCGATGCTCCCAAAGGATCTGTAAAAGGCCCATTGTTAGCTCAAGACTTAAATTTAAAAGACAGAACCAATCACTTTCATTCATGTAACACTTCACCAATTTGCACTATGACTTTTGGACACAACTCTAGAGATCCCTGAATTTTGTTCCCCTTGGGTATGGTCAACTTAAAAATACCCTATCTAATATTCCTGATCTTAATTTAACCGTAACCAGTCGATGTTTTTGTTGTACTCCCCGCGAGCTTTCCAACAAAACAAAAATCATGGCAAACGGATTTCGTATGAGAAAGTTATGACCGTTCAGGGTTCTAGGGTTAAGACAGGGTTCAAACAGGATCACTGTGCAACAGGTTTTCCCCAAGTTGTTTTCCTAAGGCTTCCTTATGTGCTCTAGAGTAAAATGTTTATGCCCAAAATTAGCCAACTCTTCAATTAAAAAAACCCTAAAAAATTTGGCTAAAATTGGCTGTCAATCGCTATCGATAGAGCTGTCAATCGCGATGGACAGGGTTGTCAATCGCGATGGACAGAGTATCAATCGCGATGGACAGGGGTCAGTCAATCGCGATGGACAATCAATCAATCGCGATGGACAGGGGTCAGTCAATCGCGATGGACAGGAGTCGGTCGCGACGGACAGGCAATCAATCGCGATGGACAGGGGTCAGTCAATCGCGATGGACAGTCAATCAATCGCGATGGACAGTCAATCAATCGCGATGGACAGGGGTCAGTCAATCGCGATGGACAAGAGTCGGTCGCGACGGACAGGCAATCAATCGCGATGGACAGGGCTGTCAATCGCGATGGATAGAGCTGTCAATCGCGATGGACTGAAATTTTGCAAAATTATCAAAAATTTTTGTGGAAATGTGGTGTGCAGGGTCTCTAGTCCACTGTGGTGCACTGAGATTTACCAAAGGGTGAAAATTTCTATCAATCGCGATTGACAGGAGTCGGCAACTGCGAGACAGTTCTGCACATTTCCGTACCTGCGCGACGTGCTGGAGGGGATGATGCTGCTGAAACCTGCAAGAAACTCCAAAAGCATGCAGAAAATAGCACACAACAGTTCGCTCTCTCGCTCTCTCTCACAAGTGAAATGAGGGAAATGAGGTGGAGAAGGTGATATAATCAAAAAACTGAAATTTTCGCGATGATGGAAGTGGAGGAGGAAGATGGTGATGATGATGATGGTGATGATGGTGGTATGGTAAGAAAGAGAAAAATAGGAAAAGTAGAGAAATTACCTACAACGCCAACGTCTCCAATCTACGTCTTACCATCACACGCTCGTCCTCAAAGCTCGATCCCCGGCAACGGTGCCAAAATTTGGTGTAGCTCAGTGATGAGTAGCACCTCCTTTAATGTCAATCCGGGAAGATGTGAGGATGGTATGAAGACCTCGAGCAAGTGGAGGCACAAGTGCGTGAGTGAGAAGCACACAAACATGCACACACATACACACACACCCGCACACACGGCAAGACAAAGAGTGAGAAGCAATGGAGTTCTTAGATTACTTTCAAAAAGCTCTTACAAGTTCAATTCAATTACAATCTACCCTCAAAAATGAGCTCTCTAGCTCTTTTTATAGTTTTTGACTAGGTTTTGGCCCTGTCCAGACCTAGTGTCCGGCCTAGTTAAAAATTAGGTTCCAGGGCCAATTTGAGGGCTTAAACGGAGTCTAAAAAATACGAAAATTGATATGTAGGTACTTCTAAGGCTCCTCAAGCTCAAGGACTCCTTGGCTTGCACAAAATGGAGCTACAAAAATATGAAATGGTATTTACAATGATTGTTAGTGATAAGAATCACTGTTATAAAGATGTTGATTTGGAAAAATTTGAAGGGCCTATCTGCTAGATTTGCATCGACTGCTTCGTCTACTTACTCCTTCACCTCGCTCTGACTCTCTCCGCTGGCTTCCTTGTCTAGTCAGTCCTTGGGTGCCCATACTGCTCTCAACAGGAGCAGAGAGGAAAAGAAAGGGAGTCTCAGAAGAAGTCATTCTTGTAAAGAAGAGAAGAGTGGATCCTAGAAAGGTAGAATTGGAAGAGGTGGAAGCAACAAAGGAAGAGCATGAAGCTGCTCAAAAGGAGGTACAGTTTTCAAAGGAACCTCATCCACCTCAAATAAGTAAGGAACAATTGTATTCTTATCTGGCTCAAGGAAACAATAAAAGGGCAGTCTATGAAGCCCAGTATCAAAAGATGTTGGAAGATTATTCTTGCAAAGCAACTGATTGGATACAGGAAGAAGTGGAACACTATGAAGAGTTACATGACCAGATGATGGTTGCAGAAACTAAAGAAGTTTTTGTGAAAAAGGAGGTAGAATTGTTGCCTATTTCAAGGAATTACAAGGTCCTCCTGAAACTAGGACCACAGTAGTAGTGAAGAAGAAGGTTCATAAAAAACTAGTGCAGAAAAGGAAGCTGACAAAGAAAAATAAAGGAAAAGCAGTAGAACTTGTACAAAGGATGGAGTCAAGAAAATTGAAAGCAGAAGAAAAGAAGCAGGAGGAATCCATTGTTATAGAAGAACCAAGAATGGACAAATCAGGGATAGTTGGTTCTTCACAGTTCTCTTCAGATTCAAAAAGTGACATTGGAAATTTTTTGTTGAAAAGTTTGAATTTATCAGCACCTAACACACCAAATGTGACAGTACAAGCCTCTGAAAAAAATAAAACACCAGAAGATTTGAAATCACAAGGAAAACAGGTCCAAGAAGAAGCAGCAAAACAGGTTAGTCCTGGAGAAGAAAAGATGATACTAAAAGGAAAAGCAGTGATGATGGAAGAAGAGGTTGAAGCAAGAAAAGAGTTCGGTATTAGATTGGTGGACTCAGGGTTTAAAGAAGTATGGACAAAACCATCACATCAAACCTACTTCAAATTTAATGAGGAAAAGTTAGAAGCAGAAAAGGAAGCTCAGATATGCAGCTCAGTACACAAGAAAGAAGACAAAGATCAAATTGAGGAAACTGAGGAATTATTAGAAAAGATGAATTCCAAAGAGGTGAAAGAAGGGAATATAGAAAAAGAAATAAATCAAAGCATAGAAGATATACTTTATGATCTAAATCATAATGAGGAGTTCACAACCACAGAAGATCAGAAGGAAGAAGAAGACTTGGATCTTATGGATATAGATGAGCAAGAGGAAGGACAAAAGGAGCAGATAATCAATGATCATATAAAGCTCTCTGTGGAGATTGATTCAACCTTAACTCAAGATAATAAAATATAGGAAAAGGAAGAATAGGTCATTGAAGAGAAACAACAGGTAATGGAGAAGAAGAAGGCAAAAAAGTTGGAACTAGTTAAAGAAATATCAAATCATGAGAAGGAAGAGGATCAGACACTGGAGTATGAGGAAGATGTTGCAGATAAAGAAGAAATGGAAGCAGAAAAGGGCTATGAAGAACAAAAGGACCAGGTCATAGAATATGAGGAAGCATATGAAGAAGAATATGAAGAAGAGAATGATTGCAAAGAGGAAAAGTGGATAGAAGTAAAACAAATGGAATTAGAAGCTGGGTTAGAAAGGAAACCCAAGGATATAAGGTCTTCTTGTAAAGTAATCATGAGCAATATAGAGCAGTTCAGACCATCAAGTAGAAACATGATAATATCAGGAATGGTGGCTGAATCGGAGTTTGTGAAAGGCAGTAGAATCATTAATGAGCAAAAGAAAGAAAAGGAGCATATAAAGGAACAGTTGAAGATTGTTCAAGAAAGAAATGAGGATTTGACCAACCGAATAATTTCATTGGAAGAATTGGAGGTTCAACAACAAAATAAAATTCAATTTCTTGAAGAGAAATGTGCAAAGCAAATAGAGCATAGCAGCAAAATAGAAATGGAGATGAAAAAAATGGACTGAAGATACAGAACACTCCAAAGCTCATACCAAATTATGGTCAAAGCAAATGAAGAAATAAAAAGGTTATTAATGGAAGAAGGCCAATTAAAAGAAGAGAGCAAGATTGTACAGGTGACACAAGATGAGAGGGAAGAACTTGAATAAAGAAATTGTAAGACTACAAGTAGAGCTGAAGGAAGCTAAGGAGTTGGAAAAGCAAGCTAGTATACATGCTGCCAATTCAATGAGAGGCTATAATAAACTACATTTGGATATAACAAAAGAGAGGAATGATTGGCACTTCAGTATAAAAAAAGAAAGAAGTGAGTGGAAATTAGAAAGAGAGTTGTGGACATCTCAGAATAGAAGCTTAATGTTGATGGTGGAGGAACTACAGAAAAAGTTGGAAAATCCACAAAGCCAAGTTGAAGACCAGGTAGAGACTACACAAGCAGAAGATTATGAAGGGGGAGATGATATTAGAAATCAACACTTTGATGAACAAGAGAACAAAGCAGCAGTTGAGGAGTATTCAGATGAGTTTGTTTAGAAGCTTTTAACAGATAGAGAATCGAGAATGGAGTTCATCAGAAAAATGCATAATGAATATGAAGAACAAATTGTGAATTTTGCTCTCAGTAAAGGAATAAACCCAGACCAACACCATTGGGCAGCATATGGCCTAGGTATACCTTTTTGCATGATTATAGAAAGTATTAAAAATTATCAGCTTGCAAGGGTAGGATTGTCATCAAACAAGTATTTGGAATATGAAGAGGATATCAATGTAACAAAGGAGTTATTTGAAAAAGCCAATCCTAAATGGAGGAACAGGTGGTTAGATGCTAATAAAGAGTGCAGGAAAATTTGGAAAGAAGCACCAATTCAGCTAAAGATCAATCCAGCTTATTGTCCAGTAGCAAGAAGAAGGGAATGGACTATGTTTTGGGAAAGAAGAAATGCAAGACAGATTCCAGCAAAATGGCTGAACTTTCCAAAGATTGCAGGACCTAAAGCAGGAACATGGCCAACAAAGAAATATATGGTTGACACAACAGAGTCTGTTATATCTACATATAAAGATGTTAATGATCTAGCTTGTATTCTATTAAGCAGAGTAATGTGACTTATATTGGCTTGTATAGAAACTTTTATAGATACAGATGTCAGAACCCTTAATTATATTGGGTTCAATTCACCAACTCATGCCTTACTTTTTGATTTAAGTGAAACCCCCGACAGAATTTGTTTAATGGCCTATTACAACAGCGTAGTATTTTTGGAAAGTCACTACCTTCAAATTTTTTAGGATGCTTTTGATTATGGATTTTTTGAAAGAGAATAAAAATTTTTTGGGAATTTATCAGTAGTTACAAAATCAAGACTCATTGCCTATGAAGCAGCATATACAGAATATCTAAAGAAAGATGTAATAGACAAACCAGAGGCAACTGTACAATAGAGAAAAGCTCTATTGGAGATGGTGAATAATTTGAATATCACAGAGAGAAAAATTCATGATCTACTGTCACAGGTGTATCAAAGAAAGAAGAAGTGAAGGAAACACTCATTTTATATCAGCAAGAATATTTTTTGTTAGGAGCCAAAAAGTATAGGAGGGGAAGAATGTTGGAAGAAACATTTTTTGAAGAGAAATATTTGTAAAATGTCAAAAAATTGTAGAAATATTTATGCAAATGATGTAAAAATGAGGAAGAGTCTTCCTCATATAAATTAGAATCATATATATTTTTTCTAGAATATTGGAAGCTCTTGGGTAGCATATTTTTTAATTAGAAGAGAAGAGGACCAAAATTCAAGTGTGAAAAGGGACACTTGAAAATGTATAAAAGATAATTTCCTCCATTTTGAGAGGGTTGGTTGTATTATTTTTGCTATCCAAGTAATGTGAAGAGCTCTCCTGCAAGAAATCGTGTTTTCTACTTCCATATGATTTTGTTTGATTTGTTGAGTCTATTCTATGTGTAATCCATGGAATTCGCAAGCTTCAATTGTGTATTTCTGATTAATGTGTATGAAGAGAGGTGATTCTTAGAATATTGAGTAAGAAAGTGCTGAAGAATAGAGCTGGAGATAGAAATTATCAAATTTCACAGAATCGTGATTGTTTCGTCTGAAGGTTACAAGTATCATTTTTGAGATTTGACTTCATAATTGTGATCTGCTGAGAAAATAACACACTTTAGGCACCAAGATCATTAAAAATGATGTAGTGTAGCTCATGATAATCAAAAAGCTAGAAATTTCTCTTCATCTTCATCATTCTCGGAAAGTGTGTGGTTGGAGAGCTAACTTGGGTTCCACCATTTGCTTGAATAAGTGCCAGAGGACCTTGATGTGCCAAACACCCATCTTTCCCTCTGGTGGGTGTTTGTGCTCTTTGTCTCAGAGAACGCCTTGCAGGGCTTGAAGAGGCAGGTAGAGGTTCTTCAAATGCTTCACAAACTCATGGTAACCTGTTGGAAAACGAGAGGCATAGAAGACACGGAAGCATGTAACGACGGAGCAGGGAGCCAGTCGAATCTTTTTTCAAAGAATTATGTTTTCAAATACTTTCCATAAACCTCCAACAGTGATTTTTATCACTATTGTAACATATGTAACATAGAAAACCCCATTTTGTAATCCATAGCTCCATTTTGTGCAAGCCGAGGAGTCCTCGAGCTTGAGGAGCTTAGGTAGAACAAGCGTATCAATTTTCGTTATTTTTAGACATCGTTTACCCTTCCAAATAGCATCTAGGACCTAATTTTTAACTATGCCGGTCACTAGATGTGAAACCGATCAAAACTAGTCTAGAAACTATAAAAAGAGCTAGAGAGCTCATTTTGAGGTTGGTTAGTGTGAGCTTAGAGCTATTTTGAGCTTGTAAGAGTGTTCTTGAGTAATAGAATTGATTTCTCACCTTCCATCGTGTCTTGCTTATCTCTTCGTAGTGTGTGTGTGTGTATGTGTGTGTGCATTTCTATGCTTCTCACCTTCACTCTCACTTCATCTCAGGTTCACGATCTTCATATCACTCCTATCTCTTCCGCGGATTGACAATTAAGGAGGTGAAGCTTCTTAACGTGGTTCTCACCATTGTGCTAGAGCAACACCAAATTTGGCGCCATTGTCGGGAATCGAGTCTAGGACGAATGCGTGATGGTAAGAGTATAGCAAGAAGTGGTGTTGGAAGGTAAAAATTTCAGTTTTTGTTGTTGTTTTTAGTTAGTTTTTAGTGTTTTTCACCTCCTCCACACTCCATCTTCATCACCGCATCATCATCTTCATCTCCAAAAAAATCAGAAAATTCACCATATCCACCCATTCTCCTCATTTCCCCTCATTTGTGCATGCCAGAGAGTGAGAGAGAGCTTTTGTGCTTGCATGTGCTTTTGTCTTCTTGAGTTTTCTTGCAAGTACAGTGCTCCAGAGCATCAGGAAAGCTTGGAAAAGGTAAAATTTTCAGTTTCTGTCAGAGATTTCCGTCTGTGTCAGACCATCACGATGGTCTGCCAAGTGCGGAATTTTTGGTAAGCGACCACACCACGGGATAGGCGACACAAGCGCACACACGAATCCACAGATGCATCTACAAAAATCACATTCTGGTGGACCATCACGACGGTCTCAGACCATCGCGATTGTGTCACACCATCGCGATAGGCTCACGCCATCGCGACGGTTCGGCCGGACCATCGCAACGGTCTCACGCCATCGCGACGGTTCATTTGGACCATCGCGATTGTTCGCGGACCATCACGACTGTTCGGTTGACCCCACACCATCGCGATTGGCTCACGCCATCACGCCGACGGTGCCATGTGGCAAGCTAGACCATCGCGACGGTTCACACTTCACGCCATCGCGACAACTCGAATTCTAGACCATCACGATTGGCTCAAGCCATCGTGCCCTGACCATCGCGATTGGCTCACGCCATCGCATCTGTGACCATCGCGACGGTTCACTTTGGACCATTGCGATTGTTCACGTTGACGGTTGACTGACGCCATCGTGATTGTCCGCCTGATCGAGCCATCACGATTGCTCACTTTTGGACCATTGCGACCGTGCATTTCAGACCATCGCGATTGTTCACCTTCACGCCATCGCGACGGTCCCATGCCATCGCGATTGTCTCACGCCATCGCAAATTTTAGGGTTTCATTTTTTGGCCAATTTTGGGGCTATTTTTGGGAAATTTTTGGGTGATTAGACTCATAGGAGACCCCTTAGCTCATATTTGAAGAGAAACCTGTTTGTCAGTTTTTACCCCCTCGAGGGCCTGAACGGTTATAACTTTTTCATCCGAAGTCCGTTTTTTGAGCTTAAAGAATACATCTATTTTTAGATAAGCTATTTTGAGGTTGACCATCTGTGGGACTAGGAAAGAAAGGGGGCTTTGGAAGAAAATTTTGCCAAAGGTTAAGGGACTTAAAAGGTGTATATACTCAAGTGCTTGATCATCCAACTGTGAATTGGTCTAATATTGAATTTTTCTAGGTCTAGCAAGGGCAATCAAGGGCAACCAAGGCAAGGCAGTGAAGGGCATAAAGCTTGGGAAGCGCGGCTTCTTAGGCATCAGAGCAACCAGAAAAGCTGACTCGAGGTTGGAAGATTACTCAACCCCCTTAATCAATTCTTAGCTTAGGATAAACGGTAGTATTGTGGATTAAAGACGATAAGAACGCCTCAAGTTCAAGAGAATTAAATTTATCAAGTCCAAGATTAAAGTAGAGGTGTGTGACACGAAAACCTAAAGGAAAGAACATAAGTCTGACGGAACGAGAACTCAAAGTACCACAGAAAGTTGAATTCCTGACCCATACATTAAGACAAGAATCTAAAGGAATTAAAAAAAAAAGAATCAAGAAAGTAATAACAAAGAATCATTGACGATCTGAGCGTGTACTCAGTGTGCAAGGAAGAAAATTAATGAACCCTAGATCGGGCAAACATATAGGTAAGTCAGACCGACGAAGCCTTAGATCATCAGAGGCAAGTGTAAGAACTAGTGCACGATCTTGGGCTCAACAATTGAACACTAGTTATCCCTACGAGAGCTCAGACACCAGTGAATCAGAAATGGCATTTAGCACAGAAAGACCAGAGGTAGGGTCGAATGTAGCCTACTTAGAAAAACCAGAAGGACCCTATAGAACACAACTAGAGTTCTCCGAGCCAACCGATTAGGTGCTCACATCTATGAGGATGGTTTGCGAAGGCAGGTGGTGCAAATGCACAACCCCGATCAACCCATTGGATTGGAACATCCAGTGGTGAAATTTGAGAGAGACGCGTACATAGACAAGGAAGGAACAATGTACATATTAAGTACGCAGCCAAACAATACCAACGAGTTTGGCGTGATTCAGTCAGAGACGGAAACTAAATCTCAAGGAAAAGAACCATTAGAAGAGCCTAGAACACCTAGAGGGAAATCTGTACTAACACGAGTACTAATCCCAGAATGGATCCCTCAGGACAACAGAAGCATAGAGTTGTTTGTAAACAAAGAAACTGATGAAGCCTTTTGGAGATACAAGACAGAACTACTTAGTGAGGTAGGTATCATCACGATATACGAGTTCAAGGACCCGGATACACCTGGAAAGGTTGTATACCTGGATGAGACTTCAGAAAGAGTCTTTGTGGTGTCCGACCACGCTAAAAACACATACACATGGAGAGGTGAATTGGTATTCCCTCCATCTAGAACGAACATGTCAACAAGGGGCACGAACATCCTCAGCCCATGGAAATCAAAGAGAAAAGAATAGAGAAAGACCCGAAGTAAGCTTCACTCATCCCGTAGGGAGAGATAGAACAACCACGGACACTAATAGAGCGGATAGACAAAGAGATCATGGAATACTAGGTGGTAGAGATGATTTTCCTCTACCTAGACCACGTGAACACGCAAGAATATTGAGACCCACTCAGTTAGTGAAATCCATGAAAAATTACTTTGATGGGACAGGAGATCCCTATGACCATGTCGCAGAATTCAAGCAAGTACTAAGAGCAGAACAAGTCGAAGACATGTTCACGCAATACAACGCATTTGGACTAACGTTAAAGAATACCGCTTTAACTTGGTTCCAGCCATTGCAACAAAGGCAATTTAGAGACATCCATCACTTTTTAGAGTCATTCATCACTGAATTCTCTAAAAGTGGGATTAGACATGACACTTCTTCGTTGATTCATAGCATTAAACAAACCCCTCAAGAAACAGTTAGGCTGGCAGGACGTAGGTTTAGACAATATGTTGAACGATGTCCAATGCAAGAGCTACCCTCACAGGCCAAGCAAGTGTCATTGTTTCTAGATGGCTTGTTGAGCTCTAAACTACGCTCCTATGTGTACCTAAAGGAACCCAGAACGCTAGAGCAGTGTGTAAGAATTTGTATAGACATTGAGGACAACTTAGGAGACGAGTTGGAACTCTCAAAGGTCTATAAGGACTCAGACTGTTCATCTCTAGCATCCACAAAATTGTCTAACTCGATAGAGGACCTAGTAGAAAAAGTGGCCCAGAAACTAGGAGTTTCTAGCAAACCTAGGGTACTAACAAACAAGCATTGTTACACTTGTGATGGAAATCATTTGGCAAATGTGTGTCCCAATGCACCACAACCTCAAGCCAACCCTAGTGGCCAATACTGTACAATTGAGAGAAGATACACGAATCATACGGCTCAGGACTGCCCATACAACAAACAGACCGTGAGATAGAACTACCCGCAAGCATACGCACAGCCAGGTAGGTATCAAGGCCAATACAATGCTCAGCCTTATTACTATAGGCCTCCTCAGAACTACCCATATCAGGCTCAACAGAGACCTCAACCTGTTTTAGCTCAGCAGCCACCCCCCCCAGCGAATGTCATCTCAGTGAAATACGCTGCTGCAGAAGAGAACCTAAGTAGGGCCTTAGTGCCTTCTTCACCTTCGATCACAGAGAGTGATCCGAACTCAAACAATTTTGACTCTACGCATGTAGATAGTCCACCCGCATATTACACGGAGTCACCAGAACACGTAGAAACATATCATTATGATAGTCCACCAGTGGAACCTAGTTGGGAGCCCGACTACGCTCATGTGATGTACACCAACCCTAATCCACGACCCCAATTGAGACAACAAAGACCACAGGGCCCTAAAGGACCATGCTTTAGGTGCCAAGGAGACCATTTCATAAAGGATTGTCCACATCCTCCGATAGCAGGACAATCACAGTACTAGAACATCGAAGGCTTTTGTGTCGATTGTGGTAAAGAGCACATCATAAAAGATTGTCCTAAGAACCCAGTTAACGCTTCAAATGTGACACCGATCAATGTGATAGGTATTGTGAACAACACACATGGATCCAACCCTACATACGTGCCTATCCAAGCTATCACCAGAGCCCAGGCGCTCTTACAAAACCAACAGCTTAATCAAGAGAAAGCAGTCGGAACTAGTGAAGTTGCAGAATCTAGCAGTAAAAAGACAAAATCTTGGAAAGATTCTAGAGAAAGGATAAAGAGAAAGTGGAGTAAAAAGATAACTGAGTTGGAAGGAAGTTTGAAGGAATCTAGAGCCAAAATTCTAGAATTGACTTCGGAGGACTTGAATCAAGAGAATCCAGCTCAGAAATCAGGATCAGTTTTAGCAGAACCCATACTAGAAAATCTAGACATGATGTTTCGTGCATATCAGGCTAGATTAAAAGAGGGACCTCAGGAAGCTGAAATGAGTAAAAACTACCCTCGAGCTGATCTAGAAATTGAGAGAACCAAACTTTGCATGAAGATGGTAGAATTAGCACAAGCTTTGTTCGAAGCCTCTAGATATCTTAATTGGAATAACATGGCAAAATGGGAATTACACTTTCAAGGACTAATGGAGAGGCTAGAATACTTGATAGAAAGCAAAGAGAAAAAGGATGAGCACAGGAATCTTAGTGTCCCAGAGACACAGGAAAGGAATGCACCATCCCTGTTTCAAGTACCCAATACAGAAAGTCAAGAAAATTTGTCTTCCATACATAGGTACTCACATGAATTTTTGAGGGAAATCCAAGAAGAGAAATGGAGAAAAGAACAAGGAACCCATCCTCCTATTCAAGAAACAGATGACTTGCAGGAGCAATTTCCCCAAGATATCCCCTCTATTTATGATGATGTAGAGGAAGAACAACTGAGTGAACACACAGGTTTTGAATCTAATTCTTTACAAGAATTACCTCAGTTCACAGGACCTTGGGAAGCAAAGTCTCTTAATATGAGAGCACCCACGATAATAGTGAGGAATGAAGAATCAGTAATCCCTAGAAACACGGAAGTGATCAAGAACACTAAAGTACAGCGTAATCTCACTCTAGAGGAGTTGTTAAAGGTAAAACTAGAATTGTGGAAACATGTAGCAAATCAAGTCCCCGAGCTTGCTACTACTTCCTCACAGATAGGATCACATAAGAAGGTGCCAGAGATACCAGTAGAAAAGATTGGAGATGTAAGTGAAGGAGAGGAAGGTAACACGTATCTTCCAATAACCCATCAGGGCTACACCACGAAAGCCATCTTAGATTCAGGAGCCGGAGTAGCCATCGCTACCACCGCTCTATGGAAACGTTGGGGTAAGCGAGCACTCAGACCTACCAGGATGAAGCTACAAATGCCTGACGGACACATAGAAAAACCATTAGGCTTACTAGAAGGCATATCTCTCACCACTTGTGGTGTAGAATTTGAGCATACCTTCGCCATTTGTGACTTTGCAAAAAATCATGCTTATGAGATGATATTGGGACGACCATTCATGTGTCAGTTGCAAATTGTACAAGATTGGGGAACTAATTCTTTGTACTTGCAACATTTAGGAGTGACTACTAAAGTCAATCTTAAAGACTATTCACATCGAGATGTACCCCCAATACAATGGAATACCATCCATAAGACACCAGTAGAAACAGAATCAGTACACTCTTTGGAGTCATACCCCTCATGGTTACACGAGGACACTCATCTATGGATGTGTAAAGTTGCAAAACAAGAGGAAGAAAGGTTAGAAGCCAGGACCTTAGGTGCAGAACAACATCCATGAACCCTTCAAGACCCAACATATGCACCTGTAGTATTCCCAGATGAAGAGTTTGAACCCCATGGTTGGGCAGAAATCCTAGCAACCATGGATGTAGCCATCAATGAAGAACAATGGACACCCCACTGTGACGAGGATGGCTATGACATTTCAGTTTTCATGATAGAGCCAATCATGTGCGATGCAATTTTAGAAGAGTGTGAACCTAACACTGATGCATTTGAGGATGCAAGCGATTTCGATTTAGAATCAATTATCATGGACCCACCCTTTGCATCAGAGGAAGAATATTTCTACGAAGTAGAGACTCACCCTCAGAGACACGAGGAAATTACGAATGAGGTGAGGTTAGCCACAGAAGTGACTAACAAGAGTGAAGGCAAGAAAAGAAAGAAGAAAGAAACCATGTCAGAAAAAGAAGAATCTTTGTTTGAAGTACCCGAGAATTTCAAGAAATATGAAATCGAAGATAGAAGAATCATGGTATGAATGCCTAATAGAAAGGCGAATGACGGACAAGTATATGATAACCGAGAGAAAACCAAGAAAATAATAGTAGCCATAGAAGGAGAAGAAGAAAAATGTACATACATAGGGCATGATTTGACGAAGGAAGAAGAAGAAGAGCTACTTGCCCTATTGCGCGAATATAGAGATGTGTTCGCTTGGAGTTACAAAGATTTGAAAGGAGTAGATCCAAATATATGTTCTCATAGAATCCCTATGACTCCAGATGCAAAACCTATGAAACAGAAACCTTACACGTACAATGATAACTACGCTGCGAAGATTAAAGAGGAGATAGATCCGCTGATAGAAGCAGGATTCATCTATGAGATCGAGCATACCGAATGGGTATCCCCCATTGTGGTTGTGCCCAAGAAGAATGGAAAATTGCGTGTGTGTATTAACCTTAAAAAAGTTAAGGCCGCCACGATTAGAGACAGTTATCCTCTTCCTATCACAGAACATCTATTGGAAAGAGTTGCGGGCAAGGAAGTTTACAGCTTCCTTGATGGTTTTTCAGGTTATAATCAAGTAGCCATTGCTCGAGAGGACCAACACAAGACGGCATTTGCCACCGAATGGGGCATATTTGCATTTCGGGTGATGCCATTTGGCTTAACAAATGCACTCGCCACTTTCCAGCGACTCATGTGTCATGTTTTTAATTGCTTCATGGGGAGGAATACATCAAAGTAAAACACCAGTATGATCCATGTAGTACAGTTGACCTACAATCAATCAAAATCTTTGACTGTAAACTACAAGTTTGTGCCGCAGAGCAGGGGGACTATGAGGAGGGAGGCACCCGTTAGTGAGAAAAGTTAGTAACGTATCGTAGTATGTAGGAGCAACAAGAGGTTATGCAGATTCATCAGTAATTGGTTCGGTAATGTAAATTGTTGGTGTAGTGTCATCAACCCCTACCGGAGGCTCACCGGAATCCAATTGAGATAGAAAATCTGCCAAGGCTTGTGTTGTGCCAGGTCGATGAATAACTTCATAGTCGAACTCCTGTAAGAGTAAAACCCATCGAGCCAATCTACCACCTAAATGTTGCTACCGGACCAAGTACACGAGTGCGGCATGATCCATGTGGAAGGTGAATTTTTGGCCCAACAAATAATGTCAGAACTTTTTAACAGAGTACACTAACCCGAGACATTCTCTTTCTATCACTGAATAGTTTCTTTCAGCAGGGGCTTATCGGCGACTTGCATAATATACAGGCCGAAACCATTTGTCAATTTGTTGCATGAGGACTCTACCAATCACAATATCTGATGCGTCCACGAAGACATGAAAGGGTCGTTCCCAATCAGGTGTGTTGGCATCATATGGGGAGAAGCAAGTACGGCATACATGCAGATCTAGCACTAAGGCAACCCATTAAATTTTTCCAAACCTTACACCATTTTAAAAGTAATTCTCATCACTAAAAACCCTTGTAAATATCGTTTCACCTTTTTGTAGCTCCATTTTGTACAAGCCGAGGAGTCCTCGAGCTTGAGGAGCCTTAGAAGTAGTTGCCTGGCAATTTTCATATTTTTTAGATCTCGTTTGAGCCCTCGAATAAGCCCTGGAACCTAATTTTTAACTAGGCCGGACACTAGGTCTGGACAGGGCCAAAGCTAGTCAAAAACTATAAATAGAGCTAGAGAGCTCATTTTTGGGGCTAGCTTCTTGTAGTTTTGAGCTTGTATGAGAACTTGTTTGTAATAGAAGTGATTCCATTGTCTTACTCTCTTTGTTCTTGCTGTGTGTGCACGTGTGTGTGTATGTGTGTGCATGTTGGTGTGCTTCTCACTCACACATTTGTGCCTTCACTTGCTCGAGGTCTTTATACCATCCTCATGTCTTCCCGGATTGACATTAAAGGAGGTTCTACTCATCACTGAGCTACACCAATTTTTGGCGCCGTTGCCGAGGATTGAGCTTTGAGGACGAGCGTGTGATGGTAAGATGTAGAGAGGACGCGTTGGAATGGTAAGTAGTAGGTAAATTTCTGATTTTTTTTTCCATCTCCATCTCCATCTTCATCTTCTTCACCACCTTATATTCCCACTTCCAAATCATTTCCCTCATTTGCTTTGTGCGAGTTTGAGAGAGAGCGTGTGTGTCCTTGTTTGTGTGTGTTTTTTGTATGTTTCTTGCAGGTTTCAACTCCATCATCATCTCCAGCAAGCTCAACAGGTACGGATTTTTGTCTGCGCAAGCCCCGAGGCGTCAAGCTCGAGCTATCACGACACTCCGAAAACTTCACCCGATCACGATTCTGAGTGCACCACGACACTGCGCAGGCCTAGAGCTCCTAGGATCACTAGATAGAACAACAAAATTCACCATAACCCGACCTATCGCAACACCTCGAAGTATCACGATACCCACGACTTATCGCGACACCTCGAAGTATCGCGACACACAGAAGTATCGCGACACTCCCGACCTATCGCGACACCTTGAAGTAGCGCGACACACCGAAGTATCGTGACACTCCCGACCTATCGCGACACACCAACCCCACCTATCGCGACACTCCCAAGTATCGCGACACTCCCAAGTATCGCAACACCTCGACCTATCGCGACACCTCGACCTACCGTGACACTCCCGACTATCGCGACACCTCCATCTATCGCGACACCCCGACCTATCGTGACACCTCGACCTATCGCGACACTCCCGACTATCACGACACCTCCATCTATCGTGACACCCCGACCTATCGCGACACTCTGACCTATCGCGACACCCCGACCTATCGCGACACTCCTGACTATCGCGACACGTCCATCTATCGTGACACCCCGACCTATCGCGACACTCCGACCTATTGCGACACCTCGACCTATCACGACACTTCCACCTATCGCGACACACCGACCCGACCTATCGCGATACACGGCCTTAACGCATGAAAATTTTAGAGTGAATTTTTGAGTGAATTGAGGTATATTTGGGCTTAATTTTAGACACATTGGGATAACATTAGAGCCTTAGGAGTGGGCAAAAGACCTAGAAACCAGAGAGGGATCTCCTGAACCCTGAGAGCTTGTTTTGACCCCTAAGTGCCTGAATGGTCATAACTTCACCATACGAACTCCGATTGAGAAGATTTTGGTCTCCTTGGAAAGCTTGTTGAGAATCCTACGTGGACCTCAACTTGTTTTTGTAAGAATCATACATGGAGTTTTAGAACATCTATTTTTAAGATGGCTTTTAGGTGGGACTAAGTGGTCATAAGGATTTGGGGGTACAATGAGTTACTCTAGGGGGGCCTGTAAATGTTGATGTGTGTCTTTCAATCCCTTGTGGTAATAGAGCTATATTGACTTGTGAAATTTTGCAAGAACATGTGTGCAAGCAAGGCATTCCAAGGCAAGCTAGCAAGGGTGAGTACCAAGCTTGGGAGAAGGCTTCCTGGGCTTGTGTAGCAGTCTGAGCAACCAGAGGATTGAGGTTGGAAGTTCTCTCAACCCTCCTTTGTCAATTCCTAGCTTAGGCTAAGTACAACTTAGGTGTGGTAGTTAATTAGGGCAACGCTAGGCACACATCAAGTCCAAGAGAACTAATCAACTAAGTGCAAGCATCAAGTAGGACTTAAGTGAGAAAACCTTAAGGGACAAAAGTAAACTTTAATCGATCACTTATCAAGTGCGAAAATCACTTAAGTATTCCTGACGCCGAGATATCAGACAAGTTCATAAACATAATAATCAACTAAAAAGAACAAAGTGATTGGTGCAAAATAACCTGCAACGAGAGTGTACTTGGGACCAGGGGGGTAGATAAACCAGGCATATGAACCTTAGGTCAGGCAGACACTTAGGCCAAGACAGACAAAGGCTCAGATCTTCTGAAGCTAGTGTCAATCACACTGCTAGGTCTTGGGCCCAGCAGTTGAGTGATTACCCATACACTCCCCGATAAGAAACAAGTGATTCTGAAATGTCCTATAACATGGAGAGACAAGTAGGTAGTTCAGGGGTGGCGTACCTAGAAAAGCCAGAAGGACCTTACAAGACTCAGTTGGAATACATCAGGACTAATCGTCTAGGTGCTCGCATCTACGAAGATGGCCTGAGAAGATCAGTGGTCAGGATTAAGAACCCTGATCAACCCCATGGACTAGAACACCCGGTAGTCAAATTTGAGAATGGAGCATACCTAGATAAAGAAGGGACTATTTATGTAGTCACCACTCTTCCAGATAGAGCCAACCAATTTGGAAATGTGATTGCAGAAATCGATATGGGTGATATAGAGCAAGGAAATTTAGAGAAAGAGCCGAGAACTCCCCGCGGTAAATCAGTCTTGACCAGAATCATGACTTCAGAATGGATTCCCCAGGATAATAAAAGTATAGATTTGCTTTTAAATCGAGAAACCGATGAGGCCTTTTGGAGGTATAAGCCTACCTTGCCTCATGAAGTAGGTGCTCTCACAATCTATGAGTTTAAAGACCCTGATAGTCTAGGCAAAGTAACCTACCTAGACAATACATCAGAGAGGATTCGAGCATGGCAAACATGCCTACACATGGAAGGGTGAATTTGTTTTTCCCCAACCTCGGTCCAATGTGTCATACAGTCACCAAGGAGTTGGGACCTCCCAAGCTCATGGAGCTCAAAGAGATAGAAGTAGAGACAAACCTGAGGTAAGTTTTGCCAACTCCCTGAGAAGAGAAAGAATGGGAACGGAAAGAAATAGAGTGGAACCTGAGGGACATAGAGCCCCATGGAATCAAAGGAATGCTGACGATTTCCCTTTGCCAAGGCCAAGAGAACACACTAGGACCCTAAGACCAACACAACTGGTGAAGTCCATGAAGAATTACTTCGATGGCACTGGAGACCCTTATGACCATGTGGCAGATTTTAGGCAAGTCTTGAAAGCTGAACAGGTAGAGGACCTATTCACACAATATAATGCTTTTGGTCTAACCCTTAGGAACACTGCCCTTACGTGGTTTCAACCAATGAACGAGAGGCATTTGAGAAACATAGACCAGCTCCTAGAGGCATTTATAATTGAGTTTTCTAAGAGTGGCATAAGGCACAACACTTCCTCACTAATTCATAGCTTCAAGCAAACACCTCAAGAGACGGTCAGACTAGCAGGAAGACGGTTTAGGCAATATCTAGAGAGGTGCCCGATGCGCGTTTCTTAGCAGTGTTAAGTCGGCTGAGCATTTCCTCCGTGAGGGGTTCCTGATACAACTTGACTCTGCATCCGCTAATATAGTTTGGGAGAACATCACCCTCTAACGTGGCTAGTTGTACTGCTCCACTCGTGGAGATCCTATTGATGATCATAGGTCCGTAGCCTCTCTTTTCTAGCTTCCTCCCGTGTTGTTTGAGTGTATAGACTAAGACTAGATCTCCTACTTTCAAGCCTTTATCCTTCACATGGGCATCGAAGTATGCCTTCTGTCTCTTCTTGGCTGCATATATTCCTGCAGCGGCTCTCAGTCTTGTTTCCCCTAATCGTTCAAGGTCAAAGATCCTAGAGGAGAGCTCATGACCTGTCCATTCGTGTTCATGTGCTACTTTCAACGTGGGTATTAAGAAGTCCAAGGGTAGCACTGCATTTTGGCCAAATACCATCTGAAAGGGGGTGGCTTGGAGTACCGTTTTGTAGGCGACTCGGTATGCCCAAACAGCATGGTGCAGCTGTTTGTCCCAATCAGAGCGTTTAGTGTTCACTAATTTTGTCAGTACATTGCATAAGATCTTATTAGTGCTCTCAGCTTGTCCATTAGCTTGAGGGTGATAGGGGGCAGACTTCTTATGAACTACCAAGAATTCTTGGAGTAGATTTTCAATCACTTCGTTCAAGAAGTGAGTGCCTCTATCACTTACAAGCTCTATAGGTAGCCCATATCTTGTGAATACATTCTCAAACAAGAATTTAGCAGTTGTTTGAGCATCGTTCTTCGTCGTGGCTTTTACCTCTACCCACTTAGTTAGATAGTCTGTTGCAACAATGATATATTCCGCATGGGAACTCTTAGCTGGGGGATTAATAGGACCTACGAAGTCTATTCCCCACTTAGAGAATGCACGTCCACCCATCATAGGTTTCAGTGGCATCTCATCTTTACGTATAGGATACTGAGTTCGCTGACAGACATCACACCGTTTCACATAGGTATGTGCATCCATGTGAAGGGTCGGCCACCAGAAGCCCGCAAATAGTATTGCCTTGATCACCCGATCTGGTCCAAAGTGTCCTCCTGCTACACCTTGGTGAGCAGTTTCCAAGATCTTAAGATATTCACTTTCATGGATACATAGCCTCAGGTAACCATCTTTACCACGCTTATATAGATTATCACCAATGAGTGAGTAATCCAGAGCTTCTTGTTCTAAACTCCTTTTCCTAGCCAGAGTCATGTCTGGAGGGAATGCTTTCGTCCTCAGGAAGGATACTAGTGGTTCACTCCAATCTGGCACAATGGATACTTGATAAAGAGTGGCGTGTTCCACAGGTGGTTTAGTGCAACAGATTGGGCATTCCTTGCACAACTTTTGGACATCCGCTTCCATAGTTGGCCAATGCACTCCGAATCTCTTCAGAGTCTGTAAAGTTCGTTGCTTTGAGTAGTGTTGCTCTAATGCACCGACATGTGCTAATTGCAACCATTTATTGTACTCGTCCTCTTCCACACAACAAGCTAAGATTCCTTGATATGTGTGCTTGTACATGCTTCCTGCCATGATGTGGTACTTTTGGGCTTTAACAACCTCCCTATCCCGTGTGTTTACTACTGGATGGTTAGGCCCGTATGTCAATGCTGGCACCAATGGCTTAGCCCACTGTGGCACCACTTCCAAATTAAACAAGTAAGCATCAGGAAGGTCATCTGACACTCCTTGTGGGGCTTCTCCCGATGTGAGCCTAGAGAGGTGATCTGCTCTCAAATGAGTCCTCCCTTTCCTTACCACAACCTCAAAATCATATTCCATTAGCAAGAGAAACCATCTCACTAATCTTCCTGTATTGCACGGCTTGTTTATGAGGTATAGCAATGCTTGATGATCAGTAAAAAATTTAAACTTATTTGCAAGCAAATAGTGTCTAAATTTCTTAACTGCATATACCATGCCTAATCCTTCTCGCTCTGTAGTGGTGTAATTTCGTTCAGCTGCATTCAACTGTCTACTGGCATAGGCAATTGGAAGATCCATATTACCTTCACCAGTAGGTTGAGCAAGTACGCACCCAATGGCATAATTGGATGCATCAACATGAACATGGAATGGTTTATTCCAATCTGGTGTGGTCAAGATTGGTGCTGAACATAATCTTTGTTTAAGCTCCTGGAAGGAATTCTCACATTCATCCGTCCACTCAAAGTTAGTCAGAAGTCCGTACATGGGCTTTGCAATGACAGCATACATGTGTATAATTCGTCGGTAATACCCACAATGCCCCATGAAAGCTTGTACTTCCTTGACATTCTTTGGCCTAGGTAGCTCTGCTATAGCTCTCACTTTCTCTTCATCAGTAGATATGCCATTCTTTGACACTATGTGTCCTAGAATCTTGCCTTGCCTGACCATGAAAACACATTTTTTTGGGTTCAGGCAAACTTGATATTCTCTACATTTGTCAAAGATTTGTCTGAGCTCAGGGATATGGGTTTGTCTAATGTTGGAATGAGCACAAAGATCATCAACATAGACCTCTAAACTCTTCCTCAGGAACTCCTTAAACACATGGCACATCAGCCTCTGGAAGGTCGCTGGTGCATTGGTAAGCCCAAATGGCATGACTCTAAAGGCAAAAATGCCCCATTCTGTGGCAAAGGCTGTCTTATGCTGATCCTCTGGAGCTATGGCTACTTGATTGTAAGCCGAAAATCCATCAAGGAAGCTGTACACTTCCTTGCCTGCCACTCTTTCTAAGAGATGTTCTGTGATGGGAAGCGGATAGTTATCTCGAATTGTGGCTGCATTAACCTTCTTCAAGTTAATGCACACACGCAGCTTGCCATTCTTCTTGGGCACCACTACGATGGGAGATACCCATTCAGTGTGCTCAATTTCATAGATAAATCCAGCTTCGACCAGTCTATCTATCTCTTCTTTGATCTTAGCAGCGTAATTATCGTTATAGGTATAAGGCTTTTGCTTAGAGGGTTTGGCATCTGAGGTCATGGGAATGGTGTGTGAGCATATGTCCGGGTCTACACCCTTCAAATCCTTGTAACTCCAAGCGAATACATCTCTGTATTCTCTTAGCAAGGCAATTAACTCATGCTCTTCTTCCTCTGTTAGGTCATGACCTATGTACGTACATCTCTCCTCTCCTTCTTCTAGGGCCACTACTATTTTCTTGGTAGTTTCTTTGTTATCATAGGCCTCTCCTACTTGTGCCTCTCGTTTAGGCATTCTTATCATGACTCTCCTGTCGTCTATCTCGTACTTCTTGAAATTTTTTGGGACCTCAAACAAAGATTCTTCCTCTTCCGGTGAGACTTCCCTCTTCTTTCGTTTCTTCCCTTCTTCCTTCGGGGTCACATGTGTGGCTAATCTTACATCATTTGTAAGCTCTCCATGCCTCTGGGGTTGAAATTCTACTTCGTGGAAGTATTCTTCATCTGATGCAAAAGGTGGGTCCATAATGATTGACTCTAGATCGGAGTCACTTGCATCCTCAAATGCAGCAGGGCTAGGTTCGCATTCTTCTAGAACTGCCTCTCCCATGATTGGCTCTATGGAGAAGACTGAAATGTCATAGCCATCCTCATCACAGTGGGGTGTCCATTGTTCCTCATTGATGGCTACGTCCATTGTTGCTAAGATTTCTGCCCAGCCATGGGGTTCAAATTCCTCGTCAGGAAAGACTACAGGTGCATAGGCTGGGTCTTGGATTGGTCTATGGGTTTCTTCTGCACCTACCTCTCTGGCTTTTTCTCTCTTCTCTTCGTCTACTGCTACTTTGCACATCCATAAGTGGGTGTCTTCATGCATCCATGAGGATCCTGACCCTATGGAATGCACCGATTCCGTATCATCTTTGGCTCTATGGATGGGATTCCATTGGATGGGAGGGACATCTCTATGAGAGTAATCTTTGAGATTTACTTTGGTTGTAACGCCTAAGTGTTGCAAATACAAGGAGTTGGTTCCCCAGTCCTGTACCACTTGCAACTGTCGCATAAATGGTCTTCCCAAAATCATCTCATAGGCATGATTTTTGCTGAAGTCACATATAGCAAATGTATGCTCAAACTCGACACCACAAGTGGTGAGAGTTATTCCTTCTAGCAATCCTAAGGGTCTCTCAATATGACCATCGGCCATCTGCAATTTCATCCTCGTGGGCCTGAGTGCCGGCTTGCACCAACGCTTCCATAGGGAAGTGGTAGCAATTGCAACTCCTGCGCCTGAGTCCAAAATTACCTTGGTGGTGTAGTCCTGGTAAGTAATGGGAAGATAGGTGTTCCCTTCTTCACCTTCACACATATCTCCTATCTTATCCAAGGGAATTTCTGGCACTGTCCTATGGGATCCTACCTGGGAACGAGGTTTGGCTACTTCTGGTATTTGTTTGGCGACATGTTTCCATAATTCAGGTCTAACCTTGAGTAGCTCTTCTAACTTGAGATTGCACTGCCCGTTAGTGTTCTTCACTTCCTCTGTGTTTCTAGGTATGACTGAATCTTCGTTTCTTACCATGACTGTAGGCGTTCTCATACAGGTGGACTTAGCTTCCCATGGGCCTGTGAAGTGGGGTAGCTCTTGTAGAGAGTTAGACTCAAAGTCTAGTCTGTCTTGAGAGTGGGTGCTCTCATGTTCCCCGTAAATAGATGGGATGTCTTGTGGGAATTGGTCGTGTGCATCATCCACAAGTTCAAAGGGAGGGGCGACTTCACTTTCGTTATCCCATTTGTCTTCTTGAATCTCTCGTAGGAAGTCTAGTGCAAACCGATTCATAGAAGAAGAAGTGTCTGGCTCCGTAGAATTAGGCACATAAGCAACTTGGGAAGGAGGGTTTATTCTATTGTTGGCTCTTTCCTCGCTCTCATAGATGTTTGGAGCACACGCTTCCTGGGAAGGATTACCTTTTCTATTACTTTTCCAAACAGGCTCATACGCTCCCTGAGAAGGAATGTAGGCAATCTGTGGAGGTACGTAAGCTTTCGAGGGAGGCTCATCTGCCTTTTGGGGGGGAAGATAAGCTTCTTGAGGAGGCACATGGGCTTCCTGAAGAGGCTGGCTTATCCGTTCTCTTGCCCTGTCCTTTCTTTGAGGGGCAGGTTCCTTTTCTGATTGTGCAATTAGCCTCTCTATTCTTTCCAGTAGTCCATCAAAATGTAACTGCGTCTTAGCTGAACTAGAGATGTTAAATAGGCGACTGGCCTCAAACATGGTCTGAGCCAATTCCACCATTTTAGCACAAATTTTAGTTCGTTCAAGCTCTAGCTCGGCTTTAGGGTAGCATTTTTCATGATCGGTTATGGTTGGCCCTTCTTGGATTCTGGCCTGATAAGCTTTAAGCATCATGTTTAGGTCCTCGGGAGTGGGATCTGCTAGGACTGATCCTACTCTAGGGGGTGGTGGGATTATGGAAGGCGGGTTGGAAGGTGGCTGGTCGGATGGCGATGGGAATGGTGGTGGTGGGGTAGTGTGAGAGGGAGTTTGAGTTGTGAGTTCGATTATTCTGGCCCTTGTTTCTCTTACGCTTTCCTCGAGTTCACTCATCTTTTTAGCCCATTGTCTTTTCATTCTTTCCCTACTATCTTTCCAAGCTCTAGTCCTTTTCTTGGTTATGCTCTCAGTTTCACTCGCCTCTGGGCCCTTTTCCTGGCTTGCCTCTTGGTTTTGCTGCAATGCCTGAGCTCTAGTGACTACCTGTACTGGTGCAGTGGAAGTGACACTTCCTGAGGAATCTACAACCAACCCAATCACATTGATAGGAGTGATTTTTGCCATATTATTGGGGTTCTTTGGGCAATCTCGTAAAAGATGCTCTTTTCCACAATCTTGGCAAAAGCCTTGGATCGTCACTGACTGGGGTTGTGTAGGTGGAGGTAAGGGACAATCACGAATGAGGTGATCTCCTTGGCATCTGTAGCACGGTCCTCTTGGGAATGGAGGTCTTACTTGCCTAGGTTGAGGCCTAGGGTTGGGGTTTGCATACATGACGTTTGTATAATCTGACTCCCAACTAGGTTCATTTGGCTCTTCGCTGTAATAGGACTCACCATGTTCTGGAGACTGCATGTAGTACGCCTGGGGACTATCAACATGTGTAGAATCAAAGCTATGGTCACTGAGGTCATTTTCAGAAAGCAAGGATGTTACCGGAACTAAGGCTCTATTCATGTTCTCTTCTGCAGCAGTATACTTTACCGGAATCACATTGGCTGGGGCAGGGGGTTGTTGTGCTAGCATAGGCTGAGGCCTTTGTTGGTTTTGATAGGGTTGCTGATAAGGTTGTTGTGGCCTGCCA
This sequence comes from Ceratopteris richardii, assembly GCA_020310875.1. Classification (NCBI taxonomy): domain Eukaryota; kingdom Viridiplantae; phylum Streptophyta; class Polypodiopsida; order Polypodiales; family Pteridaceae; genus Ceratopteris; species Ceratopteris richardii. Next base: position 34,402,049 of record CM035429.1, on the reverse strand, counting down.
TATGGTTGTGGAGGGTACGGGTTCTGTTATCTTCCCTGCTGAGGGTATGGTTGAGGGTATGGTTGCCTAACAGCCTGCTTATTGTAGGGGTAGTCTTGCGTGGTGTGATTTGTGTACCTCCGTTCTATGGTGTAGTACTGGCTACTAGGATTTACTTGGGGCTGAGCCATAATGGGACACACATTTGCCATATGGTCACCACCGCATGTATAGCACCTCTTCGCTAGGGTAAACCTCGGAATTTGTTTGCTAGAGACGCCTAGTTTTTGGGCCACTTTCTCTGCGAGTTCCTCAATTGATGTGGATTGCGTGGCAGAGTGACTCGAAGCACTATCTAAATCTTTGTAGATTTTGGAAAGCTCTAGTTCTTCCCCTAGGTTATCCTCAATGTTAATGCACATGCGTACACACTCTTCTATAGTCGTAGGGTCCTTCAGATACACATAGGATCTCAATTTCGTACTCAGCAATCCATCAAGGAATAAGGCTACTTGTTTGGAATATGTGGGTAGCTCCGAAACAGGGCACCTTTCAAGATATTGTCTAAATCTTCTTCCTGCCAACCTTACAGTCTCTTGGGGAGTCTGTTTGAAGCTGTGAATCAAAGAGGAGGTATTGTGTCTTATTCCACTCTTAGAGAACTCTACAATGAAAGCTTCTAGGAGTTGGTCTATACACCTGAATTGTCGCTCATCCAATGGCTGAAACCATGTAAGTGCTGTGTTCCTAAGGGTTAGACCGAAGGCGTTGTACTGCGTGAATAGATCCTCCACTTGTTCAGCTCTCAAGACTTGCTTGAACTCCGCCACATGATCATAGGGATCTCCTGTGCCATCAAAGTAATTCTTCATGGACTTAACTAGCTGAGTCGGTCTCAAAGTTCTTGTGTGCTCTCTAGGTCTCGGCAGAGGAAATCCATCCACATTTCTTTGGTTCCTATGAGCTCTAAGTATCTCAGTGTAGCTCAATGATGAGTAGCACCTCCTTTAATGTCAATCCGGGAAGACGTGAGGATGGTATGAAGACCTCGAGCAAGTGGCGGCACAAGTGCGTGAGTGAGAAGCACACAAGCATGCACACACATACACACACACGCGCACACAAGGCAAGACAAAGAGTGAGAATCAATGGAGCTTTTTAGATTACTTTCAAATTGCTCTTACAAGTTCGTTTCAATTACAATCTAACCCCACAAATGAGCTCTCTAGCTCTTTTTATAGTTTTTGACTAGCTTTTGGCCCTGTCCAGACCTAGTGTCCGGCCTAGTTAAAAATTAGGTTCTAGGGCTTATTTGGGGGCTCAAACGAGATCTAAAAAATACGAAAATTGGTACGCAACTACTTCTAAGGCTCCTCAAGCTCAAGGACTCCTTGGCTTGCACAAAATGGAGCTACAAAAATGTGAAATGATATTTACAATGATGGTTAGTGATAAAAATCACTGTTGTTGTAAGGATTTCTTCTAGTGATCTGTCAGACATATCTTCGAGCTCCCTACTTGCTCTTTCTCCCTGCATGTCCATTTCTTTGTCTTGAAAAAATATTGGCCTACTTGCCAGATCTTCTTTGACTGCCCTGTTTGCTTGTGCTGTCCCTTCGCTCTGACTCCCTTCTTTGACTTTCATGTCTTGTACGTCCTGGTGTACCAAGGCTACTGCCAACACCCCCCCCACTCTCGCGTCTGTCGCCCCTGACAGACCCTTGTCTAGCTGCTTTTTGTACGTAGTATTGTACAACATCGGCGGCGAGGTGGTGTTCTTCTAACCTGAGTCCCCTTGCTAGATCTGTCAGCAATGCATCCCAATTGACTGGCCCTGGGACATCTGGATGTGGCACCCGTAACTGCTCTGAGTGAATGGTTCGCTCCACAGCAAATAAATGGAGGAGATGTGAGGGTCTGGGTACAAATATTTCTGAGTGGTATTCCCAGAACCCTGTTATGAACATCTCTTCGAATGTTTGTTTAAAGCAGGCCGGGAGGTATTTTATTCTAGCGTGCCAAGCATATATCACCTCTATGGAAGGAGTGGTGCTCATGTCATATACCAAATCTTGGTTTCCTGTAAGGAATCCGACGCCTGAGAAGTGTGGGTCTTTGATATTCTTGAATGTCCTGAATGTAATAAGCATTAACTCAAAAATTTTCATGCACATCTGGGCCATTACATCAGGGGTATTCTTTAATCGGAGGCTCCAGTGCCGTATAGTGGAAATCATGTAATTGACGGTGGGAGGCCCTTGAGGGGGTGCTAGATAGACGTAGTTTAACCATTTGGCGCATCCCTTGATATTCTTGACTGCAATGGTAAACTCTGGCCATGTGCGCCTGCGGAGTACAGGAACATAACAAGGGTTATATTTAATAAAAAGGGGCATATTCGTCCAGGTGCGAACCATCTCCGGATAGGTTTCGAGGAGTCGGATCCTCCAAGTGGGTTGATGAATGGATCCTTTTTTAGCGCTCTCTGGGATGTCATCGGGCCCAAATTGTGTAGCAAACGTTGGAGGTTGGCCACATTTGTGTTGGATTTCTGCATTGTAGTCCGCCAGGAGTATACAATAGGGCACGTATTGATCATCATTGGTTCCGATCCATCTATGGTGGGACATGCTGCGGAAGTATTCTGATTTAATAATAGTGTCCTCTATCTTTGCCATAGATTGGATTTGAACTGCGACTCGATCTTCATGAGTTGATGCCGTTTTCTCTAGTGTTTGGAGCCACTCAGGTACTTCGATTTCTAGCGTATCCATTCCTTCTGCGGTTTGTTCACCACCTGGCATTGGCATAGGAACGTAAGGTTCCTCATACGTCTCATCTACCTCGATGGGTACCAAATCCTCGGGTTCAGGTTCGACCACTGGAGAGGGTTGCCTTTCATGTGTGAGTAATCGTGCCTGTAATTCAGCCACCTGCTCTTTCAATGCCATGACTTCTTCTGAATTCGTGGTCGTTTCTGTGACTTTGGGTACTGTCTGTTGCTCTTGGAGTTGATTGCGCAGCGCGTCACGTTCCCTTTCCAAGTCATCATGCGCTTCTAATAGATCTGCATAGCCGTCCAGGATGGTCTTCATTGTCTCTGAGGGCACAGCTTTAAATTGCTCTGGATCAATTTCGTGTGGAGAGCCTTCCATTGCAGCTTCTAGATTTGCTTCATTTTGCTGCTGCAGTCTCTTGTTTTCCTCAAGGGCAGCCGCCATGTGTTTTCTGAGAAGTGCCAAGTTACGCCGAACTTTGAGATTATCGGCTTGGTATACCTCGAGTAAAGCCTCCAGTTGTTTGGCACCTGATTCTGTCGATGGTTGGGGTGCTGCCGATAAGGTTTGGTGAGCCTGCTCAAGCGCCGCGTAGCGTTGATTCAGTTCTGCATTTTCTGTGTGTAGAATGTGAAATTGTGTTTGTAAGTCCTGGTGGTGCGTTTCCAGTTGTTGATACCGGTTGTCCAGAGCTTTGTACTCATGTTGGAGCTGATATACACATTGGTTTAATGCAAAAAATATGTTATTTACATTAAATAATGATGCAGGGGGAATGGGGGCGGGAATGGGAGAGGTGAATGCTGTGGATGTAAGTGGAGATGTGGGTGGAGGAGGTATGGGTGATGGTGGCATGGGGGGAGGGGGCGGTGCTGTGGCTGGTGATGTTTCCATCGTGTCAACTGTTTGAGTGACGGTGTAGATGGGAATCGTGGGTGGAGTGGATGTGACATCGGTGAACAGGGTGGTGAAGGTCGGCATGGTGACTCCCCCGACTTGGATTCCCGGGGAGAGTGGGATGCCCATGACGATGGTAGTGGTGGTGGATGTGGTAGTGCTAGTGTCCTGTGGTGGAGTGAATTGTGTAGTGTGAGGTGGGGATGGTGGTGACAACGGTGCTTCGTGATATTCTTCTGCTTGCGCTGACTCGCCTGGTGCTGATGTATTGATGTGAATTTGCTTCCCGGACCTCCTGGGACGAACGGGAACTCTTTTTTCAAACCTGTGGATGTAGGCCATAGCCTCATGGATGGCCTCGTCCAGTCCTACAGCGTCGGCATGAAGGTTCATGGACTCAATGAACAACTCGTCCACACCTTCCTCCGCTAGCAAGTCGTTCATGAGTCTTTTGCCTTGTTCTAGAGACATCTTATGCTGTTCCTGAACCAGTCGCATGGTTCGATATAGTCTCTTGACTTGTGCCGAATATGCTGGGGCACTTGCTAACTCGGAGAGTTCGTCATATTCTTGGTGTTGTTCTTCGTCGACCTCTTCTTCATCTCCTCCTGCCTGTTGTTCATCTACTTCGACTTCTACAGTTTGTGGTTGGGTGGGGGCCGATGTTGTTTTGGGTCGTGGTTCCTGCGCTCGCGCTGCTTCCGCTTCGAGGTTAGAGTCATAGATTAACCTGGCAATTTCTTCATCCGTGAGGTCCTCAAGAGTAAATCCCTGCGGGAATTCCAAATCGGATGGAATGGGTGGAAACACCAGATTGGGCCCCTCCGTGCTTGGTCTTGGTAACCGGATTGTGAATGGCCTAACTCGTCGTGTCTGGGGAGGAGTGATTTCTGGTGTAGCGGTAGCTCCCCTTGGTTGAGCACAGGGTAGTTGGACTCCCCCCCTCATCTTCTTGGATGGGGGGCCTGCTGTTGATAGTCTTCTTTGGAATTCTTGGACTCGGGACCATACGAGTGCCCGCTGAACAGGCACGTCATAAGCCAAGCATCTATAGATTATTCTGGTCAAAGCGCAACACCCGTGGAGCACATTCTTCTGTTTTTTGTTCCACCTTTGATGCGCTAGGTGGATCTGGTCTATGATCCAGTGTGGCACATTGATGGGCAGGCTTTCGGTTTCTGCTAGATATAAACTGAACCATATTTTTTTCGGGGGCATTGTGAATCGTTCTTGGGCGGGAAACGCGAAGTGTTGCATGATGGTGCGCAGGTGAAGCGCAATGGTAGGTGTCATGGCTACCATATCCTTCAACTTATTCAGATCCTTGTGCTTCATTCGACCTGGGACCATGGTTTCCTTTTCTGTTGGGATGTGCATGCCGTACATACCCAACGCTTCTCTTACCAGATTGAGGCTCAACTTGAATCTTTTGAGCTCATTACCCGGCAGCAGTGATGGCAACACAAAGGTGCTGTCGCCGCCCTTGGCTCTGCTTGGCGTGATGGTACTGATCAGATAAGAGCATCGTAAAAAATCCGGCTTTGGTAAGTGAGTCCTGAAATAACTTTCCACACCTACTTTGACCCAAACTGATCTCATGACTTCAGCATTTTGGTAGCTTTCAAATTCGCGTGTGAAAAAGTGGTATCGACCCCATTTGCCATTGAACTCCAATTCTGCTTCCCAGAAGTAGGTTCCATCGCCCAGTGGTCCAGCAACATCACTGAACCAATGCGCATGCTTACCCACTTGAGAAGTGTGTCCTTGAGGAGGATCCTGGATGGGGAGCACATGCACATCTTGAAGCTCTTGCGGTCTTGCAGTGAGGCGTGGCTCAAGGAGAAGTGTTTCTATGTCCACTATCTGGGGACCAGATCCGGCTTGAGAGCTGGTACCTACTTCTGCCATGGCCTGTTTGCTGAGTGGTTCTGTGAGAATATAGAACCAAATGTTAACATCGGACTGGACAAAATAAACCTGTTGTTGTCCCCGTTACAACATTAACATGAGATGGATGGTGAGTTAGTGGTTAGTAAGTGCATGAAGGCAGTGTGTGTGGTTAGTGATTGTGTTGTCCTAGGAAACTATTGCAGTTAGTAAGTGGGTTATGAATTTACAAATTGGGGTCGGGGGGTTTATTACAGGCCCTAGGCTGCCAAATGCAGTGAATGGGCTTTGCTTTCGGTTTCGGAGAGTCTCTACAGAGCCTTCTCGGTGTCGTGGTTTGCAGATGAGGCCTTTTTGGGACCCATTTACAATTGATTACATGTACGCTCTTGGGTTTTGGTGTGTACATGAGTGTCGAGAACGCGTGAAATCTGGCAGTATGCGTCGCTGCGTTATGCTGTTTAAGTTGTGGCCTCAGCGTAGCTACTTGTGCCATCAAGCAAGCCTTAGGCACCCAAATTTGTCTTGATTGTGGGCTTGCCTTCATCGACTTCTTGGGCACCCAAATAGATTTTACTTTAGCAGAAGAATTTCTGAAAGACTTCTTATTAGCGTTGTGTTGTTGGTCACTAATAAGAGGCTTTGCCCCTGTAGTTGACGGTGGTGCAACTGGTCGTTCGCCTTTCCGCACCCATACCTGATCTATTTGCTGGGCTGTTCTGCTGCGCAGGTACTTTTGATCTCTGACATAGGTAGTACCCTGCTTCTTCTGCCTTCGATCCACCTTGGGTTGCTGCCTCTTTCTAGCCTTTGGAAAAGAAGGGAGTTCCTTTGCATTAGTGATTCCTTTTTTGAGAATATCATTCCTCTGCAACACATAGTTTTGGACAAGAACAGCATGGTCATCTTCATGTGTACCCCTGGAAGGACCAGGAGTCTGTGCCTTTCCTAGTTCCTTGAGTGCTTGATTGTCTAATTCTACTGTAACTCGACTATGATTGACCCAAACCTGGAGAAGTCCACTTCTTAGGTTTAGATTGACTGCTTGGTCATAAATCCAATCTTGACCCAGGACAAGAGGCTCAGTGAGATCCTCATCCTGACACACTAGTACTTTAACTGTCATTGCTTCATCATGAATGTAGAGGGGAAGTTCCACCTCGCCCATGCAAGGGGTTTCCACGCCTCCCAATCCTATAAGGTATGCTTCCATAGGTTGGACAGTTAACTGTAACTCTTGACAGTAAGACATTCTAACAGCACTAGTGGCTGCACCTGAGTCAATCAAGGCTCTTACAGTCCTTGCACTTTTTCCTTGTCCGATATCTAGGGTTACGAAAGGACGTCGATCAGTTATCCTAGGTGAGCTGGTTCCTGCGACTTCACACATTGCCACATGATATCCTTGATCTGCATAGTCATTTGTCCTAGGCTGCTCTCTGCCTTGCCTACGTAATTTCATCCTTCTAATGCGTTCTAAAGCTTCTGCCTGAGCTTCTTCTCGCACTCGCTTTTCTTCCTCTTTGCGTTTCTTAGCAGTATTGAGTCGGCTAAGCATTTCTTCTGTGAGGGGTTCCTGGTACAACTTGACTCTGCAACCGCTAATATAATTTGGGAGCACATCACCCTCTAATGTGGCCAATTGCACCGCTCCGCTTGTGGAGATCCTATTGATGATCATAGGTCCGTAGCCTCTCTTTTCTAGCTTCCTCGCATGTTGTTTTAGTGTATAGACTAAGACTAGATCTCCTGCTTTCAGGCCTTTATCCTTCACATGGGCATCGAAATATGCCTTCTGTCTCTTCTTGGCGGCATATATTCCCGCAGCGGCTCTTAGTCTTGTTTCCCCTAATCGTTCAAGGTCAAAGATCCTAGAGGAGAGTTCGTGACCTGTCCATTCGTGTTCTTGTGCTACTCTCAATGTAGGGATTAGGAAGTCCAAGGGTAGCACAGCGTTTTGGCCGAATACCATCTGAAAGGGGGTGGCTTGGAGTACCGTTTTGTAGGCAACTCGGTATGCCCAAACAGCATGGTGTAGCTGTTTGTCCCAATCAGAGCGTTTAGTGTTCACTAATTTCGTCAGTACATTGCATAGAATCTTATTAGTGCTCTCGGCTTGTCCATTAGCTTGAGGGTGATAAGGGGCAGACTTCTTGTGTATTACCAAGAATTCTTGGAGTAGATTTTCAATCACTTCGTTCAAGAAATGAGTGCCTCTATCACTTACAAGCTCTATGGGTAGTCCATATCTCGTGAATACATTCTCAAACAAGAATTTGGCAGTTGTTTGAGCATCGTTCTTTGTCGTAGCCTTTACCTCTACCCACTTGGTGAGATAATCTGTTGCCACGATGATGTATTCCGCATGAGAACCCTTAGCTGGGGGGTTAATAGGACCTACAAAGTCTATTCCCCACTTAGAGAATGCACGTCCACCCATCATAGGTTTCAGTGGCATTTCATCTTTGCGTATAGGATACTGAGTCCTTTGACAGATATCACACCGTTTCACATAGGTATGTGCATCCATGTGAAGTGTAGGCCACCAAAAGCCCGCAAATAGTATTGCCTTGATTACCCGATCTGGTCCAAAATGTCCTCCTGCTACACCTTGGTGAGCAGTTTCTAAGATCTTCAGATACTCACTTTCATGGACACACAGTCTCAGGTAACCATCCTTACCGCGCTTATATAGATTATCACCTATGAGTGAATAATCCAGGGCTTCTTGTTCTAAACTCCTTTTCCTAGCTAGAGTCATGTCTGGGGGGAATGTGTTTGTCCGCAAGAATGATACCAGAGGTTCACTCCAATCTGGCACAATGGATACTTGATAGAGAGTGGCATGTTCCACAGGTGGTTTAGTGCAGCAGATTGGGCATTCCTTGCACAACTTTTGGACATCCGCTTCCATAGTTGGCCAGTGCACTCCGAATCTCTTTAGAGTCTGTAAAGTTCGTTGCTTCGAATGGTGTTGCTCTAACGCACCTACATGTGCTAATTGCAACCATTTAGCGTACTCATCTTCTTCTACGCAACAAGCCAAGATCCCTTGATCTGTGTGCTTGTACATGCTTCCGGCCATGATGTGATACTTTTGGGCTTTTACAACCTCTCTATTCCGTGTGTTTACCACTGGATGGTTAGGCCCGTAGGTCAATACTGGTACGATTGGCTTGGCCCACTGCGGCACCACTTCCAAATTAAACAAGTAAGCGTCAGGAAGGTCATCTGGCACTCCTTGTGGGGCTTCTCCCGATGTGAGCCTAGAGAGATGATCTGCTCTCAAATGAGTCCTTCCTTTTCTTACCACAACCTCGAAGTCGTATTCCATTAGCAAGAGAAACCATCTCACTAATCTTCCTGTATTGCATGGCTTGTTTACTAAGTACAACAATGCCTGATGGTCCGTAAAAAATTTAAACTTATTTGCAAGCAAATAGTGCCTAAATTTCTTGACTGCATATACCATGCCTAATCCTTCGCGCTCTGTTGTGGTGTAATTCCGTTCAGCCGCATTCAATTGTCTGCTGGCGTAGGCAATTGGAAGATCCATATTGCCTTCACCAGTAGGTTGTGCAAGTACACATCCAATAGCGTAATTGGATGCATCAACATGAACATGGAATGGTTTATTCCAATCTGGTGTGGTCAAGATTGGTGCTGAACATAATCTTCGTTTAAGTTCTTGGAAGGAATTCTCACATTCATCCGTCCACTCAAAGTTTGTCAGAAGTCCGTACATGGGCTTTGCAATGACAGCATACATGTGTATAAATCGTCGATAATAGCCACAATGCCCCATGAAAGCTTGTACTTCCTTGACATTCTTTGGCCTAGGTAACTCTGCTATGGCTCTCACTTTCTCCTCGTCAGTAGATATGCCATTCTTTGACACTATGTGTCCTAGAATCTTACCTTGCCTAACCATAAAAATGCACTTTTCTGGGTTCAGGCAGACTTGGTACTCTCTACATTTGTCAAAGATTTGTCTGAGTTCAGGAATATGAGTTTGTCTAACATTGGAATGAGCACAAAGGTCATCAACATAGACTTCTAAACTCTTCCTCAGGAACTCCTTAAACACATGGCACATCAGCCTCTGGAATGTAGCTGGTGCATTGGTAAGCCCAAATGGCATTACTCTAAAAGCAAAAATGCCCCATTCTGTGGCAAAGGCTGTCTTATGCTGATCCTCTGGAGCTATGGCTACTTGATTGTAGCCCGAAAATCCATCAAGGAAGCTGTACACTTCCTTGCCTGCCACTCTTTCTAAGAGATGCTCTGTGATGGGAAGCGGATAGTTATCTCGAATCGTGGCGGCATTAACCTTTTTCAAGTTGATGCACACACGCAGCTTGCCATTCTTCTTGGGCACCACTACGATGGGGGATACCCATTCGGTGTGCTCAATTTCGTAGATAAATCCAGCTTCAACCAATCTATCTATCTCTTCCTTGATCTTAGCAGCGTAATTATCGTTATATGTATATGGCTTTTGCTTAGAGGGTTTAGCATCTGAGATCATGGGAATGGTGTGTGAGCATATATCTGGGTCAACCCCTTTCAAATCCTTGTAACTCCAAGCGAATACATCTCTGTATTCTCTTAGCAAGGCAATCAATTCGTGCTCTTCTTCTTCTGTCAGGTCATGGCCTATATACGTGCATCTCTCCTCTCCTCCTTCTAGGGCCACTACTATTTTTTTGGTGGTTTCTTTGTTATCATAGGCCTCTCCTGATTGTGCCTCTCGTTTAGGCATTCTTATCATGACTCTCCTATCATCTATCTCATACTTCTTAAAATTTTCGGGGACCTCAAACAAGGATTCTTCCTCTTCTGGTGAGGCTTCTCTTTTTTTTCGTTTCTTTCCTTCTTCCTTCGGGCTCACATGTGTTGCTAATCTTACGTCATTTGTAACTTCTCCATGCCTCTGGGGTTGAAATTCTACTTCATGGAAATATTCTTCATCTGATGCAAATGGAGGGTCCATAATGATTGACTCTAGATCGGAGTCACTTGCATCCTCAAATGCATCAGGGCTCGGTTCGCATTCTTCTAACACTGCCTCTCCCATGATTGGCTCAATGGAGAAGACTGAAATATCATAGCCATCCTCATCACAGTGAGGTGTCCATTGTTCTTCATTGATGGCTACGTCCATTGTTGCTAAAATTTCTGCCCAGCCATGGGGTTCAAATTCCTCGTCTGGAAAAACTACAGGTGCATAGGCTGGGTCTTGAATGGGTCTATGGGTTTCGGTTGCACCTATTTCTCTGGCCTTTTCTCTCTTCTCTTCCTCTACTGCTACCTTGCACATCCATAAGTGAGTGTCTTCATGCATCCATGAGGATCCAGATCCTATGGAATGCACCGACTCTGTGTCATCTTTGGCTCTATGGATGGGATTCCATTGGATAGGAGGGACATCTCTATGAGAATAATCTTTGAGATTGACTTTGGTTGTAACACCTAAGTGCTGCAGGTACAAAGAATTGGTCCCCCAATCCTGTACTACTTGCAACTGTCGCATAAATGGCCTTCCCAAAATCATCTCATAGGCATGATTTTTATTGAAGTCACATATAGCAAAGCTATGCTCAAACTCAACACCACAAGTGGTGAGAGTTATTCCTTCTAGCAATCCTAGGGGTCTCTCTATGTGGCCATCGGCCATCTGCAATTTCATTCTCGTCGGCCTGAGTGCTGGCTTGCCCCAACGCTTCCATAAGGAGGTGGTGGCAATTGCAACTCCTGCACCTGAGTCCAAAATTGCCTTGGTGGTGTACTCTTGGTAGGTGATGGGAAGATAGGTGTTCCCTTCTTCACCTTCACACATATCTCCTATCTTGTCCAAGGGAATTTCCGGTACTGTCCTATGGGATCCTACCCGGGAACGCGGTTTTGCAGTTTCAGTTACTTGACTAGCTACATTTTTCCGCGCGTTTGGTCTATCCTCCGACAGCGCTTCCAAAGTGAGATCGCGTTGCACCTTGGTGTTCGTTACTACCTCCGTGTTCCTCGGTATGACTGAGTCGTCGTTCCTTACCATGACTGTGGGTGCTCTCATACATGTGGACTTTGCTTCCCATGGGCCTGTGAAGTGGGGTAGCTCCTGTATGGAATTAGACTCAAAGTCCAATCTCTCGTGAGACTGAACACTCTCATGCTCCCCGTAAATAGATGGGATGTCTTGTGGGAATTGGTCGTGTGCATCGTCCACAAGTTCAAAAGGAGGGGCGATCTCGCTTTCGTTATCCCATTTGTCTTCTTGAATCTCTCGTAGGAAGTCTGGGGCAAACCGATTCATAGAAGAAGAAGTGTCTGGCTCCGTAGAATTGGGTACATATGCTACCTGGGAAGGAGGGCTTATCCTATCGTTGGCTCTTTCCTCGGTGTCATAGATAGCTGAGGCACAAGCTTCTTGGGGAGGATTACTTATGCTATTACTTTTCCGAACAGGCTCATAAGCTTTCTGGGAAGGGATGTGGGTTACCTGTGGGGGTACATAAGCTTTCGAGGGAGGCACCTGTGACCTTTGGGGAGGAAGATAGGCTCCTTGAGGAGGCACATGGGCTTCCTGAAGAGGCTGGCTTATCCGTTCTCTTGCCCTTTCCCTTTTTTGAGGGATAGGCTCCTTTTCTGGCTGTGCAGTTAGCCTCTCTAATCTTTCTAAGGAGGGGAAGTTGTCTGGTTTAGTGGAATTGGCTGCATAAACTTCCGATGGGGAATGGCTCATGTTTTTGCTTGCTTTTTCTTTCTCCTGATTTTTTTCTTCCTTGTCAGATCTGGCAATTATCCTCTCTAACTTTTCTAGGAATCCATCCAAGTGTAATTGCGTCTTGGCTGAGCCCGAATAATTGAAAAGGCGACTGGCTTCAAACATAGTCTGAGCCAATGCGACCATTTTCGCGCATAGTTTGGTTCTTTCTATCTCTAGGTCAGCTCTAGGATAGCACTTGTCGTGATCCGTGACGTTTGGCCCTTCTTGGATTCTGGCCTGATATGCTTTAAGCATCATGTTTAGGTCTTCAGGAGTGGGATCTGCTAGGACTGATCCTACTCTAGGGGGTGGTGGGATTTGATGAGGCGGTGGGGAAGGTGGTGAGTCAGATGGAGATGGGAGTGGTGGAGGCGGGGTGATGTGAGAGGGAGTTTGAGCTGTGAGTTCAGTTATCCTCGCTTTGGTTTCTCTTATGCTTTCCTCAAGCTCACTCATCTTTTTAGCCCATTGTCTTTTCATTCTTTCCCGACTATCTTTCCATGCTCTAGTCCTTTTCTTTGTTATACTCTCGGGTTCACTAGCCTCTGAGTTCTTATCCTGGTTTGTCTCTTGGTTTTGCTGCAAAGCCTGAGCTCTAGTGACCACCTGCACTGGTGCAGTGGAAGTGACGCTTCCTGAGGAATCTACAACCAAACCAATCACATTGATAGGAGTGATTTTTGGCATATTATTGGGGTTCTTAGGGCAATCTCGTAAAAGATGCTCTTTTCCACAATCTTGGCAAAAACCTTGGATAGTCACTGACTGGGGTTGTGTAGGTGGGGGCAAGGGACAATCACGGATGAGATGATCTCCCTGGCACCTGTAGCACGGTCCTCTTGGGAATGGAGGTCTTACTTGCCTAGGTTGAGACCTGGGGTTGGGGTTTGCATACATGACGTTCGTGTAATCTGACTCCCAACTAGGTTCACTTGGTTCCTCACTATAGTAAGACTCACCATGTTCTGGAGACTGCATGTAGTAAGCCTGGGGACTATCGACATGTGTAGAATCAAAGCTATGGTCACTTGGGTCATTTTCTGAGATTAATGGGGTTACTGGTACTATGGCCCTATTCAGGTTTTCTTCTCCAACAGCATACTTTACTGGAATCACGTTAGTGGGGTTTGGGGGCTGTTGCGCTAGTACTGGTTGGGGTCTCTGTTGGGCCTGATATTGTGGTTGGTAGGTTTGTTGGGGTCTAGCATATTGTGGTAGTGGATTTTGGTTTTGGTATATGCCTTGCTGGTAGGGCTGCGGGTAGGGTTGCCTAACAGTCTGCTTTTTGTATGGGCAATCTTGCGCGGTGTGGTTGGTGTATCTCCGTTCTATGGTGCAGTACTGGCTACTAGGGTTTACTTGGGGTTGAGCCATAATGGGACAGACGTTCGCCATATGGTCACCACCGCATGTATAGCACCTTTTTACAGGAGCAAACCTTGGAATTTGTTTGCTAGTCACACCTAATTTCTGAGCTACCTTCTCAGCAAGTTCCTCGATTGATGTAGATTGCATGGAAGAGTGGCTAGATGCGCTATCTGAATCTTTATAGATTTTGGAAAGCTCTAGCTCTTCCCCTAGGTTATCCTCAATGTCAATGCACATGCGTACACACTCTTCTATAGTCCTAGGGTCCTTCAGATACACATAGGATCTCAATTTCGTACTCAACAATCCATCAAGGAATAAAGCTACTTGTTTAGCAGATGTGGGTAGCTCCGAAATAGGACATCTTTCAAGGTATTGCCTAAATCTTCTTCCTGCAAGTCTCACAGTCTCTTGAGGGGTTTGTTTGAAGCTGTGGATCAATGAGGAAGTATTGTGTCGTATGCCACTCTTAGAAAACTCTACAATGAAAGCCTCTAGGAGTTGGTCTATGCTCCTGAACTGACGCTCATCTAATGGCTGGAACCATGTAAGTGCCGTGTTCCTAAGGGTTAGACCGAAGGCATTGTACTGCGTGAACAGATCTTCCACTTGTTCAGCTCTCAAGACTTGCTTGAACTCTGCCACATGATCATAGGGATCTCCTGTGCCGTCAAAGTAATTCTTCATGGACTTAACTAGCTGGGTGGGTCTCAAAGTTCTGGCGTGCTCTCTAGGCCTCGGCAGAGGGAATCCATCTACATTTCTTTGGTTCCTGTGGGCTCTATGTATCTCAGGAGGTTCTACCCTATTCGTCTCCGTTCTCGTTCTTTCTCTGCCTACAGGGTTGGCGAAACTTACTTCTGGTCTATCCCTACTTCTGTCTCTTTGCGTACCATGAGCTTGTGAAGTTCCCGCCCCCGGGTGACTGTAGGATACATTCGATCTTGGTTGAGGGAAAATAAATTCACCCTTCCAAGTGTAAGCATGCCTATCATTTTCTGTCACCACAAAGATCCGTTCTGAAGCATGATCTAAATAGGTCACTCTGCCTGGGCTATCCGGATCCTTAAGCTCGTAGATCATGATATTTCCTATGTCTGTTGGCTGATTAGACTTATACCTCCAAAAGGCTTCATCAGTTTCTCGATTGAGGAGCAACTCTATGCTCTTGTTGTCTTGGGGGACCCATTCAGGCGTGATAATCCTAGTGAGAACTGATTTACCTCGAGGGGTTCTAGGTTCCGCACCCATGTTCCCTTGTTCCAGGTCACCTAAGTCTGCTTCTGAGATTACATTCCCAAAGTCATCTGTCCTATCAGGGTGACTAGTGACAACATATATAGTTCCTTCCTTGTCCAGGTATGCGCCATTTTCAAACTTGACAGCTGGGTGTTCTAGTCCTATGGATTGGTCAGGGTTTTTAATCTGGACCACAGATCTTCCTAGGCCATCCTCATAGATGCTCGCACCTAGTCGGTTGGTCCTAAGGTATTCCAGCTGTGTTTTGTAAGGGCCTTCTACCCTGTACAAATAAGGCACTCCTGAACTTCCCGCAGGTCTGTCCATGCCTTGAGACATTGCTGACTCACTGGTCTCAGAGCTAGGGTAGTATGAGTGGTGGCTCAACTGCTGGGCCCAAGACCTTGCAGTGTGATTGACACTAGCCTCTGAAGACCTAAGGCTTTGTCTTTCCCTGGCTAAGTGTCGTCCTGATCTAAGGTTCATATGCCTAACTGATTAACCCGCTTTTTTCCTGAGTACAACCTCGTTGCCAATCAATTGGTACCAGTCACTTGATTCTTTTTAGTTAATTATTGTGTTTATGGTCTTGTCTGATATCACGTCGTCAGGAATACTTGAATGTTCTTCGTACTTTCAGGTTGATCGTTCCACGTTAGGTTCTTTTCCTTTAGGTTATCGACAGTACAGTAACTAAGTTTTTAGCTTGAACTTGAGTTCCTTAATAGTCTTCAACTTGATAACTGCCTATCGTTGCCCTGACTTACTCCTATCTCTACTCGTTCTTAGCTTGAGCTAGGAAATGACAGAGGGAGTTGAGAATAATCCAACCTTACTTGTTGATCCCTTGCTTTATGGTGCTCAAGAACCCGGTTCTCAAGCTCGCAAAGAAGCCTTGCTTTGTACGCTCTCAGTTGCTCTCAATGGACCTATAAAAGATCCACGGTTAGCTCAATGCTTATATTCAAAGGACAGAACCAACCACTTTCATTCATGTGACACAAACACACATTTGCATTGTGACTTTTAGGAAAATAATTCTAAAGACCCCTGACTTTGATCCCCCTGGGTATGGTCACCTTCACATTACCCTCTCTGAAAATCAATGCATTATCTTTATAAAAAACAGTTGAGGGCGTGTAGTATATGCTACGAGCTTTCCAACAAGCCCAAGAGCTCAAAAATTGGATTTTGTATGAAAAAGTTAGGACTGTTCAGGGTTTAGGGAGTTAAATCAGGGTTCAATACAAGCTAACAGTCGAACAGGAATACTCGCATAGCTTGTGGCACGGCCTAACAATGCAATACTACACCTTAAAGCTTGCCCCACACTTAAACACAATCTAGACCAATCACTTTGCCTTAAAAATTTGACCTAATTTGCCCTTCTAACGTGTTCGCAAAGTCTGTCGGTCGCGATTGACAGGTCAGTCGCGATCGACGTGTCGATCGCGATTGACAGGTCCGTCGTGGCTGTCAGTCGCGATTGACTGGTCAGTCGCGATTGACAGGGGTTACGAAAAGTCAATCAATCGTGGTCAAAGCGTCGTTGACTCTGTCAGTCGCGATTGATGAGTCGATCGCGATTGACAGGTCGGTCGCGAGGGTCTGTCGATCGTGGTCAAACAGTCGTTGACTGTGTCGGTCGCGATTGATGAGTCGATCGCGATTGATGACTCGATCGCGATTGACACGTGTCACGCGTATGGTCTGTCGATCGTGGTCAAACAGTCGTTGACTGTGTCGGTCGCGATTGACGTGTCGATCGCGATTGACAGATCTGTCCGTCGTGGTTTGTCGATCGCGATTGACAGAGCGATCGCGATTGACAGAAATCTGTGGAATCTCAAAAAACTAAACACATTTTTGGGAAGCCCTTGGCCTGTAGGTCATGGATATGCACTTTGTTTAGCAATTAGAGCAATTTTTCTGTCGGTCGCGATTGACAGAGCTCGGCGACACACAGACAGTTACTCAGATTTCCGTACCTGCGCAGGGTGCTGGGGATGATGATGCGGCCTGTACCTGCAGAAAGCTCACAAAACATGCAAAAAACAGCACATGCAAATTCGCTCTCTCGCTCTCTCTCACAAGTGAAATGAGGGGAATGAGGTGGAGATGGGGATATAGTCAAAAACTGAAATTTTCGCGATGATGGAGATGGACGTGGGAGATGGTGATGATGATGATGGTGATGGAGATGGTGAAGAAAGTAAAAGAAAATCTATGAGAGTGAAGAAAATACCTACAACTCCAACGCGTCAACTCTACGTCTTACCATCACACGCTCGTCCTCAAAGTTCGATCCCCGGCAACGGCGCCAAAATTTGGTGTAGCTCAATGATGAGTAGCACCTCCTTTAATGTCAATCCGGGAAGACGTGAGGATGGTATGAAGACCTCGAGCAAGTGGCGGCACAAGTGCGTGAGTGAGAAGCACACAAGCATGCACACACATACACACACACGCGCACACAAGGCAAGACAAAGAGTGAGAATCAATGGAGCTTTTTAGATTACTTTCAAATTGCTCTTACAAGTTCGTTTCAATTACAATCTAACCCCACAAATGAGCTCTCTAGCTCTTTTTATAGTTTTTGACTAGCTTTTGGCCCTGTCCAGACCTAGTGTCCGGCCTAGTTAAAAATTAGGTTCTAGGGCTTATTTGGGGGCTCAAACGAGATCTAAAA
The DNA here is from genome assembly GCA_020310875.1 of Ceratopteris richardii. Lineage (NCBI taxonomy): Eukaryota > Viridiplantae > Streptophyta > Polypodiopsida > Polypodiales > Pteridaceae > Ceratopteris > Ceratopteris richardii. The sequence goes on along the minus strand of CM035429.1, from coordinate 34,384,450 downwards.
AATACGAAAATTGGTACGCAACTACTTCTAAGGCTCCTCAAGCTCAAGGACTCCTTGGCTTGCACAAAATGGAGCTACAAAAATGTGAAATGATATTTACAATGATGGTTAGTGATAAAAATCACTGTTGTTGTAAGGATTTCTTCTAGTGATCTGTCAGACATATCTTCGAGCTCCCTACTTGCTCTTTCTCCCTGCATGTCCATTTCTTTGTCTTGAAAAAATATTGGCCTACTTGCCAGATCTTCTTTGACTGCCCTGTTTGCTTGTGCTGTCCCTTCGCTCTGACTCCCTTCTTTGACTTTCATGTCTTGTACGTCCTGGTGTACCAAGGCTACTGCCAACACTCAGGTTCTACTCTATTCGTCTCCGTCCTCGTTCTTTCTCTGCCCACTAGGTTGGCAAAGCTTACTTTTGGTCTATCTCTACTTCTGTCTCTTTGCATTCCATGAGCTTGGGATGTTCCAGCTCCAAGGTGACCATAGGATACATTCGATCTTGGTTGGGGGAAAATGAATTCACCCTTCCAAGTGTAAGCATGCCTATCATTTTCTGTCACCACAAAGATCCTTTCCAAAGTGTGATCTAAGTAGGTCACTCTACCTGGGCTATCCGGATCCTTAAACTCATAGATCATGATAGTTCCTATATCAGTTGGCTGATTAGATTTATATCTCCAAAAGGCTTCGTCAGTTTCTCGATTGAGGAGCAACTCTATGCTCTTGTTGTCTTGGGGAACCCACTCAGGCGTGATAATCCTAGTTAGAACAGATTTGCCTCGGGGGGTTCTAGGTTCCGCACCCATGTTTCCTTGTTCCAAGTCACCTAAATCCGCCTCTGAGATTACATTCCCAAATTCATCTGTCCTGTCTGGGTGACTGGTGACTACGTATATGGTTCCTTCTTTGTCCAGGTATGCACCGTTTTCAAACTTGACGGCCGGGTGCTCTAGTCCAATGGATTGATCAGGATTTTTAATCTGGACCATGGATCTTCCTAGGCCGTCCTCATAGATGCTAGCACCTAATCGGTTGGTCCTCAGGTATTCCAACTGTGTTTTGTAAGGGCCTTCTACCCTGTACAAGTAAGGCACTCCTGAACTTCCCGTAGGTCTGTCCATGCCTTGAGACATCTCTGACTCACTGGTCTCAGAGCTAGGGTAGTACGAGTGGTGGCTCAACTACTGGGCCCAGGACCTAGCAGTGTGGTTGACACTAGCCTCTGAAGACCTAAGGCTTTGTCTCTCCCTTACTAGATGTCGTCCTGATCTAAGGTTCATATGCCTATCTAAGTAGCCCAATTCTTCGCCCAGAGTACAACCTCGTTGCTGGTTACTTTATATTAATCACTTGGTTCTTTTTAGTTATTTCTCGTGTTTACGGTCTTGTCTGATATTACGTCGTCAGGAATACTTGAATGTTCTTCGTGCTTTCAGGTTGATCGTTCCACGTTAGGTTCTTTTCCTTTATGTTATCGACAGTACAGAGATTAGGTTTTTAGCTTGAACTTGAATTTTTTGGTAGTCTTCAACTTGATACCTACCTATTGTCGCCCTGATTTACTCCTACCTCTCGTCGTTCTTAGCCTAAACTATGAATTGACAGAGGGGTTAAGAGTTTCCAACCTTTTGTTTCCTGTTTGGTTGCCCTTGAGTGCCCAGGAAGTGTGTTCCCAAGCTTGCACTTACACTTGCTTAGAACGCCTTTCGATGCTCTCAATAGATCTGTAAGAGTTCCAAAGTTAGCTTAAAGATTTAAATTCCAAAGACAGCACCAATTATTTTCATTCCTGTAGCACATACACAAACTTGCATAGTGATTTTTAAGAAAAACAATTCTAAAGACCCCTGACTTTGATCCCCCTGGGTATGGTTAACTTCAAAATTTTCTCTCTGAAAAACTACGCATTATCTTTATAAAAAACAGTTGAGGGCGTGTAGTATATGCCACAAGCTTTCCAACAAGCCCTAGAGCTCAAAAAATGGATTTCGTATGAAAAAGTTGTGACCGTTCAGGGTTCTAGGGTTAAGACAGGGTTCAAACAGGATCACTGTGCAACAGGTTTTCCCCAAGTTGTTTTCCTAAGGCTTCCTAATGTGCTCTAGAGTAAAATATTTGTGCCCAAAATTAGCCCAACTCTTGAATTAACAAGCCCTAAAACATTTGGCTAAAATTGGCTGTCAATCGCGATGGACAGGGCTGTCAATCACGATGGACACTCAATCAATCGCGATGGACAGAGGGTTCAGTCAATCGCGATGGACACCCAATCAATCGCGATGGACACCCAATCAATCGCGATGGATAGAGGGTTCAGTCAATCGCGATGGACAGGCAAGTCAGTCATTCGCGATGGACAGGCAAGTCAGTCAATCGCGATGGACACGCAATCAATCGCGATGGACAGGGGGTCCAGTCAATCGCGATGGACAGAGAGTTCAGTCGGTCGCGATGGACAGAGGGTTCAGTCAATCGCGATGGACAGGCAGTCGGTCGCGATGGACAGAGGGTTCAGTCAATCACGATGGATAGGCAGTCGGTCGCGATGGACAGAGGGTTCAGTCAATCGCGATGGACAGGCAGTCGGTCGCGATGGACTGGCAGTCAATCGCGATGGACAGAGCTGTCAATCGCGATGGACAGGGCTGTCGATCGCGATGGATAGGCAGTCGGTCGCGATGGACAGAGGGTTCAGTCAATCGCGGTGGACAGGCAGTCGGTCGCGATGGACAGAGGGTTCAGTCAATCGCGATGGATAGGCAGTCGGTCGCGATGGACAGAGGGTTCAGTCAATCGCGATGGACAGGCAGTCGGTCGCGATGGACAGAGGGTTCAGTCAATCGCGATGGACAGGCAGTCGGTCGCGATGGACTGGCAGTCAATCGCGATGGACAGAGCTGTCAATCGCGATGGACAGGGCTGTTAATCGCGATGGACTGACATTTTGCAAGATTTTCAAAAATTTTGGTGGAAAGGTGGTGTGCAGGGTCTCTAGTCCACTGTGGTGCACTCAGATTTACCAAAAGGTGAAATTTTCTTTCAATCGTGATCGACAGGAGTCGGCGACTGCGAGACAGTTCTGCACATTTCCGTACCTGCGCGACGTGCTGGAGGGGATGATGATGCTGAAACCTGCAAGACACTCCAAGAACATGCAGAAAATAGCACACAACTGTTCGCTCTCTCGCTCTCTCTCACAAGTGAAATAAGGGAAATGAGGTGGAGAAGGTGACATAATCAAAAAACTGAAATTTTCGCGATGATGGTAGTGGAGGTGGAAGATGGTGAAGATGATGATGGTGATGATGGTGGTGAAGTAAGAAAGAGGAAAAATAGGAAAAGTAGAGAAATTACCTACAACGCCAACGTCTCCAATCTACGTCTTACCATCACACGCTCGTCCTCAAAGTTTGATCCCCGGCAACGGCGCCAAAATTTGGTGTAGCTCAATGATGAGTAGCACCTCCTTTAATGTCAATCCGGGAAGACGTGAGGATGGTATGAAGACCTCGAGCAAGTGGCGGCACAAGTGCGTGAGTGAGAAGCACACTAGCATGCACACACATACACACACACGCGCACACACGGCAAGACAAAGAGTGAGAATCAATGGAGTTCTTCAATTACTTTCAAAATGCTCTTACAAGTTCGTTTCAATTACAATCTAGCCTCAAAAATGAGCTCTCTAGCTCTTTTTATAGTTTTTGACTAGGTTTTGGCCCTGTCCAGACCTAGTGTCCGGCCTAGTTAAAAATTAGGTTCCAGGGCCAATTTGAGGGCTTAAACGGAGTCTAAAAAATACGAAAATTGATATGTAGGTACTTCTAAGGCTCCTCAAGCTCAAGGACTCCTTGGCTTGCACAAAATGGAGCTACAAAAATATGAAATGGTATTTACAATGATTGTTAGTGATAAGAATCACTGTTAAAAGATGTTGATTTGGAAAAAATTTGAAGGGCCTATCTGCCAGATTTGCGTCGACTGCTTTGTCTACTTACTCCTTCACCTTGTTCTGGCTCTCTCCGCTGGCTTCCTTGTCTAGTCGGTCCTTGGGTGCCCATACTGCTCTCAACATCTGGGTAGAGGAAAATCATCTCTACCACCTAGTATTCCATGATCTCTTTGTCTATCCGCTCTATTAGTGTCTGTGGTTGTTCTATCTCTCCCTACCGGGTGATTAAAGCTTACTTCCGGTCTCTCTTTATTTCCCTCTCTTTGATTTCCATGGGCTGATGATGTTCCTGCCCCTTGTTGACTTGTATTCATGTTCGTCCTAGATGGAGGGAATACCAATTCACCTCTCCATGTGTATGTGTTTTTAGCGCGGTCAGGCACCACAAAGACTCTTTCTGAAGTCTCATCCAGGTATACAACCTTTCCAGGTGTATCCGGGTCCTTGAACTCGTATATCGTGATGATTCCTACCTCACTAAGTAGTTCTGTCTTGTATCTCCAAAAGGCTTCATCAATTTCTTTATTTACAAACAACTCTATGCTTCTGTTGTCCTGAGGGATCCATTCCGGGATTAGTACTCGTGTCAGTACAGATTTCCCTCTAGGTGTTCTAGGCTCTTCTAATGGTTCTTTTCCTTGAGATTTTGTTTCCGTCTCTGGTTGAATCACGCCAAACTCGTTGGTATTGTTTGGCTACGTACTTAAGATGTACATCGTTCCTTCCTTGTCTATGTACGCGTCTCTCTCGAATTTCTCCACTGGACGTTCCAATCCAATGGGTTGATCGGGGTTGTGCATTTGCACCACTTGCCTTCGCAAACCATCCTCATAGATGCGAGCACCTAATCGGTTGGTTGGGAGAAACTCTAGTTGTGTTCTATAGGGTCCTTCTGGTTTTTCTAAATAGGCTACATTCGACCCTCCTTCTGGTTTTTCTGTGCTAAATGCCATTTCTGAATCACTAGTATCTGAGCTCTCGTAGGGATAACTAGTGTTCAATTGTTGAGCCCACGATCGTGCAGTAGTTCTTACACTTGCCTCTGATGATCTAAGGCTTCGTCGGTCTGACTTACCTATATGTTTGCCCAATCTAAGGTTCATTAATTTTCTTCCTTGCACACTCAGTACACGCTCAGATCATCAATGATTCTTTGTTATTACTTTCTTGATTCTTTTTAGGTTTCTTTAGATTCTTGTCTTAATGTATGCGTCAGGAAGTCGACTTTCGGTTATAATTTTGAGTTCTCGTTCCGTCAGACTTATGTTCTTTCCTTTAGGTTTTCGTGTCACACACCTTTATCTTTAGTCTTGAACTTGATAAATTTAACTCTCTTGAACTTGAGGCGTTCCTATCGTCTTTAATCCACAATGCTAATGTTTATCCTAAGCTAAGAATTGACTGAGGGGGTTGAGTAATCTTCCAACCTCGAGTCAGCTTTTCTGGTTGCTCTGATGCCCAAGAAGCCGCGCTTCCCAAGCTTTATGCCCTTCACTGCCTTGCCTTGGTTGCCTTCGATTGCCCTTGCTAGACCTGGAAAAATCCAATATTAAACCAATTCACAGTTGGATGATCTCGCACTTGAGTATATACACCTTTTAAGTCCCTTCCCTTTTGCCCAACTTTTCAATGTTTGCCCCTTGACTTCGGATGAAAAATTTATGACCGTTCAGGCCCTGGGGGGTAAAAACTGACAAACCGATGTTTCTCCAAATATGAGCTAAGGGGTCTCCTATGAGTCTAATCACCCAAAAATTTCCCAAAAATAGCTTCAAAATTGGCCAAAAAATGAAACCCTAAAATTTGCGATGGGGGTGCACAATCGCGATGGTCTGAGACAATCGCGATGGTCTGGGACCGTCGCGATGGCGTGAGGGTGAACCGTCGCGATGGCGTGAAAGTGGACAATCGCGATGGCGTGAGTGTGAACCGTCGCGATGGCGTGAAAGTGGACAATCGCGATGGCTTGATCAGGCGGACAATCGTGATGGCGTCAGTCAACGGTCAATGTGAACAATCGCGATGGTCCAAAGTGAACCGTCGCGATGGTCACAGATGCGATGGCTTGAGCCAATCGCGATGGTCTGGGCACAATGGCGTGAGCCAATCGTGATGGTCCAAAATTTCGGGTTGTCGCGATGGTGCAAGGGTGCGAGCCGTCGCGATGGTCCAACTTGCCACGTGGCACCGTCGGCGCGATGGCGTGAGCCAATCGCGATGGTGTGGGGTCAACCGAACAATCGCGATGGTCCACGAACCGTCGCGATTGTCCAAATGAACAGTCGCGATGGCGTGAGACCGTCGCGATGGTCCGGCTGAGCCATCGCGATGGCGTGAGCCAATCGCGATGGTGTGACACAATCGCGATGGTCTGAGACCGTCGCGATGGTCCACCAAACTGAGAATTTCTGAAATGCGTCTGTGGATTCGTAGATGCGCAAGGGTCGCCTACACGCCTGTGTGGTCGCTTACCTCAAATTCCGAAGTTTGCAAACCATCGCGATGGTCTGACACACTCGGAAATTTCTGACAAAAGGTGATTTTCTTACCTTTTTGCAGCCTTCCTGATGCACCGGAGTACTGTTCCTGCAAGAAAACTCAAGAAAGCAAAAGCACACACAAGCACAAAAGCTCTCTCTCACTCTCTCGCATGCACAAATGAGGGGAAATGAGGAGAATGGATATGGTGAATTTTTTGATTTTTTTGGAGATGAAGATGATGATGCAGTGATGAAGATGGAGTGTGGGGGAGGTGAAAAACACGAACAACTAAGTAAAAACAACAACAAAAACTGAAATTTTTACCTTCCAACGCCACTTCTTGCTATACTCTTACCATCACACATTTGTCCTAGACTCGATCCTCGGCAACGGCGCCAAACATTAGGGGAAAAAATGAACCCTGAATGGGCCTTTTAGATTAACAGGTGATTAGTGATGGACCAATCAGAAGAGGGTGGTGGCCACAGTCTAGTCCCTAAATCACATAGCCTAGGCATAGGCTTCCCTTGTTTTTTTGTAGTCAAAGAAGAGAAAACCACCTAGAGTTGGTGGTTTTACACATTTGGATGGTTTTGAAAGCCTCGAAAATGACTTTGGGCCCTTGGATTGGTTAGAAGATCCAACGCTTGAGGATTGATTGCAAAAGTCAAGGCGCCTTTGGATTTAGACCCTTGGATCACCTTGATATCCAATGGATGAGATTGAATACATCCTCAAAAAGGCGCCTTTGTTTCTGGGCCGTTGGATGTGTCCAGGATCTAACGGTTGACATGATAAGGATAAATTTGAAATGCGCATACGATCTGGACCATTAGATCTCCAGTTGATCTAAGGGTTGACAATGGTTGCCATGATTACAAGGCGCCTTTTCACCTCGCCCCTTGGATCTGACATAGATCGAACGACTTCGAGTGCATCCGGATGTGAAATCAGCCCCAAACGCGGGCGTCCCTTAGATATCAAGCGGATCCAACGGCTCTAAAGACCCACAAAAATGTGAATCAGCCCCAAATGCGGGGATCCATTGGATTGGGCCTCATCCAATGGCCCAAAAGTTTGCAGAACTCTACTGATCCATCAACGACGCTGTCCCTACTCGCACGTATTGTCAGAGACTCTCTCTCTTGCTTTCCATCGATTTTGAATGTAGACCATTGATTTCAAGCATCTGAAGGCTATAAATTATCCGATTTAAGAATTCAAGTTGATAAGAGTATCAAATATTATTTTATTTGAGAAAACCACTAGTGGTTTCCTATGGCCCCTTAATCTCACTGAATTAGCTTTTTAATCCCTAAAAATTAGGAATCCTTACAAGGCCCATGCAGGGCTCATTTTTTCCCCTAATGATTTGGTGTTGCTCTAGCACAATGGTGAGAACCACGTTAAGAAGCTCCACCTCCTTAATTGTCAATCCGCGGAAGAGATAGGAGTGATATGAAGATCATGAATGTGAGATGAAGTGAGAGTGAAGGTGAGAAGCATAGAAATGCACACACACATACACACACACTACGAAGAGACAAGCAAGACACAATGGAAGGTGGGAAATTAGCTCTATTACTCAAGAACACTATTACAAGCTCAAAAATAGCTCTAAGCTCTTCTCTACTCCAACAAGCCAACCTCAAAAATGAGCTCTCTAGCTCTTTTTATAGTTTCTAGACTAGTTTTGACCGGTTTCACATCTAGTGACCGGCATAGTTAAAAATTAGGTCCTAGATGCTATTTGGAAGGGTAAACGATGTCTAAAAATAAAGAAAATTGATACGCTTGTTCTACCTAAGCTCTTCAAGCTCGAGGACTCCTCGGCTTGCACAAAATGGAGCTATGGATTACAAAATGGGGTTTTCTATGTTACATATGTTACAATAGTGATAAAAATCACTGTTGGAGGTTTTTGGAAAGTATTTGAAAACATAATTCTTTGAAAAACGATTTGACTGGCTCCCTGCTCTGTCGTTACATGCTTCCGTGTCGTCTGTGCCTCTGGCTACTTCCAACACCTTATCTAACAATTCTCCCACCCCGTTTAAAATCCACCCTTGTAATAATTCACCCTCAACCAAACCTTGTATGAATTCATACACCAAAACCCCACATCATGCATAATAAAAGCTCATCAAGAAATGTATGCATAATCTGACCATGTAGGCGTCTAGAGACCTGCATTAGTTTTGCAAATAATCATTCCATTAACCACCTCACAACACCTGGCTACACGGGTTACACATCAGTTATGGAAAGGGATTGCGCTCTCACTTTAATGGGATCATAATTAATTTCCATGCTAATGTGTTAATCTTTTGTAGCAGATCTTTTCCATTAGCTCGTCAATCATAATGCAAACCGAAGAAGGACCATCAAAAGCTGGCCCGAGCACACCAATGGCCGATATTAGAGAATTACTCGCGGAATCTCATCCGACGATGCAACCACCAGAGTTTCAAGGTTTTCGAGGACCCATGCCAATTGACGATCCTCCTAGAGGATATACTGAGAAGATTCATCATAACTCTCACTGGTTTCAAGGCCTAGCAGCACCATTAGCAGACGCTGATTTCATATTTGAGGCCAATTTGGCATTTGATTTTCGCACATGGTCCAAATACCAGTTCTTTTCAAGAGAATTTGAAGGACTACAGAATACACAAGATTTAACGCACGTTTGGGCACGAGCGGGATTTACAGAATATTTTAGTGACCCTCTGCCTAAACCCAAATTTTACAGATGCTTTTACTTAGTAACCACCTTGACGGCTTCAGAGAACAAGGATCTACCCGGAACATTCATGTTACCATCCTTGGTAAATGATCCTCCATTCAGAAGGTTTTATCTGTCTAAAGATTTAATTCGCGCAGCTCTCAAAATACATGGAATGCACACTCCTACGGAACGAGAACGGCTAGTTCCAGAGCCGATGAAACGTGGTGATGTAACTAAGTGGGAGGACATTTCAGCTATAACCCCTGAGCTTTCCAAGCCATTGCGGATATGCATGCAACATTTTGCTTTCCCAGCTCAGGATCGTTTTACCATGCCCCACAAAATCTGGTTTGGATTATACTTAGCATGTACTGGACCTCAAACGGTTGATCTAGCTAGCTGGATAATTGATCAACTCTATTTGGCACAACATAGATGGGAGCGAAAGAAGGTCATCAATGGATGTTGTGCACTTACAAGGATTATATATATATGTGCTTGGCATATGACCTGCCGATCGAACGTGCATTGACCAGTGACGAACTGAAAGCATTCAAAGGGACCACTAAGAAGGCTAGAAATTCTAGCAAAGGCAGAGCCGGAAAGCAGATGAGAGGCACTATCCCGTGCTTACAAGTCCCGGAATCACCCTCACCACAACCATCTCCAGAGCAGTCACCGACAGCAGCCACTCCCACCGTACAACCTATTTGTATCAGATTATCAAGACCAGTGGTAACGGAGGGCACCACCAGTACTGTTGAACCTCAAGCAGCCACAACCTTAGAACCTATCACCACGGCAGTAGAAATTCCCACCACTATTGGTGCGGAAGCGTTCTCTTTTCCAATACCCCATTTAGAAGCAGAACAAGCAGCGCCACTAAACACAACGTTCGATTTTGAAATGCCCGATGCGTTCTCCAATGAGTTCCAATTTTCAGAAGCACAACTGTTTTCTCAAGAATATGAAAGGCCTAGCTATCCCACCACACCCCGGGATCAACCATAAGGACAGATTGTGTCTAGCTCTGATGACGAAAGAATAGCAACCGATGACGACAAAGGTGATGATGAAGCCAGCCAGGGCACTCACGAATCCCAAGAACATGAATAGACAGATGGCCAAGGCCAACAAACAGACACACATGGTGATACAAGTACCCACGAAGATGAAACTTGTGAAGCAGCAGCTTACACACTAGCTATTAAGAAGCTGTATAGAACTATGGAAAAAGTTTGGGCACGCAAAAAGCTGACTGAGGAAGAGAGTCAAGCCATAATAGAACAGGAACTTGTCACTGGCGGATTCGAAGACGCATACATCAAAGGATTCCGAGAGTTAGTCAAATCAGTAGGCTCCAACGAAGCACTTAGGTACTTGCAAAGAAAGCCACTACCACAGTTTGACCCCCGCAGAGTACGACTACTTTCAAAGCCCGGCGAATACATTCGTGTACCAACAAGAGCACAGTCTTCAGAACAAGCCAAGGAGGCACGCCTCGCCCCCGAAAGTTCTTTGGTAGCAGAAACCATCCTTGTAGATTCCCCACCCCGTGCTACAACTGTACATACCTCAGTAGTCACTGAAGTACCGACCACCCCAACCACTCCTCCATCACCGCCCATCCATCTAGCCTCCCCTCTTCAGCCTCCTTCCCCCCGACCAACATCTTCAGTCGCTGGTGACGTAGCAGAAATTGTCTTTACGGCCACTCACCCCACAATCCCCGCACCCACTAGGCCTAGTCTACCCCCTCACACACCCACCTTTCTATCCAACCCATTCCTCCATCCATCTTTCCCGTCCTTCCCCACACATCCACGACCCCTTTTCCCATTCCCACCGCCATTAACCTTCTCCCCCGTCTCACCTCCCCGACCCACTGTAACCCCTATTTCCCCTTTCCACCAAGCTACTCCAGCCAGCCCCACTGTAAATTACTCCTCAACCTTTGTAAATCCCGTATTTACACCAGCACAAGCACCCACAGTCACACCCATATTCACAGTCACCGCACTGGACACGTCCAATGACGTGGACATCTCACCACCCACTGCACCATCACTCACTTCACTCACAGCACAAACATATTTAGGCACCTCACAATTTTCCACAATCACCACAACATCCACCTTCCCACCCCCATTCCCCGTTCCCTTTGCATCTACACCCACTGCATCTTCATTTAGCACCCCATTAATACTATCACCCACTGTAGATAATGCATTTCGACAGATGTTCATGTGTATGACGCAAGTAAGAGATGAGTTCACATCTCTTGGCGATAATTACCAGCAGCTGTAGAGGACAACCAATGACTTACAGTCGCAGCTTAATTTATTGTCTATTGAGAATGCCTCACTGAACAGCCGCTACCAAGAATTACGAGAGGCCTATCATAAATTAGAACTAGAAAATGAAGAAAAGACCAAGGAAGCCACTGCTGACCTGGATAACTTATTAAGAGCCCAGACAGTCCGCAATGCAAGGCTAACACGAAAAATGGGCTTACTCAGAAGACATCTAGCAGCAGCAAAGGAAGAAAACCAGCGCTTACAGGATCAGAACCGAGAAAACTTAGAAGCAGCTCTTGACCACCCAGACCAACCACTCAGTCCTAGCCGGTTCAAAGCCATTCCCTCAGACTCGATGAGGATGCTGCTAGAAGATCATGTAAGACTGCTAGATGAATACGACCGCATGAACGAGGAGTTACAGAAACTCAAAGAAGATCATAAATTACTCCAGTTACGAGCACCGGAACACCAAGACATACCAGCACCTGTGGACCCCTCTCCTGACATCTTAGAGGAACTCAATGCATTATGGGCCCAGGTATCAAACCTTGAATCAAGGATCGCAGTATATGAAGCACCACCAAGGCCAGATTCCCCACCTGAGCTTCCAGCTGAGGAAGAAACTGTCACCATCCCGGTGGAGGAAACGTTTGAAGAGGCGTACGAGCCACAACCCATCCCAGGCGGACGCGTCACGGCCGAAGGCTAGATGACTTACGAACTCCCGACCCCCGCGTGGATGAAGACTATTGAGGAACTTGGGACAACGCACTCAGCTAGAGTAGAGGCACAATTACATGCCATGGCGATGATAGAAGAAAGAATTTTAGAGTCTCCATTCTTTGCTCATTTGGCCCCGCGACGATACATATCTGGGCATGAGCTACAATATAAACCGTATTTTATGTTAATGGCCGAATACCAGTTAGCCGTTGAGAAAGAGACAGGTAAGAAACCATCGCATGCGACTCAATTTGAGGAGGACGATCTACCACTCGATGCGCAGCAAGGAGAGATCTATCAACCAGAGTGGCGAAAAGATTTACTATAGTATTATCCAGAAATGATGAGTACATGGGTAAAGGCACCTTTGCACTTAAAGTACAACCCATGTTGGGGACCAGTACCACGACGCCGCTCCTGGACAACCTTTGCTATTAAGGTACAAAACAATAAGCAGTGCCAGGACTGGTTGAATTACCCCTATTTAAAGCCACCCCTTGAGTTACCAACTGTAGGCTACATGATGGCTACAATTCGCCACTGGCTCCCTAGATTAAAGCATATGGACGATATAGCGGCGCATATGACTGTCAAAATCTTTGACATGATGCAAATGATTTTTAAAGTCTTCCGATGCGTCAAGGCACCTCATGTAAACACCCCGGGCTTTGAGCATGGAAATTTCGATCTGGTATATGATATGAGTACAACGCCATTGCTACGGGTGTGTTATGCCTGGCATTGCAAAATAAAGTACCTACCGGCGTGCTACAAGCAGACTTTCGAAGAGATGTTCACAACCGGCTTCTGGGAATACCATTCAGAGGTATTCATAAGCAGGCCTACACATTTATTACACTTATTTGCCTGTGAACGAATGGTCTATTCCACACACTATCAGCTCTTGCCACCAGAAGAACCACAACCAATAGACTGGGAGAAACTGAGGCGAACCTGGCCCGAGGCATTCGTATCTCCGAGCACACCCTCGCTCAAGACCTCCTACAGAACTATATCCAGCAGACCTTACAACAAGGTTCTGTCAGGGACGACAGAAGCGAGAGGGAGGGGGGTGTTGGAAGCAGCCAGAGGCATAGAAGACTCGGAAGCATGTAACGACGGAGCAAGGAGCCAGTCGAATCTTTTTTCAAAGAATTATGTTTTCAAATACTTTCCAAAAACCTCCAACAATGATTTTTATCACTTTTGTAACATATGTAACATAGAAAACCCCATTTTGTAATCCATAGCTCCATTTTGTGCAAGCCGAGGAGTCCTCGAGCTTGAGGAGCTTAGGTAGAACAAGCGTATCAATTTTTGTTATTTTTAGACACCGTTTACCCTTCCAAATAGCATCTAGGACCTAATTTTTAACTATGCCGGTCACTAGATGTGAAACCGGTCAAAACTAATCTAGAAACTATAAAAAGAGCTAGAGAGCTCATTTTTGAGGTTGGTTAGTGTGAGCTTAGAGCTATTTTGAGCTTGTAAGAGTGTTCTTGAGTAATAGAGTTGATTTCTCACCTTCCATCGTGTCTTGCTTGTCTCTTCGTAGTATGTGTGTATGTGTGTGTGCATTTCTATGCTTCTCACCTTCACTCTCACTTCATCTCACGTTCACGATCTTCATATCACTCCTATCTCTTCCGCGGATTGACAATTAAGGAGGTGAAGCTTCTTAACGTGGTTCTCACCATTGTGCTAGAGCAACATACCCAGAAGAAGCAGTCACCAGGGCACATTGTTTCTTGTCGTGGCACTTACAAGTAGCCCCAATAGCCTATTGAGAGGAGAGGCAGTGATCGGCTTCCAGATAGCACTTCCATGCAACCTTGCAAGGAAAGTTTGCACCGTGATTTACATTCGCATTTTTTTGCAATCAGTGCATATTGTTCCACTGATAAGGGCATTGGGGACTCATTTGATGTGGAAAGCACTTCTCTGCATCCCAAACCAGAGAACCTGAATGAACCCTTTGTTAGACGATCTCTCTTGAAGCCCCCCCTCCCACGAGTGATTCAGCTGTGGCGCCAAATGTAGAGCCAGTGATTGCTAGTTCTAAGTGTTCATTTAATCTAGCTATCCTCTCTGACATGGGCTCTCATAATTGCACGGGCATTGATATTGTGACTGTTGAAGCTCAAGGTCAAGCATGAGGAATGGAAGCACACCAAAGATGTGGACACACAAGAAGAAGGAGCATGTAGGGAGCTCCAAGAAGCACATGTCAAATTTTTAGAAGAAATCCCCATAAAAATAGTGATTTTTATCACTAAAAACAATTTTAAATACCATTTTCCATTGAGTCCTCGAGCTTGAGGAGTATTAGAAGTATCACCCTGTCAATTTTCATAAATTTTAGACTCCGTTTGAGCCCCCAAATAAGCCCTAAAACCTAATTTTTAACTAGGCCGAACACTACATCTGGATAGGGCCAAAACCACTCAAAAAACTATAAAAAGGGCTGGAGAGCTCATTTTTGGGGCGAGCTTGTTGTAGATTTGAGCTTTTGTAAGAGAACTCTTTTGTAATCAAAGCTTTCCATTGTTCCATTCTTTGCTCTTACCTTGTGCGCGTGTGTGTGTATGTGTGTGCATGCTTGTGTGCTTTCACTCACGCACTTGTGCCATCACTTACTCATGGTCTTCATACCGATCCTCACATCTCCATGGATTGACATTTATGAGGTGTATCTCCTCACATTGGTACCTCCCATTGTGCTAGAGTGACACCAAATTGGGTGCCGTTGCCGGGAAGAGAGCTTGGAGGATGAGCGTGTGACGGTAAGATGTAGAGTAGCAACGTTGGAAGGTAAAAAAATCACCATTTTCAGTTTGGTTTCTGAGTTTTTCTTCATCTCCATCTTCATCATCACCACCATTTCCCCCACCTTCATCTTCTTAGATTTTCTTCACTTTCGAGTGTACATTCATCTCATTTTTCACCTTTGGCTACGAGCAAGAAGCACAGATGGTGTTAAGAGCTAAAATGCTGAAGAAATAGTCTTGAAATCCACATAAAACATCAAAAACTAAGCGGCGGTTTCGTGGAGTGACAAGACTTGCATCTGGTATCACGAGTGTCGTATCATGATTTTGAAGGGAGACTTTGCATCTACAGGCACATAAGAGTGACAAGGAGAACCTAGGGTACATATATTTGCAAATTTTTTTGAATTTGGGCTTAAAAAACTCCAAGTATCGTGTCCGGTTGAGTTTTGGTATCGTGATACTCAAACTCTCATGTATCGCGATAGTTGTCGAAGTATCATATCATGCATACCCACTTGAGGTATCGTGATACCATTCTAGTATAGTATCATCAAGTGCTAGTATCGCGATCGCGGTCGCCCCGGTGGTATCGTATCGTGGTCCACCTAGTATCATATCGTGTCGATCACGGTATCATATCATCTCTTATTTTGGTATCATATCGTGCATCTTGTGGTATTGTATCGCATAGCACAAGCAGTATCGTATCGCCGTCCGAGCGGTATCGTATCCTCTACTGAGCGGTATCGTATCGCCTGATCCTTTGGTATCGTATCGCTCAAAGAGTCAGTATCGTATTGTGAGTTACCTCAGTATCATATCATCTGATTTCTGGTATCGTATCATGTCGGTTCAGTGGTATTGTATCATATCGGACAAGCAGTATCGTATCGCGGTTGGAGTGGTATCGTATCGTGAGGTCAAGTGGTATCGTATCATCCTGAGAATTCACAGGTATCGTATCAGACCAATCAGAGGTATCGTATCGTGACCATTTCCAGTATCGTATCGTCTGGATAGCGGTATCGTATCATGGAAGTTGGTATCGCCTTGGTGGTATCGTATCATCTAAGGTGGTATCATCTGTAGTGGTATCGCGTATCGTGGTAAAAGAGGTATCATATCACCTATTCTAAGATACTCCCAAAGAGATCTTGTTTCCCTATTTTAACCTCCAGAACCCTGAACTGGCATAACTTTCTCTTAGGAAATCCGTTTGCTGTGATTTTGGGTCCGCTAGGAGTTCCAAAGGATTTGAGCAATACAAGAGAACCTTGGGACCAAGAGACAAGGATTATGAGCTTGAGATCTGGCAGGCAGTTAGGCAAGGATAGACAAAGCATTAGATCATCTGAGGCTAGTGTCAACCATACAACTAAGTCAGGATCAACAACTTAGTGGTTATCCCTACACATTAAGTTCTGAAACAAGTGACTCAGAAATGTCTTTTAGCATGGAAAGACCCACACGCACCTCAAGTACTGCCTATTTACAAACACCATAAGATCCCTATAAGACACATTTGGAATATATCAAGAACAACCGATTAGGTGCCTGCATCTATTAGGATTTCTAAGACGATCAGTAGTCCAACTCAAAAATCTAGATCAACCCTTTGGACTTGAATACCTAGTGGTCAAGTTCGATTAGGGGTCGTACATTGATAAGGAAGGAACCATGTATGTGGTTACCAACTTACCAGACAAGACATATGAGTTTGGAAATATCATTCTTCAGAACGGCATAGGAGACCTAGAACAAGGAGACCTAGGACAAGAACCCAAGACTCCTAGAGGTAAGTCAGTCTTGACTAGGGTAATTACTTGAGAGTGGATTCCAAGACAATAAAAGCATAGAATTGTTCTTGAATAGAGAAACAGAGGAAGCCTTTTGGAGATTCAAACTAGATCAACCTAACCCACTAATCATCGTCTATGAGTTCAAGGACCCAGAGATACTAGGCAAAGTTGTATATCTAGATAACACATCTGAGAAAATGTTCTTGGTAACAGAGCAGGATAGGCAGCCATACACCTAGCAGGGTAAATCAATTTTTCCCCCACTGAGATCTAATGTCTCCCATGGCCTCCAAGGAGCAGGATCATCCAAGATTCATGAAAACCAGAGGGAAAGAACCAGAGAGATACTAGAGGTAAGCTTTGCACACACTACGGGTAGAGACAGATCAAGATTTGAAAATGAAAGACTTGAAAGGGAGAGACATAGAGCACATAGGCATCAAATAGATGAACATGAGTTTCCATTGCCTAGACCACGAGATCACCCAAGAACCCTTAGACCTTCTCAAGTGGTTAAGGCAATGAAGAACTATTTTTATGGATTTGGAGATGCTTATGATCATGTGGCTGAGTTCAAACAAGTGTTAAGACCTGAGCAGGTTGAGGACTTGTTGACACAATTTGAGGCATTTGGTTTGACTCTTAAGGGTACTACCTTAGCTTGGTTTCAACCCTTGAATGGTCACAACTACCGAGAGATAGGTCAATTGCTAGAAGAATTCATTATAGAGTTCTCCAAGAGTGGTATGAGGCATAACACATCATCCTTGATCCACAGCTTTAAGCAGACACCCCAAAAAACAGTGCCACTTGCAGGAAGACGCTTCAGACAATACTTAGAACAATGCCCTGTGCCAGAATTACCCAAAACATATACACAAGTGGCCTTGTTTTTAGATGGCTTACTGAGCACAAAGTTAAGGTCATATGTGTACTTGAAAGAGCCTAGATCCATAGAAGACAGTGTGTGCATGTGCATTGGCATAAAGGACAACTTGGGTGAGGAGTTAGAATTGTCCAAACTCTATAAGGATTCTGACAGTTCTACTAGTCATACCTCCAGAACCTCCACTGAGATAGATGAGATAGCTGAGCAGGTTGCCAAGAAGCTAGAAGTTCAAAATAGACAAACACCAAGGGTCACCTCATTAAAGTGATGTTACAATTGTGGAGGAGACCACATGGCTAATGTCTGCCCGATGATAGCTCAACCCCAAGGAAACTGCAATGCTCTCTATTGCACCATTGAGAGGAAATACACAAATCATATGGCTTAGGATCGTCCATACAATAGGCATGCTATCAGACAAAATATTCAGCAACCTTACCAGTATGATAGGTATCAGAATCAATACCAACAGCCATATTATAGACCACAACAACAATATGAGCCACCATACAGGCCACAACTAGTCCTTGGAAATCAACCACTAGCTCCTGCCAATGTGATTCCAGTTAAGTATGCAATGGCAGAGGAGAACCCTAATAGAGCCTGGTGCCAATGACCCCTTTGGTCTCAAAAAATGACCCCCATGCTTAGAGTTTGGACTACTCCCATGAGGAAAGCCCATGAGCTTATTACATGGAGTCACCTGAGAAAAGTGAGACTTCTCCATATCAATATGAGGCACCACCTATGGAACAAAGTTTGGAGCTAGAATACTCGAGTATCATGTACATGAATCCTAATCCTAGGCTCCAATTGAGACAAGTAAGACCACAAGCCCCTAGAGGACCATGCTTTAGATGTCAGGGTGACCATTTCATTTGTGAATGCCCCCACTCACTCACTCCAGGACAAGGACAAAACATCACAATACAAGGCTTTTTTCCTGAGTGCGGCAAGGAACATCTTCCAAGAGAGTGTCCTTGGAATCCCTCTAGTGCACCCAAGGTTACACCCATCAATGTGGTAGGCTTAGTGGCAGATTTGTTGATGATTAACTTTTGCTTTGATACCAACTGATGGGGATCTCACCTCTCTAAGACCACTTATTGATGGCCGTCGCAGCAAAGGCTTAAACCTTGTCAAGTCTGCGAAAATCACCGCGCCACCGAAAAAGATGCTAAACTAGAGTGATATTAGAACATCTCTATAATCAGCAGTAGCTTAGCAAGGTTACTGCCACTCAAACATATAAGACTGCGTTTTGAATTTACTCAAAAAATTCACTGGAACTTCACTGGACTGTCACCAGACTGACACCGTAATTATACCGGAATCCTACCAGATCAACTCCTATTCTGTTTGTAATTACTTCAAGTGAGTATACAAGAAGTAAGGAAGTGATGCGTGAACTTCCTTCACTGAGTGAACACTTTCTGAAGTTTAAGAAAAAACTTCTCCGGTTCAGAATGTTTCTTTTCGCTTAGACTTTGTACTGTGTGTATATATCCATTTCACTGAAATCCTTCACAAACTGATACTAGAGATGTCTAGCTATAAGATAAGCTAACTCTCATACAAAAATTTAATTTACTCTGCGAGATATACTTCATTGTTCTACCAGAAAACACGTTTTCTGAGAAAACTGTAACTGACCGAAAATGTGTTAACTGAAATAACTGTAATTGACCGAAACATTCGTTTACTGAGAGAGTACCGAGGGACACGTTTACTAACGAACTATAACTATTAACGAACTTTCTATCGTAACACAAAAATACTCAGAGTTCTTCACATATAAACAGTGCGTGCAGACTTCCACATGAACATGTGTTTTCTATTAGAGAAGATGTGTACAAATTAGCTTGGCCTCTTCTTACCTCAAGCTATAAAAACTCTCCTACACTGAGTAGTTTCTTCTACCATCTCTCTCAGATGAACACCTGACATTTAAGGTTTCTGTTATTCATCTGTACATACGCAATCTCTGGCGTCTCCTGAGAACTTCTCTCTCTCTCTTTCTCTCTGTACATACGCGATCTCTGGCGTCTTCTGAAAAACCTTCTCACACACTCTCTCTTCACTCTCCTTTCTCACCTCTATATGTGCTCTATTTAAACTGTGCGCTCTTCTCATGCACGTTCTAGCTCGCACTTCCCTCTCTCTTATTCTTATGCACGTTCTCTCTTTATATATAGTTTGATTCGGTGTAACGAACTCTATCAAGCTCTGATTCTGCAAGATTCTGCGCTGTACATAACGGTCGTGAATTTGTCCCTTCATTAAGGCTTTTGATTTTTTGAATATTTGATTCCGCTTCTCTTTATCTTTCTTTTTCTTTATGTCTCTCTGTATGTCAAATTCATGAGTGATTCTTCAACAAGATTCAAGTTCAAGTGGCAGTAATGTGGCACCTGTACAGGCAGTTACTAGGGCACACATATTAAAACAAGATAAACTAGCGGAGCAATCAGATTAAAGTGAATCAAGAGAGCCTAGTAAGAGGAAAACAAGAACTTGGAAGGATACCCGAGAGAGAACCAACCGTAAGTGGAAAAAAAGCTATCAGAACTGGAAGAAAGCATGAAAGAAGCAAAAACAAAAATAGAAGACTTTGCATCTCAAAGCCCCTCGCATACCAAAACTCCTTCCACTCACCTTCATCCCACCCCACCACTCATTGTAAATAAACCACAACCAGGGTCTATTCTTACAGATCCAACCCCAAAAGGATTGGACATGATGTTCAAAGCCTACCAGGCTCGACTCGAAGAAGGTCCTATAGTTGCAAACTTAGAAAAGAGTTACCCTAGAGCAGATTTAGAGATTGAACGGACAAAAAAGTGCATGAAAATGGTAGAAGTAGCTCAAGCTATGGTCGAGACTAGTCAAAAGTTCAATCAGACTAGTCAAAAGTTCAGGCTTATTAGAAAGATTAGAGCAGTTGGTAAACAAGTCGCATGTTTCTTTACCTCCACAGGCTCAACCAACTATTGAAAGAGAAAGCTCACCACTAGTGAAAGTTTACATTCCCGATTCCATAGATGAGGTAGCACCTCTTTCAATCCAACAATACTCTCAAGAGTTCTTATGGGAAATACAAGAAGAGAAATGGGCCAAGGAGAAGGGTAATCCCCCTTCTATTCTTGAGATTGATGACCTCAATGATCAATTTCCCCAAGATATTCCTTCCATTTATGGAGACCAAGCAGAGCAACAAGAAGATGAAAGATTAGATTTTGAATCTAATTCTTTACAAGAGTTGCCTCAATTCACAAGCCCATGAGAATTTGAATCTTTAGATCAGAGCTCCCACAATATTGGTAAGAAATGAAGACTCAGTGGTTCCAAGAAACACTGACGTCATGAAGAACACTAAGGTTTAGTGTCATCTCACTGTAGAAGAGCTGCTCAAAGCAAAGCCTGAGCTATGGAATCATGTGAAGGATCAAGTTCTAGAACTTGATTCCAATAGGCCAAACACAGGCTCTAAGCAAAAAGTTCCAGAGATACCTCTCAATAAAATAGAAGACATGAGCGAAGGTGAAGAAGAATATGTGACTTTGAGAAAAATAATGTCTATGAGATGATCCTAGGAAGGCCCTTCCTATGACAACTGCAAATTGTACAAGATTGGGGCACAAAACTCCTTGTACTTACAACATTTAGGGGTCACCACCAAGGTCAATTTGAAGGTTACACCTTCACAGATGTACCATGCCTACAGTGGAATCCTATCCACAAAGCAAAAGAAGATTCTATCTCTCGGCATTCTGGAAGTTCACCTGATCCATCATGTTTGCATGAAGATACTCACTTGTGGATGTGCAAGGTCGTAGAGGAAGAGAAAAAGTGCCTAGAAACAAGAGAAGAAGGAACTCCCCCGGGAGATAGACTAGTTAAAGACCCAGCCTATACACCAACGATATTTCCAGATGAGGAATTTGAGCCTCATGGTTGGGCAAAAATCTTAGATACCATGGACATTGCAGTAAATGAAGAACAATCAACACCTCATTGTGATGCGGAGGGTTATGATATTTCGGTGTTCATGTGCCAGACCTTGCTAGAAGAGTGTGATCCTAGTGAGGTCATAGAAGAAGAGGAGAACAATGATGATCTAGAATCCATTGTGATGGATACTTACTTTGACTCAGAGGAGCACTATCTAGAAGACATAGGGGTGTTTAACCAAAAAGAAGAAGAACCTCTCACAAGCATTAAAACAATCAATTCAAAGGATGGATGTGAAGGAAGTCAAAAGAAAAAGAAAAGAAAACTAGTGAAACAAGAAGAGGAGGAATCATTCTTCAAAGTACCAGAAAATTTCAAGAAATACGAAGTGGAAGACCGGAAAATTTCGGTACGAATTCCTAAGAGAGAGGCCATTATAGGAGAAGCATATGACAATAAAGAAAAGACCAAAAAGATTGTAGTGACCATTGAGGAGAAAGAGAGATGTACATACATAGGAGATGACCTAAGTGCAAAAGAAGAAGTAGAGCTTGTAGCTCTATTAAGGGAATATAGGGACATGTTTGCATGGCACTATAGAGATTTGAAGGGAGTAGATCCAAAAATTTGCTCTCATACGATCCCCATGAACGATGAATGCAAAAATTCCTTCAATGAACTAAAGAGATGCTTGTGCTCAGCACCAACACTGACCACTCTTGATTGGAGTAAACCACTCCATGTCCATGTGGATGCATCCAATCACGCAATAGGATGTGTGCTAGCACAACCTACAGGCGAAGGAAATTTAGATTTGCCAATAGCATATGCTAGTAGGTAATTAAATGCGACTGAACGAAACTATACCACAACAAAAAGAGAAGGCTTAGGCATGGTCTATGCTGTAAAGAAGTTTAGACACTACCTATTGGCCAACAAGTTTAAGTTTTTCACTAATCATCAAGCTTTATTATATTTGGTCAATAAACCTTGCAATACAGGACACCTAGTAAGATAGTTCCTCTTACTAATGGAGTACAATTTAAAAGTGGTAGTTAAGAAAGGCAAAACCCACCTTAGGGCAGACCATCTTTCTCGCATCACTTCAGGAGAGCCACCGCAAGGGGTGTCTGATGAACTACCTGATACTAATTTGTTCAATTTAGAAGTTGCTCCTAAATGGGAAAATAAGTTAGTACCTGTCCTAACCTTTGGACCTACAAATAAGAATGTAAAAACAAACAAAGATGAAATTGTAAAATCACAAAAATATCAAATATTGGCAAGAAGTATGTACAAAAAAGATACAAATGGTGTATTAGCTGCTTGTGTTGAGGATGATGAACATAGCAGTTGGTTGCATCAAGCCCATGAAGGATTGCTAGGTAATCACTATTCTAAACACCGAACATTGAAAAATCTAAAATGTTTAGAAGTGTATTGGCCTAGCATGGACAAAGAAACTCATGAGTGGCTTAAAAATTGTCCAAGGTGCAAAGAGAAACCCCCAGTGGACCATGCTACCCTTTATCACATGTCATTAATTCCAGATTGGAGCGCTCCATTGGTAGAATTCATGAGATTGGGAACATTACCAAATGAGGCTAGTCTGGCAAGGAAAAGAAGCATGGAGCAAGAGGCTCAGGACTATGCCTTAGTAGGAGAAAACCTATATCGGAGAGGCAAAGATGGATACCTAAGACTGTGTGTTCATGAATCAGACTACTTGAAAGTCTTAGAGACTGCAGATAGTGGTGTTGTAGGTGCACACTTTGGGCCTCATAGAGTAATCAAGACCATTCTATTCTAAGGACTTTGGTGGCCCACTCTTCATATGGATGCACATACCTATGTGAAGAAATGTGACACATGTCAACGTGCACAATATCCGATCAGAAAAGGTGAGATGCCTTTGAGGCCAATGATGGGAGGACGTGCATTCTCGAAGTCGGCTATAGACTTTGTAGGCCCCATTAACCCCCTAGCAAGAAACTCCCATGTAGAGTACTTTATTGTAGCGAGAGATTACCTTACAAAGTGGGTAGAAGTAAAAGCCACAACAAAGAAGGAAGCTCAGACGATGGCAAAGTTCTTATTCGAGAATATGTTCACCAGATATGGGTTACCAATACAGTAAGTAAGTGATAGAGGTACGCACTTCTTGAACGAAGTCATTGAAAATCTACTTCAAGAGTTCATGGTGATACATAAGAAGTCTGCCCCCTATCATCCCCAAGCTAACAGACAAGTTGAGAGCACAAATAAGATCCTATCTAACGTATTAACAAAACTTGTAAATAATAAATGCTCTGATTGGGACAAACAGCTTCATCATGTTGTTTGGGCTTATCGAGTTGCCTACAAAATGGTACTCAATGACACCCCATTTCAGATGGTCTTTGGACAAAATGTTGTGCTACCATTAGATTTCCTAATCCCAGCCTTGAAAGTAGCGCAAGAGCATGAGTGGAATGGACACGAGTTGTCCTCCAAGATCTTTGATCTAGAACGCTTAGGTGAGACGAGGCTACGAGCGGCAGCAGGCATTTATGCTGCAAAGAAACAACAAAAGGCATACTTTGATGCCCATATAAAAGATAAAGTATTGAAAGAAGGATATCTAGTGCTGGTTTAAACACTAAAGGAACATGCTTGCAAATTGGAGAAACGAGGATATGGAACCATGATCATTAATAGAATTTCCACTAGCGGTGTTGTTCAATTGGCCACTTTAGAAGGTGACATCTTGCGAAACTATATTAGTGGATGTCGAGTCAAGCTGTATCAAGAACCTCTTATAGAGGATATGTTAATGAGACTCAACACTACTAAGAAGTGAAAAGAAGAAGAGTTGAGGGTTAGAGAAGAAGTTCAAGCCAAGGCGAGAAAGCGTATTAGAAGAAATAAGTTAAGGCGATTAGGCCTCAATGTCAACCCGAAAGCCCCAAAATATCACATGGACATGTGCCAAAAATCACGAATAACTACTCCTTGCATAATTGATAGACGTCCCTTTGTGATGATAAAGACAGGACAAGGAAAGAATGTAAGGACTGTGATAGCCTTGATTGACTCAGGTGCAACAACTAGTGCAGTTAAGCTTTCATACTGCCAAGATCTACAATTGAAAATCAATCCCATAGAAGCCTATCTCATAGGTTTGGGAGGTGTGTAAACCCCTTGTTTGGGTGAGGTGGAACTTCCCATCTACCTGTAAGATCTTCCAATGAAAGTCAAAATGCTTATATGTCATGATGAGGATCTTAGAGAGCCACTTGTCTTAGGTCAAGATTGGATTTACGACCATGCTATCAACTTGAACCTAAGAAGTCAACTTCTTCAAGTTTGGGTACAGGAACAATGCATTACTTTAGAATTAGAGAATTACATGCTCACAAATCCTGATTTCACACATTCTTTCAGTTCTTCTAGGACTAATCTTAGCGAGAAAGATGTTGTATGTGTCAAAAGCTCTATGTTCTAGAAGAACCCAATCATGGAAGAACATGCTCAAAGTCAAGCGGACTCCTCCTCTTGTGAAAGGACTTATGCCGCCACCACAACTCAACCAAACAGGCAAGCAAGACTGTACATGACAACCGCTATATCAAATAGATAAAGAGATTTCAAGGAGAAAGTAGTTCACGGCATGAAGCAGATCTGGGTACAAAAAGGAGAGCAACCACTAGCCTTGCCAACACAATTCCCACTCAAGCCAGCCAAGCATGCGAAGGCAAGAAACAAGCACCTAGGACCAGCTCAACCAAAAGCTCTCTAACAAATTTGGATACTTAAGAGACTAGTTGTAGCTCAACAAGGGCGATTACACATGTGGGTTCCCAAAGGACTCTTACATGCACAAATGCCTATGCTCTCCACCATGCAAAAGGTCTCAACAAAGAAGCCAAGGACAGAAAAGGGTACCAATCGAGCACAGAGACGAAAAGAAGATAAAATCAACCCATCAACAAATGTAAGAAGACCATCATCAAAGATATGGGTTTGGAAGCAAAAAGCATTAGTAGCACCCACAAAACCAAAGAGCCAACCACGAGGGATAAAAAATTCAAACAACCATCCACGGATGAAGAAGCCAAAGTTGATCTCTATGCAATCGAACACTGTTCTCAAATGGATTCCTAAAGGGAGGAATGGTCAATTGTCATTTCACCATTGACTGATTACGTCATTTCCAGATCCACTGGCTACCTCCAACAAAGACTACATCAATGTCCACCAGCAACATTGATAGCCTCGACGTGCAACAACCATGTGCCTTTGGCATAACCTTGTCTTTTGCACCATTCAGGTCATGCACTTCCAAAGTATGCATCAATAGAGGGCCACATTACACGGTCCTACATAGTGTTAGGCCGTCGGATTGGCACAATGTAATTTTATATTTTCATATAGCGCATGCACCGAAAGGGTGTAGCGAAGTGATGTAACCTTTTTACCCATTAATGAAGAGACATTACAGTGTTCTCAAGTGGTAGAGGAGACAGGGATCGCCAAACTGTCTGCTTGGGCGATTGCGACTACGCTGGAAACACCGTGGTGCAAAGTTTGCAGATTTTTGGAGTACTCTTAAGTCTGTTCTTATTGAATTGTTGTAATTTACTATCAACATAATAATACTGTCATAACATCAATAAGTCTGTTTGATTGTGTGATTGAACAACTGCACGATAATCTACTGTGTGAGGATACCATAACGGAGGATCATAACTGTGTAACAGAAGTATTGCCTTGACGTATAGTTAATTGGGAAAATCAAGTAAAGGGCCTCTGCGTTGTTAGACCCCTACCATCCCTAAGAACCCAAAAAGAGGTTAAAAGTGACTTGACCAAAGTCCTTTTAACACTGGCGCCGTCTGTGGGAAGATGGCAATAGATTGAGAATAAACAATAAAGGTAGAGCAGTACGTAAGGCAAGCGGTGGAGAAGTGATATATGTCGGTTACTCAATCCGGCGAGTCCTATCCAAAGTATAGGAGAGACAAGCATCCCTGGGTAGTTCCAAATCTATTAGGGACACCCCCAGGAGGTAGAAAAAGAGGTCATTTAAGCCTAGTGGTAGAAGTATCGGAGCTAGTTAGCAGTGATTCGGGTGCAAGTTCGGTGACACATGATAATATTCCGGTCGATTCTAGTGTGATTCCGATACTTTCTGAAGAAGGTACAGTGACTTCTAGGTTCACAGAGACGCAGTGCGCAGTTAGTCCAATGCTATCTGGTCAGAATTTGACTATTTTCGGTGATAAAGTTGCGTTATCGAGTGCGATCGTTGCCGGTGAAAAGATAACCGGGGGCGGTGAAAGTTCGATAAGTTTAGGTGGGATTTCGGTACCATTTAGTGGGAATTTTAAGTTTTTCGGTGACAATGCAGTACTATCTGGTGGACCCTTATTACGTTCACCACTGTTCGGGGTAAGCCTCTCTAGTTTCAATACCAAAGCTGAGGATAGGTTATTTGATTTGGAGATAAGTAAGAGATTCAACACCATTTTCAAGCCGGAAGGTGAGTAGTCTGATAATACAGATTCTGAAGGACAAGAGACACCTCCTCACCCTATAGATAACAACAATACTACTCACAATAGCACCATGAGTGGTTCACAGGCACAGCAGTAGACACCCCCACAATCGCAACCGTAGTTTCAGCAACAACAACAACAGCAGTCGCAACCAATTATACCAGTTCGACCGGTTCCAACATGAGTGACTTACACAAACTTCAGCGGATTTCCGGGGGATGATCCGGATGCACATGTCCACACATTCGAGATAAGCTATGCAGTGTTGAATCATCCACCAGATCCGGCATACAAGGCCATCATATTTCAGGCCACTTTAGTTAATGAAGCAGCCAGGTGGTTGACTGAGTATGATATTAATCATTTCGCTAACTATGATGATGTGAGAGATGCATTTTTACAGAGGTTCCGGTTGAAGAAAAATGTGGCTGAAATCTTTGATTATTTGCAAAACAATCGGCAGAAGCTGCATCAGAGTGTTCAGGAATACGCAACACTGTTTAGAACCCACTTAAGGCAGCTGCCTCCGGCACATGCTAATCTACTTGACGATGTTATCACCCAATGGTTCATTAACGCACTAAATCCACAGTTGAGACAAATCATGATCATTCGCTATGTAGGCGGAATGACATTGGGCATAGTAATTGCGATGGCCTTACAATTGGAGCACAAAGTTGGAGGATTTACGGAAGACTTGGAATGGCTAAAAGCAAGTAAGAACGCAGTTGATGATCCGGCCAACTAGGTGTATTGTACCAAGTGTAAAAATCCAGGGCACACTAGTTCTACATGTGCCCTCAACCAAATGTATTGTGCCATTTGCAACACAACAGGACACTCAATGGAGACCTGCGTATATAATGCAAAGGTGTAGGGTAGAGCAGCTTTAAACGCCATCATACAAGAACTAGGTCAGCCAACAACCCATTACGTACCACCACAAATGCGAACCAATCAGTCGCAAGGATATAAGAATTACCGGGGTCAACGGAACACCAATTTTAATTCAAATCGATGGCAGGCAGGTACATGAGCGGAAAGTACCTCTCTTCCACCCCCTCGATGTCATTTTTGCGGCAAGATTGGCCACATCCGTAGATTCTGCAAGGAAGCAACAGAGTACGATAAAAGGAAGGAGCGACAAAATCCAATGACCAACATGGTTTATATTTCACCAGTTGAGTCACAAGCAGCTACCGTGTAGACAAGATCAGGTAAGCAGTTGCAACGAGAAGCTGAAGTGTTTGAGCCTGGTATCTGTGAGCAGCAGCGAATGTTTGCAAAGGCTAGTCACTGGACAGCTAAGGAGCCAACTGTGTTTCCTGATCCAATTCCGGTAACAAAGGTCCCCCTCCCGCAGGCAAGGTTGAATGAACAAAATTTGGCCACAACAACATTAGAATCATTATCAGAATCGGTGAGAAGTATGACCCAAACAGATCAGGTATGGGATATCCTATCTAAGGCTTCAATCACACTCCCTTTGGGACAGTTGCTCGCCTTAGTGCCATGAGTCATGCAGCAATTTCAACAGCACGTTAACCCCGGGTCTTCATGTACTCCCGCGACCGCAACCATAGAACCGAAAATTGATTCTATGGTGGATCACTCAGTTCCATTGATCACAGTATGGCATAAAAGCCAGAAGATTACCCAAGTGTTAATTGATGGCAGTTCGGGTGTGAATATTGCAACAACAGCGCTCTGCAAGCAATTGGGTTGGACCCAAATTGAACCCATATAATTTTTTGTACGAATGGCAGACCAATCCCGAGTCCATCTGATGGGACTAGTATGCAATATTCTGATTACCTTGCAGGGCACCACATTTAAAATGACTTTTGTAGGCCTAGAATTACCAGAATCCAGCCTCGACTACAACTTACTTTTCGATCGCCCATGGCTCAAGCAAGCCAAAGTTGTATAGGATTGGTCAGCCCAAGAGTTAATTTTCAAAGACCATCACCGGAAATATGTAGTTCAATTGGATGCTATGCAACCCTATGATCTTTATGCACGACCATACGTAGCGGAGCCGGTCCTTATGTTGGATGGATTATCTGATGATGAGGAAGAAGCGTTCTTGAAGACCAATAGGGATCTGATCTCATTAGGTACTGTCGATCGCCAGTCGGTAGCAGACCAGTGGAGTCCAGCAGCTTGTACGGTCGTACCAGTGACCGGAGATGCGGAAGCAGATGATAGTTTAGCTATGGATGAAGTCACCTTACATCAACTCTTGCAGTCAGCTGATGATTTGGTAAAACCTCGACAATTTTATGCACCGGAAGATCAATTAGTAACATATAATTTGGGTGACACGGTCAACCCATGCCCAGTTAAGATTAAGGCAAGATTATCAGAGACATTCCAAGATGATTTAGTACAACTTCTGCGTGAATTCTCTGATGTTTTTGCTTGGGATTATAGAGACATGAAAGGTCTTGACCCACGGATTTATCAACATCGGGTAGTGCTCAAACCGGAGGCGAGGCCAATCAAACAATCTAGTTACCGAATGAACCCCATTTATGCAGCACAGGTGTAGCTCAATGATGAGTAGCACCTCCTTTAATGTCAATCCAAAAAGACGTGAGGATGGTATGAAGACCTCGAGCAAGTGGAGGCAGAAGTGCATGAGTGAGAAGCACACAAACATGCACACACATACACACACACGTGCACACACAGCAAGACAAAGAGTGAGAAGCAATGGAGTTCTTTAGATTACTTTCAAAAAGCTCTTACAAGTTCATTTCAATTACAATCTAACCTCAAAAATGAGCTCTCTAGCTCTATTTATAGTTTTTTACTAGGTTTTGGCCGTGTCCAGACCTAGTGTCGAGCCTAGTTAAAAGTTAGGTTCTCTACCCTATTTGGAGGTTCAAACGAAGTCTAAAAAATGTGAAAACTGACAGGTAGATACTTCTAAAGCTCCTCAAGCTCAAGGACTCCTTGTCTTGCACAAAATGGAGCTACAAAAATGTGACATGGTATTTACAATGGTTTTTAGTGATGAAAATCACTGTTTTTGTAGGGGATTCTTCTGAAGATTTGACATACACTTCTTGGAGCTCCCTACTTGCTCCTTCTCCTTGTGTGTCCACCTCTTTTATATGCATTAGTGTCCTGAAAAAATGTTGGCCTACTTGCCAGATCGTCGTTGACTGCTGTGTCTGCTTGTACTTTCTCTTCTCTCTGACTCCCTTCTTAAGCTTCCTTGCCTAGTGAGTCCTTCAGTTCCAACACCCCCCCTCTCTCGCATCTGTCGTCCTTGACAGACCCTTGTTGGGTGGGTCGTTGGATGTAGTACTCAACAACGTCTTGTGCTAAGTGATGTTCTGCAATCCGCAACCCTTTGGCCAAGTCCGTGAGTAAAGCATCCCAATCTACTGGCCCGGGAACCTCTGGATGTGGTATACGTAACTTTTCTGAATGGAGAGCTTGTTCCACTGCAAATAACTGCAATAAATGTGATGGTCGGGGAATGAATATCTTTGAGTGATATTCCCATAATTCCGTGACGAACATTTCTTCAAACGTCTATTTGAAGCAGGCTGGTAGATACTTGATACGCGCGTGCCATGCATATACAACATTAATAGATGGGGTTGCGCTCATGTCGTAGACGAGGTCCTGATTTCCTTCATTGAATCCAAGGGCTGACAGATGAGGTTCCTTGACATTTTTGAAAGTCCTGAATGTGACCAACATGAGCTCAAAAAATTTCAAGCACATTTGGGCCATGACGTGTGGCACATTTTTAAACCTGACCCCCCAATGCCGAATCGTCAAGATCATGTATCCTATGGTAGGTTGGCCTTTGGGTGGTGCTAAGTAAACATAATTGAGCCATTTCTCACATCCTTTGTTTGTCAGCACCGTTTTTGTGTATTCTGGCCATGACCTTCTTCGAAACACAGGGCAGTAGCATGGGTTGTATTTGATGTACAAGGGCATGTTATTCCATGTTCTAACCATTTCTGGGTAGGTTTTTAGTAGACGAATCCTCCACATCGGTTGATGAATATTGCCTTGGTTGGCACTCACTGGGATGTCTTCCGGTGCGAATTGTGTGGCAGAGGTTGGTCCCTTTGAGGTATGTTGCTTTATTTCGGCATTGTAGTCTGCCATTAAGACACAGAAGGGAACATACAAATCGTCGGATGTGCCGATCCACCTATGATGGGAGAGATTCCTAAAGTAATCCGATTTTATGACTACTTCTTCCAAGCATGACATAGATGCTATCTGAACTGCCACTCTATCATCATGGGTTGTGGCCACTTTCTCTAACCTCTGCATCCATTCAGGAGCCTCTATCTCTATGGTGTCCATGCCCTCTTCTGTTTGCTTGCCTCCTGGTGCAGGCATGGGAACATACGGGTCTTCGAAAGTTTCCTCTATCTCGATTGGCACTAGATCTTCAGGCTCAGGCTCGACAAGGGGAGAGGGCTGACGTTCGTATTGCATGACTTTGCTGCGTAATTCTTCGAGTTCTGCTCTGAGTTTTGTGACTTCTTCGGATGTGGCGTTTGTGGCTGTGGCTTTGCTTGATGACTCCTGCTGAGTTGCCAGTTGCTTAATTAGATCATCCCTTTCTCGTTCTAACACTGCATGGGCCTCCAGGAGGTCGGCATGGGTTTCTAACACAGTTTTCATATTCTCTGAGGGAATGGCCTTGAATTTTTCTGGGTCGATTTCCTGCGGGGAACCTTCCATGGCTGCTTCCAAGTTCTCTTCATTCTGTTTCTGCAGCCGTTTATTCTCTTCAAGAGCTGTAGACATGTGTTTTCGTAGGAGGGCCAAGTTGCGTCTAAGTTTGAGATTCTCCGTTATCTGGGAGCGTAGCAATTCATCCATATGTTGTCTTTCCTCTGCATCTGACTGGGGTGGATTGGCTACTAATTGTTCATGTTGTTCCTGTAAAATGGCATGTTGTTGTTGTAGTAGCCGCTTTTCCCTTTCGAGATCAATGAATCGGAGTTGAAGTTCCTCATGGCTTCGAAAGAGTCGTGTGTGTTGGTTATCAAGATGTTGGTAGTGCTGTTGCAGTTGCGACATACACTGATACATATTATTAAAAACATTATTGATAGGGGTGGATGCGGGTAGGGTGTTGAATATAGAGGGGAAGGGAAAGGGGAAGGGAAGTGGAAGTGTGGATACGGTGCTGGAAAATGGTGATGTGGGAGGTGGGGGGATGGGAGATGTTGGGGGTATGGGGGGAGGGAGGGGTGCTGAGGTGGGTGAGATGTCCATAAAATCAACGGTGGATGCGGTAGTGGGAGTGATTATGAATATTGGAATTGTGGGGTGCGGTGATAGTGGTGAAAGTGTACAGTGGTGTGTGCAATTGTGAATACGAACTGCCGGGGAGTGTGATCGGGTGGTTGATACTTTCTGTGTCAGCGGTTAGAACTACTGTTTCAGTGGCAGTATAGACAAAGGAAGTGGAGGTTGGGTGTGCGGGTTGTGTGACGGTCGGTGCTTCGGTATGAGTAGTGGACTCGGAGGCGTTGACAGTAGTGGTGACACTAGTAGTGGGAGGTGAATGTGGTGGAGTTGGAGGTAGGGGTGGCAAAGGGGGACAGTCTATGTTGTTCTTGAACTCTGTTCATGGTGTCATAGAGCTTTTTCAATGCTTTCGTATAAGCTGGGGTCCCTTCAAGTACCTGTAGAGCTTCCTGATCATATTCCTGCTCTTCCTCATTTGATTGCTCCTCATGTTCCTCCTCTTGTTCTCCTTCTTCTTTACCCTCTACATCGACGACATCTAGTTGTCTGGGATGGGGTTGGTTTGTAGCCGTTTGTTGCCCACTAGCTTGTTCTGCCTCAACTTCTTCATTAACAGCGTCGATGATTCTGGCTACCTCCTCATCAGTTAAGTCTTCTAAAGTGAATCCGTGCGGGAACTCTAGGTCAGTTGGTACATGTGGAAACACTAGATTTGGTCCATCAGTGCTGTGTCTTGGTAATCTAATAGTGAATGGTTGCACCCGCCTTGGAAGTCGTGGGGTTCTCTCTTATGTCAATGTCGCACCGCGGGGTTGTGCACATGGCATTTGAACGGCACCTCACATTTTCTTGGAGGGTGGCCCTGCGGAGGATAATCTGCGCTAAAACTCCTGTACCCTGGTCCAAATAAGTGCCCTTTGCACTGGTACATCATACACGAGACATCTATACACAATCCTGGTGAGGGCACAACATCCATACAATACAGACTTTTGTTTCTTATACCACCTTTGATGAGCCAAGTGGATTTGGTCGATAATCCAGTGGGGCATGTTGATTGTCAAATCAAAGGCATCATCCAAGTATAGACTAAACCATATCTTCTTAGGTGGCATTGTGAACCTCTCTTGAGCGGGAAATGCAAAATGCTGCATGACCATTCGCAAATGAATGGCAATCGTAGGTGTCATTGCCACCATGTCTTTTAACTTTGTCAGATTCCTGTTCTTCATATTGTCGGGGACCATAGTCTCTTTCTCCGTAGGAATGTGCATACCTTTCATGTCTAGAGCTTCCCTTACCAAGTTGATAGTTAATCTGAAACACTTGAGCTCATTGCCCCTTGTGAGAGATGGGAGGACAAAGGAGCTGTATCCCTTTTTGTCTTTGCTCAGAGTAAGGGTGCTAATCAAATAAGAGCATCTTAGAAAATCCGGCTTTGGCAATTGGAATTTGAAGTACTCGTAGAGTCCTGCCTTCTTCCATATAGGTTTCAATCCTTCATTATTCTGCAGTCTCTCAAATTCCCTGGTGAAAATGTGATACCTGCCCCAGCGCCCATTGAATTCTATCTCCGCCTCCCACATATAAGTGCCTTCACCTAGGGGCCCTACCACATCACTGAACCAATGAGAGTTTTTACTGATTGGCATAGTGTGCCCTTGTGGAGGGTTCTGAACCGGTATGGCGTGTAATGCTCTCAATGCCACAGGGCGTTCCTTCAATTCCTCCTCAACAGGAAGACTTTCAATGTCCACGACTTGGGGGCTGGTGCCTGCCTGGGAGCTAGTTCCTGCCGTATCTGCCATGTTACTTCTTGCCTCCTGATTCTGTGAGAATATAGAAACATGTGTTAACATGGTAAAGGACAAGATAGAACCATTTTTGTCCCCATTACAACATTAACAGGAGGTTCGCGAGAGATTAGGGGGTTAGTAAGTGCTCGGTGCTTGTGTGTGTAGTTAGGAATTGGGTAGACCTAAGAACTAAGTGGAATGATGTAGTGTGAGAGTGACGTAGTTAGTAGGTGGACATGGATTTACAACTGGGATCCGTGGGTTTATTACAAGTTTTAGGTTGCCAAATGCAACGGATGGGCTTTGATCTTGATTTTGTGGAGACTCTGAAGAGTTTGATAGGGGTATCTACTTGAGAATGAGGCTTTTTAGGGACCCATTTACGAGTGATTCTACTTGTTCTCAAGGAAGAATACGTGTTCGTGCGTGATGTGTAAGAGTGGGCCTCAGATGTTCGAGTGAGTGAAACATGTTGTACAGGGTTTGGCCTTGGTGTAGCTATTTGAGCCCGCAAGCAAGCCTTAGGCACCCAGATTTGTCGTGATTGTGGGCTGGCCTTCATTGACTTCTTGGGTACCCAAATAGACTTCACTTTCGCAAAAGAATTTATGAAGGACTTCTTATTAGTGTCGTGTTGTTGATTCTTAATAAGAGGTTTTGGCGGTGGGGTTGGCTTGGTCGGAACAGGGTGTTCGCCTTTTCGCCTCCATACTTGTTTCATTGGCTGAAACAATCTGCTTTGCTCCTTTTTTTGGCCTCCAGTATAGGTAGTGTTCTGCTTCTTCTGTATTTGATCTGCCGTTGGCTGCTGCATCCTTCTGGCCTTTGGAAAAGAAGGGAGTACCGTCTTATCCTTGACTCCGTTGTTGAGACAATCCTCTTTCTGCATCATACATTTTTGGACAAGAATAGCATTGTCAACTTCATGTGCACCCCTGGAAGGAACAGGAGTTCATGCCTTACCTAGTTCCTTGAGTGCCTCCTTTTCCAATTCAACTGTAATTCGGCTATGATTTACCCATACCTGAAGAAGTCCACTTCTTAGGTTTAGGTTGACTGCATGATCATAGATCCAGTCCTGGCCCAAGACAAGAGGCTCAGTGAGGTCCTCATCTTGACACACTAGCACTTTAACTATCATTACTTCGTCTTGAATATAGAGGGGAAGTTCCACCTCGCCCATGCAAGGGGTTTCCACACCTCCCAATCCTATGAGATATGCTTCTATAGGATTGACAGTTAATTTCAACTCTTGACAGTAAGACCATTTAACAGCACTAGTGGCTGCACCTGAGTCAATCAAGGCTCTTACAGTCCTTGCACCCTTTCCTTGTCCTATATCTAAGGTTATAAAAGGACGTCGATCAATTATCCTATGGGAGCTGATATCTGAAACTTCACACATAGCCACGTGATATCCTTGTTCTGCATATGTATCTGGCCTAGGTTGCTCTTTGCCTTGTCTTCTTAGTTTCATTCTTCGTATGCGCTCTAAAGCTTCTGCTTGAGCTTCTTCTCGAATTCACTTTTCTTCTTCTTTGTGTTTCTTAGCAGTGTTGAGTCGACTTAGTATCTCTTCCGTCAGAGGTTCCTGATATAACTTGACCCTGCACCCGCTTATGTAGCTTGGGAGAACGTCGCCTTCTAATGTGGCTAGTTGCACTGCTCCACTTGTTGAGATTCTGTTAATAATCATGGGTCCATAGCCTCTTTTCTCTAGTTTTCTCGCATGTTGTTTCAAAGTGTAGACTAGTACTAGGTCGCCTGCCTTCAAACCTTTATCCTTAACGTGGGCATCAAAGTATGCCTTTTGTTGTTTCTTAGCTGCATATATCCATGCAGCCGCCCTCAGTCTTGTTTCTCCTAATCGTTCAAGGTCAAAAAGTCTAGAGGAGAGTTCATGACCTGTCCATTCATGCTCTTGTGCTACTTTTAGTGTAGGTATTAAGAAGTCCAATGGTAGCACTGCATTTTTGCCAAATACCATCTGAAAGGGGGTGGCTTGGAGTACTGTTTTGTAGGCGACTCGGTATGCCCAAACAACATGGTGTAGCTGTTTGTCCCAATCAGAGTGTTTATTGCTCACTAATTTCGAGGTCAGTACATTGCATAAGATCTTGTTGGTGCTCTCAGCCTCGCCATTTGCTTGAGGGTGATAGGGGGCAGACTTCTTATGTACTACCAAGAATTCTTGGAGCAGATTTTCAATAACTTCATTCAAGAAGTGAGTACCTCTATCACTAACTAGATCTATAGGTAGCCCGTATCTAGTGAACACATTCTCAAATAAAAACTTAGCTGTTGTTTGAGCATCGTTCTTCGTTGTGGATTTTACCTCTACCCACTTTGTTAGATAGTCTGTCGCAACAATGATATATTCTTCATGGGAACCCTTAGCTGGCGGATTAATAGGACCTACGAAGTCTATTCCCCACTTAGAGAATGCACGTCCACCCAACATAGGTTTCAGTGGCATCTCATCTTTACGTATAGGATACTGAGTTCTTTGACAGACATCACATCGTTTCACATAGGTATGTGCATCCATGTGAAGGGTGGGCCACCAGAAGCCCGCAAATAGTATATCCTTGATCACCCGATCTGGTCCAAAGTGTCCTCCTGCTACACCTTGGTGAGCAGTTTCCAAGATCTTGAGATATTCACTTTCATGGACACATAGTCTCAAGTAACCATCCTTACCACGTTTGTATAGATTATCACCAATGAGTGAGTAATCTAGGGCTTCTTGTTCTAGACTTTTTTTCCGAGCCAGAGTCATGTCTGGAGGGAATGTTTTTGTCCTCAGGAAGGATACTAGTGGTTCACTCCAATCTGAAACTATGGACACTTGATAAAGAGTGGCATGTTCCACAGGTGGTTTAGTGCAACAGATTGGGCATTCCTTGCACAACTTTTGGACATCAGCCTCCATAGTCGTCCAATGCACTCCTAGTCTCCTTAGTGTCTGTAGGGTTCGTTGCTTTGAGTAGTGTTGCTCTAATGCACCTACATGTGCTAATTGTTGGTGCATGCCAATCATCAATTGAAGGTTTATGAAGAAATGAAGTCAAGAGATTAAGAAGAGAACAAATTCAGAAGTTTGAAGGAAGGACATACTCAGAAATTCAAAGCTATGAATACATATGTACATTAGTTTAGATATAGGTGACTCACACTTTTGATTAGTCATGACTTTGTACATATTTTCCTATAAATATTTTGGAAAAAGTTGGGGCATGTAGATGAGAGACATAGAGAGACATAGAGAAGAGAGTTGAGATGAGTTAGTTGATGTACATTGTACAAATCATCCATCAGATGTATGAAGAAAATAGATAAGTGAAAAGTTCAGATATGGCGCGTCGATCTTCTCTCCTATTCTCCTTCTGTGTTTAATCTTTTGAGAAATCCTTTTGCACGTATCTAAGTCAATAGCTAATCTATCTATGACTAGAATTTGAGAGGCTAATTGCAATCAGGCTGAGAGAATTTAGTTTAGGAACATTCATATGTGAAGATGTTCTGAGAGTCGTAAAAATTGGCGCAGATTTCATGTTCAGAGAAATGAACATTGCTCAGTGCACAGTGTAAAGTTTTACACAACTGAGGGCTCAAAATCTAAGTTGAAAGGTAAGCCATCTATGGCTAAAAGATCTTGATCAAACGGGATTTACTTTGGGAGAACCAGTGTTAAGAAATTATAGGTGTCAAAGTCGCCATTGCAAAGAAGCTGTTTCAGACATAGGTAAAGTGTTTCACACATTTCTCACAGTATACTCAATCATTTTGAGAAATTTAACTTGGAATAGTTGCGCAACCTTAAGGCAAAGCATTGTGCAAAGTTTTATTAAAAACTTTACAGGATTGATTAGTCAATGAGTGATTAATCTGCAGCAGACTTTTCAGGAAGTTTCAGTTTTCAACAGTTAGCCAAAATTCTGATAATTTGGTGATTGTTTTCTAAATTAAGTGGAGTCAGAAGTTGTTCTTGATATAGAGGAGTTCTAAATTCAAGCACAACTTGTTCTTCTGGAGATTAACACTCTCCATTGTTGAAAGTTTTTCAAGCTCAAGAGTGTGGGAACATGCCCCAAATTGAACCTTCCACATCATCCACAATCAAAGGAGGCTGATTTCCACGAGTTGGAGGCATCAAATCATGCCCATAATGGAAATAATTTGATTAGAGAAGATTTAGTTCACCTCTTGATGTGATTGGACCTCACTTTTGACATGTATATGCTTTTGATTGGTTAAAGAGGTTAGTATGAGGTCTTTAAAACCTGTAATGAGTTGTATTATGACTTAGAGTCGTGGAAATACGTGCCCAAGCTGCCCCCTTGCTTAAGCACACCCCCTACTAGCTGTTCTCTGCATATTTTGCAGAAATTTCACTTTTACACACTCTATCTATCTAGATGTTTTTGGTAGACCCCCCAGTCTTGTAATTGTTGTTTCTCCTTCATCCGGAATCCATTTGCAATGATTTTTGTCTTGTTGGAAAGCTTATAAGTTCCACGTTGTGTGGTATAATTCTCAGGTTCAGTGCCTGCACATGTGCAGAGAAATGTCCAGAATAGTGTCTGTCTAGTTAGCTCATACTCTGTGAAGAGATCAAGTTATCTGTTTTGTTGCAGCTGGTTGAGGCATCATCCAGTATCCAAATGGAGTGATTGTACTCTCATTTGAAAGCTCTTCAAGTCTAATTTATGCCTGCAAAATTTCATTTTCAGTCTCTGCATATACTTAGAGAAACTCAGAAAATACAGAACCTATGTCTGAAACATTTTCAGGATCCTAGGAGGGTTCATTTGCTTTTGTTGTGCACATAGGAGTGTTTATCCTCCAACAGTGGTATCAGAGCTATAAGTGGAGTATCAAAGAGAGAAGAAGGAGCTACTGAAGTGAAGTGAAGACTTCATCAAATTTTGAAGGAAGGAAGCAAAGAACGGGCACGTCAACAAGAAGGGGAAGCAAATACATCATCAAATCAAAGACGAAGCTTCATCAAGAGGAGTAGCTCTATTTTTTGAGGTAAAAGCCATCCTTTTCAACTTCATTGCATCAAGGGGGAGGTTCAAAAGAGTTAGGAGGCACCATGGCTGATCTCAATGCTCAGATTGAGAAGCTCGAAAAAGGAAACTACCAACCATGGCCATTTACAATAAGCAATTTTTTGATGGGGAAAGGTTTGTGGGGACTTGTGAGTGGTGGAGAGCCAAAACCGTACATAGATGAGGTAAATCCAACCAATGATCAGAGAAGCGCAGTAAGAGAGTGGGATGAAAGGGAAAAAAGGGTCATTTTCATTTTATCTCAGCATATTAGCAACTCTATGGTAGGGCATATTCAAGATTTGGATACATCAAAGAAGGTGTGGGAGTGCTTGGAGAGATTGTACTCAACCTCCACAAAAGCTAGAAAAATTCAGCTCAAGAATGAGCTAAATAATCTTAGGAAAAGCCCCTCTCAAGGTGCTAATGATTACATATTAAAGGTTAAAGAGCTTGCAGATGCACTAGGGTCAATCGGTTGTGCCCTAGATGATGACGATCTTGTCGCCCACACCCTAAATGGACTTAGGGATGATGAAAAATGGAGGGCTTTCACAGCTTCAATGTATGTAAGGGACTCTCTTCCTAATTTTGATCAACTAATCACTCTCATGGTGACAGAGGAGATGAACCTTGGTGGTCATAATGCCAAGGATAGCCAAGGGCAATTGTTGTATGCAGGTAGAGGAAGACGAAGACACAACCGAGGTGCTACAAGAGGAAGAGGAAGATATCAAAGCAACCAAGGAGGTCAAGGACAACAAGAAAATGTAGGTCAAAGAGGTGGAAGAGCCACAAATAGAGGAAGAGGTGCAAGATTTGGTGGAAGAGGACAAGCCACTTCAGATTGATGCTTTGTATGCGGCAATCCCGGTCATTTTGCAAATGAATGCTATCATAGAGCTCAAAGACAAGGGAATCAAAGCAACAACAACAATTATAGAGGGCAAGGTAATTATGCAAACACATCATCCAGCCAAGGGAATGATTATTTACTTGCCATGAGGTATGGTGAAGATACAACTCAAGCTAGTGAAGATGTATGGTATGTAGACAGTGGATGTAGCAATCATATGTCATGTCGAAAGGATTCTTTTAGTAATTTGCAGGTCCCAAAGCATCAAGGGCATGTGGAAACAGGTGATAACTCAAAGCATACCATTCAATATGTGGGAGATATCAGTTTGGAAGGAAATCAAAGAGCAAAGTGCTTATCAGAGGTATTACATGTCCCTACTATTACCAAAGACTTGATTTCGGTAGGTCAAATGGTAGAAAAAGGCTATCAAGTTAGGTTCAATGAAAGAGGATGTTTTGTTG
The DNA here is from genome assembly GCA_020310875.1 of Ceratopteris richardii. Lineage (NCBI taxonomy): Eukaryota > Viridiplantae > Streptophyta > Polypodiopsida > Polypodiales > Pteridaceae > Ceratopteris > Ceratopteris richardii. The sequence continues at coordinate 34,343,909 of CM035429.1, read as the reverse complement.
AGGATCCAAGGGCAGGTTTCAAGCTCATAGCAAAAGGAAAAAAGCAAGGGAGAATGTTCATAATGGACATAAATCAGCCACACCATTCAATGTATGTCACATATGGAGACAAGAGGATAGCAGATTTGGATCTATGGCATAAACGAATAGGTCACATCAACCTACAAAAGCTCAAGGACATGCAAAGGAGGAGCTTGGTAAGAGGCCTACCAAATTTTACATCTAAAATGTTGCATGAAATTTGTGTAGCTTGCCAACAAGGAAAACAATCAAGGCTGCCCTTCAAGAAGAGTACCTATGTAAGTGCAAATGTTTTAGACCTCATTCACACGGATGTTTGGGGTCCAACAAGAGAAGCATCCCTTGCTGGAAATAGGTATTTTGTAACCTTCATTGATGACTTTTCAAGAAAAGTGTGGTTATATTGCATTAGAAACAAATCAGATGTGTTCCACTACTTCAAGAAATTCAAAGCACAGGTGGAGAAGGAATCTGGCAAGTTTATCAAAACTTTGAGATCCGATGGAGGGGGAGAGTATTTCTCCCATGAATTTTCTGAATTTTTGCAGGTCAATGGCATCAAAAGGCAATTTACATGCAGGTATACCCCTCAACAAAATGGGGTAGCAGAGAGAAAGAACAGACACATAGCAGAGGTAGCAAGGTGTATGCTCAATGAAATGAATATGCCGCATTGTTATTGGGGAGAGGCTACATATACAGCCACATACATCATGAATAGATGTCCTACATCAGGTATACATCATCTAACCCCTGAGGAAGCATGGAGTGGAAGAAAACCTTGCATTTCACATCTTAGAATCTTTGGTTGTATATGCTATGTACATGTACCTCAAGAGTTGAGGTCAAAGTTAGATGCCAAATCTGAAAGGTGTATTTTTTTGGGATATTCTATGGAACAAAAGGGGTATAAATGCTATAATCCCATCACCAAGGAGCTGAAGGTAAGTAGGGATGTTGTCTTTGATGAGTTGAAGCCTTGGTATGCATGCACAAGTCCATTGCAGGTTGAAGACATAGGTGAGACAGATTTGAAGAATGATGATAGAGTTCAAGAAAGAATGGATTTGAGTGGTCCAAGAAACTCATGCAACACAAGGACACCCTCACCATGGAGTGAAAGGCTTAGGGAAAGAGAGACCAACTCTGAAGAAAGCAAAGTCAAAGGCAAAGAGAAGATTTCAGTTGAAGAAGGAAGCTATGTGGACGAGAGCATGTTGGAAGATGAAGAGAGAGAAGAAGTTCAAACTCCAGGAGTGGCTAAACAAAGAAAGAAGATGGCAACCACACCAAAAGGAAGTGAAAGAAGATCTTCAAGAGTAAGATATCCAGTACAAAGGTTAACATATGATAATTTCATTGCAAAGCATTATGCATACATGACTTAGGTAATCAAGGACAAAGAACCAACTAGTTATGAAGAAGCTAAGGATTGCAAGGAATGGCAAGAGGCAATGAAGGAAGAGCTCAAAGCACTTGATGAGAACCATACTTGGAGCTTGGTACCAGCTCAAGAAGGCATGAAGGTGATAGGTAATAAGTGGGTTTACAAAATTAAAAGAAATTCAGATGGTTCCATTGCTAGGTACAAAGCAAGGTTGGTGGCGAAAGGCTTCTCCCAAAGCTACGGGATAGATTATGATGAAACTTTCAGCCCCGTAGCCAAGATGCCAACAATTAGGACTTTGATTGCAGTGGCCACATCAAGGAAATGGAGCTTATATCAGTTGGATGTGAAGAATGCCTTCCTCAATGGAGAACTTGAAGAAGTAGTCTACATGAGCCAACCTCAAGGATTTGCTAGTATGAGGTACCCAAATCATGTTTGCAAGCTAAGGAAAGCACTATATGGACTAAAGCAAGCCCCAAGGGCCTGGAATCAGAGGTTAGTGGATTATTTATCAAGTTGTGGATACAAAGAAAGTGTTGCAGATCCATCACTTTACATGAAGAAGCAAGGAGACAAGACGGTATATATATGCATCTATGTGGACGATTTGATCATCACAGGAAGTGATATTGCAGGTATTAAAGATATCAAATCAAAGCTAGGAAAGGAGTTCAAGATATCTGATCTTGGAACACTAAAATACTTCTTGGGAATCGAGGTAATCTATGCACACAATGGCATCTTCTTGATTCAAAGAAAATACTTGTTGGATGTGCTATACAGGTTTGGTATGAGTGGTTGTAAGCCACTTTCTCAGCCCATGGAGCCCAATACAAAGTTGGTTGCAGGTCAAGGAGAGGCTATACAAGATATTACACTATATAGAAGCATAATTGGTTCATTAATTTATGCTACATTCACTAGACCTGATCTTGCATATGTAGTAGGTGTTCTCTCTCAATTTTTGCATACACCTACTCATGATCATCTTATGGCGGCAAAAAAGGTGCTTCGTTACATCAAGCACACCATCAACCAAGGTCTATTTTACTCATATGATGCTGATCTAAGTGTCAAAGGATATAGTGATGCTGATTGGGCAGGTAGCAAGGATGATCGAAGGAGTACATCGGGTTATGTTTTCATGATAGGTACAAAAGTGATCTCTTGGAGCTCTAAGAAGCAACCCACTATTGCTCTTTCATCCACAGAGGCTGAGTAAAGAGGTTTAGCATTGGCTACATGTGAGCTATTATGGCTTAAGAAGCTACTTAAGGACTTGGAAGTGGAAGTGCAGGAGTTTCCTCTTTATGGAGACAACATTTCAAGCATCTATCTAGCTAACAATCCCATGTTTCATGCAAGGAGCAAGCACATAGAGGTTCATTACCACTTCGTTAGAGAAAAGGTGATGGCAAAAGAGCTAGATATAAGGTATGTGAACACTAAAATGCAGGTTGCAGACATGATGACAAAGTTTCTTGAAGGTACAAAGCTTGGAGGATTCAAGGAAGCTATCAACATAAGAGACATAGGCTGAAGCAACAAAGGAAAAGACTTGAGCTTGAGGGGGAGTGTTGAAAGTTTTTCAAGCTCAAGAGTGTGGGAACATGCCCCAAATTGAACCTTCCACATCATCCACAATCAAAGGAGGCTGATTTCCACGAGTTGGAGGCATCAAATCATGCCCATAATGGAAAGAATTTGATTAGAGAAGATTTAGCTCACCTCTTGATGTGATTGGACCTCACTTTTGACATGTATATGCTTTTGATTGGTTAAAGAGGTTAGTATGAGGTTTTTAAAACCTGTAATGAGTTGTATTATGACTTAGAGTCATGGAAATACGTGCCCAAGCTGCCCCCTTGCTTAAGCACACCCCCTACTATCTGTTCTCTGCATATTTTGCAGAAATTTCACTTTTACACACTCTATCTATCTAGATGTTTTTGGCAGACCCCCCGGTCTTGTAATTGTTGTTTCTCCTTCATCCGGAATCCATTTGCAATGATTTTTGTCTTGTTGGAAAGCTTATAAGTTTTACTTTGTCTGGTATAAGTCTCAGGTTCAGTGCCTGCACATGTGCAGAGAAATGTCCAGAATAGTGTCTGTCTAGTTAGCTCATACTCTGTGAAGAGATCAAGTTATCTGTTTTGTTGCAGCTGGTTGAGGCATGATCCGGTATCCAAATGGAGTGATTGTAATCTCATTTGAAAGCTCTTAAAGTCAAGTTTATGCTTGAAGAATTTTATTTTCAGTCTTTGCATATACTCAGAGAAACTCAGAAAATACAGAACCTATGTCTGAAAAATTTCAGGATCCTAGGAGGGTTCATTTGCTTTTGTTGTGCACATAGGAGTGTTTATCCTCCAACATCCATCAGTGGTATCAGAGCAGGATATGTCAAAATTGAAGTGAAGAAGACTCCGTCTACTGCAGAAACACAAACCTTTACATCTTGAAGGTGCAAAGGGATAAAGGTTGAAGAAAACTTGAAGGTAGACACATTGAAGCTATCAAAAGGATCAGAAGGAGTAGATTCAGAGTCAAGGTACATTTATTTCCCATAAAGATTAAAGAATTGGCAATACAGGTAAAGAAACAATGGGAGATAGTCTCCAAATTGAGAAGCTGGATAGAGAGAACTATCCTGCATGGTCAATGAGGATGGAAGCTCATCTTATGAGTAAAGATCTGATGGGATACATCACAGGAGATGAAGAAAAGCCAGAATTTAGAGACTCTAGTGTTCCAACTAGAGAGGAGCTTGCAGACTTGAAGAATTGGATGAAGAAGGATGCTCAAGCAAGGAGCATAATCTACATGACAGTCAATGACTATTTGCTTCCTCACATTAGAGGACTTGAAAGTGCAAGTGACATTTGGAATGCTTTGGAAGAGCATTTCCAAAACACAACCAAATCAAGGAAGGCTTCACTATGGGCAGAATTTACTACTTTCAAAAAGAAGGCCTCACAATCAATCTCTGATTATGTGACAAAGATGAAGGACACTGCAGATTCTCTAGGTGCAGTGGATGAAGATATTAAAGAAGATAAATTGGTAAGACAAATTCTCACAGGGCTAAGAGGAGATGAGAAGTGGAAACCTTTTATTTTGTCTACAGAACTTTCATTAGATCACTTCACTCCTGATTTGAATCAATTGTTAGGTCATATGCTAACTTTTGAGAATGATGTCAAAGGAGATGTTGATAAGAGTGCAGGTCATGCAATGTACTCTAAAGACAAGAAGAAAGCTAACAAAGGAAAGCAACAATCAGGTGAAGAAGAAGGCACTTCAAACCAAGCAAATTTCATAAGAGGGAAAGGAAATGGCAGAAGTAGAGGAAGAGGCTGAAACAACAAAGATAATGCAAGAGCTTGTTGGATATGTGGTAAGACCAATCATCTATATCATGATTGTTGGCACAATAATCAAAACAATGGTAATTATCAGAACTTTAATCAAAGAGCAAGAGGTGGTAGATTTCAGAGAGGAAATTTCAGAGGTAGAGGTGGTAGGAATTCTTTTGGAAGAGGTGGAGGAAGAAGCTTCCAAAATCAATCCTATAATAACACCTACTACAACTATGCATCAGATCAGAAGGAGGATTCGACTCTCATTATGAATGCAACATATGAAACCTCACATGAGGACATGAGAGTGTTCTACATTGATTCAGGATGTAGTAATCATTTAAGTGGAAATATTGCTTTGATGACTGATTTAGATCATAATGCAATTAACCATACAGTTCAGACAGGTGATAATACAAAGCATAAGGTAAAGTCAATTGGTTCAGTCAAAGCTAAGGATGGGAGCACTCTTCTGAGTAAGGTTCTTTATGTTCCCACAATTCCAAAGAATTTGATCAGTGTAGGTCAAATTGTGGAAAAAGGATATGAGGTAAGATTCACCAATGATGGAGTCTATGTTGAAGACCCTAGTCAAGGGTATAAACAGGTTGTTACAGGAAAGAAAGAAGGAAGGCTCTTCACATTGAAGGTACAAGGAAATGTTGGACATGCTATGTTCACATATGGAGAGCAGAAGGTGTCAAAATTGGATCTTTGGCACAAAAGACTTGGACACTTCAATGAAAGAGGTATCAAAGACATGATTAATAATGATTCAATGCTTGGGTTGCCTAACATTGCAGGTCAACACATGACATACAGATGTGAGGCATGTCCATTAGGTAAGGCTCATAAGCAATCCTATTCCAAGCATGGGTTTATGTATTCAGAAAGACTTGAGTTGGTGCATACAGATGTGTGGGGTCCTTCAAAGGACTTTAGTATAAATGGTTCAAGATATTATGTCATATATGTTGATGATGCTACCAGATGGATCACAATTTATGTGATTAAAGAAAAGTCAGAAGTGTTTAATACATTTAAACACTATCATGCATATGCAGAAAGGATTACAGGTCAAAAATTGAAGAGACTAAGGTCAGATGGAGGGGGAGAGTATTTTTCAAATGAATTCAATGATTACTTGTGGAATGCAGGTATAAAGAGAGAAGTTACTTGCAGGTACTCTCCTCAACAAAATGGTGTAGCAGAAAGGAGAAATAGGACTCTTGTTGAGTTTGCAAGGTCCATGATGAAAGAGAAGAATTGTCCAAATTATTTGTGGGCAGAGGCTGTAAATACAGCTACTTATTTGGTCAATAGATTGCCTTGTAAAGCTTTGCAAGGTATGACACCATATGAAGCTTGGTGGGGTAAGAGACCTACCTTGGATCATTGCAGAATATTTGGATGCTTGGCATATGCATATGTGCCATCTCAATTGAGGCATAAGTTGGAGCCTAAGGCAGAAAAGTATGTATTCATTGGTTATGATGATAAGCAAATGGGATACAGGTTGTGGATTCCGTCCACAAAGCAATTCCTTGTATCCAAGGATGTTACATTTGATGAGCAAGGTACTTGGTATGCAGGTAAATATAATATACATGCAGATGTTGAAGAAGTAGTGGATCAAAGGAAAGGTAAAGCAAAGATTCAACTACTTGATGAAAATGAGAATAATGAAGTACAGGTTGAAGTTGAAGAGAGTCCAAGGTTTGATCCAGAATGTGATGAACCAGAGACTTCAAAAAGTGCAGAAGTTAGGAGGTCATCTAGGCACAAATGGCAACCTACAAGGTATAGCTATGACACCTCATTCTTGACTACTAAAGATTATGCTTATTTGGTAAAAGCAGATGAAGATCCATCTACATATGATGAAGCCAAAGGCAAGAGAAATTGGGAAGAAGCCATGCAAGAGGAGTATGATGCATTGATAGAGAATCAGACTTGGGATCTGGTTCTTAAACCTAATAGCCAGAAAATTATTGGATGTAAGTGGGTTTACAAAACAAAAAGATTTGCAGATGGAAGTGTGTCTAGGTACAAAGCTAGACTTGTTGTGAAAGGGTATGCACAGACATATGGAGTGGACTATGATGAGACCTATAGTCCTGTGGCAAAGATGACAACCATCAGAACTCTCATAGCAATTGCTGCTTGCAAAGGTTGGAAGGTATCTCAATTAGATGTTAAAAATGCTTTTTTGAATGGTTACATTTCAGATGAAGTTTACATGGAGCAACCAGATGGATTCAAAGATCAAGTGAGTCCAAATTATGTGTGTAAGCTCAAGAGAGCTTTGTATGGATTAAAGCAGGCCCCAAGGGCATGGAATTATAGGCTTGTAAAGTTCTTGAAGGATCTTGGATTTCAAGCATCAAAGGCAGATAGTAGCTTGCTAGTCAAAGCAAGTGAAGATGGATTCATTTATGTTTGTATTTATGTTGATGACATAATACTTACAGGTACAGATGATAAAGGAATACAAATGATCAAGAAGCAGATGGAGAAAGAGTTCAAAATCAGTGATTTGGGGAACTTATCATTCTTCTTGGGAATGGAGATTTCTTATACTCAACATGGAGTATATGTGACCCAAGAAAGGTATCTTAAAAATTTGCTAACCAAATTTAAAATGGAAGATTGCAGGGTTGCACCTACACCTTTGGAAGTGAACCATAAATTGTCTAGATTTGGAGGAGAAGAATTCAGAGACATGAAGCTCTATCAAAGTTTGGTTGGTAGCTTGATTTATGCTACATTAACAAGGCCTGATTTGTCATATGCAGTTGGTGTGCTTTCACAATTTATGCATTGTCCTAGAAAGGAACATTGGATTGCAGGACAAAGAGTACTTAGGTACATCAAGGGTACACTCAGAGAAGGGTTGTACTATGGATTTACTTCTGATACAAGTGTGAAGATATATAGTGATGCAGATTGGGCAGGTAATGTGGATGATAGAAGATCAACACATGGGTATTTGTGTTATGTAGGAGACAAATTGATTTCATGGTGTTCTAAGAAGCAACATACAGTTGCTTTATCATCTACAGAAGCAGAATACAAAGGTATGGTGGAAGCTGCAAAGGAGGTAATATGGCTAAAGACACTTATGAAGAGTTTTGATGTTGTTCAGAGTATTCCTATAATTTGTGGAGATAATATGAGCTCTCTATACTTGGCAGCTAATCTTGTGTTTCATGCTAGAACTAAGCATATTGAAATACAATATCATTTTCTGAGAGAGAAGGTCATTGATAAGGAAATTGAAGTTATGCATACACCTACAAAATATCAACTTGCAGATATGATGACAAAAAGTCTAGATGGACCAAAGCTACAGAGATTCAAGGATATGGCAGGAATTAAGAAGATAGAGAAGAACCTCAATTAATGATTGAGGGGGAGCTGTTGGTGCATGCCAATCATCAATTGAAGGTTTATGAAGAAATGAAGTCAAGAGATTAAGAAGAGAACAAATTCAGAAGTTTGAAGGAAGGATATACTCAGAAATTCAAAGCTATGAATACATATGTACATTAGTTTAGATATAGGTGACTCACACTTTTGATTAGTCATGACTTTGTACATATTTGCCTATAAATATTTTGGAAAAAGTCGGGGCATGTAGATGAGAGACATAGAGAGACATAGAGAGACATAGAGAAGAGAGTTGAGATGAGTTAGTTGATGTACATTGTACAAATCATCCATCAGATGTATGAAGAAAATAGATAAGTGAAAAGTTCAGATATGGCGCGTCGATCTTCTCTCCCATTCTCCTTCTGTGTTTAATCTTTTGAGAAATCCTTTTGCACGTATCTAAGTCAATAGCTAGTCTATCTATGACTAGAATTTGAGAGGCTAATTGCAATCAGGCTGAGAGAATTTAGTTTAGGAACATTCATATGTGAAGATGTTCTGAGAGTCGTAAAAATTGGCGCAGAGTTCATGTTCAGAGAAATGAACATTGCTCAGTGCACAGTGTAAAGTTTTACACAAGTGAGGGCTTAAAATCTAAGTTGAAAGGTAAGCCATCTATGGCTAAAAGATCTTGATCAAACGGGATTTACTTTGGGAGAACCAGTGTTAAGAAATTATAGGTGTCAAAGTCGCCATTGCAAAGAAGCTGTTTCAGACATAGGTAAAGTGTTTCACACATTTCTCATAGTATACTCAATCATTTTGAGAAATTTAACTTGGAATAGTTGCGCAACCTTAAGGCGAAGCATTGTGCAAAGTTTTATTAAAAAATTTACAGGATTGATTAGTCAATGAGTGATTAATCTGCAGCAGACTTTTCAGGAAGTTTCAGTTTTCAACAGTTAGCCAAAATTCTGATAATTTGGTGATTGTTTTCTAAATTAAGTGGAGTCAGAAGTTGTTCTTGATATAGAGGAGTTCTAAATTCAAGTACAACTTGTTCTCTTGGAGATTAACACTCTCCATCACTAATTGCAACCATTTAGCATACTCATCCTCTTCCACACAACAAGCCAAGATCCCTTGATGTGTGTGTTTGTACATGCTTCCTGCCATGATATGGTACTTCTGGGCTTTTACTACCTCTCTACCTTGAGTGTTTATTACTGGGTGGTTGGGCCCGTATGTCAATACTGGCACTAATGGCTTAGCCCACTGAGGTATTACTTCCAAATTAAACAAGTAAGCATCAGGAAGGTCATCTGACACTCCTTGTGGGGCCTCTCTAGATGTGAGCCTAGAGAGATGATCTGCTCTCAAGTGAGTCTTCCCTTTCCTTACCACTACCTCAAAGTCGTATTCGATTAGTAAGAGAAACCATCGTACTAATCTACCTGTGTTGCAAGGTTTGTTTACCAGGTACAACAATGCCTGATGATCAGTAAAAAATTTAAACTTATTTGCAAGCAAATAATGTCTAAACTTTTTAACTGCATATACCATGCCTAATCCTTCTCGTTCGGTGGTTGTATAATTTCGTTCAGCTGCATTCAATTGTCTACTAGCATAGGCAATTGGAAGATCCATATTACCTTCACCAGTAGGTTGCGCGAGTACACACCCAATAGCATAATTGGATGCATCCACATGAACATGGAAAGGCTTATTCCAATCTGATGTGGTTAAGATTGGTGTTGAACATAATCGCCGTTTAAGCTCATTGAAGGAATTCTCACATTCATCAGTCCACTCAAAGTTAGTCAGAAGTCCATACATGGGCTTTGCAATGACAGCATACATGTGAATGAACCGGTGGTAGTAACCACAATGTCCCATGAAAGCTTGTACTTCCTTGACATTCCTTGGCCTAGGTAGCTCTGCTATGGCTCTCACTTTCTCTTCATCAATGGATATGCCATTCTTTGACACTATGTGTCCTAGAATCTTGCCTTGCCTGACCATACAGACGCACTTTTCTGGGTTCAGGCAGACTTGATATTCTCTACATTTGTGAAAGATTTGTCTGAGTTCGGGAATATGGGTTTGTCTGATGTTGGAATGAGCACAAAGATCATCAACATAGACTTCTAAGTTCTTCCTTAGGAACTCTTTAAATACATGGCACATTAGCCTTTGGAAGGTTGCTGGTGCATTGGTAAGCCCAAATGGCATTACTCTAAAGGCAAATATGCCCCATTCAGTGGCAAAAGCCGTCTTGTGCTGATCTTCTGGAGCTATGGCTACTTGATTGTAGCCCGAAAATCCATCAAGGAGGCTATACACTTCCTTGCCTGCTACTCTTTCTAAGAGATGTTCTGTGGTAGGAAGCGGATAGTTATCTCGAATTGTGGCTGCATTAACCTTCTTCAAGTTAATGCATACTCGCAGCTTGCCATTCTTCTTGGGCACCACAACAATGGGGGATACCCATTCAGTATGCTCAATTTCATAGATAAATCCAGCTTCAACCAGTCTATCTATCTCCTCTTTGATCTTAGCAGCATAGTTATCGTTGTATGTGTAGGGCTTCTACTTCGAGGGTCTGGCGTCTGAGGTCATGGGGATTGTATGTGAACATATATCAGGGTCCACCCCTTTTAAGTCCTTATAACTCCAAGCAAATACATCTCGGTATTCTCTTAGCAAGGCTATTAGCTCTTGTTCTTCCTCTTCTGTCAGGTCATGACCTATGTATGTGCATCTTTCTTCTCCTTCTTCCATGGCTACCACTATTTTCTTGGTAGTCTCTTTGTTGTCAAAGGCCTCTCCTGATTGTGCCTCTCGTTTAGGCATTCTTATCATGACTCTCCTGTCGTTTATCTCATACTTCTTAAAATTTTCCGGGACCTCAAACAAAGATTCTTCCTCTTCTTGTGTGACTGCTCTCTTCTTTCTTTTCTTTCCTTCTTCCTTCGGGGTCACATGTGTGGCTAGCCTTACATCATTTGTAAGCTCTCCATGCCTCTGGGGTTGGAATTCTACTTCTATGCATAGAAGTATTCTTCATCTGATGCAAAAGGTGGGTCCATAATGGTTGACTCTAGATCGGAGTCACTTGCATCCTCAAATGCATTAGGGCTAGGTTCACACTCTTCTAACACTGCCTCTCCCATGACTGGCTCTATGGAGAAGACTGAAATGTCATAGCCGTCCTCATCACAATGAGGTGTCCATTGTTCTTCATTGATGGCTACATCCATTGTTGCTAGGATTTTTGCCCAGCCGTGGGGTTCAAATTCTTCGTCAGGAAAGACTACAGGTGCATAGGCTGGGTCTTGACTTGATCTATGTGTTTCTTTTGCACCTATCTCTCTGGCTTCTTCTCTCTTCTCCTCCTCTACTGCTACTTTGCACATCCATAAGTGGGTGTCTTCATGCATCCATGAGGATCCTGATCCTATGGAATGCACCGATTCCGTATCATCTTTAGCTCTATGGATGGGATTCCATTCGATAGGAGGGACATCCCTATGAGAGTAATCTTTCAGATTCACTTTGGTCGTAACACCTAAGTGTTGCAGGTACAAGGAGTTGGTTCCCCAGTCCTGTACCACTTGCAACTGTCGCTTAAAGGGTCGTCCCAAAATCATCTCATAGGCATGATTCTTTGATGAAATCACAGATGGCAAATGTATGCTCGAACTCGACACCACACGTGGTGAGAGTTATTCCTTCTAACAACCCTAGGGGTCTCTCTATGTGACCATCGGCCATTTGCAATTTCATCCTCGTGGGCCTGAGTGCTGGCTTGCCCCAACGCTTCCATAGGGAAGTGGTAACAATTGCAACACCTGCGCCTGAGTCTAGAATGGCCTTGATGGTGTATCCTTGATGGGTGATAGGAAGATATGTGTTTCCCTCTTCGCCCTCACTCATGTCTCCTATCTTGTCCAATGGTATTTCTGGCACTGTTCTCTGGGATCCTACCTGGGAACGAGGTTTTGTTATCTCTGGTACTTGTTTGGCTACATGTTTCCATAGCTATGGCCTAGCCTTGAGTAGTTCTTCTAAAGTGAGATTGCATTGCACCTTAGTGTTCTTCACTACCTCCGTGTTCCTAGGTAGGACTGAATCTTCGTTTCTTACCATGACCGTGGGTGCTCTCATACAGGTGGACTTAGCTTCCCATGGGCCTGTGAAGTGGGGTAAATCTTGTAGAGAGTTAGACTCAAATTCTAATCTTTCGTGAGATTGGGTGCTCTCCTGCTCCTCATAAATGGATGGGATGTCTTGTGGGAATTGGTCATGTGCATCATCCACAAGTTCAATGGGAGGAGGGGCTTCACTTTCTTTAGCCCATTTCTCTTCTTGAATCTCTCGTAGGAATTCTGGTGTGAATCGATTCATAGAAGATGATGTGTCTGGCTCCGTAGAGTTAGGCACATAGGCTTCAGGCACATAGGCTTCCTGGGCAGGAAGACTTGCTCCACTTGCCTTGTCCTTATGTTGAGAGGCGGGTTCCTTTTCTGATTGTGCAATCAGCTTCTCTATTCTTTCTAATAGTCCATCAAAGTGCAACTGTGTCTTTGCTGAACTAGAGATGTTAAATAGGCGATTGGCTTCAAACATGGTTTGAGCCAATTCCACCATCTTAGCACAAATTTTGGTTCGTTCTAGCTCTAGTTCTGCTCTAGGGTAACACTTTTCATGATCAGTTACGTTTGGCCCTTCTTGGATTCTGGCCTGATATGCTTTGAGCATCATGTTTAGGTCCTCGGGAGTGGGATCTGCTAGGACTGATCCTACTCTTGGGGGTGGTGGATTTGTGTGAGGTGGGTTGGAAGGTGGCAGGTCGGATGGAGACGGGAATGGTGGTGGTGTGGTAGTGTGAGAGGGAGTTTGAGATGTGAGTTCAGTTATCCTGGCCTTTGTTTCTCTGAGGCTTTCCTCGAGTTCACTCATCTTTTTTGCCCATTGTCTTTTTATTCTTTCACGACTATCTCTCCAAGCTCTAGTCCTCTTCTTTGTCATGCTCTTCGTTTCACTAACATCTGGGCTCTTTTCCTGGCCTACCCCTTGGTTTTGCTGCAATGCCTGAGCTCTAGTGACTACCTGTACTGGTGCAGTGGATGTCACGCTTCCTGTGGAATCTACCACTAACCCAATAACGTTAATAGGAGTGATTTTTGGCATATTATTAGGATTCTTAGGGTAGTCTCGTAAGAGATGCTCCTTCCCACAATCTTGGCAAAAGCCTTGAATTGTCATTGACTGGGGTTGTGTAGGTGGAGGTAAGGGACAATCACGGATGAGGTGATCTCCCTGACATCTCTAGCACGGTTCTCTAGGAAATGGGGGTCTTACCTGCCTCGGTTCGGGTCTAGGGTTGGGGTTTGCATACATGACGTTTGTGTAATCAGATTCCCAACTAGGTTCATTTGGCTCTTCACCATAGTAGGACTCCCCATGTTCAGGAGACTGCATGTAGTAAGCCTGGGGGCTATCAACATGTGTAGAATCAAAGCTATGATCGCTCGGGTCACTTTCTGAAAGCAGTGGTGTTACTGGCACTATAGCTCTATTCAAATTTTCCTCAGCTGCTGTATACTTTACAAGAATCACATTAGCTGGGTTTGGAGGTTGTTGAGCTAGCACTGGCTGGGGTCTCAGTTGGGCGTGATATTGCGGTTGGTAATTTTGAGGCCTAGTATACTGTTGTGGTGGATATTGACTCTGGTATCTGCCTTGTTGAAGGTATGGCTGAGAGTAGGTTTGCCTAACTGCTTGTTTATTGTATGGACAGTCTTGTGCTGTGTGATTTGTGTATCTCCGCTCTATGGTACAGTATTGGCTGCTCGGATTTACTTGGGGTTGAGCCGTAATGGGACAGACATTCGCCATATGGTCGCCTCCACAAGTATAGCACCTTTTGACTAGGGCGAATCTAGGAATTTGTTTACTAGAGACACCTAGTTTTTGAGCTACTTTCTCCGCAAGTTCCTCAATTAATGTGGATTGTGTGGAAGAGAGGCTAGAGGCACTATCTGAGTCCTTATAGATTTTGGAAAGCTCTAGTTCTTCCCCTAGGTTATCCTCAATGTCAATGCACATGCGTACACACTCTTCTATGGTCCTAGGGTCCTTCAAGTACACATATGATCTTAATTTGGTACTTAGCAGTCCGTCCAAGAATAGAGCCACTTGCTTAGCTGGTGTGGGTAGCTCCAAAGCAGGGCACCTTTCAAGATATTGCCTAAATCTTCTTCCTACAAGTCTCACGGTCTCTTGAGGGGTCTGCTTGAAACTGTGAATTAATGAGGAGGTATTATGTCTAATGCCACTCTTAGAGAATTCAATAATGAAAGCCTCTAGGAGTTGGTCTATGCACCTGAACTGTCTCTCATTCAATGGTTGGAACCACGTAAGGGCTGTGTTCCTAAGGGTTAGACCAAAGGCATTATATTTTGTGAATAGGTCCTCCACTTGTTCTGCTCTCAAGACTTGCCTAAACTCTGCCACATGATCGTATGGGTCTCCAGTGCCATCGAAATAGTTCTTCATGGACTTAACTAGCTGAGTCGGTCTCAAAGTCCTTGTGTGCTCTCTAGGTCGCGATAGAGGGAACTCATCCGCATTTCTTTGATTCCTGTGAGCTCTAAGTGCCTCAGGCTCTGCTCTATTTGTTTCCATCCTCATTCTTTCTCTGCTCCCTAGGTTGGCAAAGCTTACTTCTGGCCTATCCCTACCTCTGTCTCTTTGAGTTCCATGAGTTTGGGATGTTTCCGCTCCAGGGTGACCATAGGACACATTAGATCTCGGTTGGGGGAAAATAAATTCTCCCTTCCAAGTGTAAGCATGCCTATCATTTTCTGTCACCACAAAGATCCTCTTTGAAGGGTGATCTAAGTAGGTCACTCTGCCTGGGCTATTAGGATCCTTAAACTCATAGATCATTATTGTTCCTATATCGATTGGCCGATCAGATTTATACCTCCAAAAGGCTTCGTCAGTTTCTCGGTTCCGAAGTAGATCTATGCTCTTGTTGTCCTGGGGAACCCATTTTGGTGTGATAATCCTAGTGAGAACAGATTTGCCTCGGGGGGTTTTAGGTTCTACACCCATGTTTCCTTGCTCCAGGTCACCTATGTCCGCTTCCGAGATCACATTCCCAAATTCATCTGTCCTATTTGGGTGACTGGTGACTACATATATTGTCCCTTCCTTGTCTAGGTATGCTCCGTTTTCAAACTTGACAGCTGGGTGCTCTAGCCCTATGGATTGGTCAGGGTTTTTAATCTATACTACAGATCTTCCTAGGCCATCCTCATAGATGCTAGCACCTAATCGGTTGGTCCTAAGGTATTCCAGCTGCGTCTTGTAGGGGCCTTCCACTCGATACAGATATGGCACACCTGAACTTCCTGTAGGTCTGTCCATCCCTTGAGACATCTCTGATTCACTAGTCTTAGAGCTAGGGTAATACGAGTGGTGGCTCAACTGTTGGGCCCAAGACCTAGCAGTATGATTGACACTAGCCTCTGAAGACCTAAGGCTTTGTCTATCCCTTACTAGATGCCGTCCTGATCTAAGGTTCATATGCCTATTTCAGTAGCCCAAATTTGCCCAAGTACAACCTCGTTGCTAAGTTCTTTTGTATCAGTTACTTGATTCTTTTTTAGTGGATTACCGTGTTTATACTCTTGTCTGATATCACGTCGTCAGGTATACTTGAGTGTATTCCGCACTGTAAGTTGATCCTTCCACGTTAGATTCTTTCCTTTAAGGTTATCGCATCACGAAGAGATTATGTTTAATCTTGAACTTGAGTGCATAGGTAGTCTTCAACTTGATTGATGCCTACCGCAGCCCTGGCCTACTTTATCACTAGTCGTTCTTAGCCTAAGCTAGGAATTGACAGAGGGAGTTGAGGGTTTCCAACCTTTGTTGCTGATCCTTTGTTCTTTAGTGCTCGAGAACCTGATTCTTAGGCTTGCACAAAGCCCTTGCTTGGATGCTTGCAATTGCTCTCACTGGACCTTTATTAGTCCCAAGATTAGCTCAAGACTTAGATTCAAATGACACAGTAGATCACTTCCATGCATGTGACTCACAGACCCAATTATCCTTGGCCTTTATGGAAAACAATCCCCAAGATCCCTCAGTTTTCCTACCTCGGGGTATGGTCAACTTCAAAAAACCTTATCTAATAATCTTGATATTAATTTTCACATAACGAGTGGAAGTTTTGGTTGTACTCCTCACGAGCTTTCCAACAAGACAAGAATCACAGCAAACGAATTTCGTATGAGAAAGTTATGCCAATTCAGGGTTTTGTGACTAAAACAGGATTCAACAGGCTGACAGATCACAGGAGTTTTCTCGAAATCACATGTGTAGGGACCTCACAAATCACTAATGATTCTCTAATTATGCCCAAAAATCCCCAAGGACTTGAAAAAATTAACCCTAATTTTTGGCCGAAAAGCCTGTCAATCGCGATCGACAGGTCTGTCAATCTCGATTGACAGAGGTGTCCGTCGGGGCCTGTCGGTCGCGATCGACACGTTAGTCACGATTGACAGTGTGAATCGCGATCGACAGAGTCGGTCGTGAGTCGTGTCAATCGCGATCGATGGTGTCAATCGCGATCGACACTTTTTCCGGCATTTTCGCCGTAATTTCAACCGATCGGGGTTGTGTCCGTCGCGATGGACACGTGGCTGTGCGAAAAAGTCAATCAATCGTTGAAATTCAGTCGGTCGCGATCGACGATGTCAATTGCGACTGACAGAGGTGTCGGTCGTGGCTCTCGATCGCGATCGACGGTGTCAATCGTGATTGACAGGGTCCTATGTGGCAGTCAGTCGGTCGTGGGGTATGTCGGTCGCAATTGACAGGGTTTGTCGGTTGGGATTGACAGGGTCTATCGGTCGCGATTGACAGATGTTGTCAATCGTGGCTGTCGATCGCGATCGACGGTGTCAATCGCGATTGATAGAGAAACACGGAATTTTTCAACTATTTTTAGTGATTTAGAATGTGCTCATCATGTAGATTAAGGTGGTGCACTTTGTTTTACCAAATGGGCGTTTTTTCTGTCGATCGCGATCGAGAGAGGTTGGCGACACACAGACAGTTTCTGAGTTTTCCGTACCTGCGCGGCGTGCTGGAGGGGATGATACAGCTGGATCCTGCAAGCAAACTCAACAAACATGCAAAAACAATGCACACAATATTGCTCTCTCGCTCTCTCTCACAAGTGGAATGATGGAAATAAGGTGGAGAAGGTGATATGATAAAAAAACTGAAAATTTTCGCGATGATGGAGATGGAGGTGGGAGATGGTGAGGATGATGATGGTGATGATGGTGGTGAGGTAAGGAAGAGAAAAACAAGAAGAGTAAAGAAATTACCTATGACGCCAACGTCTCAACTCTACGTCTTACCATCACACGCTCGTCCTCAAAGCTCGATCCCCGGCAACGGCGCCAAAATTTGGTGTAGCTCAATGATGAGTAGCACCTCCTTTAATGTCAATCCGAGAAGACGTGAGGATGGTATGAAGACCTCGAGCAAGTGGAGGCACAAGTGCGTGAGTGAGAAGCACACAAACATGCACACACATACACACACACACACGCACACACGGCAAGACAAAGAGTGAGAAGCAATGGAGTTCTTTAGATTACTTTCAAAAAGCTCTTACAAGTTCATTTCAATTACAATCTAACCTCAAAAATGAGCTCTCTAGCTCTATTTATAGTTTTTGACTAGGTTTTGGCCTTGTCCAGACCTAGTGTCCGGCCTAGTTAAAAATTAGGTTCTCTACCCTATTTGGAGGTTCAAATGAAGTCTAAAAAATGTGAAAACTGACAGGTAGATACTTCTAAAGCTCCTCAAGCTGAAGGACTCCTTGGCTTGCACAAAATGGAGCTACAAAAATGTGAAATGGTATTTACAATGGTTTTTAGTGATGAAAATCACTGTTTTTGTAGGGGATTCTTCTGAAGATTTGACATACACTTCTTGGAGCTCCCTACTTGCTCCTTCTCCTTGTGTGTCCACCTCTTTTATATGCATTAGTGTCCTGAAAAAATGTTGGCCTACTTGCCAGATCGTCGTTGACTGCTCTGTCTGCTTGTACTTTCTCTTCTCTCTGACTCCCTTCTTAAGCTTCCTTGCCTAGTGAGTCCTTCAGTTCCAACAACAGGTCAAAGCAGAACTTGATCGTTTATTGAAGGTGGGATTCATTGTGCCAATTGAGCATGCTCAGTGGATATCTCCAATAGTGATCGTCCCGAAGAAAAATAAACAGTTGCGTATCTGTGTTGATTACCGAAAACTGAATGCTTCCACTGTACCGGATCCATTCCCTCTCCCCTTTCTAGACACAATGCTCGACAGGGTAGCACGGCATGAAATGTATTCGTTTCTGGATGGCTACAGTGGATATAGTCAAGCCGACGATAGCTTTTATCACAAACTAGGGTGTCTATGCTTGTACTGTAATGTGGTTTGGTTTACGGAATGCCCCAAATACGTTCCAACGATGTATGCAAGAAGTCTTTTCACCCTACTTAACTACCTTTATGCAAGTATATTTGGACAATTTTTCCTTACTTGGCAAGACTTCGGCGCACCTATATCATTTACGGTGCTGCTTTGAAAAATGCCGAGAGTACCGATTATGCTTGAATCCGACTAAATCTATTTTCGCGGTCTCTTGTGGTAAACTACTCAGACATATTATCTTTGAACAAGGAATACAAGTCGATCCGGATAAAGTCGCAGCCGTGTTGGAGGCACCAGTCCCCACAACACCGAAAGAAGTTATGCGCTTTCTAGGCCAAATCCAATGGCATGGCAGACATTTACGGTGGTTACCTCATTTAGCGACACCACTTAATCGGCTTATGACTAGTGCTCCGCAGCAGTATGATTGGACACCGGAGTGCCAAAATGCATTTGATCGTTTAAAGGTTTTATTGAAGCAGGCCCCAATTTTGCAACCACCTTGTAGCTCAGTGATGAGTAGCACCTCCTTTAATGTCAATCCGGGAAGACATGAGGACGGTATGAAGGCACAAATGTGTGAGTGAGAAGCACACCAACATGCACACACCTCGAGCAAGTGAAGGCACAAATGTGTGAGTGAGAAGCACACCAACATGCACACACATACACACACACGCGCACACAACAAGAACGAAGAGAGTAAGACAATGGAATCACTTCTATTACAAACAAGTTCTCATACAAGCTCAAAACTACAAGAAGCTAGCCCCAAAAATGAGCTCTCTAGCTCTATTTATAGTTTTTGACTAGCTTTGGCCCTATCCAGACCTAGTGTCCGGCCTAGTTAAAAATTAGGTTCCAGGGCTTATTCGAGGGCTCAAACGAGATCTAAAAAATATGAAAATTGGAAGGAAACTACTTCTAAGGCTCCTCAAGCTCGAGGACTCCTCAGCTTGTACAAAATGGAGCTACAAAAATGTGAAATGATATTTACAAGGGTTTTTAGTTTTGAGAATCACTTTTAAAATGGTGTAAGGTTTGGAAGGAAACTACTTCTAAGGCTCCTCAAGCTCGAGGACTCCTCAGCTTGTACAAAATGGAGCTACAAAAATGTGAAATGATATTTACAAGGGTTTTTAGTTTTGAGAATCACTTTTAAAATGGTGTAAGGTTTGGAAAAATTTAATGGGTTGCCTTAGTGCTAGATCTGCATGTATGTTGTACTTGCTTCTCCCCATATGATGCCAACACTCTCCCCCTCCTAGCGTCTGTCGCCTCTGACAGACCTTTGCTCCGCGGTCTGATCGATGTAGTGTTGTAGTATGTCAGTTGCCACTTCTTGTTCTTTGATCCGTAGTCCCCTGATCAGGTCTCATTGAAGGGCATCCCAATTGACTGCTCCCGGTATGTTCGGTTGTGGCCTTGTGTAGAGCTCTGAATGCATCGTTTGTTCGCACACAAAGAGTTGTAGCAAATGAGTGGGCCGTGGAGCGAACACTTCTGAGTGTGCTTCCCAGAACCGCGTGGTGAACATATTGTCAAAGGTTTGCTTGTAGCAGGCAGGGAGATATCTGATTCTTGCGTGCCATGTATAAGCGACTTGTATGCTCGGGATTGTGCTCATATCATAGATTAGGTCATAATTACCATTTATGAAGCTGGGAATCGGAGGTTGAATGTGACATACATTGCGGAAGGTTTTGAGCACTACCTGCATCATATCCAAGATTTTAAGCATCATCTAGACAGCTATGTCTGGCATGGGGTGAAGTCGTGGAAGCCAATGTCTGATAGTAGTGTTGGAAGGAGTGATTTTGAAGGAGCATTTTTGATGAAAAAATTAGTAAAAAGTCAAAAAAATTGTAAAATATTTATGCAATGATTGTAAAAATAAGGAAGAGTCTTCCTTATGTGGTTGAGGATCTTCTGTAATTTTTGTAGAATTTTTAGAAACTCTTAGATAGCATTTTTTTAGAAAATTAGAGAAAAAGACCTAATTTCAAGTGTGAAAAGGGACACTTGAAAATGTATATAAGTCAATTTTCTCTATTTTGGAGAGGTTGGTTAGCCATTTGCTCAAGCTATCAATAGAGAAGAAAGAGTTTCTGCAAAATCGTGTTTTCTCTTGTTGTGTGTATTTCTTTTGATGTGTGAGCTTGTCTCTTGCTTAATCATGGAGATTTGTGAGTCTTAATTGTGTATTACTGAGTAAGTTGTATGAAGGGAGAGACCTATTGCTGTAAATGAGTGGAAAGGACTGCAGGAAGTTTCAAAATTGTGAAAATCGTCTGTTGTACAGAATCGCGATTGTCTCGTCTTGGTGATACAGGTGATATTTTTCAGTTTTGAGTTTATATTTGTATTCTGCTAATGAAATGGCATGGTTTTGACATAAAGAACATAGAAAATGATGGAGATTTGCCTTAGTTATGGTAATCTCAAGATTTTCTCTTCATCTTCAATTTCTCTCAGCAATCCAGCCATCAATCTCTTATTTCCTTGAATCTATTATCTTGAAGGGGCTGTGGTCTTGTGGATATTCCTAGGATTGACAAAATAAAGATGATTTGTTGATTCTTTGTTACTTCATGATTGGAGAGGACAACTTGGAGTCCAAAACAAAACATTTTTTGGCGCCGTTGCCGGGGAACATTCCAAGAACTTCTTTGAAGTTGGACCTTTGCTGGATCTTCAGTTGATGATGGTAAACAAGGTAAAGCTCATCAATAAGGAAAAGTGCACATGAATAGGTAGATATCATTGTTTGTCTTTAGGGAAGAAGAAAGCAATGGATGTCTTGTAGAAGTGGAAGTGCTGAAATTTTTGTAGATTGATAGTTGCTCATCATTTTGGTGAAGTAAAAGTGCAGGTGTGTGGAGGATTTGAGCCAAGAAGCTGAAGATGGAGGTAACTTGAATCTATTCTTGCATTTCTAGATTTCTTTTTGCCCAAGTACTGGACACCATGGGTGATCTTGGGAAGATAACATGGTGATACTAAGGAAAGGACAGTTAAAGTAGCTAGATGTGGGAATGAGGGATTCAGTTGTTGACCAAGTCTGAGCATTAAAATCTTGAGTTGTGCTGCATTTTGAAAAAATCATATGATTGAGTTTATCTTTACAAAAATTGATTGCCTTTCATAACACTTTTTCATTGGAGAACCTTTCTTTGGTACTTTAGTGATAGCTAAGGACATAGAAACTCATAACCAATCAAGAACCATAGGATCAGTTGATTTCCAAAACCAGAAACCCTAAGTAAAGTGTTCACCTTTATTTTTAGGGCAAAAATACCAAACAAATTCTCAAAACTCATCAAAAACAATCAAACAAATTTCTTTTCTTGATAAGAAGTTGAAGTGAGGTGTTGTGGATAGGAGTGATTGTGAAAAACTGGAAAAGAAAGCAAAAAATGATCAAAAAACCAGAAAACTGAAAAACACGATTCTCTGCACAGAATCGCGACTTTCTGAAAAAAGTAATTGATTTGGAAATAACATTGTAAGTGAAGGTTGAATTAAAGTTGTGGAAAGGTTTTGAAGGTAATCAAGAAGAAAAGGCTACTCAAAGTGGCATAAAATCAAAAATAGAGAAAAACACGATTTTGTGCACAAAGTCGCGATTTTCTGAGGGAGATTGTGATTTTGGTGCAAAAATTCAGGAGTAAAGTCAATTCTAAAGAAAAGAAGAAATTGAAGCCAAACAAAGAGAAAGAAAGCTTAAAAAATAAAAAAATTATCAAAAAAAAAAAACCAGAAAATTAGAAAACACGATTCTCTGAACAGAATCGCGATTTTCTGTAAAAAGTGTTGTTTTGAAATAACTTTTCAGGTGACTCATGAATTGAAGTGTGAAGAATACTGAGAGAAGGCAAGGACAAAGAATACTCAAAATTTGCACAAGAAAAGATCTACAGAAAAAACACGATTCTCTATACAAAATCGCGATTTTCTGTAAAGAAATTTTTTTTTTGGAAAACATGGTATATTTGGGTACTTGACATAAGAAAGTGTAGAGGGAGTCATAAAGATTGAGTAAAGTGAAGTCAAATAAGTCAAAGAGTGTGAAAAACTGAAATTTGATCAAAATCGCGACTTTCTGAGTACAAAATCGTGAATTTTTGAGCACTATATAAACAGATAATTGAAGGAAAAATTCATTTGAGAGTGAGAGTGAGGGAGAGAGAGAGTGAGCAGAAGCAACAAAATCGCGACTTTCAGCTACAAGCAAGCTTTGGAGATTTTTTCAACTTGGCAAGCAAGGTAAAAAGTCTAGTAGCATTTTAAGTACATATTTTTTTGCATAAAAATGAGTAAATAACACAAAAAAAAAAAAAATAGGAAAATAGTAAAATCACGAAATCGCGATTTCCTGTTTTTTTGTTTTTCAGTAAGAAAAAAATGTTTTTCAAAAAATCTCTTCATTGCATGTTAAAATTTTGATAAAGCGATTCTCTAAGTGAAAAAATATTGAAAAAAATCATAAGTTGAAATTCTGCCAAAAATTGGACAAAATCGCGATTCTGAGTTTTACTCAAAATCGCGATTCTGTGAAAAAGTGCCAACAAAATCGCGATTCCCAGAACGCGATTTTCATAAGAAAATCGTGTTTTTACAATCTGTGAGCAATCACGATTGTCTGGGAACAAAATCGTGGAAAAACACGATTCTGTGGACAAAATCGCAAAAAACACGATTTTGACACAAAATCGTGGAAAAACACGATTTTGACACAAAATCGTCGAAAAACACGATTTTGACACAAAATCGTGGAAAAACACGATTTTGACACAAAATCGTGGAAGAACACGATTTTGACACAAAATCGTGGAAAAACACGATTTTGACACAAAATCGTGGAAAAACACGATTTTGACACAAAATCGCAAAAAAACTCGATTTTGAACACAAAATCGTGAAAAACATGATTTTCACTCAAAATCGTGGAAAACTCGATTTTGAACACAAAATCGTGAAAAACACGATTTTCAACAGAAAATCGTGAAAAACTCACAAGTAGGTAGAAAATCGTGAAAAACACGATTTTCAACAAAAAATCGTGAAAAACTCACAAGTAGGTAGAAAATCGTGAAAAACACGATTTTCAACAGAAAATCGTGAAAAACTCACAAGTAGGTACAAAATCGTGAAAAACACGATTTTCAACAGAAAATCGTGAAAAACTCACAAGTAGAAAATCGTGAAAAACACGATTTTCAACAGAAAATTGTAAAAAACTCACAGGTAGGCACAAAATCGTGAAAAAACCTAAATCCAACAGAAAATCGTGAAAAACTCACAACTAGGTAGAAAATCGTGGAAAACACGATTTTCAACAGAAAATCGTGAAAAACCCCAAATTCATCAGAAAATCGTGAAAAACCCCAAATGCATCATGAAATCGTGAAAAACACGATTTTCATCTGAAAATCGTGAAAAAACACTACTGGCAGTAGAAAATCGTGAAAAACCCTAATTTCATTAAAAAGTGGTGAAAAGCACAAAACATAGAAAGAAAATTAAAACACATACAATTTTGAACAGAAAATGGTGGAAAACCAATACATTGGTTAGGAAACTGTGACAAACACTCCTTTGAGCATTAGAAATTTGTCAAAAATAGTTGAATGATACTAAGGTCTGGAAATAAAATAAATTCACTTTCTAAGCAAGACCTAACAAGAAAGGAAAAAGAGCCAGGAAGTGATAAAAGATCAGGAAGAAGTTTAAGCCAAGAAAATAACATGGAAAACCTAAATGAAACAAATGAGTCAATAGAAACTGGGGATTTTAGAAACATCCTTAAATACATGTATACAAATAGGTTTGGAACCTATGTATACCAAGATGGAATGCATAAATTCCTAATTAGACTGAGAAATTCAGAAATTCCCCTGAATATAACCCCAGTAGCCCAATTCAAAGATGGAAGATATGAAGACAGGCAAGGATGTGTATACATCTTCTCTCAAGACCCAGAAAATTCAAATGATCTAGGGCAATGTGCTGACAAAGGACCTTGGGAACATAACATGGGACAACCAGACATACCTAGACCAAATGAAAACTACACTAATAATGAGCAAAATTATGGGAGAAGGACACATGCTTCACCAAATCCCTTTGACAGAGAACCAGAAGGAAACAATGACTTCCCACTCAGAAGAAGACCTCATTGGCAACCTCAGGGTAGGATGCTTAGACCATATCAAGTAGCCAAATGCATGAAAAACCAATATGAAGGGTATTCAGATCCTCATGCTCATGCTGCAGAATTTAGACAACTAATTAGAGCAGAGGAAGTAGAAGATTACAAGGTACAATTTGAAGCATTTGGTCTAACCCTAACAGGGCCAGCCTTGTCATGGTTCATTCCTTTGAGAAAAGAAATGTACCTAGACATTGAATCTTTCTTAGAAGCTTTCATTGGTGAATTCTCTAAGACTGGAATCAAACATAGTACAGCCACATTGATACACAGCTTCAAACAACAAAAGGAGGAAAATGTTAGGGAAGCAGCCAGAAGGTTTAAGCAGTACATTGATAGATGCCCAAGAGAAGAAGTACCTTCCATGGCAAAACAAGTATCCTTATTCATTGAGGGATTGAGAAGTGCCCAATTAAGGACCCTAGTGTACTATAGGAGATGTCCTGATTTAGCAGCCTGTGTTAAGGAAGCAATAGATTTGGAGGACAACAGAGGTCAAGATTTGTTAGCATTTGATCAACCCAGATCTTATGAAGACAAAATTCCTCCAGCAGAAGAGTTGGCTCAGGCTATTGCTAAAGCCCTAGAGGTAAGCACTAAAACTAATCTGATAAACTCTAGGATGAACACAAACAAGAAATGTTATATTTGTGGAGAAAATCATCTGGCACAACAATGTCCTTATCAGAAACCACAACACTTACAAGATAGGAAGACACTCAAGTATTGTACACTAGAGAGAAAATGGACAAACCATACCAGGGAGGATTGCTTCTATAACAAACAACCTGTCAAGGAAAGAGACTATATGGCTCAAAGGGAATCAGGTTATACTGAGCAACCAAGACCAGTATTGGGACAACAACCTCCCATTCCAACCAATGTGGTACCAGTCAAATATACACCCATTGATGAAGGAAATTCAAGATTCAGATCACCTTATAAGGAAGAGTATCAATGGAGTGAGGGACATCAGGAAGAATGGGAAGATTATGAAATAAGGGAACCTGAGCTTAAAGCCCTAGATCTGGGAAATGGAAAAATTGAAATGGACACAGCAACATTCATGTACATTACTAACAACTACATGTCCAATCAAAAACCTCAATTCAAAGGGGGACCAAAGATAACATGTTATAGGTGTGGGGGAGAGCATTTTATTAGAGATTGTCCACAACCTCCAACATTCAGGATAGAGGGAGCATATTGTAAGGATTGTGGTAGAGAACATCTGATCAAGGACTGTCCAAAAAATCCCCAAAAACAACAGAACACACCTAATAACATACCTTTAAAAACAGTCAAAATTGTGGAACAAGAGGAATTGAGTGACAATGATCAAATTGAACTTAATGTTATAACAAGGGCACAAGCCAAACAACAAGGAACAATTAAAGAACAAAATGAGGGTTCCACATCAAAAGGGAAGAAAAATAGACAAAGAGGGAAATGGGAAAAGAAAAGAAAAGTGGGCAAAAGTCTGGAAGAAGACAGTCAGGAACAAACAAATTCAAAACATACTTCTCATCAAAAGACCCAGAATCTGTCTGAAGTAGGAAATTCTCAGAGCCTAGACACCCTAATCAAAGCCTATAAAGGAAGGATTCAAGAGGGACCAAGCCCTGCAGATCATGCAATGGCTTATCCCATACCAGATTTGGAGCATGAAAGGATGCTAAAATGCAAACAAATTATCCAGGAAACACAACTCAGGTTAGGGGAAGAAGACAGCTCTCGGAGAACATGTGATCAGCATGAGAAAACAAAAACCAAGGAAGATGATAAAGAAGGCAATCCACACATAACATTCCAAATCAGTTTAGGTGAACAGTGTAGTATTACATGTCATACAACATGGGAAAATTTGTTGAAACAAAATCCTCACCTACAAAACAAGATGAACAAGGAAGAAACAATATCTGGAAACCTTCATTCACCAACACAAGAATTAGAGGAACTATGGTATATTCCTATTGACAAAATAGGAGGATATTGTGAAGGAGAAGAAGGGAATTCAACCTTAAAATTACAATATGAAAAACATTCAGCAAAAGCCATTTTGGATAGTGGATCAGGAGTGGCTATAATGACTAAACAAACCTGGGAGAAATGGGGAAGAAAGGAATTACTGCCCACTAAAATGAGATTACAACTTGCAGATGGACATATAGAAAAACCCCTAGGAATTTGGGAAAAAGTGATTGTGGACATATGTGGCATAGAAATAGAGCATACCTTTGCTATAGTAGAATTTCCACAATCCACATCTTATGAAATTATCCTAGGAAGACCCTTCATGAGACAAATGCAAATTGTACAAGATTGGGGTAATGATTGTTTATATCTTCAGAACCAGGGGAGAATAACAAGAGTAAACTTAAGAAATGGCCACTATTGTGACATATCTCCTAAAGAATGGTATAAAATACATCAAAATCAACCAGAAAGTGAAGAATCAGAGAGGGAGGATCAGGAAGAAGGTGAATCAGCAGTTTGGAAGTGTAACATATTAAGAAATATCACAAATAGGAAGAGGAAGTTAAGAAGAGAAGAATGTGTGGAAGAAAGAAAAATACAAGATGAAAATTATGTGCCTCAACAATTCAAAGATGAAGAGTTTGAGCCTTATGGATGGAATCAAATCTTAGCTACCATGGATTTGGCCAGTGAGGAATATGTGGGAATGGAATTTCAAAATGAGGAAGGATTTGACATCTTCCACATTGGCATACATATGATAGGAGTATCACAAAGAGAAGAGGATCAAAATCAAGAAATGATATTAACACAAGGAAAATCACAATATTTGGAAACAGTAAAAGCTGAGGATGCAATCAAAGACAAAATCTCAGGCAAATACAAGGAACATAAACACAAAGAAATAGAAAGAGACCAGGAAAAAGAAAAGAAAGAGAAAGAGATAAACAGAGATCAATACTTTGATGTACCAGCAAACTTTAAAACTTATGAAGTAGAAGACAGACTACTTCTGAGAATGAAACCAAAAAGAGAGAAGAAAAAAGGGGAAGCATATGATAATGAAGAACAAACAAAGAAAATTGTAATTACACAGGAAGAAGGAGAAGAGAGACAAATAGTAATAGCTGATGACATGACATCACAAGAAGAAGAAGCATTAAGGAACCTAGCAAAGAACTATAGGGATGTATTTGCTTACAGTTATAAAGATTTGAAAGGAATTGATCCAAAAATTTGTGAGCATAAGATTCCTATGACACCTGATGCAAAACCAAGCAAACAGAGACATTATACATTTAATGACAAATACTCTGCCAAAATAAAGGAAGAAATTGACAAGTTGTTGGCTGCTAATTTCATTTATGAAATAGAGTACACTGAATGGATATCGCCTATAGTTGTGGTGCCAAAAAAGAATGGGAAACTTAGGGTATGCATTAACTTGAAGAAAGTAAATGCAGCAACTATAAGGGATAGTTATCCACTGCCAATAACAGATCATCTTCTTGAGAGAGTTGCAGGAAAGGAAGTCTATAGTTTTCTAGATGGCTTCTCAGGATACAATCAAGTACCAATAGCTTTAGAGGACCAACATAAGACTGCCTTTTCTACAGAATGGGGGGTTTATGCTTTTAGGGTTATGCCCTTTGGATTGACCAATGCCCCAGCAACTTTTCAAAGGTTGATGTGTCATATTTTCAAAGAATTCCTGAGAAATGTGATGGAAATCTATGTAGATGACTTATGCACTTTTTCTTTAAAAAGACAAGATCATTTACAAGATTTGGAAAGAATATTCAGGAAGTGCAGGACATATAGAGTATGCCTAAACCCAGAAAAGTGTGTATTCTATGTCAGACAAGGAAGAATGTTGGGTCACATAGTGTCAAAAAATGGAATTTCTACTGATGAGAAGAAAATAAAAGCCATAATAGAGCTTCCTAGACCAACAAATGTGAAGGAACTCCAAACTTTTATGGGACATTGTGGGTACTACAGAAAATTTGTATACAAATTTGCTGATATAGCCAAGCCCTTATATGCCCTCATCACAAAGTTTGAGTGGACTGAAGAATGTGACCAAGCATTTGAAACATTAAAAACTTGTTTGGTGACAGCACCAATCTTGAAAACACCTCAGTGGGATAAAATCTTTCATGTACATGTCGATGCTTCAAATTATGCTCTGGGATGTGTGTTAGCACAACCTATAGAAGGAAGCAAATTAGATTTCCCAGTAGCATATGCAAGTAGACAATTAAACATTGCAGAAAAAAACTACACAACTACTGAGAGAGAAGGATTGGGAATGATCTTTGCTGTCAAAAAATACAGACATTATCTATTGGCCAACAAGTTTAAATTCTTTGTGGATCACCAAGCTCTACTCTATTTAGTAAATAAACCATGTCATACAGGAAGAATAGTAAGATGGTTTCTTTTACTAATGGAATTTGAGTTTGAGGTGGTGGTTAGACAAGGAAAAACACACTTGAGAGCAGATCATTTATCAAGAATTCAGTCAAAAGAACCTAGTTCACCTATAGATGATGATTTGCCAGATACATACTTATTCAAGGTGGAAAGTGTTCCTGAATGGTCGATGTCATTAATTCCCTTGCTAACCATGGGACCTTGTAGGTCATTAGCAAATAATACACATCTGGTGTTACAAAGCAGGAATTTCATGTTGTTAGCTGGACATTTGTATCACCTCAATCAGTCAGGTATACTGGAATATTGTACTCCAGAAGAAGAGCAACATGAATATGTAAGAAAAGCTCATTGCTGGAATCCATGTACTCATGCTTCTACAATTGTTACTCTTAGTAACCTTAATAGGATGGGAGTACATTGGCCAAATAAGATTCAAGATGTGGAGAGATATATTGATAATTGTCAAAAATGTCAAACATGGCAGAAAGCAGAATTAATAACTCTATATTGGTTTCAGAAAAACCCTGAATGGAGTGAAAATATTGTTGAGAAGTTGAAGAGAAAGGAGAAAGGGGAACAAGTAATAGCTGGTGCTGATTCAAGAAATCTACAAGTAATCTCAGAGGAATATCAACTCATAGGAGAGCAATTATACAAGAGAGGAATGGATGGATATCTGAGAATCTGTGTTCCAGAAGAAAGGTATTTAGAGATGTTGGAAATGGCACACTCAGGAGTAGCTGGAGGACATTTCTCAAGTGATAGAACAGCCAAACTCATCTTATATTCTGGCTTTTGGTGGCCAACCCTATTTCCTGATGCTAGAACGTATGTGAAAAAATGTGATGTCTGTCAAAGGGTAAGCCAACCAAACAAAAGAGATAACATGCCATTAATTCCTTTAATTTCAGCCAGAGCTTTTAGTAAATGGGGATTGGACTTTATTGGACCAATACATCCTCCAGCCAGACAATCTCATGCAGAATACATACTAGTAGCTACAGATTATTTGACAAAATGGGCTGAGGCCAAAGCTACTAAAAGAAATGATGCTCACACCACTGCTAGATTTTTGTATGAAAACATTATCACTAGGTTTGGACTACCAATTGAATTGGTAAGTGATAGGGGGACTCATTTTTTGAATCAGATCATAGAAAACATGACTAATTATTTCATGATTAGTCACAATAAGTCAGCCCCATATCACCCACAAGCCAATGGGTTAGCAGAAAGCACTAATAAAGTACTTTGCAATGTATTGTCCAAATTAGTCAACACAAACAGAAATGACTGGGATTATCAACTGAATCATGTTCTTTGGGCTTATAGAGTGGCATACAAAACAGCTTTAGGGACTACACCATTTAATTTGGTGTATGGCCAGAATGCAGTTTTACCCATGGAATTTCTTATTCCAACACTGAAGGTGGGTAGCCAATACAATTGGACAGGACATGAATTATCTGAGAGAGTCATAGAATTAGAAAAACTGGGAGCATCAAGACTCCAAGCAGTGATGAGTATATACACAAACAAGAAAAGACAAAAAGCTTATCATGATGTTCACATAAAAGACAAAGATCTACAAGAAGGAGACCTGGTCTTAGCTTACACAATCAAAGAACATCAGAAAAAGTTTCAGAAAAAAGGTCATGGGCCATATATCATACATCAGATAAGCAAAAGTGGAGCTATTCAGTTAGCCAATATTGATGGGGAAATCATGCCAAATTTCATAAGTGGATGTAGAGTGAAGAGGTATGAGTGCCCATTAACTACTGAGGAATGGAGAAGATTGCAAAAGGCCCAAAATAGGAAAAAAGAAGAGGAAAGTATTAGAAAGGAGGCTCAACTGGAAGCCAAAGAGAGAATTAGGAAATTGAAACAAGTGTGCTTATGTGAAAACACTCTAAAACAAAAAGAACATTTGCCTGTGATTATGATGAATTACCAGAATGAAAACATAAGGGTTTTGATAGATTCAGGAGCTCAAGTGAATCTAATTAGCTCAGCCTTGATCAATAAGTTTAATCTTAAGAGAGCTGAAAGCAGAATTCTGATCAAAACCCTGGGAGGGAAAAGAATTCAAAGCATATCTTCACTTTCTGTTAAAGTTAAATTTAATAATGAATACATGGAGATAGATTGTGAAGAATGGCCAGACCATTTAATGACTGAAAAGCTGATTTTAGGGCAACCATGGCTCAAACAAGGTAAAGTCATCTTAAATTTTGAAAAAATGAAGCTTAATTTGACCATCAAGGACAAAAAGTTTTTAATGTTCTTTCTGAGTAATGAAGAGCAGGTAGATCATATGGATGTTCATGACCCACATCTCGAAGGATTTGCTTTCTCAATGAAGGACAGAAACATTATGACAATACAAAGTGATCAAGCTTCATACACTCAAGATCAGCAAAAGACTGAAGAGGTGAAGGTTGAGGAGGAGACAAAACAGAGAAAACTATTATTGCCAAAGTTGCAATATCAACAAAACAGAACAAAAAGAATAGGGAAACAGGTCATGCACAATTATGGCTTACCAAAACAGGAAATAAAAACAAAATGGATATGGAAGCCAAAAAATGTCAAAAAATGTTCATCCACAGAGCATGGTTATTTCCATAACAGAAGGACAGATGGAATAAAACATTACTGGGTAAAAAAATCAGAATTAGGTCAATGGAAGAGAGATAATCCACAATGGACCTATTCTTGGAATTTTGGAAAGGACAAAAAAATATTTCCTTCTTTCCCCTTAGAAGAAAATTAGGAGGGGAAGGAAAGAAGGTAAAAAAAAAAAAAAAAAAAAAAAAAAAAAAAAAGAAGAAGAAAAAACCCCCAGAAAAATATATTTTATTTTCTTGATTTTCTTTCTAAAAATAAAAGAACACAAAGCAAGATATAGGGAGGGAAAGAGTAATTTATTATGGAAAAAAGTTGTTTTGTTTTAGTGATTTTTAATTTTTTGTGATCATTTTTCTTTTTTACCATTACTTTTTCAAGTTTCTTCATTAATCATCTTTTCTAGCATCATCCTTTTAATTCAGGAATTGTTTTTTTGAGTAAAGAAGTGACAATGGGAGAGAGCACAATAGATGTCTTGCTACACCTGTGTTGCTCACTTAAAATTGAGTCTTGAAAAAAAAAAAAAAGCAAAAATTGCTGGGAACTTGTTTTTCTTATTTTTTATATGTCAGAACATTCCAGAATAATATAGTATTTTCTTATGAAATCTTGTGACTCATGTGGGTGGAGTATTTTCTTTTCTGTTATATATAAACACAGGATGGTGAATACAAAAGAATTGGCCATTCATGACTTCAAAGCTGACTCAGTAACCTTGTCAAGAGGACATTGGTTCTTGGATAGTGAGAGCACAGTGGAGCAGGTGGACCTGGAATCAGATGAAGATACAGAAATTCCAGAAGCAGGAAAAGTAGTAAAAGAACTGAAGGAAATGCTGGGAGTAATAAGTCAGCACATCTTCACAGTAGCACTGGGAGGTTATAAATACACCATGTTGAGCCAGGAGTTTTATAGGTTCCAAAGAACTACTGTCATCTTGAAAAGATGGAAAGCTGTGGGATTGCATAAACTATTGGAGGAACCAATCTTCTTCATTGACTTTGAAAGGGTAGCACAGGTAATGAACAGTTTGGAAGAAGTTGGAACAAAGAATGATGCTTATTTCAGGTGCAAAGTGAAGAACAAAGATGATCAGGAGGTGCGTATTACCATTAAGGCAGAACATATTAGAGCTGCTTTACAATTTTTTCCAATGGGCACCAAACTGGATCAAAGCTTTGTAAAAAAGAATAAGGATACTTATACAGGATATGGGAAGTTCACGGATTTTAAAGGAAAAGAGAATGAAGAATATGCAATCAGAATGTTCTTGCAATATTTTTGTTTTCCCAAACTGCCTAGATACACCATGCCTCACAAATCAGTAACTCTATTAATGTTCAATAACAAAGATAAAACCAAGCCATTTGGGGTGATGGATGTCTCACCTTACATCCATGAGCAGCTGAAGGAAGCAGCAAAACATTGGGAGCAGAAGAAATTTATGAATGGAGCACAGTTTTTGACAAGAATTATTTATCATATCTTGGGTATGGAAGAACAATTGAAATTAGCTCCAGAAGCCCAGTACTTCAGAAACTTGATGTCAGGAATCAAAAGTTCCCCAAAGAAGGCACTTGGAAGAGAATCAGAAGGACAAACTCGCATGAGGGGAACAGGAATGAAGAGAAAAGTAATATCTGAGGAAGTGATTCCAGTAAAGAAAAGAAAGTTGGACCCCAGAAAAGTAGAGTTAGAACAGGCGGAAGAAACAAGGGAGGAACAGGTGGCAGCACAGAAAAAGGTGCAATCCTCCACTGAACCTCATCCTCCGCAGACAAGCAAAGAACAACTTTACACTTATCTCACTCAAGGAAACAGCAAAAGAGCCATATACGAGGCACAATATCAAAAAATGTTGGAAGATTTTTCATGTAAAGCTACAGATTGGATCCAAGAAGAGGTGGAACATTATGAAGCATTGCATGAAGAAATGATGGCAGCAGAAACTGAGGAGATATTTGTAAAGAAGGAGGTAGAATTGCTGGCATACTTCAAGGAGTTGCAAGGACCTCCAGAGGCCAGAACTACAGTGATAGTGAAAAAGAAGATGCCAAGGAAACCTGTTCAAAAGAAGAAGATGATAAAGAAAAGGAAGAGCTGCATAAAGAAATTCAAAGACTTCAAACAGAATTAAAAGAGGCCAAAGAAATGGAGAAACAGGCAAACACTCATGCTGCCACATCAATGAGAGGATATCATCAATTACATTTGGAGGTAGAGAAGGAAAGAAGTGAATGGCAAGCAAAGATGGAGGAAGAAAGAAATGAGTGGAGGAAGGAAAAGGAGTTATGGGAAG
Organism: Ceratopteris richardii; assembly: GCA_020310875.1. NCBI lineage: Eukaryota > Viridiplantae > Streptophyta > Polypodiopsida > Polypodiales > Pteridaceae > Ceratopteris > Ceratopteris richardii. The sequence continues at coordinate 34,309,698 of CM035429.1, read as the reverse complement.
CTCAGAACAAAAGTTCAATGATGACTATAGAAGAACTACAGAAACAGTTGGAGAAATCAAAAGTTCCAGAAGAAATTCAAGATCAAGTACAGGCAGAAGATACAGACAACAGGGAATATGAAACAGGGGATTTTGACAAGGAACAAGAGAACAAGGAGTCAGCAGCCAAAGAAACAGAGGAAGAATCTTCTGAAGATTTTGTACAGAAGTTATTGACCAAGAGAGAGGCAAGAATGGGTTTTATTAGACAAATGCATAATGAGTATGAAGATCAAATAGTTAATTTTGCTCTGAATAAAGGCATTAATCCAGATCAGCATCATTGGGCTGCAGATGGATTGGGAATACCTTTCTGCATGATTTTGGAGAGTATAAAGAATTATCAATTAGCCAGAGTAGGGCTATCTCCGAATAAATACCTTGAATATGAAGAAGATATTAATGTCACGAAGGAGTTATTTGAAAGAGCAAATCCTAAATGGAGGAATAAGTGGTTGGATGCCAATAAGGAATGCAGGAAAATCTGGAAAGAGGCACCTTTGAATTTAAAGATCAACCCAGCCTATTGTCCAGTTGCCAGAAGAAGAGAATGGACTGTTTTTTGGGAAAGGAGGAAAACAGGACAGATTCCAGCAAAGTGGCTGAATTTTCCAAAAATAGCAGGTCCAAAGGCAGGTACTTGGCCTACAAAAAATTACATGGTGAATGCTGCTGAGTCAATTTTAACGACATATAAAGATGTTAATGATCCAGCCTGTATATTACTTGTCAGAATAATGAGATTGATTCTAGCTTGTATAGAGACCTACACTGATACAGATATCAGAATTTTGAACTACATAGGTTTTAATTCACCAACCGATGCTCTTTTGTTTGATTTAAGTGAGACACCAGACAGGATCTGCTTAATGGCCTACTACAGCAGAATTATATTTTTGGGTAGCCATTATTTACAGATTTTTGAGGATGCTTTCGATTATGGATTTTTTGAGAGGGAATCAGAGATTTTTGGAAACTTATCAGTTGTTACAAAAGCAAGACTTACTGCCTATGAAGTTGCCTACACAGAATATTTGAAGAAGGACGTTATAGACAAGCCTGAAGCTGCAGTACAATGGAGGAAAGCTTTATTTGAAATGGTCAATAATTTGAATGTCACTGAAAGGAAGAGCCATGATTTGGTGTCACAAGTGTATCAAAGGAAGAAGAAATAAAGCTGAGCTCACATAAAGAAAATCTTTAGCTAAGGACATAATCTTTGTACGGTCGAGAACTATAAAGGAAAAAGAACTTAACGTGGAATGATCAACTTCAAATACGGAAATACATTCAAGTATTCCTGACGACGTGATATCAAACTAGACCATAAACACGGTAATCAACTAAAAAAGAATCAAGTAACAGATACAAAAGAGCTCAGCAACGAGGTTGTACTTGGGAAAATTTGGGCTATTCAATTAGGCTTATGAACCTTAGATCAGGGCGACATCTAGGGAGAGATAGACAAAGTCTTAGGTCTTCAGAGGCTAGTGTCAACCACACTGCTAGGTCTTGGGCCCAGTAGTTGAGCCACCACTCATACTACCCTAGCTCTGAGACTAGTGAATCAGAGATGTCTTAAGGCATGGACAGACCTACGGGAAGTTTAGGAGTGCCATACTTGCACAGGGTAGAAGGCCCGTACAAGACGCAGCTGGAATACCTTAGGACCAACCGATTAGTTGCTAGCATCTATGAGGACGGTCTAGGAAGATCCGTGGTCCAGATTAAAAACCCTGACCAATCTATTGGACTAGAGCGCCCAGCTGTCAAGTTCGAAAACGGAGCATACTTAGACAAGGAAGGGACAATATATGTAGTCACCAGTCACCCAGATAGGACAGATGAATTCGGGAATGTTGTCCTAGAATCGGACATAGATGACCTAGAACAAGGGAACGTAGGAGGGGAGCCCAGGACCCCTCGAGGGAAATCTGTTCTTACTAGAATCCTCACACCGAAGTGGGTTCCCCAAGACAACAAGAGCATAGATCTGCTTCTGAACCGAGAGACTGACGAAGCCTTTTGGAGGTATAATTTTGATCGGCCAATTGATATAGGAACAATCATGATCTATGAGTTTAAGGATCCTGATAGCCCAGGCAGAGTGACCTACTTGGATCACGCTTCAGAGAGGATCTTTGTGGTTACAGAACATGATAGACATGCTTACACTTGGAAGGGTGAATTCGTTTTCCCCCAACCAAGATCGAATGTATCCTATGGTCACCCTGGAGCTGGAACATCCCAAGCTCATGGAATTCAAAGAGACAGAGGTAGAGATAGGCCAGAAGTAAGCTTTGCCAACCCAGGGGGCAGAGAAAGAACGAGGACGGAAACAAACAGAGTAGAACCTGAGGTACTTAGAGCTCCCAGGAACCAAAGAAATGCGGATGAGTTCCCTCCACCACGACCTAGAGAGCACACAAGGATTTTGAGACCGACTCAGCTAGTTAAGTCCATGAAGAACTACTTCGATGGCCCTGGAGATCCATACGATCATGTGGCGGAGTTTAGGCAAGTCTTGAGAGCGGAACAAGTGGAGGATCTACTCATGCAGTACAATGCCTTTGGTCTAACTCTTAGGAACACAGCCCTTACGTGGTTTCAACCGTTGAATGAGAGACAATTCAGGAGCATAGACCAACTCCTAGAGGCTTTCATTATCGAATTCTCTAAGAGTGGCATAAGACATAATACCTCCTCGTTGATTCATAGCTTCAAGCAAACCGCTCAAGAGACCGTGAGACTTGCAGGAAGAAGATTTAGGCAATATCTTGAAAGATGCCCTGATTCCGAGCTACCCACACCAGCTAAGCAAGTGGCTCTATTCTTGGACGGATTGCTAAGTACCAAATTGAGATCTTATGTGTACTTGAAGGACCCTAGGACTATAGAAGAGTGTGTACGCATGTGCATTGACATCGAGGATAACCTAGGGGAGGAGTTAGAGCTTTCCAAGATATACAAAGATTCAGATAGTGCCTCTAGCCTCTCTTCCACGCAATCCACATCAATTGAGGAACTTGCAGAGAAAGTAGCTCAGAAATTAGGTGACACTAGCAAACAGATCCCAAGGTATGCCCCTATGAAAAGATGCTATACTTGTGGTGGCGACCACATGGCGAATGTATGTCCCATTATGACTCAACCCCAGGTAAATCCTAGTAGCCAATACTGCACCATAGAACGGAAATACACAAATCACTCAGCACAAGACTGCCCATACAATAAGCAAGCGGTTAGGCAACCCTACCCTCAGCCATACCCTCAACAAGGCAGATACCAGAGTCAATACCCACCACAACAGTATACTAGGCCTCAACAAAATTATCAACCACAATATCAAGCCCAACAAAGGCCTCAGCCCGTGTTAGCACAACAACCCCCTGCCACAGCTAATGTAATTCCGGTAAAGTATGCAGCGGCAGAAGAAAATTTGAATAGAGCTATAGTCCTGGTAACCCAATTGCTTTCTGAAAGTGACCCGAGTGACCATAGTTTCGATTCTACACATGTTGATAGCCCCCAGGCCTACTACATGCAGTCTCCTGAACATGGGGAGCCCTATTATAGTGACGAGCCAAATGAAGCTAGTAGGGAGTCAGATTACACAAATGTCATGTATGCAAACCCCTACCCTAGACCTCAACCTAGGCAAGTAAGACCCCCATTCCCTAGAGGACCATGCTACAGATGTCAAGGAGATCACCTCATTCGTGACTGCCCCATGCCCGCACCTACCCAAACCCAATTAGTAACGATCCAGGGCTTTTGCCAAGAGTGTGGAAAGGAGCATCTCTTACGAGACTACCCTAAGAATCCTAATAATATGCCAAAAATCACTCCTATTAATGTTATTGGGTTAGTTGTAGACTCCACAGGGAGTGTGACTTTCACTACACCCGTACAGGTAGTCACTAGAGCTCAAGCAGTGCAGCAAAACCAAGGGGTAGGCCAGGAAAAGAGCCCAGATGTTAGTGAAACAGAGATCATGACAAAGAAAAGGACTAGAGCTTGGAAGGATAGTCGTGAAAGAATGAAAAGGCAATGGGCAAAAAAGATGAGTGAACTCGAGGAAAGCCTCAGAGAAACAAAGGCCAGGATAACTGAACTCACAGCTCAAACTCCCTCTCACACTGCCCCACCTCCATCACCTCCACCATTCCCAACTCCACCCGAACCGCCACCTTCCAACCCGCCTCACCTAAACCCACCACCCCCAAGAGTAGGATCAGTCTTAGCATATCCCACTCCCGAGGACCTAAACATGATGCTTAAAGCATATCAGGCCAGAATCCAAGAAGGGCCAAACGTAACTAATCATGAAAAGTGTTACCCTAGAGCAGAACTAGAGCTAGAAAGAACCAAAATTTGTGCTAAGATGGTGGAATTGGCTCAAACCATGTTTGAAGCCAGTCGCCTATTTAACATCTCTAGCTCGGCAAAGACACAGTTGCACTTTGATGGACTGTTAGAAAGAATAGAGAAGCTGATTGCAGAATCAGAAAAGGAACCTGCCTCTCACATAAGGACAGGGCAAGTGAAAGAGTAAGCATTCCTGCCCAAGAAGCCTATGTGCCTGAAGCCTATGTGCCTAACTCTATGGAGCGAGACACATCATCTTCTATGAATCAATTCACACCAGAATTCCTACGAGAGATTCAAGAAGACAAATGAGCTAAAGAAAGTGAAGTCCCTCCTCCCATTGAGCTTGTGGATGACGCACATGACCAATTCCCACAAGACATTCCATCCGTTTATGAGGAGCAGGAGAGCACCCACTCTCAGGAAAAATTAGACTTTGAGTCTAACTCTCTACAAGAATTACCCCACTTCACAGGCCCATGGGAAGCTAAGTCCACCTGTATGAGAGCACCCACGGTCATGGTAAGAAATGAGGACTCAGTCATACCTAGGAACACAGAGGTAGTGAAAAACACTAAAGTACAATGCAACCTCACCTTAGAAGAGCTACTCAAAGTAAGGCCAGAGCTATGGAAACATGTGGCCAAACAAGTACTAGAGATAACAAAACCTCGTTCCCAGGTAGGATCCCAGAGAACAGTGCCAGAAATACCATTGGACAAGATAGGAGACATGAGTGAGGGCGAAGAGGGAAACACATATCTTCCTATCACCCATCAAGGATACACCACCAAGGCCATTCTAGACTCAGGTGCAGGTGTTGCAATTGCTACCACTTCCCTATGGAAGCGCTGGGGCAAGCCAGCACTCAGGCCCACGAGGATGAAATTGCAAATGGCCGATGGTCACATAGAGCAACCCTTAGGGCTGTTAGAAGGAATGACTCTCACCACATGTGGTGTTGAGTTCGAACACACATTTGCTATATGTGATTTTAGCAAGAACCATGCCTATGAGATGATTTTGGGAAGACCATTTATGCGACAGTTGCAAGTGGTACAGGACTGGGGAACCAACTCCTTGTACCTACAACACTTAGGTGTTACGACCAAAGTGAATCTCAAAGATTACTCTCATAGAGATGTCCCTCCCATCCAATGGAATCCCATCCATAGAGCCAAAGATGATACAGAATCGGTGCATTCCATAGGGTCAGGATCCTCATGGATGCATGAAGACACCCACTTATGGATGTGCAAAGTAGCAGTAGAAGAAGAGAAGAGAGAAAAAGCCAGAGAGGTAGGTGCAAAAGAAACACATAGATCAATTCAAGACCCAGCCTATGCACCGGTAGTCTTTCCTGACGAGGAATTTGAACCCCACGGCTGGGCAGAAATCCTAGCAACAATGGATGTAGCCATCAATGAAGAACAATGGACACCTCACTGTGATTAAGATGGCTATGACATTTCAGTCTTCTCCATAGAGCCAATCATGGGAGAGGCAGTGTTAGAAGAGTGTGAACCTAGCCCTGATGCATTTGAGGATGCAAATGACTCTGATCTAGAGTCAATCATTATGGATCCACCTTTTGCATCAGATGAAGAATATTTCTATGAAGTAGAATTTCAACCCCAAAGGCACGGAAAGCTTACAAATGATGTAAGATTAGCCACACATGTGACCCCGAAGGAAGAAGGAAAGAAAAGAAAGAAGAGAGAAGTCTCACCAGAAGAGGAAGAATCTTTGTTTGAGGTCTCCGAAAATTTTAAGAAGTATGAGATAGATGACAGGAGAGTCATGATCAGAATGCCTAAACGAGAGGCACAATCAGGAGAGGCCTATGATAACAAAGAAACCACAAAGAAAATTGTGGTAGCCATGGAAGAAGGAGAAGAGAGATGCACGTACATAGGCCATGACCTGACAGAAGAGGAAGAACAAGAGCTAATAGCCTTGCTAAGAGAATATAGAGACGTGTTTGCTTGGAGTTACAAGGATTTGAAGGGTGTTGATCCAGACATATGATCACACACTATCCCCATGACCTTAGATGCTAGGCCCTCTAAACAAAAGCCATACACATATAATGACAACTATGCGGCCAAGATCAAGGAAGAGATAGATAGACTGGTTGAAGCTGGATTCATCTATGAAATTGAGCATACCGAGTGGGTATCCCCCATCGTAGTGGTGCCCAAGAAGAATGGAAAGCTGCGTGTATGCATTAACTTGAAGAAGGTTAATGCAGCCACAATTCGGGATAACTATCCGCTTCCTATCACAGAGCATCTCTTAGAAAGAGTAGCAGGCAAGGAAGTGTATAGCTTCCTCGATGGATTTTCGGGCTACAATCAAGTAGCCATAGCTCCAGAAGATCAGCATAAGACAGCTTTGCCACAGAGTGGGGTATATTTGCCTTTCGTGTAATGCCATTTGGGCTTACCAATGCTCCTGCAACCTTCCAGAGACTAATGTGCCATGTATTTAAGGAGTTCCTAAGGAAGAATTTAGAAGTCTATGTTGATGATCTTTGTGCTCATTCCAACATTAGACAAACCCATATTCCTGAACTCAGACAAATCTTTGACAAATGTAGGGAGTATCAAGTGTGCTTGAACCTAGAGAAGTGTGTTTTTATGGTCAGGCAAGGCAAGATTCTAGGACACATAGTGTCAAAGAATGGCATATCCACTGATGAAGAGAAAGTGAGAGCCATAGCCAAGTTACCTAGGCCAAAGAATGTCAAGGAAGTACAGGCTTTCATGGGGCATTGTGGGTACTACCGCCGGTTCATTCACATGTATGCTGTCATTGCAAAGCCCATGTATGGACTTCTGACTAACTTTGAGTGGACTGATGAATGTGAGAATTCCTTCAATGAGCTTAAACGGCGATTATGTTCAGCACCGATCTTGACCACACCAGATTGGAATAAGCCTTTCCATGTTCATGTTGATGCATCCAATTATGCTATTGGGTTTGTACTCGTGCAGCCTACCGGTGAAGGTAATATGGATCTTCCAATTGCCTATGCTAGTAGACAATTGAATGCAGCTGAACGAAATTATACCACTACGGAGAGAGAAGGACTAGGCATGGTGTATGCGGTTAAAAAGTTTAGACATTATTTGCTTGCAAATAAGTTTAAATTTTTTACTGATCATCAGGCATTGCTATACCTCGTAAACAAGCCATGCAATACCGGAAGATTAGTAAGATGGTTTCTCTTACTAATGGAATATGATTTCGAGGTTGTGGTAAGGAAAGGGAGGACTCATTTGAGAGCAGACCATCTCTCTAGGCTCACATCGGGAGAAGCCCCACAAGGAGTGTCAGATGACCTTCCTGATGCTTACTTGTTTAATTTGGAAGTGGTGCCACAGTGGGCTAAACCATTAGTGCCAGTATTGATGTACGGGCCTAACCACTCAGTAATAGCCACACAGGATAGAGAGGTAGTAAAAGCCCAAAAGTACCACATCATGGCAGGAAGTATGTACAAGCACACAAATCAAGGGATCTTGGCCTGTTGTGTGGAAGAGGATGAGTACGCTAAGTGGTTGCAATTGGCACATGTAGGTGCATTAGAGCAACACTACTCAAAACAACGAACCCTACAGACCCTGAGGAGACTAGGAGTGCATTGGCCTACTATGGAGGCTGATGTCCAAAAGTTGTGCAAGGAATGCCCAATCTGTTGCACTAAACCACCTGTGGAACATGCCACTCTTTATCAAGTGTCCATAGTGCCAGATTGGAGTGAACCACTAGTATCCCTCCTGAGGACAAAAACATTCCCTCCAGACATGACTCTGGCTCGGGAAAGAAGTCTAGAACAAGAAGCCCTAGATTACTCACTCATTGGTGATAATCTATACAAACGTGGTAAAGATGGTTACCTGAGACTTTGTGTTCATGAGAGTGAATATCTAAAGATTTTGGAAACTGCTCACCAAGGTGTAGCAAGAGGACACTTTGGACCAGATCGGGTGATCAAGGCAATATTATTTGCAGGTTTCTGGTGGCCGACCCTTCACATGGATGCACATACCTATGTGAAACGGTGTGATGTTTGTCAGAGAACTCAGTATCCTATACGCAAAGATGAGATGCCACTAAAACCTATGATGGGTGGACGTGCATTCTCTAAGTGGGGAATAGACTTTGTAGGCCCTATTAATCCCCCAGCTAAGGGTTCACATGCTGAATATATCATTGTGGCCACGGATTATCTCACCAAGTGGGTGGAGGTAAAACCTACGACAAAGAACGACGCTCAGACAACTGCTAAATTCTTGTTTGAGAATGTATTCACAAGATACGGGCTACCTATAGAGCTAATAAGTGATAGAGGCACTCACTTCTTGAACGAAGTGATTGAAAATCTACTCCAAGAATTCTTGGTAGTTCATAAGAAGTCTGCCCCCTATCACCCTCAAGCTAATGGACAAGCCGAAAGCACAAACAAGATTCTGTGCAATGTACTGACGAAATTAGTGAATAATAAACACTCTGATTGGGACAAACAGCTACACCATGCTGTTTGGGCATACCGAGTGGCCTATAAAATGGTACTCCAAGCCACACCCTTTCAGATGGTGTTTGGCCAAAATGCAGTGCTACCATTGGACTTCTTGATACCTACATTGAAAGTATCACAAGAGCATGAATGGACGGGTCATGAACTCTCCTCTAGACTTTTTGACCTTGAACGATTGGGAGAAACAAGACTGAGGGCAGCTGCAGGGATATATGCAGTTAAGAAACGACAGAAGGCATATTTTGATGCCCACGTCAAAGATAAAGGTTTGAAGGCAGGCGACCTAGTACTAGTCTACACTTTGAAACAACATGCAAGGAAATTAGAGAAGAGAGGCTATGGACCCATGATTATTAACAGAATCTCAACAAGTGGAGCAGTGCAACTAGCCACACTAGAAGGCGACGTTCTCCCAAGCTACATAAGCGGGTGCAGGGTCAAGTTATATCAGGAACCTCTGACGGAAGAGATGCTAAGTCGACTCAACACTGCTAAGAAACGCAAAGAAGAAGAAAGACGAATTCGAGAAGAAGCTCAAGCAGAAGCATTGGAGCGCATACGGAGAATGAAACTAAGAAGACAAGGCAGAGAGCAACCTAGGCCAGATGCATATGCAGATCAAGAATATCATGTGGCTATGTGTGAAGCTTCAGGTATCAGCGCTCAAAGGATAATTGATTGACGTCCTTACATAACCATAGAGATAGGACAAAGAAAGGGTGCAAGGACTGTAAGAGCCTTGATTGACTCAGGTGCAGCCACTAGTGCTGTTAAATTGTCTTACTGTCAAGAGTTGAAATTAACTGTCAATCCTATAGAAGCATATCTCATAGGATTGGGAGGTGTGGAAACCCCTTGCATGGGCGAGGTGGATCTTCCCATCTCCATTCAAGACGAAGTAATGATAGTCAAAGTATTAGTGTGTCAAGATGAGGACCTCACTAAGCCTCTTGTCTTGAGTCAAGACTGGATCTATGATCATGCAGTCAACCTAAACCTAAGAAGTGGACTTCTTCAGGTATGGGTAAATCATAGCCGAATTACAGTTGAATTGGAAAGGGAGGCACTCAAGGAACTAGGTAAAGCACAAACTCCTGGTCCTTCCAGGGGCACACATGAAGTTGACAATGCTATTCTTGTCCAAAACTGTATGATGCAGAAAGAGGCTTGTCTCAACAACGGAGTCAAGGAGAAGACGGCACTCGCTTCTCTTCCAAAGGCCAGAGAGATGCGGCATCCAAAGGCAGATCAAATACAGAGGAAGCAGAGCACTACCTACACTGGAGGCCAACAACACGTGCAAAGAAGAATATCTCAGCCGGTGAAACAAGTGTGGGTGCTGAAAGGCGAACACCATGGTGCGACCATGCCAAACTCACGGCCGAAACCTCTTATTAGCAATCAACAGCACGATACTAATAAGAAGCCTTTCATAAGTTCTTCTGCAAAAGTAAAGTCTATTTGGGTACCCAAGAAGTCAATGAAGGCCAGCCCACAATCACGACAAATCTGGGTGCCTAAGGCTTGCTTGCGGGCTCAAATAGCTACACCAAAGCCACACCCGGTACAACATGTTTCACACACTCGAACATCTAAGGCCCAGTCTTACACATCACGCACGGACACATATTTTTCCATGCGCAAAAGTAGAATCACTCGTAAATGGGTCCCTAAAAAGACTCATTCTCAAGTAGATACCCCTATCCAACTCTTCAGAGTCTCCACAAAATCAATACCAAAACCCATCCACTGCATTTGGCAACCTAAAACTTGTCATAAACCCCCGGACCCCAGTTGTAAATCCTTGTCCACCTAGTAAATACGTCTCTCTCACACTACATCATTCAGTTTAGTTCTTAGGCCTACCCAATACCTAACTACACACACAAGCACCGAGCACTTACTAACCCCCTAATCTCTCCCGAATCTCATGTTAATGTTGTAATGGGGACAAAATAGTTCTATCTTGTCATTTACAGTGTTAACACATATTTCTATATTCTCACAGAATCAAGAGGCAAGAAGTAACATGGCAGATACGGCAGGAACTAGCTCCCAGGTAGGCACCAGCCCCCAAGTCGTGGACATTGAAAGTCTTCCCGTTGGGGAGGAATTGAAGGAACGCCCAGTGGCATTAAGGGCATTACATTCCATACCGTTTAGAACCCTCCACAAGGGCACACTATGACAGTCAGTAAAAACTCTCATTAGTTCAGTGATGTGGCAGGACCCCTAGGCGAAGGCACTTATATGTGGGAGGCCGAGATAGAATTCAATGGGCGCTGGGGCAGGTATCACTTTTTCACTAGGGAATTTGAGAGACTGCAAAATAATGAAGGACTGAAACCTATATGGAAGAAGGCAGGACTCTACGAGTACTTCAAATTCCAATTGCCAAAGCCGGATTTTCTAAGATGCTCTTACTTGATTAGCACCCTTACTCCGAGCAAAGACAAAAAGGGATACAGCTCCTTTGTCCTCCCATCTCTCACAAGGGGCAATGAGCTCAAGCGTTTCAGATTAACTATCAACTTGGTAAGGGAAGCTCTAGACATGAAAGGTATGCATATTCCTACGGAGAAAGAGATTATGGTCCCCGACAATATGAAGAACAGGAATCTGACAAAGTTAAAAGACATGGTGGCAATGACGCCTACAATCGCCATTCATTTGCGAATGGTCATGCAACACTTTGCATTTCCCGCCCAAGAGAGGTTCACCATGCCACCTAAAAAGATATGGTTTAGTTTATACTTGGCTGATGCCTTTGATTTGACAATCAACATGCCCCACTGGATTATCGACCAAATCCACTTGGCTCATCAAAGGTGGTATAAAAAACAAAAGTCTGTACTGTACGGATGCTGTGCTCTGACCAGGATTGTGTACAGATGTCTCGCGTATGATGTACCAGTGCAAAGGGCACTCATTTGGACCAGGGTACAAGAGTTTCAGCGCCGATTATCCTCCGCAGGACCACCATCCAAGAAAATGAGAGGCGCCGTTCAGATGCCCTGTGCACAACCCCGCGGTGCGACATTGACACCAGAGACCACTCCACGACTCCCAAGGTGGGTGCAACCATTCACTATAGATTACCAAGACACAACACTGATGGACCAAATCTAGTGTTTCCACCTGTACCAACCGACCTAGAGTTCCCTCACGGATTCACTTTAGAAGACCTAACTGATGAGGAGGTAGCTAAAATCATAGAAGCTGTTAACGCGGAAGTCGAGGCAGAGCAAGCTAGTGGACAACAAACTGCTACAGACCAACCCCATCCCAGACAACCAGATGTCGTCGATGTGGAGGGTGAAGAAGAAGAAGGACAAGAGGAGGAACATGATGGACAATCCGAGGAAGAAGAGCAGGAATATGATCAGGAAGCTCTGCAGGTACTTGAAGGGGCCCCAGCTTATACGAAAGCATTGAAAAAGCTCTATGACACCATGAACAGAGTTCAAGAGCAACATAGACTGTCCCTAGCAGCAGGCAAGGCCCTTATGAATCAGATCCTTGAGGAAGAAGGCGTCGATGAGCAATATCGTGCCACCCTTGACATGATATCTGAGGCATTAGGTGTCCCTGAAACGGTGCATACCGCCCTTGCACAAGCACGAAGAACGGAACGAAGATATGGCAGACGCCCCTCTCGAGCAGGAAAGCAGATGAATGTACTAATATCAGAACCACAAGGCACATCCACAACCACGGGCACCGCACACACTGTCCACGATACTGAGGAAACCCATGTATCAAGTGCACCTCCGTCACCCCCGTTGCCACCCCTGCCTCCAACTCCACCACATTCACCTCCCACAACTAGTGTAACCAGGACCGTCACCGCCTCAGAGTCCACTACCCATACCAAAGCACAGATCGTCACACAACCCACACACCCTATCTCCACTTCCTTTGTCTATACGACCACTGAAACAGTAGTTCGAACCGCGGCCACAGAAAATCTCAACCCCCCGATCATACTTTCGGGCAGTTCGTATTCACAATTGCACACACCACTGTACACTTTCACCACTATCACCGCACCCACAATTCCACTATTCACAATCACTCCCACTACTCCATCCACCGTTGATCTTATGGACATCTCCCCCACCTCCGCACCTCTCCCTCCCCCCATGCATCCACCATCTCCCATTCCCCCACCTCCCACTTCACCATTTTCCAGCACCACATCCACACTTCTATTTCCCTTCCCGTTTCCCTTCCCTTCTGCATCCAACCCCCTTCCCGCATCCATCCCTATTAATAATGTATTTAATAATATGTATCAGTGTATGTCGCAACTACAACAGCACTACCAGCATCTTGATAACCAACATACACGACTCTTTCGAAGTTATGAGGAACTTCAACTACGCTTCATGAATCTCGAAAGGGAAAAGCGGCTACTACAACAACAGCATACCACCTTACAAGAACAACACGAACAGTTAGTAGCCAATCCACCCCAGTCAGATGCAGAGGAAAGACAACATATGGATGAATTGCTACACTCCCAGATAACGGAGAATCTCAAACTTAGACGCAACCTAGCCCTCCTACGGAAACACATGTCTACAGCTCTCGAAGAGAATAAACGGCTACAGAAACAGAATGAAGAGAACTTGGAAGCAGCCATGGAGGGTTCCCCGCAGGAAATCGACCCAGAAAAATTCAAGGCCATTCCCTCAGAAAATATGAAAACTGTGTTAGAAACCCATGCCGACCTCCTGGAGGCCCATGCAGCGTTAGAACGAGAAAGGGATGATCTACTTAAGCAACTAGCGACTCAGCATGAGTCACCAAGCAAAGCCACAGCCACAGACGACACATCCGAAGAGGTCACAAAACTCAGGGCAGAACTCGAAGAATTACGCAGCAAAGTCATGCAATACGAACGTCAACCCTCTCCCCTTATCGAGCCCGAGCCTGAAGATCTAGTGCCAATCGAGATAGAGGAAACTTTCGAAGACCCGTATGTTCCCATGCCTGCACCAGGGGGCAAGCAAACAGAAGAGGGCATGCACACCATAGAGATAGAGGCTCCTGAATGGATGCAGAGGTTAGAGAAAGTGGCCACAACCCATGATGATAGAGTGGCAGTTCAGATAGCATCTATGTCACACTTGGAAGAAGTAGTCATAAAATCGGATTACTTTAGGAATCTCTCCCATCATAGGTGGATCGGCACATCCGACGATGTGTATGTTCCTTTCTGTGTCCTAATGGTGGATTACAATGCGGAAATCAAGAGTCACACATCAAAAGAACCAACCTCGGCTACACAGTTCGCACCGGACGACATCCCAGCAAGTGCCAAGCAGGGCAATATTCATCAACCGATGTGGAGGATTCGTCTACTGGAAACCTACCCAGAGATGGTAAGAACATGGAATAACATGCCTTTGTACATCAAATACAACCCATGCTACTGTCCTGTGTTTCGAAGAAGGTCATGGCCGGAATACACAAAAATGGTGCTGACAAACAAAGGATGTGAGAAATGGCTCAATTATGTTTACTTAGCACCACCCAAAGGCCAACCTACCATAGGATACATGATCTCGACGATTTGGCATTGGGGGGTCAGGTTTAAAAATGTACCAGATGTCATGGCCCAAATGTGCCTTAAAATTTTTGAACTCATGTTGGTTACCTTCAGGACTTTCAAAAATGTCAAGGAGCCCCATCTGTCAGCTCTTGGATTTAATGAAGGTAATCAGGACCTCGTCTACGACATGAGTGCAACACCATCTATTAATGTTGTATATGCATGGCACGCGCGCATCAAGTATCTACCAGCCTGCTTCAAATAGACGTTTGAAGAAATGTTCGTCACGAGATTCTGGAAATATCATTCAGAGATATTCATTCCCAAACCATCACATTTATTGCAGTTGTTTGTAGTGGAACAAGCTCTTCATTCAGAAAAGTTATGTATACCACATCCAGAGGTTCCCGGGCCGGTAGATTGGGATGCTTTACTCACGAACTTGGCCAAAGGGTTGCGGATTGCCGAACATCACTTAGCACAAGACGTTGTTGAGTACTACATCCAACGACCCACCCAACAAGGGTCTGTCAGGGACGACAGACGCAAGAGAGGGGGGGGGTGTTGGAACTGAAGGACTCACTAGGCAAGGAAGCTTAAAAAGGGAGTCACAGAGAAGAGAAAGTACAAGCAGACAGAGCAGTCAACGATCATCTGGCAAGTAGGCCAATATTTTTTCAAGACATTTATGCACATAAGAGAGGTGGACACAAGGAGAAGGAGCAAGTAGGGAGCTCCAGGAAATGTATATCAAAATGTTAGAAGAAATCCCTACAACAATAGTGATTTTCATCACTAAAATCCTTTGTAAATACCATTTCACATTTTTGTAGCTCCATTTTGTGCAAGCCAAGGAGTCCTTGAGCTTGAGGAGCTTTAGAAGTATCTACCTGTCAGTTTTCACATTTTTTAGACTTCGTTTGGACCTCCAAATAGGGTAGAGAACCTAATTTTTAACTAGGCCGGACACTAGGTCTGGACAAGGCCAAAACCTAGTCAAAAACTATAAATAGAGCTAGAGAGCTCATTTTTGAGGGAGGAGAGCTTGTAATTGAAATGAACTTGTAAGAGCTTTTTGAAAGTAATCTAAGAACTCCATTGCTTCTCACTCTTTGTCTTGCTGTGTGTGCGCGTGTGTGTGTATGTGTGTGCATGTTTGTGTGCTTCTCACTCACGCACTTGTGCCTCCACTTGCTCGAGGTCTTCATACCATCCTCACGTCTTCCCGGATTGACATTAAAGGAGGTGCTAATCATCACTGAGCTACATTCTCCCATGAATTTTCTGAATTTTTGCAGGTCAATGGCATCAAAAGACAATTTACATGCAAGTATACCCCTCAACAAAATGGGTAACAGAGAGAAAGAACAAAAACATAGCAGAGGTAGCAAGGTGTATGCTCAACGAAATGAATATGCCGCATTGTTATTGGGGAGAGGCTACATATACAGCCACATACATCATGAATAGATGTCCTACATCAGGTATACATCATCTAACCCCTGAGGAAGCATGGAGTGGAAGAAAACCTTGCATTTCACATCTTAGAGTCTTTGGTTGTATATGCTATGTACATGTACCTCAAGAGTTGAGGTCAAAGTTAGATGCCAAATCTGAAAGATGTATTTTTTTGGGATATTCTATGGAACAAAAGGGGTATAAATGCTATAACCCCATCACCAAGGAGCTGAAGGTAAGTAGGGATGTTGTCTTTGATGAGTTGAAGCCTTGGTATGCATGCACGAGTCCATTGCAGGTTGAAGACATAGGTGAGACAAATTTGAAGAATGATGATAGAGTTCAAGAAAGCATGGATCTAAGTGGTCCAAGCAACTCATGCAACACAAGGACACCCTCACCATGGAGTGGAAGGCTTAGGGAAAGAGAGACCAGCTTTGAAGAAAGCAAAGCCAAAGGCAAAGAGAAGATTTTAGTTAAAGAAGGAAGCTATGTGGACGAGAGCATGTTGGAAGATGAAGAGATAGAAGAAATTCAAACTCCACGAGTGGCGAAACAAAGAAAGAAGATGGCAACCACACCAAAAGGAAGTGAAAGAAGCTCTTCAAGAGTAAGATATCCAGTACAAAGGTTAACATATGATAATTTCATTGCAAAGCATTATGCATACATGACTCAGGTAATCAAGGACAAAGAACCAACTAGTTATGAAGAAGCTAAGGATTGCAAGGAATGGCAAGAGGCAATGAAGGAAGAGCTCAAAGCACTTGATGAGAACCATACTTGGAGCTTGGTACCAGCTCAAGAAGGCATGAATGTGATAGGTAATAAGTGGCTTTACAAAATTAAAAGAAATTCAGATGGTTCCATTGCTAGGTACAAAGCAAGGTTGGTGGCGAAAGGCTTCTCCCAAAGCTACGGGATATATTATAATGAAACTTTCAGCCCCGTAGCCAAGATGCCAACAATTAGGACTTTGATTGCAGTGGCCACATCAAGGAAATGGATCTTATATCGGTTGGATGTGAAGAAGGCCTTCCTCAATGGAGAGCTTGAAGAAGTAGTCTACATGAGCCAACCTCAAGGATTTGCTAGTATGAGGTACCCAAATCATGTTTGCAAGCTAAAGAAAGCACTATATGGACTAAAGCAAGCCCCAAGGGCCTGGAATCAGAGGTTAGTGGATTATTTATCAAGTTGTGGATACAAAGAAAGTGTTGCAGATCCATCACTTTACATGAAGAAGCAAGGAGACAAGACGGTATACATATGCATCTATGTGGACGATTTGATCATCATAGGAAGTGATATTGCAGGTATTAAAGATATCAAATCAAAGCTAGGGAAGGAGTTCAAGATATCTGATCTTGGAACACTAAAGTACTTCTTGGGAATAGAGGTAATCTATGCACACAATGACATCTTCTTGATTCAAAGAAAATACTTGTTGGATGTGCTATACAAGTTTCATATGAGTGGTTGTAAGCCACTTTCTCAGCCCATGGAGCCCAATACAAAGTTGGTTGCAGGTCAAGGAGAGGCTATACAAGATATTACACTATATAGAAGCATAATTGGTTCATTAATTTATGCTACATTCACTAGACCTGATCTTGCATATGTAGTAGGTGTTCTCTCTCAATTTTTGCATGCACCTACTCATGATCATCTTATGGCGGCTAGAAAGGTGCTTTGTTACATCAAGCACACCATCAACCAAGGTCTATTTTACTCATATGATGCTGATCTAAGTGTCAAAGGATATAGTGATGTTGATTGGGCAGGTAGCAAGGATGATCGAAGGAGTACATTGGGTTATGTTTTCATGATAGGTACAAAAGTGATCTCTTGGAGCTCTAAGAAGCAAACCACTGTTGCTCTTTCATCCACAGAGGCTGAGTACAGAGGTTTAGCATTGGCTACATGTGAGCTATTATGGCTTAAGAAGCTACTTAAGGACTTGGAAGTAGAAGTGGAGGAGTTTCCTCTTTATGGAGACAACATTTCAAGCATCTATCTAGCTAACAATCCCATGTTTCATGCAAGGAGCAAGCACATAGAGGTTCATTACCACTTCGTTAGAGAAAAGGTGATGGCAAAAGAGCTAGATATAAGGTATGTGAACACTAAAATGCAGGTTGCAGACATGATGACAAAGTTTCTTGAAGGTACAAAGCTTGGAGGATTCAAGGAAGCTATCAACATAAGAGACATAGGCTGAACCAACAAAAGGAAAAGACTTGAGCTTGAGGGGGAGTGTTGAAAGTTTTTCAAGCTCAAGAGTGTGGGAACATGCCCCAAATTGAACCTTCCACATCATCCACAATCAAAGGAGGCTGATTTCCACGAGTTGGAGGCATCCAATTATGCCCATCATGGAAAGAAGTTGATTAGAGAAGATTTAGCTCACCTCTTGATGTGATTGGACCTCACTTTTGACATGTATATGCTTTTGATTGGTTAAAGAGGTTAGTATGTGGTCTTTAAAACCTCTAATGAGTTGTATTATGACATAGAGTCATGGAAATACGTGCCCAAGCTGCCCCCTTGCTTAAGCACACCCCCTACTAGCTCTTCTCTGCATATTTTGCAGAAATTTCACTTTTACACACTCTATCTATGTAGATGTTTTTGGCAGACCCCCCGGTCTTGTAATTGTTGTTTCTCCTTCATCGGGAATCCATTTGCAATGATTTTTGTGTTGTTGGAAAGCTTATAAGTTCTACTTTGTCTGGTATAAGTCTCAAGTTCAGTGCCTGCACATGTGCAGAGAAATGGCCAGAACAGTGTCTGTCTAGTTAGCTCATACTTTGTGAAGAGATCAAGTTATCTGTTTTGTTGCAGCTGGTTGAGGCATCATCCAGTATCCAAATGGAGTGATTTTACTCTCATTTGAAAGCTCTTAAAGTCTAGTTTATGCCTGCAAAATTTCATTTTCAGTCTCTGCATATAATCAGAGAAACTCAGAAAATATAGAACCTATGTATGAAAAATTTCAGGATCCTAGGAGGGTTCATTTGCTTTTGTTGTGCACATAGGAGTGGTTATCCTCCCACACCTCACTGTGAGTTGGGATGGCCATGTGAACATCTTCTGAAGTGGTGGTAGGCAGGGTGGTAGAGACTTCCATTTGAATCATTTTTCCCCTTCGCGGTTGCGTATCGATCCTTCGTTGGTCATATTGATGGGTAGTGCGCTGTACCATGGTCCTCATGGCTTCCCCTATTCCGCAAGTTTCCGCCAAGAGATTCAATGATTCTACAAAATGCGGGTCAACATTCTCCCCATGCAGCATCTGGTTCACCAGTGCCCTATTTGCCTCTTCTGATAACTTGTGTCTTTTTTGTACCTGTTTGATTGTTCTGTAGAGCCGTTTGAGTTGTGCCGTGTAGGCAGGAGCTTCCTCTTCACTCTCCTCTGGTTCAATTCCCTGTGCTCCTTCTTGATTCTGTGTGCTTTGAGCATGAGGATGTTGTGCCTCACCTTCCCAATGTACTCTTCAGGCTTCACCATGTGGTCGTGTTCTCTGGGATGAAGATTCAGGGCCGTCGGTCTCAGAAAAAAACTCACTCTCAGATAAATGGGCTGTCTGTAGGAAGCTTTCAAAGTCAAAATTTGGATCCTCTGTCAAAGAAACCATGGATGCAAACTCAGCATCTGTGGGTAGTGGAGGGGCAGATGGAGTGGGTTGTACCATACCCTCTGATTGTGTTCCTTGGAGATGGATAGTGAAAGGGGCTACTTGTTCATCTTCTCTGAGGGAGGCTTCTGTGGTGGCCTCACGAGGGATTAGAACCTGTGGAAGCAAACCATGCATTCTTTTTTTAGGTTGCACCCCTGACTTCCGCCCCTTGAAGAATTCCAGTTGTGAGTACTTAAGGGCCCTTGCGATCGGTACATCATAGGCAAGGCATCTGTAGATAATTCTTGTAATGGCACAACAGCCATTCAAAGTAGGCTTCCGCACTCCTCGCTTGCCTGCTTCATATAACTGGTCCAGGATCCATACGGGCATTTTAATTGGCAAGCCTCCAGTCTCTGCTAGGTACAATCTGTTTTGTTTTGGACTCCAAGTTGTCCTCTCCAATCATGAAGTAACAAAGAATCAACAAATCATCTTTATTTTGTCAATCCTAGGAATATCCACAAGACCACAGCCCCTTCAAGATAACAGATTCAAGGAAATAAGAGATTGATGGCTGGATTGCTGAGAGAAATTGAAGATGAAGAGAAAATCTTGAGACTCCCATAACTAAGGCAAATCTCCATCATTTTCTATGTTCTTTATGTCAAAACCATGCCATTTCATTAGCAGAATACAAATATGAACTCAAAACTGAAAAATATCACCTGTATCACCAAGACGAGACAATCGCGATTCTGTACCAACAGACGATTTTCACAATTTTGAAACTTCCTGCAGTCCTTTCCACTCATTTACAGCAATAGGTCTCTCCCTTCATACAACTTACTCAGTAATACACAATTAAGACTCACAAATCTCCATGCTTAGACAAGAGACAAGCTCACACATCAAAAGAAATACACACAACAAGAGAAAACACGATTTTGCAGAAACTCTTTCTTCTCTATTGATAGCTTGAGCAAATGGCTAACCAACCTCTCCAAAATAGAGAAAATTGACTTATATACATTTTCAAGTGTCCCTTTTCACACTTGAAATTAGGTCTTTTTCTCTAATTTTCTAAAAAATGCTATCTAAGAGTTTCTAAAAATTCTACAAAAATTACAGAAGGTCCTCAACCACATAAGGAAGACTCTTCCTTATTTTTACAATCATTGCATAAATATTTTACAATTTTTTTGACTTTTTACTAATTTTTTCATCAAAAATGCTCCTTCAAAATCACTCCTTCCAACATCCTTCCCCTCCTAAACCTTTCGGCTCCTGACGAAAGATTTTCTTTATGTGAGCTCAGCTTTATTTCTTCTTCCTTTGATACACTTGTGACACCAAGTCATGGCTCTTCCTTTCTGTGACATTCAAATTATTGACCATTTCAAATAAAGCTTTCCTCCATTGTACTGCAGCTTCAGGCTTGTCTATAATGTCCTTCTTCAAATATTCTGTGTAGGCAACTTCATAGGCAGTAAGTCTTGCTTTTGTAACAACTGATAGGTTTCCAAAAATCTCTGATTCCCTCTCAAAAAATCCATAATCGAAAGCATCCTCAAAAATCTGTAAGTAATGGCTACCCAAAAATATAATTCTGCTGTAGTAGGCCATTAAGCAGATCCTGTCTGGTGTCTCACTCAAATCAAACAAAAGAGCATCGGTTGGTGAATTAAAACCTATGTAGTTCAAAATTCTGATATCTGTATCAGTGTAGGTCTCTATACAAGCTAGAATCAATCTCATTATTCTGACAAGTAGTATACAGGCTGGATCATTAACATCTTTATATGTCGTTAAAATTGACTCAGCAGCATTCACCATGTAATTTTTTGTAGGCCAAGTACCTGCCTTTGGACCTGCTATTTTTGGAAAATTCAGCCACTTTGCTGGAATCTGTCCTGTTTTCCTCCTTTCCCAAAAAACAGTCCATTCTCTTCTTCTGGCAACTGGACAATAGGCTGGATTTATCTTTAAATTCAAAGGTGCCTTTTTCCAGATTTTCCTGCATTCCTTATTGGCATCCAACCACTTATTCCTCCATTTAGGATTTGCTCTTTCAAATAACTCCTTCGTGACATTAATATCTTCCTCATACTCAAGGTATTTGTTCGGAGATAGCCCTACCCTGGCTAATTGATAATTCTTTATACTCTCCAAAATCATGCAGAAAGGTATTCCCAATCCATCTGCAGCCCAATGATGCTGATCTGGATTAATGCCTTTATTTAGAGCAAACTTAACTATTTGATCTTCATACTCATTATGCATTTGTCTAATAAAACCCATTCTTGCTTCTCTACTGGTCAATAACTTCTGTACAAAATCTTCAGAAGATTCTTCCTCTGTTTCTTTGGCTGCTGACTCCTTGTTCTCTTGTTCCTTGTCAAAATCCCCTGTTTCATATTCCCTGTTGTCTGTATCTTCTGCCTGTACTTGATCTTGAATTTCTTCTGGAACTTTTGATTTCTCCAACTGTTTCTGTAATTCTTCTATTGTCATCATTGAATTTCTGTTCTGAGCTTCCCATAACTCCTTTTCCTTCCTCCACTCATTTCTTTCTTTCTCCATCTTTGCTTGCCATTCACTTCTTTCCTTCTCTACCTCCAAATGTAATTGATGATATCCTCTCATTGATGTGGCAGCATGAGTGTTTGCCTGTTTCTCCATTTCTTTGGCCTCTTTTAGTTCTGTTTGAAGTCGTTGAATCTCTTTATGCAGCTCTTCCTTTTCTTCCTCTGTCAATTGAACAGATTTGCTTCCACTTTGTAGTTGACCTTCTTCTAACAATACTTTGTTAATCTCTTCATGTGCTCTAGTCAGAATTTGATAAGATGTTTGTAAAGTTCTGTATCTTCCTCCAATGGTTTTTAATTCCATATCCATTTTGGCATTCTGCTCTGATAACTTTACACTCTTTTCTTCCAAATATTGTATCCTATTCTGCTTCTGAACCTCAGCTTCTTCCAAAGCAATGATTCTATTGAGATATTCTTCATTCCTTTCCTTTATCAACCTTAATTGCTCTGTCATCTGCTCTTTTTCTTTCTTGTGTTCTTTGATGATTAGACTGCCTTTTTCAAATTCCGATTCAGCCACCATTCCTGATATGATCATATTCCTACTAGATGGTCTGAATTGTTCAATGTTGCTCATAATCATTTGACAAGCTGATCTTATATTTTTGGGTATTCTCTCCAACCCTACTTCTATTTCTGTCTGTCTTACTTCAATTTGCTTGTCTTCTTTCTCCACATCATCTTCTTCTGCTGCTGTTTCATCTTCTATGTCCTGCATATCTTGTTCTTCATCACTGTGATCATATTTCTCTGCATCCTGATTGTTATCATCCTCTTCATAAACTAGTGCTCTGTCATTTGCACTCTTCTGCTCTGAGAAATCTGAAACTTCTTTCTTTTCTAATGGCTTCTTTTCTTCTAATACTTGTTGCTTTTCTGTGAAGAGCTGGTCTCCCTTAATTAGTATCTCCTTCTCTTGTGTTAGGGTTTCCTGACTTTTATTTGAGTCCTTTTCATCAAGAATTTGTTGAACTTTCCTGAGTTGATCTTCCTGTTCCTTCTTTTCCTGAACTTCAACTGATTCACTTTCTTTTGTACCCGCAACCTGGTCATTACTTTTCTCTTTTATGCATTCCTGATCTTGCTCCTCAATATCCATAAAATCTGCTTCCACTTCCTGTTCTTGATCATTCTTAGATGTAAATTCCTCACTGCTTTTTATATCCTGCAGCACATCCTTTATGCTTTGAACAATTCCTTCCTCTATTACTTGTCCAAAGATCTCTTGAGCATTCTTTTCTGATTCTAACTCCTTGCTTTCCTGTTCTTTGGATTCATCCTTCTGCTGATTATTTGAGCTAAGTACACTGCCGAATACTTTCTTTGCGAGTTCCTCCAAACTTGCAGTCAATCTTGTATTTAATTTGAACTGTGTCTGTGATGGGTTGGTCCATATTGAATTTTTGTCAACATTCGTTATTCCAGAATTATCTTCATTTCTCTTCTGGTCTTCCTCTTCTGTCATCTTTGCCTTTCCTTTTAACTGCCTCCTTTTTTCTTCAGCACTCATCTGTGGAACTTTTTCTTCCTGTATCTGCTTCTCTTGAGATTTCTTACTTAAATCCTCAGGTGTTTTCACTTTTTCCACAGCCTGTACAGCTATATTGGGAGTGTTGGGTATTGACAAATTTAAACTTTTTAGCAAAAAACTCTCAATGTCGCTATCTGAATCAGATGAGAATCTTGAAGATCCTCCCACTTCTTGTTCTATAGGCTTTGACACTTCCATCTCTGAGGTTAGCTTTTGTGTTTCTTTGGTAGTTACCTGTCTCATTTCTTTTATCACAGGTTCATCTGCCATCTTTCCTTTCCCTTTCTTTATCATCTTCTTCTTTTGAACAGGTTTCCTTGGCATCTTCTTTTTTACTATCACTGTAGTTCTGGCCTCTGGAGGTCCTTGCAACTCCTTGAAGTATGCCAGCAATTCTACCTCCTTCTTTACAAATATCTCCTCAGTTTCTGCTGCCATCATTTCTTCATGCAATGCTTCATAATGTTCCACCTCTTCTTGAATCCAATCGGTAGCTTTACATGAAAAATCTTCCAGCATTTTTTGATATTGTGCCTCGTATATGGCTCTTTTGCTGTTTCCTTGTGTGAGATAAGTGTAAAGTTGTTCTTTGCTTGTCTGCGGAGGATGAGGTTCACTGGAGGATTGCACCTTTTTCTGTGCTGCCACCTGTTCCTCTCTTGTCTCTTCCGCCTGTTCTAATTCTACTTTTCTGGGGTCCAACCTTCTTTTCTTTACTGGAATCACTTCCTCAGATATGACTTTTCTCTTCATTCCTGTTCCTCTCATGCGAGTTTGTCCTTCTGATTCTCTTCCAAGTGCCTTCTTTGGGGGACTTTTGATTCCTGACATCAAATTTCTGAAGTACTGGGCTTCTGGAGCTAATTTCAATTGTTCTTCCATACCCAAGATATGATAAATAATTCTTGTCAAACACTGTGCTCCATTCATAAATTTCTTCTGCTCCCAGTGCTTTGCTGCTTCCTTCAGCTGTTCATGGATGTAAGGTGAGACATCCATCACTCCGAATGGTTTGGTTTTGTCTTTATTGTTAAACATCAGCAGAGTTACTGATTTGTGAGGCATGGTGTATCTAGGCAGTTTGGGAAAACAAAAATATTGCAAGAACATTCTGATTGCATATTCTTCATTCTCTTTTCCTTTAAAATCCGTGAACTTCCCATATCCTGTGTAAGTATCCTTATTCTTTTTTACAAAGCTTTGATCTAGTTTGGTGCCCATTGGAAAAAATTGTAAAGCAGCTCTAATATGTTCTGCCTTAATGGTAATACGCACCTCCTGATCATCTTTGTTCTTCACTTTGCACCTGAAATAAGCATCATTCTTTGTTCCAACTTCTTCCAAACTGTTCATTACCTGTGCTACCCTTTCAAAGTCAATGAAGAAGATTGGTTCCTCCAATAGTTTATGCAATCCCACAGCTTTCCATCTTTTCAAGATGACAGTAGTTCTTTGGAACCTATAAAACTCTTGGCTCAACATGGTGTATTTATAACCTCCCAGTGCTACTGTGAAGATGTGCTGACTTATTATTCCCAGCATTTCCTTCAGTTCTTTTACTACTTTTCCTGCTTCTGGAATTTCCGTATCTTCATCTGATTCCAGGTCCACCTGCTCCACTGTGCTCTCACTGTCCAAGAACCAATGTCCTCTTGACAAGGTTACTGAGTCAGCTTTGAAGTCATGAATGCCCAATTCTTTTATATTCACCATCCTGTGTTTATATATCAAAGAAAAGAAAAATACTCTACCCACATGAGTCACAAGTATTCACAAAAAAAATACTGTCTCAGCTTGGTATGTCACTGATATAAACAAATGAAAGAGACAAGTTCCAAACAATTTTTTTTCTTTTTTTCCAAAGGACTCAATTTTTAAGTGAGCAATACAGGTGTAGCAAGACATCTATTGTGCTCTCTCCAATTGTCACTTCTTTACTCAAAAAAAAACAATTCCTGAATTGGAAGGATGATGCTAGAAAAGATGATTAATGAAGAAACTTGAAAAAGTAATGGTAAAAAAAAGAAAAATGATCACAAAAAATTAAAAATCACTAAAACAAAACAACTTTTTTCCATAATAAATTACTCTTTCTCTCCCTATATCTTGCTTTGTGTTCTTTTATTTTTAGAAAGAAAATCAAGAAAATAAAATATATTTTTCTGGGGTTTTTTCTTCTTCTTTTTTTTTTTTTTTTTTTTTTTTTTTTTTTTTTACCTTCTTTCCTTCCCCTCCTAATTTTCTTCTAAGGGGAAAGAAGGAAATATTTTTTTGTCCTTTCCAAAATTCCAATAATAGGTCCATTGTGGATTATCTCTCTTCTATTGACCTAATTCTGATTTTTTCACCCAGTAATGTTTTATTCCATCTGTCCTTCTGTTATGGAAATAACCATGCTCTGTGGATGAACATTTTTTGACATTTTTTGGCTTCCATATCCATTTTGTTTTTATTTCCTGTTTTGGTAAGCCATAATTGTGCATGACCTGTTTCCATATTCTTTTTGTTCTGTTTTGTTGATATTGCAACTTTGGCAATAACAGTTTTCTCTGTTTTGTCTCCTCCTCAACCTTCACCTCTTCAGTCTTTTGCTGATCTTGAGTGTATGAAGCTTGATCACTTTGTATTGTCATAATGTTCCTGTCCTTCATTGAGAAAGCAAATCCTTCGAGATGTGGGTCATGAACATCCATATGATCTACCTGCTCTTCATTACTCAGAAAGAACATTAAAAACTTTTTGTCCTTGATGGTCAAATTAAGCTTCATTTTTTCAAAATTTAAGATGACTTTACCTTGTTTGAGCCATGGTTGCCCTAAAATCAGCTTTTCAGTCATTAAATGGTCTGGCCATTCTTCACAATCTATCTCCATATATTCATTATTAAATTTAATTTTAATAGAAAGTGAAGATATGCTTTGAATTCTTTTCCCTCCTAGGGTTTTGATCAAAATTCTGCTTTCAGCTCTCTTAAGATTAAACTTATTGATCAAGGCTGAGCTAATTAGATTCACTTGAGCTCCCGAATCTATCAAAACCCTGATGTTTTCATTCTGGTAATTCATCATAATCACAGGCAAATGCTCTTTTTGTTTTAGAGTGTTTTCACATAAGCACACTTGTTTCAATTTTCTAATTCTTTCCTTGGCTTCTAGTTGAGCCTCCTGTCTAATACTTTCTTCTTCTTTTTTCCTATTTTGGGCCTTTTGCAACCTTCTCCATTCCTCAGTAGTTAATGGGCACTCATACCTCTTTACTCTACATCCACTTATGAAATTTGGCATGATTTCCCCATCAATATTGGCTAACTGAATAGCTCCACTTTTGCTTATCTGATGTATGATATATGGCCCATGACCTTTTTTCTGAAACTTTTTCTGATGTTCTTTGATTGTGTAAGCTAAGACCAGGTCTCCTTCTTGTAGATCTTTGTCTTTTATGTGAACATCATGATAAGCTTTTTGTCTTTTCTTGTTTGTGTATATACTCATCACTGCTTGGAGTCTCGATGCTCCCAGTTTTTCTAAGTCTATGACTCTCTCAGATAATTCATGTCCTGTCCAATTGTATTGACTACCCACCTTCAGTGTTGGAATAAGAAATTCCATGGGTAAAACTGCATTCTGGCCATACACCAAATTAAATGGTGTAGTCCCTAAAGCTGTTTTGTATGCCACTCTATAAGCCCAAAGAACATGATTCAATTGATAATCCCAGTCATTTCTGTTTGTGTTGACTAATTTGGACAATACATTGCAAAGTACTTTATTAGTACTTTCTGCTAACCCATTGGCTTGTGGGTGATATGGGGCTGACTTATTGTGACTAATCATGAAATAATTAGTCATGTTTTCTATGATCTGATTCAAAAAATGAGTCCCCCTATCACTTACCAATTCAATTGGTAGTCCAAATCTAGTGATAATGTTTTCATACAAAAATCTAGCAGTGGTGTGAGCATCATTTCTTTTAGTAGCTTTGGCCTCAGCCCATTTTGTCAAATAATCTGTAGCTACTAGTATGTATTCTGCATGAGATTGTCTGGCTGGAGGATGTATTGGTCCAATAAAATCCAATCCCCATTTGCTAAAAGCTCTGGCTGAAATTAAAGGAATTAATGGCATGTTATCTCTTTTGTTTGGTTGGCTTACCCTTTGACAGACATCACATTTTTTCACATAAGTTCTAGCATCAGGAAATAGGGTTGGCCACCAAAAGCCAGAATATAAGATGAGTTTGGCTGTTCTATCACTTGAGAAATGTCCTCCAGCTACTCTTGAGTGTGCCATTTCCAACATCTCTAAATACTTTTCTTCTGGAACACAGATTCTCAGATATCCATCCATTCCTCTCTTGTATAATTGCTCTCCTATGAGTTGATATTCTTCTAAGATTACTTGTAGATTTCTTGAATCAGCACCAGCTATTACTTGTTCCCCTTTCTCCTTTCTCTTCAACTTCTCAACAATATTTTCACTCCATTCAGGGTTTTTCTGAAACCAATATAGAGTTATTAATTCTGTTTTCTGCCATGTTTGACATTTTTGACAATTATCAATATATCTCTCCACATCTTGAATCTTATTTGGCCAATGTACTCCCATCCTATTAAGGTTACTAAGAGTAACAATTGTAGAAGCATGAGTACATGGATTCCAGCAGTGAGCTTTTCTTACATATTCATGTTGCTCTTCTTCTGGAGTACAATATTCCAGTATACCTGACTGATTGAGGTGATACAAATGTCCAGCTAACAACATGAAATTCCTGCTTTGTAACACCAGATGTGTATTGTTTGCTAATGACCTACAAGGTCCCATGGTTAGCAAGGGAATTAATGACATCGACCATTCAGGAACACTTTCCACCTTGAATAAGTATGTATCTGGCAAATCATCATCTATAGGTGAACTAGGTTCTTTTGACTGAATTCTTGATAAATGATCTGCTCTCAAGTGTGTTTTTCCTTGTCTAACCACCACCTCAAACTCAAATTCCATTAGTAAAAGAAACCATCTTACTATTCTTCCTGTATGACATGGTTTATTTACTAAATAGAGTAGAGCTTGGTGATCCACAAAGAACTTAAACTTGTTGGCCAATAGATAATGTCTGTATTTTTTGACAGCAAAAATCATTCCCAACCCTTCTCTCTCAGTAGTTGTGTAATTTTTTTCTGCAATGTTTAATTGTCTGCTTGCATATGCTACTGGAAAATCTAATTTGCTTCCTTCTATAGGTTGTGCTAACACACATCCCAGAGCATAATTTGAAGCATCAACATGTACATGAAAGATTTTATCCCACTGAGGTGTTTTCAAGATTGGTGCTGTCACCAAACAAGTTTTTAAGGTTTCAAATGCTTGGTCACATTCTTCAGTCCACTCAAACTTTGTGATGAGGGCATATAAGGGCTTGGCTATATCAGCAAATTTGTATACAAATTTTCTGTAGTACCCACAATGTCCCATAAAAGTTTGGAGTTCCTTCACATTTGTTGGTCTAGGAAGCTCTATTATGGCTTTTATTTTCTTCTCATCAGTAGAAATTCCATTTTTTGACACTATGTGACCCAACATTCTTCCTTGCCTGACATAGAATACACACTTTTCTGGGTTTAGGCATACTCTATATGTCCTGCACTTCCTGAATATTCTTTCCAAATCTTGTAAATGATCTTGTCTTTTTAAAGAAAAAGTGCATAAGTCATCTACATAGATTTCCATCACATTTCTCAGGAATTCTTTGAAAATATGACACATCAACCTTTGAAAAGTTGCTGGGGCATTGGTCAATCCAAAGGGCATAACTCTAAAAGCATAAACCCCCCATTCTGTAGAAAAGGCAGTCTTATGTTGGTCCTCTAAAGCTATTGGTACTTGATTGTATCCTGAGAAGCCATCTAGAAAACTATAGACTTCTTTTCCTGCAACTCTCTCAAGAAGATGATCTGTTATTGGCAGTGGATAACTATCCCTTATAGTTGCTGCATTTACCTTCTTCAAGTTAATGCATACCCTAAGTTTCCCATTCTTTTTTGGCACCACAACTATAGGTGATATCCATTCAGTGTATTCTATTTCATAAATGAAATTAGCAGCCAATAACTTGTCAATCTCTTCCTTTATTTTGGCAGAGTATTTGTCATTAAATGTATAATGTCTCTGTTTGCTTGGTTTTGCATCAGGTGTCATAGGAATCTTATGCTCACAAATTTTTGGATCAATTCCTTTCAAATCTTTATAACTGTAAGCAAATACATCCCTATAGTTCTTTGCTAGGTTCCTTAATGCTTCTTCTTCCTGTGGTGTCATGTCATCAGCTATTACTATTTGTCTCTCTTCTCCTTCTTCCTGTGTAATTACAATTTTCTTTGTTTGTTCTTCATTATCATATGCTTCCCCTTTCTTCTTCTCTCTTTTTGGTTTCATTCTCAGAAGTAGTCTGTCTTCTACTTCATAAGTTTTAAAGTTTGCTGGTACATCAAAGTATTGATCTCTGTTTATCTCTTTCTCTTTCTTTTCCTTTTCCTGGTCCCTTTCTATTTCTTTGTGTTTATGTTCCTTGTATTTGCCTGAGATCTTATCTTTGATTGCATCCTCAGCTTTTACTGTTTCCAAATATTGTGATTTTCCTTCTGTTAATATCATTTCCTGATTTTGATCCTCTTCTCTTTGTGATACTCCTATCATGTGTATGCCAATGTGGAAGATATCAAATCCTTCCTCATTTTGGAATTCCACTCCCACATATTCCTCACTGGCCAAGTCCATGGTGGCTAAGATTTGATTCCATCCATAAGGCTCAAACTCTTCATCTTTGAATTGTTGAGGCACATAATTTTCATCTTGTATTTCTCTTTCTTCCACACAATCTTCTCTCCTTAACTTCCTTTTCCTATTTGTGATGTTTCTTAATATGTTACACTTCCAAACTGCTGATTCACCTTCTTCCTGATCCTCCCTCTCTGATTCTTCACTTTCTTGTTGATTTTGATGTATTTTATACCATTCTCTAGGAGATATGTCACAATAGTGGCCATTTCTTAAGTTTACTCTTGTTATTCTCCCTTGGTTCTGAAGATATAAACAATCATTACCCCAATCTTGTACAATTTGCATTTGTCTCATGAAGGGTCTTCCTAGGATAATTTCATAAGATGTGGATTGTGGAAATTCTACTATAGCAAAAGTATGCTCTATTTCTATGCCACATATGTCCACAATCACTTTTTCCCAAATTCCTAGGGGCTTTTCTATATGTCCATCTGCAAGTTGTAATCTCATTTTAGTGGGTAATAATTCCTTTCTTCCCCATTTCTCCCAGGTTTGTTTAGTCATTATAGCCACTCCTGATCCACTATCCAAAATGGCTTTTGCTGAATGTTTTTCATATTGTAATTTTAAGGTTGAATTCCCTTCTTCTCCTTCACAATACCCTCCTATTTTGTCAATAGGAATATACCATAGTTCCTCTAATTCTTGTGTTGGTGAATGAAGGTTTTCAGATATTGTTTCTTCTTTGTTCATCTTGTTTTGTAGGTGAGGATTTTGTTTCAGCAGATTTTCCCATGTTGTCAGACATGTAATACTA
Source organism: Ceratopteris richardii (assembly GCA_020310875.1). NCBI lineage: Eukaryota > Viridiplantae > Streptophyta > Polypodiopsida > Polypodiales > Pteridaceae > Ceratopteris > Ceratopteris richardii. The sequence goes on along the minus strand of CM035429.1, from coordinate 34,278,396 downwards.
CAATGTTCACCTAAACTCAATTGGAATGTTATGTGTGGATTGCCTTCTTTATCATTTTCCTTGGTTTTTGTTTTCCCATGCTGATCACATGTTCTCCGAGAGCTGTCTTCTTCCCCTAACCTGAGTTGTGTTTCCTGGATAATTTGTTTGCATTTTAGCATCCTTTCATGCTCTAAATCTGGTATGGGATAAGCCATTGCATGATCTGCAGGGCTTGGTCCCTCTTGAATCCTTCCTTTGTAGGCTTTGATTAGGGTATCTAGGCTCTGAGAATTTCCTACTTCAGACAGATTCTGGGTCTTTTGATGAGAAGTATGTTTTGAATTTGTTTGTTCCTGACTGTCTTCTTCCAGACTTTTGCCCACTTTTCTTTTCTTTTCCCATTTCCCTCTTTGTCTATTTTTCTTCCCTTTTGATGTGGAACCCTCATTTTGTTCTTTAATTCTTCCTTGTTGTTTGGCTTGTGCCCTTGTTATAACATTAAGTTCAATATGATCATTGTCACTCAATTCCTCTTGTTCCACAATTTTGACTGTTTTTAAAGGTATGTTATTAGGTGTGTTCTGTTGTTTTTGGGGATTTTTTGGACAGTCCTTGATCAGATGTTCTCTACCACAATCCTTACAATATGCTCCTTCTATCCTGAATGTTGGAGGTTGTGGACAATCTCTAATGAAATGCTCTCCCCCACACCTATAACATGTTATCTTTGGTCCCCCTTTGAATTGATGTTTTTGATTGGACATGTAGTTGTTAGTAATGTACATGAATGTTGCTGTGTCCATTTCAATTTTTCCATTTCCCAGATCTAGGGCTTTAAGCTCAGGTTCCCTTATTTCATAATCTTCCCATTCTTCTTGATGTCCCTCACTCCATTGATACTCTTCCTTATAAGGTGATCTGAATCTTGAATTTCCTTCATCAATGGGTGTATATTTGACTGGTACCACATTGGTTGGAATGGGAGGTTGTTGTCCCAATACTGGTCTTGGTTGCTCAGTATAACCTGATTCCCTTTGAGCCATATAGTCTCTTTCCTTGACAGGTTGTTTGTTATAGAAGCAATCCTCCCTGGTATGGTTTGTCCATTTTCTCTCTAGTGTACAATACTTGAGTGTCTTCCTATCTTGTAAGTGTTGTGGTTTCTGATAAGGGCATTGTTGTGCCAGATGATTTTCTCCACAAATATAACATTTCTTGTTTGTGTTCATCCTAGAGTTTATCAGATTAGTTTTAGTGCTTACCTCTAGGGCTTTAGCAATAGCCTGAGCCAACTCTTCTGCTGGAGGAATTTTGTCTTCATAAGATCTGGGTTGATCAAATGCTAACAAATCTTGACCTCTGTTGTCCTCCAAATCTATTGCTTCCTTAACGCAGGCTGCTAAATCAGGACATCTCCTATAGTACACTAGGGTCCTTAATTGGGCACTTCTCAATCCCTCAATGAATAAGGATACTTGTTTTGCCATGGAAGGTACTTCTTCTCTTGGGCATCTATCAATGTACTGCTTAAACCTTCTGGCTGCTTCCCTAACATTTTCCTCCTTTTGTTGTTTGAAGCTGTGTATCAATGTGGCTGTACTATGTTTGATTCCAGTCTTAGAGAATTCTCCAATGAAAGCTTCTAAGAAAGATTCAATGTCTAGGTACATTTCTTTTCTCAAAGGAATGAACCATGACAAGGCTGGCCCTGTTAGGGTTAGACCAAATGCTTCAAATTGTACCTTGTAATCTTCTACTTCCTCTGCTCTAATGAGTTGTCTAAATTCTGCTGCATGAGCATGAGGATCTGAATACCCTTCATATTGGTTTTTCATGCATTTGGCTACTTGATATGGTCTAAGCATCCTACCCTGAGGTTGCCAATGAGGTCTTCTTCTGAGTGGGAAGTCATTGTTTCCTTCTGGTTCTCTGTCAAATGGATTTGGTGAAGCATGTGTCCTTCTCCCATAATTTTGCTCATTATTAGTGTAGTTTTCATTTGGTCTAGGTATGTCTGGTTGTCCCATGTTATGTTCCCAAGGTCCTTTGTCAGCACATTGCCCTAGATCATTTGAATTTTCTGGGTCTTGAGAGAAGATGTATACACATCCTTGCCTATCTTCATATCTTCCATCTTTGAATTGGGCTACTGGAGTTATATTCAGGGGAATTTCTAAATTTCTCAGTCTAATGAGGAATTTATGCATTCCATCCTGGTAGACATAGGTTCCAAACCTATTTGTATACATGTACTTAAGGATGTTTCTAAAATCCCCAGTTTCTAATGACTCATTTGTTTCATTTAGGTTTTCCATGTTATTTTCTTGGCTTAAATTTCTTCCTGATCTTTTATCACTTCCTGGCTCTTTTTCCTTTCTTGTTAGGTCTTGCTTAGAAAGTGAATTTATTTTATTTCCAGACCTTAGTATCATTCAACTATTTTTGACAAATTTCTAATGCTCAAAGGAGTGTTTGTCACAGTTTCCTGACCAATGTATTGGTTTTCCACAATTTTCTGTCCAAAATTGTGTGTGTTTTAATTTTCTTCCTGTGTTTTGTGTTTTTCACGACTTTCTAATGAAATTAGGGTTTTTCACGATTTTCTACTGCCAGTAGTGTTTTTTCACGATTTTCAGATGAAAATCGTGTTTTTCACGATTTTATGATGCATTTGAGGTTTTTTCACGATTTTCTGTTGGATTTAGGTTTTTTCACGATTTTGTGCCTACCTGTGAGTTTTTTTACAATTTTCTGTTGAAAATCGTGTTTTTCACGATCTTCTACTTACTTGTGAGTTTTTTCACGATTTTCTGTTGAAAATCGTGTTTTTCACGATTTTCTGTTGAAAATCGAGTTTTTCACGATTTTCTGTTGAAAATCGTGTTTTTCACGATTTTCTGTTGAAAATCGTGTTTTTCACGATTTTCTGTTGAAAATCGTGTTTTTCACGATTTTCTACCTAATTGTGAGTTTTTCACAATTTTCTGTTGAAAATCGTGTTTTTCACGATTTTCTACTTACTTGTGAGTTTTTTCACGATTTTCTATTGAAAATCGTGTTTTTCACGATTTTGTGTTCAAAATCGAGTTTTTCCACAATTTTGTGTTCAAAATGCGTTTTTCCACGATTTTGAGTGAAAATCGTGTTTTTCACGATTTTGTGTTCAAAATTGAGTTTTCCACGATTTTGAGTGAAAATCGCGTTTTTCACGATTTTGTTCACAGAATCACGTTTTTCCACGATTTTGTGTCAAAATCGTGTTTTTCCACGATTTTGTTCACAGAATCGTGTTTTTCACGATTTTGTGTCAAAATCGTGTTTTTCCACGATTTTGTTCACAGAATCGTGTTTTTCACGATTTTGTGTCAAAATCGTGTTTTTCACGATCTTGTTCACAGAATCGTGTTTTTCACGATTTTGTGTCAAAATCGTGTTTTTTCACGATTTTGTTCACAGAATCGTGTTTTTCACGATTTTGTGTCAAAATCGTGTTTTTTCACGATTTTGTTCCCAGACAATCGTGATTGCTCACAGATTGTAAAAACACAATTTTCTTATGAAAATCGCGTTCTGGGAATCGCGATTTTGTTGGCACTTTTTCACAGAATCGCGATTTTGAGTAAAACTCAGAATCGCGATTTTGTCCAATTTTTGGCAGAATTTCAACTTATGATTTTTTTCAATATTTTTTCACTTAGAGAATCGCTTTATCAAAATTTTAACATGCAATGAAGAGATTTTTTGAAAAACATTTTTTTCTTACTGAAAAACAAATAAAAACAGGAAATCGCGATTTCGTGATTTTACTATTTTCCTACTTTTCTTGTGTTATTTTCTCATTTTTATGCAAAAAATATGTACTAGACTTTTTACCTTGCTTGCCAAGTTGAAAAAATCCAAAAACTTGCTTGTAGCTGAAAGTCGCGATTTTGTTGCTTCTGCACACTCTCTCTCTCCCTCACTCTCACTCTCAAATGAATTTTTCCTTCAATTATCTGTTTATATAGTGCTCAAAAAATCACGATTTTGTACTCAGAAAGTCGCGATTTTGATCAAATTTCAGTTTTTCACACTCTTTCACTTATTTGATTTCACTTTACTCAATCTTTATGACTCCCTCTACACTTTCTTATGTCAAGTACCCAAATTTACCACATATTCCAAAAAATTTTCTTTACAGAAAATCGCGATTTTGTATAGAGAATCGTGTTTTTTCTGTAGATCTTTTCTTGTGCAAATTTTGAGTATTCTTTGTCCTTGCCTTCTCTCAATATTCTTCACACTTCAATTCATGAGTCACCTGAAAAGTTATTTCAAAACAACACTTTTTACAGAAAATCGCGATTCTGTTCAGAGAATCGTGTTTTCTAATTTTCTGGTTTTTTTGATAATTTTTTTATTTTTTTAAGCTTTCTTTCTCTTTGTTTGGCTTCAACTTCTTCTTTTCTTTAGAATTGACTTTACTCCTGAATTTTTGCACCAAAATCACAATCTCCCTCAGAAAATCGCGATTTTGTGCAGAAAATCGTGTTTTTCTCTAATTTTGATTTTATGCCACTTTGAGTAGCCTTTTCTTTTTGATTACCTTCAAAACCTTTCAACAATCTTCAATTCAACCTTCACTTTCAATGTTAATTCCAAATCAATTACTTTTTCCAGAAAGTCGCGATTCTGTGCAGAGAATCGTGTTTTTCAGTTTTCTGGTTTTTTGATCATTTTTTGCTTTCTTTTCCAGTTTTTCACAATCACTCCTATCCACAACACCTCACTTCAACTTCTTATCAAGAAAAGAAATTTGTTTGATTGTTTTTGATGAGTTTTGTGAATTTGTTTGGTATTTTTGCCCTAAAAATAAAGGTGAACACTTTACTTAGGGTTTCTGGTTTTGGAAATCAACTGATCCTATGGTTCTTGATTGGTTATGAGTTTCTATGTCCTTAGCTATCACTAAAGTACCAAAGAAAGGTTCTCCAATGAAAAAGTGTTATGAAAGGCAATCAATTTTTGTAAAGATAAACTCAATCATATGATTTTTTTCAAAATGCAGCACAACTCAAGATTTAATGCTCAGACTTGGTCAACAACTGAATCCCTCATTCCCACATCTAGCTACTTTAACTGTCCTTTCCTTAGTATCACCATGTTATCTTCCCAAGATCACCCATGGTGTCCAGTACTTGGGCAAAAAGAAATCTAGAAATGCAAGAATAGATTCAAGTTACCTCCATCTTCAGCTTCTTGGCTCAAATCCTCCACACACCTGCACTTTTACTTTACCAAAATGATGAGCAACTATCAATCTACAAAAATTTCAGCACTTCCACTTCTACAAGACATCCATTGCTTTCTTCTTCCCTAAAGACAAACAATGATATCTACCTATTTATGTGCACTTTTCCTTATTGATGAGCTTTACCTTGTTTACCATCATCAACTGAAGATCCAGCAAAGGTCCAACTTCAAAGAAGTTCTTGGAATGTTCCCCGGCAACGGCGCCAAAAAATGTTTTGTTTTGGACTCCAAGTTGTCCTCTCCAATCATGAAGTAACAAAGAATCAACAAATCATCTTTATTTTGTCAATCCTAGGAATATCCACAAGACCACAGCCCCTTCAAGATAACAGATTCAAGGAAATAAGAGATTGATGGCTGGATTGCTGAGAGAAATTGAAGATGAAGAGAAAATCTTGAGATTCCCATAACTAAGGCAAATCTCCATCATTTTCTATGTTCTTTATGTCAAAACCATGCCATTTCATTAGCAGAATACAAATATGAACTCAAAACTGAAAAATATCACCTGTATCACCAAGACGAGACAATCGCGATTCTGTACCAACAGACGATTTTCACAATTTTGAAACTTCCTGCAGTCCTTTCCACTCATTTATAGCAATAGGTCTCTCCCTTCATACAACTTACTCAGTAATACACAATTAAGACTCACAAATCTCCATGCTTAGACAAGAGACAAGCTCACACATCAAAAGAAATACACACAACAAGAGAAAACACGATTTTGCAGAAACTCTTTCTTCTCTATTGATAGCTTGAGCAAATGGCTAACCAACCTCTCCAAAATAGAGAAAATTGACTTATATACATTTTCAAGTGTCCCTTTTCACACTTGAAATTAGGTCTTTTTCTCTAATTTTCTAAAAAATGCTATCTAAGAGTTTCTAAAAATTCTACAAAAATTACAGAAGGTCCTCAACCACATAAGGAAGACTCTTCCTTATTTTTACAATCATTGCATAAATATTTTACAATTTTTTTGACTTTTTACTAATTTTTTCATCAAAAATGCTCCTTCAAAATCACTCCTTCCAACACAATCCATACCATATTTTCTTATGAGGTTGGGTGAACCGGTCTTGTGCTGGAAATGCGAAGTGTTGAAGGCACATCCGCAGTGGTATGGCGATGTTGGGGGTGAGGGCACACATTTCTTTCAACTTCTTGATTTTTTTGTTCTTCATCAACTCTGGTATCAAAGGATCTTGATCGGAGGGTACATGGGTGCCATACATCTGAAGGGCCTCCATGATTAAACTGATATTCAACTCAAACTTCTTCATTTCTTCCTGGTTTGATAGAGAGGGCACCAGGAATGTGCCTGAATGATCTTTGTCTCCTGTCGCCTTGAGAGTTGCAATCAAGTAGTAGCACCGAAGAAAATCAGGTCTAGGCAAGGCTTCACTAAAATAATCTTGCAATCCCGCTTTTTGCCAAATATCTTGAAGAGGGGCAACATTTTGCAATGCTTCAAACTCTCGTGAGAAGAACTGAAAGGTCCACCACACTCCTCCACATTCCAACTTGGATTCCCATATATGATGTGTGTCTCCCAAATCTCCTGGCATCTCATTGAACCAATGAGAATGCCCCTTTACTCTTTCTGTCAGGCCACTTGGTGGATCCGGAATGGGAATTCTTCTCACATTCAGAAGCTCTTCAGGCCTTGCTGTCAGTGGGGCCTCCACAGGCATGTCATCCCAATTGCTTTGAGTGCTAGTGCCTGCCTGAGAGCTCGTGCCTGCTGTTGCTGCCATGAGAATCGGGTGCTTATCTGCTAGAAGAAGAAAGGCACATTAGTGTTGCATAGGAAACAAGATGTAATGGTGTTCCCTTCACAATACTAACATGACAATCCAGAAGGTTAGTGGTTAGGGTGAAGTGTTCGTGTTAGATGTAAGTGGTGGTTAGTGGTTAGTGTCCTCCTAAAAGCATACTGTGGACATGCAAAGTACTCAGAATGCACCTACATCAGAGTGGATGGATTTACAAAATTGGGTATGGGGGTTTGATACAGGGTTTAAGTCTCCAAAATTTGATTGAGGACTCGTGGTTCTTAGAGCTGATGACATGTAAATATCGATGAACTAGATTGTGCTGGATTTGGTACCTTTTGGCAACTTCTAGGGTCACAAAAGGTCGTCGATCCACTATCTTATGGGTCCTCTTACCAGAAGCCTCACACATGGCAATGTGATAACCATGAACTTCATGATTGTCATTCATGGGTTGATCTCTACCTTGCCTTCGCAGTTTCATTTGTCGAATGTGTTCTAAAGCTTCGGCCTGTGCTTCTTCATGAATTCGCTTTTCCTCTTCCTTAGGTTTCTTTGCAGTATTAAGTCGATTGAGCATTTCAGTTAAGAGTTCTTGATATAGCTTCATTCTACATCCGCTTATGTAACTTGGTAGTACCTCACCCTTTAAGGTGGCTAGTTGTACTGCTCCACTTGTGGAGATCCTATTGATAATCATTGGTCCATAGCCTCTTTTCTCTAATTTTCGTGCATGCTGCTTCACTATGTAGACTAAGAATAGGTCTCCTGCTTTCAATCCTTTATCCTTCATATGTGTATCAAAATACGCCTTCTGCCTCTTCTTGGCTGCATAGATTCCTGCTGCAGCTCTCAATCGTGTCTCACCTAAACGTTCAAGATCAAAGATTCTAGAGGATAGTTCATGGCCATTCCAGTCATGCTCTTGTACTACTTGTAATGTAGGTATCAAAAAATCCAATGGTAGCACTACATTCTAGCCAAACACCATCTGAAAGGGTGTGGCTTGGAGTACCGTTTTATAGGCCACTCGATATGCCCAAACAGTGTGGTGTAGCTGTTTGTCCCAATCAGAGCGTTTGTTATTCACCAATTTAGTCAACACATTGCATAAGATCTTATTTGTGCTCTCAGCCTGGCCATTAGCTTGTGGATGATAGGGAGCAGACTTCTTATGTATCACCACGAATTCTTGGAGAAGGTTTTCTATGACTTCATTCAAGAAGTGTGTGCCTCTATCACTCACCAACTCTATTGGCAATCCGTACCTCGTGAAAACATTCTCAAATAAGAACTTTGTTGTTGTTTGAGCATCATTTTTGGTAGTGGCTTTCACTTCTACCCACTTGGTTAGATAGTTTGTGGCCACTATGATATACTCAGCATGTGAACCCTTAGCTGGGGGATTAATAGGACCCACAAAGTCTATTCCCCACTTAGAGAATGCACGTCCACCCATCATAGACTTCAATGGCATCTCATCCTTGCGTATGGGATACTGGGTTCGCTGACAAACCTCACACCTCTTCACATAGGTATGTGCATCCATGTGAAGGGTGGGCCACCAAAATCCTGCAAATAGAATTGCCTTGATCACCCTATCTGGACCGAAGTGTCCTCCTGCTACACCTTGGTGAGCAGTCTCTAATATCTTGAGGTATTCGCTCTCATGAACACACAGTCTTAGGTAACCATCTTTACCCCGTTTGTATAAATTATCACCAATGATGGTGTAATCCAAGGCTTCTTGTTCCAAACTTCTTTGTTTGGCCAAAGTCATATCTTGAGGGAATGTTTTTGTCCTCAAGAAGGCTACTAATGGTTCACTCCAATCTGGCACTAAAGACACTCGATAAAGAGTGGCGTGTTCCACTGGTGGTTTAGTGCAGTAGATTGAGCATTCTTTGCACATTCTATGGACATCAACTTCCATGGTTGGCCAATGCACTCCTAGTCTCCTCAGGGTCTGTAGGGTTCTTTGTTTTGAGTAGTGTTCCTCTAATGCACCTACATGTGCTAATTGCAACCACTTAGCGTACTCGTCCTCTTCCACACAACAGGCCAATACTCCTTGCTCCGTATGTTTCTACATACGTCCTCCCAAGATATGATACTTTTGAGCTCTTACTATCTCTCTATCTTCTGTGTGCATTACCGGGTGATTAGGACCGTATGTCAATACTAGCACTAATGGCTTAGCCCACTGAGGTACAACTTCCAAATTAAACAAGTAAGCATCAGGTAAGTCATCAGATACTCCTTGTGGGGCCTCTCCATATGTGAGCCTAGAGAGATGGTCTGCTCTCAAATGAGTCCTGCCTTTCCTCACTACTACCTCAAAGTCATATTCCATTAGTAAGAGAAACCATCTTACTAATCTGCCTGTATTACACGACTTGTTTACCAGGTACAGTAGAGCTTGGTGATCAGTAAAAAATTTGAACTTATTGGCAAGCAAATAGTGTCTAAACGTTTTAACCACGTACACCATGCCTAATCCTTCTCGTTCGGTGGTTGTATAGTTTCGTTCAGCAGCATTCAATTGTCTACTGGCATAGGCAATAGGGAGATCCATATTACCTTCACCCGTAGGTTATGCAAGTACACATCCAATAGCATAATTGGAGGCATCCACATGAACATGGAATGGCTTGTTCCAATCTGGTGTGGTCAAGATTGGTGCTGAACATAATCTTCGTTTAAGTTCCTGGAAGGAATTCTCACATTCATCAATCCACTCAAAGTTAGTCAGAAGTCCGTACATGGGCTTTGCAATGACAGCATACATGTGAATGAACCGGCGGTAGTAACCACAATGCCCCATGAAAGCCTGTACTTCCTTGACGTTCTTTGGCCTAGGTAGTTCTGCGATGGCTCTCACTTTCTCTTCGTCAGTGGATATGCCGTTCTTAGACACTATGTGTCCTAGAATTTTGCCTTGCCTGACCATGAAAACACACTTTTCTGGGTTCAGGCAGACTTGATATTCTCTGCATTTATCAAAGATTTTTCTGAGTTCAGGTATATGGGTCTGTCTAATGTTGGAATGAGCGCAAAGATCATCCACATAGACTTCCAAATTCTTCCTCAAGAACTCTTTAAACACGTGACAAATCAATCTTTGAAAGGTAGCAGGTGCATTGGTAAGCCCGAATGGCATTACCCGAAAGGCAAATATGCCCCACTCTGTGGCAAAAGCCGTCTTATGCTGATCTTCTGGTGCAATGGCTACTTGATTGTAGCCAGAGAACCCATCTAGGAATCTGTACACTTCCTTGCCTGCTACCCTTTCTAATAAATGCTCGGTGATAGGAAGCGGATAACTATCCCTGATAGTGGCTGCGTTAACCTTCTCCAAGTTAATGCATACACGTAATTTGCCATTCTTTTTGGGCACCACTACAATGGGGGATACCCATTCAGTATTCTCAATTTCATAGATAAATCCAGCTTCAACCAAGCGATCTATCTCTTCCTTGATCTTGGCCACGTAGTTGTCATTGTATGTGTATGGATTTTGCTTAGAGGGCCTAGCCTCTGAGGTCATGGGTATCGTATGTGAGCATATGTCAGGGTCTACACCTTTCAGGTCCTTGTAGCTCCAAGTGAATACATCTTTGTACTCTCTTAGCAAAGCTACGAACTCTTGCTCTTCTTCTTCCGTCAGGTCATGCCCTATGTAGGTGCATCTTTCTTCTCCCTCTTCTATGGCGACAACTATTTTCTTGGTAGTTTCCTTGCTATCATAGGCCTCTCCTGCTTGTGCCTCACGTTTAGGCATTCTTATCATGACTCTCCTATCGTCTATCTCATATTTTTTAAAGTTTTCAGGGACCTCAAACAAGGATTCTTCTGCCTCCGGAGTCACGTCCTTCTTCTTTCTTTTCTTTCCTCCACTCTTAGTGGCTACTTGTGTGGCTAAACTCACCTCATTCATGATTTCTCTGTGTCTCTGGGGGTAAGCTTCAACTTCATAGAAGTATTCTTCATCTGATGCAAAAGGTGGGTCCATAATGATTGAATCTAAGTCGGAGTCACTTGCATCCTCAAATGTATCAGGGCTAGGTTCGCATCTCCCATGATTGGCTCTATTGAGAAGACTGAAATGTCATAGCCATCCTCATCACAGTGGGGTGTCTGCTGCTCTTCATTGATGGCTACATCCATTGTTGCTAAAATTTCAGCCCACCCATGAGGCTCAATCTCTTCGTCAGGAAAAACTACAAGTGCATAGGCTGGGTCTTGAATTGATCTATCGGTTTCTTTTGCACCTACCTCTCTGGCTTTCTCTCTCTTCTCTTCTTCTACTGCTACCTTACACATCCATAAGTGAGTGTCTTCATGCATCCACGAGGATCCGGATCCTATGGAATGCACAGACTCAATCTCATCTTTGGCTCTATGGATGGGATTCCATTGAATAGGCGGTACGTCTCTATGAGAGTAATCCTTGAGATTGACTTTGGTTGTAACACCTAGATGTTGCAAATACAAGGAATTGGTTCCCCAATACTGTACCACTTGCAATTTCTGCATAAATGGCCTTCCCAAAATCATCTCGTAGGCTTGGTTTTTGCTAAAGTCGCATATAGCAAAAGTATGCTCAAACTCAACACCACATGTAGTGATAGTTATTCCTTCTAGAAATCCTAAGGGCCTTTCAATATGACCATCGGCCATCTGCAATTTCATTCTCGTTGGTCGGAGTGCTGGATTGCCCCAACGCTTCCATAGGGAAGTTGTTGCAATTGCAACTCCTGCACCTGAGTCCAAAATTGCCTTGGTTGTGTATCCGTGATGGGTAAATCGGAGATAGGTATTTCCTTCTTCTCCTTCACTCATGTCTCCTATCTTATCCAATGGTATTTCAGGCACTGTTATATGAGACCCTACCTGAGAACGCGATTTCGCTATGTCTGGCACTTGTTTGGCTACGTGTTTCCACACTTCTGGCTTAACTTTGAGTAGCTCTTCTAAAGTGAGATTGCACTGCACTTTAGTGTTCTTTACCACCTCTGTATTCCTAGGTATGACTGAATCTTCGTTTCTTACCATGACCGTGGGTGCTCTCATACAAGTAGACGGTTTCCCATGGGTCTGTGAAATGTGGTAACTCTTGCAAGGAATGAGACTCAGAGTCTAACCTCTCATGAGAGTGGGCACTTTCCTGTTCTTCATAAATAGAAGGGATGTCCTGTGGGAATTGATCATGTGCGTCATCCACAAGTTCAATGGGAGGAGGGACTTCACTCTCCTTTGCCCACTTCTCTTCTTGAATCTCTCTCAGAAACTCTAGTGAATACCTATTCATAGAAGAAGAGGTGTCTGGTTCAGTGGAGTTAGGCACATAAGCTCCCTGTGGAGGAATGCTTATTCTATCACTTGCCCTCTCCTCAGCCTGGGAGGAGTCTCCTGTTCCAGACTTTGCAAGTAACCTCTCCAATGTATCCAATAAACCATCAAAGTGCAATGGTGTTCTGATGGGGTTAGAGCCATTGAACCAACGACTGGCTTCAAACATGGCTTGCGCCAATTCGACCATTTTAGCACAAAGCTTTGTTCACTCTATCTTTAGATCCGCTCTAGGGTAACATTTCTCATGATCTGTTACATTGGGCCCTTCTTGGATTCTGGCCTGATATGCCTTAAGCATCATGTCTAGATCTTCAGGAGTGGGATTGGCTAGGACTGATCCTACTCTGGGTGTTGGGTGGGTTAAGGGTGGTGTATTGAAAGGTTGGGGAATGGAAGAAGATGGATTGGAGGGTAAAGGGAAAGGTGGTGGAGGGGTGGTGTTAGAGTGGTTTTGAGATGCGAGTTCACTTATCTTTGCTTTGGTTTCTCTCAAGCTTTCTTCAAGTTCGCTCATTTTCTATGACCATTGTCTTTTCATTCTCTCCCGGCTATCTCTCCATGCCCTTGTCCTTTTCTTGGTTATACTCTCTGTCTCACCAACCTCAGAACTCTTTTCCTGCCCTACTCCTTGAATTTGCTACAAGGCTTGGGCTCTAGTGACCACATGCACTGGGGCTGTGGAAGTTATACTTCCCGTAGAGTCTACCACTAACCCAATGATGTTGATAGGAGTGATTTTAGGCATGTTGTTAGGGTTCTTTAGGCAATCTCGTAGGAGATGCTCTTTTCCACAGTCTTGACAGAAACCCTGAATTGTCACCGGTTGGGGTTGTGTAGGGGTAGGCAATGGAAAATCATGTATAAGGTGATCTCCCTGACATCTGAAGCATGGTCCTCTAGGAAATGGGGGTCGTACCTGCCTAGGTTGAGGTCTAGAGTTGGGGTTTGTGTACATGACATTAGCATACTCAGGCTCCCCACTATTTTCACTTGGGTCCTCATAATAGTATGACTCGTTATGCTCAGGTGACTGCATGTAGTAAGCCTGTGGGCTATCAATATGTGTGGAGTCAAAACTATGGTCACTTGGATCACTGTCTGATAACAATGGGATGACTGGGACTATGGCCCTATTCGGATTTTCTTCAGCGGATGCATATTTCACTAGGATCACATTGGTTGGAGCAGGGGGTTGCTGCACTAGGACTGGTTGAGGTCTCTGCTGCCCTTGATAAGGTGGCTGATAAGGTTGCTGTGGTCTGTTGTATTGTTGTGGTGGGTACTGATTCTGGTATCTACCCTGTTGTGGATGTGGCTAAGGGTAATTTTGCCTAACATTTTTTTTGTTATATGGGCAGTCCTGTGCAGTGTGGTTGGTGTACCTTCACTCTATGGTGCAGTACTGGCTACTAGGATTCACCTGGGGTTGGGCCATAATGGGACATACATTTGCCATATGGTCACCTCCACAAGTGTAGCACCCCTTAACTGGGGCAAATCTTGGAATTTGTTTGCTAGAGACACCTAGTTTTTGAGCTACTTTCTCTGCAAGTTCCTCAATGGATGTGGATTGACCAGATGTGAGGCTACTAGAGCTATCAGAATCCTTATAGATTTTTGATAGTTCTAACTCCTCACCTAGATTATCCTCAATGTCTATGCACATGCGCACGCACTCTTCTATAGTTCTGGGGTCCTTCAGATACACATATGACCTGAGCTTGGTGCTCAGCAATCCATCTAAGAACAAAGCCAGAGGAAGAAAAGCGAATTCGAGAAGAAGCTCAAGCAGAAGCCCTAGAGCGCATACGGAGGATGAAATTGCGAAGGCAAGGCCGAGATCAGCCTAGAGCAAATGACTATGCAGATCAAGGACATCATGTGGCAATGTGTGAAGTCGCAGGAACAAGCTCACATAGGATAATTGATCGACGTCCTTTCATAACCCTAGATATAGGACAAGGAAAGAGTGCAAGGACCGTGAGAGCCTTGATTGACTCAGGTGCAGCCACTAGTGCTGTTAAATTGTCTTACTGTCAAGAGTTGCAGTTAACTGTCAATCCTGTGGAAGCATATCTCATAGGATTGGGGGGCGTGGAAACCCCTTGCATGGGCGAGGTGGAACTTCCCCTCTACATTCATGATGAGGCAATAACAGTCAAAGTACTAGTGTGTCAAGACGAGGATCTCACTGAACCTCTTGTCTTGGGTCAAGACTGGATCTATGACCAAGCAGTCAACTTAAACCTAAGAAGTGGACTTCTTCAGGTTTGGGTCAATCATAGTCGAATTACAGTAGAGTTAGATAATGGAGCACTCAAGGAACTAGGAAAGGCACAGACTCCTGGTCCTTCCAGGAGTACACATGAAGATGACCATGCTGTTCTTGTCCAAAACTATGTGTTGCAGAGGAATGATGGTTGCAAAAAAGGAGTCAGGGATGCAACAGAACTCCCTTCTTTTCCAAAGGCCAGAGGGAGGTGGCAACCAAAGGTGGCTCAACGGAAGAAGAAGCAGAGTACTACCTATGTTGGAAATCAAAAGTACCTGCGCAGCAAAACGTCTCAGCAAGGGAAACAAGTGTGGGTGCGGAAAGGCGAACACCCGGTTGCACTTAAGCCAACCACACGGGCAAAGCCTCTTATTAGTGACCAACAACCCGATAATAATAAGAAGTCTTTCAGAAGCTCATCTGCTAACGTGAAGTCTATTTGGGTGCCCAAGAAGTTGATGAAGGCCAGCCCACAATCAAGACAAATTTGGGTGCCTAAGGCTTGTTTGCGGGCTCAAATAGCTACACCAAGAACATACCCTACACATCATGATCCATTCACTCGCACAGCCTACATCCACTCATTTTCAACACCAAGGCCCATGAGCACGAACAGAATCACTTGTAAATGGGTCCCTAAAAGGCCTCACTTCCAAGCTGACACGCCTATAAAGCTCTCGAGAGTCTTTACGGAACCAAGAACAAAACCCATCCACTGCATTTGGCAGCCCAAGACTTGTAACAAACCCCCGGACCCAATTGTAAATCCATGACCACCTACTAACCGCTTCACTCTCACTTCACATCATTCCGCTTAGCTCGTAGGTCTACCCAATTCCTAACTACACACACTAGCACTGAGCACCTACTAACCCCTAACCACTCCCGAACTTTAAGTTAATGTTGTAACAAGGGACACCATGTCATTTTTGTGTCCATTGCAATGTTAACGTTTATTCATATATTCTCACAGAACCAGCTGCGAAGTTTTCAACATGGCTGAGGCAGCAGGAACTAGCTCTCACACAGAAACAAGCCCGCAAGTGGTGGACTTAGGCAGTTTACCCGTTTTGCGTGAGACAATTGAAAGACCAGAAGAATTGCAGGCCATCAAAATCATACCTATTGCGGACCCTCCGCATGGCCACACCATGCCCGTGGGAAAGACTTCCCACTGGTTTACCGAGGTGGCAGGACCCTTGGGTGAAGGAACGTACCTATGGGAATTAGAGTTGGACTTCAATGGGAAGCAAGGCAGATACCATTTCTTTACAAGAGAATTTGAGAAATTACAAAATGCAGAAGGTCTACGTCCGATATGGGAAAAGGCAGGATTGAGTGCCTATTTCAGTGCACGACTCCCAAAACCTGACTTCATGCGATGCTACTATCTCATCAACACCTTGACTCCAAACCAGAACCCAAAAGGTGCAAGCTCATTTGTGATTCCATCTCTGACAAAGGGGAATGAGCTCAAGAGGTTCAGGCTATCAAACAATTTGGTGAGAGAGGCTCTAGATATGCGCGGAATGCATATTCCTACAGAGAAGGAAACCCTAGTACCGGATTACATGAAGAATCGAAGTCTCACCAAACTCAAGGACATGGTGTCCATGACGCCTAATATTGCAATACACCTTCGCATGTGCATGCAACATTTTGCTTTCCCGGCACAAGATAGATTCACCATGCCGCCCAAAAAGATTTGGTTTAGCTTGTATCTGGCAGAGACACAGAGCCTCACCATCAACTTACCCCACTGGATAATTGATCAGATACACCTAGCTCACAAACGATGGCCGCGGAAACAGGTTTTATATGGTTGCTGTGCTCTGACAAGAATCATTTATAGGTGTTTGGCTTATGACATTCCGATCCAATGGGCCCTAATGTGGAATCGGGTAGAGCAGTTTAGAGGCAGGACATCCACTGGACCCCCTTCTAAGAAGATGAGAGGCACTGTCCAAGTCCCATGTGCTCAACCACGTGGAGCCACCCTAACACCAGACGTCACCCCTCCACCCCGAAGAGTCCGACCATTCACACTCCGACTTCCAAGACGCAGCACCGATGGTTCCACCTTGATATTCCCTCCCATCCCAACCGATCTTGAATTTCCTAGTGGTGCACCTCTGGAAGAACTCACTAATGAAGATTTCAAACAATTATTACAAGATGTAGAGCTGGAGGCAGAAGAGGCACAACAAGCGGAAAACGTGCAAACGCAGGCCACAACCTCCCAAGCACCTGTCACACCTGTTGAAGTGGAGGCAGAGGATGACGGAGATGAAGAACAGGAGGATGATGAGGAGGATTACGATCAAGAGCATCAAGAGGAGCAACAAGAAGTGCCAAAACTTGTAGGTGCACCAGCATATACAACTCAACTACGAAGGTTATACGACACAATCAAAGCAGTATAAGAAAGGCATCAACTCTCTCTTGTATCTGGTCAAGCTTTGATGCAAGAAATGCTATCAGACGAAGGGGTGGACCAACATTTCATTGACACCCTCAAATTAGTGTCAGAATCTTTAGGAGTTCCGGAGGCTGTCCACACTGCAGTCCGCCAGTCCGTAAGGTATGACGAACGCAGAGTTGACACGTTACCACGAGCAGGTAAGACTATCAGGATACCCGTCACAGAACATGAAGTAACCATTGAGACAACAGCCACCCCCACAACCACCACTGACCTCTCTGCCGAAACCTTCGTTCAGACATCCCCCATCTCACCCCAGCATCCTCCATCACCACCTTCTCCACCCCCACAACCACCTCCCACCATGGAAGAAACGACAGCCATCACCTCTACCTTCACTTATAACCCATCCTCATTCAAATCATTTTCATTTCGAGAACCCACCTCACAAGACACCCTCTTCCCCTTCGTCACCAATCCCTTGTACACTTCGTGCCGTCTATCCTCTGAACCCATGACTGGCCATCCCATAATTCCAAGTGTAGTTGGAAACCCAGCACCCACAGAAGGCACCCTGTGTTTCCCGACCTATCCCCCAATACGGGTACCTCCATTCCATGACCCTCACTTCCCATCTGGCCCCTACACCTCTTTCAACCGAACCGCGCCACCCCAATACCTGCCCTTTGTGGAGCAGTTCATCCGCTCTCCAATGTTTCCGAGGCACATTTCTTCGATGTTCGCAACGACATCAATTTACACGAACACCACACTCACTTCACCTACCATACCCACCTACATGGTAGCCCCTGTACACACCACCGTGTCTGACCCAATGGACATTTCACCAACCACAGCACCTCTCCCCACAATTCCACCATCTTCCCCTCCATTGCCCCCCACCTCACCACTCACATCATTGGCACACACAGCATTCACTACCCCCCTACCCAATCCCACCTCCCCTGCACTTCAAACTTTTCCCCTTGCATCTCATAATGTAAATAGCACGTTCAACACCTTACTTCAGTGTGCACATCAACTACAACAAGAGTACCATCAATTGGAAGAACGCACTACGGCCCTCCAGGCAGAATCTCAACGTCTGCAAGCTAGGGTCAACACTCTTGAAGCTGACTACCAAACGCTCCTAACCGAGCATACCACCTTACAGCAGGCACACTCCGAACTGGAATCAAAGGCATCAACAGTGGATGACCAAGCAGTCAAGGAACTAGAAACAGTGCTTCAAGCGCAAATGATCTCTAACGCTACACTCAGACGCAACATTGGGCTATTAAGAAAGCATATGGCCGCAGCACTAGAAGAGAACAAACGACTTCAACAACAAAACCAAGACAACTTTGAAGCGGCTATGGAAGGAACCGTAGGAGCAACCATTAGCCCTACCAGATATAGAGCAGTCCCATCGGAAGACATTCGCATCTTACTTGAGGAGCATGCAAATTTCTTGGAGTCATATGAAAAACTAGAGACCGAATGTGCAGATCTAAAGAAACAGATAGCCAGTGTCCCCACAGCTCAACAGGAGCCGGCAATCTTGCAACACTCTACAGAAGAAGTAGAGACCCTCCGGAAACAGGTGGTAGAACTCCAAGCACGCCTCCTCCCATATGAAAGGCCACCCTCGCCCATTGAAGAACCAGAACCTGAAACAGTAGTGGAAATCCCCGTCGATGACAGCTATGAAGAGCCATACGAGCCTATGCCGACGCCTGGTGGTCGAACTACAGAAGAAGGACAAGACACGTTAGAAATTCAAGTTCCAGATTGGGTCAAAAGGGTCGAGAAAGTGGGTAAGACACATGATGATCGTGTGGCCGTGCAAATGCAATCTCTCACAAATCTGGAAGAAACTGTCCTTCGGTCTTCCTACTTTCAAAATTTATCCCATCAACGGTTAATCACAACATCAGAGTCGCAATACATGCCTTATTTTGTCTTACTACATGATTATAATGCAGAAGTCAAAAGACATACAGGGAAGGAGCCCACATTCGCCACTCAATTTGAGATAGGGGATTTACCGACAGATGCACGTGCTGGCTCGATCTTCCAACCTAATTGGCGTGCACGTCTACTCACCGATTACCCAGAGATGATGAGTACCTGGGCAACCATGCCACTATATATCAAGTATAATCCATGCTATTGTCCAGTGGTACGTCGCAGATCCTGGCAAGCATTTGCAATCAAGGTACGCAACAATAAAGAGTGCTCGGCTTGGGTTAACTACCCATATTTTGCTCCACCTCGAGGGACCCCAACCGTAGCCTACATGATATCAACAATTCGGCACTGGTCTACACGTCTAAATAATGTAGCCGACATAGCGGCAAAAATGTGTATGAAGATATTCGAGCTCATGACCATTGTCTTCAAAACTTTCCGGAATGTACAAGCTCCATACATCTCTGCCCCTGGATTCTCTCAAGGTAACAAGGATTTAGTCTACGACATGAGCCAGACCCCCTCGGTCACTATAATCTTTGCTTGGCATGCACGAATAAAGTACTTACCCGCATGCTTCAAGCAGACATTTGAGGAAATGTTCTCTACGGGATTCTGGGAATATCATTCGGAAATTTTCATTCCCAGACCCACACATTTGCTACACCTATTCGCAGTAGAACAAGCGATCCATGCAGATCAGTTACGTCTGCCACATCCGGACATTCCAGGACCACTTGATTGGGATCGTATGATGACAGATTTGGCTAGAGGACTACCCATACAAGAACATCAGCTTGCCACTCAGGTTGTGGAATATTACGTCCAACACTCCCAGCAACAAGGGTCTGACAGGGACGACAGACGCGAGAGAGGGGGGGGGTGTGTTGAGAGCAGTATGGGCACCCAAGGACCGACTAGACAAGGAAGCCAGCGGAGAGAGCCAGAACAAGGTGAAGGAGTAAGTAGACAAAGCAGTCGACGCAAATCTGGCAGATAGGCCCTTCAAATTTTTTCCAAATCAACATCTTTTAACAGTGATTCTTATCACTAACAATCATTGTAAATACCATTTCATATTTTTGTAGCTCCATTTTGTGCAAGCCAAGGAGTCCTTGAGCTTGAGGAGCCTTAGAAGTACCTACATATCAATTTTCGTATTTTTTAGACTCCGTTTAAGCCCTCAAATTGGCCCTGGAACCTAATTTTTAACTAGGCCGGACACTAGGTCTGGACAGGGCCAAAACCTAGTCAAAAACTATAAAAAGAGCTAGAGAGCTCATTTTTGAGGCTAGATTGTAATTGAAACGAACTTGTAAGAGCATTTTGAAAGTAATTGAAGAACTCCATTGATTCTCACTCTTTGTCTTGCCGTGTGTGCGCGTGTGTGTGTGTATGTGTGTGCATGCTAGTGTGCTTCTCACTCACGCACTTGTGCCGCCACTTGCTCGAGGTCTTCATATCATCCTCACATCTTCCCGGATTGACATTAAAGGAGGTGCTACTCATCATTGAGCTACACCACCAGACCACGTGAACACGCAAGAATATTGAGACCCACACAGTTAGTAAAATCAATGAAGAATTACTTTGATGGGACAGGAGATCCCTATGACCATGTTGCAGAATTCAAGCAAGTACTAAGAGCAGAACAAGTTGAAGACATGTTCACGCAATATAATGCATTTGGACTAACGTTAAAGAATACAGCTTTAACTTGGTTCCAACCATTGCAACAAAGGCAATTTAGAGACATCCATCACTTTTTAGAGTCATTCATCACGGAATTCTCTAAAAGTGGGATTAGACATGGCACGTCTTCGTTGATTCATAGCTTTAAACAGACCCCTCAGGAAACAGTCAGACTGGCAAGACGTAGGTTTAGACAATATGTTGAACGATGTCCAATGCAAGAGCTACCCTCACAAGCCAAGCAAGTGTCATTGTTTTTAGATGGCTTGTTGAGCTCTAAACTACGCTCCTACGTGTACCTAAAAGAACCCAAAACGCTAGAGCAATGTGTAAGAATTTGTATAGACATTGAGGACAACTTAGGAGACGAGTTGGAACTCTCAAAGGTCTATAAGGACTCAGACTGTTCATCTCTAGCATCCACAAAATTGTCTAGCTCAATAGAAGACCTTGCAGAAAAAGTGGCCCAGAAACTAGGAGTTTCTAGCACATGCAATCCTATAGCTTATAGGAAGTTGCATAGAGCCACGGGAGATACAGTTTGATAATCTCCAAGTTAGTGAAGATTTACTTATCTTCACAAGAGTCTCACATGATGATTAGGAGACTATGGGGTATTATCAGGAATACCCAAAGAGTGACTAGTTTCACTCATGCACATCACTTAAGTAAATAGTGAAGCATTTTGCTACATTAATAAGGAAACCAATAAGATGGGATCACAAAGATGGGTTTCATGAGACAACATCGATGGGTGCTTATGTGATTCGAGTGATGGTTAGGAAGGCCACAGACATGGCACTAGCTTTATGGTATAGAGCATAGATCCCTTAGTCACGAATAGTTGGGGTACCCAATACATATATATGTATATCAGGATCTACAGAAGGTACCAGCTTAGTCTTGGTACCTACAAACAAGTTGGTTTGGAACAGAAAGGGATATCCATTGTCATATATTGACTAGAACCAAACTAACTAGTTCGAGGACATGGGACTCATTTGAGTCCACTAACATGATTTTAGGATATGGGATTCATGAGAGTCCACCTATATATTCCATTACATATATATGGAATATATATTTGGTTTAGTGTAGCTATGACACCGTGAATTGGAAGACATTTTCACTGGTATGGGACAGTGGAAATGACTTCCCTTTGAGCACTCTTCTTCTATGGCCAGGAAGAAAAGGACTCATCATTCATGGCATCATGTCTCACTAGATCAAAGGAGAGCCCTTAGTAGACATCTCCTTAGGATTGGGAGTTATCCTTCATAGTTCAGGGAAGATTTATTCTTCCAATAGAGAATGTGATAGGTGATTTTATCACCTTTGGTATCACATACTCATAATGAGTTTTTAGGAATGAGTTTCATGGGATCGTATAGATCCATCCACAGAGGACGGTTGGCAGAGATAGCTTTTTAGTATGGATACACATGTGTTTATGGTATCATGTCATATCATTGCTGACCATTTTAGTGAGGGTTTTGAACCTTATGAGGAGTTTATTTTCTCCACTCTTCACTACATACACCTTCATTAGTTAGGGGAAATCTATTCTCCATCTTCATAGGAATATATGTAATGAGGGATTATGCATCACTCATGGAAGGGAGGAGCAAATGAATTCATAAGGATCTCTTTTAAAGAAAGGATGGCCGGATGCGTCTTGTTTGAGGTGGGGTGATGGCTGGTGTGAGTGTAGCCCCTTGCTTGGGCACATGGAACTTGCACTACTCCTCTCATCTTCTTGGATGGTGGACCCGTTGTTGATGCCCATCTCTGGAATTCTTGAGCTCTTGTCCATATCAACGCCCTCTGGATGGGCACATCATAAGCTAGGCACCTATGGATAATTTAATTCATGTAAGTGTGCAACATCCATGAAGTACATTCTTATTTTTCTTGCTCCAATGTTGATGTGCCAAGTGGATCTGATCAATGATCCAGTGGGGTAGGTTGAGAGTGAGACTCTCTATTTCTGCTAGGTACAAGCTAAACCAGATTCTTTTAGGTGGCATGATGAAGTGTTCCTAAGCTGGGAAGGTGAAGTGTTGCATGATTGTGCGTAAGTGGAGAGCGATGGTCGGTGTCATGGCTACCATGTCTTTCAGTTTATTTAGATCCTTATGCTTCATCCATCTAGGAATCAGAGTTTCTTTTTTTGTAGGAATGTGCATTCCTTTCATGTCCAATGCCTCTCATACTAGGTTGATGGTGAGTCTGAACCTTTGAGCTCATGCCCTGGTGTTAGTGAGGGGAGTACAAAGGTGCTATCTCCTCCTTTGACTCTACTAGGGGATATTGTGCTGATTAGGTAGGAACAACGCAAAAAATCAGGCTTGGGTAAGAGTGCTCTAAAGTAGCTATCTAAGCCCACTTTTGTCCATACTGATCTCATTACTTTTGCATCTTGATACTTTTCAAACTCACGGGTAAAGAAGTGGTATCTTCCCCACTTGACGTTAAATTCAAGTTCGACCTCCCAGAAGTAGGTACCTTCTCCGAGGGGACCTGCGACATTGCTGAACCAGTTTGCATGCTTAACAACTTGTGAGGTATGTCCCTGTGGTGGGTCCTGAATTGGGATCACATGCACAGCCCTGAGCTCCTGGTGTCTTTCATTTAATTGGGTCTCAAGGGGAAGATTTTCAATATCCACTATTTGGGCGCTCGACCCAACTTGGGAGCTAGTTCCTGCTGCTTCTGCCATGTTACTTCTTGTTTGTTGTTCTGTGAGAATATAGAAGCAAGTGTTAACATTGTAATGGACACGATAGAACAACTTTTGTCCCCTTTACAACATTAACATGAGTGCTCAGTGATAGGTTAGTATGTCAGTGAGTGCTCGGTGATTGTGTGTGTAGTTAGTGAGCAAATAGTCCTATGAGCTAAGTGGAAAGATGTAGTGTGAGGATGATGCAGTTAGTAGGTGGGGATGAATTTAAAATTTGCGGTCGGGGGGTCTATTACAAACTTTTGGTCGCCAAATGTAGTGCAGGGTTTTACAATGGGATCATAAGTGGGCTATCGAAGACTTTGCAAAAGTCACTACTTGAAAGTGGGGCTTTTTAGGGATCCATTTACAAGTGGTTGAGTTAGTGCCGGTTGGAGCACGTGTGATTATGTGTGAAGGGAGCTTGGTCTATTGAAGCTTAAGGGTAGCCACTTGAGCCCTCAAGCAAGCCTTGGGCACCCAGAGGTGTCTTGATTGTGGGTCAACCTTCATCGACTGCTTAGGTACCCAAATGAGTGTTACTTTCATGGGCGAATCCTTAAAAGATTTTATATTAGGGTCCTGTCATGGGTTACTAGAATGATGTTTAGTCAGAGGCTTTAACATGGCCGCATCTGGATGTCCACCTTTTTGTACCCATACTTGTTTTGTTGGTGAAGATGCCACACTCCATATTCTCCTTTGATTTTGAGCATAGGACATCTTCTTCTTCTGCACTTGGTACTCCTTTGGTTGTTGTGTCTCTACCAATTTTGGAAAAAGAAGGGAGTTCCGTCGTATCCTTGATTCCTTTGTTGAGAAAATCATCCCTCTACATCACATAGTTTTGGACAAGAATAGCATTGGCATCATCATGTGTACTCCTAGAAGGACCAGGAGTTTGTGCCTTTCCTAGTTCCTTGAGTGCTTGATTTTCTAGCTCAGTAGTAATGCGAGTTTGTCCTACCCAGACCTTAAGAAGTCCACTTCTTAGGTTCAGGTTGATTGCATGATCATATATCCAATCTTGACCCATGACAAGAGATTCAGTGAGATCCTTGTCTTAACACACTAGTACTTTAACTGCCATTAAAACACCTTCAAGGTAGAAGGGAAGTTCCACCTCGCCCATGCAAGGGGTTTCCACACCTCCCAATCCTATGAGATATGCTTCTATAGGACTGACACTTAAGTTCAATTCTTGAGAGTATGAAAGTTTAACAACACTAGTTGCTGCATCTGAGTCAATCAAAGCCCGTACAATTCTTATACTACTTCCTTGTCCTATCTCTAAGGTTACAAAAGGCGTCGGTCAATTATTCTATTGGAACTTACACCTGAGACTTCGCACATAGCCATATGATATCCTAGATCTGCATAGGCATCTATCCTCAACTGATCTCTACCCTGCCTTCTCAATTTCATTCTTCAGATGCGTTCCAATGCTTCTACCTGTGCTTCTTCTTGAATTCGATTTTCCTCTTCTTTACGTTTCTTTGCAGTATTGAGTCGATTTCGCATTTCCTCCATGAGTGGTTCTTGATATGACTTGACTCTGCATCCACTGATGTAACTTGGTAGGATGTCGCCTTCTAGAGTGGCTAGTTGAACTGCTCCACTTGTGGAGATCCTATTGATAATCATTGGTCCATAACCTCTCTTCGTTAATTTCCTTGCATGTTTCAAAGTGTAGACTAGGACTACGTCTCTTGCTTGCAAGCCCTTATCCTTCACATGTGCATCAAAATATGCTTTTTGTCTTTTCTTGGTTGCATAAATTCCTGCTGCAACTCTTAATCTTATTTCACCTAATTGTTCAAGGTAAAAGATTCTAGAGGAGAGCTCATGGCGTGTCCAGTCATGCTCTTGTGCTACTTTCAATGTAGGTATCAAGAAGTCCAATGGTAGCACTGCATTTTGGCCAAATACCATCTGAAAGGGTGTGGCTTGGAGTACCGTTTTATAGGCGACTCGGTATGCCCAAGCAACATGGTGTAGTTGTTTGTCCCAATCAAAGCGTTTATTATTCACTAGTTTGGTCAACACGTTGCATAGAATCTTATTTGTGCTTTTGGATTGCCCATTAGCTTGTGGGTGATAGGGGCGGACTTCTTGGGTATCACCAAGAATTCTTGAAGAAGATTTTCAATGACTTCATTCAAGAAGTGAGTGCGTCTATCACTTACTAGCTCTATAGGTAGCCCGTATCTTGTGAACACATTCTCAAACAGGAACTTAGCTATCGTTTGAGCATCGTTCTTCATTGTGGCTTTTACTTCTACCCACTTGGTTAGATAGTCTGTCGCCACAATGATGTATTTTGCATGGGAACTCTTAGATGGGGGATTAATAGGACCTACAAATTCTATTCCCCACTTAGATAATGCATGTCCACCCATCATAGGTTTCAGTGGCATCTCATCTTTGCATGTAGGATACTAAGTTCGCTGACAAACATCATACCTCTTCACATAGGTATGTGCTTCCATGTGAAGGGTTGGCCACCACAAGCCTACAAATAGAGTTTCCTTGATCACCCGATCTGGTCCAAAATGTTCTCCTGCTACACCCTGGTGAGCAGTTTCCAAGATCTTAAGATATTCACTCTCATGAATACATAGTCTGAGGTAACCATCTTTACCTCGCTTGTATAAGTTATCTCCAATGAGTGAGTAGTCTAGGGCTTCTTGTTCTAGGCTCCTTTGCCTAGACAAAGTCATCTCTTGAGGGAATGTTTTTGTCCTAAAAAAGGCTACTAAAATTTCACTCCAATCTGGTATTCAAGTCACTTGGTTAAGGATAGCATGCTCCACAAGTGGTCTAATACAATAGACTGGGCATTCTTTACACAACTTATGTACATCTTCTTCCATAGTAGGCCAATGCACTCTGAATCTCCTTAGTGTCTGTAAAGTTTGTTCCCTAGAGTAGTGTTGCTCTAATGCACCCACATGTGCTAATTGCAACCATTTGGCGTACTCATCCTCTTCCACACAACAAGCTAATATCCCCTGATCTATATGCTTGTACATACTCCCTACCATGATATGTGTGGCTCAGTGATGAGTAGCACCTCGTTTAATGTCAATCCGGGAAGATGTGAGGATGGTATGATGACCTCGAGCAAGTGAAGGCACAAGTGCGTGAGTGCGAAGCACACTAACATGCACACACATGCACACACACCCGCACACAAGGCAAGACAAAGAGTGAGAAGCAATGGAATTCTTTAGATTACTTTCAAAAAAATCTTACAAGTTCAAATCAATTACCAGCTTACCTCAAAGATGAGCTCTCTAGCTCTATTTATAGTTTTTGACTAGGTCTTGGCCGTATCTAGACCTAGTGTCCGGCCTAGTTAAAAATTAGGTTCTAGGGCCTATTTGAAGACTCAAACGAAGTCTAAAAATTATGAAAATTGGTAGGTAGCTACTGCAAATGCTCCTCAAGCTCAAGGACTCCTTGGCTTGCACAAAATGGAGCTACAAAAATATGAAATGGTATCTACAATGGCTTTTAGTGATGAAAATCACTATTGTTGTAGGGATTTCTTCCAATGATTTGACATACATATCTTTGAGCTCCCTACTTGCTCCTTCTCCTTGTGTATCCACCTCTTTGATATGCTTTGGTGTCCTGAAAAAATATTGGCCTACTTGCCAGATCGTCATTGACTACTCTGTCTGCTTGTGCTTTCTCTTCTCTCTGACTCCCTTCGTAAGCTTCCTTGCCTTGTGAGTCCTTCAGTTCCAACACCCCCCACTCTCTCGCGTCTGTCATCCCTGACAGACCCTTGTTGGGTGGGCCGTTGGATGTAGTATTCTACAACGTCTTGTGCTAAGTGATGTTCTGCATTTCTTAACCCTTTGGCCAAGTCCGTGAGTAGAGCATCCCAATCTACCGGCCTGGGAACCTCTAGATGTGGTGTATGTAGCTTTTCTGAACGGAGAGCTTGTTCCACTGCAAACAACTACAATAAATGTGATGGTCTAAGAATGAATATCTCTGAATGATATTCCCAGAATCCCGTGACAAACATTTCTTCAAACGTCTGTTTGAAGCAGGCTGGTAGATACTTTATACGCGCATGCCATGCATATACAACATTAATAGATGGTGTGGCGCTCATGTCGTAGACAAGGTCCTGATTACCTTCATTAAATCCAAGAGCTGACAGATGAGGTTCCTTGACATTCTTGAAGGTCCTGAAGGTGACCAGCATGAGTTCAAAAATTTTAAGGCACATTTGGGCCATGACATCTGGTACATTTTTGAACCGGACCCCCCAATGCCGAATCATCGAAATCATATATCCTATGGTAGGTTGACCTTTAGGTGGTGCTAAGTAGACATAATTGAGCCATTTCTCATATCCTTTGGTTGTCAGCACAGTTTTTGTGTATTCCGGCCACGACCTTCTTCGAAATACAGGGTAGTAGCATGGGTTGTATTTGATATACAAAGGCATGTTATTCCATGTCCTTACCATCTCAGGGTAGGTTTCCAGCAGACGAATCCTCCATGTAGGTTGATGTATATTCCCCTACTTGGCGCTTGCTGGGATGTCGTCCGGTGCAAATTGTGTTGCCGAGGTTGGTTCTTTTGAGGTGTGGTGCTTGATTTCAGCATTGTAATCCGCCATTAAGACGCAAAAAGGAACATACAAATCATCGGATGTGCCGATCCACCGATGATGGGAGAGGTTTCTAAAGTAATCCGATTTTATGACTACCTCTTCCAAACGTGACATAGATGCTATCTGAACTGCCACTATGTCATCATGGGTTGTGGCCACTTTCTCTAACCTCTGCATCCATTCAGGAGCCTCGATCTCGATGGTGTCCATGCCCTCTTCTGTTTGCTTGCCCCTTGGTGCAGGCATGGGAACGTATGGGTCTTCGAAAGTTTCCTCTATTTCAATTGGCACTAAGTCTTCAGGCTCGGGCTCTACAAGGGGAGAAGGTTGACGCTCGTATTGCATGACTTTACTTCGTAATTCTTCTAGTTCTGCTATGAGTTTTTCAACTTCTTCAGACGTGTCAACTACGGTTGTGACTTTGCTTGGTGACTCCTGCTGGGTTGCCAGCTGCTTTAATAGGTCATCTCTTTCTCTTTCTAATGCTGCATGGGCTTCCAGGAGGTTGGCATGGGTTTCCAACACAATTTTCATATTCGCTGAGGGTATGGCCTTGAATTTAGCTGGGTCAATTTCATGTGGGGAACCCTCCATTTCTGCTTCTAAGTTTTCTTCATTCTGTTTCTATAGTCGTTTATTCTCCTCGAGTGCTATAGACATGTGTTTGCGTAAGAGGGCCAAGTTGCGTCGAAGCTTGAGATTCTCTGTTATCTGGGAGTGTAGCATATCATCCATTTGTTGTTTTTCTTCTACATCTGACTGGGGTGGATTGGCTACTAACTGCTCATGTTGTTCCTATAAAGTGACATACTTTTGTTGTAGTAGCTGCTTTTCCCTTTCTAGATCAATGAATCGTACTTGAAGTTCTTCATGGCTTCGGAAGAGTCTCGTATGTTGGTTATCAAGATGCTGGTAGTGCTGTTGTAGTTGAGACATACACTGATACATATTATTAAATACATTTTTAATAGGGGTGGATGCGGGAAGGGTGTTGAATGCAGAACGGAAGGGGAAGGGGAAGGGGAGTGTGGATGTGGTGCTAGAAAATGGTGAAGTGGGAGGTGGTGGAATGGGAGATGGTGGGTGTATGGGGGGAGGTGGAGGTGGGTGATATGTCCATAAAATCAAAAGTGGATGCAGTGGTGGGAGTGATTGTGAATATGGGAATCGTGGGTGCGGTGATAGTGGTGAAAGTGTACAGTGGTGTGTGCAATTGTGAATACAAGCTGCCAGGAAGTGTGATCGAGGGAATGAGGTTTTTTGTGGCTGCGGTTAGAATTACTGTGTTAGTGGTCGTATAGACAAGAGAGGTGGAGATAGGGTGTGTGGGTTGTGTGGGTTGACTGACGGTCTATGCTTTGGTATGGGTAGTAGACTCGGAGGCGGTGACAGTAGTGGTTACACTGGTAGTGGGAGGTGAATGTGGTGGAGTTGGAGGTAGAGGTGGCAAAGGGGGTGACAGAGGTACACTTGATGTATGGGTTTCCTCAGTATCATGAACGGTGTGTGCAGTGCCCGTGGTTGTGGATGTTCCTTGTGGTTCTGATACTAATACATTCATCTGTTTTCCTGATCGAGGGGGGCGTCTGCCATATCTTCGCTCCGTTCTTCGTGATTGTGCAAGGGCGGTATGCATCGTCTCAGGTACTCCTAAAGCATCAGAGATCATGTCAAGTGTGGCGCGGTATTGCTCGTCTACATCTTCCTCCTCAAGGATTTGGTTCATGAGAGCTTTTCCTTCTGCGAGGGACAGTCTATGTTGCTCTTGAACCCTGTTGATGGTATCATAGAGCTTTTTCAATTCCTTCATATAAGTCGGGGCACTCTCTAGTACTTGCAAAGCTTCCTGATCATATTCTTGCTCTTCTTCCTCGGATTGTCCACCATGTCCCTCCTCTTGTTCTTCTTCTTCACCCTCCACATTGATGACATCTGGTTGTCTGGGATGGGGTTGGTCTGTAGCAGTTTGTTGTCCACTAGCTTGCTCTGCCTCGACTTCCGTGTTAACAGCTTTGATTATTTTGGCAACCTCCTCATCAGTTAGGTCTTCTAATGTGAATCCGTGAGGAAACTCTAGGTCGGTACATGTGGGAACACCAAATTTGGTCCATCAGTGATGTGTCTTGGTAATCTGATAGTGAAGGGTTGTACCTGCCTAGGAAGTCGTGGAGTTGTCTCAGGTGTCAGCGTCGCACCGCGGGCTTGTGCACAGGGCATCTGAATGGCGCCTCTCATTTTCTTGGAGGGTGGCCCTGCGGTTGATAATCTGGGTTGAAACTCCTGTACCCTGGTCCAAATGAGTGCCCTTTGCACTGGCACATCATACGCCAAACATCTATACACAATCCTAGTGAGGGCGCAACACCCATACAGTACAGACTTTTGTTTTTTATACCACCTTTGATGAGCCAAGTGGATTTGGTCGATAATCTAGTGGGACATATTGATTGTCAAATCGAAGACGTCAGCCAAATATAGACTAAACCATATCTTTTTGGGTGGCATCGTGAACCTCTCTTGAGCGGGGAATGCGAAATGCTGCATGACCATTCGCAAATGAATGGCGATCGTTGGTGTCATTGCTACCATGTCCTTTAATTTCGTCAGATTCCTGTTCTTCATATTGTCGGGGACCATGGACTCCTTCTCAGTGGGAATGTGCATTCCTTTCATGTCTAGAGCTTCCCTTACCAAATTGATAGTCAGCCTGAAGCGCTTCAGCTCATTGGCCCTTGTGAGAGATGGGAGCAGGAAGGTGCTATATCCCTTTTTGTCTTTGCTCGGAGTGAGGGTGCTAATCAAATATGAGCATCTTAGAAAGTCGGGCTTTGGCAATTGGAATTTGAAGTAATCGTAGAGTCTCGCCTTCTTCCATATAGGTTTCAGTCCTTCATTATTTTGCAGTTTCTCAAACTCTCTAGTGAAGAAGTGATACCTGCCCCAACGCCCATTGAATTCTATGGGGTCGGGGGGTTTATTACAAGTTTTAGGTTGCCAAATGCAATGGATGGTTTTTGATCTTGATTTTGTGGAGACTCTGGAGAGTTTGTTTGGGATATCTACTTGAAAATGAGGCTTTTTAGGGACCCATTTACAAGTGATTCTACTTGTGCTCATGGAAGAATATGTGTCCGCGCGTGATGTATAAGAATGGGAATCTAATGTTCGAGTGAGTGAAACATGTTGTACTGGGTGTGGCCTTGGTGTAGCTATTTGAGCTCGCAAGCAAGCCTTAGGCACCCAGATTTGTCCTGATTGTGGGCTGGCCTTCATCGACTTCTTGGGTACCCAAATAGACTTTACTTTCATAGAAGAATTTATGAAAGACTTCTTATTAGTGTCGTGTTGTTGATTACTAATAGGAGGTTTTGGCCGTGGGGTTGGCATGGTCGCTACAGGGTGTTCGCCTTTTCGCACCCACACTTGTTTCAACGGCTGAGACATTCTGCTTCGCACATTTTTTTGGCCTCCAATATAGGTAGTACTCTACTCCTTCTGTATTTGATCTGCCTTTGGTGGCTGCATCCTTCTAGCCTTTGGAAAAGAGGGGAGTGTCGTCTTATCCTTGACTCCGTTGTTGAAACAATCCTCTTTCTGCATCATACAATTTTGAACAAGAATAGTATTGTCAGCTTCCCCTGGAAGGACCAGGAGTTTGTGCCTTACCTAGTTCCTTGAGTGCCTCATTTTCTAATTTGACTGTAATTCGACTATGATTTACCCATACCTGAAGAAGTCCACTTCTTAGGTTTAGGTTGACTGCATGATCATAGATCCAGTCCTGACCCAAGACAAGAGGCTCAGTGAGGTCCTCATCTTGACATACTAGTACTTTGACTGTCATTACTTCGTCTTGAATGTAGAGGGGAAGTTCCACCTCGCCCATGCAAGGGGTTTCCACACCTCCCAATCCTATGAGATATGCTTCTATAGGATTGACAGTTAATTTCAACTCTTGACAGTAAGAGAGTCTCACCGCACTAGTGGCTGCACCTGAGTCAATCAATGCTCGCACAGTTTTTGCACTAATGCCATGTCCTAGTTCTAAGGTCACAAAAGGACGCCGATCAATTATTCTATGAGATCTAATACTTGAAGCTTCACACATTGCCATATGATATCCTGGGTCCGCATAGTCAACTGCCCTGGGCTGATCCCTACCTTGTCGTCTCAACTTCATTCTTTTGATGCGTTCTAAAGCTTCTGCTTGAGCTTCTTCTCGAAGTCGCTTTTCTTCCTCTTTGCGTCTCTTGGCAATGTTGAGTCGATTTAGCATCTCTTCAGTCAGAGGTTCCTGATATAACTTGACTCTGCACCCGCTTATGTAGCTAGGTAGAACATCGCCTTCCAATGTGGCTAATTGTACTGCTCCACTCGTTGAGATCCTATTGATGATCATAGGTCCATAGCCCCACTTCTCCAATTTTCTCGCATGTTGTTTCAAGGTGTATACTAAAACTAAATCTCCTGCCTTCAATCCTTTATCCTTCACATGGGCATCAAAGTATGCCTTCTGCCTTTTCTTAGCTGCATATATTCCCGCGGCAGCCCTCTGTCTTGTTTCTCCTAATCGTTCTAGGTCAAAGATCCTAGAGGAAAGCTCATGACCTGTACATTCATGCTCCTCTGCTACTTTCAATGTAGGTATTAAGAAGTCCAACGGTAGCACTGCATTTTGGCCAAATACCATCTGAAAGGGGGTGGCTTGGAGTACCGTTTTGTAGGCGACTCGGTATGCCCAAACAGCATGGTGTAGCTGTTTGTCCCAATCAGAGCGTTTATTATTCACTAATTTGGTCAGTACATTGCATAAGATCTTATTGGTGCTCTCAGCCTGGCCATTAGCTTGGGGATGATAGGGGGCAGACTTCTTATGTACTACCAAGAATTCTTGGAGCAGATTTTCAATAACTTCATTCAAGAAGTGAGTGCCTCTATCACTGACTAGCTCTATAGGTAGCCCGTACCTAGTGAACACATTCTCAAATAAGAACTTAGTTGTTGTTTGTGCATCCTTCTTCGTGGTAGCTTTCACTTCTACCCACTTGGTTAGATAATCCGTGGCCACAATGATATATTCAGCATGAGAACCCTTGGCTGGGGGATTAATAGGACCTACAAAGTCTGTTCCCCACTTAGAGAATGCTCGCCCACCCATCATAGGTTTCAGTGGCATCTCATCTTTGCGTATAGGATACTGAGTTCGCTGGCAAACATCACACCATTTCACATAGGTATGTGCATCCATGTGAAGGGTAGGCCACCACAAGCTTGCAAACAGAATCGCTTTAATCACTCGATCTGGTCCAAAATGCCCTCCTGCTACACCTTGGTGAGCAGTTTCCATGATCTTGAGATATTCACTCTCATGGACGCATAGTCTGAGGTAACCATCTTCACCACGTTTGTATAGATTATCACCAATGAGTGAGTAATCCAAGGCTTCTTGTTCTAAACTTCTTTTCCTAGCCAGAGTCATGTCTGGAGGGAATGTTTTCGTCCTCAGGAAGGATACTAGTGGTTCACTCCAATCTTGCACTATGGACACTTGATAAAGAGTGGCATGTTCCACAGGTGGTTTAGTGCAGCAGATTGGGCATTCCTTGCACAACTTTTGGACATTAGCTTCCATAGTCGGCCAATGCACTCCGAGTCTCTTTAGTGTCTGTAGGGTTCATTGCTTTGAGTAGTGTTGCTCTAATGCACCTACATGTGCTAATTGCAACCATTTAGCGTACTCATCCTCTTCCACACAACAAGCCAAGATCCCTTGATCTATGTGCTTGTACATACTTCCTGCCATGATGTGATACTTTTGGGCTTTTACTACCTCTCTATCCTGTGTGTTTATTACTGGGTGGTTAGGTCCGTATGTCAATACTAGCACTAATGGCTTAGCCCACTGCAGCACCACTTCCAAATTAAACAAGTAAGCATCAGGAAGGTCATCTGGCACTCCTTGTGGGGCTTCTCCAGATGTGAGCCTGGAGAGATGATCTGCTCTCAAGTGAGTCTTCCCTTTCCTTACCACAACCTCGAAATCATATTCCATTAGCAAGAGAAACCATCTTACTATTCTTCTTGTATTGCATGGCTTGTTCACGAGATATAGCAGTGCCTGATGGTCAGTAAAAAATTTAAACTTATTTGCAAGCAAATAATCTCTAAACTTTTTAACTGCATATACCATGCCTAGTCCTTCTCTCTCCGTAGTGGTATAATTTCGTTCAGCCACATTCAACTGTCTACTAGCATAGGCAATTGGAAGATCCATATTGCCTTCACCGGTAGGTTGTGCGAGTACACACCCAATAGCATAATTGGATGCATCGACATGAACATGGAAAGGCTTATTCCAATCTGGTGTGGTCAAGATTGGTGCTGAACATAA
The DNA here is from genome assembly GCA_020310875.1 of Ceratopteris richardii. Lineage (NCBI taxonomy): Eukaryota > Viridiplantae > Streptophyta > Polypodiopsida > Polypodiales > Pteridaceae > Ceratopteris > Ceratopteris richardii. The sequence goes on along the minus strand of CM035429.1, from coordinate 34,243,883 downwards.
TCGCCGTTTAAGCTCATTGAAGGAATTCTCACATTCATCAGTCCACTCAAAGTTAGTCAAAAGGCCATACAGAGGCTTTGCTATGATGGCATATATGTGTATAAACCATAGGTAATAACCACAATGCCCCATGAAAGCTTCTACTTCCTTGACATTCTTTCGCCTAGGTAACTCGGCTATGGCTCTCACTTTCTCTTCGTCAGTGGATATGCCATTCTTTGACACTATGTGTCCTAGAATCTTGCATTGCCTGACCATAAAAACACACTTTTCTAGGTTCAGGTAGACTTGATATTCTCTACATTTGTCAAAGATTTGTCTGAGTTCAGGAATATGGGTTTGTCTAATGTTGGAATGAGCACAAAGATCATCAACATAGACTTCTAAGTTCTTCCTTAGGAACTCTTTAAATACATGGCACATCAGCCTCTAGATGGTAGCTGGTGCATTGGTAAGCCCAAATGGCATTACTCTAAAGGCAAAAATGCCCCATTCAGTGGCAAAAGCCATCCTATGCTGATCTTCTGGAGCTATGGCTACTTGATTGTAGCCCGAAAATCCATCAAGGAAGCTGTACACTTCCTTGCTTGCTACTCTTTCTAAGAGATGCTCTGTGATAGGAAGCGGATAGTTATCTCGAATTGTGGCTGCATTGACTTTCTTTAAGTTAATGCATACACGCAGCTTTCCATTTTTCTTGGGCACCACTATGATGGGGGATACCCACTCTGTGTGCTCAATCTCATAGATGAATCCAGCTTCAACCAGTCTATCTATCTCCTCTTTGATCTTAGCAGAATAATTATCATTACATGTGTATGGCTTTTGCTTAGAAGGTTTGGCATACGAGGTCATGGGGATAGTGTGTGAGCATATGTCAGGGTCCACGCCTTTCAAATCCTTGTAACTCCAAGCGAATACATCTTTGTATTCTCCTAGTAAGGCTATCAATTGTTGCTCTTCTTCTTCCGTCAGGTCATGGCCTATGTACGTGCATCTCTCTTCTCCTTCTTCCACGGCTACCACTATTTTCTTGGTAGTTTCTTTGTTATCATAGGCCTCCCCCAATTGCACCTCTCCTTTAGGCATTCTGATCATGACTCTCTTGTCATCTATCTCATACTTCTTGAAATTTTCTGGGACCTCAAACAAAGATTCCTCCTCTTCTGGTGTGACTTCTCTCTTCTTTCTTTTCTTTCCTTCTTCCTTCGGGGTCACATGTGTGGCTAGCCTTACATCATTTGTAAGCTCTCCATGTCTCTGGGGTTGAAATTCTACTTCATAGAAGTATTCTTCATCTTATGCAAAAGGTGGGTCCATGATGATTGACTCTAGATCGGAGTCACTTGCATCCTCAAATGCATCAGGGCTACGTTCACACTCTTCTAACACTGCCTCTCCCATGATTGGCTCTATGGAGAAGACTGAAATGTCATAGCCATCTTCATCACAGTGAGGTGTCCATTGTTCTTCATTGATGGCTACATCCATTGTTGCTAGGATTTCTGCCCAGCCGTGGGGTTCAAATTCTTCGTCAGGAAAGACTACAGGTGCATAGGCTAGGTCTTGAATTGATCTATGTGTTTCTTTTGCACCTATCTCTCTAGCTTCTTCTCTCTTCTCTTCTTCTACTGCTACTTTGCACATCCATAAGTGGGTGTCTTCATGCATCCATGAGGATCCTGATCCTATGGAATGCACCGATTCCGTATCATCTTTGGCTCTATGGAGGGGATTCCATTGGATAGGAGGGACATCTCTATGAGAGTAATCTTTGAGATTCACTTTGGTCGTAACACCTAAGTGTTGCAGGTACAAGGAATTGGTTCCCCAGTCCTGTACCACTTGCAACTGTCGCATAAAGGGTCGTCCCAAGATCATTTCATAGGCATGATTTTTGCTAAGTTCACATATAGCAAATGTATGCTTGAACTCAACACCACATTTGGTGAGAGTTATTCCTTCTAACAACCCTAAGGGTCGCTCTATGTGAGCGTCGGCCATTTGCAATTTCATCCTCGTGGGTCTGAGTGCTGGCTTGCCCCAACGCTTCCATAGGGAAGTGGTAGCAATTGCAACTCCTGTGCCTGAGTCTAAAATGGCCTTCGTGGTGTATCCTTGATGGGTGATAGGAAGATATGTGTTTCCCTCTTCGCCCTCACTCATGTCTCCTATCTTGTCCAATGGTATTTCTGGCACTGTTCTCTGGGATCCTACCTGGGAACGAGGTTTTGCTATCTCTGGTACTTGTTTGGCTACATGTTTCCATAGCTCTGGCCTTACTTTGAGTAGCTCTTCTAAGGTGAGGTTGCACTGTACTTTTGTGTTTTTCACTACCTCTATGTTCCTAGGTATGACTGAGTCCTCATTTCGTACCATGAGCATAGGTGCTCTCATACAAGTAGACTTAGCTTCCCATGGGCCTGTGAAGTGGGGTAATTCTTGCATAGAGTTGGACTCAAAGTCTAATCTTTCCTGAGATTGGGTGCTCTCCTGCTCCTCATAAATGGATGGGATGTCTTGTGGGAATTAGTCGTGTGCATCATCCACAAGTTCAATGGGAGGAGGGACTTCACTCTCTTTAGCCCATTTGTCTTCTTGAATCTCTCGTAGGAATTCTGGTGTGAACCGATTCATTGAAGATGATGTGTCTGGATCCGTAGAGTTAGGCACATAGGCTTCCTGGGCAGGAAGACCTACTCTTTCACTTGCCTTGTCCTTGTGTTGAGAGGCGGGTTCCTTTTCTGATTGTGCAATCAGCCTCTCTATTCTTTCTAACATTCCTTCAAAGTGCAGTTGCGTCTTGGCTGAGCTAGATATGTTAAAGAGACGGCTGGCTTCAAACATGGTTTGAGCAAACTCCACCATCTTAGCACAAATTTTAGTTCGTTCAAGCTCTAATTCTGCTCTAGGGTAGCACTTTCCATGATCAGTTACGTTTGGCCCATCTTGGATTCTGGCCTGATATGCTTTAAGCATCATGTTAAGGTCCTCAAGAGTGGGATCTGCTAGGACTGATCCTACTCTAGGGGGTGGTGGGATTAGGTGAGGCGGGTTGGAAGGTGGCGGGTCGGATGGAGTTGGGACTCGTGGAGATGGGGTAGTGTGAGAGGGAGTTTGAGATGTGAGTTCGGTTATCCTGGCTCTCATTTCTCTTAGGCTTTCCTCAAGTTCACTCATTTTCTTTGCCCATTGTCTTTTCATCCTTTCACGACTATCTCTCCAAGCTCTAGTCCTCTTCTTTGTCATGCTCTCCGTTTCACTAACATCTGGGCTCTTTTCTTGGCCTACACTTTGGTTCTATTGCAAGGCTTTGGCTCTAGTGATCACTTGCACTGGTGCAGTGGAAGTTACACTCCCTAAAGAGTCTACAACTAACCCAACGACATTGATAGGAGTGATTTTCGGCACATTATTAGGATTCTTTGGGCAATCTCGTAAGAGATGCTCCTTTCCACACTCTTGGCAATAGCCCTGGATCGTCACTGACTGGGATTGTGTAGGTGGAGGTAAGGGACAATCACAAATGAGATGATCTCCTTGACATCTGTAGCATGGTCCTCTAGGAAATCGGGGTCTTACTTGCCTAAGTTGAGGTCTAGGGTTGGGGTTTGCGTACATGACATTAACATAATCTGGTTCCCAATTAGGTTCACTCGGTTCCTCACTGTAGTAGGACTCACCATGTTCAGGAGACTGCATGTAGTAAGCCTGGGGACTATCAACATGCGTAGAATCAAAGCTATGGTCATTGGGATCACTTTTTGAAATCAATGGTGTTACTGGGACTATAGTTCTATTCAAGTTTTCTTCTGCAGCACCATACTTTACCGGGATCACATTAGTAGGAGCAGGTGGTTGTTGTGCTAGCACTGGTTGGGGTCTCAGTTGGGCCTGATATTGCGGGTGGTAATTTTGCTGAGGCCTAGTATACTGTTGGGGTGGGTATTGACTCTGGTATCTGCCTTGTTGGTATGGTTGAGGGTAGGTTTGCCTAACCGCTTGCTTATTGTATGGGTAGTCTTATGCTGAGTGATTTGTGTATCTTCGTTCTATGGTGCAGTACTGGCTACTAGGATTTACTTGGGGTTGAGCCATAATGGGACATACATTCGCCATATGGTCACCTCCACAAGTATAGCATCTTTTTACTGGGGCAAACCTTGGGATTTGTTTGCTAGATACACCTAGTTTTTGAGCTACTTTCTCTGCAAGTTCCTCAATTGATGTGGATTGCGAGGAAGAGAGGCTAGAGGCACTATCTGAGTCTTTGTAGATTTTGGAAAGCTCTAGTTCCTTCCCTAGGTTATCCTTGATGTCAATGCACATGCGTACACACTCTTCTATGGTCCTAGGGTCCTTCAAGTACACATATGATCTCAATTTGGTACTTAGCAATCCATCCAAGAATAAAGCCACTTGCTTAGCTGGTGTGGGTAACTCAGGGACAGGGCATCTCTCTAGGTATTGCCTAAATCTTCTTCCAGCAAGTCTCACGGTTTCTTGAGGGGTTTGCTTGAAGCTGTGAATCAGTGAGGAAGTGTTATGTCTTATGCCACTTTTAGAGAATTCGATAATGAATGCCTCTAGAAGTTGGTCTATGCTCCTGAACTGCCTCTCGTTTAGTGGCTGAAACCATGTCAAGGCGGTGTTCCTAAGGGTTAGACCAAAGGCATTGTACTACGTGAACAGATCTTCAACTTGTTCAGCTCTCAAGACTTGCCTAAACTCAGCCACATGATCATATGGATCTCCAGTGCCATCGAAGTAGTTCTTCATGGACTTAACTAGCTGAGTCGGTCTCAAAGTCCTTGTGTGCTCTCTAGGTCTTGGAAGAGGGAACTCATCCGCATTTCTTTGATTCCTTGGAGCTCTAACTACCTCAGGTTCCACTCTATTTGTTTCCGTTCTCGTTCTTTCTCTGCCCTCAGGGTTGGCAAAGCTTACTTCTGGCCTATCTCTACTTCTGTCTCTTTGAGCTCCATGAGCTTGGGATGTTCAAGCTCCCGGGTGACCATAGGACATGTTGATCTTGGTTGGGGGAAAACGAATTCACCCTTCCAAGTTTAAGCATTCCTGTCATGTTCTGTAACCACAAAGATCCTCTCTGAAGCATGATCTAAGTAGGTAACTCTGCCTGGGCTATCAGGATCTTTGAACTCATAGATCAGGATTGACCCTACATCATTTGGCCTATTTGATTTATACCTCTAAAAGGCTTCATCGGTCTCTTGAATTAGGAGCAGATCTATACTCTTATTGTCCTGGGGAACCCACTCGGGATTGAGGATTCTAGTAAGAACACATTTCCCTCGAGGGGTCCTAGGCTCTCCTCCTACGTTCCCTTGTTCTAGGTCATCTATGTTCGTCTCAGGGATCACATTCTCGAATTCATCTGTCCTGTCTGGGTGACTAGTGACCACATATATGGTTCCTTCTTTATCCAGGAATACTCCATTTTCAAACTTGACGGCTGGGTGATCTAGTCCAATGGATTGGTCCGAGTTTTTAATCTGGACCACAGATCTTCCTAGGCCGTCCTCATAGATGCTAGCACCTAATCGGTTGGCCCTAAGGTATTCCAGTTGCATGTTGTAGGGGCCTTCCACCCTATACAGATATGGCACACCTGTACTTCCTGTAGGTCTGTCCATACCTTGAGACATCTCTGATTCACTAGTTTGAGAGCTAGGGTAATGCGAGTGGTTACTCAACTGCTGGGCCCAAGACCTAGCAGTATGATTAACACTAGCCTCTGAAAACCTAAGACTTTGTCTATCTCTTACTAGATGTCGTTCTGATCTAAGGTTCATATGCCTTAAGTAACCCAATCTTTTGCCCAAAGTACAACCTCGTTGCCGATCAATTGGTGTCAGTCACTTGATTCTTTTTTAGTGTGTTATTGTGTTTATGATCTTGTCTGATATCGCATCGTCAGGAATATTTGATTTGATTTTCCACACTTGAGTTGATCGTCCTACGTTAAGTTCTTTTCCTTTAAGGTTCTCGGTCACACACACGTTATTTCTTGAACTTGATTTCTTAGATAGTCTTTGACTTGTCACATGCCTATCGTTGTCCTGACTTACTCCTAGCACTACTCGAACTTAGCCTAAGCTAGGAAGTGACAAAGGGAGTTGAGAATATTCCGACCTTACTCGTTGATCCCTTGCTTTATGATGCTCAAGAACCCGGTTCTCAAGCTTGCAAAGAAACCCTTGCTTTGGATGCTCTCAATTGCTCTCAATGGACTTGTGAAAGTCCCAAAATTAGCTCAAGACTTAAATTCAAATGACAGACAGATCACGTTCATGCATGTAATTTGGATATCAATTATGTCCCCTGTCTTTATTGCAACAATCCTAGAGATCCCTTAGTTTTGTTCCCCCAGGTATGGTATTTGATGCACAGGATGTTTTTTTTTTCAAGACACTCCTGTAAGGACCTCACAAATTCACTAATTATTTGATAAGTATGTCAAAAATTACCCCAAGAACTTGGTATTAAAAAACCCTAGAAAATTGGCTGAAAAGCCTATCAATCGCGATCGACAGGTCTGTCAATCGCGATTGACAGAGGTGTCTGTCAGGGCCTGTCGGTCGCGATCGACACGTCAATCACGATCGACAGTGTCAATCGCGATCGACAGAGTCGATCGTGGGTCCTGTCAATTGCGATCGACACGTGTTCCGGGATTTTCACCATAAATTCAGTCGATCGGGGCTGTGTCCGTCGTGATGGATACGTGGCAACGTGTGAAATTTAGTCAATCGCCAAAATTCAGTCGGTCGCGATCGACGGTGTCAATCGCGACTGACAGAGGTATCAGTCGTGGTTGTCGATCAGGATCGATGGTGTCAATCATGATTGACATGGTCAGTCGGTCGTCTTTGTCGGTCGTGATCGACAGATCTGTCGATCGCGATTGACAGAAGTTGTCGGTCGTGGGTGTCTGTCGCGATCGACTGTGTCAATCGCGATTGACAGAGGAACTCGGATTTTTTTAACTGTTTTAAGTGATTTAGAATGTGCTCATCATGTAGATTATGGTGGTGAACTTTGTTTTACCAAATGGGCGTTTTTTCTGTCGATCGTGATCGACAGACTTCGACAACACAGAGACAGTTTCGTGATGTTTCGTACGTGCGCGGAGTGCTGGAGATGATGATGCAGCAAGTACCTGCAAGAAAGCTCAAGAAACATGCAAAAACAACGCACACAATATCGCTCTCTCGCTCTCTCTCACAAGTGGAATAAGGGAAATGAGGTGGAGAAGGTGATATGATCAAAAACTGAAAATTTCCACGATGATGGAGATGGAGATCGTATATGGTGAAGATGATGATGGTGATGATGATGGTGAGGTAAGAAAGAGAAAAATAAGAAAAGTAAAGAAATTACCTAGAATGCCAACGTCTCAAATCTACGTCTTACCATCACACGCTCGTCCTCAAAGCTCGATCCCCGGCAACGGCGCCAAAATTTGGTGTGGCTCAGTGATGAGTAGCACCTCCTTTAATGTCAATCCGAGAAGACGTGAGGATGGTATGATGACCTCGAGCAAGTGAAGGCACAAGTGCGTTAGTGCAAAGCACTCTAACATGCACACACATGCACACACACGCGCACACAAGGCAAGACAAACAGTGAGAAGCAATGGAATTCTTTAGATTACTTTCAAAAAACTCTTACAAGTTCAAATCACTTACAAGCTAACCTAAAAAATGAGCTCTCTAGCTCTATTTATAGTTTTTGACTAGGTTTTGGCTGTGTCTAGACCTAGTGTCTGGCCTAGTTAAAAATTAGGTTCTAAGGCCTATTTGAAGACTCAAACGAAGTCTAAAAATTATGAAAATTGGTAGGTCGCTACTTCGAATGCTCCTCAAGCTCAAGGACTCCTTGGCTTGCACAAAATGGATCTACAAAAATATGAAATGGTATCTACAATGGCTTTTATTGATGAAAATCACTATTGTTGTAGGGATTTCTTCGAACGATTTGACATACATATCTTCGAGCTCCCTACTTGCTCCTTCTCCTTGTGTATCCACCTCTTTGATATGCTTTGGTGTCTTGAAAAAATATTGGCCTACTTGCCAGATCGTCGTTGACTACTCTGTCAGCTTGTGCTTTCTCTTCTCTCTGACTCCCTTCGTAAGCTTCCTTGCCTTGTGAGTCCTTCAGTTCCAACAATATGGTACTTCTAAGATTTCACTATCTCCCTATCTTGAGCGTTTATTACCGAGTGGTTATGCCTGTATGTCAATACTGGCACTAATGTCTTAGCCCATTGAGGTACACAATCCAAATTAAACAAGTAAGCATCAAGAAGATCATCTAATACTCCTTGTGGGGCTTCTCCAGATGTGAGCCTAAAGAGATGGTCTGCTCTCAAATGAGTCTTGCCTTTCCTCACCACTACCTCAAAGTCATATTCCATTAGTAAGAGAAACCATATTACTAATCTACCTGTATTACATGGCTTGTTCACCAAGTACAATAGTGCTTGATGATCCGTAAAGAATTTAAACTTATTTGCAAGAAAATAATGTCTAAACTTTTTAACCGCATATACCATGCCTAATCCTTCTTGTTCGGTGGTAGTATAGTTTTGTTCAGCTGCATTCAACTGTCTACTAGCATAGGAAATTGGAAGATCCATATTACCTTCACCCGTAGGTTGTGCAAGTACACACCCAATAGCATAATTGGATGCATCCACATGGACATGGAATGGCTTGTTCCAATCTAGAGTGGTCAAGATTGGTGCTAAACATAATCACCGTTTAAGCTCATTGAAAGAGTTCTCACATTCATCAGTCCACTCAAAATTGGTCAAAAGTCCATAGAGAGGCTTTGCAATAATTTATGGAGAGTGTTAATCTCCAAAAGAACAACCTATCCTTGAAATTAGAGCACCTCTATATCAAGAATAAGTTTAGACTCCTCTTAATTTAGAGAACAATCACTAACTTATTAAGAGATTGACTATTCTGGAAAAATCAAATTCTCAGAAAAGTCTATTGCAGATGAATCTTTCATTGACTAACCATTCGTGTAAAGTTTTTGATAAAACTTTGTAGGATGTGTCGCCTTAAGGTTGCGCACCTTCTCCAACTTAAATCTCCTCAAATGATTGAGTATAATTTGAGAAATGACTCAAACACTTTAGCTATGTGTAAAACTACTTCTCTGCAGTAGCGACTTTGACACCTGTAACTTCTTAGCTATGGTTCTCCCAATGTCGAACCCGTTTGGTCAAATGCTTTTAGATGTAGATAGCTTATCTCTCAACTAAGATTTTGAGCTATCATTTGTGTAAAACTTTACACTGTGCACTGAGCACTGTCCATTTCTCTGAACTCAAAATCTGCGCCTATTTCAGAAGACTGTGAACATTCTTTACATATGAATGTTCCTACACACAATTCTCTTAGCCTGATTAAAATTGGAAGCTGAAATTTTGTACAGAGGTTGATCAACTCTAGACTTAGACTTGTACAAAAGCATTCCATAGAAGATCTACCACAGAAGGAGAAGACACAGAAACTTCGGGCGCAAAAATTCTTCTATTCTTCAGAAAATTACAATAGAGTTATGAGAGAGACTTCTTCTCATTCCTATGAACTCTAATGAGTCTTACAACTTCCAAATGCACTATTCTCATACTCTCTTACTGTCTCTCTTCCTGCCCCGACATTTTTCCAAAGTATTTATAGGCAAATATGTACAAGCTTATAACTAAACAAAAATATAAGTGATCTATGTCTTCACTAATGTACATATGTGTACATATCATTCATCATGTGAATGTAACCACCTTCTTTGCTTCAAGAATTGATCTTATCTCCATCCTTTGTCTTCCAAACTTCAATTGGTGATTGGTCTGTACCAACAGCTCCCCCTCAATCATCAATTGAGGTTTCTCTTATCTTCTTTATGCCTGCCATGTCTTTAAACTTCTGTAACTTTGGTCCATCCAAGCTCTTTGTTAGCATATCAGCTATCTGATCTTTTGTTGGAGTATGTATAACTTCAATCTCCTTATCCATCACCTTCTCTCTTAGAATCTGATATTGTATCTCAATGTGTTTGGTCCTGGCATGAAAAACAGGATTAGCAGCTAGATAAATTGAACTCATGTTATCACCATAAATGATAGGTATGCTCTATATAGTGTCAAAACTCTTCATGAGAGTCTTAAGCCATATCACTTCTTTTGCAGCTTCAACCATGTCTTTGTACTCTGCTTCTATAGATGAAAAAGCAACTATATGTTGCTTCTTTGAGCACCAAGAGATTAACTTATCTCCCACATAACACATGTACCCATAAGTTGACCTTCTATCATCTGGATTACCTGCCCAATCTGCATCACTATATATTTTGATATTTGTATCTGATGTAAAACCATAATACAAACCCTCTTTGAGTGTACCCTTAATGTATCTCAACACTCTTTGACCTGCAATCCAATGTTCTTTCCTAGGACAATGCATGAACTGAGATAAAACCCCTACTGCATATGACAAGTCAGGTCTAGTTAATGTAGCATAGATAAGACTACCAACCAAACTATGATATTGTTTCATGTCCTTGAACTCTTCACCTCCATATCTGCTCAATTTGTGATTCACCTCCATTGGAGTAGGTGCTACCCTGCAATCATTCATTTTAAACTTGATTAACAAGTTTCTCAAATACCTTTCTTGAGTCACATACACTCCATGTTGAGTGTATGAAATCTCCATGCCCAAGAAGTATGACAAATCTCCCAAATCACTGATTTTGAACTCTTTCTCCATTTGCTTCTTTAGGCTTTGAATGCCTTTCTCATTTGTACCTGTAAGAATGATATCATCAACATATATGCACATGTAAATAAACCCATCATCACTTGCTTTGACAAGCAAGCTACTATCTGCTTTTGATACTTGAAACCCAAGTTCTTTCAAGAACTTTACAAGTCTATAGTTCCATGCCCTTGGGGCCTGCTTCAAGCCATATAAAGCTCTCTTAAGCTTACACACATGATCTGGATATCTTCCATCTCTGAATCCTTGAGGTTGCTCCATGAAAACATCATCTGAAATATAACCATTCAAAAAAGCATTCTTCACATCTAATTGGCACAATTTCCAACCTTTACATGCAGCAATTGCTATAAGTGTTCTGATGGTTGTCATCTTTGCCACAGGACTATAAGTCTCATCATAATCAATACCATATGTCTGAGCAAACCCTTTCACAACAAGTCTAGCTTTGTACCTAGACACACTTCCATCTGCAAATCTTTTTGTCTTATAAACCCACTTGCATCCAATGATCTTTTGGCTATTTGGTTTAGGAACCAATTCCCAAGTCTGATTTTCCATCAATGCATCACATTCTTCCTGCATAGCTTTCTCCCAATTTTCCTTACCTTTTGCCTCTTCATATGTAGAAGGGTCTTCATCTGCTTTTATCATGTAAGCATAATCTTTGGTAGCCAAAAAAGAAGTATCATAGCTATACCTTGTAGGTTGCCATTTGTGCCTTGTAGACCTCCTGAGTTCTCCACTCCTTGAGGTTTCTGGTTCATCACATTCTGGATCAAATCTTGGTATCTCTTCAACTTCAACCTGCACTTCATTATTCTTTTCTTCATCAAATATCTGAACCTTTGATTTACCTTTTCTTTGACTCACAACTTCTTCATCATCTATATTAATATTGATAGTACCTGCATACCAAGTACCTTGCTCATCAAATGTAACATCCTTAGATACAATGAATTGTTTTGTGGATGGACTCCACAACCTATATCCCATCTGCTTATCATCATAACCAATAAACACATATTTTTCAGCTTTAGGTTCCAATTTGTGCCTTAATTGTGATGGCACATATGCATATGCCAAACATCCAAATACTTTGCAATGGTTTAATGTAGGTCTCTTACCCCACCATGCCTCATATGGTGTCATACCCTGCAAGGCTTTACATGGTATCCTATTGACCAAATAAGTAGCTGTGTTTACAGCCTCAGCCCACAAATAATTTGGGCAATTTTTCTCCTTCATCATGGACCTTGCAAACTCAACAAGATTCCTATTTCTCCTCTCTGCTACACCATTTTGTTGAGGAGAGTACATGCAAGTAATCTCCCTTTTTATACTTGCATTCCACAAGTAATCACTGAATTCATTAGAGAAATACTCTCCCCCTTCATCTGGCCTTAGTCTCTTCAATTTATGTCCTGTAATTCTCTCTGCATACACATGATAATGTTTGAATGTATTGAATACCTCTGACTTATCTTTGATCACATAAATAGTGATCCATCTGGTAGCATCATCAACATAAATCACATAATACCTTGAACCATTGATACTGAAATCCTTTGATGGTCCCCACACATCTGTGTGTACCAACTCAAGCTTCTTTGAATACATAAAACCATGCTTGGAGTAAGATTGCTTATGAGCCTTACCTAATTGACATGCCTCACATTTGTATGTCATATGTTGACCTGCAACATTAGGCAATCCAAGCACTGAACCATTGTTAATCATATCTTTGATACCTCTTTCATTGAAATGTCCAAGCCTCTTGTGCCAAAGATCTAACTCAGAGATCTTATGTCCTCCATAAGTGAACAAGGCATTACCAACATTACCTTGAATCTTCAATGTGAACAATCTTCCTTCTTTCTTCCCTGAAACAATTTGTTTATACCCATTGCTAGGGTCTTCCACAAACACTCCTTCATTAGTGAACCTAACTTCATAACCTTTTTCAACAATTTGTCCTACACTTATCAGATTCTTAGGAATTGTTGGAACATACAAAACCTTACTCAATAAGGTGCTACCATCCTTGGCCTTCACTGATCCAATTGACTTCACATTGTGCTTTGTATTGTCACCTGTTTGAACAACATGATTAGATACCTTATTCTCCAAATCAGTCATCAATGCTATGTTACCACTCAGGTGATTGCTACACCCTGAGTCAATGTAGAAGACTCTTTGATCTTCACTCTGCCTTTCACAAGTTGCATTCATTATTAATGTTGAATCCTCCTTCTGATCTGAAGCATAATTGTAGTAGGTATTGTTATATTGTTGACTTTGGAATCCTCTACCTGCATTTCTTCCAAAGTAACCCCTACTACCTCTACCTCTGAAATTACCTCTTTGATTTCTGCCTCCTCTTCCTCTTGAATTATAGTTCTGATTGTATCCACTATTACTCTGAGTGTTATGCCAACAATCATTTGCTAAATGATTGGTCTTACCACAAATCCAGCAAGCTTTGGCTCCATCTTTGTTATTCCTGCCTCTTCCTCTACCTTTGCCACCTCCTCTTCCTCTTAGGAAGTTGGCTTGACTAGTTGTGCCTTCTTCTTCATTTGCTTGTTGCTTTCCTTTGTTAGTTTTCTTCTTGTCTTTAGAGTACATTGCATGACCTGCACTCTTGTCAACATCTCCTTTGATATCATTCTCAAAAGTTAGCATATGTCCTAACAATTGATTCAAATCAGGATTGAAATGATCCAATGAAAGTTCTGTAGACAAAATAAAAGGCTTCCACTTCTCATCACCTCTTAGTCCTGTGAGAATTTGCCTTACCAATTTATCTTCTTCAATGTCTTCATCCACTGCTCCTAATGCATCTGCAATGTCCTTCATCTTTGTCACATAATCAGATATTGATTGTGAAGCCTTCTTCTTGAAAGTAGTAAACTCTGCCCATAATGATGCCTTTCTTGACTTTGTAGTGTTTTGGAAATGCTCCTCCAAAGCATTCCATATTTCACTTGCACTTTCAAGACCTCTAATATGAGGTAGCAAGTAGTCATTGACAGCCATGTAGATTATGCTCCTAGCTTGAGCATCTCTTTTCATCCAATTCTTCAAATCTTATAATTCTTCCCTAGATGGAACACTAGGATCTCTGAATTGTGGCTTTTCTTCTTCACCTGTAATGTAAGCTATTAAATCTTTGCTCATTAGATGAGCTTCCATCCTCATTGACCATGTAGGATAGTTTTCTCTATCCAATTTCTCTATCTGAAGAGAATCTCCCATCCTTCCTTCACCTGTATATTTAATTCTTCAACCTTTATGAAGTATAAAGTTACCTTTACTTCAAATGACACTCTTTTTGTCTTTTCTAGGTGCCGTATGATCTGCTTCTCAAGCTTTTCTTCCAAGCTTTCATCTTTTGAATCTTCAGGTGTCAAATTCTTTGTACCTGCAGCAGTCGGAATCCTCCTTTCTTTAATTTTGATGCTTCCTGCTCTGATACCACTGATGGAGAGTGTTAATCTCCAAAAGAACAACCTATTCTTGAAATTAGAGCACCTCTATATCAAGAATAAGTTTAGAATCCTCTTAATTTAGAGAACAATCACTAACTTATCAAGAGATTGACTATTCTGGAAAAATCAAATTCTCAGAAAAGTCTGTTGCAGATTAATCTTTGATTGACTAACCATTCGTGTAAAGTTTTTGATAAAACTTTGTAGGATGTGTCGCCTTAAGGTTCTGTACCTTCTCCAACTTAAATCTCCTCAAATGATTGAGTATAATTTGAGAAATGACTTAAACACTTTACCTATGTGTAAAACTACTTCTCTGTAGTAGCGACTTTGACACCTGTAACTTCTTAGCTATGGTTCTCCCAATGTCGAACCCGTTTGGTCAAATGCTTTTAGATGTAGATAACTTATCTCTCAACTTAGATTTTGAGCTATCATTTGTGTAAAAATTTACATTGTGCACTGAGCACTGTCCATTTCTCTGAACTCGAAATCTGCGCATGTTTCAGAAGACTGTGAACATTCTTTACATATGAATGTTCCTACACACAATTCTCTTAGACTGATTAAAATTGGAAGCTGAAATTTTGTACAGAGGTTGATCAAATCTAGAATTAGACTTGTACAAAAGCATTCCACAGAAGATCTACCACAGAAGGAGAAGACACAGAAACTTCGGGTGCAAAAATTCTTCTATTCTTCAGAAAATTACAATTGAGTTATGAGAGAGACTTCTTCTCATTCCTATGAACTCTAATGAGTCTTACAACTTCCAAATGCACTATTCTCATACTCTCTTACTGTCTCTCTTCCTGCCCCGACATTTTTCCAAAGTATTTATAGGCAAATATGTACAAGCTTATAACTAAACAAAAATATAAGTGATCTATGTCTTCACTAATGTACATATGTGTACATATCATTCATCCTGTGAATGTAACCACCTTCTTTGCTTCAAGACTTGATCTTATCTCCATTCTTTGTCTTCCAAACTTCAATTGGTGATTGGTCTATACCAACAATAATAGCATACATGTGTATGAAACATCGGTAATAGCCACAATGCCCCATGAAAGCTTGCACTTCCTTGAAATTATTTGGCTTAGGTAGTTCAGCGATAGCTCTCACTTTTTCTTCGTCTGTGGATATGCCGTTCTTTGACACTATGTGTCCTAGAATCTTGCCTTGCCTGACCATGAAAACATGCTTTTCTAGATTCAGGCAGACTTGATATTGTCTACATTTGTCAAAGATTTGCCTGAGTTCAGGTATATGGGTCTGTCTAATGTTGGAATGAGCACAAAGAACATCAACATAGACTTTGAAATTCTTCCTCAAGAACTCTTTAAACACATGGCACATCAGTCTCTAGAAGGTTGCAGGCGCATTGGTTAGCCCTAATGTCATTACTCGAAAAGCAAATATGCCCCACTCTGTGGCAAAATCCGTCTTATGCTGATCTTCTAGAGCAATGGCTACCTGATTGTAGCAAGAGAATCCATCAAGGAAGCTATACACTTCCTTGCCTGCTACTCATTCTAGTAGATGCTCAGTAATCGGAAGCGGATAGTTATCTCGAATTGTGGTTGCATTAACCTTCTTCAAGTTAATGCATACACGTAGCTTTCCATTCTTCTTGGGCACCACTGTTGGTGCAGATCAATCACAAATTGAATGATTGAAGACTAAAGAATGAAGGATGAGATCAATTCTTGAAGCTTGGAGGAAAGATACATTCAGAGGATATGAGGAATGTACACATATGTACATTAGTATAGTTATAGTTCACTTAGATCTTTGATTAGTCATAGACTTGTACAAATTTCTCTATAAAAACCTTGAAAATGTCGAGGCGTGGTATGAGAGCATATGAAAGAATAGATGAGTGAGCATAG
Organism: Ceratopteris richardii; assembly: GCA_020310875.1. Lineage (NCBI taxonomy): Eukaryota > Viridiplantae > Streptophyta > Polypodiopsida > Polypodiales > Pteridaceae > Ceratopteris > Ceratopteris richardii. The sequence goes on along the minus strand of CM035429.1, from coordinate 34,227,683 downwards.
ATGTCAAGAAAGAGGAAGTTAGATGTCATGAGACATGTGAAAAGTTAGTTGAGTTTCCTCTCATCACTCAACTGTAACTTTCTGAGTAATTGAAGAAATATTGCGCCCGATCTTTTCGTGTCTGCTCCGTCTGTGGTAAATCTTTTGTGAAATCCTTTTGAGGATATCTAAGTTCATAGTTAATGAGTCTATGGCTTAAGTTTCAGAGTCTAATTGTAAACAGGCTAGGAGAATTGTTAGTAGGAACATTCATATGTGTTGAGTGTTCACAGTTCTCTGAAACAGGCGCAAATTTCGATCTTAATCTTTTGGTCAGTTCTCACTCCATAGTTTAAAGTTTTGTGCAAGCAAGAACTTAATCTTTAAGTTGGAAGGTAATCTACTCGTGGCTAGAAGCATTTGCTTAAACGGGTTTTGTACTGAGAGAATTGAAGTTAAGAAGTTAGGGGTGTCTAAATCGACTTCTCAGAAGTGCAGATTTAGACATAGGCAACTTGTGAAGTTGATTTCTCAAGTTATACTAAACCTTTTGAAGAACTTTAACTTGGAGGAGGTGTGCAACTTCTAGGCGACACTCCATACAAAATTTCATAGAAAACTTTACATGTTTGATAGGTCAATGAGAAGAAATTGTGCAGCAGACTTTCTGTGTTTTATCTTCTTCACAGAATTTTCTCAACTTTTGATAATTTGGAGATTGGACCTCTAATTTGGTGAAGGTTTTGACTTACTCTTGACATAGAGGTGTTCTAAATTCAAGAGTAGGTTGTTCTTTTGGAGATTAACACTCTCCATCAGTGGTATCAGAGCAGGAGACATCAAATCAAGGAACGGAGGATCCCGACTGCTGCAGATTCAAGAAATTCAACAATTGAAGAACTAAAAGGTGAAAGTTTGAAGGCAAAGCTTGAGGAGGAGACCATACGACATCAAGAAGGACAAAAGGAGTCTAATTCAAAGTAAACGTACATATATTGTTCATAAAGCTTGAAGATTTCAATACACAGGTGGACACAAGATGGGAGATTCTCTACAGATAGAGAAATTGGATAGGGAAAACTATCCTGCATGGTCAATGAGGATGGAAGCTCATCTTATGAGCAAAGATTTAATAGCCTACATCACAGGAGAAGAAGAGAAGCCACAGTTCAGAGATCCGAGTGTTCCAACTAGGGAAGAGTTAGCAGACTTGAAAAATTGGATGAAGAAAGATGCTCAAGCTAGGAGCATTATATATATGGCAGTCAATGATTACTTGTTACCTCATATTCGAGGTCTTGAAAGTGTAACTGATATTTGGAATTCTTTGGAGGAGCATTTCCAGAATACTACAAAGTCAAGGAAGGCATCCCTATGGGCAGAGTTTACAACCTTCAAGAAGAAGGCCTCTCTATCTATTTCAGATTATGTAACAAGGATGAAAGACATTGCAGATGCATTAGGAGCTGTTGATGAAGACATTGAAGAGGATAAATTCGTAAGGCAGATCCTTACAGGTTTGAGAGGTGATGACAAATGGAAGCCATTCATTTTGTCTAAAGAGTTATCACTTGATCATTTCACTCCTGATGTAAATCAGTTGCTAGGTCATATGCTAACATTTGAGCAGGATGTTAAAGGAGATGGTGACAAGAGTGCAGGTCATGCAATGTACTCAAAGGACAAGAAGAAGAATAGCAAAGGAAAGCAACAAGTAGGTGAAGATGAAGGTACAACTAGTCAAGCCAACTTCCTAAGAGGAAGAGGAGGTGGCAAAGGAAGAGGAAGAGGCAGGAACAACAAAGATGGAGGCAAAGCTTGCAGGATTTGTGGTAAGACAAATCACTTAGCTAATGATTGTTGGCATAATAATCAGAGTAATGGTGGATATAATCAGAACTATAATTCAAGAGGAAGAGGAGGCAGAAATCAAAGAGGTAATTTCAGAGGCAGAGGTGGTAGGAGTTATTTTGGAAGAAATGGAGGTAGAGGATTCCAAAGTCAACAATACAACAACACCTACTACAATTATGCTTCAGATCAAAAGGAGGATTCAACATTGATAATGAATGCAACTTGTGAAAGCCAGAGTGAAGATCAGAGAGTCTTCTACATTGACTCAGGGTGTAGCAATCACCTGAGTGGTAATATATCTTTGATGACTGATTTGGAGAGTAAGGTTTTTAATCATGTTGTTCAAACAGGTGACAACACAAAGCACAATGTGAAGTCAATTGGATCAGTGAAGGCCAAGGATGGTAGTACCTTATTGAGTAAACTCTTGTATGTTCCTACAATTCCTAAGAATTTGATAAGTGTAGGACAAATTGTTGAAAAGGGATATGAAGTAAGGTTCACTAATGATGGAGTATATGTGGAAGACCCTAGCCAAGCGTATAAACAGATTGTTTTAGGGAAGAAAGAAGGAAGATTATTTACATTGAAGATTCAAGGCAATATTGGTCATGCTATGCTCACATATGGAGGACATAAGATCTCTGAGTTAGATCTTTGGCACAAGAGGCTTGGACATTTCAATGAAAGAGGTATTAAAGACATGATTAACAATGGTTCAGTGCTTGGATTGCCTAATGTTGCAGGTCAACATATGACATATAGATGTGAGGCATGTCAATTAGGTAAGGCTCATAAGCTTTCCTACTCCAAGCATGGTTTTATGTATTCAGAGAAGCTTGAATTGGTACATACAGATGTGTGGGGACCATCAAAGGATTTCAGTATAAATGGGTCAAGGTATTATGTGATTTATGTTGATGATGCTACTAGATGGATCACTATTTATGTGATCAAAGATAAGTCAGAAGTGTTTAATACATTTAAACACTATCATGCATATGCAGAAAGAATTACAGGTCATAAGTTGAAGAGACTAAGGTGAGATGGAGGGGGAGAGTATTTCTCTAATGAGTTCAGTGATTACATGTGGAATGCAGGTATAAAAAGGGAAGTTACTTGTAGGTACTCTCCTCAACAAAATGGTGTAGCAGAAAGGAGAAATAGAACACTTGTTGAGTTTGCAAGATCCATGATGAAGGAGAAAAATTGCCCTAATTATTTGTGGGCTGAGGCTGTAAATACAGCCACTTATTTGGTCAATAGGTTACCATGTAAAGCCTTGCAGGGTATGACACCATATGAGGCTTGGTGGGGTAAGAGACCTACCTTGGATCATTGCAGAGTTTTTGGATGTGTGGCATATGCATATGTCCCATCACAATTAAGGCACAAGTTGGAGCCTAAAGCTGAAAAATATGTTTTCATTGGTTATGATGATAAGCAGATGGGCTATAGATTGTGGAGTCCATCTACAAAACAATTCATGGTTTCTAAAGATGTTACATTTGATGAGCAAAGTACTTGGTATGCAGGTACAGTCAATATCAATACAGGTGATGAAGAAGAAGTGAGCCAAAGGAAAGGTAAATCAAAGGTTCAAATATTTGATGAACAAGAGAATAATGAAGTGCAGGTTGAAGTGGAAGAAACACCAAGATTTGATCCTGAATATGAAGAACCAGAAACCTCAAGAAGTGGAGAACTTAGGAGGTCTACAAGGAACAAATGGCAACCTACAAGGTATAGCTATGATACTTCATTTTTGGCCACAAAAGATTATGCTTATATGATGAAAACAGATGAAGACCCTTCTACATATGAAGAGGCAAAAGGTAAGGAAAAATGGGAGAAAGCTATGCAGGAAGAATATGATGCACTATTGGAGAATCAAACATGGGATTTGGTTCCAAAGCCAAATAGTCAGAAAATTATTGGATGCAAGTGGGTTTACAAGACCAAGAGGTTTGCAGATGGAAGTGTGTCTAGATACAAAGCTAGACTTGTTGTCAAAGGGTTTGCTCAAACATATGGTGTTGACTATGATGAGACTTATAGTCCTGTGGCAAAGATGACAACCATCAGGACACTTATAGCTATTGCTGCATGTAAAGGTTGGAAGTTATGTCAACTTGATGTGAAAAATGCTTTTTTGAATGGTTATATTTTAGATGATGTGTTCATGGAGCAACCTCAAGGGTTCAGAGATACAAGGTATCCAGATCATGTGTGCAAGCTCAAGAGAGCTTTGTATGGCTTGAAGCAGGCCCCAAGGGCATGGAACTATAGACTTGTAAAGTTCTTGAAAGAACTTGGATTTCAGGTGTCTAAAGCAGATAGTAGCTTGCTTGTCAAAGCAAGTGATAATGGTTTCATATACATGTGCATATATGTTGATGATATAATCCTTACAGGTACAGATGAAGAAGGAATACAAAGACTCAAGAAGCAAATGGAAAAGGAGTTCAAAATAAGTGACTTGGGAGACTTGTCATACTTCTTGGGCATGGAGATTACATATACTCAACATGGAGTATTTGTGACCCAAGAAAGGTATTTGAAGAACTTGTTAATCAAGTTTAAAATGGATGATTGCAGGGTAGCACCTACACCAATGGAAGTGAATCACAAATTGAGTAAGTTTGGAGGTGAAGAATTCAAGGACATGAGACAATATCAGAGTTTGGTTGGTAGTCTTATCTATGCTACTTTAACTAGACCTGATTTATCATATGTAGTAGGGGTTTTGTCTCAATTCATGCATTGCCCAAGGAAAGAACATTGGATTGCAGGTCAAAGAGTGTTGAGGTACATTAAGGGTACACTCAATGAAGGTTTGTATTATGGGTTCACCTCAGATACAAATATCAAAATTTATAGTGATGCAGATTGGGCAGGTAATCTAGATGATAGAAGATCAACTTTTGGATACATGTGTTATGTGGGAGATAAACTTATCTCATGGTGTTCCAAGAAGCAACATACAGTTGCTTTGTCTTCTACAGAAGCAGAGTACAAAGGCATGGTTGAAGCTGCAAAGGAAGTGATTTGGCTCAAGACTTTGATGAAAAGTTTTGACATTGTGCATGGGGTACCAATTATATATGGAGATAACATGAGTTCATTGTATTTAGCTGCTAATCCTGTTTTTCATGCCAGGACCAAACACACTGAGATACACTATCACTTTCTAAGAGAGAAGGTGATGGATAAAGAGATTGAAGTCATACATACTTCAACTAAAGATCAAATAGCTGATATGCTTACAAAGAGCTTGGATGGACCAAAGCTACAGAAGTTTAAAGACATGGCAGGTATAAAGAAGAAAAGAGAAACCTCAATTGATGATTGAGGGGGAGCTGTTGGTGCAGATCAATCACCAATTGAATGATTGAAGACTAAAGAATGAAGGATGAGATCAATTCTTGAAGCTTGGAGGAAAGATACATTCAGAGGATATGAGGAATGTACACATATGTACATTAGTATAGTTATAGTTCACTTAGATCTTTGATTAGTCATAGACTTGTACAAATTTCTCTATAAATACCTTGAAAATGTCGAGGCGTGGTATGAGAGCATATGAAAGAATAGATGAGTGAGCATAGATGTCAAGAAAGAGGAAGTTAGATGTCATGAGACATGTGAAAAGTTAGTTGAGTTTCCTCTCATCACTCAACTGTAACTTTCTGAGTAATTGAAGAAATATTGCGCCCGATCTTTTCGTGTCTGCTCCGTCTGTGGTAAATCTTTTGTGAAATCCTTTTGAGGATATCTAAGTTCATAGTTAATGAGTCTATGGCTTAAGTTTCAGAGTCTAATTGTAAACAGGCTAGGAGAATTGTTAGTAGGAACATTCATATGTGTTGAGTGTTCACAGTTCTCTGAAACAGGTGCAAATTTGGATCTTAATCTTTTGGTCAGTTCTCACTCCATAGTTTAAAGTTTTGTGCAAGCAAGCACTTAATCTTTAAGTTGGAAGGTAATCTACTCGTGGCTAGAAGCATTTGCTTAAATGGGTTTTGTACTGAGAGAATTGAAGTTAAGAAGTTAGGGGTGTCTAAATCGACTTCTCAGAAGTGCAGATTTAGACATAGGTAACTTGTGAAGTTGATTTCTCAAGTTATACTAAACCTTTTGAAGAACTTTAACTTGGAGGAGGTGCGCAACTTCTAGGCGACACTCCATACAAAATTTCATAGAAAACTTTACATGTTTGATAGGTCAATGAGAAGAAATTGTGCAGCAGACTTTCTGTGTTTTATCTTCTTCACAGAATTTTCTCAACTTTTGATAATTTGGAGATTGGACCTCTAATTTGGTGAAGGTTTTGACTTACTCTTGACATAGAGGTGTTCTAAATTCAAGATTAGGTTGTTTTTTTGGAGATTAACACTCTCCATCAACCACTACAATGGGGGATACCCACTCAGTGTGCTCAATTTCATAGATGAATCCAGCTTCAAGCAAGCGATCTATCTCTTCTTTGATCTTGGCAGCATAATTATCATTATAGGTGTATGGCTTCTGTTTAGAGGGTCTGGCATCTGAGGTTATGGGGATAGTGTGTGAACATATGTTAGGGTCTACACCTTTCAAATCCTTATAGCTCCAAGCGAATACATCTCTGTATACTCTTAGCAAGGTTATCAACTCGTACACTTCTTCTCCCGTCAGGTCATGTCCTATGTAGGTGTATCTTTCTTCTCCTTCTTCTATGGCTACAACTATTTTCTTGGTGGTTTCTTTGTTATCATAGGCCTCCCTTGATTGCGCCTCATGTTTAGGCATTCTTACCATGACTCTCCTATCGTCTATCTCATACTTCTTAAAATTCTCAGGGACCTCAAAAAAAGATTCTTCCTCTTCTGGTATGACTTCTCTCTTCTTCCTTTTTTTACCTTCACCCTTGGTGGTCACTTTTGTGGTCAATCTCACATCATTCGTAATTTCTTTATGTCTCTGAGGGGTGTGCTTCTACTTCGAAAAATTATTCCTCAGCTGATGCAAAAGGGGGTTCCATAATAATTGACTCTAGATCGGAGTCACTTGCATCCTCGAATGCATCAGTGTTAGGTTCACATTCTTCAATAACCGAATCACACATCATTGGCTCTATTGTGAAGATTGAAATGTCATAGCCATCCTCATCATAGTGGAGCATCCATTATTCTTCATTGATGGCTACATCCATTGTTGCTAAAATCTCCGCCCAACCATGAGGTTCAAATTCTTCATCAGGAAATACTATGCGTGCTTAGGCTGGGTCTTGAATTGATCTATGGGTTTCTTTCGCACCTACCTCTCTTGCTTTTTTTCTTCCTCTACTGCTACTTTGCACATCCATTAGTGTGTGTCTTCATGCATCCATGAGGATCCTTATCCTATGGAATGCACTGACTCCGTGTCATCCTTAGCTCTATGGATGGGATTCCATTGAATAGGCGGTACGTCTCTATGAGAATAATCCTTGAGGTTGACTTTGGTTGTAACACCTAAGTGTTGCAAATACAAAGAATTGGTTCCCCAATCTTGTACCACTTGCAACTGCCACATAAATGGCCTCCTCAAAATCATCTCATAAGCCTGATTTTTGCTAAAGTCACATATAGCAAAAGTATGCTCAAATTCAACACCACATGTAGTGAGAGTTATTCCTTCTAATAGTCGTAAAGGTCTCTCAATGTGACCATCGGCCATCTACAATTTCATTATCATTGATCTAAGTGCTGGCTTGCCCCAACGCTTCCATAGGGAAGTAGTAGCAATTGCAACTCCTGCACCTGAGTCCAAAATTGCCTTGGTTATGTACCCTTGATGGGTAATGGGAAGATAGGTGTTTCATTTTTTTCCTTCACTCATGTCTCCTATCTTGTCCAAGGGTACTTCAGGCACTGTCCTATGAGATCCTACCTTGGAATGAGGTTTTTCTACTTCTGGCACTTGATTGGCTACATGTTTCCATAACTTTGGACTAACCTTGAGTAACCCCTCTAAAGTGAGATTGCACTGCACCTTAGTGTTCTTTACTACCTTTGTGTTCCTGAGTATGACTCAGTCTTAGTTTCTTATCGTCATCATGGGTGCTCTCATACAAGTAGACTTAGCTTCCCATGGGCCTGTGAAATGGGGTAGTTCCTGTAATGGGACTGGGTGCTCTCCTGTTCTCCATAAATGGACGGGATATCTTGTGGGAATTGATCATGAAAGTCATCCACAAGTTCAATGGGAGGGGGGACTTCACTTTCTTTAGCCCATTTCTCTTCTTGAATCTCTCACTAGAATTCTAGTGAATACCTATTCATAGAAGAAGAGGTGTCTGGTTCAGTGGAGTTAGCACATAAGCTTCTTGGGGGGAATGCTTATTCTTTCACTTGCCTTGTCTTTTCCTTGGTAGGTGGCCTCCTTGCCAGATCTTGCAATTATGCTCTCCAACTTCTCCAATAGTCCATCAAAGTGAAATTGTGCCTTCACTGAGCAAGAGTAGTTGAAAAGGTGACTGGCTTCAAACATGGTTTGAGCCAATGCTACCATTTTAGCACAAAGATCGGCTCTCTCTATCTCTAGATCAGCTCTAGGGTAGCATTTGTCATGATCTGTCACATTTGGCCCTTCTTGGATCGTGGCCTGATATGCTTTGAGCATCATGTCTATGTCCTCAGGAGTCGGGTCAGCTAATACTGATTCTATTCTAGGGGGTGGTGGAATTGTATGAGGTGGTAGGAGTGGAGATGGGGGTGGTGTGTGGGAGTTTGTTTGAGAGGTGCGTTCAACAATTTTGGCTTTTGTTTCTCTTATTCTTTCTTCTAATTCGCTCATCTTCTTAGACCATTGTCTTTTCATCCTTTCCTGACTATCTTTCCAAGCTCTCATCCATTTCTTGGTTATGCTCTCAGTCTCACTAACCTCCAGTGGAAGTTATACTTCCTCTTGAGTCTACTACTAACCCAATAAAATTGATAGGAGTGATTTTTGGTGCATTGTTAGGATTCTTAGGACAATCTTGCAAGAGATGCTCTTTCCCACAATCAGGGCAAAAACCTTGAATCATCATAGACTGGGTTTGTGTAGGTGCAGGCATAGGGCAATCACAAATGAGGTGATCTCCTTGACATCGACAGCATGGTCCTCTAAGAAATGGGGCTCTTACCTGCCTAGGTTGAGGCCTAGAGTTGGGATTTGTGTACATGACATTTACATACTCTGGCTCCCAACTAGGTTCACTAGGATCTTCATAGTAATATGACTCATTATGCTCAAGTGACTGCATGTAGTAAGCGTGTGGACTATCCATGTGAGTAGAGTCAAAACTATGATCACTCGGGTCACTTTTTGAAAGCAGTGGTGTTACTGGTAGTATGGCTCTATTCACGTTCTCTTTTGCAACTACGTACTTTACTGGAATCACATTCACTGGGGTTGGAGGTTGTTGAGCTAACACAGGCTGAGGACTTTGCTGGGTTTGGCAGGGTTGCTGATAGGGTTGTTGGGCTTTGCCATATTGTTGTGGTGGGTACTCGTTCTGGTATCTTCCTTGTTGAAATGATTGCGGATAAGGGTTCCTAATTGCTTGCTTATTGTATGGGAAATCTTGCATTGTGTAATTAGTGTATCTCCTTTCTATGGTGCACTATTGGATACTAGGATTCACTTGGGGTTGAGCCATAATGGGGCATACAGTTGCCATATGGTCACCTCCACACATAAAGCATCTTTTCACTGGGGCACACCTTGGTATTTGTTTGCTCCATACTCCTAGTTTCTGAGCTACTTTCTCAGGGAGTTCCTCAATAGATGTGGATTGCGTGGAAATGAGGCTAGTAGAACTATCTGAATTCTTGTAGAATTTTGAAAGCTCTAATTCCTCCCCTAGGTTGTCCTCAATGTCTATGCACATGCATACACACTCTTCTATGGTCCTAGGATCCTTCAAGTACACATATGATCTCAGTTTGGTACTTAGTAGTCCATCCAAGAATAAAGCCACTTGTTTGGCTGGTGTGGGTAAGTCACGAACAAGACATCTCTCTAGGTATTGCCTAAACCTTCTTCATGCAAGTCTAATGGTCTCTTGAGGTGTCTGCTTGAAGTTGTGAATTAGTGAGGAAGTATTATGCCTTATGCCACTCTTAGAGAATTCGGTAATGAAAGCCTCTAGAAGTTGGTCTATGTTCTTGAACTGTCTCTCATGTAGTGGTTGAAACCATGTAAGGGCTGTGTTCCTAAGGGTTAGACCAAAATCATTGTATTGCGTGAATAGGTCCTCAACTTGTTCAGCTCTCAAGACCTGCCTAAACTCAGCCACATGATCATATGGGTCCCCAATGCCATCGAAGTAATTCTTCGTGGACTTCACTAGCTGGGTTGGCCTCAAGGTCCTAGTGTGTTCTCTAGGCCTTGGCAAGGGAAAATCATCTGTATTTCTTTGGTTTCTTGGGGCTCTAGGTCTCTTAGTTTCCTCTCTATCCATCTCTGTTCTTGACCTTTCTCTTCCCAGTGGGTTAGCAAAGCTCACTTCAGATCTATCTCTACTCCTGTCCCTTTGAGCTCCATGAGCATGGGATGTTCGAGCTCTTTGGTAACCAAAAGAGACATTAGATCTTGGTTGGGGAAACACAAATTCACCCTTCCAAGTGTAGGCATGCCTACCATGTTCTGAGACCACAGAGATCCTCTCTGAAGTATTGTCCAGATAGGTCACCTTGCCTGGACTATCAAGATCTTTAAACTCATAGATCGTGAGTGTTCCTACCTCATTGACTAATCGGGCTTATACCTCCAAAAGTCTTCATTGGTCTCTTGGTTTAAGAGTAAATCTATGCTCTTATTATCCTGGGGAACCCACTCTGGTGTGATAATTCTAGTGAGAACTGATTTGCCTCAAGGGGTTCTAGGCTCTCCACTTATGTTCCCTTGCTCTAGGTCACCTATGTCCGTTTCTGGGATCACATTACCAAATTCATTTGTCCTATCTGGGTAGGTGGTGACCACATACATGGTTCCTTCTTTGTCTAGGTATGCACCATTTTCAAACTTGACTACTAGGTGTTCTAGTCCAATGGGTTGATCTAGGTTTTTGATATGGACTACTAATCTCCTTAGGCCGTCCTCATAGATGCAAGCACCTAATCGGTTGGTCCTAAGGTATTCCAATTGAGTCATATAAGGATCTTCAACCTTTTGTAAGTAAGCCACACCTGAACTTCCTGTGGGTCGCTCCATACCTTGATACATCTCTAATTCACTAGTTTCAGAGCTAGGGTAGTGTGAATAATTACTCAACTGCTGGGCCCAAGACTTAGCAGTGTGATTGACACTAGCCTCTGAAGACCTAAAGCTTTGTCTATCTCTCCCTAGGTGTGGTCCTGATCTAAGGTTCATATGCCTTAGTGAGCAATCCCAATTTTTATCCAAGGTACAGCCTCGTTGCTGATTCTTTCTTATCAATCACTAGATTCTTTTTAGTTTGTTATTGTGTTTCAATTCTTATCTGATTTTGCATTGTCGGGAATTACTTGAGTGATTTTTTGCACTTGAAGTTGATCGTAATAGAATTAGTTCTTTCCTTTAAGGTTATCGTCACATGCATGGGCTACCTCTTGACTTGAACTTGATTACTTAGAGAGTCTTCAACTTGTCTTGTGCCTATCATTGCCCTAACTTACTTCCAATGCTATGTGTTCTTAGCCTGAGCTAGGAATTGACTGAGGGAGATGAGATAATTTCCAACCTCACTTGCTTATCCCTTGCTCGTTGATGCTCAAGATCCCCGTTCTCAAGCTTGTAGAATGCCCTTGCTTTGGATGCCCTCTAGTGCTCTCAATGGACCTGTAAGAGTCCCAAAGTTAGCTCAACATTTAAATTCAAATGACATATCAGTTCATTTCCAATAATGTACTTCAGAGCCCATATTGCCCTTGCCTTTATGGCCAACCATTCTAAGCAGTAGATAAAAGTGAAGAAAATACCTATGACTCCAACATCTCAACTCGACATCATACCATCACACGCTCGTCCTCGAAGCTCGATCCCTAGCAACGGCACGAAAATTTGGTGTAGCTCAATGATGAGTAGCACCTCTTTTAATGTCAATCTAGGAAGACATGAGGATGGTATGAAGACCTCGAACAAGTGATGGCACAAGTGTGTGAGAAGCACACAAACATGCACACGCATACACACACAGAGCAAGACAAAGAGAGAAGCAATGGAGTTCTTTAGATTACTCAAAAAAGTCCCATACAAGTTCATATTTTATGAATTAATATATGATATATTCAAAGTTAATTAATGAACTAATGTAGTTTAATCTTATAAGGTGAATAATTTTATGTATAAGTGATGGCATGTGTATGTAGTCATATGTGCATGTGCATATGAGGGTGCATAAATGCATGTGAATGAGTGCATGTGGCTATGAATGAGTGCATGTGCATATGAGGGTGCATAAATGCATGTGAATGAGTGCATGTGCCTATGAATGAGTGCATGTGCATATGAATTGTATGCATTTGTAAGTGTGATGTGTATGTATGAATGAATGCATGCTTACATATGAGTTAATGTAGATACATATGCATTTGAAGTATGTGCATATGTATGAAGAGGCAAATGAAATGCATATGAGCATGTGCATGAAGTGCATGTGTATGTGTGATGATCATGTGCATGAAGTGCATGTGTATGTGTGATGAGCATGTGTATGGAGTGCATATGTATGTGTGATGAGCATGTGTATGAAGTGCATGTGTATATGTGATGAGCATGTGTATGAAGTGCATGTGTATGTATGAGCATGATTGCATGTAAATACATGTATGTATGCGTCCCTATGTGCTTAAGTATATGCATGTAAGTATGCATATAGGTATTTATACATATAAGATAAATCCATGTTAACATGTAAACATATGAATGCATCTAAATGAGTAATGCATATGCATGTGTGCATGCATATGAGTTTGGTACATATGTTCCAGAAATGTATGAACGCATGTAAAGGAAAGTATAATTGTGGTACATAAATGTATGGTTATCATGAAGGAAGTGTGTAAGCATCTATGAATATAAAGAATATTTGAAAATGAATGAGTATGATATATATAAGTCTGTTTTATGATTAATAAGAAATACTTATGTTTTTTTTGCTAATGCTTCTTCTTGCAGATCAATTGAAGAAGGAATTGACGAATAAGAGGACTTGACGAGATTTACGAGATAGGAGTTGCTTTCATGCCACTCAGTCTAGTTTCATTATATGATCTTGAAAATATAAAATCTTGTATTAAGCCTTTTATATAAAGATTTGTATAGGAGCATCTTCTAAAATCTGTATTAGGACTGTTCGCTAAGCGCTTGTATAGGACTAGTGTTGGTTCTAAAGTTTTAGCATTTTCATTGTTCAATTCAATTATCAATCAATGTGCACTTTATTTTGCATGTCTCTTGATAAAGCATCTTCAAGTAAAACTTCTAGTGAGCATAATATACATTCCTCTTTTATTTTAGAAACCCTTTTACCTCGCCTATTGAAAATACGTTTACTCAAATCAGTGAGAACGACACTAGTAATGAATTAGAAATAATAGAAATAGTTAAAGATAGTGTTGTAGATGAAACCTCACACTCTCTAGAATATGATCGTAACTTATCTAGAGTTTTATCTTTACTCTCAATCATCTCACCTAAACCTGAAAATAGTGAAGATTTGTTTCTCCCAACCTTAAATAGAAATAATCTATCTACTCAAACAGAAAATGATGTAGCTGAAACTATTAAAGATAGAATAACTAACGAAGAATTAATCTTGTCATCCTATAGAGACGCTATTTCTAGGTATAGAGACGCACTTCCATACAAACCATAGACTCATAGGCTAACCTTCAATAGCATTATCAATCAAATTGATTCATTGCACTTTACTTTTCATGTCTATGTGCCTATAAGGTCTATTTGAGTCTCCATAAGCTCAAGAGATGGTCTTTTGCTGATTAGTTGGACCAAACTTTGTCGCTTTGAAACTCACTTTTCTACCTCCTACAAGCTTCTCCAAGTTCTTTCAGTTATTGCATAGCTGAAGCATTTATTTATGTACATTAATTTGATTTTTATTCCTATGAGGTATAGGCTAGGTCCTATTCCTATGGCAAAAAAAGTGCACCACTATTTTTTGTTCAAGAATTATGTGTCAAATGCATGGCCGAGTAATGTGGCCCTATCATGCATACTCTTGATGCCATGAACTTATGCTGAGTGGAAGAATGGTCCCTTGGGTTATCTTGGTCGATTCCTTGTTGCTTCTTTGGTATCCACTTCAACATCATATTTTGTTTTCTTGGCATTTGCTTTCAGTGTATTGCCCTTCCTTCATTCTTGAATGTAGTACTCGATCTTCTCCTACCCTTGGTTTGGACTTTCCATGTTGTAGCTATCTCGGGTTTTCTTTTCGCCTTGATGATTGGCTTGAATGCTTGATTCCACTCATATAGTACTTTGTTCAGCTTCTTTGCTTCTTGATTTGCTTGTTGCTTGACCATTTTTTGAATCCAGATAAGTCACTGCATCCTTTGAGCTTCTACCAATGGCTTTGGAAGCCATACATGTAGAGTCCTAGACATATTCCATGGTAATGTAGAATTGCGAGTATGTAGTTGAGTTTCTAGATGTTGATTGATCCATTCATTTTTATAACTTCCATGTTGTGGCAATTGATCCTTCGAAATCCATTCTAATTGCATGTTTGATCATTTTCGTATTCTTGTGGTTGACATCCACGTAGGCTTTTCAATTTTCTTACTGAGGTGGTTAGATGAAACTTCCTCACTCATTCTTTCAAGCTCACTTCCCAAGGAAGAGTTGGCTAAAGGATCATGTGATATGTTATAGGGTGTAGACAAGTTGGGAGTAGGACACTCGTGATTCTGAATAACACTTGGAATTTCTTCTCCAATCTCCTCTAGACTCGCTGCCCTAGGTACTAGTGTGCTAGTAATTTGGGGTTGTCTAGCCTCTAGAAGACTAAGACTTCTTTGTGTCCTATTTTAGCTGATATGTATCCCTGGGCTAGATGTATGCAAACTTTGTATTAAAAAATCCAATCTCGACCTAGTATCAAATCTTCAAGAAGGTCTTCGTCTTTACATACCAAAAATCTTTGATGCATGTTCGCATTTCCCAGATGTAGGGACATCAAAACGTCTCCCTGAAATTCAAAGACTTGACCTCCAATTCCTATCAAATATGCCTTAGTAGGATTAATGGTTGTTTTGAGGTCACATGTTAGTGAGGCTCGCATGCAACTCAATGTAGCCCTTGTATCAATTGATGAGTTGACTGAATGATATTCTTCTGTACCGATCACTAGCTTCACATATGGTCGAGTGACATAAGTTTTGAGCTTTTCTATGCTACCTACTCGATAGTTTTCCATGAGGATAGGTTCTTCTCCCTGTAGATATCTTTCATCTCGTTGTTTTATCCATTCTTTCCTTTTCCTCATTTGCTCTAGTGATTATATTCTAGCTTCTTCCTTTATCCTTTCCTCTTCTTTATTTTATTTTGTGCTCCTAATAGTCTTGCTAACAATCTTTTAGTTAGTGGTTCCATGTACCTTTTGACTCTACAACCATTTATGTAGTTAGGCAATACATCTCTATCTAGTGTGGCCAAGTTAACCACTCCAATGGTGGATATTTGATTTATCAATAGTGGTCCGTATCCATGTTTTTGTAGCTTCTTTGCATGTTGTTTCAATGTGTATGCTAAAACCAATTCTCCTTTGTTGCAGAGCTAAAGAGCGCACAAAGCAGAGAAAAAGGACGGGCCCCAAAATTTTTTCCGATGTGGACACACAACTTTTGTCTCATAACCACTCTTGTATATATTTTCCGTTGTAAATGCACTAGAGGAGTCCTCTAGGTGCATCCCCACAGAAGATTAGTGATTTACCCATGTACAATAGTAGGAAGTTAGCCTTTTAGTGAATAAAGTGCCGGTCTCTTGTGTGAAAGGACCAAACTTAGGGCACTAGTATATAAGTCAAAAGTGACTCATTGTAAAGAACTTCTTGTCATTGTGAAGAAGGAGCACTTCTGAATTTTCGAGTTTGCCTCTTTCTTGCTGATTTTGATCTTCATTTTGCTCTTGAATGTGTGTGTGATGCTTGAAATGCAAGTGTAGGACTGTTGTCTACCCCTTCCCCCTTGTTTTGAGCTGCTGTAGCGCGTGCGTAAGCTAGGAGAAGCTGAGGCGCGAGTGTTTGTGACTCCCGTAATTCACTGTTTCTGCCATAACTTGAAGCAGAGTAATCAGAATTGAGTGAAACCACCACCGTTGGATTCGTCTCGTTGAGAGCTTCGAAACGAGTACCCTATTGCCCATATTCGGAGTTCTGGGCTGGGAGAAAACCTCAAAATACCAAAACTGCTGAAAAGAGGCTTGCGGCAACACTTTCAGTATTTCAGTGGGTGTGGGTAGTAGTAGTCTTTTCTCATGTGTGGATAGCTAAACCACTTCATTTTCTATCACGTGTGCACTCGTCCTCATACACTTGGTAAGTCACTCCTTAGGATTGACATTTAAATGTGTGAAAAGAACTCCACTATATGCACTTGTATGGCAATTGAGGTATAGTCTCATTGGACTTGAGTCATCGTGGCTTAAGTACACACGTTTTTGGCGCCGTTGCCGGGGAGTCACTCCACCAAGGTGCCTTCGTGATAGTTACAGAGCGAGTGTGATCGAATTGTACTTGTAGACGCAAATTTGTCCATTGGCGAGTAGTCCACCATTTCAACACTTGTCACTTCTCATCTTCGAGGTGTGTGTGATAAGTTTTAGGTTTAGGTTTAGGAGGAGGGAAGAGAAGGAGTTAGGGTTAGGTTAGAAGGAGAGGAGAAGTGAGGAGAAGAGGAGTAGGAGTAGACCAAAAATTCCCAGAAAATCACCAAAAATCCCAAAATTTCAAGTTCTGTAAAA
This sequence comes from Ceratopteris richardii, assembly GCA_020310875.1. NCBI lineage: Eukaryota > Viridiplantae > Streptophyta > Polypodiopsida > Polypodiales > Pteridaceae > Ceratopteris > Ceratopteris richardii. The sequence goes on along the minus strand of CM035429.1, from coordinate 34,210,874 downwards.
AAAGGTATAAAAACCAAAAAAATTGTTCATTTGACACTTCACTGCTCACTGGTATCGTCTGCGACAGCGACTGGTATCGCCTGAGTAGTATCGTGCAAAATAGAGCCTCAAAGTGTGTGCAAGAGCTACAGAAGCAACCAAGCTAGACCCAAGGTGAGATCCCTTTAAGATTCAAAACCAAAAAACTCTCTAACTTGCACAACAAATGATTAAAAAGAATGCGCAGTATCGCGGGGGGGGGGGGGGAAATCTTTGATTAATTGTGTGTTTTGTGAGAGACAGAGGCTGAGGAGTGAGGAGAAGGGTGAGAGGTGCAAGGGGGTGCAAAAATTTTCAAGTTTGGAGACCTTTTGGCTTGAGTATCGCGATCGGTTGAGTTTTGGTATCGCGATACCAAAATTCCCTTGTATCGCGACACTCGCCAGAGGTGTCGTATCGCTGGATACCTACCTTGGTATCGCGACACTACTCCAGTATCGAGACACTGAGTTGGTATCGCGATCGTGCTCGATCTCTGGTATCGTATCGTCCGGTACTAATACTTGGTATCGCGACACCATTGTGGTGTCGTATCGCCTAAGGTTTAGTATCGCGACCTCACTTTACCGAGTGGTATCGTATCGCTTGATACAGTGGTATCGCGACACTACTTTGGTATCGCGACACTACTTCAGTATCGCGATCGTGCCCTCCCCAAGTGTCGTATCGTCGATTGCTTATCTTGGTATCGCGACACCGTAGTGGTATCGTATCGCCTAAGGATTAGTATCGCGATCGCACTCATCTCGGTGAGATCGTATCGCCTGAGACCTCTGGTATCGTATCGTCAGTCCTTGTGAGATCGTATCGTCTCTTGAGATTCCGGTATCGCGACACCACTGAGGTATCGTATCTCCTGTTCATCAGGGCAGTATCGTGACACTGTCATTGGTGTCGTATCGCCGAGCCTTTCAGGTATCGTATCGTACCTAGTCAAGGTGTCGTATCGTTTGTCTTCCAGGATAGTATCGCGACACCAGATTGATATCGTATCGTTTGGGTGTCTGGTATCGTATCGCGGTCAGTGGAGTATCGCCGAGTGTGGTATCGCCCAGATTAAAACTTTCTTTAGGCAGACTAATTGAGTCATTGGGAGAGCTACCCAAGGGGAATCTAAGAAGCATAAAGAGAGGCTTAGGAGAGTGAATGAACTTGAGGTCAGGAAGAGTTCTAAGTAGTCGAAGGAGTATCATATCTTCAGTAGGAAGTACTGCCCAGGTTAGTCATCACTCCTTTTACTTAGAAACCTCTAGTGACTCAGAAGAGGAATTACCTATGGCTTCGGAAGACATGCAAGGTCCCACACCAACAAGAAGCTTCATGACTACTGTGGAGGGGGACTACCGTACTTCCTTGCAGTATGTATCCACCAATGCCCAGGAGATTCCAATCTACTTGGATGGCTTAAATAGGTCTGTGGCCAGGATGGTAACTTCCCAAAATGCCACAATCGTACCCCGACCAGCTGTCAAATACGAAGGAGGTGCATTATGTTGACAAAGTTGGTCACATCTACATGGTAACCGAATTTCCGGAAAGGATCAATGAAAGAGGGGAACTCTTAGACCCTGAAAACCTAGGAAGGACACAACCAGAAGAGTTTGTGACCACCCCTAGAGGCAGATCCCGAGTGTCACGTGTCTTGAGAGGTGACTTGATACCTCAAGACGACTATTTGTTAGAAGTCTATATGATTCACGGATCAAACTTACTGTTGCAAACCGATTCACCTGTTCCAGGAAGAGAAGAGAACCCCATGACTTTCTATGAATTGAAAGACCCTGATGATGAGACTAGACTCACATACCTGGATAAAGATCAAAGAAGGTATTGGCCTATGAGTATCTTAGACAGGTCTCGATTAAGATATATGGGTACACCTGTGTTTCCCCAGAGAGAGCAAGCAACAACCTCACAAAATCCGTTTGGAAATCAAGAAGAAACAGAAAATACTGCATCAGGACAGACCAGTCATAGGAGCGTACCTAATCATGCTCATGTACAATTTGCCACGCCAGGAGTACAAGCACACTATCAGACCCAACCAGGGATAGGAAACCAATGCAGACCACCAATAAGACCACAACCCCCGATAGGAAGACAGCCTGGTATACCACCCATACGACCAGCTGTCCCTATTCTTCCTGTGATGCCCAGACCACCTGAACCTGTTAGACGGCTGAGGCCTATTCAAGTGGCTAAGTGTGTACGAAACCCTTATGATGGATCAGGAGAACCATATGATCACATTGCTGAATTCAAACAAGTCCTAAGAGCAGAACAAGTGGACGACTTCTTTGTACAGTATGAGGCGTTTGGACTCACCCTCATAGGAACCGCTCTGACCTGGTTCCAACCCTTAGATCCCAACCAGTTTGGGAACATGGAACAATTTTTTCAGGAATTCATAGGAGAATTCACTAAGAGAGGAATCAAACACAATTCATCTTCGTTGATTCACAGTTTCAAACAAAACCCTAATGAAACGGTGAAGAATGCGGCCAGAAGATTCAACCAGTACGTGGATAGATGCCCAGTAACAGAGAGACCGACTCAACAAAAGATGATTTCATTATTTTTAGATGGGATCAATAATGGAACCTTAAGGACACTCGTATACGTGAAAAGACTACAAACTTTGAGTGAGTGTCTTCAGGAGTGTATTGATTTGGAAGATAACTTGGCTGAGGACCTCAACAGCAAGTCCAACCATGCTAAATCGGACGACTCAAGGAGTGCTATTTCTTCCAACTCCAGTCACGTGGAAGAATTAGCAGAGCTATTAGCCAAGAAATTAGGAGCACAGGGGCAAAGAGCTTATCAACCCCCAGTTCAAAGATTGCCTATGCTACGGAGATGTAGCCTATGTGGAGGAGATCACCCCACTCACCTGTGTGTCCGAGGAGGGGGCGGTGCACAACCAGCTTATCCATACAACAGGCAGCAACAACAAGGGACTTCTTGGTATTGTCACATAGAACAGAAATACACTAATCACACTACTGAGAACTGTCCATTTAATAGGCAAACACGCCCTTTCCAACCACCTCAGTATCGACCGTATGGATATCCACCTAGAGACCCGAACAGAGAGATCCCAAGGTACAACCCTTATCCAGCACAGACGGGAGTACCTAGACCAATTGAACAGACACCATACCCACCACCACAACCAGTGCTAGGACCCCAACCGTCGCAACCTCAACAAGTAGTGCCAGTAAAATATGTGCAACCAGAGGAAAATCTAGAAAGAGCGATAGTACCAGCCACGACGATGACACAGATAGAATCAATAAACCTTGGATACGAAGCCCCACCAAGTGAGTACTATCCGTATGAAGCCTACATGATGGAATACGAACCGGCTTATGAGACGACATACTATGGGTATGAAGGCTACGATCAGACTTATGGAGCAGAGACTTCCACTCTAATGTATACAGCTCCTAAAGCACCACAACCCATGAGACCACCCAGTAGACCACCAGTACCGAGAGGACCATGCTTTAGATGTGGAGGAGACCATTTCATTAGAGAATGCCCTCGACCATACAACCCTTCACCATCTAGAATCTGGGAAGGATATTGCAGTGATTGCGGAAAGGAACACCTTTTTAGGGATTGCCCTAAGAATCCGATAAAAAATCAAGGTTCTGCACCAATCAATGTAATAGAAGTCATAGAAGAATCAGGAAGTGATAAGGAATACACAGTGCCACTAAAAGCCATCACTAGAGCCCAAACGAAACAACAAAAAGAACAGCAACTAGAAGAGGAACAAAAAAACAATACGAAAATAAGCCCTTCAACTCAGATAGTGGAAGATTCCGAGGAACCATGTGAAAATTCTCGCAACATAAAAACTCAGAAATGGAAAGAACGACGAGAGAAACTCAAGGATAAATGGGCAAAGAACAAGAGTACAAACAGTAAAAAGCAAAGTGCAAAATCAAGTAAACACAAAGAACTAGGGAAGTCTAAGGAAACTCCGAAGCTAATCGAACCGAGCTCAGATAGGGAGAAGCCCGGATCAATTCTAGCAGATCCAAAGCCAGACGACTTGGATATGTGGCTAAAAGCGTACCAAGCTAGAATCAAAATGGGACCGAACATAGAGCAACATGAAAAAATCTACCCTAGAGGGGAATTAGAAAAGGAAAGACTAGCTATATGCAGAAAACTCATAGAAGTAGCACAAACAACCCTAGAAAAGACTATCCCAACTCTACCAGAGACAAGGATTGCACAAGAACCTTATGAGGAATACATCAAACCAAGGGATAAAGAATTAAGGAAAGAAGATCCCCAAGGTGAACAAGAGACGGCACAAGATGGCCCTGTATCAGCCATACCAGACTTAGAAGCAGAATGGCCCAAGGACTTGTGGGATAGAATCAGAGAAGAACAATGGAATAAGAATGGTGTCGATCCACCACCATTTGATGAAATAGATGTGGAAGACTGTCAACCCCATCCTAACCTCGAGGAGGCCTACGAGGAGATTTCAAGACTCGATAGAGGTAGAGAGGAGACCATAAGCATTTCAACATTGCCTAACTATATGGGAGAGTATGAAAAAGAGTCAGTGGTAATACGAGCACCCACGGTGCATGGAAAAGGATCAGGAAAAGGAAAGGAGAGTTCGCATAATTTAACAGAGTTAAAGAAAACAAAAGTACAATGCCAACTAACGGTGGAAGATTTGCTTCGACTCAAACCCCAGTTGTGGAAGCAAATGGCAGATCAATTGAAACCACTGCCAAAGAATGGAGGATCAAAAGAAAAGGAACTGGAAAATAAGTCCACAATACAGGTTCCAGTCGATAAAGTAGGAGAATTCAGTGAAGGAGATGAAGGGAATACCTGTTTGCCTGTCATCTACAACGGGTACATGACCAAAGCCATCTTAGACACAGGGGCCGGAGTAGGAATTGCAACGAAGGAAATTTGGGAAAAGTGGGGAAAACCAGCCTTACGACCCACTCGCATGAAACTCCAGTTAGCAGACGGCCATGTGGAGAGACCCCTAGGAATATTGGAAGGAATTAAGCTAACAACGTGTGGAGTGGAGTTTGAACACACACTGGCCATATGTAAGTTTGAAAAAGCAAACAATTATGAAATGATATTAGGACGACCATTCATGCGACAGATGCGAGTAGTACAAGATTGGGGCAGAGATTCATTATATCTCCAACATCAAGGGAACACTACCAAGATAAACTTGCACACATTCGCTTATCGGGATGTCCCTCCATTACAATGGAATCGAGTCCACAAAGATGAAGATGACCTATCCATTCACAGTGCTGGATCAAGTGACCAATCTTGGATGCACGAGGATGCCCAGTTGTGGATGTGCAAAGAAGCAAAGAAGGAGGAGTGTAAAAAACAAATGTGGCCAATAGGGCACCCTAATTATCGATCGATAGAAGACCCCGATTACATGCCTAAAATTTTTTCAGATGAACTCTTCGAACCACATGGCTGGATGGAAATCCTAGCCACATTAGATGTGTGTGTGAATGAGGAAGTACTGACGATGAACGATTGTATAGACGAGGAAGGATATGACGTGAACCTCTACATGGTTGTCCTCCAAGAAGTAGAAGCAAGAGAAATTGTAGAGGAAGAGTGGAAAGAAGAGTATGAAAGCATAGAAATGGAACCAGAGTTTGACTCTGAAGAACAATATTTAGAAACCATGCAAAAGGAATCAAAAGAAAGACCGACAAAAGTCTTAGCAATCAAAACCATCACAAGAATACACGAACATAGAGAGGACACGAGTAAAGTGGAACCGGAACCAGACCACTTCGAAGTTCCAGAACATTTTAAAAGATACGAAGTGGAAGAAAGGAAAATAGCAACTCAAATGCCTAAACGAGAGGCCCGGGACGGAGAAGCCTATGATAACAAGGAACAAACCAAGAAAGTTGTTGTAACAATAGAAGACGGAGAAGAGAGGTGCACGTATATTGGGAAAGACGTATCAGACGAGGAAGAAGAGGATCTCATACGACTCATCCGAGAATATCGAGATGTATTCGCTTGGACGTACAAAGACCTTAAGGGTGTAGAACCCAGCATATGCGCTCATCGAATTCCTATGACAGCAGATGCAAAACCTTCTAAACAACGCCCTTACACGTATAATGAAGTTTATGCAGCGAAAATAAAGGAAGAAATTGACAAATTACTAGCGGCAGGATTCATTTATGAGATTGAACACACAGAATGGGTATCGCCACTAGTAGTAGTGCCCAAGAAAAACGGAAAACTAAGGGTGTGTATCAACTTGAAAAAAGTAAATGCAGCAACTATACGAGATAGTTTCCCTTTACCCATCACAGACCATCTTTTGGAAAGAGTTGCCGGCAAGGAGGTCTATAGCTTCTTGGATGGATTCTCTGGTTACAACCAAGTAGCTATTGCAACTGAGGACCAGCATAAAACCGCATTCGCGACTGAATGGGGAATCTATGCATTTAGAGTGATGCCTTTCGGGCTCACTAATGCGCCAGCCACCTTCCAACGACTGATGTGTCATGTTTTTAAAGAATTTTTGAGAAAAAGTATGGAAGTATACGTAGATGATCTGTGTACATACTCGAATCAACGACCAGACCATATACCGGAACTGAGAAAAATATTCAATAAATGTAGACAGTATAGAGTTTGCTTGAACCCTGAGAAATGTGTCTTCATGGTGCGACAAGGAAAAATCCTAGGACACATCGTTTCAAAGAATGGAATATCCACAGACGAAGAAAAGATTAAAGTTATCTTAGAGCTACCTAGACCCAAGAACGCGAAAGAGGTACAAGCCTTTATGGGACACTGTGGATATTACCGTAGGTTTATTCACATGTATGCCATAATAGCTAAGCCCTTATATGGTCTATTGACTCAGTTCACTTGGACAGACGAGTGTGAGAAGGCCTTCAATGAGCTTAAGAAGCGGCTGAGTACAGCCCCAATTTTAAAATCACCCAACTGGAGCAAGCCTTTTCATATTCATGTTGATGCTTCGAACTATGCCATTGGATGTATCCTAGCTCAACCGGCTGACGAAGGAAAGCTTGATGTTGGCACACAAAGCAACAGAGGAATCATGCACAATACGGCAACAAGGCCAGATCATTTTTCCCCATGGGTTATGTACAACTCAAGTGATTTTAATCACTACACAAACATTGTAAATCCCGTTTTTGGTAGAATAGACTCCATTTTGTGCAAGCCGAGGAGTCCTCGAGCTTGAGGAGTATTAGAAGTACCATCGTACCAAATTTCATAATTTTTAGACTTCGTTTGAGCCCTCAAATAAGCCCTGGAACCTAATTTTTAACTAGGCTGAACACTAGGTCTGGACAGGGCCAAAGCTAGTCAAAAACTATAAAAGGAGCTAGAGAGCTCATTTTTGAGGTTAGATTGTAATTGAAACGAACTTGTAAGAGCATTTTGAAAGTAATCTAAAAGCTCCATTGATTCTCACTCTTTGTCTTGCCGTGTGTGCGCGTGTGTGTGTATGTGTGTGCATGCTAGTGTGCTTCTCACTCACGCACTTGTGCCGCCACTTGCTCGAGGTCTTCATACCATCCTCACGTCTTCCCGGATTGACATTAAAGGAGGTGCTACTCATCATTGAGCTACACCAAATTTTGGCGCCGTTGCCGGGGATCGAGCTTTGAGGACGAGCGTGTGATGGTAAGACGTAGAGTTGATGCGTTGGAGTTGTAGGTATTTTCTTCACTCTCATCGGTTTTCTTTTACTTTCTTCACCATCATCATCATCACCATCTCCCCCGTCCATCTCCATCATCGCGAAAATTTCAGTTTTTTGACTATATCCCCACCTCCACCTCATTTCCCTCATTTCACTTGTGAGAGAGAGCGAGAGAGCGAACTTGCATGTGCTGTTTTTGCATGTTTTCTGAGCTATTTTGCAGGTTTTTTGCTGTACCATCATCCCCAGCAGTGTGCGCAGGTACGACAGGCTCTGCACAGGTCCCGGGACGACAGCCTCTGTCTATCGCGACAGACCGAAAATCTTAACATTTTGTGAATGCATGTTTATCACTGTAACCTACACCTTGAGGGCACTCTAGATCACTAGAAGTTTTTCAAAAATTTGCGTTTTTTCAGTCTATCGCGACAGACACCGTCTATCGCGACAGACAGAAATCTGCGACAGACACCGTCTATCGCGACAGACACCGTCTATCGCGACAGACAGAAATCCGCGACAGACACCGTCTATCGCGACAGACAGAAATCCGCGACAAATAGCGTCTATCGCGACAGACACCGTCTATCGCGACAGACAGAAATCCGCGACAAATAGCGTCTATCGCGACAGACACCGTCTATCGCGACAGACAGAAATCCGCGACAGATACCGTCTATCGCGACAGACACCGTCTATCGCGACAGACAGAAATCCGCGACAGATACCGTCTATCGCGACAGACACCGTCTATCGCGACAGACAGAAATCCGCGACAGATACCGTCTATCGCGACAGACAGAAATCCACGATAGACACTGTCTATCGCGACAGACACCGTCTATCGCGACAGACAGCCCCCACGATAGATTGTGTCTATCGCAACAGACACCGTCTATCGCGATAGATAGGCATTTTCGGCCAAAAATTAAGGTGTGAATTTTTGGAAATTTAGACTAAATTTTGGGGCATATTGGCACTTTCATGTACTCATATACTTACAAAGGCTTTAGAAAATGCATTAAAACCCCCGAAAGGTTATGTCTGTCTAGTAACCCCCTAAACCCTGAACGGTCATAACTTTTGCGTACGAAATCCATTTTCGGAGCTCTAGGGCTTGTCAGAAAGCTCGTGACATATACTACACGCCCTCAACTGTTTTTTATAAGAATAACGCGTTGATTTTCAGATAGGATATTTGGAAGTTGACCCACAGAGGGGTAGAAACACCAAGGGAGCTCTAGAGGAAATTTCTAGCAATACATAAGGGGGAACAAAGTGTCTGAAATAAATTGTCTGTCAATTGAAAGGTCTACTTGAAGCTAATCTTGGGATTTATGCAGGCCTATTGAGCAGCAATTGAGAGCATCCAAGCAAGGGTGTTGCGCACGCTTGAGAATCAACTTCTCGAGCACTAAAGAGCAAGGTTCGGCAAGAAAGGTCGGAATATTCTCAACTCCTCTTCGTCAATTCCTAGCTTAGGCTAAGAACGATTAGAAGTAGGAGTAAGTCAGGGCGACGATAGGCCACTATCAAGTTGAAGACTACCTAAAAACTCAAGTTCAAGCTAAAAACTTAATCTCTGTAGTGTCGACAACATAAAGGAAAGGACCTAACGTGGAACGATCAACCTGAAAGTACGAAGAACATTCAAGTATTCCTGACGACGTAATAGCAGACAAGACTTTAAACACGAGGAATAACTAAAAAGAATCAAGTGACTGGTACCAATTGATCGGCAACGAGGTTGTACTCTGGGCAAAAAATTTGGGCTAAACAGTTAGGCATATGAACCTTAGATCAGGACGACACCTAGCAAGAGAAAGACAAAGCCTTAGGTCATCAGAGGCTAGTGTCAATCTCACTGCAAGATCTTGGGCCCAGCAGTTGAGCCACCACTCTCATTACCCTAGCTCGGAGAACAGTGAGTCCGAAATGTCTCAAGGCATGGACAGACCTACGGGAAGTTCAGGAGTGCCTTATTTGTACAGGGTAGAAGGCCCTTACAAAACACAGCTGGAATATCTTAGGACCAACCGATTAGGTGCGAGCATCTATGAGGATGGCCTAGGAAGATCTGTGGTCCAGATTAAAAACCCTGACCAATCCATAGGACTAGAACACCCAGCTGTTAAGTTTGAAAACGGTGCATACCTGGACAAGGAAGGAACCATATACGTAGTCACCAGTCATCCAGATAGGACAGATGAATTTGGAAATGTAATTTCAGAAGCGGACTTAGGTGACTTGGAACAAGGGAACATGGGTGCGGAACCTAGAACCCCTCGAGGTAAATCAGTTCTCACTAGGATTATCACGCCTGAATGGGTCCCCCAAGACAACAAGAGCATAGAGTTGCTCCTCAATCGAGAAACTGATGAAGCCTTTTGGAGGTACAAGTCTAATCAGCCAACAGACATAGGAAACATCATGATCTATGAGTTTAAGGATCCGGATAGCCCAGGCAGAGTGACCTACTTAGATCATGCTTCAGAACGGATCTTTGTGGTGACAGAAAATGATAGGCATGCCTACACTTGGAAGGGTGAATTTATCTTCCCCCAACCAAGATCAAATGTATCCTATGGTCACCCTGGGGTTGGAACTTCCCAAGCTCATGGTACACAAAGAGACAGAAGTAGGGATAGACCAGAAGTAAGTTTCGCCAACCCTGTAGGCAGAGAAAGAACGAGAACGGAGACGAATAGGGTAGAACCTCCTGAGATACATAGAGCCCACAGGAACCAAAGAAATGTAGATGGATTCCCTCTGCCGAGGCCTAGAGAGCACGCAAGAACTTTGAGACCCACCCAGCTAGTTAAGTCCATGAAGAATTACTTTGACGGCACAGGAGATCCCTATGATCATGTGGCGGAGTTCAAGCAAGTCTTGAGAGCTGAACAGGTTGAGGATCTGTTCATGCAGTACAATGCCTTCGGTCTAACCCTTAGGAACACAGCACTTACATGGTTTCAACCATTGGATGAGCGTCAGTTCAGGAGCATAGACCAACTCCTAGAGGCTTTCATTGTAGAGTTCTCTAAGAGTGGCATAAGACACAATACCTCATCATTGATTCACAGCTTTAAGCAAACCCCTCAAGAGACTGTGAGACTTGCAGGAAGAAGATTTAGACAATACCTTGAAAGATGTCCTATTTCGGAGCTACCCACATCTGCTAAACAAGTAGCCTTATTCCTTGACGGATTGCTGAGTCCAAAATTGAGATCCTACGTGTATCTGAAAGACCCTAGGACTATAGAAGAGTGTGTACGTATGTGCATTGATATTGAAGATAACCTAGGAGAAGAGCTAGAGCTGTCCAAAATTTACAAAGATTCAGATAGTGCATCTAGTCAATCTTCCACACAAGCCACATCAATTGAGGAACTGGCCGAAAAAGTAGCTCAGAAATTAGGTGTAACTAGCAAACAAATCCCAAGGTTTGCCCCTGTGAAAAGATGCTATACATGCGGTGGTGACCATATGGCGAACGTCTGTCCCATTATGGCTCAACCCCAAGTAAACCCTAGTAGCCAGTACTGCACCATAGAACGGAGATACACCAATCACACTGCGCAAGATTGCCCATACAACAGGCAGGCGGTTAGGCAACCCTACTCTCAGCCATACCCTCAACATGGAAGATACCAGAACCAGTATCCTCCACAGCCATTTGGCAGGCCACAGCAACCCTATCAGCAACCGTATCAAAACCAACCAAGGCCTCAGCCTGTGCTAGCACAACAACCCCCAGCCCCAACCAATGTGATTCCGGTAAAGTACACGGCTGCAGAAGAGAACCTGAATAGAGCCTTAGTCCCAGTAACATCCTTGATCTCTGAAAATGACCCAAGTGATCATAGCTTTGATTCTACCCATGTGGATAGCCCCCAGGCTTACTACATGCAGTCTCCTGAGCATGGTGAGTCCTATTATAGCGAAGAGACAAACGAACCTAGTTGGGAGTCAGATTACACGAACGTCATGTATGCAAATCCCAATCCTAGGCCTCAATCTAGGCAAGTCAGACCTCCATTCCCAAGAGGACCGTGCTACAGATGCCAAGGTGATCACCTCATTCGTGATTGTCCCTTACCTCCGCCTACACAAACTCAGTCCGTGACTATCCAAGGCTTTTGCCAAGACTGCGGAAAAGAGCATCTCTTACGAGATTGCCCTAAGAACCCCAATAGCATGCCAAAAATCACCCCTATCAACGTTGTTGGGTTAGTGGTAGACTCTTCAGGAAGTGTCACTTCCACTGCACCAGTACAGGTAGTCACTCGAGCTCAAGCTTTGCAGCAAAACCAAGGGGTAGGCCAGGAAAAGAGCCCAGATGCTAGCGATACTGAGAGCCAAAATAAAAAGAGAACAAGAGCTTGGAAAGATAGCCGCGAACGCATGAAAAGGCAATGGGCAAAGAAGATGAGTGAACTTGAGGAAAGTCTACAAGAAACCAAGGCTAAAATCATAGAGATCACATCTCAACCGCACTCTCACACATTCCCACCGCTACCATCCCCATCACCCTCCACCCCTTCACCCTCTAAGACAGCCCACGTAACCCACCCACCACCCCAAACAGGATCGGTATTAGCTGATCCCACTCTCGAAGACATAGACATGATGCTTAAAGCATATCGGGCCAGAATTCAAGAAGGGCCAAACGTCACGGATCATGACAAGTGCTATCCTAGAGCTGACCTAGAGATAGAAAGAACCAAACTGTGCGCGAAAATGGTCGCACTGGCTCAGACTATGTTTGAAGCGAGTCGCCTTTTCAATTACTCAGGCTCAGCCAAAACGCAATTGCACTTGGATGGATTCCTAGAAAAGTTAGAGAGGATAATTGCAAGATCTGCCAAGGAAGAAAAAAATCAAGAGGGAGAGAAAGCAAGCAATAACATGAACCATCCCCCATCGGAAGTTTATGTGGCCAATTCCACTAAACCAGACAACTTCCCCTCCTTAGAAAGAATAGAGAGGCTAATTGCACACTCAGAAAAGGAACCTGCCCCTCAAAGAAAGGAAAGGGCGAGAGAACAGATAAGCAAGCCTCTTCAAGAAGCCCATGAGCCTCCTCAAGAAACTTATCTTCCCCCCCAAAAGGCAGATGAGCCTACCGCGAAAGCTCATGCACCTCCACAGGTTGCCTACATTCCTTCTCAGGGAGCGTATGAGCCTGTTCGGAAAAGTAATAGCATAAATAATCCTCCCCAAGAAGCTTGTGCTCCAGCTATCTATGAGAACGAGGAAAGAGCCAACAATAGAAAAAGCCCTCCTTCCCAGGTAGCATATGTACCAAATTCTACAGAGCCAGACACTCCTTCTTCTATGAATCGGTTTGCACCAGACTTCCTACGAGAGATTCAAGAAGACAAATGGGATAACGAAAGCGAGGTCGCCCCTCCTTTTGAACTTGTGGACGATGCACACGACCAATTCCCACAAGACATCCCATCTATTTACGGGGAGCATGAGAGTGTTCAGTCTCACGAGAGATTAGACTTTGAGTCTAATTCCATACAAGAGCTACCCCACTTCACAGGCCCATGGGAAACAAAGTCCACATGTATGAGAGCACCCACAGTCATGGTAAGGAACGACGACTCAGTCTTACCTAGGAACACAGAGGTAGTGAAGAACACTAATGTGCAGTGTAATCTCAAGTTAGAAGAGCTACTCAAGGTTAGACCTGAATTATGGAAACATGTAGCCAAACAAGTACTAGAGATAGTAAAACCTCGTTCCCAGGTAGGATCCCATAGACAGTGCCAGAAATTCCCTTGGATAAGATAGGGGATATGTGTGAAGGTGAAGAAGGGAACACCTATCTTCCCATCACCTACCAGGACTACACCACGAAGGCAATTTTGGACTCAGGTGCAGGAGTTGCAATTGCCACTACCTCCTTATGGAAGCGTTGGGGCAAGCCAGCACTCAGGCCAACAAGGATGAAATTGCAGATGGCCGATGGTCACATAGAGAGACCCCTAGGATTGCTAGAAGGAATAACTCTCACCACTTGTGGTGTCGAGTTTGAGCATAGCTTTGCTATATGTGACTTCAGCAAAAATCATGCCTATGAGATGATTTTGGGAAGACCATTCATGCGACAGTTGCAAGTGGTACAGGATTGGGGAACCAATTCTTTGTATCTTCAACACTTGGGTGTTACAACAAAAGTCAATCTCAAGGATTTTTCTCACAGAGATGTCCCTCCTATCCAATGGAATCCCATCCATAGAGCCAAAGATGACACAGAATCGGTGCATTCCATAGGGTCTGGATCCTCATGGATGCATGAAGACACCCACTTATGGATGTGCAAGGTAGCAGTAGAAGAAGAGAAGAGAGAGAAAGCCAGAGAGGTAGGTGCGAAAGAAACCCATAGATCAATCCAAGACCCAGCCTATGCACCTGTAGTTTTTCCAGACGAAGAATTTGAACCTCACGGTTGGGCAGAAATCTTAGCAACAATGGACGTAGCCATCAACGAAGAACAATGGACACCTCACTGTGATGAGGATGGCTATGATATTTCAGTCTTCTCCATAGAGCCAATCATGGGAGAGGCAGTTCTAGAAGAATGCGAACCTAGCCCTGATGCATTGGAGGATGCAAGTGACTCCGAGCTAGAGTCAATCATTATGGACCCACCATTTGCATCAGATGAAGAATACTTTCATGAGGTAGAATTCCAAACCCAGAGGCATGGAGAGCTGACAAATGACGTAAGATTAGCAACACATATGACCCCGAAGGAAGAAGGAAAGAAACGAAAGAAGAAAGAAGTCTCACCAGAGGAGGAAGAGTCTTTGTTTGAGGTCCCAGAAAATTTTAAGAAGTATGAGATAGATGATAGGAGAGTCATGAAAAGAATGCCTAAACGAGAAGCACAATTAGGAGAGGCCTATGATAACAAAGAAACCACCAAGAAAATAGTAGTGGCCATAGAAGAAGGAGAGGAGAGATGCACGTATATAGGCCATGACCTAACAGAAGAAGAAGAGCATGAATTGATTGCCTTGCTAAGAGAATACAGAGATGTATTCGCTTGGAGTTACAAGGATTTGAAAGGCGTAGACCCCGAGATATGCTCGCACACCATCCCCATGACTTCAGACGCCAAACCCTCTAAACAAAAGCCTTATACATATAATGATAATTACGCTGCTAAGATCAAGGAGGAGATAGATAGACTGGTCGAAGCTGGATTTATCTATGAAATTGAGCACACTGAATGGGTATCCCCCATCGTAGTGGTGCCCAAGAAGAATGGCAAGCTGCGTGTGTGCATTAACTTGAAAAAGGTTAATGCCGCCACGATTCGAGATAACTATCCGCTTCCCATCACAGAACATCTCTTAGAAAGAGTGGCAGGCAAGGCAGTGTACAGCTTCCTTGATGGATTTTCTGGCTACAATCAAGTAGCCATAGCTCCAGAGGATCAGCATAAGACAGCCTTTGCCACAGAATGGGGCATTTTTGCTTTTAGAGTAATGCCATTTGGGCTTACCAACGCACCAGCTACCTTCCAGAGGCTGATGTGCCATGTGTTTAAGGAGTTCCTAAGGAAGAGTTTAGAAGTCTATGTTGATGACCTTTGTGCTCATTCCAACGTTAGACAAACCCATATTCCTGAACTCAGACAAATCTTTGACAAATGTAGAGAATATCAAGTCTGCCTAAACCCAGAAAAGTGCGTTTTTATGGTCAGGCAAGGCAAGATTCTAGGACACATAGTGTCAAAGAATGGCATATCTACCGATGAAGAAAAAGTGAGAGCCATAGCAGAGCTACCTAGGCCAAAGAATGTCAAGGAAGTACAAGCTTTCATGGGGCACTGTGGTTATTACCGAGGATTTATACACATGTATGCTGTCATTGCAAAGCCCATGTACGGACTTCTGACAAACTTTGAGTGGACGGATGAATGTGAGAATTCCTTCCAAGAGCTTAAACGAAGATTATGTTCAGCACCAATCCTGACCACACCAGATTGGAATAAGCCATTCCATGTGCACGTGGATGCATCCAATTACGCTATTGGATGTGTACTTGCACAACCTACTGGTGAAGGTAATATGGATCTTCCAATTGCCTATGCCAGTAGACAATTGAATGCGGCTGAATGGAATTACACCACTACAGAACGCGAAGGATTAGGCATGGTATATGCAGTCAAGAAATTTAGACACTATTTGCTTGCAAATAAGTTTAAATTTTTTACTGATCATCAGGCATTGTTATATCTTGTAAACAAGCCATGCAATACAGGAAGATTAGTAAGATGGTTTCTCTTGCTCATGGAATATGACTTTGAGGTTGTGGTACGAAAAGGTAGGACTCACTTGAGAGCCGATCATCTCTCTAGGCTCACATCGGGAGAAGCCCCACAAGGAGTGTCAGATGACCTTCCTGATGCTTACTTGTTTAATTTGGAAGTGGTGCCGCAGTGGGCCAAGCCAATAGTACCAGTATTGACATACGGGCCTAACCATCCAGTGGTAAACACACGGAATAGAGAGGTTGTAAAAGCCCAAAAGTACCACATCATGGCAGGAAGCATGTACAAGCACACAGATCAAGGGATCTTGGCTTGTTGCGTAGAAGAGGATGAGTACGCTAAATGGTTGCATTTAGCACATGTAGGTGCGTTAGAGCAACACCATTCAAAGCAACGAACTTTACAGACTCTAAAAAGATTCGGTGTGCATTGGCCAACTATGGAAGCGGATGTCCAAAAGTTGTGCAAGGAATGCCCAATCTGTTGTACTAAACCACCTGTGGAACATGCCACTCTCTATCAAATATCCATTGTGCCAGATTGGCGTGAACCTCTAGTATCATTCTTGAGGACAAACACATTCCCTCCAGACATGACTCTAGCTAGAAAAAGGAGTTTGGAACAAGATGCCCAGGATTATTCACTCGTTGGTGATAATCTATACAAGCGCGGTAAGGATGGTTACCTGAGACTGTGTGTCCATGAAAGTGAGTATCTTAAGATCTTAGAAACTGCTCACCAAGGTGTAGCAGGAGGACACTTTGGACCAGATCGGGTGATCAAGGCAATATTGTTCGCGGGCTTCTGGTGGCCTACCCTTCACATGGATGCACATACCTATGTGAAACGATGTGATGTCTGTCAAAGGACTCAGTATCCTATACGCAAAGATGAGATGCCACTGAAACCTATGATGGGTGGACGTGCATTCTCTAAGTGGGGAATAGACTTCGTAGGTCCTATTAATCCCCCAGCCAAAGGTTCTCATGCGGAATACATCATTGTGGCAACAGATTATCTCACTAAGTGGGTTGAGGTAAAAGCTACAACCAAGAACAATGCTCAAACAACTGCCAAATTCTTGTTTGAGAATGTATTCACAAGATACGGGCTACCTATAGAGCTTGTAAGCGATAGAGGCACTCATTTCTTGAACGAAGTGATTGAAAATCTACTCCAAGAATTCTTGGTAATACACAAGAAGTCTGCCCCTTATCACCCTCAAGCTAATGGACAAGCTGAGAGCACTAATAAGATTTTATGCAATGTACTGACGAAATTAGTGAACACTAAACGCTCTGATTGGGACAAACAGCTACACCATACCGAGTTGCCTACAAAACGGTACTTTAAGCCACCCCCTTTCAGATGGTATTTGGCCAGAATGCTGTGCTACCCTTGGACTTCTTGATTCCTACATTGAGAGTAGCACATGAGCACGAATGGACAGGCCATGAGCTCTCCTCTAGGATCTTTGACCTTGAACGATTAGGAGAAACAAGACTGAGAGCCGCGGCAGGGATATATGCAGCCAAGAAGAGACAGAAGGCATACTTTGATGCCCACGTGAAGGATAAAGGCTTGAAAGCTGGAGATCTAGTCTTAGTCTATACACTAAAACAACACGCGAGGAAGCTAGAAAAGAGAGGCTACGGACCTATGATCATCAATAGGATCTCCACGAGCGGAGCAGTACAATTGGCCACATTAGAAGGTGATGTTCTCCCAAATTATATTAGCGGTTGCAGAGTCAAGTTATATCAAGAACCCCTCACGGAGGAAATGCTCAGTCGACTCAACACTGCTAAGAAACGCAAAGAGGAAGAAAAGCGAGTTCGAGAAGAATCTCAAGCTGAAGCTTTAGAACGCATCAGAAGGATGAAATTACGAAGGCAAGGCAGAGATCAGCCTGGAGCGAATGACTATGCAGACCAAGGATTTCCCATAGCCATGTGTGAAGTTGCAGGAACAAGCTCGCATAGGATAATTGATAGACGTCCTTTCGTAACCTTAGATATAGGACAAGGAAAGCGTGCAAGGACCGTAAGAGCCTTGATTGACTCAGGAGCAGCCACTAGTGCTGTTAAATTGTCTTACTGCCAAGAATTACAATTAACTGTCCACCCTGTGGAAGCATATCTCATAGGATTGGGAGGAGTGGAAACCCCTTGCATGGGCGAGGCGGAACTTCCCCTTTACATTCATGATGAGGCAATGACAGTTAGAGTACTGGTGTGTCAAGATGAGGATCTCACTGAACCTCTAGTCTTGGGTCAAGATTGGATCTATGACCAAGCAATTAACTTAAACTTAAGAAGTGGACTTCTCCAGATTTGGGTCAATCATAGTCGAGTTACAGTAGAATTAAACAATGGAGCACTCAAGGAACTAGGAAAGGCACAGACTCCTGGTCCTTCCAGGGGTACACATAAAGATGACCATGTTGTTCTTGTTCAAAACCCTGTGTTGCAGAGGAATGACATTTGCAAAAAAGGAGTCAGGGATGCAACGGATCTCCCTTCTTTTCCAAAGGCCCGAAGGAGGCAGCAACCACAGGCGGATCACAAGCAGAAGAAGCAGAGTACTACCTATGTCCGAGATCAAAAATACCTGCGCAGCAGAATGTCCCAGAAAATAATCCAGGTGTGGGTGCGGAAAGGCGAACGACCGGGTGCACCACCGTCAACTACGCGGGCAAAGCCTCATATTAGTAACCAACAACACGACGCTAATAAGAAGTCTTTCAGAAACTCTTCTGCTAAAGTAAAATCTATTTGGGTGCCCAAGAAGTCGATGAAGGCAAGCCCACAATCTAGACAAATTTGGGTGCCTAAGGCTTGCTTGAGGGCACAAGTAGTTACGCCAAGGCCACAACCTATGCAGCATAACCCTTCTACGAGTACAACCAAAATTCCCTCGTGCTCAACACTTAGGAACACACCAAGACCCATGAGCAGGCATAAAATCACTTGTAGGTGGGTCCCTAAAAGGCCCCATTCCCAAACGGCGACACCTACACAGCCCTCTAGAGTCCCTACGAAACCAAAAGCAAAGCCCATCCACTGCATTTGGCAGTCTAAGACCTGTAATAAACCCCCCGACCCCGATTTGTAAATTCACCCCACTTACTAATGGCATTAGTCTCCTAGGAATACACAAACGTTAACTGCACTCACTGTCTTCGTGCACTTACTAACCACTAACTCACCATCTACCTCATGTTAATGTTGTAACGGGGACAACAACGGATTTATTTTGTCCATTACGATGTTAACACATGATTCTATATTCTCACAGAATCAGAAAGCAAGAAGAAAAATGGCAGAAGGGACAGGTTCGGGCTCACAAGTGGGAATACTTACTGCGGGAATTGATGTGGATAGTATACCCGTGGATGTGCCCCCGACGGAACGACCAGTGGAGATGCTACACCTTCAGCAACTCCCGGTGCCAGATCCACCTACAGGCATCACGGAAAGAGTTCATGCCAATTCTCATTGGTTCAATGGCATGCCCGGTCCATTAGGTGAGGCCAAGTATATCTGGGAGTCTAAATGCGAGTATGACAGATCATGGGTGCGATTCCAATTTTTCTCCAAGGAGTTTGAGACTTTACAGAACACCGAAGATCTACAGACCATATGGCAACGAGCAGGATTGGCGGAATATTTTGAAGCCCCACTACCTAAACCCGATCTCCTCCGATGTTACTATTTGGTCTCCACATTACAAGCTAATGAAGATAAGGACCAACCCGGATCATTTGTTCTCCCCTCATTGCTGGGCAACAACGAGTTGAAGAGGTTTGAACTTACTGTGGAGTTGGTAAGCGATGCGTTAAATATGCATGGCACGCATGTGCCCTCAGAAAAGGATGCTCTCGTTCCCACCAACATGAAGGACAGGAAAGTAGTGAAGCTGAAAGACATGGCAGTACTCACCCCAAATGTGTCCATCCCTCTCCGCATGTGCATGCAACATTTCGCCTTCCCCGGTCAAGACCGATTCACGCAACCACACAAGAAGATCTGGTTTGCTCTCTACTTGCCGGAAGCAGGTGCGTTACCTATTAAGCTACCAGTGTGGATTATAGATCAGTTGTATGAAGCAAACAAACGGGCATCTAGGAAATTAGTGGTGAACGGATGCTGTGCAGTCACACGCATCATTTATCGATGCTTGGCATATGATGTCCCCATTGAGCGTGCCTTAACTTGGGCACAATTACAAATGTTTAAAAGGCTCAAGACATCCACACATCAGTCCAAGCGCATGAGGGGCGCGATCCCTTGTGTCCAGACAAGGGAAGTCCTGACTACTCCTGAGGCATCACCATTAAGAGAGGGCACGGTACCTCCCTTTACCATTAGGATACCCAGGTCAGAATCCGACACTACGACACAACCTACCCCATCGGCTCCTCCTGTCACACCTGAATTCGAATTTGCAGCCACGGGAGAGGCTGAAGGACTGGACCCCCAGGATTTCGAAGCATTCCTACAAAGCACACAATTCTCTGATGTAGAGTTTTATTCAGAGGCAGAGGAGCAGGGCACATCCTCACGAAGAAGAAGGAAGTCTACAGACGGTAGACATGTCCACTGGAGTGACGCTCAGCAAAGTCAACAACACGGACACCCGGAAGAAGAAGAAGCGTATGAAGAAGAGACCACTGAAGCCCCAGCATATACAGCAGAACTCCGAAGGCTGTATCAGATTATGGAAAGAGTGCGATCGCAGCAGTTACTCACTGAACAGAGCAGCAGAGTACTTATGACTCAGTTGTTGGAAGAAGCGGGAATTGACTCAGAATACAGGGAAGGTCTCTTATTGATGGCAGAAACATATGGAGTTGTAGAAGCTGTGCGCACTGCCATTCAGAGGCCTTCAGTTCAATATGACGCACGAAGGTTTCAGACACGACCTCGCCCAGGTAAAAATATACAAATTCCTGTTACGGTTGCAGAAGAGCCGACTACTACACCTAAAACTATCAGAACAACCTCCCAGACAGCTAGCCAACAGCACCCAGCCACCCATGAGGAGTCCACCGAACCACTACCAACTACTCCCCCACCATCACCTCCTAGAAGAGAAACAGTAGAAACCACATCGACTACTCAACCCACCGACCCCACCTTCATCTTCCGTACTCCGATCTCCAGTGCCACCCTATTCTCTACCACTAATAATCCTATCTTCGAAGACAACCCCAACACTACACAATCCGTCGAACCCCTTCTAGACCCTGCCCTAGGGCAACCATCCCCAACGCCCTCAGCCACGGGTCACCCTGACCCTAGATCTACATTCATGGGCTTCCCTGCTACCACGCAACCCTTTCAGCCCTCCTCAAATTTACGACCCCAACCCCCGATATCCCTCTCTCCATTTCTACAATCCCTCCAGGACATCTTTGCTAGGGCTTTTCAACCAGGCCCTCAACCATTCCCTGTCTTTTCAGCTCCCCACCCCACTTCACATCTATTCACCACTTCCACACACACACCACCTACCATACCAGTGTATATGGCAGGCCCCACACTAACACCCACTCCTGAAGGGATGGACATTTCACCACCCACGGCACCTCCACCCACGGTTTCACCTCCTCCCATTCCCCCTCCACCAATTTCACCCACACACACAACTTTCGTAGACACATCATTCACTGTCTCCCTTCCCCAATTCCCTTCCCATGCATCTTCCACGGTAAACACCCCCCACTCATCTATAGGTAATGCATTGGACACCATGTTGGCTTGTATATCAAATTTAAGAACAGATTACATTCAGCTCCAGCAACAAAACGCACGCCTGCAAGAGCACTCAGCGACACTACAGCTCCGCCTTGCGGTACTAGAAGAGAACACTCGCCTCCACACACAGTTCCACACCCTCCAAGAAGCCCACAATATTGGAGGTACAGCTACAGAACGTAGATCAGGAAGCAGTGCAGGTGGTAGAAGGTCACCTACGGACACAGCTGGAACGCAACTCAAAACTTCAGCGAAATATGGCACTACTTAAACGCCATCTTGCGGCTGCTCAGGAAGAGAATAGACGTCTGCAAATACAAAATCAAGAGAACCTGGAGGCAGCTATTGAGAGCACACCGGGGGCACCCATCAGCCCATCCAAGTTTCAAGCAGTGACCCCCGATAATATCAAGATTATATTGGAAGATTATGCCATGCTGCTCGAAGCACATGATAAGCTATCGGAAGAGCTAGGACAACTGAAGCAGGAACACCAACAAGGACCAACAGCTGCCACTCCAACCACCCCCTCTGCGGCTTCGCTTCTCAATGCAGAGGCCATAAAAGATCTCCAGGAACAGGTAACTGAATTGCAAACACGCCTACTACAATATGAGAGGCCATCTTCCCCTCCGGAGGCTCCCACGGATGAAGAAGTTGTGCAAATTCCTGTGGAACAAACGTTTGATGAAGAATATGATCCGCAACCATTCCCAGGAGGCCAACAAACAGAAGAAGCGCAGGACACGTTCGAGGCACCACGGCCGCCATGGTTACGACAAGTGGAGGAAATAGGGACCTCGCATGAAGAGCGCACCGTAGTGCAAAATCAGGCCATGAGGGTCATAGAGGAGACTGTGTTACAATCAGCCTACTTCAAGAACTTGTCATCGAGACGCCTGATTCTCTCATCGGAACTCCAGTACAGGCCATATTATATTATCTTGGCTGATTATAATGCAGAAATACAAAGAGTCACGGGTCAGATTCCTACTTTTGCGACCCAATTTCAACCCGAAGACCTTCCTCCAGAGGTGCGAAAAGGCAAGATTCGTCAACCAACATGGCGGCAGAAACTTTTAGAGACCTATCCAGAAATGCTACGCACATGGAACAACGCGCCGTTGCACCTCCTGTACAACCCATGCTACGGTCCAGTCCCTCGCCGCAGGTCGTGGAAGGCATTTAATATCAAGGTACAGAACAATGCGCAATGCAAGGAATGGCTGAACTACCCGTACATCGCGCCACCACAAGGACCACCATCGGTAGCATATATGATGGGAACCATTCGCCACTGGATGCCGCGCTTGAAGCCCATGCCAGATGTAGCAGCGCAAATGATGCTTAAAATCTTAGATATGATGCAAGTAGTGCTGAAGACCTTTCGAAATGCAGCCGCACCACAGGTACGTCTTCCGGGGTTTAGCAATGGAAATTACGACTTGGTGTATGACATGAGCACCACCCCCAGTATCCGTGTGGCTTACGCTTGGCATGCGCGCATCAAATACCTCCCTGCCTGCTACAAATAGACCTTCGAAGAAATGTTCAGATCAGGGTTCTGGGAGTATCACTCGGAGATTTTCGCACCAAAGCCGACACATCTGCTTCAACTGTTTGCTTGTGAACAAGCAATGTATTCAGAGTACTACACCACCCCGCAACCAGAGACCCCCGGTGCAATAAATTGGGAGGCATTGGAAGCCGATCTAGCAAGAGGCTTAAGGATAGGCGAACATGAACTGGCCACCAATGTCATCCAATATTACATCGACCACCCACGAGAACAAAGGTCTGTCAGGGGCGACAGACGCTAGGAAGGGGGGAGTTGTTGGCACACAAAGCAACAGAGGAATCATGCACAATACGGCAACAAGGCCAGATCATTTTTCCCCATGGGTTATGTACAACTCAAGTGATTTTAATCACTACACAAACATTGTAAATCCCGTTTTTGGTAGAATAGACTCCATTTTGTGCAAGCCGAGGAGTCCTCGAGCTTGAGGAGTATTAGAAGTACCATCGTACCAAATTTCATAATTTTTAGACTTCGTTTGAGCCCTCAAATAAGCCCTGGAACCTAATTTTTAACTAGGCCGGACACTAGGTCTGGACAGGGCCAAAGCTAGTCAAAAACTATAAAAGGAGCTAGAGAGCTCATTTTTGAGGTTAGATTGTAATTGAAACGAACTTGTAAGAGCATTTTGAAAGTAATCTAAAAGCTCCATTGATTCTCACTCTTTGTCTTGCCGTGTGTGCGCCTGTGTGTGTATGTGTGTGCATGCTAGTGTGCTTCTCACTCACGCACTTGTGCCGCCACTTGCTCGAGGTCTTCATACCATCCTCACGTCTTCCCGGATTGACATTAAAGGAGGTGCTACTCATCATTGAGCTACACTTGACCATCCAATCGCTTATGCGAGTAGACAATTAAACCAAGCAGAAAGAAATTACATGACTACTGAAAGAGAGGGCTTAGGAATGGTTTATGCAGTGAAGAAGTTTAGACACTACCTCTTAGCCAACAAATTCAAGTTCTTCATAGACCATCAGGCTTTGTTGTATTTAGTCAATAAGCCTTGCAACACGGGAAGATTGGTACGATGGTTCTTGTTATTAATGGAGTTCGACTTTGAGGTAATAGTCAAAAAAGGAAACACACATGTAAGAGCGGATCACCTTTCAAGGCTAACTCATGGAGAACCACCTAGCGGAGTACCGGATGATTTACCAGATACGTATTTGTTTAATCTTGAAGTATGTCCAAAGTGGGCGGAACGACTAATTCCTATACTCACCCATGGCCCTCAACACTCAATAAATAAGAATAGCAAAAAAGAGATTCTCCAAACAAGAAATTTACACATTGTTGCTGGAAGCATGTATTATAAGGAACCTAACGGAGTCTTATTGAGATGTGTCGAGGAGGACGAACAGAAGCAACTAATTCAGCAAGCACATGTTAACAAGTGGAAAACCCATCAAGGGATGCATGGAACAATTCGAGAATTAAAAAGATTAGGCGTATATTGGCCCGACATGTCCAAAGACGTTCACGATTATGTAAGTAATTGTGTGGAATGCCAAGAAACTAGCCCAGAGGATCACGTGTCCTTACCTTTTTTTACCATAGCGCCTAATTGGAGTAAAACATTAGTACAATTCCTCAAAACGAAAGAGCACGAAATAGGAGCTAGTCTAGCAAGAAAGCGATCCCTAGAAGAAATGAGCAAGGATTATGTGATAATGGGAAAACAATTGTTTAGAAGAGGAAAAGACAATCAACTCAGATTGTGCGTGCATGAAGGAGAATATCTTCCCATATTAGAAATGGCACACGCAGGAGCTGCGGGAGGACATTTCTCAGCAGACAGAACGGTCAAGATGATTCTCTTTGCAGGCTTGTGGTGGCCAACTCTACATATGGATGCGGAGACATATGTGAGAAGCTGTGAAACATGCCAGAGAGCGAAATATCCCATTCGAAGAGACGACATGCCTTTAAGACCCATGGTTTGTGCGAGAGCATTTACCAAGTGGGGTATTGATTTCATAGGACCTATCAATCCACCGGCGAAAGGATCACATGTGGAATACATCATAGTAGCCACCGACTACTTAACTAAGTGGGTAGAAGCAAAAGCCACTCGAAAAAATGATGCTCAAACCACAGCAAAATTTCTCTTTGAGCACATTTTCACACGCTTTGGACTACCGATCGAGATAGTGAGTGATCGAGGAACGCATTTCCTAAACGAAGTCATTGAATCGCTAATGAATGACTTTTTAGTGATTCATAAAAAATCAGCCCCATACCATCCTCAAGCTAACGGACAAGCTGAAAGTTCCAACAAGGTACTATGCACTGTATTGACAAAGATTGTCAATAATGGAAGGTCAGATTGGGACAAACAATTGCATCACGCAATTTGGGCCTTCCGAGTGGCATATAAAACGGCCATTGGAACCACACCTTTCAATCTAGTGTATGGGCAGAATGCAATTTTGCCAATTGACTTCTTAGTACCTACCTTGAAAGTGGCCCAGCAATATGAGTGGAACGGTCATGAGTTGTCTCAGCAATTAGATCAAATTGAAAAGCTGCACGAGACTAGATTGCAAGCTGTAGCAGGCATTTATGCCGCTAAACGGAGACAAAAGGCATATTACGATTCGCACATAAAAGACAAGGGACTAAAAGAAGGCGACTTAGTCCTGGTATACACTCTAAAACAACATGCAAAGAAGCTACAAAAACGCGGATATGGACCCCTGATTATAAATCGAATCTCCACTAGTGGTGCAGTCAATCTCGCCACACTAGACGGAGACATTCTTCCCAATTACATCAGTGGATGCCGAGTAAGACGATTCATGGAACCATTGACTGATCAAATGCTAGCGCGGCTGTTGGGAGCTCAAAATAGGAAAAAGGAAGAAGAACGAATTCGAGAGGAAGCCCGACAAGAAGCACTAGAACGCATTAGAAAACGCAAGGAGTGGATCAGGCAAAGAGATGAACGCTATCTCCAAGGAGAAGAGCCCATCCCTATGGCAAACTATCAGGTCAAAAATCAAGAATCAACGGGTATGTGTAAAACACAACCTTACCTAAACCTAGGGATTGGCAAGACAGAGTATACATTGATAGACGCATTGATAGACTCAGGAGCAGGCCTTAGCTGCATGCGAAGAAGAATAGCAGACGAGCTGCAATTAGAATTGAATCCCACAAAAGCCCAATTAATAGGAATTGGAGGTCACACCTTAGACTGCATTGGAACCACGAATGTATCCCTTCACCTAGGAAATTCCTCCATGGAACAAAGAGTCCTAGTATGTGAGGATGACGATTTAATAGAAGACTTCATTCTAGGACAAGACTGGATCATTGAAACAGAAGCATGTATCCATTTGGCTCAAGGATATATTTCAGCCACGATAGGGCATAAGGAGATTTTCAGCTTGCTTGAAGAGAAACCATGTAACCTAACCATGTCAATACCAAGATCAGAGGAAGTTCAAGAAGCGACGGAAGATAGTAGCAACTGTGCTCAACACTCAGAAAGCAAATGCATGGAAGCTGAAACTTTAATCTTTGCGACATCCCCTATAGCGTCGAAGTTATCCAATGTAATTAAGGATCAGCCAACCAACGAGGAGACGCTCTCTCCTAAACAGGCTCAAAACATCCAAAGATCGTACTGTTGGAAATCAATAAGCAGATACTCGAACCGACAACCACCCAAATATATGTGGGTACGCAAGGATCAAATACAGAGTCAAGAAACGTCCACAAGCGCTTTGAAGAAGGAAACAGGCATCACCAAACCCGCTACAAAGAACTACAAACGAAAAGAACCAGTACAAGTATGGATTGCCAAGCCCTTGCTTGAAGCTCAAAGATCTCGACATCAGATATGGATTCCCAAAAAGGTCATACAAGCAGCTAAACAGAATGTAAGGACAAAAGAGGAAATATCACAGCAGACAAGGCAAGAGTCAACAACACATAAGAATCATCAGAGAAGATCGCAAAGCAATGCCAAATTCACTCGGACAAGGGATAAGGCAAATGGAACACGAGCAGCTGCACGAATCGAGAAAACCCAACGACCTCTCTCAGTGTTCTCAAAATGGGTCTGGAAACCAAAGCTACCACGAGGATCAGATGATCGAGGAGATAAAGCACCCGATTGCACTCATGTTGTGTCTGATGCACCTCAAGTAAGCATGATAGGGCCGCAATACAAGGCCACGCATTCGGCACAGGATGTACATTATCAAACTAGTGGTGCACGATCTCCAAGTGAGACTAGATCGTAGTTTTAAACTGATAGGAATGGACATACTATGTACATAAACTACGCTTCGGCTATACTAACGATTGTCTTATTTCAGAAAAAATATATAAAAAGAGGCGGTAAGAAATCCCACTCTTGCAATAATGGGGAACGGAGTGACGTGCTACCATAATCAATACAACACAATGTATGGTCTCATGAAAGCTTTTTAAGCTAATGCACTTTTCCTTGTAAGTGCAGATGGCTTCTGAAGACTCTGAAGCTACAATCCAAGAGGAGGTCCACGAATTCCCTCCCCAATGTCTTACGAAAGCAAAAGGCCATTGGTTCAGAGATGAGCAACCAGTGGAGGAATATCTTTTCTTGGCCAACATAAAGATCATGGACACGGAGCACCACTTTTCGATCATGTCCCAGGACTTCAAAGTTTTACATGGAATGCCATCGACCATCGATATCATGAAGAAAGCAGGAGTTCACAAGTATTTTGAACTACCTATCTATAAGCCGGATTTCCAACGCTGTACCCAAGTCATGAACACTCTAAGACCAGCACTACATGATCCATTGGTGCCAGAAGCCAATGTGATGGATAAGAATGGAGAATGGGTAGTCATTCAATTTTCCCACGACTTAATCAAAGAAGCATTTGAATGGGAAAAAGATGGTGTCAACACGGTCAAAGAAGAAAGTCGTGGAGCAAAAACAAGAACTTTCGTCGACATTAATAGGGTGGATATTGAAGAAGAAGTCAGGTTGATTCATCAACACTTCTGCTTCCCGAGTATGAACAGATACACGGCTCCTCAAAAGATCATTGTGCAATTATTGTCTCATGCCATAAAACAGATCGGAAACCAGGTAAATCTTACCCCATATGTGCAAGAAAGATTGTTCGAGGCAAAGAAGAAATGGGAAAATAAAAAATTCCTTAATGGGACCACTGCCCTTACAATTATGATCTACCAAGCATTGGGCATGCGCGAGTACTTGAAGGAGATGCCATCTTCAATGGAGTTGGCTCAATTTGTCAAGAATGCTACTGTACCGAAACAAAAGAAAGGGAGCAAGCAAGTAGAAGAAACAGAAACAAGTTCGCAACCCCGGATGAGAGGCACGATGCGAGGTACAAAACGACCTCGAGAAGTCCTACAAGCAGAAGAAGAAGCACCAAAAACAAAGAGAGTACATGTGCTGCCTACATCCACCCCCCAAGGAATCAGAAAAATTACGGAAGAAGAATTAACCCAAGCACTGGAGGAGACTCACAAGTATACGGAAGGACAAATCAATTTGCCAGTGCAGGGTCATCATTATCAACAGTCCGCAAAAGTTCAAAAACCAAAAGGCAAACTCACTAAGGTACACAGATATCGGGAGATTGGGCTAGACAATTCAAGTTCAGGATCCGACGACCAAGAAAAGCAAACTACATCATTATTGGATGTAGATATTCAAAGTGAATTGAAGGACGATGGCCAGTGGGCCGAATTAAATGAAGTAAACTATGGCGAAGCCCAAGCTGACAACAAAGAAAAAGGTCAATCACCACTGGTAGACCAAAATACAACCAAAGAGAAGGCAGAAGAAGAAGGGCAACACTCCATTCAACCAAAGGAGGCCTCCATCACCCACACAAAGGAGGACAAATCTGATGATGAGGTGCATGCAATGATATCCGAGGACAAGCCTCAGGAAGAAGGACAAGAAGGCGAAGAACCCTTCACCCCACTAAGGGTTGTGGCAGAACTGTCCCCAATGGATATCACATTTCAGGGGAGTGCCACGAAGGTTCGTAAAGTCATAGAAGATGAAGCAGAATTGCAAGTACAACTACAGGTCCGACAACCACATAACGAACTGATTCACGTAACAAAGGGACAAGATGTACATACAGGAGAAACACCAGACATACCAAAGACATGGCTGAATGTGGATATAGCTCAGCTCAAGCCTGTGGTGCAGGATATGATTCGCACTGCACTAGACACTCAACAGTTGATGCTTGATGCTGATGAAGATTACGACCAAGCCATGCTCGAAAAGCAGGAGCTTCGAAAAGAAGGTATGAATCTGGCTAAGAAATTGTCCAAGGCAGAAGCTCAAGTTGTGAAGAAACATGCAGAGATAAAAACGACAAAGGCACAGTGCAAAATATTAGAAACAGAAAATGCCCAACTCAAAGAGCAAGTTTCGGAGCTTACAAAGAAACTAGACATGACAGAAAAAGAGAGAACGAGCATCCACGCACGTAGCAAGGTACTCGAATCACAGCTCAAGGTGAGCATGGAAGAAGCCGACCACTTACGGAACAGGAATAAGGAGCTCATGACAGCTCTCCTCAGTGATCAACCACCGACAGATAATGACAAATCGAATGAGGATATAAAAGACATGGAAGAAAAGTTGACCAAGCTGGCAGATCAGCTCAAACAGGAGCAAGAGACCATCGCAGAATGGGAACAAAGATACACGAATGACACTGTAGCTCTACGCAAAAAATGGAAAAAAGCAGAGAAAGATTATTTCCGGCAGTGCAAAGAAGACACAGATCACATGCACATAGTCGCACAGGAATTAATCAAACATCAAGAAAAGCTCACGAAGGTTGAAGAAGAGCTTACGAACAAAGATGAAATCATCAAACGGCTTCAGGAGCAGATAGAGCTAACAGGAAAGCAGGGGACACCAGTAGTTCCACCAGAAACCACGGCTACTGTGGAGGAAGAGGTACGTCCTCTCTCTCCCCCCTTGTATCATTCACCAATAAGGGCGGAAAAGGAGGTTCCATTAGAACCTAACACACGAGACATTGCAGAACTGAGCAGACCAGAAAGGGCACTACTGGTGTCCCAGCTCACTGCTGATTTTGAAGATCAAATAATACAAATAATGAAAGAAGCTCGAATAGACAACAAACAGTTAGATCAAATTTTGAAGCCATTCAATGTACCATATGGTCTACTTAAAGAACAGACGCGGATGTATATAAAACTACCACGAATAAAGATCCGGACCACAACCTTCAATTCCAGCATGACACTTTCAAGTATACTCAAGAGGAATTTGAGAAGGCGGATCCGATATGGCGAAGAAAAATTTTGGAGAAGAATCCGACATTGCGGGTACAGTGGGAAGCATCACCATATGCGCTTCAGGTAAATCCATCATTTTGTCCTGTACCCCGCAGACGCTCTTGGACGCAATTTTGGGAAGCACAGCGTCAAGGCACTATCAACAATCAATGGCTAAATTATCCGTTACTACCTAGTCCGCCACATAATTACCTACCTACCGAAGAATATATGGTGAAAACAATGGAATTTTGGATTGCAAAATATGCTACAGTTCCGGACTTAGCCGTCAAAATGACCAACAAAATATTTAGCATGCTCATTACAGTGTTGAAGGTGTTCCAGCACGCTAAATATACATTTTTGAATTTCATCGGCATTATGCAAGGGTCTGAAGCTCTTGTTTTTGATTTATCGACCATTCCGAGCCGACTCACTATTATGGCGTACTATTCTCGCCTTATGTTTCTACCATCGACATATATGCAGACTTTCAAAGAAGCATTCTTTACCGGCTTCTTTGAAATCGATTCAGAGATTTTTGTAAAAATGACTTCCAATTTAAATGCAAGACTGGTGGCCTATGAAACAAGTTTTTTTGCTGATCATAGACAGGCGCCAGAAGACGGAGTGAAGTCAAAGCAATGGAAGGAATTCATGCTATGTCATGCAAATCTGCTGAACCAACGAGAGCAAACCGCAATTCAAACATACACGCGTCGCCTCAGAAAGCCTGTCGAGGACGACAGAGTTCAGGAGGAGGGACGTGTAGAGGGACAATCAAGCAAAAAGAAAAGAAGAAGAAAATCAAAGTCCAGAACAATTCATTAAGAACGAAAAAAGAATATATCTCTGCAGGAAGCCCCGCAGGGGCGCAACACCCATCTCTGCACAGAGCCCCACAGGGGCACGCATCAGGCTACAACGCTAAACACCGGGGTCCCGAGTAGTGGATTTTTCAAACATCAGAGTAGGACCAAAAGTTAGAAAGGGGCAGAGGCTGAAAAGTTGAAGAGGGTGACTAAGAACAGCACATTCCTAGTCACTAGTGGCGTGCGTGGCAACCCAAGTCAACAGGCAAGACAACTACATCAGGCTCTCGAGTAGTAGAGCTTGAATCAAGAAGGCCATCGAATCTGCATGTCTGTTTAACTGCAGACAATACTGACCAAGGGGAGCGTGCGGAGAAAAGCTGAAGCGCCTCTAAAACGTAATGCAAGATCAAGAATCAGGCAACACTACCCACGGGACGCGTTCGTGAAGCAAAGTCTGTCAAGGGACGACAGAGACGAAGAGGGGGAGAGTGTTGCAGAGCTAAAGAGCGCACAAAGCAGAGAAAAAGGACGGGCCCCAAAAGTTTTTCCGATGTGGACACACAACTTTTGTCTCATAACCACTCTTGTATATATTTTCCGTTGTAAATGCACTAGAGTCCTCTAGGTGCATCCCCACAGAAGATTAGTGATTTACCCATGTACAATAGTAGGAAGTTAGCCTTTTAGTGAATAAAGTGCCGGTCTCTTGTGTGAAAGGACCAAACTTAGGGCACTAGTATATAAGTCAAAAGTGACTCATTGTAAAGAACTTCTTGTCATTGTGAAGAAGGAGCACTTCTGAATTTTCGAGTTTGCCTCTTTCTTGCTGATTTTGATCTTCATTTTGCTCTTGAATGTGTGTGTGATGCTTGAAATGCAAGTGTAGGACTGTTGTCTACCCCTTCCCCCTTGTTTTGAGCTGCTGTAGCGCGTGCGTAAGCTAGGAGAAGCTGAGGCGCGGGTGTTTGTGACTCCCGTAATTCATTGTTTCTGCCATAACTTGAAGCAGAGTGGTCAGAATTGAGTGAAACCACCACCGTTGGATTCGTCTCGTCGAGAGCTTCGAAACGAGTACCCTATTGCCCATATTCGGAGTTCTGAGCTGGGAGAAAACCTCAAAATACCAAAACTGCTGAAAAGAGGCTTGCGGCAACACTTTCAGTATTTCAGTGGGTGTGGGTAGTAGTAGTCTTTTCTCATGTGTGGATAGCTAAACCACTTCATTTTCTATCACGTGTGCACTCGTCCTCATACACTTGGTAAGTCACTCCTTAGGATTGACATTTAAATGTGTGAAAAGAACTCCACTATATGCACTTGTATGGCAATTGAGGTATAGTCTCATTGGTACAAGTCCTTGAGTCATCGTGGCTTAAGTACACATCCTTCTTTTAAACCCATATCTTTAATGTGTGCATCATAATATGCCTTTTGCCTTCTTTTTGCGGCATAAATTCCTACCATTGTCTGTAGTCTAGTCTCATGCAATATTTCAATCCGATCCAACTGGTTAGATAGTTTGTGGCCTGTCCATTGGTTTTTTTGTGCAACCCGTAACATGGGAACTAAAAAATCAATTAGCAGAACTGTGTTTTGCCCATACGCCAAATTGAATGGAGTAGTTCCAATAGCAATCTTGTATGCCACATGGAAGGCCCATATTGCATGATGCAATTGTTTATCCTAGTTTGACTTTTCATTGTTAACTCTAGTTAGCACAGTGCACAATACTTTGTTGGAACTCTCAGCTTGAAATTTGCTTGGGGATGATAAGGGCCAGATTTCTTATGAATCACAAGGAATTCATTCATCAGTGACTGTTGGCAGCAGTCAGGGAACCGAAGGAGCCACAAGACGAAGAGAGTCAGAGCGAAGGGACAGCATAGGCAGACATGGCAGTCAAAGAAGATCTGGCAAATAGGCCAATAATTTTTCTCATGAAGAAGCAAGTATGAGCATTCACGCAAATCTAGCACTTAGGCAACCCTTTAACTTTTCAAAAACCCTTACACCAATTAAAAGTGATTCTCATCACTAAACACCATTGTAAATACCATTTCATATTTTTGTAGCTCCATTTTGTGCAAGCCAAGGAGTCCTTGAGCTTGAGGAGCTTTAGAAGTATCTACCTGCCAATTTTCGTAATTTTTAGATCTCGTTTGAGCCCTCAAATAAGCCCTAGAACCTAATTTTTAACTAGGCCGGACACTAGGTCTGAACAGGGCCAAAGCTAGTCAAAAACTATAAAAGGAGCTAGAGAGCTCATTTTTGGGGTTAGATTGTAATTGAAACAAACTTGTAAGAGCTTTTTGAAAGTAAACTAAGAATTCCATAGCTTCTCCCTCTTTGTCTTGCAGTGTGTGCGCGTGTGTGTGTATGTGTGTGCATGCTTGTGTGCTTCTCACTCACGCACTTGTGCCTCCACTTGCTCGAGGTCTTCATACCATCCTCATGTCTTCCCGGATTGACATTAAAGGAGGTGCTACTCATCACTGAGCTACACCAAATTTTGGCGCCGTTGCCGGGGATCGAGCTTTGAGGACGAGCGTGTGATGGTAAGACGTAGAGTTGACGCGTTGGAGTTGTAGGTATTTTCTTCACTTTCATCTATTTTCTTGTTTTTTCTTCACCATCATCATCACCATCTTCCTCATCACCATCTTCCACCTCCATCTTCATCATCGCGAAAATTTCAGTTTTTTGACTATATCCCCATCTCCACCTCATTTCCCTCATTTCACTTGTGAGAGAGAGCGAGAGAGCGAAATTGCGTGTGCTATTTTTGCATGTTTCTTGAGCTGTCTTGCAGGTACAGGTCACATCATCGTCCCCAGCACTCTGCACAGGTACGGAATTCGAAGTAACTGTCTAGGTGTCGCCGACTTCTGTCAATCACGATCGACAGAAAAAATGCTCAAATTACCAAACAAAGTGCAAAACCATGATCTACAGGCCTAGAGCTTCCCAAAAATGTGCTTAGAATTGTGAAACTCCTCAGATTTCTATCAATCGCGATCGCTCTGTCAATCGCGACCGACAAACCACGATGGACAGACCTGTCAATCGCGATCGACAGCCCACGACGGCTCTGTCAATCGCGACCGACAGAGTCAACGACCGATTGACCGCGATCGACGGACCATACGCGTGACACGTGTCAATCGCGATCGAGTCATCAATCGCGATCGACTCATCAATCGCGATCGACATAGTCAATGAGTGTTTGACCACGACGGATAGACCACGACGGCTCTGTCAATCGCGATCGACACAGTCAACGATTGTTTGACCACGACCGACAGACCCTCGCGACCGACCTGTCAATCGCGATCGACCCATCAATCGCGACCGACAGAGTCAACGACCCTTTGACCACGACCGATTGACTTTTCGTAACCCCTATCAATCGTGACTGACCAGTCAATCGTAACTGACAGCCACGACGGACCTGTCAATCGCGATCGACACGTCGATCGCGACTGACCTGTCAATCGCGACCGACAGACTTTGCGAACACGTTAGAAGGGCAAATTAGGTCAAATTTTTAAGGCAAAAATAGTGGTTTAAATTTTGGCCAAGTGTGGGACAAACACAAGGGTGTAGTATTGCATTACGAGGGCATGACCCAAGTAACTCGCGAATTCCTGTTTGCCTGTTAACCTAGTTTAATCCTGTTTTAGCCCCAAAACCCTGAACTGGCATAACTTTCTCATACGAAATCCGTTTGCCGTGATTCTTGTTTTGTTGGAAAGCTCGTGGAGAGTACAACAAAAACATCGACTGGTTATGGTCAAATTAAGATCAGGAATATTAGATAGGGTCTTTTGAAGGTGACCATACCCAGGGGGAACAAAAATTCAGGGGTCTCTAGAGTTGTGTCCAAAAAGTCATAGTGCAAATTGGTGAAGTGTTACATGAATGAAAGTGATTGGTTCTGTCTTTTGAATTTAAGTCTTGAGCTAAAAGTGGGCCTTTTAGAGGTCCTTTGAGAGCAGCGAAGGGTACGCAAAGCAAGAGTAAGTGCAGGCTTGGGAGCACGCGTCCTGGGCACACCAAGGCAACAATACAAGGAAAGGAACTCAAGGTTGGAAAACCCGCAACACCCTCTGTCAATTCTTAGTTTAGGCTAAGTACGGGTAGTGTTAGAAGTAATTCCAGGCAACGATAGGCACGAGATAAACCAAAGACTATCTAAGAAATCAAGTGCAAGTCAAGAGATAACCTGTGTGAGTGAACGACAACCTTAAAGGAAAAGAACCTAACGTGAAAACGACCAAACTAAAGTGCGAAAGTAAACTCAAGTATTCCTGACGACGTGATATCAGACAAGAGTATAAACACGCTAATCAACATAAAAAGAACCAAGTAACCGATACCAAAGGACTCAGAAACGTGGTTGTACCTGGGAAAAATTGGGTTAATCAGTTAGGCATATGAACCTTAGATCAGGACGACACCTAGTAAGAGAGAGACAAAGCCTTAGGTCTTCAGAGGCTAGTGTCAATCATACTGCAAGGTCTTGGGCCCAGCAGTTGAGTCACCACTCGCATTACCCTAGCTCTGATACCAGTGAATCAGAGATGTCTCAAGGCATGGACAGACCTACAAGAAGTTCAGGTGTGCCATACTTGCACAGGGTAGAAGGTCCTTACAAAACACAGTTGGAATACCTTAGGACCAACCGATTAGGTGCTAGCATCTATGAGGACGGCCTAGGACGATCTGTGGTACAGATTAAGAACCCTGACCAGTCCATAGGACTAGAGCACCCAGCGGTCAAGTTTGAAAATGGAGCATACTTGGATAAAGAAGGAACCATATACGTAGTCACCAGTCACCCAGATAGGACAGATGAATTTGGGAATGTAATCTCAGAGGCGGACTTAGGTGACTTGGAACAAGGAAACATGGGTGTAGAACCTAGAACCCCCCGAGGTAAATCTGTTCTCACTAGGATTATCACACCTGAGTGGGTGCCCCAAGACAACAAGAGCATAGATCTGCTTCTCAATCGAGAGACTGACGAAGCCTTTTGGAGGTACAAATCTGATCAGCCAACTGATATAGGAACAATCATGATCTATGAGTTTAAGGATCCTGATAGCCCAGGTAGAGTGACCTACTTAGATCACGCTTCGGAGAGGATCTTTGTGGTGACAGAACATGATAGGCATGCTTACACTTGGAAGGGTGAATTCGTTTTTCCCCAACCAAGATCGAATGTATCATATGGTCACCCTGGTGCTGGAACATCCCAAGCTCATGGAATGCAAAGAGATAGAAGTAGAGACAGACCAGAAGTGAGCTTTGCCAACCCAGTGGGCAGAGAAAGAACGAGGACGGAAATGAATAGAGTAGAACCTGAGATACTCAGAGTTCACAGGAATCAAAGAAACATGGATGAGTTCCCTCTACCACGACCTAGAGAGCACACAAGGACTTTGAGACCGACTCAGCTAGTTAAGTCCATGAAGAACTACTTCGATGGCACGGGAGATCCATACGATCATGTGGCTGAGTTTAGGCAAGTTTTGAGAGCTGAACAAGTGGAGGATCTATTCACGCAGTACAATGCCTTTGGTCTGACCCTTAGGAACACTGCCCTGACATGGTTTCAGCCACTAAATGAGAGACAGTTCAGGAGCATAGACCAACTCCTAGAGGCTTTCATTATTGAATTCTCTAAGAGTGGCATAAGGCATAATACCTCCTCGCTGATTCACAGCTTCAAGCAAACCCCGCAAGAGACCGTGAGACTTGAAGGAGATTTAGGCAATATCTTGAAAGATGCCCTGTTTCGGAGTTACCCACACCAGCCAAGCAAGTGGCTTTAATCTTGGATGGATTGCTAAGTACCAAATTAAGATCATATGTGTACTTGAAGGACCCTAGGACCATAGAAGAGTGTGTACGCATATGTATTGACATTGAGGATAATCTAGGGGAGGAGTTAGAGCTTTCCAGGATATACAAAGATTCAGATAGTGCCTCTAGCCTCTCTTCCACACAATCCACATCAATTGAGGAACTTGCAGAGAAAGTAGCTCAGAAATTAGGCGTAACTAGCAAACAAATCCCAAGGTTTGCCCCTGTGAAAAGGTGCTATACTTGTGGCGGCGACCACATGGCGAACGTATGTCCCATTATGGCTCAGCCCCAGGTAAATCCTAGCAGCCAGTACTGCACCATAGAACGGAGGTACACCAATCACACCGCACAAGATTGCCCCCACAATAAGCAAACAGTTAGGCAAACTTATCCTCAACCCTATCCACCACAGGGAAGATACCAGAACCAGTACCCTCCACAGCCATATGGCAGGCCACAGCAACCTTATCAGCAACCATATCAAGCCCAACAAAGGCCTCACCCTGTGTTAGCACAACAACCCCCTGCCCCAGCCAATGTGATTCCGGTAAAGTATACTACTGCAGAAGAGAACCTGAATAGAGCTATAGTCCCTGTAACATCCTTGCTTTCTGAAAGTGACCCCAGTGACCATAGCTTTGATTCTACACACGTCGATAGCCCCCATGCTTACTACATGCAATCTCCTGAGCATGGTGAGTCCTACTATAGTGGAGAACCGAGTGAACCTAGTTGGGAGTCAGATTACACAAACGTCATGTATGCAAACCCCAACCCTAGGCCTCAACCTAGGCAAGTAAGACCTCCGTTCCCAAGAGGACTGTGCTACAGATGCCAAGGAGATCACCTCATTCGTGATTGCCCCTTACCTCCACCTACACAAAACCAGTCAGTGACGATCCAAGGCTTTTGCCAAGATTGTGGAAAAGAGCATCTCTTACGAGATTGCCCAAAGAACCCCAATAATATGCCAAAAATCACGCCTATCAATGTTATTGGGTTAGTGGTAGATTCCACAGGAAGTGTCACTTCCACTGCTCCCGTACAGGTAGTCACTAGAGCTCAAGCATTGCAGCAGAATCAAGGGGTAAACCAGGATAAGAACCCAGAGGCTAGTGAAACCGAGAGCATAACAAAGAAAAGGACTAGAGCATGGAAAGATAGTCGGGAAAGAATGAAAAGACAATGGGCTAAAAAGATGAGTGAACTCGAGGAAAGCATAAGAGAAACCAAAGCCAGGATAACTGAACTCACCTCTCAAACTCCCTCTCACACTATCCCATCACCACCATTCCCATCGCCATCCGACCCGCCATCTTCCAACCCAACTCATATGATTCCACCACCCCGTAGAGTAGGATCAGTATTAGCTGATCCCACTCCTGAAGATATAGACATGATGCTGAAAGCATATCAGGCCAGAATCCAAGAAGGGCCAAATGTCACAGATCATGACAAGTGTTACCCTAGAGCTGACCTAGAGATAGAAAGAACCAATGCTTTGCGCGAAAATGGTCGCATTGGCTCAGACTATGTTTGAAGCCAGTCGCCTTTTCAATTACTCGGGCTCAGCCAAGACGCAATTACACTTGGATGGACTTCTGGAGAAGTTAGAGGGCATAATTGCGAGATCTGCCAAGGAAGAAAAAAATCAAGAAAGGGAGAACGTAAGTAAAAACATGACAAATTCCCCATCAAAAGTTTATGTGGCCAATTCCACTGAACCAGACAACCCCCTCCCTAGAAAGAGTAGAGAATCTAATGGCACAATCACAAAAGGAACCAGCCTCTCAACACAAGGGCAAGGTAATGGAAAGAGTAAGCATTCCTACTCAAGAAGCCTATATGCCTGAAGCCTATGTGCCTAACTCTACGGAGCCGGACACATCATCTTCTATGAATCGGTTCACACCAGAATTCCTACGTGAGATTCAAGAAGACAAATGGGCTAAAGAAAGTGAAGTCCCTCCTCCCATTGAACTTGTGGATGAGGCACATGACCAATTCCCACAAGACATCCCATCCATTTATGGAGAGCAGGAGAGTATCCAATCTCAACAAAAATTAGACTTCGAGTCTAATTCTTTACAAGAACTGCCCCATTTCACAAGCCCATGGGAAGCGAAGTCCACCTGCATGAGAGCACCTACAGTCATGGTAAGAAACGAAGATTCAGTCATACCTAGGAACACAGAAGTAGTGAAGAACACCAAAGTGCAGTGCAATCTCAAGTTAGGAGAGCTGCTTAAGGTTAGACCAGAAGTGTGGAAACATGTAGCCAAACAAGTACCTGAGATAGCAAA
Organism: Ceratopteris richardii; assembly: GCA_020310875.1. Classification (NCBI taxonomy): domain Eukaryota; kingdom Viridiplantae; phylum Streptophyta; class Polypodiopsida; order Polypodiales; family Pteridaceae; genus Ceratopteris; species Ceratopteris richardii. Next base: position 34,171,190 of record CM035429.1, on the reverse strand, counting down.
ACCTCGTTCCCAGGTAGGATCACATAGGACAGTGCCAGAGATACCCTTGGATAAGATAGGAGATATGTGTGAAGGTGAAGAAGGGAACACCTATCTTCCCATTACTTACCAGGAGTACACCACCAAGGCAATTTTGGACTCAGGTGCAGGAGTTGCAATTGCCACCACTTGCCTGTGGAAGCGTTGGGGCAAGCCAGCACTCAGGCCAACGAGAATGAAATTGCAGATGGCAGATGGTCATATTGAGAGACCCTTAGGATTGCTAGAAGGAATAACTCTCACCACTTGTGGTGTTGAGTTTGAGCATACATTTGCTATATTTGACTTTAGCAAAAATCATGCCTATGAGATGATTTTGGGAAGACCATTTATGCGACAGTTGCAAGTGGTACAGGACTGGGGAACCAACTCCTTGTATTTGCAACACCTAGGTGTTACAACCAAAGTAAATCTCAAAGATTACTCTCATAGAGATGTACCTCGTATCCAATGGAATCCCATCCATAGAGCCAAGGATGATACGGAATCGGTGCATTCCATAGGATCAGGATCCTCATGGATGCATGAAGACACCCACTTATGGATGTGCAAGGTAGCAGTAGAAGAAGAGAAGAGAGAGAAGGCCAGAGAGGTAGGTGCGAAAGAAACCCATAGATCAGTCCAAGACCCAGCCTATGCACCTGTAGTCTTTCCTGATGAGGAATTTGAACCCCATGGCTAGGCAGAAATCCTAGCAACAATGGATGTAGCCATCAATGAGGAACAATGGACCCCTCACTGTGATGAGGATGGCTATGACATTTCAGTCTTCTCCATAGAGCCAATCATGGGAGAGGCAGTTCTAGAAGAATGCGAACCTAGACCTGATGCATTTGAGGATGCAAGTGACTCCGATCTAGAGTCAATCATTATGGACCCACCATTTGCATCAGATGAAGAATACTTCCATGAAGTAGAATTTCAACCCCAGAGGCATGGAGAGCTTACAAATGATGTAAGATTGGCAACACATGTGACCCCGAAGGAAGAAGGGAAGAAACGAAAGAAGAGAGAAGTCACACCAGAAGAGGAAGAATCTTTGTTTGAGGTCCCAGAAAATTTTAAGAAGTATGAGATAGATGACAGGAGAGTCATGATCAGAATGCCGAAACGAGAGGCACAATCAGGAGAGGCCTATGATAACAAAGAAACCACCAAGAAGATAGTAGTGGCCCTAGAAGAAGGAGAGGAGAGATGCACATACATTGGCCATGACCTAACAGAGGAAGAAGAGCATGCGTTAATTGCCTTGCTAAGAGAATACAGAGATGTATTCGCTTGGAGTTACAAGGATTTGAAGGGTGTTGACCCTGACATATGCTCACACACCATCCCCATGACTTCAGATGCCAAACCCTCTAAGCAAAAGCCCTATACATATAACGATAATTAGGCTGCTAAGATCAAAGAAGAGATAGATAGACTGGTTGAAGCTGGATTTATCTATGAAATTGAGCACACCGAGTGGGTATCCCCCATCGTAGTGGTGCCCAAGAAAAATGGAAAGCTGCGCGTATGCATTAACTTGAAGAAGGTTAATGCAGCCACTATTCGTGATAACTATCCGCTTCCCATCACAGAACATCTCTTAGAAAGAGTGGCAAGCAAGGAAGTCTACAGCTTCCTTGATGGATTTTCGGGTTACAATCAAGTAGCCATAGCTCCAGAGGATCAACATAAGACGGCCTTTACCACAGAATGGGGCATTTTTGCCTTTAGAGTAATGCCATTTGGGCTTACCAATGCACCAGCTACCTTCCAAAGGCTGATGTGCCATGTATTTAAAGAGTTCCTGAGGAAGAATTTAGAGGTCTATGTTGATGATCTTTGTGCTCATTCCAACATTAGACAAACCCATATCCCTGAACTCAGACAAATCTTTGACAAATGTAGAGAATATCAAGTCTGCCTGAACCTAGAAATGTGTGTTTTTATGGTCAGGCAAGGCAAGATTCTAGGACACATAGTGTCAAAGAATGGCATATCTACTGACGAAGAGAAAGTGAGAGCTATAGCAGAGCTACCTAGGCCAAAGAATGTCAAGGAAGTACAAGCTTTCATGGGGCATTGTGGTTATTTCCGACGATTTATACACATGTATGCTGTCATTGCAAAGCCCATGTACGGACTTCTGACTAACTTTGAGTGGACGGATGAATGTGAGAATTCCTTCCAGGAGCTTAAACGAAGATTATGTTCAGCACCAATCTTGACCACACCAGATTGGAATAAGCCATTCCATGTTCACGTGCATGCATCCAATTATGCCATTGGGTGTGTACTTGCTCAACCTACTGGTGAAGGTAATATGGATCTTCCAATTGCCTATGCCAGTAGACAGTTGAATGCAGCTGAACGAAATTACACCACTACGGAGAGAGAAGGCTTAGGCAGGGTATATGCAGTTAAGAAATTTAACACTATTTGCTTGCAAATAAGTTTAAATTTTTTACTAATCATCAAGCATTGCTATACCTCGTAAACAAGCCATGCAATACAGGAAGATTAGTGAGATGGTTTCTCTTGCTAATGGAATATGATTTTGAGGTTGTGGTAAGGAAAGGGAGGACTCATTTGAGAGCAGATCACCTCTCTAGGCTCACATCGGGAGAAGCCCCACAAGGAGTGTCAGATGACCTTCCTGATGCTTACTTGTTTAATTTGGAAGTGGTGCCGCAGTGGGCTAAGCCATTGGTGCCAGTATTGACATACGGGCCTAACCATCCAGTAGTAAACACACGGAATAGAGAGGTTGTTAAAGCCCAAAAGTACCACATCATGGCAGGAAGCATGTACAAGCACACAGATCAAGGAATCTTAGCTTGTTGTGTGGAAGAGGACGAGTACAATAAATGGTTGCATTTAGCACATGTAGGTGCGCTAGAGCAACACCATTCAAAGCAACGAACCTTACAAACACTAAGGAGATTCGGAGTGCATTGGCCAACTATGGAAGCGGATGTCCAAAAGTTGTGCAAGGAATGCCCAATCTGCTGCACTAAACCACCTATGGAACACGCTACTCTTTATCAAGTATCCATAGTGCCAGATTGGAGTGAACCACTAGTATCCTTCCTGAGGACGAAAGCATTCCCTCCAGACATGACTCTGGCTAGGAAAAGGAGTTTAGAACAAGAAGCCCAGGATTACTCACTCATTGGTGATAATCTATACAAGCGTGGTAAAGATGGTTACCTGAGACTATGTGTCCATGAAAGTGAATATCTTAAGATCTTGGAAACTGCTCACCAAGGTGTAGCAGGAGGGCACTTTGGACCAGATCGGGTGATCAAGGCGATACTATTTGCGGGCTTCTGGTGGCCTACCCTTCACATGGACGCACATACCTATGTGAAGCGATGTGATGTCTGTCAGAGAACTCAGTATCCTATACGAAAAGATGAGATGCCACTGAAACCTATGATGGGTGGACGTGCATTCTCTAAGTGGGGAATAGACTTCGTAGGTCCTATTAACCCCCCAGCTAAGGGTTCCCATGCGGAATATATCATTGTTGCAACAGACTATCTAACTAAGTGGGTAGAGGTAAAAGCCACAACGAAGAACGATGCTCAAACAACTGCCAAATTCTTGTTTGAGAATGTATTCACAAGATACGGGCTACCTATAGAGCTTGTAAGTGATAGAGGCACTCACTTCTTGAACGAAGTGATTGAGAATCTACTCCAAGAATTCTTAGTAATACATAAGAAGTCTGCCCCCTATCACCCTCAAGCTAATGGACAAGCGGAGAGCACCAATAAGATCTTATGCAATGTACTGACAAAATTAGTAAACACTAAACGCTCTGATTGGGACAAACAGCTACACCATGCTGTTTGGGCATACCGAGTCGCCTATAAAACGGTACTCCAGGCCACACCCTTTCAGATGGTATTTGGCCAAAATGTTGTGCTACCCTTGGACTTCTTGATTCCTACATTGAGAGTAGCACAAGAGCACGAATGGACGGGTCATGAACTCTCCTCTAGAATTTTTGACCTTGAACGATTAGGAGAAACAAGAGTGAGAGCAGCTGCAGGAATATATGCAGCTAAGAAGAGACAGAAGGCATACTTTGATGCCCATGTGAAGGATAAGGGTTTGAAAGCAGGAGATCTAGTTTTAGTCTACACACTGAAACAACACGCAAGGAAGCTAGAAAAGAGAGGCTACGGACCTATGATCATCAATAGGATCTCCACGAGCGGAGCAGTACAACTAGCCACGTTAGAGGGTGATGTTCTCCCAAATTACATTAGCGGTTGCAGAGTCAAGCTGTATCAGGAACCCCTCATGGAGGAAATGCTCAGTCGACTCAACACTGCTAAGAAACGCAAGGAGGAAGAAAAGCGAATTCGAGAAGAAGCTCAAGCAGAAGCCCTAGAGCGCATACGGAGGATGAAATTGCGAAGGCAAGGCCGAGATCAACCTAGAACAAATGACTATGCAGATCAAGGATATCATATGGCAATGTGTGAAGTCGTAGGAACAAGCTCACATAGGATAACTGATCGACGACCTTTCATAACCTTGGATATAGGACAAGGAAAAAGTGCAAGGACCGTAAGAGCCTTGATTGACTCAGGTGCAGCCACTAGTGCTGTTAGAGTGTCTTACTGTCAAGAGTTGCAGTTAGCTGTCAATCCTGTGGAAGCATATCTCATAGGATTGGGAGGTGTGGAAACCCCTTGCATGGGCGAGGTGGAACTTCCCCTCTACATTCATGATGAGGCAATGACAGTTAAAGTACTAGTGTGTCAAGATGAGGACCTCACGGAACCCCTTGTCTTGGGTCAAGACTGGATCTATGACCAAGCAGTCAACTTAAACCTAAGAAGTGGACTTCTTCAGGTATGGGTCAATCATAGTCGAATTACAGTAGAATTAGATAATGGAGCACTCAAGGAACTAGGAAAGGCACAGACTCTTGGTCCCTCCAGGGGTGCACATGAAGTTGACCATGCTGTTCTTGTCCAAAACTATGTGTTGCAGAGGAATGATATTCTCAAAAAAGGAGTCAGGGATGCAACGGAACTCCCTTCTTTTCCAAAGGCCAGAAGGAGGCAGCAACCAAAGGTGGATCAAAGGCAGAAGAAGCAGAGTACTACCTATGCCGGAAATCAAAAGTACCTGGGTAGCAAAATATCTCAGCAAGTAAACCAAGTATGGGTGCGGAAAGGCGAACACCCGGTTGCACTCAAGCCAATCACACGGGCAAAGCCTCTTATTAGTAACCAACAACACGACACTAATAAGAAGTCTTTCAGAAATTCTTCTGCTAACGTGAAATCTATTTGGGTGCCCAAGAAGTCGATGAAGGCTAGCCCACAATCAAGACAAATTTGGGTGCCTAAGGCTTGCTTGCGGGCGCAAATAGCTACGCCGAAGCCACAACCTATACAGCGTAACCCATTCACTCGCACAACCAGCATTCACTCGTTTTCAACACTCAAGAACACACAAAGGCCCATGAGCACGAACATAATCGCTTGTAAATGGGTCCCTAAAAGGCCTCCTTTTCAAGCCGATACACCTATAAAGCTCTCTAGAGTCTCTACGAAACCAAAAACAAAACCCATCCACTGCATTTGGCAGCCTAAGACCTGTAATAAACCCCCCGACCCCAATTTGTAAATTCATCCCCACTTACTAACTGCATTAGTCTCCTAGGACTACCCAAGCATTAACTACACACACTGTCTTCGTGCACTTACTAACCACTAACTCACCATCTACCTCATATTAATGTTGTAACGGGGACAACAACGGATTTATTCTATCCATTACGATGTTAACACGTGGTTCTATATTCTCACAGAACCAACCAGCAAACAGGGCCATGGCAGAAGCAGGAGGTGCCAGTTCTCAAGCCGGATCAGGTGCACAGATTGTGGACATAGAAACACTCCTCCTCGAGCCACATCTCATCGCAAGGCCGCAAGAACTTCAAGCCGTGCATGTGCTCCCCATTCAGGATCCTCCTCAAGGGCACACTTCTCAAGTAGGTAAACACGCTCACTGGTTCAGTGATGTCGCTGGACCATTGGGCGATGGAACCTATTTCTGGGAAGCAGAATTGGAATTTAATGGTAAATGGGGACGATACCACTTTTTCACGCGCGAGTTTGAAAGCTATCAGAACGTCGAAGTCATGCGATCAGTATGGACCAAAGCCGGTGTGGACAGTTATTTCAGGGCCCACTTACCAAAGCCGGATTTCTTACGATGTTCATATCTGATCAGTACCATCACGCCAAGCAGGGCCAAGGGAGGCGACAGCACCTTTGTGTTGCCCTCACTGCTGCCGAGTCATGAGCTTAAAAGATTCAAACTGACCCTTAATCTGGTACGAGAAGCGTTGGGCATGTATGGCATGCACATCCCCACGGAAAAGGAAACAATGGTTCCAGGTCGAATGAAACACAAAGATCTTAATAAGTTGAAGGATATGGTAGCGATGACACCAACCATCGCTCTACACCTGCGGACCGTCATGCAACATTTTGCTTTCCCCGCCCAGGAAAGATTCACCATGCCCCCAAAGAAAATTTGGTTCAGCTTGTATCTAGCAGAGACAGAAAGCCTTCCCATCAATGTGCCACATTGGATCATAGATCAGATCCACCTAGCCCATCAAAGGTGGAACAAGAAGCAGAAAAATGTGCTTCATGGATGTTGCGCTCTAACAAAGATAATCTACCGATGTCTGGCCTATGACGTGCCTATTCAGAGGGCACTCATATGGCCCCGCGCCCAGGAATTCCAGAGAAGACTATCAGCAGCAGGTCCCCCATCAAAGAAGATGAGGGGGGGAGTACAATTACCCTGTGCTCAACCAAGGGGAGCCACCACTACACCCGAAATTACCCCTCCCCAGACACGACGCGTTAGGCCATTCACAATCTGGCTACCAAGACCAAGCACAGATGGACCTAATCTGGTATTTCCACCCGTCCCATCAGATTTGGAATTTCCACAGGGTTTTACTCTCAACGATCTTACTGATGAAGAAGTGGCTAGACTGATCTATGACTCTAACCTTGAGACGGAAACAGAACGTGCTCAGGAACCACAACCCCAGACAACAACAGCAGCCCCCACCTGACCAGAAGTGGTAGAAGTCAACGTTGAGGAACAAGAGACTGAACAAGAAGAAGAAGCCTACGAGGAACAAGAATATGACGAACTTTCAGAGCTGGCAAGTGCCCCTGCATATTCTGCACAAATCAAAAGACTATATCGAACCATGCAACTAGTTCAAGAACAGCACAAAATGTCACTAGAAGCGGGCAAGAAACTCATGAACCAGTTGCTAGCAGAGGAGGGCGTGGACGATATGTTCATTGAGTCCATAAACCTTCATGCCGACGCAGTAGGAGTGGATGAGGCCATCCATGAGGCAATGGCCTACATTCACAGATTTGAGAAGAGGGTTCCCGTTCGTCCCAGGAGGTCCGGGAAACAAATTCATATCAATGTATCAGCACCAGGAGAGACAACGCAAGCAGACGAACATCAGGAAGCACCATTGTCACCACCATCCCCACCTCGCACTACACAATTCACTCCACCACATGACACTAGCACCACCACGTCCACTACCACCACCATTGTCATGGGTATCCCACTCTCTCCGGGAATCCAATTCGGGGGAGTCACCATGCCCACTTTCACCACTCTTTTCACTGACGTCACATCCACTCCACCCACGATCCCCATCTACACTGTCACTGAAACAATTGACACTATGGAAACATCTCCTGCCACAGCACCGCTCCCTCCCCCCATGCCACCTTCATCTCCCATACCCCCTCCACCCACATCTCCGCTTGCATCCACATCATTCACAACTCCCTCTCCCGCCCCCATTCCCCCTGCATCTTCACCCCTCCCAGCATTATTTAATGTAAATAGCATATTTATAGCATTAAATCAATGTGTATATCAGCTTCAGAATGAGTACAGAGCTCTGGACGGCCGGTATCAACAACTGACAACACACCATCAGAACTTACAAAGGCAATTTCACATTCTACAAGAAGAAAATGCAGAAGTGAATCAACGTTATTCAACGCTTGAGCAAGCTCACCAAACACTATTGGAGGCACCCCAACCATCGACAGAATCAGGTGTCAAACAACTAGAAGCTTTGCTCGAAGTATACCAGGCCGATAACCTACGAGTCAGACGCAACTTGGCGCTACTAAGGAAACATATGGCCACAGCACTGGAGGAGAACAAAAGGCTGCAAAAACAAAATGAAGAGAATCTGGAAGCGGCCCCTCACGAGATAGATCCAGACCAATTCAAAGCAATTCCCACGGAGACGATGAAAACCATTCTGGAAAGCTATGCAGATCTCCTCGAAGCCCATGATGACTTGGAAAGAGAGCGTGACACACTTCAGAGCAGGCTTAAGGAACATGAAGAACAGCCGAAGAGTGTCCCATCAACCTCCACCTCAGACGAAGTAAAGGCCTTAACTGAGCAGGTAGCAGAATTACAAAAGAGGTTACTGACATACGAGAGGCAGCCATCTCCAGTGGTCGAACCAGAGCAAGAAGAGTTGGTCCCTATTGAGGTAGATGATTCGTACGAGGAACCGTATGTTCCTATGCCAATGCCAGGCGGGCGACGAACCTCAGAGGAACTAGACACAGTGGAAGTGGAAGCACCCGAGTGGCTTCAGACACTGGAAAGGACAGCGAACACCCACGAAGAACGGGTGGCCATTCAGATCCAATCACTAGCGAACTTAGAAGAAACTGTCATAAAGTCTGAATATTTCAGAAGCATGTCTCATCATAGATGGATCGGCACCAATAATGACCAGTATGTGCCATTTTGTATACTTTTAGCCGATTACAACGCGGAGATTCAACGGCAATGTGGCAAGCCTCCCACATTTGCTACACAATTTGGTCCAGATGATATACCGGAAAGTGCTCAGCGTGGGTCCATCCATCAACCCACCTGGAGAATCAGGCTTTTGGAAACGTATCCTGAAATGGTCCGAACCTGGAATAATATGCCGTTGTTTATTAAATATAATCCTTGTTACATTCCAGTTCTTCGACGACGCACCTGGCCTGAATTCACTATTGCCGTTAGAGACATTAAAGCCTATGCAAAATGGTTGAATTATGTTTACCTAGCACCTCCACGAGGACCCCCCACGGTCAACTACATGATTTCTACAATCCGTCACTGGAGTACTCGGCTACGCAATAATCCTGACGTGATGGCCCAGATGTGTATGAAAATATTTGAATTAATGCTTATCACTTTCAGGACGTTTAAGAACATTAAGGACCCTCACTTCTCAGGTGCAGGCTTTGTGACAGGAAACCGATCACGTGTACGATATGAGTACCACCCCGTCAATTGAAGTAATATATGCTTGGCACGCCAAAATCAAATACCTCCCAGCCTGCTTTAAACAGACATTTGAGGAGATGTTCATCACCGGATTCTGGGAATATCACTCCGAAATCTTTATACCCAGACCATCACATCTCCTCCAATTATTTGTTGTGGAGAGAACTATTTACTCAGAACAATTAAGGGTGCCTCATCCAGATGTTCCCGGACCTGTGAATTGGGATGAATTGCTCACAGATCTAGCACGCGGCTTGCGACTCGAAGAACACCACCTAGCCTCCGATGTCGTCCAATACTATGTTCAAAAATCCTCTAGACAAGGGTCTGTCAGGGGCGACAGACGCGAGAGTGGGGGGGGTGTTGGCAGCAGTCAGGGAACCGAAGGAGCCACAAGACGAAGAGAGTCAAAGCGAAGGGACAGCATAGGCAGACATGGCAGTCAAAGAAGATCTGGCAAATAGGCCAATAATTTTCCTCATGAAGAAGCAAGTATGAGCATTCACGCAAATCTAGCACTTAGGCAACCCTTTAACTTTTCAAAAACCCTTACACCAATTAAAAGTGATTCTCATCACTAAACACCATTGTAAATACCATTTCATATTTTTGTAGCTCCATTTTGTGCAAGCCAAGGAGTCCTTGAGCTTGAGGAGCTTTAGAAGTATCTACCTGCCAATTTTCGTAATTTTTAGATCTCGTTTGAGCCCTCAAATAAGCCCTGGAACCTAATTTTTAACTAGGCCGGACACTAGGTCTGAACAGGGCCAAAGCTAGTCAAAAACTATAAAAGGAGCTAGAGAGCTCATTTTTGGGGTTAGATTGTAATTGAAACAAACTTGTAAGAGCTTTTTGAAAGTAAACTAAGAATTCCATAGCTTCTCCCTCTTTGTCTTGCAGTGTGTGCGCGTGTGTGTGTATGTGTGTGCATGCTTGTGTGCTTCTCACTCACGCACTTGTGCCTCCACTTGCTCGAGGTCTTCATACCATCCTCACGTCTTCCCGGATTGACATTAAAGGAGGTGCTACTCATCACTGAGCTACAGTGACTCAATCACCTCACCGATGAAGTGTGTTCCCTTATCGCTAATAATTTCTATCAAAAGTCCAAAGCACGTAAAGGTATTTTTAAATAGAAATTTAGCTATTGTTTGGGCATCATTTTTCCTAGTTGCTTTTGCTTCGACCCAATTCATCAAATAATCCATGGCCACAATAATAAATTCAGCATTCCAACCTTATGCCGGAGGATTTATAGGTCTTATAAAATCTATTCCCCATTTAGAAAATGCTCTCGCACAGATTATTGGTCTTAAAGGCATAATCATCTCTTCTTATCGGATATTTGGTTTGTTGGAAAAATTCACAACTTTGTACATATGCATTAGCACCCATGTGTAAAGTTTTCCACCATAAGCCTACAAAGAGAATCAATTTTATGGTCTTCTCAATTGAAAAATGACCTCACGCTACACCTGCATGTGCCATCTCTAATATAGGCAAATATTCTCCCTCATGAACACATAATCATAGGTTATTGTCCTTTCCTCTTTTGGATGACTGTTTCCCAATCATAGTGTATTCTTTGCTCTGTTCCTCCAATGCCCACTTTCTTGCTAGGCTGGCTTCTTTTTCACGAGTTTGTGATTTAAAAAAATTCACTAATGCCTTACTCCACTCTGGTGCTACAATGGAGAAATGTAAGGAAGAATAGTAATCAGGGGCATTCTCTTGGCATTCTTGGCAATTTAAAATATATTCATGTGCATATTTTTGCATGTCTCACCAGTATACCCCTAGTCTTTTCAACTCCCGCATAGTTCCACTAATGTCATCATGTGTTTTCCATCAGTTCACATGGGCTTGCTTGAGTAAATGTTTTGTTCTTCATCTTCTACACACCTTAACAATAATCCATTAGGTTCTTTGTAATATAAACTACTGGCCCCAATATATAGATTCCGTGATTGCATCCACTCTTTTCTATTGTCCTTATTGATCCTATGGTGTGGTCCATGCATGAGGATTGGGATCACTTGCTCTGCCCATTTTGGACATACTTCCAAGTTGAACAAGTATGTATCAGGTAGATCATCCACCACTCCAATAGGTGGTTCTTGTTTGTTGTTAACCTTTGGAGTTGTCCTCTCCAATCATTTAGCATAAAGAATCAACAATACATCTTATTTTTGTCAATCCTGGAAGTATACAAGAGACCACAGCCCCTTCTAGATGATAGAATCCAAGAAATAAGAGAAAAATGGCTGGATTTCTGAGAAATAGTGAAAATGAAGAGGAATTTCTAGGGTTTGGATTATCTTGAGCAAATATCCATCATTTTCCACAATATTGGTGTCTAAAACATGTTATTTTCTCAGCAGAATACAATCATAAAGTCAAAACTAAAAAATGATACCTGCAACCTTCAGACGAGACAATCGCGATTCTGTGAAAACAGACGATTTTCATCTCTAGCACCATTCTTCATCAATTTATCACTCAACATGTCAGTAATCAACTCTCTTCATACACATTGATCAGAAATACACAATAGAAGCTCACAAATCTCCATGGATACACATAGAATAGACTCAACAAATCAAAGAAATCACACAAAAGGAAGAAACATGATTTTCTGTAGGAAACTTCTCTCTTCACTTGGATAGCATCAATTACAAATAACCAACCCTCTCATAATAGAGGAAATTGTCTTTTATACATTTTCAAGTGTCCCTTTTCACACTTGAATTTTGATCCTTTCCTCTTTTATTCTAAAAATATGCTATCTAGGAGTTTCAAAAAATTCTAGAAAAATTACATAGGATTCTACTCTACATAAGGAAGACTCTTCCTTATTTTTACATCAGTTGCATAAATATTTTTACAAGTTTTTGGCATTTTACAATTATTTTCCATCAAAAGTACTTCAAAAAATTACTTCTTCCAACATTTTTCCCCTCCTAGACCTTTTGGCTCCTGACAAAAGACATTCCTGCTCATATACGCTGAATGCTCCCTTTATTTCTTCTTTCTCTGATAAACTTGTGACAGTAGGTCATGGCTTCTCCTTTTAGTAACATTCAAGTTGTTTACCATCTCAAACAATGCTTTCCTCCACTGCACAGTAGCCTCCGGTTTATCAATTACATCCTTTTTCAAGTATTCTGTGTAGACAGCTTCATATGCAGTGAGTCGAGACTTTGTGACTACAGACAAGTTTCCAAATATCTCTGATTCCCTTTAAAAGAACCCATAATCAAATGCATCTTCAAACATTTGGAGATAATGGCTGCCCAAAAATATTATTCTGCTATACTAAGCCATCAGACATATCCTGTCAGGTGTTTCACTGAGATCAAATAATAAGGCATCAGTAGGAGAATTGAAGCCAATGTAATTTAGAATTCTGACATCTATATCTGTGTAAGTATCTATACATGCCGAAATGAGTCTCATTACTCTGATTAGTAAAATACATGTTGGGTCATTAAGATAGATTCAGTTGTATCCACCATATACTTTTTTGTAGGCCATGTTCCTGCCTTTGGTCCTGCTATCTTTGTAAAGTTCAACCATTTGGATGGAATTTGTCCTTCTTTCCTTCTTTCCCAAAAACCTGTCCACTCTCTTCTCCTTGCTACTAGGCAGTATGTTGGATTAATCTTCAGCTGAATAGGTGCTTCCTTCCATATTTTTTTGCACTCCTTATTTGCATCCAACCACCTATTCCTCCATTTGGGATTAGCTTTTTCAAATAGCTCCTTTGTCACATTGATATCTTCCTCATATTCTAAATATTTGTTTGGAGGTAATCCCACCCTTGCCAATTGATAGTTTTTTAAACTTTCCATAATCATGCACAAGGGTATGCCTAGTCCATCTGCAGCCCAATGATGTTGATCAGGATTTATCCCTTTATTTAAAGCAAATGTAACAATCTGGTCCTCATAATCATCATGCATTTTTCAAATGAAATCCATTCTAGATTCTCTGTTTGTCAAAAGTTTCTGGACAAATTCTTCTGAATACTCATCTTTTGATCATTTATTTTCTGGTTCACTGCCATGTTGAGTTCTGTCCTCATTTCCTACTTCATAATCTTCTGTATGTGTAGTCTCTATCTGTTCTTCATCCTGAGCTTGTGGCTTTTCTAGCTTTTTCTATAGCTCTTCTATGGTTATCATCAAACTTCTATTTTTAGATGCCCATATCTCTCTTTCTGCTATCCAATTACTTCTTTCCTTTTCTATGCTTGACTGCCAATCACTCCTTTCTTTCTCTATGTCCATATGTAATTTGTTGTAACCCCTCATTGAGGTAGCAGCATGTGTACTAGCCTGTTTCTCCAGCTCTTGGCTTCTTTCAACTCTGTTTGCAATCTCATAATTTCTTTGTGCAAATCTTCCTTCTCTTCTTGTGTCACCTGAACAATTTTGCTTTCTTCCTTCAACTGGCCTTCTTCCATTAATAGTTTGTTGATCTCCTCATTTGCTTTGACCATGATTTGATATGAACTTTGTAAAGTTCTGTATCTGCTTTCAATTTTCTTTAACTCCATCTCTAGTTTACTACTCTGCTCTGTTTGTTTTGCACACTTCTCTTCAAGATATTGGAGTTTATTTTGTTGTTGTACCTCTAATTCCTCCAAAGCAATTATCCTATATGTTAATTCCTCATTTTTCTCCTTTACAATCCTCAATTGTTCTATCAATTGTTCTTTTTCCTTCTTGTGCTCCTTAATGATACTACTGCCTTTTTCAAACTCAGATTCAGCAACCATACCTGCTATAATCATGTTTCTGCTGGATGTTCTGAATTGCTCTATGTTGCTCATAATGATCTTGCAAGCAGATCTTATATTTTTAGGTATCCTTTCCAACCCAACTTCTATTTCCATTTGTTTGACTTCTATCTGCTTAGTTTCTTTACACTCATTCTCCTCTTCATCTTCTTCCTCATACTCTAGGGCCTGAGTCTTTTGTTCTTCAAGACTTTTATCTGCTTCCATTTTTTCTTGATCTACAACCTCTTCTTCATCTTCCAATATCTGATCATCCTTATTCTCCTCTTCTGATATCTCTTTAATTGTCTTTGTTTCTTCTACCTTCTTGTTTTCCATCACTTGTTGTTCCTCTTCAAAGAATTGTCTTTCTTTTACTTGTACTTCTTCTTCCTGAATCATGGTTGAATTAGTTTCCTCAGCAAGTTTTGTCTGATCATTACTTGTCTGCTCTTTCCAAATAAAACTGAACTAATCAAATTCACTTGTGCACCTGAATCTATCAAAACCCTGACTTTTTCATTTTGACAATCCATTTTTATCACAGGCAAATGTTCTTTTTGTTTTAGATGTGTTTCACACAGAAGAACTTCTCTAAGGTTTTTGGTTTTTCTTATCCTTTCCTTTGCCTCCTGTTGAGCCTCTTTTCTAATGTTTTCCTCTTCTTTTTTCCTGTTTTGAGCTTGATGTAATCTTCTCCATTCAGAAGCAGTTAATGGAAAATCATACATTTTAACTCTACATCCACTTATGAAATTTGGCATGATCTCTCCATCTATGTTAGCTAGTTGTATAGCTCCACTATTACTTATCTGATGTATAATATATGGCCCATGTCCTTTTTTTTGAAACTTTTTCTGATGTTCCTTGACTGTGTAAGCCAGAACTAGATCTCCTTCTTGTAGATCTTTTTCTTTTATGTGAACATCATGATAAGCTTTTTGTCTTTTCTTGTCTGCATATATACTCATAATTGCTTGGAGTCTAGAAGCTCCCAGTTTTTCCAGTTCTATTACTCTCTCAGATAATTCATGTCCAATCCAATTGTAGTGACTACCCACTTTTAGTGTTGGAATGAGGAATTCCATAGGTAGAACTGCATTTTGCCCGTATACCAAATTAAATGGTGTAGTTCCTAATGCAATTTTGTATGCCACTCTATAAGCCCATAGAACATGATTAAGTTGTAGATCCAAGTCATTCCTGTTTGTGTTTACTAATTTTGAGAATACATTACAAAGTACTTTATTAGTACTTTCTGCTAACCCATTGGCTTGTGGGTGATATGTTTGAAGAGATGGATAGGTATGTGCTTGAAAATGAAGAGGTGTTGCATAATCCTTGATCTACACCAGCCAAATGAACTCCAAGAGTATATGGTGGGCCCTTTTAGCTTGCCAATGGATGTATTAGACACCCTATGTACCTTGGAAGATCACTCACAAAAAGATAGATCAAAACAGATAAGTTGGAGTTAGCTGAGAGGTGAAGAACTTGCTATTCTTGGTTCATACACCTGTCCAATGTTTTGCATAATTCTCTAAGCACAACAGCAATTAACTTAATTCCTCTTAGGGAAACCTAGATTACTTAAAGAGCTAACTTTAAAGAGTAATCTCATAAAAAATAATGAACCATACACTGAGAATGAGTTTTAACAAGTGATGACATCATCCCGATTTTCACGGGCTGCTACAGTTTGAGACCAGTGAGCAAACAAATGAACATAACTCTAGATTTAAGAATCCAATGATTATGAAAATGTGTATGCGTATACTAGACAATAATTTGAATTCAATAAGCTTTAAATCATGGAATTTGGATATGTACACACTGAGAAACAGCTCTTACAAGATGAGTAAAAAAGTCGGGTACCTGACAGAGAAGTGAAAATGACAGACAGGGTTGACTTCAAATGAACATAACTGAAGATTGCAATATTCAAATGACATGAAAATTTGTGAGCTTATAGTAGACTTATAGAGATAACTTTACCAAGTTAAATCACTGAAAATGATGCACCAAGATTAGAGAAAACATCTCTGCAATCTGACTAATAAAACTAAGAGTAATGGCAGTGAGTAGTAGACTTCACAAGAACATGGAAATATGAACCCAAATGATAATGAAAATGAAAGTATATTGCTTGTACAGTACAATGGACTTATTGATACATATGTGTGCCTTGGAATCACACCTTGATATGGCATAAAGCTCAGCTCTTGGAGGTCTTCACATAGGTCTCTCTAACCACGACTAAAACTGCCATCTATTTATAGTTGAGTTTGGGAGGCTAACTTCCCTCAATCACTCTCCAATCAATCAATGATTGATTTGATTCTCTACCTACCACAAATCACAATTTTGTGGCTCCTCTTTCCCTTTTTGATCAATTGGACTCAAGCACTTAAGATTCTTTCACTTTTACATTAAGTAAAGTCTTCAAAAGTTACAAGAGGTAGTTCACAAGTGAACTTTACATAGTCTTCATTTTAAGGATTCTTTTATGACTTTGTGGGACTCAAGCCAATATTTAGGCTTGTCATATACTTGCTCCAATAGCTCCCCCTCAAGCCAAGTATGCTTGAGGTCTTCAATCTTCCAAGATTACCTGCAAACCAATCATAGCCTTGAATTTGCAAAGCTTTGTACCATCCAATGCTTTGGTTAGAGTATCTGCACATTGTTGATGAGTGGACACATATGATATTTGAATCTCTTGCTTAGAACCTTTTCTCGTACATAGTGATAATGAACTTCAATATGTTTAGTGCTTGCATGAAAAATAGGATTAGCTGCCAAATGAATAGAACTCATATTGTCACCAAAAATAGTTGGAGTTCCAAACTCCAATCCAAGATCTTTGAATAATGTCTTCATCCACATACCTTCTTGTGTAGCTATGGCAAGACCTCTATATTAAGCTTCAGTAGAAGAGAGAGCAACTGTGGGTTGGTTCTTGGATGACCATGAAATAAGCTTTGAACCTGCAAAGGTAAGATAACCTGAAGTGCTCCTTCTATCTTCCTTGGAGCCAGCCCAATCTGCATCAGAAAATAGCTTCAAACCTAAATCAGATACATAAGGATAATAAAGTCCTTCATTTATGGTTCCTTTGAGATACTTGAGAATCCTTTTGGCAGCATCCATATGTGGTTTCCTTGGTGTGTCCATAAATTGACTTAGCACACTCACACTGTAACATATATCTACTCTTGTCAATGTGGCATAGTTGAGACTACCCACTAGACTTTGATATGATGTGATGTCCTCTATGCGTTCACCTTCATGTGAGCTCAATTTGTGATTGACCTCCATTGGAGTACCTGCAATCTTACAATCTTGCATCTTGAATTTTGCCAACATGTCCTTAATGTACTTTCTTTGAGTGAGAAACAAACCATGATCTTTGTAGACAACTTCCAAACCTAGGAAGTAGGTAAGTGAACCCAAATCACTTATCTTGAACTCTTCTCTCATCTGATCTTTGATCTTCTTCATACCATCTGCATCATTTCCTATCAATATGATATCATCTACATATACACATAGGTAGATGATCTCAGAATTACTCTTTTTGATAAAGAGTGAAGGATCTACCTTGCTTGGTTGAAAGCCTTTGTCCTGCAAGAATGAAACAAGCCTGAAATTCCAAGCTCTTGGAGCTTGCTTGAGACCATACAATGCTTTTTTAAGTTTACACACATAATCAGGATAAACTTGATTCTCAAAACCAGGTGGCTGTGCCATATATACCTCTTCTGTTATCCAACCATTCAAGAATGCATTCTTTACATCTAGTTGAAGTATCTTCCAATTCTTGGAAGATGCAATACTAAGCAAAACCCTAATAGTAAGCATCTTTGCCACAGGAGAGAAAGTCTCCTCATAATCAATTCCCTGAGTTTGTGCAAAGCCTTTTGCTACAAGCCTTGCCTTATACCTGTTAATTGAACCATCAGAATTCTTCTTGAGTTTATAGACCCATCTTGAGCCTATTACCTTCATGGATGAAGTCTTGGGCACCAAATCCCGAGTGTTGTTTTCCTCAAGTGCTTCAATCTCTTCCTTCATTGCATGCTTCCATTCTGTTTTTGCTTTGGCCTCTTCAAATGATGATGTCTTGTGCTATGTAGATAGAATGTTTAGTTACTAATGAGGTGTCAAACCCATACCTTTCTGGTTTTTTCTTTTCCCTCATAGATCTTCTTAGGCCATGATGTGATGATTCTGCCTCATGTCCAAGTTCTTGCAATTTTGCTTTACTTTTAGACTTCCATGCTTTGATCTTTCCCATCTGAGATTCTTCATCATCCTCTGAGGTGTCTTGTTCTTCAATCTTCAGTTCTTCTCTACCAAGCTTTGGAAAATCTTCTTCAAGATCATATGGTAAATTGACCTTCCTGCATGAATCTTCATACCATGAATTGTTTTCATAAAAAACTACATCTTTGTTTACCAAGAATCCTTTGTTGGTAGGGTTGTATAACCTGTAACCCTTTTGATTGTTGTCATATCCAATAAATACACACCTTTCTGCCTTTGGATCCATCTTGCCTCTAACTTGTGAAGGAACATGAGCAAAAGCAATACATCCAAAAATTTTACAATGATCTAAGCTTGGTCTTCTTCCATTCCAAGCCTCATATGGAGTCATCCCATCAAGGGATTTTGAAGGCAACGTGTTAATCAAGTAAGTGGCTGTAGATACAGCCTCAGCCCATAAGTAATTAGGTAAATGCTTTTCATTTAACATAGACCTTGCAGCTTCAACAATTGTCCTATTCCTCCTTTTTGCCACTCCATTTTGCTCAGGAGTGTACCTTGTAGTTACCTCTCTTTTGATTCCTCTTCCTTGAAGAAAAGAATCAAACTCATGGGAGAAGTATTCTCCCCCTCCATCTGACCTTAGCCTTTTTAGTGATTTACCTGTTTGATTCTCCACAAGAGCCAAATATCTTTTGAAACATGAAAAAACTTCATCTTTGTGTTTCATAAAGAATAGGATAGTCCATCTGCTGCAATCATCAATAAAGGATACATAATACCTTGATCCAGATATTGAAGCTTCCTTGCTAGGTCCCATACATCTGTATGAACCAACTCCAAGAGATCTCCATGCATATAACCTTTCTTCATGAATGGTAACCTGTGAGACTTTCCAAATTGACATGCACTATACTTATAAATCATATGTTATTTTGACAAATTAGGGAGTCCAAGTACACTTTGGTCCCTACAAATTTGCTTTAATGACCTTTCACCAATATGTGCTAACCTTTTGTGCCATACTTCCAATTCTGTGAGTGTCTGACTACCATAATTAAAGAGAGCAATGTTTCTAGTGTCTTGTAATTCAAATGTGAACAATCTACCTGCCTTTTCACCTTTTGCAATTTTTCTGAATCCTTGACTTGGATCTTCAACAAATGCTCCTGCTTTTGTGAACCTGACTTGCAACCCTTTCTCTACTATATGCCCAACACTTATCAAATTCTTTGTAATGGTAGGGACATAGAGTACCTTACTGAGTAGGTTGATGTTTCCATCAGGTGTTTTGACATTGCCTATTTTCTCCACAAGATGTTTTGTGTCATCTCCTGTTTGTACCTCATGCTTATTCCTTAGATCTTCTAAATCTGATAGGAGTGCCACATTTCCTGCCACATGATTTGAACAACCTGAATCTATGTAGAAAACATGCTCATCAGATTTACCTTGTGGCATAGCCATGTTCATGATCAATAATGAATCCTCTTTGTTTGATTCTTCTGTGTAGTTATTGTAGTCTCTCCTTCCTTTGTAGCCTCCTTGATAGTTTGAATGATTGTAGTTGTTGTAGTTGCCATGATAATTGTTAAACCTTCCTCTTGAGTAGCCATAACTTCCTCTATTGTATCCTGTGCCTCTTTGATTCTTGGAATTCCTAAAGCAATTTTCGGTTGTATGATTAGTTAATCCACAAATAGAACATGAGTTGGAGTCTTGGGATCTCCCCCTGCCTTGTCTACCTCCTCTTCCTCTACCTCTGCCATGTCTTCCTCTACCTGCATAGTTAGCTTGATATGTACCTGCTTCATCATCCACTTTCTTTGCCTTTCCTTTGTTATCTTTGGACTTGCTTTTATCAGTGTATAAAGCTGAAGATTGATTACCTTTAGATCTTTCTCCATTTTTTATAAGCTTTGCCTCTTGAGTAAGTAGTTGTCCAATGAGTGTATTGAAATCAGGTACATGCATGTCCATGTACAAATCCATAGCTGTGGTGAATGCTTCCCACTTGTCATCTGCCTTCAAGCCATTGATGACCTGCCTTACAATTTGCTCTTCATCTATTACCTCTCCAATGCTTCCCAACTGATCTGCTATGTCCTTGAGCTTTGTGACAAAATCAATCACATTTTGTTTGGGAGCCTTCTTGAGAGTTGTGAAATCCAGCCATAGTTGATGCTTCCTAGCCTTGGTACTTGAAGAAAAGAAAGCTTCAAGTGCATCCCACACTTCCTGAGATGTCTTACAACTTCTAATGTGAGGCAACAAAAAATCTGAGATAGAGTTGAGGAGATAAGACCTTGCAAGTGCATCCTTGGAGCACCATGTGCTCAATCTTTCTTGCTCTTCTTGTGTTGGTTGACTTTTGTTCCTGAAACTTGGCATAACTTCATTTCCAGCCACATAACCATATAAACTTCTACCTTGGAGATAAGCTTCCATTCTTAATGACCAAGCTGAGTAGTTACTTCTGTCCAATTTGTCAATTGATGAAGGAAATCCATCTGCCATGTTGTCCAACCTTGCTCTCATACCACTATGAAGAGATGGATAGGTATGTGCTTGAAGATGAAGAGGTGTTACAAAATCCTTGATCTACACCAGCCAAATGAACTCCAGGAGTATATGGTGGGCCCTTTTAGCTTGCCAATGGATGTATTAGACACCCTATGTACCTTGGAAGATCACTCACAAAAAGGTAGATCAAAATAGATAAGTTGGAGTTAGCTCAGAGGTGAAGAACTTGCTATTCTTGGTTCATACACGTGTCCAGTGTTTTGCATAATTCTCTGAGCACAACAGCAATTAACTTAATTCCTCTTAGGGAAGCCTAGATTATTTAAAGAGCTAACTTTCAAGAGTAATCTCATCAAAAATAATGAACCATACACTGAGAATGAGTTTTAACAAGTGATGACATCATCCCGATTTTCATGGGCTGCTACAGTTTGAGTCCAGTGAGCAGCAAAATGAACATAACTCCAGATTTAAGAATCCAATGATTATGAACATTTGTATGCGTATATTAGACAGTAAGTTGAATCTAACAAGTTTTAAATCATGGAATTTGGATAAGTACACACTGAGAAACAGCTCTGACAAGATGAGTAAAAAAGTCGGGTACTTGACAGAGAAGTGAAAATGACAGATAGGGTTGACTTCAAATGATCATAACGGAAGATTGCAATATTTAAATGACATGAAAATTTGTGAGCATATAGTAGACTTATAGAGCTAACTTTACCAAGTTAAATCACTGAAAATAATGCACCAAGCACAGAGAAAACATCTCTGCAATCTGACTAAGAAATCTGAGAGTAATGGCAGTGAGTAGTACACTTCACAAGAACATGGAAATATGAACCCAAATGATAATGAAAATGAAAGTATATTGCTTGTACAATACAATGGACTTACTGATACATATGTGTGCCTTGGAATCACACCTTGATATGGCATAAAGCTCAGATCTTGGAGGTCTTCACATAGGTCTCTCTAACCATGACTAAAACTGCCATCTATTTATAGTTGAGTTTGGGAGGCTAACTTCCCTCAATCACTCTCCCATCAATCAATGATTGATTTGATTCTCTACGTACCACAAATCACAAATTCGTGGCTCCTCTTTCCCTTTTTGATCAAGTGGATTCAACCACTTAAGATTCTTTCACTTTTACATTAAGTAAAGTCTTCAAAAGTTACAAGAGGTAGTTCACAAGTGAACTTTACATAGTCTTCATTTTAAGGCTTCTTTTATGACTTTGTGGGACTCAAGCCAATACTTAAGCTTGTCATAGACTTGCTCCAACAATATGGGACTGACTTTCTATGACTAATCAAGAAATATTCAGTTATGTTTTCTATGATTTGGTTTAATAAATGGGTCCCCCTATCACTTACCAATTCAATTGGAAGTCCGAATCTGGTGATGATATTCTCATAGAGAAATTTGGCAGTAGTATGAGCATCATTTCTTTTTGTGGCTTTGGCCTCAACCCATTTTGTCAGCTAATCTATAGCCACTATTATGTATTCAGCATGTGATTGTCTTGCTGGAGGATGTATAGGTCCAATGAAATCTAACCCCCATTTACTAAAGGCTCTTGCTGAAATCAATGGAACTAATGGCATATTGTCTCTTTTATTTGGTTGAATCACCCTCTGACAAATGTCACATCTTTTTACATATGTTCTTGCATCAGGAAATTGGTTTGGCCACCAAAAGCCAGAATATAATATAAGTTTAGCCGTTCTGTCACTTGAGAAATCTCCTCCTGCCACTCCAGAATGTGCCATTTCCAACATTTCCAAATATTTATCCTCAGGAACACAAATTCTTAAATATCCATCCATCCGTCTCTTATATAACTGTTCTCCTATCAATTGATATTCTTCAGAGATTACTTGTAGATTTTTTGAATCTGCACCAGCTATTACTTGTTTTGCTTTCTTCTTCCTTTTCAACTCCTCAATAATATTTTCACTCCAATCTGGATTTTTCTGAAACCAATATAGAGTTATAAGTTCTAAATTTTGCAAGGATTGGCATTCCCAGCAGTTAGCAACATATTTTGTTACATCTTGAATCTTGTTAGGCCAATGTACTCCCATCCTATTGAGATTGCTTAGGGTGACTATTATGGAAGCATGAGTACAAGGGTTCCAACAATGAGCTCTTCTCAGATATTCTTGTTGCTCCTCTTCTGGAGTACAATATTCCAATATGCCTATATGGTAGAGGTGTTGAGCCTTGGCAGGTTGAAACCAGCAAAGTCAAGACAAGAGGTATTGCAGAAGTATTTTTGATAATTCCCTTAAGGTCAAAGGGTGTTCAAAGTAATCGGGAAGGTTCAGGTGAATCCCCTCTTGTGCAAAAGTAAAAACTTAAAAGGAAATGAGAAGTTGTGTGAAGTGGCACAGGTGAAAGTATGGGCCCCATTAAAATTTGGATTTTTATCTAAAGTTACTACAATACAAAACAGTTAGTTGTTGGCTGTCATTTGAGAGGACAATCTTGGGACAAGGGAAGGCCAAGAGTCCAGTGCAGTTAGGCGCGTACGGGATCAACACACTTCAAGAGAGAAGCAAAGGCTATTCTAAAAGAAAAAGGAGAGAGGAGTGGAGGTAGAAGCAAGAAGAGAAGTGAAGAGTCACTGGTGTGCCACGACCCCAGGAAGTGAAAGTGAAGAGTGCAAGAAGTGTCGCTAAGGAAGTGTGTAGGGAGTGCAAAGCGAGACACACCAATCACAAGGTCTCTCACCGCGATCAGGCCGAAAAGGTATTTGTCCCTCAGCTTGTGGAAGCTTGGTGCAAGGTGTGCACAAGGAGAAGCTGGAAGCAAGTGAAGGACTGGTGCAGAAGAGGCCGGCTGCTGGAAGACTCTGAGATAATTGATCTTTTATGATTGAGCATTCTCTGTAATTGTGCCCAAAAAGCTTGTCTGGATTACTTCCTCTCTTGCTCTTCTTCTTTTCTCCTACAAACCCTCAAACTCCTTCACGTCCAAGAATCCCCAAAAAATTTGGCACGCCCGGTGGGACATCCAAGGAGATTTGAGCTTAGGAGAAGATCTACGGCAATTGGAGAACAATATTCCAGTGTCGACAGTAATACTCCAGTTGACTAAACGAGGTAAGTACTTATATCAAGTGTCTCATATCAAGTGAACTATGAACAGCTCATGACCGCTACCCGGTCACAAACCTTGAGGGTCACGTGCAAGCAGACAAGAAGAAAGGTGGTCAGAAGATCATCGAGTCCACTTTCGTCAACTTCATCGGTAAGAAGCATGGCAGGATAGGTAGACCTAGAAACCTTACTCTCCAGATTAAACATAAAATTTCCCTCTTTCAAAGGTTTAGCCCATGAGGATCCAGATGAGCACATTCGAAGATTTCTTGCATTATGCAAGACTAGAAGTCTAATGGGTAGGGAAGATGCCTTCTTGATACTCTTCCCTGCCGCATTGGAAGGTCTAGCAGACAAGTGGTTTAGCCAGTTTACTGAAAACCACTTTACCTCTTGGGATTTGATGAAAGAGGCCTTCAAAAATCAGTTTCAGCATGGCAACACGGTGGAGATCATTATAGAAGAGTTAGAAAACTTGAGATTGGGTCCAGGAGAAAAGTTCCCAGAGTTTGTGACCAGGGCCAAAGCACTAATGGCTAAACTACCGGATCCACCGCACGATTTCTTTGTCAAGAAGTGGTTAGCCAAACCCCTACCTGTGGTCACCCAATGCAAAATAAAAGAGTTAGTGTTACCTACGGCCATTGTTGAGGAGTTCATCAATATGGCCACACGCTTGGAGCAGATAAGGCACCAATATGGTGCAACTTCTTCCCAACCAACCTATGGTATAGAATTGGAGGACCCAGTGATCCAGTTAAGAAGGGAGCTGGAGGACTTGAAAAGAAATAAGCCCTACACAGAGGAGGAGACTGCTGTAGCTCAGCTGAGAAAAGAGATTGAAGCACTCGAGCTCCAAAAGGAAGAGGAGGCCCAAGCAGAAGAATTAGCTCAGCTGAGACAGGAATTGCAGGAACTCAAAGGAGGCGGCATCAAGAATGGACTCTGGTGCTCCATGTGCAGCAAGCAAGGGCACATAGTAAGTGAATGTCCTCTGCTAAATGTGACTTGTCAATTATGCAGGAAAATTGGGCATGAGGCCCATGAATGCCAAGTAAGGGGAATGCCTACAACGACATACTGGACACAAGGAGGACTCTTGCCACTAGCAAATGTGATGGCAGCTGCAGCAAATCAAGGTAACAACTATAATCCTAGACCGAGAAATAACTTTGCAAATGGGCCTAGAAGGCCAATCATTTGCTTCAGATGTGGAGAATGCGGGCACTACCAATCTAGGTGCACTCTCCCAGAAAATGCACCTCCTTGCAGGAACTGTCCAGAAGCTAGGGACCATTATACAAATTGTTGTCCTAAGAATCAAGCTTCTACTTCCGGACCCCATCTCCAAATGATCTCTGTATACAAGGAGGAAACATTACCTCAGGTCAATGAGCCCTCACCGTCTACCAGGGTGGTACAATTAGAAGAACTTGAATCCTTTACAGTGCAGACAAGAAGCAAGGGGAAGGCTCAAGTGGACGTAAGTCAAGAATCAATGATTGGGGGATTCAACAAAGACAAAGTTGTAGCTGAAGACAAAGCAACCACAGGTGCAAACCCAAAACAAAAGGAAAACCTCATAGGCACCAGCGATGCCATTGGGCATGCATTCATCAGAGCTCAAGAAGAGTTGAATAAGTCAAGTGGAGCCCATTCGATTAAAGAGTCAGAAGCTTCAAAACTACTGAAGTTTATGAAGAAAGAGGTTAGTATTTTTGATCTAATAAAGATAGATTGAAAATTCAGATCAGAGTTATTGCAGATAATTGATGAGGCTTCTACTACAAGTTTAGTGGCCAAGACTGCTGTTCTACATAAAGGGATAATTGTAGGGGAAGCACCCCTTACGGATTATAAAAGTCCTCGACTGGCAGTATCTATAAAAGGTCATGAATTTCAGGGAGTTATTGTGGATGGTGGTTCTGGCATCAACTTGATGCCTGAACATACAATGAAAAAAATTGGACTCCACCCTTCCAGGCCTGCAAATTTCACCGTTACCCTGGCGGACCAGAGCAAAGTAAGGCCTGTGGGAGTGATTCCAAAAGTCCCACTTGAGATACAAGGCAATGTGTTCATACTGGATTTTGTTGTTTTAAGATTGCCCCAGATTGAAGGAGGATTTCCCCTCTTAATTGGGAGACCATGGTTGAGACACGCAAGTGTCATCCATGATTGGGGCAAGGACACTATGTGGGTACAAAAGAAAGGGCAAGAGCTGACACAGCTTTACTTGGAAGAAGGCCCGGATGACCAAGGAAACACTAGCATGATGCAAAAGGTTGGCATTTGCATGGAACCAGAACCAGAAGATCAACCCCAGATAGATTTTGAGGAAGAAGAGGATATTCTAAAGTGGCTACATGCAGGCAACTCTTCTTCTTGTTTTGGAATCTTTATCAATAATTTGTGCACAATTGAAGATTATGATGAAGGTGACACAAAAGTCCAAGCTGATGGATTAGGAGAGCCTATCACGAACCACAGAAGGGGCAGAAAGACACCCCTCAACTACAACTCAGAGGAGGATATCAAATCTATAAATAAGGCAGAGGCCAAGGCTAAAGGCAAGGTGACGGACTCTAGTGAAGAATACTCTTTTCCTATTCAAGAAATACCTGCAGGATGGATGCAGGAAAAAGAAGAACACATTGAAATTCAGGAGACACCTGCTTATGAAGCAATGCATAGAAGACTAGTAGAAGAAGACAAGGAAGGAACAAAGCACAAAGGAAGTATGGTAGAGAGAGATCCTGTCAAAGAAATACATTTAGATATTCAAGATAATAACCGACCGGTTTTTGTGGCCACCTGGTTGTGGCACCACCCAAGACTCCTGGAAAAGGTCAGAACATTCTTGAACCACTACGCAGATGTTTTTGCATGGCATTATAAGGATCTAGAAGGAGTACCACCAAGTTATGGAGAACACAGAATTCCTTTGATAGAAGGAGCAAAGCCAATGAGAAGGAAAAGTTATAGGTTGAATCCCAAATATGCTGAAGCTGTCTATTCCAAAATTCAGAAAATGGAAGATGTAGGCATTATCATTCGTGTAGAGCATTCGGAGTGGCTATCCCCCATGGTGATAGTGCCAAAGAAAAACACTAACAAGATCAGAATCTGTGTGGATTTTAGGGCATTAAACAAGGTCACAATTCCAGACGGATTTCCAATGCCATTTGCTAAGCAGGTCGTAGAAGAAGTAGCTGGTCATTCCATTTATAGTTTCATCAATCAGATATCCATTCACCCTGGGGATCGAGAGAAGACAGCATTCATTACTCCTTGGGGAACTTATGTGTATCTGAAGATGCCCTTTGGGTTAAGAAATGCTCCAGCTACCTTCAATCGAACAGTTAATCTCATTTTTGGACCATTGCTACTAGAGTCATTAAGAATCTTCATGGATGACTTCTCATCTTTTTCAGGTACTCTTAAAGAAACTCCATTGGACTGTTTAGAGAAGCATCTGCTTCAATTAGAAACGAAGCTGAAACTGAATCCAAACAAATGCCATTTTTTGGTGACCGAAGGTACCTTGTTAGGGCATGTGATATCTTCCAAAGGTATGGCACCTGATCCAGACAAGATCATAGCTATATTGAAATTACCCAGGCCTAAATCTACAAAGGAGATTCAAAGTTTTCTAGGACATACAGGATACCACCGCAGATTTATTAAAATGTATGCAGATATAGCCAGACCTTTGGCTAGGCTCATAGGCAAAGAGGTTCCTTTTAAATGGGATCAAGAAGAGGAAAAGGCATATCAGACACTACGGGCAAGGTTAGTGTCTGCTCCCATTTTGATCACACTTGAGTGGTCAAAAGTGTTTCATTTACATGTGGATGCCAGTGCATATGCAGTAGGGGCAGTTCTAACACAACCTAGTGAAGAATTTAAGATGGACAGACCGATTCAATATGCCAGCAGAATTTTGTCTAAGGCTGAAAGGAACTACAGCACTACAGAAAGAGAAGCTTTAGCCATGGTTTTTGCTGTCCAAAAATTTCGGCATTACTTATTGGGAGTGAAATTTGTTATTATAACTGATCATCAACCTCTAAAGTATTTACTCAACAAACCACAAGCCACTGGTAGAATATGGAGGTGGTTATTGTTATTCCAGGAGTTTGATTTCTCGGTAATTCATAAACCAGGTAGAGAGAATGTTATGGCGGATCACCTGTCCAGAATAAGTATGATGGATCACTCCACTGGAATCAATGATGATTTTCCCGATGCTCATCTATTCGCTGTACAAGCTCAAGGTTGGTATGATGATATCAAGCAGTTCATTAAGACGGGGTTGTATCCAGAAAAGGCTAGTGCTATACAAAGGAAGAGATTGCTAATCAAGAGTAGACCATATACATTCATTAAAGATATATTATACAGACAGGGCAAGGATGACAGGGTTAGGAAATGCTTGGAAGAAGATGAAGTGAGGGAAGTACTGCACTCTGTACATGAAGGAACAGGTGGTGGGCACCTTCCAGGGCATATCATGAGCCAGAGAATATTGGATGCTGGTCTATGGTGGCCTACACTATTTAAGGATGTAGATGAATGGAGAAAAATATGTGATGTGTGCCAACGGTGTGGCCCTAAGCCCACCAAGCAGAGGCATAATCCGTTGATAGTTTCCACTGCTTGGCAACCATTTGAGAAGTGGGGATTAGACTTTGTCGGGCCTATATACCTAGTGGCGGTTCCTAAAAGAGAAAAGTACTTATTGATAGCCACCGACTACGCGACAAAATGGGCTGAAGCTATTGCATCCACGGACTGCACTGCACAAACTGTGGCTGATTTCCTATACAGTAACATCATTTGCAGGTTTGGATGTCCGATTGAAATATGTACCGATCAGGGTACTCATTTTGTCAACAAAGTACTGCAGGAAATTTCCAACAGGTATCGACTTTTACATAGGACTTCTTGTGCATACTACCCACGAGCTAATGGTCAAGCCGAATCAACCAACAAAGTATTGATTTCAATGCTAAGAAAGGAATGTATGTTGCAGCCTACTTCTTGGGGACAGGCTTATCTTGGTACATTATGGGCATACCGAGTGGCCTATAAAGAGACGGGGTATTCTCCCTTTCAACTAGTTTATGGCCTTGTTCCCATTGAACCATTTGAGTTCATCAAGGGCTCTATCCAAACAGAAGAAGTTGAGAAAAATGGGATAGAAGTTCCAGCCCGACTAACTGCTTTGCATCAACTGGAAGAATCCAGGATCTTAGCCTCCAAATAGTTAGAGAAGATTCAATTACAAAGAAAGGAGACTCATGACAGAAATTTATGGCACAACAACTTGAAGCATGGTGATTTAGCTTTGCTACACAGACCACAGATTTCTTCTCAAACCAAAGGAAAATGGATACCTCACTGGGAGGGTCCTTTTCGAATTCTGAAGATGTTGCAATGGGGTGCTGTGCAATTAGAAACACTCGATGGATCTACCCTGCCGCTAGTAAATATTTCCCGACTCAAAGCCTATCATCAAAAGTTCTAACATTCCACTCCATAGTTCTTAGCTCATTTTGTTTTTCTATTTTGTTTTTCTATTGTATCTCTTTAATCATTACTCATATTTGCTCTGAAAAATTAAAATGATGCTCTACACAAAATTTTGGCGCATAAAATTTTAGGGCTCTTAGTTCTTCTCACTAGCTTTTAAGGCTAGTCTCTCCTTTGTTCTCTCTCAGATGGATGAAATTAAAGCTGGCTTCTCCTCTCTTTAGAACAATCTTTTAGGCTAAACCATTCATTGCTGTGAGGTGAGCCCTTAATCCTCCTTGCTATATAATGGAAAATTTCATTCCTTCCACCTTCAACTCCATCTTGCTGCAAGACCATCTTAATTCTCCGAAGTCTACACTGCTCTGTGGACGTCAGACACCCTCAAAGTCCGCTTTGGCTTCCCTGGACCCTGCTGAACCACCATCGCCACCTTGCATCAAAGGATCGAAGACCTGAACTCGACGACCTCACCTTTCCCACCTCAACAGAACTCTACCTCAACCGAACGCCCTCCCGCCCTCCCACCCACCATTTCCCCTGCCCCTCTCCATCTCTCCCTATCCCTCTCCCACCATCAGTACCTCCCCCCCCTCCATCGAACGCCCACCCGCCCTCTGCCCCGCCCCTCAACCTCCCTTCCCCCTCAACCTCCCGCCCTCCCACCCACCATCTCCCCCGCCCCTCTCCATCTCCCTCTCTCCCTCCCTTCCGCCCTCCCACCCACCATCTCCCCCGCCCCTCTCCATCTCTCCCTACCCTCTCCCACCATCAGTACCTCCCCCCCCTCCATCGAACGCCCTCCCGCCCTCCCACCCACCATCTCCCCTGCCCCTCTCCATCTCTCCCTATCCCTCTCCCACCATCAGTACCTCCCCCCCCTCCATCAAACGCCCACCCGCCCTCTGCCCCGCCCCTCAACCTCCCTTCCCCCTCAACCTCCCGCCCTCCCACCCACCATCTCCCCCGCCCCTCTCCATCTCCATCTCCCTCTCCCCCTCCCTTCCGCCCTCCCACCCACCATCTCCCCCGCCCCTCTCCATCTCTCCCTACCCTCTCCTACCATCAGTACCTCCCCCCCCCCCTCCATCGAACGCCCACCCGCCCCCCTCCCACCACACCCTCCACCACACCCTCCCGCCCTTCCGCCC
This sequence comes from Ceratopteris richardii, assembly GCA_020310875.1. Classification (NCBI taxonomy): domain Eukaryota; kingdom Viridiplantae; phylum Streptophyta; class Polypodiopsida; order Polypodiales; family Pteridaceae; genus Ceratopteris; species Ceratopteris richardii. The sequence goes on along the minus strand of CM035429.1, from coordinate 34,140,404 downwards.
TCCCACCCACCCTCTCCCCCGCATGCCCCTCTCCATCTCTCCCTATCCCTCTCCCACCATCAGTACCTCCCCCCCTCCATCGAACGCCCACCCGCCCTCTGCCCTCCCGCCCTCCCACCCACCATCTCCCCCGCCCCTCTCCATCTCCCTCTCCCCCTCCCACCATCAGTACCTCCCCCCCCTCCATCGAACGCCCTCCCGCCCTCCCACCCACCATCTCCCCCGCCCCTCTCCATCTCTCCCTATCCCTCTCCCACCATCAGTACCTCCCCCCCCTCCATCGAACGCCCACCTGCCCCCCTCCCACCACACCCTCCCGCCCTTCCGCCCTCCCACCCACCCTCTCCCCCGCACGCCCCTCTCCATCTCTCCCTATCCCTCTCCCACCATCAATACCTTCCCCCCTCCATCGAACGCCCACCCGCACCCTGCCCTCCCGCCCTCCCTCCCATCATCTCCCCCGCGCGCCCCCATCTCCCTCTTCCCCATCCACCACGGCCTCCACCACACCCTCCCGCCCTTCCGCCCTCCCACCCACCCTCCCCCCCGCGCGCACCCTTCCGCCCTCCCACCCACCCTCTCCCCCACACGCCCCTCTCCATCTCTCCCTATCCCTCTCCCACCATCAGTACCTTCCCCCCCCTTCCATCGAACGCCCACCCGCCTTTGCCCCACCCATCAACCTCCCTTCCCCCTCAACCTCCCGCCCTCACACCCTCCCACCCACCCTCTCCCCCGCGCGCCCCCTTCTCCCTCTCCCCCTCCCACCACACACTCCACCACACCCTCCCGCCCTTCCGCCCTCCCACCCACCCTCTCCCCCGCACGCCCCTCTCCATCTCTCCCTATCCCTCTCCCACCATCAGTACCTCCCCCCCCCTCCATCGAACGCCCACCCGCCCTCTGCCCTCCCACCCACCATCTCCCCCGCCCCTCTCCATCTCCCTCTCCCCCTCCCACCATCAGTACCGCCCACCCTTCCGCCCTCCCACCCACCATATCACCTGCACGCCCCTCTCCATCTCTCCCTCTCCCACCATCAGTACCTCCCCCCCTCCATCCAACGCCCACCCGCCCTCTGCCCTCCCGCCCTCCCACCCACCCTCTCCCCCGCGCGCCCCCATCTCCCTCCCCCCCTCCCACCACACCCTCCCGTCCTTCCGCCATCCCACCCACCCTCTCCCCCGCACGCCCCTCTCCATCTCCCTCTCCCTCTCCCACCATCAGTCCATTCCCCCTCCATCACCCACCCGCCCTCCCCCCTTCCCCCCCCATCGCCCACCCGCCCTCCCCAAACAAGGTCCTCCCTATCCCCTCGCCCTCCCGCCCACCAGCTCCTCCCTTCCCCCTCACCCTCCCGCCCACCCGCCCACCCGCCCTCCGCCCACCCCCTTCCTCACACCACCTCCCTCTCCTCGCCTCCTTCCCTCCGCCCCTCCACCCAACCACCCACTGCCCCACCTTCACTCCTTATCCCCTAAACCCTCGCACCCACCAATGCACCCACCCTCACGCTCACCCGCCCGCCCTCCGCCCACCCGCCACCTCTTATCCTCCCACACTCCGCCCACCCACCCTCCCCCCCCACCCGGTCACCCGCCCACCCCCTTCCTCCCATCCCCTCAATCTTCACACGGCTCCCCCTATACCTCTCGACCCCCTCAAACTCCACACTCCGCACCTCCGCCCCCACCCACGACCACCCTCCACCCACACCGAATTCCCCAATCGCCCTCAACCACCCTCTTTCCCCCTCCCTCCTCCTCTGTCTCCACTGCATCCCTGCCTGCAGTTCCCACGCGTGGCGGCTCTGGTTCTATATGTGATACGACTCACGCAAAGTTCACTAGCCTGCAGCTCCTTGAAACTCTCTACAAGGCCCCTTTCTACGGAGTACACTATGGCCGATCCCAGAGCACCGGACGACATTTCGGAACTCACTCCTTCAGCACTGCATACAACCAATCCACATTACCCTCCTCCAGTGTCTGCATCAACTCCTGCGTCTGCATCACTGCCAACAGGCCTCCACTCCCAGTCCCCTACGTTGCCCGTTTCCACTCAACCACAACATGATGCTTCGCCTTCATCACTTCCTCCTGCCATTCTACATATTCCCACTTATTCGATTCAATCTGATTCCACGGATATCTATTCCCCACCTCCCCTTCCTCGCCTTCCTTCTCCTTCTCCTTCGGCTTCTCTTACCTCGCAACCCAATTCGCCTTCAGGAGATTATATCCGTTCTTTTTGTCCACCCGATTTAGATATGCAGATTCGTATTCACTTATCTCTCCCAACCATAGAACTCCGTCGCCTTTTTTCTATAGAAAATCTACAACAGGCGGGTCTCTGGGGCGTGGCCAACTTTTTTCTGTACTAGGACACTTGAGTGTCCTGGGACACTTAAGTGTCCTGCTTTTACACCAAATTGATTGATTTTTCTTGATGACACCCTTGAGGCTTTGGTGGCATACTCACTTGGATTTGATAGCCCACATCATGTACTTTTAGAGAAAAATATAATCTTTGACATTTTACAACTTCACATGTGTTATTAAATGAAGAAGAAAATGGGGATTTTTGAAAACTCAACTTTTTGCATAACTGAAAAAATAACACAATTCAAACATTTTGACAAATTGAATATGTTTTAGGAAATGGAAAGCTATTCATGGACTTTGGTAGTGTAAGGCAAGTGTCTAGGGATCTTTGGAGAAGGTTGAACACTTACATAAGTGATAAACATGGACTCAAACCTTGTGTTCTCTAGAGCACTGCCATTTATCGCACCTTTTAAAGAATGGCTCACTCTAACTTGTGTGTAAGTGAGATTGTTGAGAATTGGCAAGTTATCAATGGATAACCTTCATACTAATTGAATGCATATTTTTATTCAAAGTTAAAAGGCCTCCACTTTGAACTAGTGGCCATTCCATTTGGTGCTGACTTTCATGCTGAATTGGCAAAGCATATATTTCTATGTTCACAAAAAGAACATAGGTCCAAAGGTGGAATAAAAAATTATGATGAAAAATAATAATTATTTAAATGATATTCTAAGAATTAAACCTTCCAAAATATGCTTTCATGCCATGTTTCATTCTTAATCTCGTCAAATAATATGTGATCCACAATGGTGATTGTGATAAGAATGAAAATAATTGGCATACATATTTCATTTGACAAAAAGAAGATGGCATCCATGATGGAAATGATGAAATGTTTTCAAATGATCCTTATCATTTTATGATATCAAAGATTATATCAAAGGCTTTTGATCATGTGTCCACAAACTATTCATGATTGTATGTATAGAATTTGGTTGATGCCCACACAACAAAAGATTCTTGGTTCTCTCCAAAGACATGAAAATTTTGGTGGATTTTAGCCTCGTATATGTAAGCTTTGGTTTGTTATGTCACACATTTTTTACTTGGTAACTTGAATGTGTACACCTTGAATGATGTCCATAAATTATTTTGAGTCATATATTGGCTTTACTTTTCTATTTTTGGTGACTAGAGTCATATGAGTTGATTTTATATGTGTATACCTTGGTTTTTGTCTTCATAACTTGTTTGATTGTTGGCACATTTGTACACTTCTATGGATTCCCATAAGTTTGTTTGAACCATAATTAGAACTAGTTGCTGTTTTTGGTGTACAGAGTCAAAATAATTGATTTTATTTAAATTGAAATGATTTTTCTAAGTGATTTTGAGGCTCATACCATGTGATCTATGTTTCAAGGAATGTGTATAATTTTCTCTTTCATATGATGAATTTTTTTCTTTTGATAAAAATACATTTGATCAAGAATTTTCATCCTGTTCACTACCATAGCATGTTGAGAGGCTATTTACATGAACACAAAACATGATTTATTGTGTTTTATATTTTTGCATTAACCTTTGAATTATATTTAATATGCGTGTTAAAGGATTTTTTCAAATTCTCTTTCTAGAAGGTATGTGATTTTTTGGAAAATTGTCAAAAAAGGACACTTAAGTGTCCTGTTTTGGTACCAAACTAGTGTTAACATCCCCTCCAATCTCCATAGACTCGGCTTCTGCTTCCACACCACTCCCCGCTCCCCCTAATCTCCATCCCCTTCCTCCACACTCCTCTTCGCCTATCCCTTCCGCCTCTCCTGCGAAACCACCCATTCCTACAACTGATCCTGATCTCCCAACGGGCCCTTCTTCTACACTAACTCCCCGGCCACTCGTTCAAACACAGCTCAACCCCCAAAACCCAACCTCTACAACCCCTCGTCCTCCCCTTTCCGCTCCCCCTCCTATGCCTGCGGTCCCCTCCACACAACCCACATCGCCCCCACCTCCTCTCAATCATCCCGTTCCACCTGTCGCATCCTCCCCGCCACATGACCTCCCTTCTGCCCCTTCCTTTTTGCAATTGCTCCACGACGCAAGTGCAGTTGCACTTGGTAGTGCGCACGCCTCCCAGGTATCATTGGATTCTATCTCAGCCGCAGCTTCTGTTCATCAGCAGTATATCTCTACCATCGACACCATCAACCGCATGGCCACTTCTCAATGGAAATCGCTCACTGAATCGGCTCGATTACTCAAAGAAGAGCGGGATCATTATCGCAATATGGCCGACTCTGCGATGAAGGCCTTATCAGATTTTCAAAACCGTTCTACCTTAGGGCTCTGTGACAATGCTGTGTGCCGACGGATCAAACGCGAACGGGACCACCTTAGGGAGTGCCTTAGTTCTCTCCAGCATATGATTGAGCAAGCTTCTGCTCCCCTGCCATCCTCTCCTCAAGCCCCCGCTGTAGGCCTCAATTCACCTTCTCAATAATTTTTCAAACCAACTTCTCAATAAATTGCTATCGGCTTCCGTTTAATTATAGATTTGCAAATAAAACTATCATCCTTTTGATTTTGTAATGATCAAGAATCATAAATAATTGTCGCTTGCTTTATCGGATTTCTTGTTTCATCAATAATATCACTCCTTATTTATTTTCCTGCCTCATTTTCGTCTGTGTTTCTTTTGCTGTTCCATCTTTCTTGAGTTCTCCTCGTTGCTGTCTCTCCGGGACGGAGAGCACATTAGGTGGTGGGCATCTGTTGAGCCTTGGCAGGTTGAAACCAGCAAAGTCAAGACAAGAGGTATTGCAGAAGTATTTTTGATAATTCCCTTAAGGTCAAAGGGTGTTCAAAGTAATCGGGAAGGTTCAGGTGAATCCCCTCTTGTGCAAAAGTAAAAACTTAAAAGGAAATGAGAAGTTGTGTGAAGCGGCACAGGTGAAAGTATGGGCCCCATTAAAATTTGGATTTTTTATCTCAAGTTACTACAATACAAAATAGTTAGTTGTTGGCTGTCGTTTGAGAGGACAATCTTGGGACAAGGGAAGGCCAAGAGTCCAGTGCAGTTAGGCGCGTACGGGATCAACACACTTCAAGAGAGAAGCAAAGGCTATTCTAAAAGAAAAAGGAGAGAGGAGTGGAGGTAGAAGCAAGAAGAGAAGTGAAGAGTCACTGGTGTGCGACGACCCCAGGAAGTGAAAGTGAAGAGTGCAAGAAGTGTGGCTAAGGAAGTGTGTAGGGAGTGCGAAGCGAGACACACCAATCACAAGGTCTCTCACCGCGATCAGGCCAAAAAGGTATTTGTCCCTCAGCTTGTGGAAGCTTGGTGCAAGGTGTGCACAAGGAGAAGCTGGAAGCAAGTGAAGGACTGGTGCAGAAGAGGCTGGCTGCTGGAAGACTTTGAGATAATTGATCTTTTATGATTGAGCATTCTCTCTAATTGTGCCCGAAAAGCTTGTCTGAATTATTTCCTCTCTTGCTCTTCTTCTTTTTCTCCTACAAACCCTCAAACTCCTTCACGTCCAAGAATCCCCAACAAGAGGTGATACAAGTGCCTAGTTAACAGCACAAAATTCCTGCTTTGTAATACTAAGTGTGTGTTGTTTCTAAATGTTCGGTACTAAAGTCATGGCCCACTCAGGAACACTTTCTACTTTGAACAAATATGTATCTGGCAGGTCATCATCTAAAGCTGAACTTGGTTCTTTAGCCTGGATTCTAGACAGATGAACTGCTTTCATATGTGTTTTCCCTTGTCTGACCACCACTTCAAACTCAAACTCCATCAGTAGAAGAAACCATCTGACTATTCTACCAGTGTGACAAGCTTTGTTTACTAAATATAGTAAAGCTTGGTGGTCCACAAAAAACTTAAACTTGTTGGCCAAAAGGTAATGTCTATATTTTTTCACAGCAAATATCATTCCCAACCCTTCCCTCTCAGTGGTTGTGTAATTTTTCTCTGCTAAAGTCAGTTGCCTACTAGCATAAGCCACTAGGAAATCTAACTTGCTCCCTTCTATTGATTGTGCTAACACACATCCCAAAGCATAATTTGAAGCATCCACATGAACATGAAAATTTTATCCCACTGGGGTGTTTTCAGAATTGGGGCTATAACCAAACAAGTTTTTAGAGTCTCAAAAGCTTGGTCACACTCTTGGGTCCACTCAAACTTTGTAATCAGGGCATATAAAGGTTTGGCTATGTCAGCAAACTTGTGTACAAATTTTCTATAATACCCGCAATGTCCCATGAAAGTTTGAAGTTCCTTTACATTTGTTGGTCTTGGAAGTTCTACTATGGCCTTTATTTTCTTCTCATCAGTTGAAATTTCATTTTTGGAGACTATGTGACCTAACATTCTTCCTTGTCTTACAAAGAATACACACTTCTCTGGATTTAAACATACTCTGTATGTTCTGCATTTCCTGAATATATTTTCTAAATCGTGCAAGTGATCCTGTCTTTTTAATGAAAAAGTACACAGATCATCTACATAAATTTCCATTACACTTCTCAAGAATTCTTTGAAGATATGACACATCAACCTTTGAAAAGTTGTTGGGGCACTAGTTAACCGAAAGGGCATAACCCTAAAAGCATAAATTCCCCATTCTGTGGAAAAGGCAGTTTTATGTTGGTCTTCTAATGCTATAGGTACCTGATTGTATCTTGAAAACCCATCCAAAAAACTATAAACCTCCTTCCTCGCCACTCTTTCTACAAGATGGTCTGTTATAGGCAATGGATAGCTATCTGTTATAGTTGCTGCATTCACCTTTTTCAAGTTAATGCATACCCTAAGTTTCCCATTCTTTTTTGGTACCCCAACTATAGGAGATATCCATTCTGTATACTCAATCTCATAGATAAAATTGGCAGCCAACAGCTTGTCAATTTCTTCCTTTATTTTAGCAAAGTATTTATCATTGAATTTGTAATGTCTCTGTTTGCTAGGTTTTGCATCAGGTCTGATAGGAATCTTATGCTCACAGATTTTAGGATCAATCCCTTTCAAATCCTTATAGCTATAGGCAAACACATCCCTATAGTTTCTGGCCAAATTCCTTTATGCCTCCTCTTCTTGATTTGTCATGTCATCAGCCATTACAATATATCTTTCTTCCCCATCTTCTTGAGTGATCATAACCTTCTTAGTTTGTTCTTCATTGTCATATGCCTCCCCTTTTTTCTTTTCTCTCTTTGGTTTCATCTTTAGAAGTAATCTGTCTTCTACCTCATAAGTCTTGAAATTTTTTGGTACATCAAATTGTTGATCTTTGTTTGTCATTTTTTCAATTTTTCCATCCTCTTGGTCTTTTTCTATTTCTTTGTGTTTGTTTTTCTTATATTTACCTGAGATATATCTTTTATTGCATCTTCAGCTTTTACTTGTTCCAAATATTGTGTTTTTCTATTTTCCCATATCATCTCTTTTTCCTGGTCCTCTTCTGTTTTTGATACTCATATCATTTGTATTCCAATGTGAAAAACATCATACCCTTCTTCATTTTGAAATTCTACTCCTACATACTCATCCCTGGCTAGATCCATAGTAGCCAATATCTGGTTCCAACCATATGGCTCAAATTCTTCATCTTTGAATTTTTGTGGTACATAACTCTCATCTTGTAACTTTCTCCCTTCTACACAATCTTCCTTCTTAATCTCCCCTTTCCATTTGTAAGGTTTCTTAACACATTGCACTTCCATATTGATGATTCTGTTTCATTCTGATCTTCCAACTCTGATTCTTCACTTAAATCTTGATTTTGATGTATCTTGAACCATTCTTGGGGGGATATGTCACAATAATGGCCATTTCTTAGATTTACTCTGGTTATTCTCCCTTTGCTCTGAAGATATAGGCAATCATTACCCCAATCTTGCACAATTTGCATCTGTCTCATGAATGGTCTTCCTATGATAATTTCATATGAAGTGGATTGTGGAAATTCAACTATGGCAAAAGTATGCTCTATTTCTATTCCGCATATGTCCACAATCACTTTTTCCCATATTCCTAGAGGTTTTTCTATGTGTCCATCCGCTAGTTGCAATCTCATTTTAGTGGGTATCAATTCATTTTTTCCCCATTTTTCCCAAGTTTGTTTAGTCATGATGGCCACACCTGATCCACTATCCAATATGGCTTTGGCATGATTTTTACCAAATTTTATTTTTAGGGTTGAGTTCCCCTCTTCTCCTTCACAATATCCTCCTATCTTATCAATGGGAATGTACGACAATTCCTCCAATTCTTGTGGCTGTGAATTAAGATTTTCTGGTATTGCTTCCCATTTTCCCATTTTGTATTGTAAGTGAGGATTCTGTTTTACCAATTCCTCCAATGTTGTGTGATATAAGATTGTACATTGTTTATCTATATTTACTTGGAATGTAATTTGTGGGTTATCTTCTTGATTAATTGTTTCTCATGTTCTTGTTGCCTTTGACTCCCCAACTGTTGTTTGAGAATTGTCTAATTCCCCCAGTTTAAGTTGTGCTTCTTGTATTATTTGTTTGCATATTTGCATCCTTTCATGTTCTATATCTGGCATAGGATAAGCCATTACATGGTCTGTAGGATTTGGTCCCTCTTGAATTCTTCCCTTGTATGCTTTTATCAAGGTGTCTAGACTCTGTGACTTTCCTATCTCTGACTGGGTTTGTGTCTTTTGAGGAGGAGTACTGTTTGACTGTTCCCTCTTCTCTTTTTCCAAGCTTTTATCCATTCTTTTTTTCCTTTCCCATTTCCCTTTTTGTCTATTTTTCTTCACCTTTGAAACTAAACCTTCATTTTGTTCTTTAGTTGTTTCTTATTGTTTAGCTTGTGCCCTTGTTATATCATTTATAGTTACTTGGTCACTGTCACTCACTTCTTCTTGCTCCATGATGTTGACTGCTTTCAATGGTATGTTATTAGATGTGTTTTGTTGTTTTTGAGGATTTTTTGGAAAATCCTTTATTAAATGTTCCCTGCCACAATCCTTGCAATAAGCTCCTTCTATTCTTGATGTATGAGGTTGTGGACAATCTCTAATGAAATGTTCTCCCCCACATCTATAACAAGTTATCTTTTGGTTCCCTTTGAACTGAGGTTTTTGATTGGACATATAATGATTGGTTATATACATGAATGTGGTTGTATCCATCTCTATTCTCCCATTTCCCAAATCTAGAGCTTGTAATTCTGGTTCTCTCAACTCATATCCTTCCCACTCTTCCTGATATCCTTCATTCCATTGGTAATCTTCCTTGTAAGGTGATCTTATTCTTAAGTTTCCCTCCTCTATTGGTGTGTATTTAATTGGTACCACATTTGTTGGGAAAGGAGGTTGTTGCCCAAGTACAGGTCTTGGTTGCTCAATAAACCCAGATTCTCTTTGGTTTGCATAATCTCTCTCCTTAATGGGTTGTTTATTGTAGAAGCATTCTTCTCTGGTATGATTTGTCCATTTTCTCTCTAGTGTACAATATTTTAGTGTTTTCCTATCTTGCAAATGTGGTGGTTTTTGATATGGAAATTGTTGTACCAAATGATTTTCTCCACAATTATAACATTTTTATTTGTAGTTATCTTGGTGTTTATCAAATTGGTTTTGGTGCTTACTTCTAGGGCTTTAGCAATGGCTTGTGCCAATTCTTCTGCTGGTGGAATTTTATCTTCATTTTTTCTAGGTTGATCAAATGCTAGCAGATCTTGTCCTCTATTGTCTTCCAAATCTATTGCTTCTTTCACACATGCTCCTAGGTCAGGGCATCTCCTATAATACACCAGGGTTCTTAATTGGGCACTTCTTAATCCTTCTATGAATAGGGATACTTGTTTTGCCATGGAAGGTACTTCTTCTCTGGGACATCTGTCAATGTACTACTTGAATCTCCTAGCTGCCTTTCTGACATTTTCATCTTTTTGCTGTTTAAAGCTATGTATCAATGTAGCTGTGCTATGTTTTACTACAGTTTTTGAGAATTCCCCAATGAAGGCTTCTAGGAAGGATTCAATATCTAGATACATTTCCTTTCTCAAGGGAATGAACCAAGATAATGGAGGTCCTGTTAGGGTTAGAACAAATGCCTCAAATTGTACTTTGTAATCCTCAACCTCTTCTGCTCTAATTAGTTGTCTGAATTCTGCAGCATGAGCATGAGGATCAGAATATCCTTCATATTGATTTTTCATGCATTTGGCTACTTGATAGGGTCTAAGCATTCTGCCTTGATTTTGCCAATGATGTCTTCTTCTCAGAGGAAAATCATTAAATCCTTCTAGTTCCTTTTCAAAAGGATTTGAGGAAGTATGTGCTCTCCTACCTTGTTGTTGTTCACTATTATTGTGGATTTCATGTGGTCTTGGCAAATCTGATTGCCCTAGGTTCTATTCCAAAGGTCTCTTGTCTGCGCATTGCCCTAGGTCATTAGAGTTTTCTGGGTCTTGTGAGAAGATGTATACACATCCCTGCCTATCCTCATATCTACCATCCTTAAATTGTGCTACTGGTGTTATATTCAGGGGAACTTCTAAATTTCTCAATCTGATGAGAAACTTATGCATTCCATCCTGATATACATAGGTTCCAAACCTATTTGTATACATGTATTTGAGGATGTTTCTATAGTCCCCAGTTTCAGGAGATTCATTTATTTCATTTAAATTTTCCATATTGATTTCTTGCCCTAAATCTCTTTCTTGCAATTCCCCTAACACTGGTTCTACTTCCTTCCTTCCCACTTCTTGCTTGGAATGTGAGTATAATTTATTACCACACCTAAGGATCATTCAATTAATTTTACAATTTTGTGGTGAGAATCGTGATTTTCACGATTTTTTGGTGAGAATCATGTTTTTCACGATTCTGTGGTGAAAATCGTGTTTCTCACGATTTTGTGGTGAAAATCGTGATTTTCATGATTTTCAGGTGAGAATCGTGTTTTTCACGATTCTATGAAGAGAATCGTGATTTTCACAATTCTGTGAAGAGAATCGTGATTTTCACGATTCTGTGGTGAAAATCGTGTTTCTCACGATTTTGTGGTGAGAATCGTGGTTTTCACGATTTTCTGGTGAGAATCGTGTTTTTCACGATTCTGTGAAGAGAATCGTGATTTTCACGATTCTGTGGTGAAAATCGTGTTTCTCACGATTTTGTGGTGAGAATCGTGATTTTCATGATTTTCAGGTGAGAATCGTGTTTTTCACAATTCTATGAAGAGAATCGTGATTTTCACGATTCTGTGGTGAAAATCGTGTTTCTCACGATTTTGTGGTGAGAGTCGTGATTTTCAGGATTTTTTGGTGAGAATCGTGTTTTTCACGATTCTGTGAAGAGAATCGTGATTTTCACAATTCTGTGGTGAAAATTGTGTTTCTCACGATTTTATGGTGAGAATCGTGATTTTCACGATTTTCAGGTGAGAATCGTGTTCTTCACAATTCTGTGAAGAGAATCGTGATTTTCACGATTCTTGGTGAAAATCGTGATTCTCACGATTTTGTTCCCAGACAATCGTGATTGCTCACAATCGTAAAAAACACGATTTTCTTATGAAAATCGTGCTCTGGGAATCGCAATTTTGTGCTCTATTTCAGAGAATCGCGATTTTGTGTTTGACTACAGAATCGCGATTCTAATCAGTTTTTGGAAAAATTTTGAAGGTATTGATTTTCAAAGTTTTGTTTCTATAATAGAATCGCCTTAACTATTTTTCAACATGCAATGAAAGAGTTTACTCAAATTAATATTTTTTCCATAGAAAATTCAAAAATTCAGAACATCGCGATTCTATGTTTTTGGTTATTTTGTGCTTATTTGTGCTTAATGGTCATGTAAATTTAAAGAAATACAAAGAAATTGGGTTGAGGACTCCTTACCTTGCTTTCTTGATTCGAGAAATCTCCAAGACTTATATCTGCAGACAATCACGATCCTGATCCTGCTCTCTCTCCCTCTCTCTCTCACTCAAAATGAGTTTTTTCTGAGATTTTAGAGTTTTATAGTGTCCTCACAATCGCGATACTGTGCAATTTCCTCCGTTTTTTTCACTTTTTTACTTATCCAATTTTTTTCTTCAACAGTTTTATGATTTGATCCTCACTTCCTAACTTTTCATCATTAGTCACTTCCATCATAATACTGGAGAAAATTGTGATTTTGTACTTGTTTTCCACTTCTCCTTCCTGATACTCAATCCTCACTAAGTTTTTGGAATTTGACTTACTTCACTTATTCAATCTTGATGAAATCTCTTACAATTAACTGCCTCAAAACCCAATATGCTTAAAATTCCAAAAAATTTCCTCTTACAGAAAATCGTGATTTTGTGCAGAGAATCGCATTTTTTCTGTACTTCCTGTTTTTTTCCAATTTTAAGTCTTCTTTTCTCTTGTTTCCCTTCAATACCCTTTACCAATTCCGGTTCAGCTGTCACCTCCAATTTTACATTTTTAACAAAAAATTATTCAGAGAATCGCGATCCTATGAAGAGAATCGTGTTTTTTCTAATTTTCCAATTTTTTGGAAATTTTTTGCTTTCCTTTCACTTGGTCTCTTTTGCTCTTGTCAACAAAACTTCAGTCCAACTTCCTAAGGAGAAAAGAAATTTGTTTGATTGGTTTAATGAATTTTATGAATTTTCTAAATTAAGGTAAACACTTCACTTAGGGTTTCTTGTTTGGTGATCTATTGATCCTGTGTTCCTTGATTGGTTATACTCTCTTATGCTTTGGCTATCAAAACAGTTCATGAGCAAAACTTCCCAAAGAAAAAGGTGCTAAGAAATGCAAATATCAATTTTTGCAAAGATAAACTCAAACATTTTTCTTTTCAAGATGCAATTCAGTTTTTTCTCAAGATTATTACTTTGACTTGGCTACAAATGGATCTTATCTACTTGCATCTAGCTACTTTACTTGACTTTTCCTTAATGCAATCTTTTCATCTTCCCAAGGTCAACAATTTTGCTTAGTACTTGATCAAAAGCACTCTACAAATGCAAGAATAGACACATTTTACCTTATCATCAGCTTTCTTGATTCAGTTTTTCACACACCTGCACTTTACTTCCAAAAAATGATATAAGCAACTATCAATTTGCAAAAATTTAAACACTTCTTATTCTCAAAAGATGATCTATTGCTTTCTTTCCCCAAAAGACAAACAAAGAAATCCACCTTTTCATGTTTACATTTCTTGATTAAAGAGTATTACCTTTTCAATGTGTTCAATACCATCATCAATAGAAGATCCAGCAAGGTCCAACTTCAATGAAGCTTTTGATATACTCCCCGGCAACGGCGCCAAAAAATGTTTGTTGTTAACCTTTGGAGTTGTCCTCTCCAATCATTTAGCATAAAGAATCAACAATACATCTTATTTTTGTCAATCCTGGAAGTATACAAGAGACCACAGCCCCTTCTAAATGATAGAATCCAAGAAATAAGAGAAAAATGGCTGGATTTCTAAGAAATAGTGAAAATGAAGAGGAATTTCTAGGGCTTGGATTATCTTGAGAAAATCTCCATAATTTTCCACAATCTTGGTGTCTAAAACATGTTATTTTCTCAGCAGAATACTGTAATCATAAAGTCAAAACTAAAAAATGATACCTGCAACCTTCAGACGAGACAATCACGATTCTGTGAAAACAGATGATTTTCATCTCCAGCACCATTCTTCATCAATTTATCACTCAACATGTCAGTAATCAACTCTCTTCATACACATTCATCAGAAATACACAATAGAAGCTCACAAATCTCCATGGATACACATAGAATAGACTCAACAAATCAAAGAAATCACACAAAAGGAAGAAACACGATTTTTTGCAGGAAACTTCTCTCTTCACTTGGATAGCATCAATTACAAATAAGCAACCCTCTCATAATAGAGGAAATTGTCTTTCATACATTTTCAAGTGTCCCTTTTTACACTTGAATTTTGATCCTTTCCTCTTTTATTCTCAAAATATGCTACCTAGGAGTTTCCAAAAATTCTAGAAAAATTACATAGGATTCTACTCTACATAAGGAAGACTCTTCCTTATTTTTACGTGAGTTGCATAAATATTTTTACAAGTTTTTGGCATTTTACAATTATTTTCCATCAAAAGTACTTCAAAAAATTACTTCTTCCAACAGTTCTCCATGTGTCATTCTTGATAAGTGATCGGCTCTTACGTGAGTATTCCCTTTTTTTACTATCACTTCAAAATCCAATTCCATGAGTAGTAGGAACCATCTCACTAGCATTCCCCTATTGCAAGGCTTATTGACCAAGTACAATAATGCCGTAATTTCTTGACTGCATACACCATTCCTAGGACTTCTCTTTCAGTAGTAGTGTAGTTTCTTTCTACTTGATTTAGTTTGTCTACTAGCATATGCAATAGGGTGATCTAGTTTTCCTTCATCTATAGGTTAAGCTAGTATGCATCCAATCGTGAATTAGATGTGTCCACATGGATATGGAATGGTTTATTCCAGCTGGATACTTTCAAAATGGGTGGTGAACTTAATCTTTGCTTTAACTCCTTGAATTCGTTTTCGCATTCCTGCATCCATAAAAATTGTGTCAATAACCCTTACAAAGGCCTTACAATTATGGCATACATGTGGATGAACTGTCCATAATATCCACAATGTCCCATAAAGGCTTGTACTTCCTTTGCATTTCTAGGTTTAGGCAAGTCAAAGATGACCTTTATTTTATCCTCATCGATAGAGATGCCATTCTTGGATACAATATGTCTGAGGATCTTTCATTTTCTTAACATAAAAACACATTTCTTAGGACTCATACACACCCTATACTATCTACAATTCCCATTTTTTTTTAATTCAGGGATATACTCGATTCATCTAGAGGAATATGTGCATAAGTCATCCACATAGACTTCCATGCTTCTTCTCAAAAATTCTTTGAACACGTGACACATTAATCTTTGGAAAGTTGCACGAGCATTTGTGAGTCCAAAAGGCATTACACAAAAGGTGTATACTCCCCATTCCATTGCAAATTCCATTTTATCTTGATCCTCTTGCAATAACTACTTGGTTATACCCTGAGAATCCTTGAAGGAAGCTATAGAGCTCATTGCCTGCTACTCTTTCCAAGAGATGGTGAGTGATGGGTAATGGGTAACTATGACGAATTGTAGCTGCATTAACCTTTTTCAAATTAGCGCATACCCTAATCTTGCCATTCTTCTTGGGCACTACTACGAGAGGTGATACCCATTCTGTATGTTCTATCTTGTCATTGAATCCTACAACTAACAATTTGTCAATTTCCTCCTTAATTTTGGAAGAATAGACATCATTGTATGTGTATGATCTTTGTTTGGAGGGTTTTTCCTCAGTTGTCATTGGAATTCTATGGGAGCAAATAGAAAGATCCACCCCCGTGAGATCCTTGTAGGTCCATGCAAATACATCTCTATATTGTCTCATTAATTCTATCAATTCTTGCTCCTCTTCTGGTGATACATCCTTCAGTATGTAGGTACATCCTCCTCTTCCTCTTCCATAGTTACTGTCATCTTCTCGGATTTTTCTTTATTATCATATGCCTCTCCTTCCTGGGGTTCTCTGCTTGGCATTTGAATTTCTATTTTCCATTTCTCTATTTTGTACCTCTTGAAATGTTCTAGAACCTCAAAAAGATCCAATGGTTTCTCTGTTTAAACTTGAACTTCCTCATTGTCGAGTTTCTCTTTATACTTTTCTATGTTGAACACTATTGGTTCCTCCACATCTTCGTCAATTTTAATCTCTTTTAAGTATTGTTCTTCCAAATCAGATTTTGCGTCCATTTCAATGCTCTCGTAATCCTCTCTCCATTCCTTTCCAATAATTCAACATCTTCCATTTCTTGGAAGATTACCATGTAATGATTCACATCATAAACTTTTTCATCTATACATTCTTTCATAGTCAACACTTCCTTGTTTACACACAACTAGGGTGGCCAATATCTCCATCCATACGTGCGGTTTGAATGCTTCGTCGGGAAATATTTGGGGCACGTATGCAGGGTTGTATATGGGTCTCTAGTTCTCCTATCCTATTGGCCATAATTGTGCTTTCATTTCCTCTCTTTTCACTTCCTTACACATCCATAGCTAGACATCTTCCTTGATCCATGATTGTTCACTAGATCCTGCACTATGAATGGATCGACCATCTTCCTCTTTGTGGAATGAGTTCCATTGTAATGGGGGTACAACTCTATATGCAAAGGAATGTAAATTTATCTTTGTAGTCCTACCCTTATGTTGTAGATAGAATGCATCTCTTCTCCAATCTTGCACAACTCTCAATTGTCTCATGAATGGTCTTCCTCAAATCATTTCATAATTGCTAGATTTTTTGAACTAGCAGATGGCTAAAGTATGTTCAAATTCCACTCCGCATGTGGTCAAAATAACCTTTTCTAGGATTCCTAGTGGTCTCTCAACATGAACATCTACTAGCTAGAGTTTCATTCATATGGGTTGTAGGGCTGTCTTTCCTTATTTTTCCTAGATCTCTTTAGTGGCTATGCCTATCCCCACTACGGTGTCTAAGATTGCTTTGGTTGTGTATTTTTTAAAATTGATGGGTAGACATGTATTTCCTTCATCTCTTTCACTCAATTCACCAACTTTATCTATTGGGATTTGGATAGTTGGAGGTGCCTCTACTCCTTTACTCTTTTTGATTGACTCTCCCACTTCTAACTTCAAATGTTCGGCCAATTGTTCCATAATCAAGGTTTCAATTGTAGTAACTCTTCTATAATTAATGAGCTTGTACTTTAGTTTTCTTGAGTTATGATAAGTTATGTGAAGTCTCATTTTGTGATGTTCCTCCTTTTTCCCTAATAGTGGGAGCATGAAATACTTTACATTCCCTCTCATACTCTCCCACATAGTTGGGTAGTGTGGATATTCTATTCGCTTCCTCTCGATTTTGATCCACAATTGAGACTTCCTCATATACCTCTTCCAAGTCCAATGTAGGTTGATTTTCCCAAGTTTTGAGTGGAGAGTTCTCATTCTTTTTCGAAGAATCTTCTTGAATTTTGACCTATAGGTCACTTGGCCAATTTTCCTCTAATTCTAAAATCATTGACAATTGTTCCTGCTTGTTACTCCAAATGTCTTCCTTCTTTTTTTCCTCTTGTTTTTCCTTGAGTATTTTTGGTTGTCCATTTCCAAACATCCTTTGAACTTGTTTTCTGGTATTCTTGTCTTAGGGAGAGTTGGGATAGTATGTTTGAGTGTGGCTTGAGCTATCTCTATTAGCTTCCTACACATTTCCAATCTCTCCTTCTCCAAATCTCCTCAGTTGACTAATTTTTTTCATGTTGCTCTAAGTCGGCTCCATCTCTATTCTAGACTGATAGGCCTTGAACCACATGTTCAAGTCTTCTGGCATGGGATCTACTAAAATTGATTTTTCCACTTTTGTCTAGGTTCTTTTGTAGCTTGATGAGAGGTCCTTTGCACCTCTCGGTCATGATGCTCCTTCGTTTCTTTCACCATTTTTTCTTCTTCCTCAATTCTCTTCTTCATCCATTTATTTTTTTGTTTTTCTCTTCTAGCCCACCATCTTTGTGTCTTCCTTGTTTTGTCCGTTTCCTCTAAGTCTTCTGAATCCTCAACCACTTGGACTTTAGGTTCTAGTTTTTTCTTCACCTCGCACTCGTACATTGTTTCTTTCCCCATAGTGTTGTTCACTTTGGCTCAACTGACAGCCTTCATTGGCACTATGTACTCCTTATCACTTCCCAAAGATTAAATCACTTCAATCACATTGATCTGAGTAGTAAAAGGGACCTTGTTGGGGTTCTTTGGACAATCATGAAACAAGTGTTCTTTGTCGTATTTGTTATAGTAACCTTCCCACACACGGGGGGTGGCAGGTTGTAGGGAAAAGTGCATTCCCTTATGAAGTGATCTCCTCCACACCTATAGCACGGTTCGCTTGGGGCAAGTGGCCTAGTGGGTGGCCTAATTGGAGCCGTGACTCAAGGTGCTATGTTCATGAGTTTAGCATACTCAAGTCCATAGGAGTTTTCATATCCCTCGTAACCATAGTATTGCTGCTTGTAGGTCTGGTTATATTCTATCAGGCTTGCATCATAAGAATTCTCCTTGGCTCTAATATAAACCTTGATTCACTATTTTCGAGATGGACAATGGTAATGCTGGTACTATGGCTCTTTCTAGGTTTTCCTCTAGTTGGGTATATTACATTGGTACTACATTATGTGGTGGTTGTTGTCCTAATCTGGTTGTGGTTGGACATATCCTCCATGTTCATACAATCTAGGTCTACCTGTGGTCCAGGGTAAGGGTTATACCTTGGAACTTCACTACCTTGTTCCCTTGGAGGATATCCATATGGTCTATACTAAGGTGGTAAAACTGGACTTGGTTGTCTATTAAAAGGGCAATTTTAGTGTTGTGGTTTGTGTACTTTTGTTCAATATGACAGTACATGTTAGATCCCTAGTTCGTCTGCCTATTATAAGGGTAAGATTGTTGTGGCACTAAGCCTCCTCTAGCTCAGACATGGGGTGGATGATCTCCACCACAATGTATGCATCTTCTTAACATTGGCACTCTCATAGGGGCATTCTGGTAGTTTCTCTCTCCTTGCACTCCTAACTTCTTGGCTACTAAGTCTGCTAGTTCCTCTACATTGCTCGTATTAGAGGTTACATTTCTCATAGCTTCTTTAGATTTCGTGGAATTTTGTGCGGTTTTCAGGTCATCTGCTAAGTTGTCTTCTAAGTCTATGCACTCTTGCAGGCATTCACTTAGATTTTGCAATCGCTTCACATATACCAAAGTTCTTAATGCTCTCAAGGAGGGAATACAAGGTCATTCCCTATTCTCAAGGAGGGAATACAGGAAACCCCATATACTAATTTAGCCATGACCTATCCACTTTGTCTACCGACTAGTATCTCCTTTGATTTTGGTCTAGGTAGGTAACTCTAGACAAATCTTCTGGATCCCTCAGCTCATATATAGTTTTTGGACTGATACCTTCTCCTTATGTAGGTGAATGAGTTTGGAATAGTAGGTCAGATCCATTCACCAAGTACCCATCCACCACAGTCATCTTGGGGTATTATGTCTCCTCTTAACACCTGAGTGACCACTGACTTTCCCCTTGGGGTAGTCACAATGTCTCTAGTATTGGTTCTCTCGGAGGTTCCCTATTCCTCTAATTCTCCTCTCTCATTAATTTGATCAAGATTTTTTGTCACTACATATATTTGGCCTATCTTATCCATATAGACATCGCCTTCATACATGACAGTTGTTCTTGGGATTATTTCAGATTCTGTGGGGTTTATCATTCTTGCGATTGATCTATTGAGGCCATCGAAGTAGATGGGTTGTAAGTTAGTGGACACATAATTAAGGGCATTTTGACACTCTCCCTCCATAGCCGACATAACACCTTCCCTAGGTACTGAGCTATGCATGTCCTCGAAAGCCATGAGTCTTTCCTCCTCAGAGTCACTTGAAGTGTTTGAGTAGATAGAGTGGTGGCGTGGTTGGGATCATCTTCTCGTAGAAGGTACAATGCTCCTTTGACTGGCCAACACTCGACTAAATCTCAAGTTCATTCACCACCTAGTTCTTAGGTCTTTTTAAGCTCTACTGGTTGTCTCAACCTCTTTCAATTTATTGTTTCCTCTCACTTCCTTCTTTCAAAATCTTTTAATTCCCCATGATACATGATACCTTTTAGAGATGATACGACTTTTACATGATACATGATATTTTAGGTTGGATGATACATGATACCTCAGTCACACGATACCTCTCTAGGGTGATACATGATACTACTTTCACATGATACACGATACCTTAGGTCCGAACATACATGATACCTCACTAGGGTGATACACACTATTACTTTTTGGGATACGATATCGCTCAACTCACAATACACGATACAATTGGCATGATACATGATACACTATACGGGTG
Organism: Ceratopteris richardii; assembly: GCA_020310875.1. Lineage (NCBI taxonomy): Eukaryota > Viridiplantae > Streptophyta > Polypodiopsida > Polypodiales > Pteridaceae > Ceratopteris > Ceratopteris richardii. The sequence goes on along the minus strand of CM035429.1, from coordinate 34,120,059 downwards.
ATACATGATACCCTCACGATATGATACTACTTAACTCACAATACGTGATACCACTTTGACATGATACATGTTTTAGAGGATACATGATATCTCAGTGAACAATATGCGATACACAATACCTTCATTCATGATACATGATACCTCTACCTGACGATACACAATACTTGATCAGTATCACATTACCACAAGGAGGCAATTTATGATACACAATATCTAGTGAGTATTGCAATACAAGGGAATTCAGGTATCGTGATACCTGAACTCAACTGACCATGATACCTTAGCCTAGAAAAGTCCAAATTTAAAACTTTTTTGTGCAATGTGCTCTTCTTAAGCTTCTCACCCATCTCATGTGCCTATGGTTACTCAACCACATTCATATACCTACTTCTGAGCCCTATAATACTTTCCCTATTCGGTGTCACATCTATGAGTGTTCTCTTACTTTTTTGAGATTAATGGAGCAAATTCCTCACCTTCAAGAGTAAACCTTCCAAATATTTCCCTCAACAACCAACAAATCTGTGTGGCCTCTTCGATACACCACCCATGATCCCAGTGTTTATTATTGATCTTTGGAGTTGTCCTCTCCAATCATTTAGCATAAAGAATCAACAAGACATCTTTATTTTGTCAATCGTGGAAGTATTCTTGAGACCACAACCCCTTCAAGATGATAGAATCCAAGAAATAAGAGAATAATGGCTGGATTTCTGAGAATAGTGAAAATGAAGAGGAATTTCTAGGGTTTGGATTATCTTGAGCAAATCTTCACCATTTTCTACAATCTTGGTGTCTATTGCATGCTATTTTATCAGCAAAACACAATTATGAAGTCAAAATCAAAAAATATCACCTGCACCATACAGACGAGACAATCACGATTCTCTGAAAACAGACGATTTTCAGCTCCAGCACCATTCTTCAGCAACTTATCACTCAACACAACAGTATTCAACTCTCTTCATACACATTCAACAGATTTACACAATAGAAGCTCACAAATCTCCATGGATACACAAGAACTAGACTCACACATCAAAGAAACCACACAAAAGAGGAGAAAACACAATTTTCAGCAGAAAACTCCTTCTCTATTCACTTGGATAGCATGTTAACAAATGATTAACCAACCCCCTCATAATAGAGGGAATTAACTTATATACATTTTCAAGTGTCCCTTTTCACACTTGAATTTTGGTCCTTTCCTCTATTATTCTAAAAATATGCTATCTAGGAGTTTCCAAAAATTCTAGAAAATTTACATAAGATTCTATCCTACATAAGGAAGACTCTTCCTTATTTTTACAACAATTGCATAAATATTTTTACAAATTTCTATCATTTTACAATTATTTTTCTTCAAAAAGGCTTCAAAAAATGCATGTTCTAACATCCTTCCCCTCCTAAACCTTTTGGCTCCTGACAAAAGATTTTGCTGCTCTTTTGTTTTGATCACTTTTCTTCATTTCTTCTTTCTTTGATATACCTATGACAGCAAATCATGACTTTTTAGTTTTGTAACATTTAGATTATTGACCATTTCAAATAATGCCTTTCACCACTGTACTGCAGCTTCTGGTTTATTAATGACATCCTTTTTTAAGTACTCTGTATAGGCAGCTTCATATGCTGTAAGTTTGGACTTAGTAACAACTGACAGATTTCCAAAAATCTCTGACTCTCTTTCAAAAAACCCGTAATCAAAGGCGTCTTCAAAAATTTGTAAGTAATGACTGCCCAAAAATATCACTTTGCTGTAGTATGCCATTAAGCAGATTCTATCAGGTGTTTCGCTCAAATCAAATAATAATGCATCTGTTGGAGAATTAAAGCCAATATAATTCAGAGTTCTAATATTTGTGTCGGTGTATGTTTCTATACAGGTCAAAATTAATCTCATTATTCTGATAAGTAGAATGCATGCAGGGTCGTTTACATCTTTGTATGTAACTATTACGGACTCAGCTATATTCACCATGTAACTCTTTGTAGGCCAAGTGCCTGCCTTTGGACGTGCTATTTTCGGGAAATTCAACCACTTAGGTGGAATCTGACCTTCTCTTCATCTTTCCCAAAAAATTGTCCATTCTCTCCTTCTTGCCACTGGACAGTAAGCTGGATTGATTTTGAGATGAAGAGGTGCCTCCTTCCAAATTTTCCTACATTCTTTGTTGGCATCCAACCATTTGTTTCTCCACTTTGGATTGGCTCTTTCAAATAGTTCTTTAGTTACATTGATATCCTCTTCATACTCAAGATATTTGTTTGGAGGTAGCCCAACTCTAGCCAACTGATAGTTCTTTATACTCTCCATAATCATATACAATGGTATTCCCAATCCATCTGCTGCCCAGTGATGTTGATCTGGATTAATTCCCTTATTTAATGCAAATGTGACAATTTGCTCTTCATATTCATCATGCATCTTCCTGATAAACTCCATTCTAGAATCTCTATTTGTCAGCAATTTTTTCACAAAATCTTCTGAATATTCTCCTTCTGATCTTTTGCCTGCCGGTTCACTATCATGTTGTATTCCCTCATTATTTTCTACCCCATATTCTTCTGTATATGTGGTCTCCACATGTGTTTCTTCCTAGATTTGTGGCTTATCCAAATTTTTATGTAATTCTTCTATCGTCATCATCAGACTTCCATTCTGTTTTGCCCATAGCTCTCTTTCTTTTTTCCATTCATTATGTTCCTTTTCTCTCCTTGTCTGCCAATCACTTCTTTCCTTTTCCATATCCATGTGTAGCTTATTATATCCTCTCATAGATGTAGCAGCATGTATACTAGCCTGCTTTTCTAATTCCTTGACTTCTTTCAATTCTCTTTGTAATTTCTGAATCTCTTAATCCTTCCTTTTCTTCCTCTGTCATCTGGGCTGTCTGACTTTCCTCCTTCAACTGCCCTTCCTCCAATAGTAGCTTGTTAATTTCTTCATTTTCTTTAGTCAAAATTTGATAAGAGGTTTGTAGAGTTCTATATCTTCCCTCAATCTTTCTCAACTCCTTTTCCAATTTAATATTCTGCTCTATTAGTTTTACACTTTTTTCTTCTAGATATTGGATTATATTTTGCTTCTGCACTTCTAGCTCTTCCAAAGCAATTATTTTGTTGGTAAATTCCATTTTTCTCTTGTACCTTCCTCAGTTGCTCTGACATCTACTCCTTCTCCCTTTTATGCTCTTTAATAATCATACTACCTTTCTCAAATTCTGACTCTGCTACCATTCCTGAAATGATCATGTTCCGGCTAGAAGGCCTGAACTGTTCAATGTTATTCATAATGATCTAACATGCTGATCTTATATTCTTTGGTATTCTTTCCAATCCCCCTTCCATTTCCATTTGTTTAGTTTCTAGTTGTTTGTCCTCTTTGCATTCACTCTCCTCTTCCTCTTCTTCTTCATATTCTATAATCTTGGCCTTGTTTTCTTCATTGCTTGGATGAGTGTCCAGTGTTTCTGAATCTGCCATGTCTTCTTGAACACCTGAATTCTTTTGCTCTAAAACATCTGAAATAAGCTTTATTTCCTATATCTTTTCCTTCTCCATCACCTGTTGCTCCTCTTCATAGAGGTGTCCCTCCTTCATTTGTATTTCCTTTTCCTGGCTTAAAGTTTCCTGGAACAGAGTATATTCAACTTCCTTACCAGAGTTTCCCTGACATTCACCTGTTTGTTCTTCCTGTCCTTCCTTTTCCTGGGCGAGAACTGATTCAGTCACTTCAAAATTTTTGACCTGATCATTACTTCTTTCTTCTTTGTGTTCCTCTTCCTGCTCATCAATGTTCATGAGATCCATTACTACCTCTTGTTCTTGATCCTCATTGGATGTAAATTCTTCATTGTTCTTTAAATCATGTAGTACATCTTTTATACTCTGGATGATCTCCTTTTCCACTACTCCCCCTGTGACTTCTTGAATATTGCCTTTCACAACTACTTCCTCTTCCTCCTGAATTGGATCTTGATCTGAACCTTTTTGATTTATGACTGAACTACTTATCTGTGCCTTCTTGGCTATTTCTTCTATGCTCTCATCTAGTTTGAAGTAGGTTTGTGAGGGTTTTGTCCATATGGATTTCATCCCAGTATGCACTAGTCCACAACTGACTTCTTCCCTTATTTCACTTTCCTATTCTATCATAGCTGCTTTTCCCTTCATCAACCTTCTTTCATCTTCAATACTGAGCTGTTTTCCTGCTTGTTCCTGAATCGACTTCTCTTGAGACTTCTTCTTCAATTCTTTAGGTGTTTTCTATTTCTCAGAAGCTTGTGTAATTACATTAGGAGTATTTGGTATTGACAAATTTAGACTCTTCAGTAAAAAGCTCTCAATATCACTTTCAGAATCAGAGGAAAAATGTGAAGGCCCTCCTCTTTCTGGTTCTGTAGGTCTTGATGCTTCTTCCACAGTGGATGGCTTCTATGTTTCTTCCATTATTATTTCCTCCCTTGATGGAGAGTGTTAATCTCCAAAAGAACAAGTTAACCTTGAATTTAGATCACCTCTATATCAAGATTAACTTTAGACTCCACCAAACTTAGAGATCATTCACCAATTTATCAGAAAATTGATTATTCTGAAAAATTCAGCTTCTTCAGAAAAGTCTGCTGCAGATTAATCACTCATTGACTAATCAATCCTGTAAAGTTTTTGATAAAACTTTGCACAACACTTTGCCTTAAGGTTGCGCAACTTTACCAAGTTAAATCTCTCAAAAAGATTGAGTATATACTGAGAAATGTTTGAAACACTTTACCTATGTCTGAAAGAGCTTCTCTGCAATGGCAACTTTGACACCTGCAATTTCTTAGCACTGGTTCTCCCAACTCTGAACCCGTTTGATCAAGATCTTTTAGCCATAGATGGCTTACCTTCCAACTTAGATTTTAAGCCCTCATTTGTGTAAAACTTTACACTGTGGACTGAGCACTGATCATTTCTTTGAAGATGAAATGTGCGCCAGATTTTACGACTCTTAGAACATTCTTACATATGAATGTTCCTAATCAAAATTCTCTCAGCCTGATTACAATTAACCTCTCAAATTCTAGCCATAGATAGATTAGCTATGGACTTAGACACGTGCAGAAGGATTTCTCAAAAGATTAAACACAGAAGGAGCAGACTGCTAAACATCGGGCGCAAGTTTCTCGATTTCTTCAGAAAAATTTACATACAAGTGAGGATGGATGATTCACTCACTTCCAATGTGTCTAATGACACTAATTTCTCTCTCCCTATTCTCTAATCTTCTTTTGCTCACCTTGCCCGACATTTTCCAACATATTTATATATGAATATATACAAGTGTATGACTAAACAAAGATATAAGTCAGCTAATGTACATATGTGTACATATCTTTGGATTTTCTGAACATGTCCTTCCTTCAACCATCTGACTTTGTTTTCTTCTTGACTCCTTGACTTCATTCCTCTATAATTCTTCAATTGATGATTGTCATGCACCAACATCCCTTTCTTTGGTGATAACAGTTTCAACCACTGATTTGCCCTTCCCCTTCTTGGTCAACTTCTTCTTCTGTACTGGTTTCTTTGGAACCTTCTTTTTCACCACAATAGTGGTTGTGGTCTTTGGAGGTCCTTGCAATTCCTTGAAATAGGCTAGCAACTCAATTTCTTTCCTGACAAACACCTCCTCTGTTTCAGCTGTCATCATTTGATCATGGAGTGCTTCATAGTGCTCCACCTCCTCCTAAATCCAGTCTGTAGCTTTGCATGAATAATCTTCCAGCATTTTCTGATATTGTGCCTCATACATAGCCCTTTTGTTATTTCCTTGGGTTAAATAAGTGTACAATTGCTCTTTGCTTGTTTGGGGTGGATGAGGTTCACTAGAGGATTGAACCTGTTTTTGTGCCTCCTCATGTTCTTCTTTTGTAGCTTCCTCCATTTCTAGTTCAACCTTCCTTGGGTCCAACCTCCTTTTCTTTACAAGAATCACTTCCTCAGATATCATCTTTCTTTTCATTCCTGTTCCCCTCATGCGGGTTTGTCCTTCTCCTTCCCTTTCAGCCATTTTCCTTCGAGGACTCTTGATTCCAGACATCAAGCTTCTAAAATACTGTGCCTCTGGAGCCAATTTCAATTGATCTTCCATCCCTAGGACATGATAAATGATCCTTGTTAAAAACTGGGCTCCATTCATGAACTTCTTTGGTTCCCAGTGTTTTGCTGCTTCTTTCAGCTGTTCATGGATGTATGGTGTGACATCCATTACTCCAAAAGGTTTGGTTCTATCCTTGTTGTTGAACATCAATAGTGTCACTGACTTATGTGGCATGGTATACCTTGGTAGTTTTGGAAAGCAAAAGTACTGTAAGAACATCCTTGTGGCATATTCTTCATTCTCCCTTCCTTTAAAGTCAGTGAATTTTGCATATCCTGTATAAGTTTCCTTATTCTTTTTGACAAAGCTCGGGTCAAGTTTGGTTCCCATTGTGTAGAATTGCAATGCTGCTCTGATATGTTCTGCCTTGATAGTGATACCTACTTCCTGATTATCCTTGTTTTTGACTTTGGACCTAAAATAGGCATCATTCCCTCTTCCTATTTCCATCAGACTGCTCATTACTTGTGCTACTCTCTCAAAATCAATGAAAAAGATAGGCTCCTCCAATATTCTGTGCAATCCTACTGCCTTCCATCTTTTCATATTGACAGCAACTCTTTGGAACCTGTAGAACTCCTGGCACAACATTGTATATTTATATCCTCCTACCCCCACCGTGAATATGTGCTGACCAATTATGCTTAGGGTCTCCTTGAGTTCCTTCACCACCTTCTCACCTTCTGGAATTTTTGACTCTTCATCTGACTCCAGGTCCACCTGTTCCTCCACAGCTTCAGTGTCCAGAAACCAATGGCCTCTTGATAGAACGACTGATTCTGCCTTGAAGTCATGAATTGGCAACTCCTTTGTATTCACCATTCTGAGAAAAATAAAATACACAAAGAAAAACTCTACCCACATAAGTTACAAGAAATCAAAGAGTAATATTTATTTTGAGATGTCATGACATAAGAATGAAAATTAAATCCCAAATAAATTTTGTTTCTTCAGAAAGACTCAAAAAAGTGAGCATTACAGGTGTAGCAAGATGTCTAGTGCAGTCCCTTTTCCTAACCACTTCTTTTGGAGAAAAAAAAACAAAACATTAAAAAGGTAAAAAATAAAAACTAAATAGTCCTCTACTACTCTTCTACCTAGATGTTGCTTTGTGCTATATAATTTCTTGTAAAAACAAAAAAATAAGCAATTTTTCTCAATTTTTCTTTCCCTCTTTTTTCAACAAATGATTGCTTTTGTCTGTTTGTTTTTTTTTTCTTCCCTTTTTTTTTCTTTCTCTCCTTTTTTTTTCTTTCTTCTTTTCCCTTTTTTTTTCCAATAATAATTTTTTCTATTTCTTTTTCTTCCCCTCCGAATTCTCTTTTTTAGAAAAAGAAAATCAGGTGAAATATATATTTTTTCATAATTTTTTCAATATATTATGATTTTCTAAATATAGATCAAATCTGGATGATCTTTTTTCCACTGGAACAACTCTGATTTTTTAACCCAATACTTCCTGACTCCAATTGTTCTGGTTCTAGGCCAACAACCATTCCCTTTGGCTAAGCATTTTGTAGGAGTTTTTGGTCTCCATATCCATTTTGTCCTTGATTTGTGTTTTGATGAGCAGACCTCCTGTAGACTTTGATTCCATGTGCTTCTTGTTCTGATGCTTTGATTCTTTGGACAATGCCATGACTGCCAATTTCTTCCTATTTCTCCACCCTTCTTTGTTCTTCCAATCTTTTGCTGATTTTGATTATATGAAGCTTGATCATTTAACATTTGTATTGGTAATGTCTGTGTATCCTCAAATGCAAAAGTGAATCCTTCCAAGAGTATATTATGCACATCTGATTGAATTTCCTGTTTCTCATTACTCAATAAAAATATTAAAAACCTTTTGTCATTTATGTTCAATTTAAGCTTCATTTTTTCAAAATCCAAGATCACTTTACCTTGTTGAAGCCATGGTTGACCTAAAACCACTTTTTCAGCCATCAAATTATCTGGCCATTCTTCACAGTCTATTTCCATATATTCTTCATTAAACTTTACTTCAATAGTCAGTGAAGACATGCTCTGTACTATTTGACCCTCCAAAGTTCTGATTAGGGTTCTACTTTTAGTTCTTTTTATGTTGAATTTACTTACCAAAGCTGAACTAATCAGATTTACTTGTGCTCCAGAATCTATCAAAACCCTAATGCTTTCATTTTGAAAATCCATTATCATCACAGGGACATGTTCCTTTGGTTTGAGAGGAGCTTCACACAGACAGACTTCCCTAAGCTCATTGATTTTTCTTATCCTTTCCATAGCTTCCTGTTGAGCTTCCCTTCTCATGTCTTCCTCTTCTCTTTTCCTGTTTTGAGCTTGTTGCAACCCCATTCATCAACAGTGAATGGGCAATCATACCTCTTTACTCTACATCCACTTATAAAATTTGGCATGATTTCTCCATCTATGTTAGCTAGTTGAATGGCTCCACTGTTGCTTATCTGATGTATAATATATGGTCCATGTCCTTTTTTTGGAACTTTTTCTGATGTTCTCTGACTGTGTAAGCCAACACTAGATCTCCTACCTGTAGATCTTTCTCTTTTATGTAAACATCATGATAAGCTTTTTGCCTTTTCTTGTCCACATATAAACTCATAATGGCTTGGAGTCTAGATGCTCCCAACTTTTCCAATTCCATTACTCTCTCTAATAGTTCATGTCTAGTCCAATTGTAGTGACTTCCTACCTTTAATGTTGGAATAAGGAATTCCATAGGTAAAACTGCATTTTGTCCATATACTAGATTGAATGGTGTGCTCTCTCTTGTAGTTTTATAAGCCACTCTATAAGCCCATAGGACATGATTAAGTTGTAGATCCCAATCATTCCTGTTTGTGTTCACTAATTTTGATAGTACAGTACAAAGTACTTTATTAGTACTTTCTGCTAACCCATTGGCTTGTGGGTGATATGGGGCTGACTTTCTATGACTGATCAGGAAATATTCAGTGATGTTTTCTATGATCTGGTTTAAAAAATGGGTCCCCCTATCACTTACTAATTCAATTGGAAGTCCAAATCTGGTGATAATGTTTTCATATAGGAATCTGGCAGTAGTATTAGCATCATTTCTTTTTGTGGCTTTGGCCTCAGCCCACTTTGTTAGGTAGTCTGTAGCCACTATGATGTATTCAGCATGGGATTGTTTTGCTGGAGGATGTATAGGTCCAATGAAATCCAATCCCCATTTACTAAAGGCTCTGGCTGAAATTAATGGAACCAATGGCATATCATTTCTTCTATTTGGTTGACTCACCCTTTGACAGACATCACACATTTTTACATAGGTTCTTGCATCAGGAAATAGCGTTGGCCACCAAAAGCCAGAATATAAAATGAGTTTAGCAGTTCTGTCACTTGAGAAGTGTCCTCCTGCCACTCCAGAGTGTGCCATTTCCCACATTTCCAGATATTTATTCTCAGGAACACAAATTCTTAGGTATCCATCCATTCCTCTCTTATACAACTGTTCTCCTATCACTTGATATTCTTCAGAGATTACTTGCAAAATTTTTGAATCTGCACCAGCTATCACTTGTTTTCCTTTCTTCTTCCTTCTCAATTCTTCAATGATATTTTCACTCCAATCTGGATTTTTCTGGAACCAATATAGAGTTATGAATTCTGAATCTTGCAATATTTGGCACTTCCTGCAATTGGCAATGTATTTTGATACATCTTGAATTTTATTAGGCCAATGTACCCCCATCCTATTGAGATTACTTAGGGTGACTACCCTAGAAGCATGAGTGCAAGGGTTCCAATGATGAGCTCTCCTCAGATATTCTTGTTGCTCCTCCTCAGGAGTGCAATATTCTAATATGTCTGTGTGGTTGAGATGGTACAAATGCCCAGCTAGTAACATAAAGTTCCTGCTTTGCAATACTAAGTGTGCATTGTTCCCAACTGTTCTACAAGGTCCCATGGTTAATAATAATACTAAAGTCATGGCCCACTCAGGAACACTCTCTATTACACTGAATTCGAGATAAATGATCTGCTCTCAAGTGTGTTTTCCCTTGTCTGACCACCACTTCAAACTCAAATTCCATTAGCAAAAGAAACCATCTAACTATTCTCCCTGTGTGACAAGGTTTATTTACCAAATATAACAAAGCTTGATGGTCTACAAAGAACTTAAACTTGTTGGCCAAAAGGTAATGTCTGTATTTTTTTTCAGCAAATACCATGCCCAATCCCTCTCTTCAGTGGTTGTGTAATTTTTCTCTGCTAGATTCAATTGTCTACTAGCATAGGCCACTCGAAAATCTAACTTGCTTCCTTCTATTGGTTGTGCTAACACACATCCCAAAGCATAATTTGAAGCATCCACATGAACATGAAAAACTTTGTCCCATTGAGGTGGTTTTAGAATTGGGGCTATTACCAAACAAGTTTTTAGAGTTTCAAAGGCTTGGTCACACTCCTTTGTCCACTCAAACTTTGTAATTAGGGCATATAAGCGTTTTGCTATGTCAGCAAATTTGTGTACAAATTTCCTATAGTACCCACAATGTCCCATCAAAGTTTGAAGTTCCTTTACACTTGTTGGTCTTGGAAGCTCTATTATGGCCTTTATTTTCCTCTCGTCAGTTGAAATTCCATTTTTAGAGACTATATGACCCAGCATTCTTCCTTGTCTCACAAAGAATACACATTTTTCTGGATTTAAACATACTCTGTAGGTTCTGCATTTCCTGAATATATTTTCTAAATCCTGCAAGTGATCTTGTCTTTTTAATGAAAAAGTACAAAGATCATCTACATAGATTTCCATTACCTTTCTCAGAAACTCTTTGAAGATATGACACATCAATCTCTGAAAAGTTACTGGTGCATTAGTTAATCCAAAGGGCATAACCCTAAAGACATAAATTCCCCATTCTGTGGAGAAGGCAGTTTTATGTTGGTCTTCCAATGCTATAGGAACTTGGTTGTATCCTGAAAAACCATCTAAAAAACTATAAACCTCCTTCCCTGCAACTCTTTCTAGAAGATGATCTGTTATTGGCAATGGATATTTATCTCTTATAGTTGCTGCATTTACCTTTTTCAAGTTAATGCATACCCTAAGTTTCCCATTCTTTTTTGGTACCACAACTATAGGAGATATCCATTCTGTATACTCAATTTCATAGATGAAATCGGCAGCTAATAGCTTGTCAATTTCTTCCTTTATCTTAGCAGAGTATTTATGATTAAATGTGTAATGTCTTTGTTTACTAGGTTTTGCTTCAGGTGTAATAAGAATCTTATGCTCACAGATTTTAGGATCAATACCTTTCAAATCCTTGTAGCTATAAGCAAATACATCCCTATAGTTTCTTGCCAAGTTTCTTAGTGCCTCTTCTTCTTGAGTTGTCATGTCATCAACCACTACAATGTGTCTTTCTTCTCCCTCCTCCTGAGTGATCAGGATCTTTTTAGTTTCTTCCTCATTATCATAAGCCTCTCCCTTCTTCTTTTCCCTCTTTGGTTTCCTTTTGAGCAGTAATCTATTTTCCACTTCATAAGTCTTGAAATTTCCTGTTACATCAAACTTTTGATCTTTGTTCATTTCCCTTGTCTTTTTCTCATTCTCCTGATTTTCTTCTATTTCCATGTGTTTGTTTTTCTTGTACTTACCTGATATTTTATCCTTAATAGCATCTTCAGCTTTTACTTCCTCCAAAAATTGTGTCTTTCCTTTTTCTAATATCATTTCTTCTTCTATGTCCTCTTCCGTTCTGGATACCTTTATCATTTGTATTCCAATGTGAAAAATATCATAATCTTCTTCATTTTGAAATTCCACTCCTACATATTCATCACTGGCTAGATCCATGGTAGCCAAGATTTGATTCCACCCATAGGGCTCAAATTCCTCATCCTTGAATTGTTGTGGTACACAATTCTCATCTTGTAACTTCCTTCCTTCCACACAATCCTCTCTTCTTAATCTCCTATTCCTACTAGTAAGATTTCTTATCATGTTGCACTTCCATACTGATGATTTAGTCTCATCCTGGTCTTCTATTTCTGATTCCTCACTCAACTCTTGATTCTGATGAATTTTATACCATTCTTGAGGAGATATGTCACAGTAGTGCCCATTTCTTAGATTTACTTTGGTTATTCTTCCTTTGCTCTGCAGGTATAAGCAATCATTACCCCAATCTTGTACAATTTGCATTTGTCTCATGAATGGTCTTCCTAGGATAATTTCATATGAAGTGGATTGTGGGAATTCAACTATAGCAAAGGTATGTTCTATCTCTATTCCACATATGTCCACAATCACTTTTTCCCATATTCCTAGGGGTTTTTCTATGTGTCCATCTGCAAGTTGCAATCTCATTTTTGTGGGTATTAATTCATTTTTTCCCCATTTCTCCCAAGTTTGTTTAGTCATGATGGCCACTCCTGATCCACTATCCAGAATGGCTTTGGCCTGGTTTTTACCAAATTGTATTTTTAAGGTTGAATTTCCCTCTTCCCCTTCACAATATCCTCCTATCTTATCAATGGGAATATACCACAACTCCTCCATTTCTTGTAGTTGTGGGTGAAGATTTTCTGGTGTTGTCTCCCATTTTTTCACTTGGTTCTGTAGGTGATGATTTTGTTTCATTAAATCTTCCCATGTAGTATGATAAAGAATTGTGCATCGTTTATCTATATTCACCTGGAGCGTTACTTGGGGGTTTTCTTCCCTGATACTATTTCCTCTTGTTTTTGTTGACTCAGATTCCTCAACTGTTTTTTGAGAATTGTCTTCTTCCCCTATTTTGAGTTGCACTTCCCGTATGATTTGTTTACACTTTTGCATTCTTTCATGTTCTAGGTCTGGCATAGGATAAGCCATTTTATGATCAGCAGGGCTAGGTCCCTCTTGAATTCTTCCTTTGTATGCTTTTATTAGAGTGTCTAGACTTTGTGAATTTCCTATCTCCAACTGGGTTTGTGTCTTTTGAGGAGAAGTACTGTTTGATTGTTCGCTATTTTGTTCTTCAATATTTTTACCCATTTTCTGTTTCCTTTCCCATTTTCCTTTTTGTCTATTTTTCTTCACCTTTGAGATTGATCCTTCATTTTGTTCCTTAATTGTTCTTTGTTGTTTTGTTTGTGATTTCTTATAGCATTTACATTTACTTGGTCCATGTCACTCAATTCTTCCTGTTCCATGATACTGACTGCTTTTAGTGGTATGTTAGTAGGTGTGTTTTGTTGTTTTTGAGGATTCTTTGGGCAATCCTTAATTAAATGCTCCCTGCCACAATCCTTGCAATATGCTCTTTCTACTCTTAATGTAGGAGGTTATGGACAGTCTCTAATGAAATGATCTCCCCCACACCTATAACAAGTTATCTTTGGTCCTCCTTTGAATTGAGGTTTTTGATTGGACATATAATTATTGGTTATATACATGAAAGTGGCAGTGTCCATCTCAATTCTTCCATTTCCCAAGTCTAGGGCTTGTAATTCTGGTTCTCTTGATTCATAACCTTCCCATTCTTCTTGATATCCTTCATTCCATTGGTAATCCTCCTTGTAAGGTGACTTTGTTCTTAACTTTCCCTCCTCTATTGGTGTGTATTTGATTGGTACCACATTTGTTGGTATAGGAGGTTGTTGCCCAAGCACAGGTCTTGGTTGCTCAATATACACTAATTCTCTTTGGCTCCCATAGTCTCTCTCCTTTATGGGTTGTTTATTATAGAAACATTCCTCCCTGGTATGGTTGGTCCATTTCCTCTCTAGTGTACAATATTTGAGTGTCTTTCTATCTTGCAAATGTGGAGGCTTTTGATATGGGCAATGTTGTACCAGACGACTTTCTCCACAATTGTAGCATTTTTTATTTGTGTTTATCCTGGAGTTTATCAAATTGGTTTTAGTGCTTACCTCTAGGGCTTTAGCAATGGCCTGAGCCAATTCTTCTGCTGGAGGAATTTTATCTTCAGTTGATCTAGGTTGATCAAATGCTAACAGATCTTGGCCTCTGTTATCCTCCAAATCTATTGCTTCTTTTACACAAGCTCCTAGGTCAGGGCATCTCCTGTAGTACACTAGGGTTCTTAATTGAGCACTTCTCAACCCTTCTATGAATAGGGATACTTGTCGAGCCATGGAAGGTACTTCTTCTCTAGGACATCTGTCAATATATTGTTTAAATCTCCTGGCTGCCTCTCTGACATTTTCATCTTTTTGTTGTTTAAAACTGTGTATCAGAGTGGCTGTGCTATGTTTTATTCTGGTCTTTGAGAATTCCCCAATAAAGGCTTCTAGGAAGGATTCAATATCTAGGTACATTTCTTCTCTCAAACGGATGAACCAAGATAATGCTGGTCCTGTTAGGGTTAGGCCAAATGCTTCAAATTGAACTTTGTAATCTTCCACCTCCTCAGCTCTAATTAATTGTCTAAACTCTGCAGCATGAGCATGAGGATCAGAATACCCTTCATATTGGTTTTTCATACATTTGGCTACTTGATATGGTCTAAGCATTCTACCCTGAGGTTGCCAATGATGTCTTCTTCTGAGTGAAAATTCATTATATCCTTCTGGTTCCTTGTCAAAGGGATTTGGGGAAGCATGTGTCCTCCTCCCTTGTTGTTGCTCAATACTGGTGTAGTTTTCATGTGGTCTAGGTAAATCTGGTTGTCCCATGTTATGTTCCCAAGGTCCTTTGTCAGCACATTGCCCTAATTCATTTGAATTTTCTGGGTCTTGGGAGAAGATGTACACACACCCTTGCCTATCCTCATACCTACCATCTTTGAACTGAGCTACTGGTGTTATGTTTAGGGGAACTTCTAAGTTTCTCAATCTAATGAGAAACTTATGCATTCCATCCTGATATACAAAGGTGCCAAACCTATTTGTATACATGTATTTGAGGATATTTCTATAATCCCCAGTTTCAATGGGCTCATTTGTTTTAGTTAAATTTTCCATGTTGTTTTCTTGCCCTAAATTTCTTTTTTGCCCTTCCCCCACTACTGACTCTATCTCCTTCCTTCCTAGGTCTTGCTTAGTATGTGAATTTAGTTTGTTCCCAGACCTAAGGATCATTCACCTAATTTTCACGATTCTGAGGTCAGAATCGTGTTTTTCACGATTTTCAACTCAAAATCGTGTTTTTCACGATTCTGTGTTCAAATTAGTGTTTTTCACGATTCTGTGCTCCAAATCGTATTTTTCGCAATTTTGTGCTCAAAAATCCAGTTTTTCACGATTTTCTACTCAAAATTGTGTTTTTCACGATTTTGTGTCCAAAATCGTGTTTTTCACGATTCTGTGCTTAAAATCGTGTTTTTCACGATTTTCTACTTAAACTCGTGTTTTTCACGATTTTCTACTCAAAATCGTGTTTTTCACGATTTTGTGTCCAAAATCGTGTTTTTTCACGATTCTGTGCTCAAAATCGTGTTTTTCACGATTTTGTGCTTAAAATCGTGTTTTTCACGATTTTCTACTCAAAATCGTGTTTTTCACGATTTTCTACTCAAAATCGTGTTTTTCACGATTTTGTGTCCAAAATCGTGTTTTTCACGATTCTGTGCTCAAAATCGTGTTTTTCACGATCTTGTTCTCAAACAATCGTGATTGCTCACAATCATAGATAACACGATTTTCTTATGAAAATCGTGTTCTGGGAATCGCGATTTTGTCCCTAGTTCAGAGAATCGCGATTTTATGTTTGACTACAGAATCGTGATTTTGAACATTTTTTGAAGATTTTGAGGTATTGATTTTTAAGTTTCTCCTTCTTCTAATAGAATCGCTTTATTAAGTTTTTACCATGCAATGAAAAAACTTAACCAAAAAATAATCTTTTCTCACTGAAAATTCAAAACTTAGAAAATCGTGATTTCATGATTTTGATTTTCTCCTACTTTTTTGTACTTATTGATCATAAAAATTTAAAGGCATGTAATTAAGGTGATATAGAAACCACTCACCTTGCTTGCTTGACTCATAGAAGCTCCTCAAGACCTGTATTTGCAGAAAGTCGCAATTTTCCTGCTCTCTCTCTCTCACACTCACTCAAATGAGTTTTTCTTTGAATTCCAGGTTTTTATAGTGTCCAGAAAATCGCGATTTTGTGTGATTTCCACAGTTCTTCACTCTTTCACTTGTCCAATCTTTACTTACCCAATCTTGATGACATCTCTTGCAATTATCTTTCTCCAAAAACCCAAATATGCTAAAAATTCCAAAAAATTTCCCTTACAGAAAATCGCGATTTTGTGTAGAAAATCGTGTTTTTTTTTTGTAGATCTTATCTTGTGCAAATTTTAGTATTCTTTTCTTTTACTCTCTTTCAATACCTCTACCCATTGCAATTCACCAGACTCCTGTACTTTTGCATCCAAATCACCACCTTACTTAGAAAATCGCGATTTTGTGCAGAGAATCGTGTTTTTTCTATACTTCTGATTTTATGTAAATTTGAGTATTCTTCTCTCTTGTTCCCCTTTAGTACCCTTTACCAACTCCAATTCCACATTCTCTTGCAATTTTACCTCATAGACACAACATTAATCAGAAAATCACGATGTTGTACAGAAAATCGTGTTTTTCAAATCTGCTAATTTTTTGACAAATTTTTTGCTTTTCTTTTACTTGGTCCCTATTACTCTTATCCACAAGGCTTCCGTCCAGCTTCCTAAGAAGAAAAGAAATTTGTTTGATTGTTTTTTATGAATTTTATGAATTTTATGAATTTTTTTCCCCTAAATAAAGGTAAACACTTCAATTAGGGTTTCTTGTTTGGTGATCTACTGATCCTATGTTCCTTGATTGGTTATGATCTCTTATGGCTTAGCTATCAAAACAGTTCATGAGAAAAACTTTCCAAAGAAAATGTGCTATGAGATGCAAGTATCAATTTTTGCAAAGATAAACTCAATCACACATTTCTTTTCAAAATGCAGATCAGCTTTATTTCTCAAGATTTATGCTTTGATTTGGTTCACAAATGAATCTTTTCTACTTGCATCTAGCTACTTTACCTGACTTTTCCTTAGTGCAACCATGTTATCTTCCCAAGATCAACAATATTGCCTAGTACTTGGTCAAAAAGAACTCTAAAAATGCAAGAATAGACACATGTTACCTCATCTTCAGCTTTCTTGGTTCAAATTTTCCACACACGTGCACTTTTACTTCAACAATGTAATGAGCAACTATCAATTTACAAAAATTTCAGCACTTCCAATTCTAAAAGATGATCTATTGGTTTCTTTTCCCAAAAGACATCTACCTTTTCATGTTCACATTTCTTGATTAAAGAGTGTTACCTTTTCCTTGTGTTTGTTACCGTCATCAATAGAAGATCCAGCAAGGTCCAACTTCAATGAAGCTTTTGAAATACTCCCCGGCAACGGTGCCAAAAAATGTTTGTTATTGATCTTTGGAGTTGTCCTCTCCAATCATTTAGCATAAAGAATCAACAAGACATCTTTATTTTGTCAATGCTGGAAGTATTCTTGAGACCACAGCCCCTTCAAGATGATAGAATCCAAGAAATAAGAGAATAATGGCTGGATTTCTGAGAATAGTGAAAATGAAGAGGAATTTCTAGGGTTTGGATTATCTTGAGCAAATCTTCACCATTTTCTACAATCTTGGTGTCTATTGCATGCTATTTTATCAGCAAAACACAATTATGAAGTCAAAATCAAAAAATATTACATGCACCATACAGATGAGACAATCGCGATTCTGTGAAAACAGACGATTTTCAGCTCCAGCACCATTCTTCATCAACTTATCACTCAACACAATAGTATTCAGCTCTCTTCACACACATTCAACAGATTTACACAATAGAATCTCACAAATCTCCATGGATACACAAGAACTAGACTCACAAATCAAAGAAACCACACAAAAGAGGAGAAAACACAATTTTCAGCAGAAAACTCCTTCTCTATTCACTTGGATAGCATGTTAACAAATGATTAACCAACCCCCTCATAATAGAGGGAATTAACTTATATACATTTTCAAGTGTCCCTTTTCACACTTGAATTTTGGTCCTTTCCTCTATTATTCTAAAAATATGCTATCTAGGAGTTTCCAAAAATTCTAGAAAAATTACATAAGATTCTATCCTACATAAGGAAGACTCTTCCTTATTTTTACAACAATTGCATAAATATTTTTACATATTTCTATCATTTTACAATTATTTTTCTTCAAAAAGGCTTCCAAAAATGCATCTTCTTACACCCAGTCACTCCTTGCTCATGATACTTGTTCTAAAACAAGTGACTGAAAACTGAAGTGATTTTGAATTATAGGGCCTTCGGTGACCAAGTGCCTAAACTAGAAGGAACTAATTTTTTTCTCTTTTTCTCTCTTTTTTTTGGTTTTTTGGTGATAACCTACTTATCCTAATCTTCTTCTCTCTTTCTTTCTCTCCACCCTAAACCCTAACTCTTTCTCACTCCCTCACTCCTAACCGTATAATCTCATTACACACACCCCTAAAGTGTGAATTAACAAGTACAAAAGTGTTGTGCGACTTGCCACTAACTCAAATTACCTCTACTCACACAATTCCTTCACTCCATAGTTATCACCATCACGTAGGCACCTTGTTTGGACTAGTTCTATGACAACGGCACCAAAAACGTGTGTACTTAAGTCGTAGAGCCTTCGAGACTTGTGTCAATTGAGACTATACCTCAATCACCCTACAAGTACATATAATGGTGGATTAATGAATGTTTAATCATCAATCCATGAAATTTAGACATATGAAGTGTATGAAGACATATGCGAACATGATGGTATGTGAAGTGGCAATACTACAATGCATGTAATTTAGTTGAGCTACTCCCCTGCTCCTTAATCTTTTGAAAATGCATGTCATGATACTTGTAACAACATTAAGCACAAATTTGGAATTTTATCTCAGATTTGAGCTTCAAATATGGTCAATAGTGACTTTTTGAAGCTCTCAACAAGACGCATCTAGTGGTTGTATTTTTAGTCGAATTTGACAAATGTGCTCCAAGTTATGAGCAAAATAGTGATCTTTGGGAAACACTACTCCAGCTCCACAACCTAGCAAGCTTCACACATGCATTAGAGTCACAAAAAAAAGAAGGGAGGAGGTAGATAACACTCCTAGACACACATTTGAAACATCACACACACACACACACTCAAGCTCTTGGAGAAGAAGATATTCAATAGAGAAGAGGCAAATTTGAAAATTTGGCTTGCTTACACACAATGGCAAAAGTCCTTACAAACAGTCATCAAGTGACTTATATACATATGCCCTAAAAAGTGGTCCTTTCACACAAGAGACTGACACTTTTATTGAAAAACATTAAACTCCTACTATGTTACAAGGATTATGTTACAACATTTGGGGTTTATGCATCTAGAGGGCTCCTCTAGTACATTGAAATGGCTCATGATGTCTTTCATAGAAATTAGAAGAAGAAAAATTATGCCTAAATTTGAAAATTTTTGGGGCAAAGAAGAAAATTCAACGTTTTCAACTTGTTCATTCTAAATGGCAAAAAATCTTTACAAAGTGTCACAAAATGACGTATATACATGTGCCCTAAAAATGGCCCTTTCTCATTCATGACTGACACTTTCTCTAAAAATCACTAAATTCCTACTATTGTACAGGCCTAATATTACATTCTTCAAGTATCATGCAACTAGAGGACTCATCTAGAACATTTACATGGCTTTTTGAAGTTTTACATAGGATTTTTGAGAATAAAAATGAGCCAAAACATGAAAATTTTGGGGCGTGCTTTTCTTCACTTCTTTCTTCTACAATAAAAGAGAAAAGGTATACTTCAATGCACACATCAAGGATAAAGGATTGAAAGAAGGAGGCCTAATGTTGGTTTATACAGTAAAATAGCATGCTTGTAAATTAAAAAAAAGAGGATATCCTTATCATACTCTAGAAGTACTATTATTATCAAAATCGACCTTCACTCCATTGTCCTCCATTTGTCCAACTGAAATCAAATTTCTTATAATAGTAGGAACAAACAAAACAGCTCTAAGGGTTACATATTAAGTGGACAATCACCAATGTAAACTACTTCATGCTCAGTACCATCTCCTGTAGCAACTGACTCTTGAATCTGGCTTGTGTAAGTTCACAAAAATGTTCATTTTATGACTCATGTGGTTTGAGCAACCACTATCTACATACCAAGTTTTATTGTTTACCTTCCTCTTATGTGTCTCTGTATGCATAGCCATAAGAATGTTTTCATTCTGTGTCTGAGCCTCCTCTTGCACTATGTTATTGTTTTGATGCATGTGATCTTGGCCTGTTCCTCTTTGTCGTCCTCTAAAACCACCTCTTCTATTTGGGTTGGAGAAGCAATCCCTGGCATAATGACCAACTTTACCACAATAATGGCAAGTAAAGTTAGCTTGCTAATTTGGTTGAGTCTATTGATTTTGTTGTGTTGTTCTTCCTCCTCTAGTAGCATTAAAGCTTCCTCTTCCTCTTGCATTGTTATTGAATCTTCCTCGTCCTCTCCAATTTCCTCTACATCTTGATCTATTTGATGAAGTATAAAGAGTTTTTCCTTGACTACCTCTTTGTGAATGATAAGAGTTGCCACCTTCTATGTTGATTTCTTCAGTCATCATGAGCATTTGTAAATCTTCAAAGGATGGTAGATTCTCTCGAGTCATGATAGATGTAATGAAAGACTTCCATCTTTCATCTTCTCTCAAGCCATTTAACATGCTATTAAACTTTATATCCTCACTAGGAGATGTTTTTTACTCTTGTCAACTCACCAATAAGTTGTGTTTGCCTTGCTCTGTTGGTAGTTGCAAATTAGAGACTCCCAAGCCTCTCTACTAGGATTCAAACCTCTTATATGCCCAAGCATAGTATTTGAAACTATTTGTGAGATAATAAACAAAACTCTTATGTCTCTTTTGATCCATTCTTGCTCTCTTGCTAGATCTGCTTGTGTAGAAGCTTTTGGTAATATCGGCTCCACTTCTATACCTCTTATCAATCTCCAAAGACCTTTAGACATGAGATAAGGCTCCATTCTAAATTGCCTCATGGGATAATTTCTCCCATCTGATAACTTCTCAATCGATGCACTCAAAACTGCCATGTTGAATTGTTGTAAGCAAAGAAGATAATTCAATAAGTTGTATGAAAGATTTGATAAAAAAACAAAAGCTCTGATAGCACAATGTTATGTTTAGAAACTTGTAAACATCAAAGTACACAACAAAAATGATGAGACCTCCAAAGATCTTCAAAATATCAAACAAATATTTCCAAACTTCAAAAATCAAACTTTCCTCCAAACTTTCAAGAAAACAAAAATAGGTGACTATAGCAACATAACCACCAGAAACTCTCTGAGTATAATTTCTCAAAACTAATCATATATTCTGAAAGTAGACTCTGAGTAGCATGCTTAGCCAAGGTATGTGGAAGCCTGCAATAGCAAGGTATGACTAACTCTCCGAATTGAAAACTGATGTACAGAAGCAAGAAAACTCAAATATCTATGAAAAAAATAGAAAGTATGAGAGCTAAGAAAATTCCTCCAACTAAAATCACTCAAAAAGACCTCATAACAACTGAGATATGAAAGTTTGAAGAGAGGTATGTCTGTGATGCGACACCGGATACACACAAGAAACTATCTCTACAAGAATGCCTACTTGCGTGGAGGTTTTTCATTGCGAATTGTAGAAAAACTGATCTACTTATATAGTATAAGTTGTAAGCTTTGCAACACAACAAGAATCACTCAATTTGGCCACCTACACTAAGAGAACCACTCTCTTTACTGAGAGGCTATCAACAGAAGCGCCTTTCTTGTCTAAAAATAGAGTGCTTAGATCCCATCATATCCCTGAGCTTGAATGCATCTTTAACGAGTGTAGGGAATATCATGTCTGTTTCAACCTTGAGAAGTGCATTTTTATGGTAAGATAGGGCAAGATACTTGGTCACATAGTTTTTAAAAATGGATTCTCCACAGATGAAGATGCGCTTTGAGTGATCAATGAACTACCCAGGGCAAAGAACGTGAAGGAAGTACAAGCATTTATGGGCCATTGCGGATATTACCGATGATTCATACATATGTATGCAATCATTGCTAAACCAATATACAACCTGCTAGCTAACTTTGAGTGGACAGAAGAATGTGATAGCTCTTTTAATGAATTGAAATGATAATTGTGTTTTGCACCTATTCTAGCCATGCGTGATTGGAACAAACCTTTTCATGTACACATAGATGCCTCTAATCATGCCATAGGCTGTGTGTTAGCACAAGCCATGGACAAAAGGAATATTGACTTACCGATTGCATATGCCAATACGCAGTTGAATGTTGTAGAGATAAATTACACCATGACGGAGAGAGAGGGGCTAGGAATGGTCTATGCCATCAAGAAATTTTGTCACTATTTATTGGCAAATAAGTTTAAGTTCTTTATAGACCATTAGGCTCTCTTGTATTTAGTGAACAAACCCTGCAACATGGGTAGGCTAATACGTTGGTTTCTACTACTTATGGAATATGACTTTGAATTCATAGTCAAGAAGGGTAGAACACACTTGAGAGCAGACCATCTCTTGAGGATAACTTCAAGAGAAGCATCTATTGGAGTAGCAGATGAGCTACCAGATGCTTACCTATTTAATGTTGAGATTGTTCATGAATGGGCAAAGCCATTAGTTCTAGTATTGACATATGGACCTAAGAATTCTCAAGTGAGAACCCAAGAGAAGGAGGTAGTGAAAGTGCAACGATACCAAATCCTAGATGGTAGTATCTATAGGCAGGACCATCAGAACATCCTTGCTTGTTGCATAGAAGAACAAGAGTATGACAATTGGTTGCAACTAGCACATGTAGGTGCACTCGAGCAACATCATTCGAGACAGGGGACATTAATGAACTGAAAAGGTTAGGTGTGTATTGGCCCTCCTTGGAAAAAGATGTCCGATGAATTTGTGATGAATGTCCCAAGTGTAGTAATAGACCATCGATAGAACACCCCACTCTATACCATGTGGACCTAATGCGAGATTGGAGTGAACGTTTAGTTAACTATCTGAGGATGAAGACTTTCCCAAAAGACGACTTTGGCAGGAAAAAGAAGTCTTGAGTAGGAGGCTCAAGATTATAAGCTGATTGGTGATAATCTATGTAAACGAGGGAGAGACGGTTATCTGAGGATATGTGTGCACGAGAGTGAATATTTCAACCTCTTGGAAGGTGCCCATCAAGGTGT
Source organism: Ceratopteris richardii (assembly GCA_020310875.1). Classification (NCBI taxonomy): domain Eukaryota; kingdom Viridiplantae; phylum Streptophyta; class Polypodiopsida; order Polypodiales; family Pteridaceae; genus Ceratopteris; species Ceratopteris richardii. Next base: position 34,096,640 of record CM035429.1, on the reverse strand, counting down.
AGCAGGAGGCCATTTTGGACTTGACCGTGTTATCAAGGCCATACTATTTTTAGGATTATGGTGGCCCACTCTCCACAAGGATGCTCACACATATGTAAAATGATGTGATGTATGTCAAAGGGCTTAGTATCCTATGCACACAAATGAGATGCCCCTATGACCCATGATGGGAGGGTCACATTCTCAAAATGGGGAATAGACTTTGTTGTACCCATTAACCCCCTGCAAAGAACTCCCATGCTGAGTATATCATAGTTGCCACAGACTATCTCACTAAATGGGTAGAAGACAAGGCCACAAAGAAGAATGATGCATGCACGATTGCAAATTCTTTTGTTTGAGAATGTCTGCACAAGATATGGGCTTCCTATAGAGCTTGTAAGTGATAGGGGTACCCATTTTCTCAATGAGGTTATTGAATATCTATTATAAGACTTCATAGTAATACACAAGAAATCTCCACTATATCATCCACAAGCCCACGGACAGGCTAAGAGTACTAACAAAATTTTGTGCAATATATTGAACAAGATTGTGAATAATAAGCATTTAGATTGGGATCAATAGTTGCACCATGCCTTGTGGGCCTATCGAGTGGCATATAAAAAAGTGCTCAATGCCACACCATTCCAGATGGTATTTGGTCAGAATGTTGTGTTGCCATTGGAATTTTTGATACCCACCCTCAAGATAGCGCAAGAGCATGAGTGGATAGGTCATGAACTTTCCTCCAGAATACTTGAATTAGAATGACTAGGAGAGACAAGATTGCATGTAGTAGTAGGAATTTATGCCCCTAAGGAGAGACAAAAATCCTACTTTGACGCTCATATCAAAGACAAGGGATTATGAGTAGGAGATTTGGTGTTAGTTTACACCTTGAAACAACATGCCCGTAGGTTAGAAAAATGAGGATATGGACCATTGATTATCAATAGGGTATCGACTGGTGGTGTTATTCAACAATCAACTCTAGAAGGAGAGGTAATGCCTAATTATATCAGTGGATGCAAGTTAACTTATATCAAGAACCCTTGACTGGGGGTATGCTTAAACGAGTAACTCTTGCCAAGAAGAAAAAGGAAGAGGAGGAAAGAATCAGAGCAGAAGCCCAAGCGAAGGCTTTAGAATGCATTAGGTGCATGCGATTACGAAGGAAAGGACTAGGTAGAGAACCTCATCTGGAAGATGCTCCATGATATCCAGCAACCATGTGCCAAATCAAAGGAAAGGATATCCCTAGTATTGTTGACAAGAGACCATTTGTTAACATCACTCTAGTTTATTACCCCATGCATATGCAAATTAGGGCTTTAATCGATTATTGTGCAGCAACAAATGCAATTAGGTCCTCGTAGTGTTTGAAACACGAACATGAAGTGAAGCCTATTGAGGCCTATCTCATAGGATTAGGTGGATTAGAAACCGCTTGCATAGGTGAGTTGGTGTTACCAATCTCCATCATGGAGGTGACCATGATAGTTAAGCTTTTGGTTTGCCATGACGACGACCAAATAGAACCCATGATCCTAGGTCAAGAATGGTTATACCATTAATTGACGAACTTAAATCTTTGTAGAAGTGTGCTCCAACTGGAACTCGCAGGAAAGTGCCATGAGCTACCACTAAGAGGTTAATGCCCCAAAGTATTGGACTTAACAGAAGACCCACCAGCTATGTGTGGCCTCACTCCAACTTTGAGTGGGTCAACTAGCTCTAACAAATAGAAGCGGGAGATACCACCCCTCCAAGAGGTGAGATCCAGTAAGAAGATATGACCCAGACAAATTTGGAGATGTAAGGCTCAACCTCAAGTTGGGTGTGAACTCTCACAAACTCCAAGCAAGCCTAACAGGCTACCAAGAGCCCCCCCGTTAGGCAGTTACACATTGGAGGATTTAGGAACCTCCATCGGATCACCCTCGCTAACACGGTGTTCACCTAGATCTATGGTATAGAATTCCTCATTCTCTAATGGGAGGGACACGTTAGCATTGGATCTCCCTTCTTTTCCAAAGCAGAGTGTTGATATGACATCTCACCCTCCAAAACTAGCATGGCCACATCACCCGCATCCTCACAAGAGCATCATCCCAAGGTGGCCCCTTGGACAATCCACTAAGACATCTCCACACCAAAGGTGGGTACGAAAAGCTATATAATCAAATGATTCAACCCCTCTAGATCTTTGGTGTAGCTCAATGATGAGTAGCACCTCCTTTAATGTCAATCCGGGAAGACGTGAGGATGGTATGAAGACCTCGAGCAAGTGGCGGCACAAGTGCGTGAGTGAGAAGCACACAAACATGCACACACATACACACACACGCGCACACACGGCAAGACAAAGAGAGAGGATCAAGGAGTTCTTTAGATTACTTTCAAAAGCTCTTACAAGTTCGTTTCAATTACAATCTAACCCCAAAAATGAGCTCTCTAGCTCTTTTTATAGTTTTTGACTAGCTTTTGGCCCTGTCCAGACCTAGTGTCCGGCCTAGTTAAAAATTAGGTTCCAGGGCTTATTTGAGGGCTCAAACGAAGTCTAAAAATTATGAAATTTGGTACGATGGTACTTCTAATACTCCTCAAGCTCGAGGACTCCTCGGCTTGCACAAAATGGAGTCTAATCTACCAAAAACGGGATTTACAATGTTTGTGTGGTGATTAAAATCACTTGGGTTGTACATAATCTATGGGAAAAAATGATCTGGCCTTGTTGCCGTATTGTGCATGACTCCTTTATTGCTTTGTATGCCAACACTCCCCCCTTCCTAGCGTCTGTCGCCCCTGACAGACCTTTGTTCCCTCGGGTGGTCGATGTAATATTGGATGACATTGGTGGCCAGTTCATGTTCTCCTATCCTTAAGCCTCTTGCTAGATCGGCTTCCAATGCCTCCCAATTTATTGCACCGGGGGTCTCTAGTTGCGGGGTGGTGTAGTACTCTGAATACATTGCTTGTTCACAAGCAAACAGTTGAAGCAGATGTGTCGGCTTTGGCGCGAAAATCTCCGAGTGGTACTCCCAGAACCCTGATCTGAACATTTCTTCGAAGGTCTGTTTGTAGCAGGCGGGGAGGTATTTGATGCGTGCATGCCAAGCGTAAGCCACACGGATACTGGGGGTGGTGCTCATGTCATACACCAAGTCGTAATTTCCATTGCTAAACCCCGGAAGGTGTACCTGTGGTGCGGCTGCATTTCTAAAGGTCTTCAGCACCACTTGCATCATATCTAAGATTTTAAGCATCATTTGCGCTGCTACATCTTGCATGGGCTTCAAGCGCGGCATCCAGTGGCGAATGGTCCCCATCATATATGCTACCGATGGTGGTCCTTGTGGTGGCGCTATGTACGGGTAGTTCAGCCATTCCTTGCATTGCGCATTGTTCTGTACCTTGATATTAAAAGCCTTCCACGACCTGCGGCGGGGGACTGGACCGTAGCATGGGTTGTACAAGAGGTGCAACGGCGCGTTGTTCCATGTGCGTAGCATTTCTGGATAAGTCTCTAAAAGTTTCTGCCGCCATGTTGGTTGACGAATCTTGCCTTTTCGCACCTCTGGAGGAAGGTCTTCGGGTTGAAATTGGGTCGCAAAAGTAGGAATCTGACCTGTGACTCTTTGTATTTCTGCATTATAATCAGCCAAGATAATATAATATGGCCTGTACTGGAGTTCCGATGAGAGAATCAGGCGTCTCGATGACAAGTTCTTGAAGTAATCTGATTGTAAAACAGTCTCCTCTATGACCCTCATAGCCTGATTTTGCACTACGGTGCGCTCTTCATGCGAGGTCCCTATTTCCTCCACTTGTCGTAACCATGGCGGCCGTGGTGCCTCGAACGTGTCCTGCGCTTCTTCTGTTTGTTGGCCTCCTGGGAATGGTTGCGGATCATATTCTTCATCAAACGTTTGTTCCACAGGAATTTGCACAACTTCTTCGTCCGTGGGAGCCTCCGGAGGGGAAGATGGCCTCTCATATTGTAGTAGGCGTGTCTGCAATTCAGTTACCTGTTGCTGGAGATCTTTTATGGCCTCTGCGTCGGAGGGAAGCGAAGCTGCAGAGGGGGTGGTTGGAGGGGTAGCTGTTGGGCCTTGTTGGTGTTCCTGCTTCAGTTGTCCTAGCTCCTCCGATAGCTTATCATGTGCTTCGAGTAGCATGGCATAATCTTCCAATATAGTCTTGATATTATCGGGGGTCACTGCTTGAAACTTGGATGGGCTGATGGGTGCCCCCGGTGTGCTCTCAATAGCTGCCTCCAGGTTCTCTTGATTTTGTATTTGCAGACGTCTGTTCTCTTCCTGAGCAGCCGCAAGATGGCGTTTAAGTAGCGCCATATTTCGCTGAAGTTTTGAGTTGCGTTCCAGTTGTGTCCGTAGGTGACTTTCTACCACCTGCACTGCTTCCTGATCTACGTTCTGTAGCTGTACTTCCAATATATTATGGGCGTCTTGGAGGGTTTGGAACTGTGTGTGGAGGCGAGCATTCTCCTCTTCTAGTACCGCAAGGCAGAGCTGTAGTGTCACTGAGTGCTCTTGCAGGCGTGCGTTTTGTTGCTGGAGCTGAATGTAATCTGTTCTTAAATTTGATATACAAGCCAACATGGTGTCCAATGCATTACCTATAGATGAGTGGGGGGTGTTTACTGTGGAAGATGCATGGGAAGGGAATTGGGGAAGGGAGACAGTGAATGATGTGTCTACGAAAGTTGTGTGTGTGGGTGAAATTGGTGGAGGGGGAATGGGAGGAGGTGCAACCGTGGGTGGAGGTGCCGTGGGTGGTGAAATGTCCATACCTTCAGGAGTGGGTGTTAGTGTGGGGCCTGCCATATACACTGGTATGGTAGGTGGTGTGTGTGTGGAAGTGGTGAATAGGTGTGAAGTGGGGTGGGGAGCTGAAAAGACAGGGAATGGTTGAGGGCCTGGTTGAAAAGCCCTAGCAAAGATGTCCTGGAGGGATTGTAGAAATGGAGAGAGGGATATCGGGGGTTGGGGTCGTAAATTTGAGGAGGGTGGAAAGGGTGGCATGGTAGTAGGGAAACCCATGAATGTGGATCTGGGGTCAGGATGACCCGTGGCTGAAGGCATTGGGGATGGTTGTCCTAGGGCAGGCTTGGGAAGGGTTTCGGTGGGTTGTGTAGTGATGGGGTTTGCTTCAAAGGTCGGGTTATCAGTGGTAGAGAATAGGGTGGCACTAGAGATGGGAGTACGAAAGATGAAGGTTGGGTCAGTGGGTTGAGTGGTCGATGGGATTTCCACTGTCTCTGTTCTCGGAGGCGATGGTGGGGGAGTAGGTGGTAGTGGTTCGGTGGACTCCTCATGGGTGGCGGGGTGCTGTTGACTAGCTGTTTGGGAGGTTGGTGTAGTAGTTGGCTCCTCTGCAACTGTAACGGGAATTTGGATATTTTTACCTGAGCGAGGCCGTGTCTGGAACCTTCGTGGGTCATATTGAACTGAAGGCCTCTGAATGGCAGTGCGCACAGCTTCTACAACTCCATATGTTTCTGCCATCAATAAGAGACCTTCCCTGTACTCTGAGTCAACTCCCGCTTCTTCCAACAACTGAGTCATAAGTACTCTGCTGCTCTGTTCAGTGAGTAACTGCTGCGATCGCACTCTTTCCATAATCTGATACAGCCTTCGGAGTTCTGCTGTATATGCTGGGGCTTCAGTGGTCTCTTCTTCATATGCTTCTTCTTCTTCCGGTTGTCCGTGTTGTTGACTTTGCTGAGCGTCACTCCAATGGACATGTCTACCGTCTGTAGAATTTCTTCTTCTCCGCGAGGATGTGCCCTGCTCCTCTGCCTCTGAATAAAACTCCACGTCAGAGAATTGTGTGCTTTGTAGGAATGCTTCGAAATCCTGGGGGTCCAGTCCTTCAGCCTCTCCAGTGGCAGCAAACTCGAATTCAGGTGTAACCGGAGGAGCCGATGGGGTGGGTTGTGTCGTAGTGTCAGATTCCGACCTGGGTATCCTAATGGTAAAAGGAGGTACAGTGCCCTCTCTTAATGGTGATGCCTCAGGAGTAGTCAGGACTTCCCTTGTCTCGACACACGGAATCGCGCCCCTCATGCGCTTGGACTGATGTGTGGATGTCTTGAGCCTTTTAAACATTTGTAATTGTGCCCAAGTTAAGGCACGCTCAATGGGGACATCATATGCCAAGCATCGGTAAATGATGCGTGTGAGTGCACAGCATCCGTTCACCACTAATTTCCTAGAAGCCCGTTTGTTCGCTTCATACAACTGATCTATAATCCACACTGGTAGCTTAATAGGTAGCGCACCTGCTTCCGCCAAGTAGAGAGCAAACCAGATCTTCTTGTGTGGTTGCGTGAATCGGTCTTGACCGGGGAAGGCGAAATGTTGCATGCACATGCGGAGAGGGATGGACACATTTGGGGTGAGGGCTGCCATGTCTTTCAGTTTCACTACTTTCCTGTCCTTCATGTTGTTGGGAACGAGAGCATCCTTTTCTGAGGGTACATGCGTGCCATGCATCTTTAAAGCATCACTCACTAGCTCCATAGTAAGTTCAAACCTCTTCAACTCGTTGTTGCCCAGCAATGAGGGGAGAACAAATGATCCGGGTTGGTCTTTATCTTCATGAGCTTGTAATGTAGAGACCAGATAGTAACATCGGAGGAGGTCGGGTTTAGGTAGTGGGGCTTCAAAATATTCCGCCAACCCTGCTCTTTGCCATATGATCTGGAGGTCTTCGGTGTTCTGTAAAGTCTCGAACTCCTTGGAGAAAAATTGGAAACGCACCCATGATCTGTCATACTCGCATTTAGACTCCCAGATATACTTAGCCTCTCCTAATGGACCGGGCATGCCATTGAACCAATGAGAGTTGGCATGAACTCTTTTCGTGATTCCTGTAGGTGGGTCTGGCACCGGGAGTTGCTGAAGGTGTTGCATCTCCACTGGTCGTTCAGTCGGGGGCACGTCCACAGGTAGGCTATCCACATCAATTCCTGCAGTAAGTATCCCTACTTGTGAGCCCGAACCTGTCGCTTCTGCCATTTTACTGTTTGCCTTCTGATTCTGTGAGAATATAGAAGCATGTGTTAACATCGTAATGGACAGACTAAATCCGTTGCTGTCCCCGTTACAACATTAACATGAGGTATATGGTGAGTTAGTGGTTAGTAAGTGCACGAAGACAGTGAGTGTAGTTAACGTTTGTGTATTCCTAGGAGACTAATGCCGTTAGTAAGTGGGGTGAATTTACAAATCGGGGTCGGGGGGTTTATTACAGATCTTAGACTGCCAAATGCAGTGGATGGGCTTTGCTTTCGGTTTCGTAGAGACTCCAGAGAGCTGTGTCGGTATCGCTGTTTGGGAGTGGGGCCTTTTAGGGACCCACTTATAAGTGATTACATGCATGCTCATGGGTCTTGGTGTGTTCCTAAGTGTTGAGCACGAGGGAATACTGGTTGTACTCGTAGATGGGTTATGCTGCATAGGTTGTGGCCTTGGTGTAACTACTTGTGCCCTCAAGCAAGTCTTAGGCACCCAAATTTGTCTAGATTGTGGGCTTGCCTTCATCGACTTCTTGGGCACCCAAATAGATTTTACTTTAGCAGAAGAATTTCTGACAGACTTCTTATTAGCGTCGTGTTGTTGGTTACTAATAAGAGGCTTTGCCCGTGTAGTTGTCGGTGGTGCACCCGATCGTTCGCCTTTCCGCACCCACACCTGGTTTATTTTCTGGGACATTCTGCTGCGCAGGTACTTTTGATCTCGGACATAGGTAGTACTCAGCTCCTTCTGCTTGTGATCCGCCTTTGGTTGCTGCCTCCTTCTGGCCTTTGGAAAAGAAGGGAGTTCCGTTGCATCCCTGACTCCTTTTTTGCAAATATCATTCCTCTGCAACACAGGGTTTTGAACAAGAACAGCATGGTCATCTTCATGTGTACCCCTGGAAGGACCAGGAGTCTGTGCCTTTCCTAGCTCCTTGAGTGCTCCATTGTCTAATTCTACTGTGACTCGACTATGATTGAGCCAAACCTGGAGAAGTCCACTTCTTAGGTTTAGATTGACTGCTTGGTCATAGATCCAATCCTGACCCAAGACGAGAGGTTCAGTGAGATCCTCATCTTGACACACTAGTACTTTAACGGTCATTGCCTCATCGTGAATGTAGAGGGGAAGTTCCACCTCGCCCATGCAAGGGGTTTCCACGCCTCCCAATCCTATGGGATATGCTTCCACAGGATTGACAGTCAATTGTAATTCTTGGCAGTAAGACAATTTAACAGCACTAGTGGCTGCACCTGAGTCAATCAAGGCTCTTACGGTCCTTGCACTCTTTCCTTGTCCTATATCTAAGGTTACGAAAGGACGTCTATCAATTATCCTATGCGAGCTTGTTCCTGCAACTTCACACATGGCCATAGGAAATCCTTGGTCTGCATAGTCATTCGCTCCAGGCTGATCTCTACCTTGCCTTCGTAATTTCATCCTTCTGATGCGTTCTAAAGCTTCAGCTTGAGCTTCTTCTCTAACTCGCTTTTCTTCCTCTTTGCGTTTTTTAGCAGTGTTGAGTCGACTGAGCATTTCCTCCGTGAGGGGTTCTTGATACAACTTGACTCTGCATCCGCTAATATAGTTTGGGAGAACATTACCCTCTAACGTGGCTAGTTGTACTGCTCCGCTCGTGGAGATCCTATTGATGATCATAGGTCCGTAGCCTCTCTTTTCTAGCTTCCTCGCGTGTTGTTTTAGTGTATAGACTAAAACTAAATCTCCTGCTTTCAAGCCCTTATCCTTCACATGGGCATCAAAATATGCCTTCTGTCTCTTCTTGGCTGCATATATTCCTGCAGCGGCTCTCAGTCTTGTTTCCCCTAATCGTTCAAGGTCAAAGATCCTAGAGGAGAGCTCATGACCTGTCCATTCGTGCTCTTGTGCTACTTTCAATGTAGGGATCAAGAAGTCCAAAGGTAACACAGCGTTTTGACCGAATACCATCTGAAAGGGGGTGGCTTGGAGTACCGTTTTGTAGGCAACTCGGTATGCCCAAACAGCATGGTGTAGCTGTTTGTCCCAATCAGAGCGTTTAGTGTTCACTAATTTCGTCAGTACATTGCATAAAATCTTATTAGTGCTCTCAGCTTGTCCATTAGCTTGAGGGTGATAAGGGGCAGACTTCTTGTGTATTACCAAGAATTCTTGGAGTAGATTTTCAATCACTTCGTTCAAGAAATGAGTGCCTCTATCACTTACAAGCTCTATGGGTAGCCCATATCTCGTGAATACATTCTCAAACAAGAATTTGGCAGTTGTTTGAGCATCGTTCTTGGTTGTAGCTTTTACCTCAACCCACTTGGTGAGATAATCTGTTGCCACAATGATGTATTCCGCATGAGAACCCTTAGCTGGGGGATTAATAGGACCTACGAAGTCTATTCCCCACTTAGAGAATGCACGTCCACCCATCATAGGTTTCAGTGGCATCTCATCTTTGCGTATAGGATACTGAGTCCTCTGACAGACATCACACCGTTTCACATAGGTATGTGCATCCATGTGAAGGGTAGGCCACCAGAAGCCCGCAAATAATATCGCCTTGATCACCCGATCTGGTCCAAAGTGTCCTCCTGCTACACCTTGGTGAGCAGTTTCCAAGATCTTAAGATATTCACTCTCATGGACACACAGTCTCAGGTAACCATCCTTACCGCGTTTGTATAGATTATCACCAATGAGTGAGTAATCCAAGGCTTCTTGTTCTAAACTCCTTTTCCTAGCCAGAGTCATGTCTGGAGGGAATGTGTTTGTCCTCAGGAATGATACTAGTGGTTCGCTCCAATCTGGCACAATGGATACTTGATAAAGAGTGGCATGTTCCACTGGTGGTTTAGTGCAACAGATTGGGCATTCCTTGCACAACTTTTGGACATCAGCTTCCATAGTTGGCCAATGTACTCCGAGTCTCCTTAGAGTCTGTAACGTTCGTTGCTTTGAATGGTGTTGCTCTAGTGCACCTACATGTGCTAATTGCAACCATTTAGAGTACTCATCCTCTTCTACGCAACAAGCCAAGATCCCTTGGTCTGTGTGCTTGTACATGCTTCCTGCCATGATGTGGTACTTCTGGGCTTTTACAACCTCTCTATTCCGTGTGTTTACGACTGGATGATTAGGCCCGTAGGTCAATACTGGTACCAATGGCTTAGCCCACTGCGGTATAACTTCCAAATTAAACAAGTAAGCATCAGGAAGGTCATCTGACACTCCTTGTGGGGCTTCTCCTGATGTGAGCCTAGAGAGATGATCTGCTCTCAAGTGAGTCCTACCTTTTCTTACCACAACCTCAAAGTCATATTCCATTAGCAAGAGAAACCATCTTACTAATCTTCCTGTATTGCATGGCTTGTTTACAAGATATAACAAAGCCTGGTGATCAGTAAAAAATTTAAACTTATTTGCAAGCAAATAGTGTCTAAATTTCTTGACTGCATATACCATGCCTAATCCTTCGCGCTCTGTAGTGGTGTAATTCCGTTCAGCCGCATTCAATTGTCTACTGGCATAGGCAATTGGAAGATCCATATTACCTTCACCAGTAGGTTGTGCAAGCACACATCCAATGGCATAATTGGACGCATCAACATGAACATGGAATGGCTTATTCCAATCTGGTGTGGTCAAGATTGGTGCTGAACACAATCTTCGTTTAAGTTCTTGGAAGGAATTCTCACATTCATCCGTCCACTCAAAGTTTGTCAGAAGTCCGTACATGGGCTTTGCAATGACAGCATACATGTGTATGAATCGTCGATAATAACCACAATGCCCCATGAAAGCTTGTACTTCCTTGACATTCTTTGGCCTAGGTAGCTCTGCTATGGCTCTCACTTTTTCTTCATCGGTAGATATGCCATTCCTTGACACTATATGTCCTAGGATCTTGCCTTGCCTGACCATGAAAACGCATTTTTCTGGGTTCAGGCAGACTTGGTATTCTCTACATTTGTCAAAGATTTGTCTGAGTTCAGGAATATGAGTTTGTCTAATGTTGGAATGAGCACAAAGATCATCAACATAGACTTCTAAACTCTTCCTCAGGAACTCCTTAAACACATGGCACATCAGCCTCTGGAAGGTAGCTGGCGCATTGGTAAGCCCAAATGGCATTACTCTAAAAGCAAAAATGCCCCATTCTGTGGCAAAAGCTGTCTTATGCTGATCCTCTGGAGCTATGGCTACTTGATTGTAGCCAGAAAATCCATCAAGGAAGCTGTACACTTCCTTGCCTGCCACTCTTTCTAAGAGATGTTCTGTGATGGGAAGCGGATAGTTATCTCGAATCGTGGCGGCATTAACCTTTTTCAAGTTAATGCACACACGCAGCTTGCCATTCTTTTTGGGCACCACTACGATGGGGGATACCCATTCAGTGTGCTCAATTTCATAGATAAATCCAGCTTCGACCAGTCTATCTATCTCCTCCTTGATCTTAGCAGCGTAATTATCATTATATGTATAAGGCTTTTGCTTCGAGGGTTTAGCATCTGAGGTCATGGGAATAGTGTGTGAGCATATGTCTGGGTCAACCCCTTTCAAATCCTTGTAACTCCAAGCGAATACATCTCTGTATTCTCTTAGCAAGGCAATCAATTCATGCTCTTCTTCTTCTGTCAGGTCATGGCCTATATACGTGCATCTCTCCTCTCCTTCTTCTATGGCCACTACTATTTTCTTAGTAGTTTCTTTGTTATCATAGGCCTCTCCTGATTGTGCCTCTCGTTTAGGCATTCTTATCATGACTCTCCTGTCATCTATCTCATACTTCTTAAAATTTTCGGGGACCTCAAACAAAGATTCTTCCTCTTCTGGTGAGGCTTCTCTCTTTTTTCGTTTCTTTCCTTCTTCCTTCGGGGTCACATGTGTTGTTAATCTTACATTAGTTGTAACCTCTCCATGCCTCTGGGGTTGAAATTCTACTTCATGGAAGTATTCTTCATCTGATGCAAATGGTGGGTCCATAATGATTGACTCTAGATCGGAGTCACTTGCATCCTCAAATGCATCAGGGCTAGGCTCGCATTCTTCTAGAACTGCCTCTCCCATGATTGGCTCTATGGAGAAGACTGAAATATCATAACCATCCTCATCACAGTGAGGTGTCCATTGTTCTTCGTTGATGGCTACGTCCATTGTTGCTAAGATTTCTGCCCAACCGTGAGGTTCAAATTCTTCGTCTGGAAAAACTACAGGTGCATAGGCTGGGTCTTGGATTGATCTATGGGTTTCTTTCGCACCTACCTCTCTGGCTTTCTCTCTCTTCTCTTCTTCTACTGCTACCTTGCACATCCATAAGTGAGTGTCTTCATGCATCCATGAGGATCCAGATTCTAGGGAATGCACAGATTCTGTATCATCTTTGGCTCTATGGATGGGATTCCACTGGATAGGAGGGACATCTCTATGAGAATAGTCCTTGAGATTGACTTTGGTTGTAACGCCCAAGTGTTGCAAATACAAGGAGTTGGTTCCCCAATCCTGTACCACTTGCAACTGTCGCATAAATGGTCTTCCTAAAATCATCTCATAAGCATGATTTTTGCTGAAGTCACATATAGCAAAGCTATGCTCAAACTCAACACCACAAGTGGTGAGACTTATCCCTTCCAGCAATCCTAAGGGTCTCTCAATATGACCATCGGCCATCTGCAATTTCATTCTTGTTGGCCTGAGTGCAGGCTTGCCCCAACGCTTCCAAAGGGAAGTAGTGGCAATCGCAACTCCTGCACCTGAGTCTAAAATTGCCTTGGTGGTGTACTCTTGGTAGGTGATGGGAAGATAGGTGTTCCCTTCTTCGCCTTCACACATATCCCCTATCTTATCCAAGGGAATTTCTGGCACTGTCCTATGGGATCCTACCTGGGAACGAGGTTTTGCTATCTCTGGTACTTGTTTGGCTACATGTTTCCATAATTCAGGTCTAACCTTGAGTAGCTCTTCTAACTTGAGATTACACTGCACATTAGTGTTCTTCACTACCTCTGTGTTCCTAGGAATGACTGAGTCGTCGTTCCTTACCATGACTGTGGGTGCTCTCATACATGTGGACTTTGCTTCCCATGGGCCTGTGAAGTAGGGTAGCTCTTGTATGGAATTCGACTCAAAGTCTAATCTCTCGTGAGACTGAACACTCTCATGCTCCCCGTAAATAGATGGGATGTCTTGTGGGAATTGGTCGTGTGCATCGTCCACAAGTTCAAAAGGAGGGGCGACCTCGCTTTCGTTATCCCATTTGTCTTCTTGAATCTCTCGTAGGAAGTCTGGTGCAAACCGATTCATAGAAGAAGAAGTGTCTGGCTCCGTAGAATTGGGCGCATAAGCAACCTGTGAAGGAGGGCTGATTCTATTGTTGACTCTCTCCTCGTTCTCGCAAATGGCTGGAGCACAAGCTTCTTGGGGAGGATTACTTATTCTATTACTTTTCCGAACAGGCTCACACATCCCCTGAGAAGGAATGTAGGCAACCTGTGGAGGTACTTGAGCTTTCGAGGGAGGCTCATCTGCTTTTTGGGGGGGAAGATAAGCTTCTTGAGGAGGCCCACGGGCTTCCTGAAGAGGCTGGCTCACCCGTTCTCTTGCCCTTTCCTTTCTTTGAGGGGTAGGTTCCTTTTCTGGCTGTGCTATTGGCCTCTCTATTCTTTCTAAGGAGGGGAAGTTGTCCGGTTTAGGGGCATTGGCCACATACACTTCTGATTGGGAATGATTCCTGTTTTTGCTTGCTTTTTCTTGGTCTTGATTTTTTTCTTCCTTGTCAGATCTTGCAATTATCCTCTCTAACTTCTCTAGGAATCCATCCAAGTGTAATTGCGTTTTGGCTGAGCCTGAGTAATTGAAAAGGCGACTGGCTTCAAACATAGTCTGAGCCAATGCGACCATTTTCGCGCATAGTTTTGTTCTTTCTATCTCTAGGTCAGCTCTAGGATAGCACTTGTCATGATCCGTGACGTTTGGCCCTTCTTGGATTCTGGCCTGATATGCCTTAAGCATCATGTCTATGTCTTCGGGAGTGGGATCAGCTAATACTGATCCTGTTTGGGGTGGTGGGTGGGTTGCGTGGGCTGTCTTAGAGGGTGAAGGGATGGAGGGTGATGGGGATGGTAGCGGTGGGAATGTGTGAGAGTGCGGTTGAGACGTGATCTCTATGATTTTAGCCTTGGTTTCTCGTAGACTTTCCTCAAGTTCACTCATCTTCTTTGCCCATTGCCTTTTCATGCGTTCGCGGCTATCTTTCCAAGCTCTTGTTCTCTTTTTATTTTGGCTCTCAGTATCGCTAGCATCTAGGCTCTTTTCCTGGCCTACCCCTTGGTTTTGCTGCAATGCCTGAGCCCTAGTGACTACCTGTACTGGTGCAGTGGAAGTGACGCTTCCTGAGGAGTCTACCACTAACCCAACAACGTTGATAGGGGTGATTTTTGGCATGCTATTGGGGTTCTTTGGGCAATCTCGTAAGAGATGCTCTTTTCCGCAATCTTGGCAGAAGCCTTGGATCGTCACCGACTGGGTTTGCGTAGGTGGAGGCAAGGGACAATCACGAATGAGGTGATCTCCTTGGCATCTGTAGCACGGTCCTCTAGGAAATGGTGGTCGTACTTGCCTAGGTTGAGGTCTAGGGTTGGGGTTTGTATACATGATGTTCGTGTAATCTGACTCCCAACTAGGTTCGTTCGGCTCTTCACCATAGTAGGACTCTCCATGTTCTGGGGACTGCATGTAGTAAGCCTGGGGGCTATCCACATGGGTAGAATCAAAGCTATGGTCACTTGGGTCATTTTCAGAGATCAAGGATGTTACAGGGACTATAGCTCTATTCAGGTTCTCTTCTGCAGCAGTATACTTTACCAGAATCACATTAGCTGGGGCAGGGGGTTGTTGTGCTAGCACAGGCTGAGGCCTTTGTTGGGCCTGATACTGTGGTTGGTAGGTTTGTTGGGGTCTAGCATATTGTGGTGGTGGATTTTGGTTCTGGTATCTGCCTTGTTGGTAGGGTTGCGGATAGGGTTGCCTAACTGCCTGCTTGTTGTATGGGCAGTCTTGTGCGGTGTGATTGGTGTATCTCCGTTCTATGGTGCAGTACTGGCTACTAGGGTTTACTTGGGGTTGAGCCATAATGGGACAGACGTTCGCCATATGGTCACCACCGCATGTATAGCACCTTTTCACAGGGGCAAACCTTGGGATTTTTTTGCTAGTTACACCTAGTTTCTGAGCTACTTTTTCGGCAAGTTCTTCAATTGATGTGGCTTGTGTGGAAGATTGACTAGATGCACTATCTGAATCTTTGTAAATTTTGGACAACTCTAGCTCTTCTCCTAGGTTATCTTCAATGTCAATGCACATACGTACACATTCTTCTATAGTCCTAGGGTCTTTCAGATACACATAGGATCTCAATTTTGGGCTCAGCAATCCATCAAGGAATAAGGCTACTTGTTTAGCAGATGTGGGTAACTCCGAAATAGGGCACCTTTCCAGATATTGTCTAAACCTTCTTTCGGCCAATCTGACAGTCTCTTGGGGGGTCTGTTTGAAGCTGTGGATCAATGAGGAGGTATTGTGTCTTATGCCGCTCTTAGAGAACTCTACAATGAATGCCTCTAGGAGTTGGTCTATGCTCCTGAACTGACGCTCATCTAATGGCTGAAACCATGTAAGTGCCGTGTTCCTAAGGGTTAGACCGAAGGCATTGTACTGCGTGAACAGATCTTCCACTTGTTCAGCTCTCAAGACTTGCTTGAACTCTGCCACATGATCATAGGGATCTCCTGTGCCGTCAAAGTAATTCTTCATGGACTTAACTAGCTGGGTGGGTCTCAAAGTTCTTGCGTGCTCTCTAGGTCTTGGCAGAGGGAATCCATCTACATTTCTTTGGTTCCTGTGGGCTCTATGTATCTCAGGAGGTTCTACCCTATTCGTCTCTGTTCTCGTTCTTTCTCTGCCTACAGGGTTGGCAAAGCTTACTTCCGGTCTATCTCTACTTCTGTCTCTTTGCGTACCATGAGCTTGGGAAGTTCCCGCCCCAGGGTGACCATAGGATGCATTTGATCTTGGTTGGGGAAAAATAAATTCACCCTTCCACGTGTAGGCATGCCTATCATTTTCTGTCACCACGAAGATCCGTTCTGAAGCATGATCTAAATAGGTCACTCTGCCTGGGCTATCCGGATCCTTAAGCTCATAGATCATGATATTTCCTATGTCTGTTGGCTGATTAGACGTATACCTCCAAAAGGCTTCATCAGTTTCTCGATTGAGGAGCAACTCTATGCTCTTGTTGTCTTGGGGGACCCATTCAGGCGTGATAATCCTAGTGAGAACTGATTTACCTCGAGGGGTTCTAGGTTCTGCACCCATGTTCCCTTGTTCCAGGTCACCTAAGTCCGCTTCTGAGATTACATTCCCAAAGTCATCTGTCCTATCAGGATGACTAGTGACTACATATATAGTTCCTTCTTTGTCCAGGTATGCACCATTTTCAAACTTGACAGCTGGGTGTTCTAGTCCAATGGATTGATCAGGGTTTTTAATCTGGACCACAGATCTTCCTAAGCCGTCCTCATAGATGCTAGCACCTAATCGGTTGGTCCTCAGGTACTCCAACTGTGTTTTGTAAGGGCCTTCTACCCTGTACAAGTAGGGCACTCCTGAACTTCCCGTAGGTTTGTCCATGCCTTGAGACATCTCTGACTCACTGGTCTCAGAGCGAGGGTAGTTCGAGTGGTGGCTCAACTGCTGGGCCCAGGACCTAGCAGTGTGGTTGACACTAGCCTCTGAAGACCTAAGGCTTTGTCTCTCTCTTACTAGGTGTCGTCCTGATCTAAGGTTCATATGCCTAACTGATTAGTCCAAATTTTTGCCCAGAGTACAACCTCGTTGCCGATCAATTGGTACCAGTCACTTGATTCTTTTTAGTTATTCCTCGTGTTTAAAGTCTTGTCTGCTATTACGTCGTCAGGAATACTTGAATGTTCTTCGTACTTTCAGGTTGATCGTTCCACGTTAGGTTCTTTCCTTTATGTTGTCGACAGTACAGAGATTAAGTTTTTAGCTTGAACTTGAGTTTTTAGGTAGTCTTCAACTTGATAGTGGCCTATCGTCGCCCTGACTTACTCCTACTTCTAATCGCTCTTAGCCTAGGCTAGGAATTGACGAAGAGGAGTTGAGAATATTCCGACCTTTCTTGCCGAACTTTGCTCTTTAGTGCTCGAGAAGTTGATTCTCAAGCGTGTGCCACACCCTTGCTTGGATACTCTCAATTGCTTCTCAATAGGCCTTTCTTGCCGAACTTTGCTCTTTAGTGCTCGAGAAGTTGATTCTCAAGCGTGTGCCACACCCTTGCTTGGATACTCTCAATTGCTTCTCAATAGGCCTGCATAAATCCCAAGATTAGCTCCAAGTAGACCTTTCAATTGACAGACAATTTATTTCAGACACTTTGTTAATGACCCTTGTTCCCCCTTTTGCATTGTTAGAAGTTTACTCTAGAGCTCTCTTGGTGTTCCTACCCCTCAGTGTGTCAACTTCCAAATATCCTATCGGAAAATCAACGTGTTATTCTTATAAAAAACAGTTGAGGGCGTGTAGTATATGTCACGAGCTTTCCGACAAGCCCTAGAGCTCAGAAAATGGATTTCGTATGAAAAAGTTATGACCGTTCAGGGTTTAGGGGGTTAACTAGACAAACAAAACCTTTCGGGGGTTTTAATGCATTTTCTAAGGCCTTTGTAAGTAGATGAGTACATGAAAGTGCAAATATGCCCAAAATTTAGCCTAAATTTCCAAAAATTCACTCCTTAATTTTTTGCCGAAAATGCCTGTCTATCGCGATAGACGGTGTCTGTCGCGATAGACACAATCTATCGTGGGGGCTGTCTGTCGCGATAGACGGTGTCTGTCGCGATAGACAGTGTCTATCGTGGATTTCTGTCTGTCGCGATAGACGGTGTCTGTCGCGATAGACGCTGTCTGTCGTGAAATTCGGTCTGTCGCGATAGACCGTGTCTGTCGCGATAGACGGTATCTGTCGCGGATTTCTGTCTGTCGCGATAGACGGTGTCTGTCGCGATAGACGGTATCTGTCGCGGTTTCTGTCTGTCGCGATAGACGGTGTCTGTCGCGATAGACGGTATCTGTCGCGGATTTCTGTCTGTCGCGATAGACGGTGTCTGTCGCGATAGACGGTGTCTGTCGCGATAGACGGTATCTGTCGCGGATTCCTGTCTGTCGCGATAGACGGTGTCTGTCGCGATAGACGCTGTCTGTCGTGGATTTCTGTCTGTCGCGATAGACGGTGTCTGTCGCGATAGACGCTGTCTGTCGTGGATTTCTGTCTGTCGCGATAGACGGTGTCTGTCGCGATAGACGCTGTCTGTCGTGGATTTTTGTCTGTCGCGATAGACGGTGTCTGTCGCGATAGACGGTATCTGTCGCGATAGACAGCGTCTGTCGCGATAGACTGAAAAAATGCAAATTTTTGAAAAACTTCTAGTGATCTAGAGTGCCCTCAAGGTGTAGGTTACAATGATAAACATGCATTCACAAAATGTTAAGATTTTCTGTCTGTCGCGATAGACAGAGGCTGTCGTCCCGGGACCTGTGCAGAGCCTGTCGTACCTGCGCACACTGCTGGGGATGATGGTACAACAAAAAACCTGCAAAATAGCTCAGAAAACATGCAAAAACAGCACATGCAAGTTCGCTCTCTCGCTCTCTCTCACAAGTGAAATGAGGGAAATGAGGTGGAGGTGGGGATATAGTCAAAAAACTGAAATTTTCGCGATGATGGAGATGGACGTGGGAGATGGTGATGATGATGATGGTGAAGAAAGTAAAAGAAAATCGATGAGAGTGAAGAAAATACCTACAACTCCAACGCGTCAACTCTACGTCTTACCATCACACGCTCGTCCTCAAAGCTCGATCCCCGGCAACGGCGCCAAAATTTGGTGTAGCTCAATGATGAGTAGCACCTCCTTTAATGTCAATCCGGGAAGACGTGAGGATGGTATGAAGACCTCGAGCAAGTGGCGGCACAAGTGCGTGAGTGAGAAGCACACAAACATGCACACACATACACACACACGCGCACACACGGCAAGACAAAGAGAGAGGATCAAGGAGTTCTTTAGATTACTTTCAAAAGCTCTTACAAGTTCGTTTCAATTACAATCTAACCCCAAAAATGAGCTCTCTAGCTCTTTTTATAGTTTTTGACTAGCTTTTGGCCCTGTCCAGACCTAGTGTCCGGCCTAGTTAAAAATTAGGTTCCAGGGCTTATTTGAGGGCTCAAACGAAGTCTAAAAATTATGAAATTTGGTACGATGGTACTTCTAATACTCCTCAAGCTCGAGGACTCCTCGGCTTGCACAAAATGGAGTCTAATCTACCAAAAACGGGATTTACAATGTTTGTGTGGTGATTAAAATCACTTGGGTTGTACATAATCTATGGGAAAAAATGATCTGGCCTTGTTGCCGTATTGTGCATGACTCCTTTATTGCTTTGTATGCCAACATTTGGCAACCCTGTCAATTTCACTCACAACTGCAGTAGTGTATTTGACAGATTTGTGTGTCAAAGCCCTTAGTGAAAACCCAATCCAAGTCTTGCCAAATTTGGATACCTAAGAATTGTTTCAGTTATACATCATCTTTAGTGAACCCGAGGAAAACTTCTTCTGCTAGTAACCAGATACCCTAGGAACCCTCTTTTGTATATTCCACTTCATCTTGTGTACCTCATCATGTTGTAAAGAAATGGATTCCCAAGACTTTACTAATCATGACCGCACCTAAAAAAGCCAATCCTTATCAAAAACCTTGTAATGATAGACACTCACTAACCACTCCATCCATCCCCAACTTTGTCAATTCATCTCACTACCATCCTTGTAACTTACACTAACTTACTAGATAGTGCTCACACGTTTTCAACTATAAAGCCATGCACCTCACACACAATCACTCACAATCAAATCATGCACTAGTCATTTTCACTCCACAACCTCACATCATTCAAACCAGCACATTTCACGGGAAGCATGTTGGTGGTGGAAATGAATGGAGGTCTCATTTCCTTGGGATCTTAATTAATTTCCATGACTAATGTGTTTTGCTCTTCACTCTAGTTTAGGTTCATTCACAAGACTTCATCATGCAACCAAAAAGCTCCGCTGATGCGGCACTCGGATGACCAACGGTTGATTTCTCATCCCTTCCATTCGAGAACCTGCTAACAATAGTGCCGAATTCCAAGGTTTTATGAAGCCCATGCCAATTGAAGACCCACCTAGGGGTAAAAAAAAAAGTGAGCAGTAAAGCGCATTGGTTCCAAGGACTCACCAGACCACTGAGTGAAGCAAAATTTATCTACAAGGCTAATTTGACATATGGAGCCAATGTTTGGCGGTGATATTATTTCTTCTCTCAAGAGTTTCAAGCTCTCCAGAATAATGAAGAACTTAGGCCTATTTGGCAGACAACAAGACTTGCAACCTATTTCAGTGAACCACTTCCTAAATTTGACTTCTATCGATGCTATTATCTAGTTGCATCTATCAAGGAACAAGAGTGAAAGGATTTGGATCCAATATTCATACTACCTTCCTTAGTCAATGACCCCCCATTCAAGAAATTCACTTTGTCCTGGATTTAATTAGAAGAGCTCTTAAGATTCATGGTAATCATATGCCAACGGAGAAAGAGCGCCTCATCCGCGAGGCTATGAAGAAAAGTGACATGGACAAATGGCCTACTATCTCAACAATCACTCCTCAATTGACTACTCTCTTGAGGATCTGCCTCGAGCATTTTGCTTTTCCAGCACAGGAGTGCTTTACAATTCCCCACGATCACTTACGGTTTGGATTATACATTGCTACCACAGGCCCGCAAACGATTGACATTGCAAATTACATCCAAGAATAGCTCGTACTAGTAGGGAATCATTGGGAAAAGAAGAAGGTTGTCCATGGTTGCTATGCTCTCACACGCATTATTTACATGTGTTTAGCTTATGATATCGCCATTGAAAGAGCTCTAGGAGCACATTTACAACAATATAAGGGCTCAAAAAGAGCCATGCAACCCCCAAATTCCAGAAGAGTAAAGCAAATGCGTGGTACAATTCCTTGTTTATAGGTTCTAGAATCACCTTCACCATAGCCCACACTAGAGACCTCCTCACAATGACCTCGTGCTCAATTGCAACCTCTAGTTACACCACTCAGAGTCTGCTTAAATTGAATCGCTACCACGAGTGAGGCCTCACAAGTGACAACCAATATTCCTACTGCCATCCCTATCACCACCACCACAACAGTTGAGGTTCCCATGGTGACCACCACTTTTGTATCTAAATCTTTTACTTTTCTCGTCACTAGCTTTGGAACAGAAGATATCAAAACCACATTTGACTTTGAGATACTAGAAGTGTTGTCCACGGACTTCCAATTTTCGGACACACAATTGGTTTCTCAAGAATATGAATGGCGTGCTTACCCAATCACACCTTCAAAAGGAGAGAACATTGACTCTGAAGAAGAAGATGATGACCACATTGTGATCAATGAGGGTGCAAATGACACTAAAGAGAGTGACCGAGAAGCACATCAATCAAAGACACAAGCGGAAGCTCAAGGGGAAATCAACATATATGAAGAGGAGACAACAGAAGCGGTTGCATATACGATAGCCATGAGATGGCTTCATAAAACAATGATTAAGGTTTGGGTGAGGACAAAGATAGCTGAAGAATAGAGTCAAGCCATTTTGCAACAAGAATTGGTGAGCGTTGGATTTGAGGAGACATTTATCTCAGCTATGAATGAATTGGTCCAATTAGTAGGTGTACTAGAAGCTTTGCATTACTTGCTGTGGAAACCCCCTCCCAAGTTTGACCCTCGACGAGTTAGAATCCTCAAATGGTTTGGCACATACATTTGTGTACCAACATATCCTATGACATCTGCACCCCCTATGGGCTTCAACCATAGACCTAATAGTGAGCAAAGACACTACCCTTGTATATACCATTAGTGAAACCATCCCTTCTTCCCCACCACCAACCCAATCCTCCCTTGACGTTGTAGCAAGTTTTGATGTTCGCATTCCATCCCCTGTTTCCATTTGGCCCCCGATCTCCAACCTCATTATGACTACCCTACCATTACCTTTGTCTCCACTCCACCTGTCCCTACGCCACAAGTCATTTCCCCACTTCCACATTTCCATTCGTACACCACCAACCCATTGTACACCTTTACATCATCTACTCCACCACCCTCATCCTACCCCTCTTTCAGATCTTTTTTATATCTGTGAACCTCACCCCTTCCCTTTGTAATATCTTCACAAGCATTCAGTTCACAGGCTCCTTGCTTATGGCCACCAATCACACCACCTCACTCACCTCTCAGAACACAATTGCACCCCCCACCTTATACAATCGCACCCACTTCACTCTTTCACATTGCTATCACTGAAAGTACCTCTAGTGACATGGAGATTTCACCCACTACCTCATCGGATGCACATGTGCACATATCATCCACATCACATAGCACACTCCACATGACACCCATCAGCACACATCTTGCCCCACTCGCCACATCATCCACTATCCCTACCCCAACTCCCATACCCATTGCATTACAACGCACCACACGTGTATCATTTCCCACATTCGCATGGTCATCTTATTCCATTGTTGATGCTGCCATCCAACAGATGATACAATGCCTTCAACAAATTAACATAGAGAGTGACAACATTCAGCCCTTCAATAGATGACCTTGGACTTGCAGAAATAGCTAGATGCACTGACACTATAAAATCAAGAACTCAATGTGAAATATCAAGCCTTGGAAGCAGAGCACCATCAGCAACAACAAACTCTCGAGGCACAAGTACAAGAATGTGTGAAAGAAGTTGAGTCTCAGTTAGATGTCTATTCAATGTGTATTGCTCAATTATTGTGCAACATGGCACGCCTTCGGAGACACCTCAATACAACGAAAGAAGAAAATCAATGACTCCAATAACAAAACCGTGAAAACTTTGAGGCTACATTGGATAATCCAGAGACACCTATTAGCCCCTCTTGCTTTCAAGTTGTTCCTCTTGAGTCCATGCAAATTCTCTTGGAAGACCACACACATGTGCTAGAAGATTATGATCGATTACAAGAAGAGTGCTAGACACTCAAGGAAACAAACAAGAAATTGATGTTAAAGGATTTGTTAGGACCTACGATTGTACAGGAGGTCACCCCTCCGAACCTCCTTGATGACTTGAACATGTTACAAACAAAAGTCCTTGAGTTGCAAGCCCAAGTCTCTAGCATGATGGAACCTCCTAGATCAGAATCTCCATTGAACTTGTTGGAACCCAACGAGACCATACAAATCCCAATCAATGATTTATTTGAAGAAGAGTAAGTACGATTTTCCATGGTTGGAGGCAGATCCTCAGAAGCAAGTCAAGATACATATGAGTTACCTCCCTTGGCATGGTTGAAGATGGTTGAAGAACTTGGCAAGACACATTCAGCGAGAGTTGATGCTCAGTTACATGCGATGGCAAACATTGAAGAAGTTATTTTAAAGTATCCATATTTCGATGCAATAGCACCACATCGACACATCACTACTAGTTAGCTACAATATAAACCGTACTTTCTCTTGCTCACCGAATATAATTATAGATTAAGAGCATTACTAAGAAGCACCCAATGCATGCCACTTAGTTCGAGCCAGAAGATATCCCACCGGAAGCTAAAAAGGGTCATATCTATCAACCTACATGGCGGGTGGAATTACTACAACAACATCGAGAGATGATGCTGTTGAAGCTCAAGGTCAAGTACAAAGCACAAAAGCAGATCAAAGAAATGGACACAGAAGAAGAGAGAGCATGTAGGGAGCTGCAAGGAACATAGGAAAAATTTGCAAAAGAAATCCCTATGAAAAAAGTGATTTTCATCACTAAAAACCATTCTGAATACCATTTCATATTTTTGCAACTCCAGAAGCCGAGGAGTCTTCAAGCATGAGGAGAATTAGAAGTATTATTCTACCAATTTTCATAATTTTTTAGACTCCATTTGAGCCCTCAAATAAGCCTTGGAACCTAATTTTTAATTGGGCCGAACACTAGGTTTGGACAGGGCCAAAACGACTCAAAAAACTATAAAAAGAGCTAAAGAGCTCGTTTTTGGGGTTATCTTGTTAGAGATTTGAGCTCTTGTAATAAATTTCTATTGTAATCAAAGTCCTTCCATTGTTCCATTCTTTGCTCTTACCTTGTGCACGTGTGTGTATGTGTGTGCATGCTTGTGTGCTTTCACTCATGCCTTCACTTGCTCACAGACTTCATACCACTCCTCACGTCTCTATGGATTGACATTTATGAGGTTGATCTCTTCATGTTGGTACTTATCGTTGTGCTAGAGTTGCTGGGGAGAGAGCTTGGCGGACGAGTGTGTGATGGTAAGATGTAGAGTAGCAATGTTGGAAGGTAAATAAATAGTCATTTTCAATTCAATTTTTGAGTTTTTCTTCTCCTTCATCATCAGCATCTCCTCCCATCTTCATCTTCTCTGATTTTTTCATTTTTCGACTATAAATTCACTTTGTTTTCACTTGTGGTTGCAAACAAGAATCCTAGAGGGGATACAAAACTGAAACGCTAAAGAATACCCTTGAAGTACCCTCAAGATACCCCAAAAACTCAGTGATAGTCATGGAGCATGAGAGGACCTGTGTCTAGTATCCCTGGTGCAATATCATGGAATAGGTGAGAGTTTTGGCATCTAGAGGCACATAGGAGTGATAAGAAGGGCATAAGGTACACATATCCACATAAATTTTTGAATTTGGGTGTCAAAAACTCTAAGTATCATGTTCGGTTGAGTTTTGGTATCACGATACTAGAACTCCTATGTATCGTGATACTTGTTGAGTATCGTGTATCGCCTCCTTGAGGTATCGCGATACCATTGAGGTATTGTGTATCGGCAAGTTGAGGTATCATGGACTAGGGGTTGAGTGGTATCGTATCGCGTACCTCGTAGTATCGTATCGTGATCCACAAGTGGTATCGTATCACGAAACCTGAGGTATCGTATATGGTCAGTCTAGTGGTATCGTATCGTGAGAGTAAGTGGTATCGTATCGTCTGGAAGGTATCATATTGCATAGAACTTGGTATCGTATCGTGCTTTAGATCTCTTGGTATCGTATCACCTTGATAGTGGTATCGTATCATCTTGATAGTGGTATCGTATCATGAACCAAGTGGTATCGTATCATGACCACTTCCAGTAGTATCACCTTGGCTGTATCGTATCGCCTAAGGTGGTATCATCTGTAGTGGTATCATGTATCGTGGAAAACATAGGTATCGTATCGTGAAAATTTGATATCATGTATCATGTATTGTTGCTCCCAAGTATCAGTGATACTTCCTAAGTATCGTGCATCACCTATTTTGAAGTAATCCCAGAGAGACCTTGTTTCCTTGTTTTAACGCCGAGAATCCTTAACTGGCATAACTTTCTCATATAAAATTTGTTTTTTGTGATTTCGGGCTCATTGAAAAGCTCGTTTGGAGTATTTTGAAGTTGACCCCTAGGTTGGGCTAGAAAACCAAAGGGAATCTAAAGGATTTTGAGCAATACAAAGGGAGATACTGTTCTAGAAGACAAATCTTATGAACCTAATATCTAGTAGACACCTAGGCAAGGATAGACAAAGCACTAGATCATCTGAGGCTAGTGTCAACCATACAGCCAAGTCTTGGGCACAACAACTAAGTGGTTATCCCTAGACACTAAGTTCGGAAACAAGTAACTGAGAAATGTCTTTTAGCATGGAGAGACCTGCAGGTAACTTAGTCACTTCCTATTTACAAACATGAGAAGGTCCCTATAAAACACAATTGGAATATATTAGGACCAACCGATTAGGTGCTTGCATCTATGAGGATGGCCTAAGGCAATCAGTTGTCCAACTCAAAAATCCGCATCGACCTGTTGGACTTGAACACCTACTGGTTAAATTCAAAGAGGGTTCATACATTGATAAAGAAGGAACCATGTATCTGGTTACCAACTTACCAGACATGACATATGAGTTTGGAAATATCATTCTTGAGAAAGATATAGGAGACCTAGAACAAGGAAACCTAGGATGAGAACCGAACTCCTAGAGGCAAGTCAGCCTTGACCATAGTTATCACTCTAGAGTGGATTCCCCAAGACAACAATGTTATATGGAGTAACGCTTTGAGAGAGGTGTGAACCACCTCTTAACTTATTTAGATGGGCTCACACATGAGTGCCATGTGGCACCAACGTGTAGAGCCATATGGGGGGACTCATTCAGTTATGGAGAGAGACTAATCTCAGGGAGGTACGCAGCTAGGCAGTCAGATAGAGGTCTTCGTAATACATGAAGGAGCTCCAAAAGGATAGCCAGCGAGCATCTTCGTAAGGCATGCTGGACATGAACAAAATGAAGGGGTTCATCGGGAGGTACACCACATTGGTATCAGAGCCAGGCCGCATGTGATAGAGCTGGGCACTATGTGAACGCAGGTGAAGGAGATCAAGAGTGAAGGAGTAATTAATACCAAGGCCTACGACAGCGCACGTAGCCGTTGAGGCTTTCCCCCTCTTCCCCCTCTTCTTGGATGATACAGTGGCTATTCTAGTGCTCCATTTATACTCATTGCTTTCCAATCGAATGCACATAAATAATCCATGATGGAAGAGCAAGATAAGAGGATATGGGATACTATGGTATCCAATTTGGAAGTCAAGATGCAGGACTATACAGAGTATATGGACTTCCAAATTATGAATATGGAGAGGATAGACCTTGTGTTAGGAAGAGAGTGGCTATGGGGGTTGGGATACACACCTAAACACAGCTATCGAAACAACACACTTGAATTTGAAAAGAATGGAAGTAAAGTTTGTATTTAGGGAGAGAGAGATGTACCTAGTGCACCTCTCATTTCATCATTAGAGTTGTATAGTCTTTATTATTCTCAGCATGTACAGGAGATGTTTTTATTGTATAGTCATGATGGAGCATTGTATAGAGAGCTCAACTGATGTATATTTTCATGCTAGAAATCTAAATATGGACAAGACTTTCTACTATTCTTTTTTGCAAGAGTATGTGGTTAAAAGTTTTAAGGATCTTATGTTTGAGTATAGAGATGTTTTTCCCACTGTTGTTTGTTGTTAACCTTTGGAGTTGTCCTCTCCAATCATTTAGCATAAAGAATCAACAATACATCTTATATTTGTCAATCCTGGAAGTATACAAGAGACTACAACCCCTTCTAGAAGATAGAATCCAAGAAATAAGAGGAAACTGGCTGGATTTCTGAGAAATAATGAAGATGAAGAGGAATTTCTAGGGTTTTGATTATCTTGAGCAATACTACACCATTTCCAATGATCTTGGTGTCTAAAGTGTGTTATTTTCTCAGCAGAACACAATCATGAAGTCAAATCTCAAAAATGATACCTGTAACCCTCAGACGAGACAATCGCGATTCTATGAAATTTGATGATTTCCATCTCCAGCATCATTCTTCAACAATTTCTCACTCAACACATCATGAATCAACTCTCTTCATACACATTCATCAGAAATACACAATAGAAGCTTACAAATTCCATGGATACACATAGAATAGACTCAACAAATCAAAGAAATTCACACAAAAGGAAGAATCCCGATTTTTTGCAGGAAACTCTCTCTTTGCTTGGATAACATCAAATACAAATAACCAACCCTCTCAAAATAGAGGAAATTGTCTTTTATACATTTTCAAGTGTCCCTTTCACGCTTGAATTTTGGTCCTTTTCTCTTCTAATCTAAAAATATGATATCTAGGAGTTTCCAAAAATTCTAGAAAAAATACATATGATTCTAATCTATATGAGGAAGAATCTTCCTCATTTTTACATCATTTGCATAAATATTTTTTCAAATTATTGGCATTTTACAATTATCTTTCCATCAAAAATACTACTTCTAACATTCCTCCCCTCCTAAACCTTTTGGCTCCTGACAAAAGACATTCTTGCTGATATTCCATGAATGCTTCCTTCACTTCTTTTTTCTTTGATATACCTGTGACAGTAGGTCATGGCTTTTCCTTTCAGTAATGTTCAAGTTGTTCACCATCTCAAATAATGCTTTTCTCCATTGCATAGCAGCCTCTGGTTTATCTATTACATCTTTCTTCAAGTATTCTGTGTATGGAGTTTCATAAGTAGTGTGTCGAGACTTTGTTACAACTGACAAGTTTCCAAATATCTCTGATTCTCTTTCAAAAAAATCCATAATCAAATGCATCCTCAAAAATCTAAAGATAATGGCTACCCAAAAATATTGTTCTGCTATAATAAGCCATCAAACATATCCTATCTGGAGTTTCACTGAGATCAAATAATAAAGCATCAGTTGTGAATTAAAGCCAATGTAATTGAGAATTTTGACATCTGTATCTGTAAAGGTCTCTATGCAGGCCAATATGAGTCTCATTACTCTCATTAATAAAATACATGCTGGATCATTGACATCTTTATATGGGGATATGACAGACTCTGCTATGTTAACCATATACTTCTTTCTTGGCCATGTTCCTGTCCTTGGGCCTGCTATCTTTGGAAAATTCAACCATTTTGATGGAATCTGTCCTTCCTTTCTTCTTTCCCAAAAGACTGTCCAATCCCTTCTCCTTGCTATTGGACAATATGCTGGATTGATGTTTAACTGTATTGGTGCTTCTTACCATATTTTTCTGCATTCTTTATTAGCATCCAACCACCTATTTCTCCATTTAGGATTAGCTTTTTCAAATAACTCCTTTGTCACATTGATGTCTTCTTCATATTGTAAATACTTATTTGGAGGTAATCCCACCCTTTCCAACTGATAGTTTCTAATGCTTTCCATGATCATGCACAAGGGTATACCTAAGCCATCTACAGCCCAATGGTGTTGATCCGGATTTATTCCTTTATTCAAAGCAAAATTAACAATTTTTTCCTCATATTCATTATGCATCTTTCTAATAAATTCCATTCTAGATTCTCTGTCTGTTAGAAGTTTCCAAACAAACTCTTCTGAGTACTCGTCAACTGCTATTTTGTTCTCTTGTTCACCACCATATTGAGTTCTATCATCATCTCCCACTTCATATTCTTCTACTTGTGTAGTCTCAACCTACTCTTCCACATGAGTTGGTGGTTTTTCCAATTTTTTCTGTAGCTCTTCTATTGTCAACATTAAACTTCTATTTTGGAAGGTCCATAACTCTCTTTCTGATTTCCAATCATTTCTTTCCTTTTCCATACTCAACTGCCAATCACTTCTCTCTTTTTCTATATCCATATGTAACTTATTATATCCCCTCACAAAAGTAGGAGCATGTATACTAGCTTATTTTTCCAACTCCTTGACTTCTTTCAACTCTGTTTGCAATCTCATAATTTCTTTGTTCAGATCTTCCTTCTCATCCTATGTCACCTGAATAGTCTTGCTTTCTTCCTTCAACTGACCTTCTTCCATTAATAACTTGTTTATTTCCTCATTGGTTTTGACCATACTTTGATATGGACTCTGCAGGGTTCTGTATCTCCCTTCAGTTTTCTTCAGTTCCATCTCCATTTTGTTGCTATGCTCTATCTGTTTTGCACATTTCTCTTCAAGAAATTGAATTTTGTTTTGTTGTTGAACTTCTAATTCTTCCAAGGAAATCATTCTGTTGGTCAAATCCTCATTTTTCCCTTGCACAGTCCTCAATTGTTCTGCTAACTGCTCCCTTTCTTTCCTGTGCTCATTAATGATTCTGCTACCTCATACAAACTCAGATTCAGCCACCATTCCTGATATGATATCATGTTTCTACTTGATGGTCTGAATTGTTCTATATTGCTCATAATAACCTTGTAGGCAAATCTTATGTCTTTAGGTATCCTTTCCAACCCAGCTTCTAGTTCCATTTGTTTTACTTCTATCTGCTTTTCTTCTTTACAGTCATTCTCTTCTTCATTGTCTTCCTCATACTCTATGACCTAGTTACTTTGTTCTTCATAGCTCTTATCTGCTTCCATTTCTTCTTTGTCCTCAAATTCTAATATCTGATCCTCCTTATTCCCATGTCCTGATGTGTCTTTAATTGTCTTTGTTTCTTCTGCCTTCTTGTTCTCCTTTACTTGTTGTTCTTCAAAAAGATGTTTTTCCTTTACCTATACTTCCTTTTCCTGAATTTGGATTGAATCAGTCTCCTCACCAAGCTTTTTCTGATCATTGATTATCTGCTCTTTTTGTCCTTCCTCTTGCTCATCCATATCCATGAAATCCAAATCTTCATTATGATTCAAATCATATAGTATGTCTTCTATGCTTTTATTTATCTCTTTCTCTGTAATTCCTTCTTCCATTTCTTGAGCTTTCTTCTTTTCCCTTACTTCTGTTTCCTTGATTTGATGTGTATCTTTTTGTTTATGTGCTGAACTGCATAACTGAACTTCTTTTTCTGCTTCTACTTTCCCTTCATCCAATTTGAAATAGGTTTGATGTAAAGGTTTTTTCCATATTGTTTTTAATCCTGAATCCACTAATCCACAACTGAATTCCTTCCTGACTTCACTCTCTTCTTCCATCATCACTGCTTTGCCTTTCAACAACCTTCTCTCTTCTTCAGGACTAACCTGTTTTTGCTGCTTCTTCTTGGATTTGCTTTCCTTGTGGCTTCCCGTTCAAGTCTTCTGGTGTTTTAATTTTTTCAAAGGCTTGTGTTATCACATTGGGTGTACTAGGCACTGATAAATTCAAACTTCTCAATAAAAAGTTTTCAATATCGCTTTCAGAGTCTGAAGAAAATTATGAAGAGCCTTCTATTCCTGATTTATCCAATCTTGATTCTTTCACAGCCATAGATTCCTCCTGCTTATCTTCTTCTACTATTACTTCCTCTCTCTCCATCCTTGGTACAGGTTCTACTACTGATTTTCCTTTACTTTTCTTGGTTAACCTCTTCTTTTGTACAGGTTTCTTCTGAACCTTCTTCTTTGCTACAACTGTAGTTTTGGTTTCAAGAGGTCCTTGTAGCTCTTTGAAATATGCTAACAGTTCTACTTCTTTTTTGACAAAAACTTCCTCTGTCTCTGCTTCCATCATCTGATCATGCATCTCTTCATAGTGTTCTACTTCCTCTTGAATCCAATCAGTTGCTTTGCAAGAGTAGTCCTCCAACATCTTTTGATATTGAGCTTCATATACTGCCCTTTTATTATTTCCTTGAGTCAAATAGGTATACAACTGTTCTTTGCTTGTTTGAGGTGGGTGAGGGTCATTTGAAGACTGTACTTGCTTCTGAGCAGCTTCATGCTCTTCCTTAGTTGCTTCCACCTGTTCCAATTCCACTTTTCGCGGATCCAATTTTCTTTTCTTTACTAGAATGACTTCTTCTGAAATTCCTTTTCTTTTCCTTTCTGCTCCCCTCATGCTTGGTTGACCTTCTGCTTCTCTTACAGATATCTTCCTTGAAGGACTTTTGATTCCTACAAATTTTTGAAATATTGGGCTGCTGGAGCCAGTTGTAATTGATCCTCCATCCCTAGAACATGATATATAATTCTAGTTAAGAATTGGGCTCCATTCATATACTTCTTTTGCTCCCAATGTTTGGCTGCTTCCTTTAATTGCTCATGTATATATGGTGATACATCCATTGTTCCAAAGGGCTTAGTTCTATCCTTATTATTGAACATAATCAAAGTTACTGATTTGTGTGGCATGGTGTATCTAGGCAGTTTTGGAAAACAGAAATATTGCAAAAACATTCTGATGGCATACTCCTCATTTTCTTTTCCCTTAAAATTAGGGAGCTTAGAATATCCTGTATATGTTTCTTTATTCTTCTTGACAAAGCTCTTATCCAACTTAGTTCCCATTGGGTAAAACTGAAGAGCTGCCTTGATATGCTCTGCTTTTATTGTGATGTTCACCTCTTTGTTCTCCTTGTCCTTGACTGAACACCTAAAATATGCATCATTTCCCCTTCCAACTTCCAACAGACTATTCATCACTTGTGCAACTCTTTCAAAGTCTATAAAGAATATGGGTTCATCCAACAACTTGTGTAATCCTACTGCTTTCCATCTTTTGTAATTGACTACACTTTTTTGGAATTTGTAAAACTCCTGACACAGCATAGTGTACTTGTAACCTCCAACTCCCACTGTGAATATGTGCTGGCCAATAATATCCAGAGTTTCCTTGAGTTCCTTGACTATCATTTCTGCTTCTGGAATCTCCTACTCTTCATCAGATTCTAATTCTACTATCTCCATTATTGCTTCATTGTCTAAGAACCAATGTCCTCTAGACAGAGTGAATGAGTCTACTTTGAACTCATGGATTGGTAGTTCCTTTGAATTCACCATTCTGGAGAAAATGTAGCATCACACAAAAAAGAAAACACTCCCCCCACATGAGTCATACGAAAGTAAAAAATGACATTTTTTTTGAGATGAAATGAAAGAAAAATGAAAATAAAATCTCAATTAAATCCTGACTTCCCCAAAAAACTCAATTAAAGTGATCATTACATGTGTAGCAAGATGTCTAGTGCTCTCTTCTCTTCTAACAACTTTTATATAAAGGAAGAAAAGACTTGAAAACTATAATTAGTTGACGAAAATTGAATATTTAAAAATAAATTAAAAATTAAAAATAAAAATAAAAAATAAAAAATAGAAACCTGCTATACTTCTATCTATGTCTTGCTTTGTGTTGTATAACTTATAAAAGAAAAAATAGATAATTTTTCTCTCTTTTCTCATAAAAGAAAAATGAAATGGAAAATTCTTCTCTTCTGTTTCTTTTATTTCTTTGGGTTTTTTTAATAATATATATATTTTTTCTCTTTTTTTTTAATAATAAATAATTGCTTTCAACTTCCTTCCAAAATGTCATAATTTGTTCTCTGTAACACTTTGATTTTCTTATCAAAGATCCTAACCGCATATCAGCTACTCATGTTCTTTTCCATTGAATCAAATCTGATTTTTTTACCCAATAATATTTGATCCTTGCTGACCCTGTTCCAGGGATACACCTATCTTCTTTTGATAAGCTGTTCTTAAATTTTTTTGGCTTCCATATCCATTTTGATCTGGGAATTTTTTTTGATGAGCAGGGCTTGTGGGTACTTTGTTTCCACATCCTTCTCGTTTTGATGTCTGGATACTTCTAACTATGCCATAGTTGCCACCTTCCTTCTGTCTCTTCACCAACTTTTACTCCTTCAATTTTTTCCTGGTTTTGATTAAATGAAGCTTTATCATAAAGTGATTGTATTGGTAATGTCTGTGTATCTTCTAATGAAAAAGAAAATCCTTCCAGGTCTGGGTCATGAATATCCTGTTGATCTTCCTGGTCTTCATCAGTAAAAAAAAAACATTAAGAACCTTTTGTCATTTATTGTCAACTTGAGCTTCATTTTCTCAAAATCCAAAAATACTTTACCTTGCTTTAGCCATGGTTGTCCCAAAATCAATTTTTCAGTCATTAAGTGATCTGACCATTCTTCACAATCTATTCTCATATATTCTTTATTGAACTTGACCTCAATAGAAGGTGAAGACATGCTTTGTATTATTTGTCCTTCCAAGGTTTTGATAAAGGTTTTGCTTTTAGTCCTTTTTATGTTAAACTTATTCAACAAAGCTGAACTGGTCAAATTTACCTATGCTCCTGAGTCTATCAAGACTTTAATTTTTTCATCCTGAAAATTCATTGTGATAATAGGCAAATGTTCTTTTTCTTTTAGAGAGGTGTCACAAAAAAGGAGTTCTCTAATATTTTTTATTTTTCTTATCCTTTCTTTTGCCTCCTGTTGAGCCTCCCTCCTAATGTTTTGCTCTTTCTTCCTGTTTTGAGCTTGATGTAATCTTCTCCATTCAGA
Organism: Ceratopteris richardii; assembly: GCA_020310875.1. Lineage (NCBI taxonomy): Eukaryota > Viridiplantae > Streptophyta > Polypodiopsida > Polypodiales > Pteridaceae > Ceratopteris > Ceratopteris richardii. The sequence goes on along the minus strand of CM035429.1, from coordinate 34,062,613 downwards.
AGCAGTTAAGGGAAGATCATACCTTTTAACTCTACATCCACTTATGAAGTTTGGCATGATTTCTCCATCTATATTAGCTAATTGAATAGCTCCACTATTACTGATCTGATTGATAATATATGGTCCATGTCCTTTTGTTAGAAGATGTATTTTTTGAAGCCTTTTGAATGAAAAATACTTATGAAATGACAAAAACTTGTAAAAATATTTATGCAACTGATGTAAAAATAAGGAAGAGTGATAAAGGTATTCGGAACAGAAGAGGACAAAGAAGAAGAAATGATATTAGAAAAAGGGAAGACTCAATTTTGGAAGAAGTAAAAGCTCAAGATGCTATTAAAGATAAAACTTCAGGCAAGTATAAGAGGAACATGCACAAGGAAATAAAAGAAAATTAGGGGGATGAGAAGAAGACAAGGGAAACAAACAAAGATCAACAGTTTGATGTACCAGCAAATTTCAAGACTTATGAAGTAGAAAGCATACTACTTCTCAAGAGGAAACCAAAGAGGGAAAAGAAGAAAGGTGAGGCTTATGATAATGAGGAACAAACTAAAAAGATTATGATCACTTAGGAAGAGGGAGAAGAAAGACATATTGTAGTGGCTGATGACATGACATCTCAAGAAGAGGAGGCACTAAGAAACTTGGCAAGAAACTATAGGGATGTATTTGCTTATTGTTGTTATAAGGGTTGCCCATAATTTTCCTTATGCTATGGCACCCTTTAGCCCTCATGAAAATACCATCTATTTTATGAAATAGGAGATGTCCATGTGAACACTCTCCTAAAACCCCTTTTTGATAACTCCTCTAGTCTATGGTATGGAAGCCTTTTCAAATAAAACCTCTTTTTGCACACATCCATATTCCCCACGTAGATTTCCCACGCATATTTTTGTATTGAAGAGAGTGGTTGGAAGGAATATTTGAAAAGATCTAGAGAGATATGAGCATGTGCTCCTTTTTGACTAGTCAAAAAGAGCACATGGGAGAATGAGTTGAGCCTATAAATAGAGGCTATTTCTTGTAAAGAGGAGGTCCCTTGGCCATGGCCTTGGCCTCCATTTTGGTAATGGAAGAAGGTGTCATTTGCTACTCTCCTGTTTCCTTGTGTGCAAGGCGATGATCTTGGTGTATGGATTTGCATGTGTGTGTGCATGGTTGGGAGGATGTTCCCCTTTGCTCCTTGTGACGTTGGCCATTGTTGCCATTGGTCCATGAGCGTGGGTGAACCTCTCCTCTCATTCTTTGCCCCAACTTGGAGAAACCTCTCACTTCCATGTGAGGCGGTTAGGGTTGTTGCTCCCCTTTTCTCAACAAATTTGGCGCCGTTGCCGGGGACGACGGCCTTTAGCCGTTGGTTTTTCCAAGTTTGCGTGTCCATACTTCGTGAGATGCACCTTGACACTTGGAGAAGGATGAATACGTGTGGCCTTCGGTTGGCCTAGGGTACCTCTTTCTTTTAATTTTTTGAGTAACTTTTAGTTCATTTTTGTTTGTTGCACAAAAACATCCCCTAACCCCCTTCTCTCTCACTTCTTCACACATACACACTCCCACACACACATTGGGCATCATTTTCCACCTCTGCCACTCCCTTTTAGTGATGGCCCTAGGTAGAGGGATGAGGGGTAGCTCTTCTTTGACCCCATCCTTCTGTTCAATTTTCAAAAAAAAAAAAAAAAAGATTCGCACAAAACGAGAAGCTCTGGAAGTTTGGAGTTTTAAATCTGACGAACCCACTCCCTCCATTTGAATTTGCCAAAAAAAATTTTTTGGAATACTCTAACAACTGCATTTACGAAACTGCAAGTGGGGAACATGGGAGGATTCAAATGCATTTACTCTCTCCTTGGATGCCATCTGCGTGGCAAATTCGTGAAGCGTACATATTTTTTTGGGTTTTCGAAAGACCAACTGTCTTGGTGTAAATGTGAGCAGTGGAGCATGCCTCCACTCGCGTGAGTAGGACGTCTGCATCTAATGGGAGATGCACGAGCTCTGAATCTCCTCCCTCCCCCAATCGCTGATGCGCTGAGGTGAGCTCCAAGCGAGCTACCTCTTGCCTCTTCCTCTGTCGAGGTCGAGCTCCCCCCTTGTTCAGCTGTCCTCTATCGGGGTTGAATTCCACGTGAGCTTCCCTGTTGCAAATTTTCTCCTCGAAGTGATATGTGAAGGCCAATCTAGGGCAGATGTTCATCCCCATTGGCTCCTCCTATCGGCCCGACACTTCTCCGTGCCCTCGTCCATGATGGATATGCACCCTGTCGTGCCCCGTTTCGGTCGTCCCTATCCGACAGTTGGATAATCCACACACCCCTCCTCGAGGTCGAGCTCAACTCTTGCTCCCCTTTCTCGCCGAATGAAGCTCGCCATGGGCTTGTCGCATCCTCCTGTGCGGGTACGTGCTCTTCTTGCTTGCCATCAGGCCTGAAGAAGATCCTGGTGGCAGTTTAACGCCATGACCCTATCTCAACATTGCTTGTGGGGCAAAGTCGAGCAATCCTTGGAGTCCTTGGCGATCCATTTCCCCTACCTTGGCTGGTGGACTTTTTGTGCCTGGACAATTGCATCTTGGTGGTTGAAGCCTTGCTATTGTGAATCATCTGATTCTGTGATAAAGAAATGACGAACACTCACAGCACATCCCGTTGAGTCATTTGCTTTGTCTATGGTTGCAGAGGCGTTCTCATGATGGTTATCTTCCAATAACTCACCTCCATGGTTTTTGGGAATGTTCTTTATCTTAAGTTCGGTCTTGAAATGTATTTCTGCAAAAATAAATTTGGCCTGCTATTGCTTCAGGAAAGGAACTATGTCTTCTACGCTTCATGTTTTTGTTCATTCGTGTTTGCCTCACTCCCGGATATACTTTGATAAAGTCTCTCTGACATGCTTCTACTATATTTGCTCTTTTTGATGGGGTACATCTTGCAGAACTCTTACTAGATTGATGTGAAGGATATATGTATCAAGTTTGTAGACTGCTAATGGCATGCAGAAGTCAAACATCCCGAATTCGATCTTTACTGCCATGCCATTTCCTGAGGGCCGCACCTACAGGGGTCCATTTTGCAGAAAACCAAATTGACCTAGTTTTCTCAATCTGAATAGGAAAGTCCATTTGTGTTGTGCTATCCAGATGATATTTTTGCATATTTTTTACCTTATGGCACAAATGACTTTCTCAAATAGGCCGGTCATACTGGTTTGATACACAGAGGCTTGCGCTTCCTTTCGGTCATCACCTTTGAAGCAGTGAATATGAATGCACTATTGTCACCTAGCCATGTATCCATGATATCTGAAAATTATGCGTAATTCTCTGAAACCTTGGTTCCTTCTTTACCTATGTGTAAAATGCTAACTGCTTTCTATTATGCTTAGTTGAGTTCATTCAAGAAATTGCTACAATGTGTCATCCAAGATTCTAAAATTTTTTCACCTCTTGAAGTTATGAAACTAATTGGGCTTTGCTATTTGTGGATTATTGCCTTCCAACTTGATTTTCAGGTGCATCAAAATTTTTTGGGAGTGTTGACTCCATTAAGAGATGCCAAAACTCGACGCTTGAAGCATGGAACTTGGACTTGACACTCAAGCTAGGAGTTTCACAGATTTATGAGCAGTTATTTGTTCTTAATAATGTCCTAATAAGGGTTATTTATTTGGGGTAGAGATGATGCATTGAGTGCATGACTGGTTATATTTCCACAGCTCAAAGTCTTTCCCAGGGGTGGTGTATGACGGTCCCATAGTGTTCATGTGACACTGGTAAGCTTCAGTAATTGCAGATGATTTAAATGACTCGATTGAAATAACAAAAGGTTGTAGGTATAGGCTTGCACTGGGGCTATCTCTTGAAAAATTAGAAGCATCCTCGCACTTGTGACTGTTTTCAAAGATACATTTCTATACTAGCACTGCGATACTTCTTGCATGCCATCCTCAAAGATTTGATCTATGATGCAGGTTTATGTCCTATCAATTCCTCTCCTATTTCATACCAAAACACTACTTGGGTTCTGACGGAAAAATTCATGACATTAGAGGTTTTATAATTCGCAAAGTTTGTGAAAAATTCTCTAAATACGTGTTTCATTCTGTGGCTCAAGATTCGTTCTAGTCTAGAACATGCTTCCATACTTCATTGTCTCAAAAATGCCCGAATGTTTCTAAGTTTCACTCTCTGATTGCTGAAGCCTTCAGTTCATTTTGTTTTACTGTTGTAGCTTCTGGCACGGTAATGATGCTTAATACATTTTTGGCGGGGAAGTTGAACAATCCAACACCTCGAAGAAATTCTAAATATTGTACAATAAATTGCATTTCGTGAATAGTGAGGTTCACTATTTCGACTTGATTGTCCTTTGTTTTACACAATGCCTGCTCAATTTTATCAAGAAAATATTTGTTTTGATGAATGTGTTTGGAGTCGCTTACATGTTTTCTTTTAAGAAGATGCACTCTATGGCCAGGAAGAACTGGTGGGAAATGCACTTCTGCATCACTCTGATATCACAATGACCATAGTGAGTTGGTTTCATGATTGACTGATCAGGAGGTTTATGTCCATAACTTCACAAATAAATTCTTTTAGATGCTTGGATGGAGCCCAAATCTCTGAATGCTACAGGCCAAAGAGTGGAATAACTGAAGCTTTTGCTACTACCATAATCTAGGATGTTTTAAGACTGAGAGGATCAACACTGTTGAGATTAATAGGTGGCATAAAGCAGGGAGTGAAACTACTAATTAAGTGTGAAAGTCACGAAGACTTGAGTGATTGTTTTTTGCCAGGGAAGAAATTCTCTGGTTTTACAATGAACACACACAGAACTTAGCATTGATTCTTCCGGACTCCTATAGAGGCTCTCTTGTGAATGATGGCTCGCATTCTAGATGTGTTTGATCCAGTCATCATCTTAGCCTTGAGACTAGTAATTGCTGGATTAAATGAAATAAGTGTTTCATTTCAGGCCTGCACCTATTGAACTGCTGCATTAATTGTTCTTCCCCCTGTTAGATGATGTGACACTATAAATTGCAGGAATTTCTCTTGATGATTCGAAGGTTTTGTAACCCTTGACCAAGCATGTCTACTGAGCAAAGAATACAACCGAATTTTTTGCTCACTTTTTGCTCAATGGTTGTCCACATAACTAAATGATTTTGATAAAGTGCTTGTGACATGGCAAAAATATAAGGGACCCCTACTTGGGTTCTTGGTACTTTAATTGCTGGATGGCAGGAGTTGCTAGCTCTCCATGTGGACTTGTCTCTGGAAGAACCAGTCCCATAGGATTTGATGTCCCTGAAGTGGAAACTAAATTTGAAGTGAATGTTTATCCCATCATTAGATGCAGTCTACTTGCTCTTTTTTATGACATTTCAGGTTTGGGAGCTTTTGAGGAGACATTTCCAGCCTAACCAAAGACTGCATAATGAGAGGAATGATGGGCTGACTACCCCCCAAGGGGATTGTGTCGCTCAGATCTACAGACTGAAGACTTGCTGCTTGAAGCCTTGCAGACTGAAGAATTGCAGATTTTGAAGACTTGAAGATTTTCAGACTTGAAAGACTCTACCTTGGATTGGTTCAGCTATGTATGCTCTTCTCTTTAGCTTTGTCGAGGGCGACAAAGTCTAGGAGGAGGAGGGTGTTGTTATAAGGGTTGCCCATAATTTTCCTTATGCTATGGCACCCTTTAGCCCTCATGAAAATACCATCTATTTATGAAATAGGAGATGTCCATGTGAACACTCTCCTAAAACCCCTTTTTGGGAGTGTTGACTCCATTAAGAGATGCCAAAACTCGACGCTTGAAGCATGGAACTTGGACTTGACACTCAAGCTAGGAGTTTCACAGATTTATGAGCAGTTATTTGTTCTTAATAATGTCCTAATAAGGGTTATTTATTTGGGGTAGAGATGATGCATTGAGTGCATGACTGGTTATATTTCCACAGCTCAAAGTCTTTCCCAGGGGTGGTGTATGACGGTCCCATAGTGTTCATGTGACACTGGTAAGCTTCAGTAATTGCAGATGATTTAAATGACTCGATTGAAATAACAAAAGGTTGTAGGTATAGGCTTGCACTGGGGCTATCTCTTGAAAAATTAGAAGCATCCTCGCACTTGTGACTGTTTTCAAAGATACATTTCTATACTAGCACTGCGATACTTCTTGCATGCCATCCTCAAAGATTTGATCTATGATGCAGGTTTATGTCCTATCAATTCCTCTCCTATTTCATACCAAAACACTACTTGGGTTCTGACGGAAAAATTCATGACATTAGAGGTTTTATAATTCGCAAAGTTTGTGAAAAATTCTCTAAATACGTGTTTCATTCTGTGGCTCAAGATTCGTTCTAGTCTAGAACATGCTTCCATACTTCATTGTCTCAAAAATGCCCGAATGTTTCTAAGTTTCACTCTCTGATTGCTGAAGCCTTCAGTTCATTTTGTTTTACTGTTGTAGCTTCTGGCACGGTAATGATGCTTCATACATTTTTGGCGGGGAAGTTGAACAATCCAACACCTCGAAGAAATTCTGAATATTGTACAATAAATTGCATTTCGTGAATAGTGAGGTTCACTATTTCGACTTGATTGTCCTTTGTTTTACACAATGCGTGCTCAATTTTATCAAGAAAATATTTGTTTTGATGAATGTGTTTGGAGTCGCTTACATGTTTTCTTTTAAGAAGATGCACTCTATGGCCAGGAAGAACTGGTGGGAAATGCACTTCTGCATCACTCTGATATCACAATGACCATAGTGAGTTGGTTTCATGATTGACTGATCAGGAGGTTTATGTCCATAACTTCACAAATAAATTCTTTTAGATGCTTGGATGGAGCCCAAATCTCTGAATGCTACAGGCCAAAGAGTGGAATAACTGAAGCTTTTGCTACTACCATAATCTAGGATGTTTTAAGACTGAGAGGATCAACACTGTTGAGATTAATAGGTGGCATAAAGCAGGGAGTGAAACTACTAATTAAGTGTGAAAGTCACGAAGACTTGAGTGATTGTTTTTTGCCAGGGAAGAAATTCTCTGGTTTTACAATGAACACACACAGAACTTAGCATTGATTCTTCCGGACTCCTATAGAGGCTCTCTTGTGAATGATGGCTCGCATTCTAGATGTGTTTGATCCAGTCATCATCTTAGCCTTGAGACTAGTAATTGCTGGATTAAATGAAATAAGTGTTTCATTTCAGGCCTGCACCTATTGAACTGCTGCATTAATTGTTCTTCCCCCTGTTAGATGATGTGACACTATAAATTGCAGGAATTTCTCTTGATGATTCGAAGGTTTTGTAACCCTTGACCAAGCATGTCTACTGAGCAAAGAATACAACCGAATTTTTTGCTCACTTTTTGCTCAATGGTTGTCCACATAACTAAATGATTTAGATAAAGTGCTTGTGACATGGCAAAAATATAAGGGACCCCTACTTGGGTTCTTGGTACTTTAATTGCTGGATGGCAGGAGTTGCTAGCTCTCCATGTGGACTTGTCTCTCGAAGAACCAGTCCTATAGGATTTGATGTCCCTGAAGTGGAAACTAAATTTGAAGTGAATGTTTATCCCATCATTAGATGCAGTCTACTTGCTCTTTTTTATGACATTTCTGGTTTGGGAGCTTTTGAGGAGACATTTCCAGCCTAACCAAAGACTGCATAATGGGAGGAATGATGGGCTGACTGCCCCCCAAGGGGATTGTGTCGCTCAGCTCTACAGACTGAAGACTTGCTGCTTGAAGCCTTGCAGACTGAAGAATTGCAGATTTTGAAGACTTGAAGATTTTCAGACTTGAAAGACTCTACCTTGGGTCGGTTCAGCTATGTATGCTCTTCTCTTAGCTTTGTCGAGGGCGACAAAGTCTAGGAGGAGGAGGGTGTTGTTATAAGGGTTGCCCATAATTTTCCTTATGCTATGGCACCCTTTAGCCCTCATGAAAATACCATCTATTTTATGAAATAGCAGATGTCCATGTGAACACTCTCCTAAAACCCCTTTTTGATAATTCCTCTAGTCTATGGTATGGAAGCCTTTTCAAATAAAACCTCTTTTTGCACACATCCATATTCCCCACGTAGATTTCCCACGCATATTTTTGTATTGAAGAGAGTGGTTGGAAGGAATAGTTGAAAAGATCTAGAGAGATATGAGCATGTGCTCCTTTTTGACTAGTCAAAAAGAGCACATGGGAGAATGAGCTGAGCCTATAAATAGAGGCTATTTCTTGTAAAGAGGAGGTCCCTTGGCCATGGCCTTGGCCTCCATTTTGGTAATGGAAGAAGGTGTCATTTGCTACTCTCCTGTTTCCTTGTGTGCAATGCGATGATCTTGGTGTATGGATTTTGCATGTGTGTGTGCATGGTTGGGAGGATGTTCCCCTTTGCTCCTTGTGACGTTGGCCATTGTTGCCATTGGTGCATGAGCGTGGGTGAACCTCTCCTCTCATTCTTTGCCCCAACTTGGAGAAACCTCTCACTTCCATGTGAGGCGGTTAGGGTTGTTGCTCCCCTTTTCTCAACACTTATAGCTATAAGGATTTGAAAGGAATTGATCCTAAAATCCGTGAGCATAAGATTCCTATTACACCTGAGCCAAAACCTAGCAAACAGAGACATTACACATTCAATGATAAATACTCTGCTAAAATAAAGGAAGAAATTGACAAGCTATTAGCTGCCAATTTCATCTATGAAATTGAGTATACAGAATGGATATCTCCTATAGTTGTGGTACCAAAAAAGAATGGGAAACTTAGGGTATGCATTAACTTGAAAAAGGTAAATGCAGCAACGACAAGAGATAATTATCCATTGCCTATAACAGATCATCTTCTAGAAAGAGTTGCAGGGAAGGAGGTTTATAGTTTTTTAGATGGTTTTTCAGGATACAACCAGGTTCCCATAGCATTGGAAGACCAACATAAAATTGCCTTCTCCACAGAATGAGGAATTTATGCTTTTAGGGTTATGCCCTTTGGGTTAACCAATGCTCCAGTAACTTTTCAGAGGTTGATGTGTCATATCTTCAAAGAGTTCCTGAGGAATGTAATGGAAATCTATGTAAATGATCTTTGTGCTTTTTCATTAAAAAGACAAGATCACTTGCAGGATTTAGAAAATATATTCAGGAAATGAAGAACCTACAGAGTATGTTTAAATCCAGAAAAATGTGTATTCTTTGTAAGACAAGGAAGAATGTTAGGTCACATAGTCTCTAAAAATGGAATTTCAACTGATGAGAAGAAAATAAAGGCCATAATAGAGCTTCCAAGACCAACAACTGTAAAGGAACTTCAAACTTTCATGGGACATTGTGGGTACTATAGGAAATTTGTACACAAATTTGCTGACATAGCCAAACCCTTATATGCCCTAATTACAAAGTTTGATTGGACTAAGGAGTGTGACCAAGCCTTTGAAACTCTAAAAACTTGTTTGGTAACAACCCCAATTCTGAAAACACCTCAATGGGATAAAATTTTTCATGTCCATGTGGATGCTTCAAATTATGCTTTAGGATGTGTGTTAGCACAACCAATAGAAGGAAGCAAGATAGATTTTCCGGTGGCCTATGCTAGTAGGCCATGGCCAACGCTATTTCTGGATGCAAGAACCTATGTAAAAAGGTGTGATGTTTGTCAGAGGGTGAGTCAACCAAATAAAAGAAATGATATGCCATTAGTTCCATTAACTTCAGCTAGAGCCTTTAGTAAATGGGGGTTGGATTTCATTGGACCTATACATCCTCTAGCAAAACAATCCCATGCTGAATACATCATAGTGGCTATAGACTACCTGACAAAGTGGGCTGAGGCCAAAGCCACAAGAAGGAATGATGCTCATACTACTGCCAGATTCCTATATGAAAACATTATCACCAGATTTGGACTTCCAATTGAACTAGTAAGTGATAGGGGGACCCATTTTGTGAACCAAATCTTAGAAAACATAACTGAATATTTCTTGATCAGTCATAGAAAGTCAGCCCCATATCACCCACCGGCCAATGGGTTAGCAGATAGTACTAATAAAGTACTTTGTACTGTACTATCAAAACTAGTAAACACAAACAAGAATGATTGGGATTTACAACTTAATCATGTCCTATGGGCTTATAGAGTGGCTTATAAAACTGCACACAAACAAGAATGATTGGGATTTACAACTTAATCATGTCCTATGGGCTTATAGAGTGGCTTATAAAACTGCAATAGGAAACACACCATTTAATCTAGTATATGGACAAAATGCAGTTTTACCTATGGAATTCCTTATTCCAACATTAAAAGTAGGAAGTCACTACAATTGGGCTGGACATGAACTATCAAAGAGAGTAAAGGAATTGGAAAAATTGGGAGCATCTAGACTCCAAGCCATTATGAGTATATATGTGGACAAGAAAAGGCAAAAAGCTTATCATGATGTTCACATAAAAGAAAAAGATCTACAAGAAGGAGATCTAGTTTTGGCTTACACAGTCAGAGAACATCAGAAAAAGTTCTAGAAAAAAGGACATGGACCGTATATTATACATCAGATAAGCAACAGTGGAGCCATTCAATTAGCTAACATAGACGGAGAAATCATGCCAAACTTCATAAGTGGATGTAGATTTAAGAGGTATGATTGCCCATTAACTGTTGATGAATGGAGAAGGTCGCAAAAAGCTCAAAATAGGAAAAGAGAAGAGGAAGACATTAGAAAAGAGGCTCAACAGGAAGCTATGGAAAGAATAAGAAAAATCAAAGAGCTTAGGGAAGTCTGTCTGTGTGAAACTCCTCTAAAACCAAAAGAACATGTGCCTGTGATGACAATGGATTTTCAAAATGAAAGCATTAGGGTTTTGATAGATTCTGGAGCACAAGTAAATCTGATTAGTTCAGCTTTGGTAAGTAAATTTAACATAAAAAGAACTAAAAGTAGAACCTTAATCAAAACTTTGGAAGGTCAAATAGTACAGAGCATGTCTTCACTGTCTATTGAAGTTAAGCTCAATGAAGAATATATGAAAATAGACTGTGAAGAATGGCCAGATCATTTGATGTCTGAAAAAGTGATTTTAGGTCAACCATGGCTCCAACAAGGTAAAGTGATTTTGGATTTTGAAAAAATGAAGCTTAAATTGAACATAAATGAAAAAAGGTTGTTAATATTTTTATTGAGTAATGAAGAACAAGAAATTCAATCAGATGTTCATGATATACACTTGGAAGGATTCACTTTTGCATTTGAAGATACACAGACATTACCAATACAAATGTTAAATGATCAAGCTTCATATAACCAAAATCAGCAAAAGATTGGAAACAAAGAAGGGTGGAGAGATAGTAAGAAAGTGGCAATCATGGCATTGTCTAAAGCATCAAAACATCAGAACAAGAAGCACATGGAATCAAAGTCTACAGGAGGTCTGCTCATCAAAACAGAAATGGAGGACAAAATGGATATGGAGACCAAAAAATCCTACAAAATGCTTATCCGAAGGGAATGGTTGTTTGCCTGAAACCAGAACAATTAGAGTCAGGAAGTATTGGGTCAAAAAATCAGAGTTGTTCCAATGGAAAAAAGATCATCCATATTTGATCTATATTTAGAAAATTATAACATGTTGAAAAATTATGACAAAAATATTTGACTTGATTCTCTTTTCTAAAAAAGAGAATTAGGAGGGGAAGAAAAGAAATTGAAAAACATTATTATTAAAAAAAAAGAGAAAAAGAAAAAGAGGAGAGAAAGAAAAGTTGAGAAAAATTGTTTATTTTCCCTTCTTTTTTACAAAAAAAAAAGAAAAAAAAGAAAAAGAAAAAGAGAAGAGAAAGAAAAGTTGAGAAAAATTGTTTATTTTCCCTTCTTTTGTACAAAAATTATATCGCACAAAGCAAGATCTAGGTAGAAGAGTAGTAGAGTTCTATTTATTTTTTATTAATTAATTTTTTTTCTCTATCATTGATAAATGTTTTGTTTTTCTCCAAAAGAGTTGTTAGGAAAAGGGACTGCACTAGACATCTTGCTACACCTGTAATGATCACTTTTTGAGTCTTTCTGAAGAAACAGAATTTATTTTGGATTTTATTTTCATTCTTATGTCATGACATCTCAAAATAAATATTACTCTTTGATTTCTTGTGACTTATGTGGGTGGAGTTTTTCTTTGTGCATTTTATTTTTCTCAGAATGGTGAATGCAAAGGAGCTAGCAATTCATGACTTCAAGGCAGAATCAGTCACTCTATCAAGAGGTCATTGGTTCCTAGATAGTGAAGCTGTGGAAGAACAGGTGGACCTAGAGTCAGATGAAGAGCCAGAAATTCCAAAAGCTGAGAAGGTGGTGAAGGAACTCAAGGAGACCTTAAGCATAATTAGTCAGCACATATTCACAGTGGGAGTAGGAGGATATAAATATACAATGTTGTGTCAAGAGTTCTACAGGTTCCAAAGAGTTGCTGTCAATATGAAAAGATGGAAGGCAGTAGGGTTGCACAAATTATTGGAAGAGCCCATCTTCTTCATTGATTTCGAGAGAGTGGCACAAGTAATGAGTAGTCTGATGGAAATAGGAAAAGGGAATGATGCTTATTTCAGGTGCAAAGTCAAGAACAAGGATAATCAGGAGGTGGGTATCACTATCAAAGCAGAACACATCAGAGCAGCTTTACAATTCTACCCTATGGGAACCAAGATTGATCCCATCTTTGTAAAGAAGAATAAGGAAACCTATATAGGGTACGCAAAATTCACTGACTTTAAAGGAAGAGAGAATGAAGAATATGCCACAAGGATGTTCTTACAATATTTCTGCTTCCCAAAGCTACCAAGGTATACCATGCCACATAAGTCTGTTACACTGTTGATGTTCAACAACAAGGATAGAACCAAACCCTTTGGAGTAATGGATGTGACACCATACATCCATGAACAGCTGAAAGAAGCAGCAAAACACTGGGAACATAAGAAATTCATGAATGGAGCCCAGTTTTTAACCAGGATCATTTATCATGTCCTAGGAATGGAAGATCGATTGAAACTGGCTCTAGAGCACAATATTTTAGAAATTTTGTGTCAGGAATCAAGAGTCCTCCAAGGAAAATGGCTGTGAGGGAAATAGAAGGACAAACCCGTATGAGGGGAACAAGAATGAAAAGAAAGGTAATATCTGAGGAAGTGATTCCTGTAAAGAAAAGGAGGTTGGACCCAAGAATGGTTGAACTAGAGATGGATGAAGCTACAAAAGAAGAACATGAAGATGCACAGAAGTAGGTCCAATCCTCTAGTGATCCTCATCCACCCCAAACAAGCAAAGAACAATTATACACTTATCTAACTCAAGGAAATAACAAAAGAGCAATGTATGAGGCACAATATTAGAAGATGCTGGAAGATTACTCATGCAAGGCTACAGATTGGGTACAAGAGGAGGTGGAGCATTATGAAGCACTTCATGATCAGATGATGACAGCTGAAACAGAAGAGGTGTTTGTTAGAAAGGAAGTTGAGTTGCTAGCTTACTTCAAAGAATTGCAAGGACCTCCAGAAACCAGAACCACTATTGTTTTAAAAAAGAAGGTTCCAAAGAAACCAAGGCAAAAGAAGAAGTTGACCAAGAAGGGAAAAGGAAAATCAGTAGTTGAAACTGTAATCACAAAAGAAATGGAGGAAGTGATAGTGGAAGAAACACAGAAGCAATCCACTGTGGTAGAAGCATCAAGACTCAAAGAACCAGAAAGAGGAGGACCTTCACATTTTTCCTCTGATATTGAAAGTGATATTGAGAGCTTTTTATTAAAGAGTCTGAATCTATCAATACCAAATACTCCTAATGTGATTACACAGGCCCTTGAGAAACAGAAAACACCCGAAGATTTGAAGAAGAAGTCTTAGGAGAAGCAGATGCAGGAACAGAAAGTGAAACAGCTTAGTTCTGAAGATGAAAGAAGGTTGATGAAAGGAAAAGCAGCTATGATAGAACAAGAAAGTGAAATAAGAGAAGAAGTCAGTTGTGGGCTGGTGCATACACGAATAAAATCAGTATGGATAAAACCCTCACAAACCTACTTCAAATTAGATGAGAGCATAGCACAAAATAGCCAAAAAAGCACAGATAAGCAGTCCAGTTATAAATCAAAAGGTGCAGGTCAAGATCAAATTCAGGAAGAAGAGGAAATAGTAGTGAAAAACAATATTCAAGAAGTCACAGGAGTAGTGGAAAAGGAAATTATCCAAAGTATAAAAGATGTACTTCATGGTTTGAGGAATAATGAAGAATTTACAACCAATGAAGATCAAGAACAAGAGGGAGCAATGGATCTCATGGACATTGATGAGCAGGAAGAAGAACACAAAGAACAAAAATGTAATGATCAGGTCAAAATTTTTGAGGAGATTGAATCAGCTCTAGTCCAGGAAAAGGAAGGACAGGAAGAGCAAACAGGTAAAGGTAAAGTAAACTCTGTTGAGGAAATTGAATATACTCTGGTTCAGGAAACCCTAATCCAGGAAAAGGAGGTACAAATAAAGGAAGGACAGCTCTCTAAAGAGAAGCAATAGGTGATGGAGAACAAAAAGGTACAGGGAATAAAGCTGACTTCAGATGTCTTAGAATAGAAGAATCTGGGTGTTCAAATTTTGGAACATGAAGAAGACATGGCAGATCCAGAAACATTGGAGACTCATCCAAGCAATGAGGAACACTAGGCCAAGGATTTAGAATATGAAGTAGAAGAGGAAGAGGAGGATGAATGCAAAGAAGACAAACAAATAGAAGCTAAACAAATGGAAATGGAAGGGGGATTGGAAAGAATACCCAAGAATATAAGATCAGCTTGTCAGATTATTATGAATAACATTGAACAGTTCAGACCTTCAAGCAGGAATATGATCATTTCAGGAATGTTTGTAGAGTCTGAATTTGAGAAAGGCAGTATGATTATTAAAGAGCACAAAAGGGAGAAGGAACAAATGTCAGAACAACTGAGGAAGGTGCAAGAGAAAAATGAGGAATTTACAAACAGAATAATTGCTTTGGAAGAGTTAGAAGTGCAGAAACAAAATAAGATTCAATATCTAGAAGAAAAGAGTGTAAAACTAACAGAGCAGAATAATAAACTGGAAATGGAGCTGAGAAAAATTGAAGGAAGATATAGAACCTTGCAGACTTCTTATCAGATTTTGACCAAAGCAAATGAGGAAATCAACAAGCTACTATTGGAGGAAGGTCAGTTAAAGGAGGAAAGTCAGACAGCTCAGATGACAGAAGAAGAAAAGGAAGAATTACACAAGGAGATTAAGAGATTACAAATAGAATTGAAAGAAGCCAAGGAACTAGAGAAGCAGGCTAGTATACATGCTGCTACATCAATGAGAGGATATAACAAGTTGCACATGGATATGGAAAAAGAAAGAAGTGATTGGCAGACAAAGAGGGAAAAGGAAAAAAATGAATGGATAAAAGAAAGAGAGTTATGGGCAAAGCAGAATGGAAGTTTGATGATGACAATAGAGGAATTACAGAAAAAGCTGGATAAGCCACAAGTTCAGGAAGAAACACCTGTAGAGACCACATATACAGAAGAATATGAGGTAGAAAATAATGATGGAATACAACATGGCAGTGAACCAGCAAATAAAAGACCAGAGGGAGAATATTAAGAAGAATTTGTAAAAAAATTGCTGACAAATAGAGATTCCAGAATGGAGTTTATCAAGAAAATGCATGATGAAATATCCTTTCCACTCTTCGTGATATCCTTCATTCCAATGATAATCTTCTTTGTACGGTGATCTTATTCTTGAGTTTCCTTCTTCTATTGGTGTGTATTTTGTTGGTACAGACCAATCACCAATTGAAGTATGGAAGACAAAGGATGGAGATAAGATCAAGTCTTGAAGCAAAGAAGGTGGTTACATTCACAGGATGAATGATATGTACACATATGTACATTAGTGAAGACATAGATCACTTATATTTTTGTTTAGTTATAAGCTTGTACATATTTGCCTATAAATACTTTGGAAAAATGTCGGGGCAGGAAGAGAGACAGTAAGAGAGTATGAGAATAGTGCATTTGGAAGTTGTAAGTTTTGCGCCCGAAGTTTCTGTGTCTTCTCCTTCTGTGGTAGATCTTCTGTGGAATGCTTTTGTACAAGTCTAAGTCTAGAGTTGATCAACCTCTGTACAAAATTTCAGCTTCCAATTTTAATCAGGCTAAGAGAATTGTGCGTAGGAACATTCATATGTAAAGAATGTTCAGAGTCTTCTAAAACAGGCGCAGATTTTGAGTTTAGAGAAATGGACAGTGCTCAGTGCACAGTGTAAAGTTTTACACAAATGATAGCTCAAAATCTAAGTTGAGAGATAAGCTATCTACATCTAAAAGCATTTGACCAAACGGGTTCGACATTGGGAGAACCATAGCTAAGAAGTTACAGGTGTCAAAGTTGCTACTGCACAGAAGTAATTTTACACATAGGTAAAGTGTTTGAGTCATTTCTCAAATTATACTCAATCATTTGAGGAGATTTAAGTTGGAGAAGGTGCACAACCTTAAGGTGACACATCCTACAAAGTTTTATCAAAAACTTTACACGAATGGTTAGTCAATCAAAGATTAATCTGCAGCAGACTTTTCTGAGAATTTGATTTTTCCAGAATAGTCAATCTCTTGATAAGTTAGTGATTGTTCTCTAAATTAAGAGGAGTCTAAACTTATTCTTGATATAGAGGTGCTCTAATTTCAAGAATAGGTTGTTCTTTTGGAGATTAACACTCTCCATTAGTGGTATCAGTGCAGGAAGCATCAGAATTAAAGAAAGAAGGATTCCGACTGCTGCAGCTACAAAGAATTTGACACCTGAAGATTCAAAAGATGAAAGCTTGGAAGAAAAGCTTGAGAAGCAGATCATACGACACCTAGAAAGACAAAAAGAGTGTCATTTGAAGTAAAGGTAACTTTATACTTCATAAAGGTTGAAGAATTAAATATACAGGTGAAGGAAGGATGGGAGATTCTCTTCAGATAGAGAAATTGGATAGAGAAAACTATCCTGCATGGTCAATGAGGATGGAAGCTCATCTAATGAGCAAAGATTTAATAGCTTACATTACAGGTGCAAGTGAAATATGGAATGCTTTGGAGGAGCATTTCCAAAACACTACAAAGTCAAGAAAGGCATCATTATGGGCAGAGTTTACTACTTTCAAGAAGAAGGCTTCACAATCAATATCTGATTATGTGACAAAGATGAAGGACATTGCATATGCATTAGGAGCAGTGGATGAAGACATTGAAGAAGATAAATTGGTAAGGCAAATTCTCACAGGAATAAGAGGTGATGAGAAGTGGAAGCCTTTTATTTTGTCTACAGAACTTTCATTGGATCATTTCAATCCTGATTTGAATCAATTGTTAGGACATATGCTAACTTTTGAGAATGATATCAAAGGAGATGTTGACAAGAGTGCAGGTCATGCAATGTACTCTAAAGACAAGAAGAAAACTAACAAAGGAAAGCAACAAGCAAATGAAGAAGAAGGCACAACTAGTCAAGCCAACTTCCTAAGAGGAAGAGGAGGTGGCAAAGGTAGAGGAAGAGGCAGGAATAACAAAGATGGAGCCAAAGCTTGCTGGATTTGTGGTAAGACAAATCATTTAGCAAATGATTGTTGGCATAACACTCAAAGTAATGGTGGATACAATCAGAACTATTATTCAAGAGGAAGAGGAGGCAGAAATCAAAGAGGTAATTTCAGAGGTAGAGGTAGTAGGGGTTACTTTGGAAGAAATGCAGGTAGAGGATTCCAAAGTCAACAATATAACAATACCTACTACAATTATGCTTCAGATCAGAAGGAGGATTCAACATTAATAATGAATGCAACTTGTGAAAGGCAGAGTGAAGATCAAAGAGTCTTCTACATTGACTCAGGGTGTAGCAATCACCTGAGTGGTAACATAGCATTGATGACTGATTTGGAGAATAAGGTATCTAATCATGTTGTTCAAACAGGTGACAATACAAAGCACAATGTGAAGTCAATTGGATTAGTGAAGGCCAAGGATGGTAGCACCTTATTGAGTAAGGTTTTGTATGTTCCAACAATTCCTAAGAATCTGATAAGTGTAGGACAAATTGTTGAAAAAGGTTATGAAGTTAGGTTCACTAATGAAGGAGTGTTTGTGGAAGACCCTAGCAATGGGTATAAACAAATTGTTTCAGGGAAGAAAGGAGGAAGATTGTTCACATTGAAGATTCAAGGTAATGTTGGTCATGCCTTGTTCACTTATGGAGGACATAAGATCTCTGAGTTAGATCTTTGGCACAAGAGGCTTGGACATTTCAATGAAAGAGGTATCAAAGATATGATTAACAATGGTTTAGTGCTTGGATTGCCTAATGTTGCAGGTCAACATATGACATAAAGATGTGAGGCAGTTCAATTAGGTAAGGCTCATAAGCAATCTTACTCCAAGCATGGTTTTATGTATTCAGAGAAGCTTGAGTTGGTACACACAGATGTGTGGGGACCATCAAAGGATTTCAGTATCAATGGTTCAAGGTATTATGTGATTTATGTTGATGATGCTACCAGATGGATCACTATTTATGTGATCAAAGATAAGTCAGAGGTATTCAATACATTCAAACATTATCATGTGTATGCAGAGAGAATTACAGGACATAAATTGAAGAGACTAAGGTCAGATGGAGGGGGAGAGTATTTCTCTAATGAATTCAGTGATTACTTGTGGAATGCAGGTATAAAAAGGGAGATTACTTTCAGGTACTCTCCTCAACAAAATGGTGTAGCAGAGAGGAGAAATAGGACTCTTGTTGAGTTTGCAAGGTCCATGATGAAGGAGAAAAATTGCCCAAATTATTTGTGGGTTGAGGCTGTAAACACAGCTACTTATTTGGTCAATAGGCTACCATGTAAAGCCTTGCAGGGTATGACACCATATGAGGCATGGTGGGGTAAGAGACCTACATTAGACCATTGCAAAGTATTTGGATGTTTGGCATATGCATATGTGCCATCACAATTAAGGCACAAATTGGAACCTAAAGCTGAAAAATATGTGTTTATTGGTTATGATGATAAGCAGATGGGATATAGGTTGTGGAGTCCATCCACAAAACAATTCATTGTATCTAAGGATGTTACATTTGATGAGCAAGGTACTTGGTATGCAGGTACTATCAATATTAATACAGATGATGAAGAAGTTGTGAGTCAAAGAAAAGGTAAATCAAAGGTTCAGATATTTGATGAAGAAAAGAATAATGAAGTGTAGGTTGAAGTTGAAGAGATACCAAGATTTGATCCAGAATGTGATGAACCAGAAACCTCAAGGAGTGGAGAACTCAGGAGGTCTACAAGGCACAAATGGCAACCTACAAGGTATAGCTATGATACTTCTTTTTTGGCTACCAAAGATTATGCTTGCATGATAAAAGCAGATGAAGACCCTTCTACATATGAAGAGGCAAAAGGTAAGGAAAATTGGGAGAAAGCTATG
Organism: Ceratopteris richardii; assembly: GCA_020310875.1. NCBI lineage: Eukaryota > Viridiplantae > Streptophyta > Polypodiopsida > Polypodiales > Pteridaceae > Ceratopteris > Ceratopteris richardii. Next base: position 34,043,062 of record CM035429.1, on the reverse strand, counting down.
CAGGAAGAATGTGATGCATTGATGGAAAATCAGACTTGGGAATTGGTTCCTAAACCAAATAGCCAAAAGATCATTGGATGCAAGTGGGTTTATAAGACAAAAAGATTTGCAGATGGAAGTGTGTCTAGGTACAAAGCTAGACTTGTTGTGAAAGGGTTTGCTCAGACATATGGTATTGATTATGATGAGACTTATAGTCCTGTGGCAAAGATGACAACCATCAGAACACTTATAGCAATTGCTGCATGTAAAGGTTGGAAATTGTGTCAATTAGATGTGAAGAATGCTTTTTTGAATGGTTATATTTCAGATGATGTTTTCATGGAGCAACCTCAAGGATTCAGAGATGGAAGATATCCAGATCATGTGTGTAAGCTTAAGAGAGCTTTATATGGCTTGAAGCAGGTCCCAAGGGCATGGAACTATAGACTTGTAAAGTTCTTGAAAGAACTTGGGTTTCAAGTATCAAAAGCAGATAGTAGCTTGCTTGTCAAAGCAAGTGATGATGGGTTTATTTACATGTGCATATATGTTGATGATATCATTCTTACAGGTACAGATGAGAAAGACATTCAAAGCCTAAAGAAGCAAATGGAGAAAGAGTTCAAAATCTGTGATTTGGGAGATTTTTCATACTTCTTGGGCATGGAGATTTCATACACTCAACATGGAGTGTATGTGACTCAAGAAAGGTATTTTAAAATGAATGATTGCAGGGTAGCACCTACTCCAATGGAGGTGAATCACAAATTGAGCAGATATGGAGGTGAAGAGTTCAAGGACATGAAACAATATCAGATTTTGGTTGGTAGTCTTATCTATGCTACATTAACTAGACCTGACTTGTCATATGCAGTAGGGGTTTTATCTCAATTCATGCATTGTCCTAGGAAAGAACATTGGATTGCAGGTCAAAGAGTGTTGAGATACATTAAGGGTACACTCAAAGAGGGTTTGTATTATGGTTTTACATCAGATACAAATATCAAAATATATAGTGATGCAGATTGGGCAGGTAATCCAGATGATAGAAGGTCAACTTATGGGTACATGTGTTATGTGGGAGATAAGTTAATCTCTTGGTGCTCAAAGAAGCAACATACAGTTGCTTTGTCATCTACAGAAGCAGAGTACAAAGGCATGGTTGAAGCTGCAAAAGAAGTGATATGGCTTAAGACTCTCATGAAGAGTTTTGACACTATACAGAGCATACCTATCATTTATGGTGATAACATGAGTTCATTATATCTAGCTGCTAATCCTGTTTTTCATGCCAGGACCAAACACATTGAGATACAGTATCACTTTGTAAGAGAGAAGGTGATGGATAAGGAGATTGAAGTTATACATACTCCAACAAAAGATCAGATAGCTGATATGCTAACAAAGAGCTTGGATGGACCAAAGTTACAGAAGTTTAAAGACATGGCAGGCATAAAGAAGATAAGAGAAACCTCAATTGATGATTGAGGGGGAGCTATTGGTACAGACCAATCACCAATTGAAGTATGGAAGACAAAGGATGGAGATAAGATCAAGTCTTGAAGCAAAGAAGGTGGTTACATTCACAAGATGAATGATATGTACACATATGTACATTAGTGAAGACATAGATCACTTATATTTTTGTTTAGTTATAAGCTTCTACATATTTGCCTATAAATACTTTGGAAAAATGTCGGGGCACGAAGAGAGACAGTAAGAGAGTATGAGAATAGTGCATTTGGAAGTTGTAAGACTCATTAGAGTTCATAGGAATGAGAAGAAGTCTCTCTCATAACTCAATTGTAATTTTCTCAAGAATAGAAGAATTTTTGCGCCCGAAGTTTCTGTGTCTTCTCCTTCTGTGGTAGATCTTCTGTGGAATGCTTTTGTACAAGTCTAAGTCTAGAGTTGATCAACCTCTGTACAAAATTTCAGCTTCCAATTTTAATCAGGCTAAGAGAATTGTGGGTAGGAACATTCATATGTAAAGAATGTTCACAGTCTTCTAAAACAGGCGCAGATTTTGAGTTCAGAGAAATGGACAGTGCTCAGTGCACAGTGTAAAGTTTTACACAAATGATAGCTCAAAATCTAAGTTGAGAGATAAGCTATCTACATTAAAAGCATTTGACCAAATGGGTTCGACATTGGGAGAACCATAGCTAAGAAGTTACAGGTGTCAAAGTCGCTACTGCAGAGAAGTAGTTTTACACATAGGTAAAGTGTTTGAGTCATTTCTCAAATTATACTCAATCATTTGAGGAGATTTAAGTTGGAGAAGGTGCGCAACCTTAAGGCAACACATCCTACAAAGTTTTATCGAAAAATTTACACGAATGGTTAGTCAATCAAAGATTAATCTGCAGCAGACTTTTCTAAGAATTTGATTTTTCCAGAATAGTCAATCTCTTGATAAGTTAGTGATTGTTCTCTAAATTAAGAGGAGTCTAAACTTATTCTTGATATAGAGGTGCTCTAATTTCAAGAATAGGTTGTTCTTTTGGAGATTAACACTCTCCATCATATTTAACTGGTACCACATTTGTTGGTAATGGAGGTTGTTGCCCAAGTACAGGTCTTGGTTGCTTAATAAATCTAGATTCTCTTTGGTTTGCATATTCTCTCTCCTTAATGGATTGTTTATTGTAAAAGCATTCTTATCTGGTATGATTTGTCCATTTTCTTTCTAGTGTACAGTATTTGAGTGTTTTCCTATCTTGTAAATGTTGTGGTTTTTGATAGGGACATTGTTGTACCAAATGATTTTCTCCACAGTTATAACATTTCTTATTTGTGGCTATCCTGGTGTTTATCAGATTTGTCTTGGTGCTAACTTCTAGAGCTTTGGCAATTGCTTGTGCTAATTCTTCTGCTGATGGGATTATATCATCATTTGTTCTTGATTGATCAAATGCTAATAGATCTTGTCCCCGGTTATCCTCTAAGTCTATTGCTTCTTTAACACATGCTCCTAGGTCTGGACACCTTCTATAATACACCAAGGTTCTCAATTGGGCACTTCTCAATCCTTCTATGAATAGGGATACTTGTCTTGCCATGGATGGTACCTCCTCTCTAGGACATCTATCAATGTACTGCTTGAATCTCCTGGCTACCTCTCTAACATTTTCATCTTTTTGCTGTTTAAAGCTATGTATCAAGGTAGCTGTGTTATGTTTTATTCCAGTTTTTGAGAATTCCCCTATGAAGGCTTCAAGGAAGCATTCAATCTCTGGGTACATTTCCTTTCTCAAAGGAATGAACCAGGATAATGCAGGTCCTGTTAGGGTTAGATCAAATGCCTCAAATTGGACTTTGTAATCCTCTACTTCTTCTGCTCTAATTAATTGTCTAAATTCTACAGCATGGGCATGAGGATCAGAATATCCTTCATATTGATTTTTCATGCATTTGGCTACTTGATAGGGTCTAAGCATTCTGCCCTGATTTTGCCAATGATGTCTTCTTCTCAATGGAAAATCATTAAATCCTTCTGCTTCTTTTTCAAAAGGATTTGGGGAAGTATGTGTTCTCCTACCTTGTTGTTGTTCACTATTATTGTGAGTTTCATGTGGTCTTGGCAAGTCTGATTGCCCTAGGTTCTATTCCCAAGGTCTCTTGTCTGCACATTTCCCTAGGTCATTAGAATTTTCTGGGTCTTGTGAGAAGATGTATACACATCCCTACCTATCCTCATATCTACCATCCTTGAATTGTGCTACTGGTGTTATATTCAGGGGCACCTCTAAGTTTCTCAATCTAATGAGAAATTTATGCATTCCATCCTGATATACATAGGTTCCAAACCTGTTTGTATACATGTATTTGAGAATGTTTCTATAATCACCAGCTTCAAAGGATTCATTGGTTTCATTTAATTCTCCATATTAATTTCTTGCCCTAAATCTTTTTCTTGCAATTCTCCTATAATTACTAACTCTACCTCTTTCCTTCCTAACTCTTGTTGAGAATGTGTGTACAATTTATTACCAGACCTAGGGATCATTCAATTAATCTCATGATTCTGTGGAGAGAATCGTGTTTTCCACGATTCTGTGGTGAGAATCGTGTTTTCCACGATTCTGTGGTGAGAATCGTGTTTTCCACGACTCTGTGAAGAGAATCGTGTTTTCCACGATTCTGTGGTGAGAATTGTGTTTTTCACGATTCTGTGGTGAGAATCGTGTTTTTCACGATTCTGTGAAGAGAATCGTGTTTTCCACGATTCTGTGATGAGAATCGTGTTTTCCACGATTCTGTGATGAGAATTGTGTTTTCCACAATTCAGTGAAGGAAATCGTGTTTTCCACGATTCTGTGGTGAGAATCGTGTTTTTCACGATTCTGAGAAGAAAATCATGTTTTCCACGACTCTGTGAAGAGAATCGTGTTTTCCACGATTCTGTGGTGAGAATCGTGTTTTCACGATTCTGTGGTGAGAATCCTGTTTTTCATGATTCTGTGAAGAGAATCGTGTTTTCCACGATTCTGTGATGAGAATCGTGTTTTCCACGATTCTGTGAAGGAAATCGTGTTTTCCACGATTCTGTGAAGAGAATCGTGTTTGTCAGGATTCTATGAAGAGAATCGTGTTTGTCACGATTCTCTGAAGAGAATCGTGTTTTTCACGATTCTCTGAAGAGAATCGTGTTTTTCACGATTCTGTGAAGGGAATCGTGTTTTTCACGATTCTGTGATGAGAATCGTGTTTCTCACGATTTTGTGAAGAGAATCGTGTTTTTCACGATTCTGTGATGAGAATCATGTTTCTCACGATTTTGTGAAGGGAATGGTGTTTTTCACGATTCTGTGAAGAGAATCGTGTTTTTCACGATTCTGTGATGAGAATTGTGTTTTTCCACAATTTTGTTCCGAGACAATCGTGATTGCTCATAATCATTATAAAACACGATTTTCTTATGAAAGTCGTGCTCTCGGAATCGCGATTTTGTGTTTTGTTTTAGAGAATCACGATTTTGTATCTGACTACAGAATCGCGATTCTGTGCAGATTTTGAAGTTTTTGAGGTTTTTGTTTTTTTAAGTTTTTATTCCTTCAATAAAGTCGCTTTATTAAACTTTTATCATGCAATGAAAGACTTCAGCAAACTTATTTATTATTTCTCTGTAAAATTCAAAATCCTAAAAGTCGCGATTCCGTGATTTTACTGTTCTCTGAGTTTTTGTGTTCTAAACATGACATAAGAACTTGAGAGAATGCAAAATTTTATTAGGAAATCCTTACCGTGCTTATTTGATTAGAAAATGTCCAAAAGCTCGTGTTTGCAGAAAGTCGCGATTCTGTCCACTCTCACTCTCTCTCTTCCTCACTCAAATGAGTTTTCTTCTGAAATTCCAGGGTTTTATAGATTCCACACAATCGCAATTTTGTTCAATATTTTCAAAATCTTCACTTTTCACTTGTTCAAGTTTTTATCCTTCATAATTTTATGATGTTAAGTCCCAATTTCTAACTTTTCATCACAAATTTCTCCCTTGATCCTACTGGTAAAAATTGCGATTCTGTACTTCTGTCACACTTTACCCACTTGATGCTCAATCCTCACTGATTTTTAGAATTTGATTTCCTCCACTTACTCAACTTAGTGAAGCCTTTTACAATTACCTACCTGAAAACCCAAATATGCACAATAATTCAAAAAATTTTCCTCTTACAGAAAATCGCGATCCTATGCAGAGAATCGTATTTTTTCTGTACTTCCTATTTTTTGCAATTTTGAGTCTTCTTTCCTCTTAATCCTCTTCAAGATTCTTCACCCACTCCAAATCACTTGTCACCTGCAATTTTACATTATTAAGAAAAATTAGCGATTCTGTGAAGAGAATCGTGTTTTCTGAACTTCCAGTTTTTTTTTTCAGTTTTTTAACTTTTCTTTCCACTTGTTTCCCTTTACTCTTATCAACAATCCTTCAGTCCAGCTTCCTAAGGAAAAAAGAAATTTGTTTGAATGTTTTGATGAATTTTATGAATTTTTTTAGTATTTTTCCCTAAATTAAGGTAAACACTTCACTTAGGGTTTCTTGTTTAGTGATCTATTGATCCTGTGTTTCCTTATTGGTTATGCTCTTTTATGCTTTGCTATTTGATCAATTCATGAGCAAAACTTCCCAAAGAAAAATGTGCTAAGAAGTGCAAATTTCAATTTATGCAAAGATAAACTCACACATTTTTTTCTTTTCAAGATGCAAATAAACTTTTTCTCAAGATTATTGCTTTGCCTTGTTTAACAAATGGATCTTATCTTCCTGCATCTAGCTACTTTTCTTGACTTTCCTCAATGCAATCATGTTATCTATCCCAAGATCAACAATTTTGCTTGGTACTTGGTCAAAAAGCACTCTACAAATGCAAAGATAGACACATTTTACCTTATCTTCAGCTTTCTTGATTCAGTTTGTGACACACCTGCACTTTACTTCTCAAAAATGATATGAGTAACTATCAATTTGCAAAAATCTCATCACTTCTTATTCTCAAAAGATTATCTATTGCTTTCTTTTCCCAAAAGAAAAACAAAGAAACCTACCTTTTCATGTTTCCATTTCTTGATTAAAGAGTATTACCTTTTCAATGTGTTCAATACCATCAACATTAGAAGATCCAGCAAGGTCCAACTTCAATGAAGCTTTTGCTATACTCCCGGCAATGGCACCAAAAAATGTTTGTTGTTAACCTTTGGAGTTGTCCTCTCCAATCATTTAGCATAAAGAATCAACAATACATCTTATATTTGTCAATCCTGGAAGTATACAAGAGACCACAACCCCTTCTAGATGATAGAATCCAAGAAATAAGAGGAAATTGGCTGGATTTCTGAGAAATAATGAAGATGAAGAGGAATTTCTAGGGTTTTGATTATCTTGAGCAATACTACACCATTTCCAATGATCTTGGTGTCTAAAGTGTGTTATTTTCTCAGCAGAACACAATCATGAAGTCAAATCTCAAAAATGATACCTGTAACCCTCAGATGAGACAATGGTGATTCTGTGAAATTTGATGATTTCCATCTCCAGCATCATTCTTCAACAATTTCTCACTCAACACATCATGAATCAACTCTCTTCATACACATTCATCAGAAATACACAATAGAAGCTTACAAATTCCATGGATACACATAGAATAGACTCAACAAATCAAAGAAATTCACACAAAAGGAAGAATCATGATTTTGTACAGGAAACTCTCTCTTTGCTTGGATAACATCAAATACAAATAACCAACCCTCTCAAAATAGAGGAAATTGTCTTTAATATATTTTCAAGTGTCCCTTTTCACACTTGAATTTTGGTCCTTTTCTCTTCTTATCTAAAAATATGCTATCTAGGAGTTTCCAAAAACTCTAGAAAAAATACATATGATTCTAATCTATATGAGGAAGACTCTTCCTCATTTTTACATCATTTGCATAAATATTTTTACAATTTTTTGGCATTTTACAATTATCTTTCCATCAACAATACTACTTCTAACATTCTCCAATCATTTAGCATAAAGAATCAACAATACATCTTATATTTGTCAATCTTGGAAGTATACAAAGGACCACATCCCCTTATAGATGATAAAATCCAAGAAATAAGAGGAAACTGGCTGGATTTCTGAGAAATAATGAAGATGAAGAGGAATTTCTAGGGTTTTGATTATCTTGAGCAATACTACATCATTTCCAATGGTCTTGGTGTCTAAAGTGTGTTATTTTCTTAGCAGAACACAATCATGAAGTAAAATCTCAAAAATGATACCTGTAACCCTCAGACGAGACAATCGTGATTCTTTGAAATTTGATGATTTCCATCTCCAGCATCATTCTTCAACAATTTATCACTCAACATATCATGAATCAACTCTCTTCATACACATTCATCGGAAATACACAATAGAAGCTTACAAATTCCATGGATACACATAGAATAGACTCAACAAGTCAAAGAAATTCACACAAGAGGAAGAATCATGATTTTCTGCAGGAAACTTTATCTTTGCTTGGATAGCATCAAATACAATTAACCAACCCTCTCAAAATAGAGGAAATTGTCTTTATACATTTTCAAGTTCACACTTGAATTTTGATCGTTTTCCCTTCTAATCTAAAAATATGCTATCTAGGAGTTTCCCAAAATTCTAGAAAAAATACATATGATTCTAATCTACATGAGGAAGACTCTTCCTCATTTTTACATCATTTGCATAAATATTTTTACAATTTTTTGGCATTTTACAATTATCTTTCCATCAAAATTAGTTCTTCTAACATTCTTCCCCTCCTAGACCTTTTGGCTCCTGACAAAAGACATTCTTGCTGATATTCCATGAATGCTTCCTTCACTTCTTTTTTCTTTGATATACCTGTGACAGTAGGTCATGGCTTTTTCTTTCTGTAATATTTAAGTTGTTTACCATCTCAAATAATGCTTTCCTCCATTGCACAGCAGCCTCTGGTTTATCTATTATATCTTTCTTCAAATATTCTGTGTATGCAGCTTCATAAGCAGTGAGTCGAGACTTTGTTACAACTAACAAGTTTCCAAATATCTCTGATTCTCTTTCAAAAAATCCATAATCAAATGCATCCTCAAAAATCTGAAGATAATGGCTTCCAAAAAATATTAATCTGCTATAATAAGCCATCAAACATATCCTTTCTGGAGTTTCACTGAGATCAAATAATAAAGCATCAGTTGGTGAATTAAAGCCAATGTAATTGAGAATTCTGACATCTATATCTGTAAAGGTCTCTATGCAGGCCAATATGAGTCTCATTACTCTGATTAATAAAATACATGCTGGATCATTGACATCTTTATATGTGGATATGACAGACTCTGCTGTGTCAACCATATACTTCTTTGTTGGCCATGTTCCTGCCTTTGGGCCTGCTATCTTTGGAAAATTCAACCATTTTGATGGAATCCGTCCCTCCTTCCTTCTCTCCCAAAAGATTGTCCAATCCCTTCTCCTTGCTACTGGACAATATGCTGGATTGACTTTTAACTGTATTGGTGCTTCTTTCCATATTTTTCTGCATTCTTTATTAGCATCCAACCACCTATTTCTCCATTTAGGATTAGCTTTTTCAAATAAATCCTTTGTCACATTGATGTCTTCTTCATATTCTAAATACTTATTTTGAGGTAATCCCACCCTTGCCAACTGATAGTTTTTAATGCTTTCCATGATCATGCACAAGGGTATACCTAAGCCATCGGCAGCCCAATGGTTTTGATCCGGATTTATTCCTTTATTCAGAGCAAAATTAATTTGTTCCTCATATTCATTATGCGTCTTTCTAATAAATTCCATTCTGGATTCTATGTCTGTCAGAAGTTTCTGAACAAACTCTTCTGAGTGCTCTTCAACTGCTGTTTTGTTCTCTTGTTCACCACCCTATTGAGTTCTATCATGATCTCCCACTTCATATTCTTCTGCTTGTGTAGTCTCAACCTGCTCTTCCACATGAGTTGGTGGTTTTTCCAATTTCTTTTGTAGCTCTTCTATTGTCAACATTAAACTTCTATTTTGGGAGGTCCATAACTCTCTTTCTGATTTCCACTCATTTCTTTCCTTTTCCATACTCAACTGCCAATCACTTCTCTCTCTTTCTATATCCATATGTAACTTATTATATCCCCTCATAGAAGTAGCAGCATGTATACTGGCTTGTTTTTCCAACTCTTGACTTCTTTCAACTCTGTCTGCAATCTCATAATTTTTTTGTTCAGATCTTCCTCCTCATCCTGTGTCACCTGAACAGTCTTGCTTTCTTCCTTCAACTGACCTTCTTCCATTAATAACTTGTTTATTTCCTCATTGGCTTTGACCATAATTTGATATCTGCTTTTCTTCTTTACAATCGTTCTCTTCTTCATTGTCTTCCTCATACTCTATGACCTGGTTATTTTGTTCTTCATAGCTCTTATCTGCTTCCTTTTCTTCTTTGTCCTCATATTCTAAATATCTGATCCTCCTTATTCCCATGTCTTGATGTGTCTTTAATTGTCTTTGTTTCTTCTGCTTTCTTGTTCTCCTTTACTTGTTGTTCATCAAAAAGATGTTTTTCCTTTACCTGTACTTCCTTTTCCTGAATTTGGATCGAATCAGCCTCCTCACGAAGCTTTTTCTGATCATTGATTATCTGCTCTTTTTGTCCCTCTTGCTCATCCATATCCATGAGATCCAAATCTTCCTCTGGTTCCCGATTTTCTATCGATGTGAACTCTTCATTATGATTCAAATCATATAGTATGTCTTCTATGCTTTTATTTATCTTTTTCTCTGTAATTCCTTCTTCCATTTCTTGAGCTTTCTTCTTTTCCCTTACTTCTTCTGTTTCCTTGATTTGATCTGTATCTTTTTGTTTATGTGTTGAACTGCATAACTGAACTTCTTTTTCTGCTTCTACTTTCCCTTCATCCAATTTGAAATAGGTTTGATGTAAAGGTTTTGTCCATATTGTTTTTAATCCTGAATCCACTAATCCACAACTGAATTCCTTCCTGACTTCACTCTCTTCTTCCATCATCACTGCTTTGCCTTTCAACAACCTTCTCTCTTCTTCACGACTAACATGTTTTGCTGCTTCTTCTTGGACTTGCTTTCCTTGTGGCTTCCCATTCAAGTCTTCTAGTGTTTTAGTTTTCTCAGAGGCTTGTGTTATCACATTGGGTGTACTAGGCACTGATAAATTCAAACTTTTCAACAAAAACTTTTCAATATCGCTTTCAGAGTCTGAAGAAAATTGTGAAGAGCCTGCTATTCCTGATTTATCCAATCTTGATTCTTTCAGATCCATAGATTCCTCCTGCTTATCTTCTTCTACTATTACATCCTCTGTCTCCATCCTTGGTACAGGTTCTGCTACTGATTTTCCTTTACTTTTCTTGGTTAACCTCTTCTTTTGTACAGGTTTCTTCTCAGCCTTCTTCTTCGCTACAATTGTAGTTCTTGTTTCAGGAGGTCCTTGTAGCTCTTTGAAATATGCTAACAGTTCCACTTCTTTTTTGACAAAAACTTCCTCTGTCTCAGCTCCCATCATCTGATCATGCAGCTCTTCATAGTGTTCTACTTCCTCTTGAATCCAATCAGTTGCTTTGCACGAGTAGTCCTCCAACATCTTTTGATATTGAGCTTCATATACTACCCTTTTATTATTTCCTTGAGTCAAATAGGTATACAACTGCTCTTTGCTTGTCTGAGGTGGGTGAGGGTCATTTGAAGATTGTACTTGCTTCTGAGCAGCTTCATGCTCTTCCTTAGTTTCTTCCACCTGTTCCAATTCCACTTTTCTCGGATCCAATCTTCTTTTCTTTACTAGAATGACTTCTTCTGAAATTCCTTTTCTTTTCCTTTCTGCTCCCCTCATGCTTGGTTGAGCTTCTGCTTCTCTTACAGATATCTTCCTTGAAGGACTTTTGATTCCTACCATCAAATTTCTGAAATATTGGGTTGCTGGAGCTAGTTGTAATTGATCCTCTATCCCTAGAACATGATATATAATTCTAGTTAAGAATTGGGCTCCATTCATATACTTCTTTTGCTCCCAATGTTTGGTTGCTTCCTTTAATTGCTCATGTATATATGGTGATACATCCATTATTTCAAAGGGCTTAGTTCTATCCTTATTATTGAACATAATCAATGTTACTGATTTGTGTGGCATGGTGTATCTAGGCCGTTTTGGGAAACAGAAATATTGCAAAAACATTCTGATGGCGTATTCCTCATTTTCTCCTCCCTTAAAATCAGGGAACTTGGAATATCCTATATATGTTTCTTTTTTCTTCTTAAGAAAGCTGTTATCCAACTTAGTTCCCATTGGGTAAAACTGAAGAGCTGCCCTGATATGCTCTGCTTTTATTGTGATGTTCACCTCTTTGTTCTCCTTGTCCTTGAATGAACACCTAAAATATGCATCATTTCCTCTTCCAACTTCCAACAGACTATTCATCACTTGTGCAACTCTTTCAAAGTCTATAAAGAATATGGGTTCATCCAACAACTTGTGTAATCCTACTGCTTTCCATCTTTTGTAATTGACTACACTTTTCTGGAATTTGTAAAACTCCTGACACAACATAGTGTACTTGTAACCTCAAACTCCCATTGTGAATATGTGCTGGCCAATAATATCTAGAGTTTCCTTGAGTTCCATGACTATCTTTTCTGCTTCTGGAATCTCCTGCTCTTCATCAGATTCTAATTCTACTGTCTCCGTTGTTGCTTCATTGTCTAAGAACCAATGTCCTCTAGATAGAGTGACTCAGTTTGCTTTGAACTCATGGATTGGTAGTTCCTTTGAATTCACCATTCTGGAGAAAATGTAGCATCACACAAAAAAAAAACACTCCCCCCACATGAGTCATAAGAAAGTAAAAAATGACATTTATTTTGAGATGAAATGAAAGAAAAATGAAAATAAAATCTCAATTAAATCCTGACTTCCCCAAAAAACTCAATTAAAGTGATCATTACATGTGTAGCAAGATGTCTAGTGCTCTCTTCTCTTCTAACAACTTTTATAAAGGAAGAAAAGATTTGAAAACTATAATTAGTTGAAGAAAATTAAATATTTAAAAATAAATTAAAAATTAAAAATAAAAATAAAAAATAACAAATAGAAACCTGCTATACTTCTATCTATGTCTTGCTTTGTGCTGTATAACATATAAAAGAAAAAATGGATAATTTTTCTCTCTTTTCTCATAAAAGAAAAATGAAATGGAAAATTCTTCTCTTCTTTTTCTTTTATTTCTTTGGGGTTTTTTAATAATATATATTTTTTTCTCTCTTTTTTTTTAATAATAAATAATTGCTTTCAACTTCCTTTCTTCCCCTCCTATTTCTTTTCTCAAAAAAAGGATAAGGTAGAACAAATTTCCATTATTTCCAAAATATCATAATTTGTTCTCTGTAACACTTTGATTTTCTTCTCCAAGATCCTAACCGCATATCAGCTACTCATGTTCTTTTCCATTGAATCAAATCTGATTTTTTTACCCAATAATATTTGATCCTTGCAGACCTTGTTCCAGGGATACACCCATCTTCTTTTGATAAGCTGTTCTTAAATGTATTTGGCTTCCATATCCATTTTGTTCTGAGAATTTGTTTTGATGACCAGGGCTTGTGGGTACTTTGTTTCCACATCCTTCTCGTTTTGATGTCTGGATACTTCTAAATATGCCATAGTTGCCACCTTCCTTCTGTCTCTTCACCAACTTTTACTCCTTCAATTTTTTCCTGGTTTTGATTAAATGAAGCTTGATCATAAAGTGATTGTATTGGTAATGTCTGTGTATCTTCTAATGAAAAAGAAAATCCTTCCAGGTTTGGGTCATGAATATCCTGTTGATCTTCCTGTTCTTCATTACTCAAAAAAAAACATTAAAAACCTTTTGTCATTTATTGTCAACTTGAGCTTCATTTTTTCAAAATCCAAAATTACTTTACCTTGATTTAGCCATGGTTGTCCCAAAATCAATTTTTCAGTCATTAAGTGATCTGGCCATTCTTCACAATCTATTCTCATATATTCTTTATTGAACTTGACCTCAATAGAAGGTGAAGACATGCTTTGTATTATTTGTCCTTCCAAGGTGTTGATAAAGGTTTTGCTTTTAGTCCTTTTTATGTTGAACTTATTCAACAAAGCTGAATTGATCAAATTTACCTGTGCTCCTGAGTCTATCAAGACTTTAATTTTTTCATCCTGAAAATTCATTGTGATAATAGGCAAATGTTCTTTTTCTTTTAGAGAGGTGTCACAAAAAAGGACTTCTCTAATATTTTTGATTTTTCTTATCCTTTCTTTTGCCTCCTGTTGAGCCTCCCTCCTAATGTTTTCCTCTTCTTTCTTCTTGTTTTGAGCTTGATGCAATCTTCTCCATTCAGAAGCAGTTAAGGGAAGATCATACCTTTTAACTCTACATCCACTTATGAAGTTTGGCATGATTTCTCCATCTATATTAGCTAATTGAATGGCTCCACTATTACTGATCTGATTGATAATATATGGTCCATGTCTTTTGGAGTTGTCCTCTCCAATCATTTAGCATAAAGAATCAACAATACATCTTATATTTGTCAATCATGGAAGTATGCAAGAGACCACAACCCCTCTAGATGATAGAATCCAAGAAATAAGAGGAAACTGGCTGGATTTCTGAGAAACAATGAAGATGAAGAGGAATTTCTAGGGTTTTGATTATCTTGCGCAATACTACACCATTTCCAATGATCTTGGTGTCTAAAGTGTGTTATTTTCTCAGCAGAACACAATCATGAAGTCAAATCTCAAAAATGATACCTGTAACCCTCAAACGAGACAATCGTGATTAAGTGAAGTTTGATGATTTCCATCTCCAGCATCATTCTTCAACAATTTCTAACTCAACACATCATGAATCAACTTTGTTCATACACATTCATCAGAAATACACAATAGAAACTTACAAATTCCATGGATACACATAGAATAGACTCAACAAATCAAAGAAATTCACACAAAAGGAAGAATCACAATTTTATGCAAGAAACTCTCTCTTTGCTTGGATAGCATCAAATACAAATAACCAACCCTCTCAAAATAGAGGAAATTGTCTTTTATACATTTTCAAGTGTCCCTTTTCACACTTGAATTTTGGTCCTTTTCTCTTCTAATCTAAAAATATGCTATCTAGGAGTTTCCAAAAATTCTAGAAAAAATACATATGATTCTAATCTATATGAGGAAGACTCTTCCTCATTTTTACATCATTTGCATAAATATTTTTACAATTATTTGGCATTTTACAATTATCTTTCCATAAAAAATACGACTTCTAACAACTGCCTTACCTAAAGGGCTACCACCTGAGAGAGGGGACATTGACCATGCCATTGAGGTTGCTACTAACACTAACCCTATTTGTAAGCCACCTTATAGGCTTAGTGTTTCTCAACATGAGGAGGTTGAGAGGCAATTGCAGGATTATTTAATTAAGGGCTTCATTAAACCTAGTACACTCACGTTGGGCATCGCCAATGCTCCTAGTTAAAAATAAAGATGGCTCTATGAGACTATGTATACGCTATAGAGCACTTAATAAGGTAACTATCAAAAATAGGTTTCCAATGCCTAGATTAGAAGATCTATTTGATCAGTTACATCAAGCTAGGTATTTTACCAAGCTTGACCTTAGATCAGGATATCATCATATTAGGATTAGGGCAGAGGATGTCCCTAAGACTGCATTTAGGACTAGATATGGGCACTATGAGTTTTTGGTGATACCTTTTGGTCTCACCAATGTTCATGCCACTTTCATGAAGCTCATGAATAGTGTTTTACGGCCTTATCTACGACACTTTGTAGTAGACTTTTTGGATGACATTTTGATCTATAGTGCATTAGAAGAGGAGCACTTGGAACACTTAAGAAAGGTATTTCAAGTGCTAAGGGAAAATTCACTCTTTGCTAAGGAGTCAAAGTGTTAATTTTTCAAGACAGAGGTTAGATACCTTGGGCATATAGTCTCCCACGATGGAATCCAAATGGATCCTGAAAAAGTAAGGGCTATTATGGAATGGCCACATCCAAGGAACTTGGAAGAGCTGCAGATCTTCCTAGGTTTATCACGTTTCTATCGAAGATTCATTAAGAATTATGCCAAAATAGAAGCAAAGTATGGAGAAGTTGAAAGTAGCAATTGCTACAACTCCACTTTTACATATAGCAGATCCCAGCAAACCTTTTGTGGTTGAGACTGACATGAGTGACTTTTCCATAGGAGCGGTTTTAGTACAGAATGGTCGACTAGTAGCTTTTGAGAGTAAGAAACTGGAACCACCTCAGAAGAATTACTCTGTTTATGAGAAGGAGTTTTATGCAATTGTCCATGCTTTGAAGAAGTGGCATCATTATTTATATGGCGCCAAAGTTACGATAGTGTTTGATCAGGAGAGCATCATAAGTGGCTCTCTAATCTAACAGACCTTAAAGATCGTAAGGCCCGATGGAAAGAGACCCTTCACGAGTTTGATTATGAGCTTAGGTATAGGAAGGGAAAGTTTAATGTAGTGGCTGATTCCATGGGAGTAGTCTAAACTATGAGCATGAGAGTCATTTTTTGAGACCAACAGGGTTAGTGGCACCAAAGCTCTATTAGGGTTTTCCTTTGCCACTGTATACTTAATTGGAATCACATTGGTAGGAGCTGGTGGTTGGTTTCCTAAGATTGGTTGTGGCCTATACAGTGCCTGATATTGTTGTTGTGGCCTATAATATGGTTCTTGGTATTGATTCTGTTACCTACCGTGCTGGTAAGGTTGTTGATAATTTTGTTAGATAGCGTGCCTATTGTATGGCCAATCTTGAGCTCTGTGGTTTGTGTATTTCCTCTCAATAGTGCAATATGGAGCATTACGGTTCCCTTGAGGTTGAGCCATCATTAGGCATACATTAGCCATGTGGTCTCATCCACAATTGTAACATTGCTTCAACGAGGTGACCCATGGTGGTTATCTATTTGGAACTCCTAGCTTCTTGGCAACTTGCTCAACTAACTCATCTATCTCAGTGGAGATCGTGGAGGTATGACTAGTAGAACTGTCAAAATCCTTGTAGAGTTTGGACAGTCCCAACTCCTCACCCAAGTTGTCTTCTATGTCTATGCGCATGCACACACACTCTTCTATGGATCTAGGATCTTTCAAGTACAACTATGATCTTAACTTGGTGCTTAATAAGACATCTAAAAACAAGGCCACTTGTTTGGCGAGTGTGGGTAATTTTAGAATAGGGCATCTTTCTAATTAGTGTATGAGTTGTTTTCCTACAAGTCTCACTATTTCTTGGGGTGTCTGCTTGAAGCTATGGATCAAGGATGATGTGTTATGCCTGATACCATTTTTGGAGAATTCTACAATGAATTATTCTAGCAATTGACCTATGTTTCGGTAATTGCAACTGTTTAGAGGTTGAAACCAAGCTAAGGCAGTATCCTTAAGAGTCAAACCAAATGCCTCGAACTGGGTGAACAAGTCCTCTACATGTTCAGCTCTTAACACTTGTTCAAACTCAACCACATGATCATAAGGATCTCCAAACCCATCAAAGTAGTTTTTCATTGCCTTGACCACTTGAGAGGGTCTAAGGGTTCTTGAGTGCTCTCGGGGTCTAGGCAATGGGAAATCATGTTTATCTCTTTGATACCTATGTGCTCTATGTCTCTCTCTTTTAGGTCTTTCACCCTCAATTCCTGATCTATCTCTATCCACAATGTTTGCAAAGCTTACTTCAGGTCTCTCTCTCGTTCTTTCTTGTTGTGTTTCATGAGCCTTCAATGATCATGCTCCTTGGAGACCATGAGAAACATTAGACCTTTTTGGAGGGAAAATCAATTCACTCTTCCAAGTGTATGCATGCCTATCATGCTCTACTACCAAGAACATTCTCTCGAATGTGTGATCTAGATAGACAACTCTACCTGGTGTCTCAAGGTCTTTGAATTCCTAGATGGCGACTCTTGGGATAGGTTGATTGTGCTTGAATCTCCAAAAGGCTTCCTCTGTTTCTCTATTCAAGAACAATTCTATGTTCTTGTTTGTGGTGTGCCTCCTGATGAACCCCTTCATTTTGGTCATGTCTAGCACACCTTACAAAGATGCTCACTGTTTATCCTTTCGGAGCTCCTTCATGTATTAGGAAGACCTCTATCTGACCGCCGAGCCGCGTACCGCCACGAGATTAGTCTCTGTCCATAATTGAATGAGTCCCCCCACATGGCTCTACACATGGGTGCCACATGGCACTCATGTGTGAGCCCATCTAAATAAGTTAAGAGGTGGTTCACACCTCTCTCAAAGGGTTACTCCATATAACATTTCTTTCCCTTTAACTCCATTTTTGTCCTCAAAAATGGTACTAGAAGGTCTAATAGAAAGAGATAATCAACATAATAGTACTCCCACTAAATCCCCATGTATTAAAATACATGGTCATGTCTCCGTGTTGTTTCCCCATATCCTTCCCCTTAAGAAGTCTTTTGGGAAGGTAGTCTAAAATTGGGAAACCATCTCTGAAGGGTGCTAACCTGCTCCATGTGGCACTATCTTCTGAACTATCATTCCACTTTACTAGACACTCTTTATACAAGTGACCTGGTCCGTTTCTCTCGAGTGTGTAGTATTCTCTCATACTCATGTGGAATAGATTGAATAGAAATAGGCTCTACTAGCTCACTATCTGGAATGAGGTTGTTAGATTCACCCAGCCTTTTCTTAAGCTAGCTAACATGAAAAACTAGATGGATTTGACTATTCTCTGGAAGTTGGAGCTGGTTAGCCATCTTTCCTATTCTCTTAAGTATGTGGAAAGGTCCACTGTACCTAGGAGATAGTTTTGGACAAAGTCCCATCTTCATGGTTTCAGACCTAGATGGAAATCTAAGATAGACCTACTCTCCTACCTCAAAGTTGATATCTCTCCTTTGAGGGTCAGCATAGGCTCTAGCTCTATCCTAAGCTCTCCTAATGTTGTCCTTAGCAAGCCTAAGCATATCATTCATCTCTTCCAAAAAGTCCTTTGCACTGCGTCGTAGGTAATTTCTTTACTCTTCTTGTTTTTCTCTTCCTTACCTCACCACCATCATCACCATCATCATCCTCACCATCTCCCACCTCCATCTCCATCATCGCGAAAATTTTTAGTTTTTTGATCATATCACCTTCTCCACCTCATTTCCATCATTCCACTTGTGAGAGAGAGCGAGAGAGAAATATTGTGTGCATTGTTTTTGCATGTTTGTTGAGTTTGCTTGCAGGATCCAACTGTATCATCCCCTCCAGCATGTCGCACAGGTACGGAAAACTCAGAAACTGTCTTTGTGTCGCCGACCTCTGTCGATCACGATCGACAGAAAAAACGCCCATTGGGTAAAACAAAGTGCACCACCTTAATCTACATGATGAGCACATTCTAAATCACTAAAAACAGTTGAAAAATTCCGTGTTTCTCTGTCAATCGCGATTGACACCGTCGATCGCGATCGACAACATCTGTCAATGCGACCGACAGACCCTGTCAATCCCGACCGACAGACCCTGTCAATCGCGATCGACACACCTGTCAACCCCACGACCGACTAACTGCCACATAGGACCCTGTCAATCCCGATTGACACCGTCGATCGCGATCGACACCCACGACCGACACCTCTGTCAGTCGCGATTGACACCGTCGATCGCAACCGACTGAATTTCAACGATTGATTGACTTTTTCCCGCAGCCACGTGTCCATCGCGATGGACACAACCCCGATCGACTGAAATTACGGCGAAAATCCCGAAAAAAGTGTCGATCGCGATTGACACCATCGATCGCGATTGACAAGACTCACGACCGACTCTGTCGATCGCGATTGACACTGTCAATCGCGACTGACGTGTCGATCGCGACCGACAGGCCCCGACGGACACCTCTGTCAATCGCGATTGACAGACCTGTCGATCGCGATTGACAGGCTTTTCGGCCAAAAATTAGGGTTAATTTTTTCAAGTCCTTGGGGAATTTTGGGCATAATTAGAGAATCATTAGTGATTTGTGAGGTCCCTACACATGTGATTTCGAGAAAACTCCTGTGATCTATCAGCCTGTTGAATCCTGTTTTAGTCACAAAACCCTGAATTGGCATAACTTTCTCATACGAAATCTGTTTGCTGTGATTCTTGTCTTGTTAGAAAGCTCGTGAGGAGTACAACCAAAACTTCCACTCGTTATGTAAAAATTAGTATCAGGATTACTAGATAAGGTTTTTTGAAGTTGACCATACCCCGAGGTAGGAAAACTGAGGGATCCTGGGGATTGTTTTCCATGAAGGCCAAGGATAATTGGGTCTGTGAGTCACATGCATGAAAGTGATCTACTGTGTCATTTGAATCTAAGTCTTGAGCTAATCTTGGGACTAATACAGGTCCAGTGAGAGCAATTGCGAGCATCCAAGCAAGGGCTTTGTGCAAGCCTGATAATCAGGTTCTCGAGCACTAAAGAACAAAGGATCAGCAAAAAAGGTTGGAAACCCTCAACTCCCTCTGTCAATTCCTAGCTTAGGCTAAGAACGACTAGTGATAAAGTAGGCCAGGGCTGCGGTAGGCCTCAATCAAGTTGAAGACTACCTATGCACTCAAGTTCAAGATTAAACATAATCTCTTCGTGATGCGATAACCTTAAAGGAAAGAATCTAACGTGGAACGATAAACTTATAGTGCGGAAATACACTCAAGTATACCTGACGATGTGATATCAGACAAGAGTATAAACACGGTAATCCACTAAAAAAGAATCAAGTAACTGATACAAAAGAACTTAGCAACGAGGTTGTACTTGGGCAAATTTGGGCTACTGAAATAGGCATATGAACCTTAGATCAGGACGGCGTCTAGTAAGGGATAGACAAAGCCTTAGGTCTTCAAAGGCTAGTGTCAATCATACTGCTAGGTCTTGGGCCCAACAGTTGAGCCACCACTCGCATTACCCTAGCTCTGAGACTAGTGAATCAGAGATGTCTCAAGGGATGGACAGACCTACAGGAAGTTCAGTTGTGCCATATCTGTATCGAGTGGAAGGCCCGTACAAGACGCAGCTGGAATACCTTAGGACCAACCGATTAGGTGCTAGCATCTATGAGGACGGCCTAGGAAGATCTGTAGTACACATTAAAAACCCTGACCAATCCATAGGGCTAGAGCACCCAGCTGTCAAGTTTGAAAACGGAGCATACCTAGACAAGGAAGGGACAATATATGTAGTCACCAGTCACCCAGATAGGACAGATGAATTTGGGAATGTGATCTTAGAAGCGGACATAGGTGACCTGGAGCAAGGAAACATGGGTGTAGAACCTAAAACCCCCCGAGGCAAATCAGTTCTCACTAGGATTGTCACACCAGAGTGGATTCCTCAGGATAACATCTGCTTCTGAACCGAGAGACTGATGAAGCCTTTTGGAGGTATAAATCTGATCGGCCAATTGATATAGGAACAATCATGATCTATGAGTTTAAAGATTCAGATAGCCTAGGTAGAGTGACCTACCTAGATCACGCTTCAGAGAGGATCTTTGTGGTTACAGAACATGATAGACATGCTTACACTTGGAAGGGTGAATTCGTCTTCTCCCAACCAAGATCGAACGTGTCCTATGGTCACCCTGGAGCTGGAACATCCCAAGCTCATGGAACTCAAAGAGATAGAAGTAAAGATAGGCTAGAAGTAAGCTTTGCCAACTCAGGGGGCAGAGAACGAACGAGGATGGAAACAAATAGAGTAGAACCTGAGGTACTTAGAGCTCCAAGGAGTCAAAGAAATGCGGATGAGTTTCCTCTACCACGACCTAGAGAGCACACAAGGACTTTGAGACCGACTCAGATAGTTAAGTCCATGAAGAACTACTTCGATGGTACTGGAGATCCATACGATCATGTGGCCGAGTTTAGGCAAGTCTTGAGAGCTGAACAAGTTGAAGACCTGTTCACGCAGTACAATGCCTTTGGTCTAACCCTTAGGAACACAGCCCTTACGTGGTTTCAACCGTTGAATGAGAGACAGTTCAGGAGCATAGACCAACTCTTAGAGGCTTTCATTATTGAATTCTCTAAGAGTGGCATAAGGCACAACACTTCCTCGCTGATTCACAGCTTTAAGCAAACCCCTCAAGAAACCGTGAGACTTGCAGGAAGAAGATTTAGGCAATACTTAGAAAGATGCCCTGTTTCGGAGCTACCCACATCAGCTAAGCAAGTGGCTTTATTCTTGGATGGATTGCTAAGTACCAAATTGAGATCTTATGTGTACTTGAAGGACCCTAGGACCATAGAAGAATGTGTACCCATGTGCATTGACATCGAGGATAACCTAGGGGAGGAGTTAGAGCTTTCCAAGATATACAAAGATTCAGATAGCGCCTCTAGCCTCTCTTCCACGCAATCCACATCAATTGAGGAACTTGCAGAGAAAGTAGCTCAGAAATTGTGTGTCACCAGCAAACAGATCCCAAGGTATGCCCTTGTGAAAAGATGCTATACTTGTGGTGGCGACCACATGGCGAATGTATGTCCCATTATGACTCAACCCCAAGTAAATCCTAGTAGCCAATACTGCACCATAGAACGGAGGTACACCAATCACACCGCGCAAGATTGTCCCTACAATAAGCAAGCTGTTAGGCAGACGTACCCTCAGCCATACCCTCAACAAGGCAGATACCAGAGTCAGTACCCACCACAACAGTATACTAGGCCTCAGCAAAACTACCAACAGCAATATCAGGCCCAACTGAAGCCCCAGCCAGTGCTAGCACAATAACCACCTGCTCCTACTAATGTAATCCCTGTAAAGTATGCAGCTGCAGAAGAAAACCTGAATAGGGCCATAGTGCCAGTAACCCCATTGCTATTGGAAAGTGACCCTAGTGACCATAGTTTCGATTCTACACATGTAGATAGCCCCTAGGCCTACTACATGCAATCTCCGGAACATGGTGAATCCTATTACAGTGAAGAGCCAAATGAACCTAGTTGGGAGTCAGATTAGACAAACGTCATGTATGCAAACCCCAACCCTAGACATCAACCTAGACAAGTAAGACTCCCATTCCCTAGAGGACCATGCTACAGATGTCAGGGGGATCACCTCATTCGTGATTGCCCCATGCCTGCACCTACCCAAACCCAATCAGTGACGATCCAGGGCTATTGCTAGGAGTGTGGAAAGGAGCATCTCTTACGAGATTGTCCAAAGAATCCCAGCAATATGCCAAAAATCACTCCCATTAACGTCATTGGGTTAGTAGTAGACTCTACACGGAGCGTGACGTCCACTGCACGAGTACAGGTAGTCACTAGAGCTCAGACATTGCAGCAAAACCAAGGGGTAGGCCAGGAAAAGAGCCCAGATGTTAGTGAAACGGAGAGCATGACAAAGAAGAAGACTAGAGCTTGGAGAGATAGTCGTGAAAGAATGAAAAGACAATGGGCAAAAAAGATGAGTGAACTCGAGGAAAGCCTCAGAGAAACAAACGCCAGGATAACTGAACTCACATCTCAAACTCCCTCTCACACTACCACACCACCACCATTCCGGTCTCCATCCGACCCGCCACCTTCCAACCCACCTCACACAATTCCACCACCCCCAAGAGTAGGATCAGTCCTAGCAGATCCCACTCCTGAGGACCTAAACATGATGCTCAAAGCATATCAGGCCAGAATCCAAGAAGGGCCAAACGTAACTGATCATGAAAAGTGTTACCCTAGAGCAGAACTAGAGCTAGAACGAACCAAAATTTATGCTAAGATGGTGGAATTGGCTCAAACCATGTTTGAAGCCAGTCGCCTATTCAACATCTCTAGTTCAGCGAGGACACAGTTGCACTTTGATGGACTGTTAGAAAGAATAGAGAAGCTGATTGCACAATCAGAAAAGGAACCCTCCTCTCAACATAAGGACAAGGCAAGTGAAGGAGCAAGTCTTCCTGCCCAGGAAGCCTATGTGCCTAACTCTACGGAGCCAGACACATCATCTTCTATGAATCGATTCACACCAGAATTCCTACGAGAGATTCAAGAAGACAAATGGGCTAAAGAAAGTGAAGCCCCTCCTCCCATTGAACTTGTGGATGATGCACATGACCAATTCCCACAAGACATCCCATCCATTTATGAGGAGCAGGAGAGCACCCAATCTCAGGAAAGATTAGACTTTGAGTCTAACTCTCTACACGAATTACCCCACTTCACAGGCCCATGGGAAGCTAAGTCCACCTGTATGAGAGCACCCACGGTCATGGTAAGAAATGAAGATTCAGGCATACCTAGGAACACGGAGGTAGTGAAGAACACTAAGGTGCAGTGCAATCTCACTTTAGAAGAGAACTACTCAAGGTTAGGCCAGAGCTATGGAAACATGTAGCCAAACAAGTACCAGAGATAACAAAACCTCGTTCCCGGGTAGGATCCCAAAGAACAGTGCCAGAAATACCATTCGACAAGATAGGAGACATGAGTGAGGGCGAAGAGGGAAACACATATCTTCCTATCACCCATCAAGGATACACCACCAAGGCCATTCTAGATTCAGGCGCAGGTGTTGCAATTGCTACCACTTCCCTATGGAAGCGTTGGGGCAAGCCAGCACTCAGGCCCACGAGGATGAAATTGCAAATGGCCGATGGTCACATAGAGAGACCCCTAGGGTTCTTAGAAGGAATAACTCTCACCACGTGTGGTGTCGAGTTTGAGCATACATTTGCCATCTGTGATTTCAACAAGAATCATGCCTATGAGATGATTTTGGGACGACCCTTTATGTGACAGTTGCAAGTGGTACAGGACTGGGGAACCAACTCCTTGTACCTGCAACACTTAGGTGTTATGACCAAAGTGAATCTGAAAGATTACTCTCATAGGGATGTCCCTCCTATCCAATGGAATCCCATCCATAGAGCTAAAGATGATAAGGAATCGGTGCATTCCATAGGATCAGGATCCTCATGGATGCATGAAGACACCCACTTATGGATGCGCAAAGTAGCAGTAGAGGAAGAGAAGAGAGAAGAAGCCAGAGAGATAGGTGCAAAAGAAACACATAGATCAAGTCAAGACCCAGCCTATGCACCTGTAGTCTTTCCTGACGAAGAATTTGAACCCCACGGCCGGACAGAAATCCTAGCAACAATGGATGTAGCCATCAATGAAGAACAATGGACACCTCACTGTGATGAGGACGGCTATGACATTTCAGTCTTCTCCATAGAGCTAGTCATGGGAGAGGCAGTGTTAGAAGAGTGTGAACCTAGCCCTGATGCATTTGAGGATGCAAGTGACTCCGATCTAGAGTCAATCATTATGGACCCACCTTTTGCATCAGATGAAGAATACTTCTATGAAGTAGAATTCCAACCCCAGAGGCATGGAGAGCTTACAAATGATGTAAGGCTAGCCACACATGTGACCCCGAAGGAAGAAGGAAAGAAAAGAAAGAAGAGAGCAGTCACACAAGAAGAGGAAGAATCTTTGTTTGAGGTCCCGAAAAATTTTAAGAAGTATGAGATAGACGACAGGAGAGTCATGATAAGAATGCCTAAACGAGAGGCACAATCAGGAGAGGCCTATGACAACAAAGAAACTACCAAGAAAATAGTGGTAGCCATGGAAGAAGGAGAAGAAAGATGCACGTACATAGGTCATGACCTGACAGAAGAGGAAGAACAAGAGCTAATAGCCTTGCTAAGAGAATACCAAGATATATTTGCTTGGAGTTATAAGGACTTAAAAGGGGTGGACCCTGATATATTTTCACATACAATCCCCATGACCTCAGATGCTAGACCCTCGAAGTAGAAGCCCTACACATACAACGATAACTATGCTGCTAAGATCAAAGAGGAGATAGATAGACTGGTTGAAGCTGGATTTATCTATGAAATTAAGCATACTGAATGGGTATCCCCCATTGTTTTGGTGCCCAAGAAGAATGGCAAGCTGCGAGTATGCATTAACTTGAAGAAGGTTAATGCAGCCACAATTCGAGATAACTATCCGCTTTCTATCACAGAACATCTCTTAGAAAGAGTAGCACGCAAGGAAGTGTACAGCTTCCTTGATGGATTTTCGGGCCACAATCAAGTAGCCATAGCTCCAGAAGATCAGCACAAGATGGCTTTTGCCACTGAATGGGGAATATTTGCCTTTAGAGTAATGCCATTTGGGCTTACCAATGCACTAGCAACCTTCCAGAGGCTAATGTGTCATGTATTTAAAGAGTTCCTGAGGAAGAACTTAGAAGTCTATGTTGATGATCTTTGTGCTCATTCCAACATTAGACAAACCCATATTCCCGAACTCAGACAAATCTTTGACAAATGTAGAGAATATCAAGTCTGCCTGAACCCAGAAAAGTGCGTCTTTATGGTCAGGCAAGGCAAGATTCTAGGACACATAGTGTCAAAGAATGGCATATCCACTGATGCAGAGAAAGTGAGAGCCATGGCAGAGCTACCTAGGCCAAGGAATGTCAAGGAAGTACAAGCTTTCATGGGACATTGTGGTTACTACCGCCGGTTCATTCACATGTATGCTGTCATTGCAAAGCCCATGTACGGACTTCTGACTAACTTTGAGTGGACTGATGAATGTGAGAATTCCTTCAATGAGCTTAAACGGCGATTATGTTCAGCACCAATCTTAACCACACCAGATTGGAATAAGCCTTTCCATGTTCATGTGGATGCATCCAATTATGCTATTGGGTGTGTACTCGCGCAACCTACTGGTAAAGGTAATATGGATCTTCCAATTGCCTATGCTAGTAGACAATTGAATGCAGCTGAACAAAATTATACAACCACCGAACGAGAAGGATTAGGCATGGTATATGCAGTTAAAAAGTTTAGACATTATTTGCTTGCAAATAAGTTTAAATTTTTTACTGATCATCAGGCATTGTTGTAACTGGTAAACAAACCTTGCAACACAGGTAGATTAGTACGATGGTTTCTCTTACTAATGGAATACGACTTTGAGGTAGTGGTAAGGAAAGGGAAGACTCACTTGAGAGCAGATCATCTCTCTAGGCTCACATCTGGAGAGGCCCCACAAGGAGTGTCAGATGATCTTCCTGATGCTTACTTGTTTAATTTGGAAGTAATACGTCAGTGGGCTAAGCCATTAGTGCCAGTATTGACATACAGGCCTAACCACCCAGTAATAAACACTCAAGGTAGAGAGGTAGTAAAAGCCGAGAAGTACCATATCATGGCAGGAAGCATGTACAAACACAAAGATCAAGGGATCTTGGCTTGTTGTGTGGAAGAGGATGAGTATGCTAAATGGTTGCAATTAGCACATGTAGGTGCATTAGAGCAACACTACTCAAAGCAACGAACCCTACAGACACTAAGGAGACTAGGAGTGCATTGGCTGACTATGGAGGCTGATGTCCAAAAGTTGTGCAAGGAATGCCCAATCTGTTGCACTAAACCACCTGTGGAACATGCCACTCTTTATCAAGTGTCCATAGTGCCAGATTGGAGTGAACCACTAGTATTCTTCCTGAGGACAAAAACATTCCCTCCAGACATGACTCTGGCTCGGAAAAAAAGTCTAGAACAAGAAGCCCTAGATTACTCACTCATTGGTGATAATCTATACAAACGTGGTAAGGATGGTTACTTGAGACTATGTGTCCATGAAAGTGAATATCTCAAGATCTTGGAAACTGCTCACCAAGGTGTAGCAGGAGGACACTTTGGACCAGATCGGGTGATCAAGGCAATACTATTTGCGGGCTTCTGGTGGCCGACCCTTCACATGGATGCACATACCTATGTGAAACGATGTGATGTCTATCAGAGAACTCAGTATCCTATACGTAAAGATGAGATGCCACTAAAACCTATGATGGGTGGACGTGCATTCTCTAAGTGGGGAATAGACTTCGTAGGTCCTATTAATCCCCCAGCTAAGGGTTCCCATGCAGAATATATCATTGTTGCGACAGACTATCTAACAAAGTGGGTAGAGGTAAAAGCCACAACGAAGAACGATGCTCAAACAACAGCTAAGTTTTTATTTGAGAATGTGTTCACTAGATACGGGCTACCTATAGAGCTAGTTAGTGATAGAGGCACTCACTTCTTGAATGAAGTTATTGAAAATCTGCTCCAAGAATTCTTGGTAGTACATAAGAAGTCTGCCCCTATCACCCTCAAGAGGCTCAGTGAGGTCCTCATCTTGACACACTAGTACTTTGACTGTCATTGCTTCGTCTTGAATATAGAGGGGAAGTTCCACCTCGCCCATGCAAGGGGTTTCCACACCTCCCAATCCTATGAGATATGCTTCTATAGGATTGACAATTAATTTCAACTCTTGACAGTAAGACCATTTAACAGCACTAGTGGCTGCACCTGAGTCAATCAAGGCTCTTACAGTCCTTGCATCCTTTCCTTGTCCTATATCTAAGGTTATAAAAGGACGTCGATCAATTATCCTATGGGAGCTGATATGTGAAAATTCACACATAGCCACATGATATCCTTGTTCTGCATATGTATCTGGCCTAGGTTGCTCTTTGCCTTGTCTTCTTAGTTTCATTCTTCTTCTGCGCTCTAAAGCTTCTGCTTGAGCTTCTTCTCGAATTCGCTTTTCTTCTTCTTTGCATTTCTTAGCAGTGTTGAGTCCACTTAGTATCTCTTCCGTCAGAGATTCCTGATATAACTTGACCCTGCACCCGCTTATGTAGCTTGGGAGAACGTCGCCTTCTAATGTGGCTAGTTGCACTGCTCCACTTGTTGAGATTCTGTTAATAATCATGGGTCCATAGCCTCTTTTCTCTAGTTTTCTCGCATGTTGTTTCAAAGTGTAGACTAGTACTAGGTCGCCTGCCTTCAAACCTTTATCCTTAACGTGGGCATCAAAGTATGCCTTCTACCGTTTCTTAGCTGCATATATCCCTGCAGCCGCCCTCAGTCTTGTTTCTCCTAATCGTTCAAGGTCAAAAAGTCTAGAGGAGAGTTCATGACCCGTCCATTCATGCTCTTGTGCTACTTTCAGTGTAGGTATTTGGAAGTCCAATGGTAGCACTGCATTTTGGCCAAACACCATCTGAAAGGGGGTGGCTTGGAGTACCGTTTTGTAGGCAACTCGGTATGCCCAAACAGCATGGTGTACCTGTTTGTCCCAATCAGAGCGTTTATTGTTCACTAATTTCGTCAGTACATTGCATAAGATCTTGTTGGTGCTCTCAGCCTGGCCATTTGCTGGATCTATGATCATGCAGTCAACCTAAACCTAAGAAGTGGACTTCTTCAGGTATGGGTAAATCATAGTCAAATTACAGTTGAACTAGAAAATGAGGCACTCAAGGAACTAGGTAAGGCACGAACTCTTGGTCCTTCCAGGGGTGCACATGAAGTTGACAATGCTATTCTTGTCCAAAAATGTATGATGCAGAAAGAGGATTGTCTCAACAACGGAGTCAAGGATAAGACGGTACTCCCTTCTTTTCCAAAGGCCAGAAGGATGCAGCAGCCAACGGCAGATCAAATACAGAAGAAGCAGAACACTACCTATACTGGAGGCCAAAAAAAGGAGCAAAGCAGATTGTTTCAGCCAATGAAACAAGTATGGAGGCGAAAAGGCGAACACCCTGTTCCGACCAGGCCAACCCCACGGCCAAAACCTCTTATTAGTAATCAACAACACGACACTAATAAGAAGTCCTTCATAAATTCTTCTGCGAAAGTGAAGTCTATTTGGGTACCCAAGAAGTCAATGAAGGCCAGCCCACAATCACGACAAATCTGGGTGCCTAAGGCTTGCTTGCGGGCTCAAATAGCTACACCGAGGCCAAACCTTGTACAACATGTTTCACTCACTCAAACATCTTAGGCCCACTCTTACACATCACGCACGAACACGTATTCTTCCATGAGCACAAGTATAATCACTCGTAAATGGGTCCCTAAAAAGCCTCATTCTCAAGTAGATACCCCTATCAAACTCTTCAGAGTCTCCACAAAATCAAGATCAAAGCCCATCCGTTGCATTTGGCAACCTAAAACTTGTAATAAACCCACGGATCCCAGTTGTAAATCCATGTCCACCTACTAACTACGTCACTCTCACACTACATCATTCCAATTAGTTCTTAGGTCTACCCAATTCCCAACTACACACACAAGCACCGAGCACTTACTAACCCCCTAATCTCTCCCGAACCTCCTGTTAATGTTGTAATGGGGACAAAAAATGGTTCTATCTTGTCCTTTACAATGTTAACACATGTTTCTATATTCTCACAGAATCAGGAGGCAAGAAGTAACATGGCAGATACGGCAGGAACTAGCTCCCAGGCAGGCACCAGCCCCCAAGTCGTGGACATTGAAAGTTTTCCCGTTGAGGAGGAATTGAAGGAACGCCCTGTGGCATTGAGAGCATTACACGCCATACCGGTTCAGAACCCTCCACAAGGGCACACTATGCCAGTCAGTAAAAACTCTCATTGGTTCAGTGATGTGGCAGGGCCCCTAGGTGAAGGCACTTATATGTGGGAGGCCGAGATAGAATTCAATGGGCGCTGGGGCACGTATCACTTTTTCACCAGGGAATTTGAGAGACTGCAGAATAATGAAGGATTGAAACCTATATGGAAGAAGGCAGGACTCTACAAGTACTTCAAATTCCAATTTCCAAAGCCGGATTTTCTAAGATGCTCTTATTTGATTAGCACCCTTACTCCGAGCAAAGACAAAAAGGGATACAGCTCCTTTGTCCTCCCATCTCTCACAAGGGGCAATGAGCTCAAGCATTTCAGATTAACTATCAACTTCGTAAGGGAAGCTTTGGACATGAAAGGTATGCACATTCCTACGGAGAAAGAGACTATGGTCCCCGACAATATGAAGAACAAGAATCTGACAAAGTTAAAAGACATGGTGGCAATGACGCCTACAATCGCCATTCATTTGCGAATGGTCATGCAGCACTTTGCATTTCCCGCCCAAGAGAGGTTCACAATGCCACCTAAAAAGATATGGTTTAGTTTATACTTGGCTGATGCTTTTGATTTGACAATCAACATGCCTCACTGGATTATCGACCAAATCCACTTGGCTCATCAAAGGTGGTATAAAAAACAAAAGTCTGTGCTGTACGGATGTTGTGCTCTGACTAGGATTGTGTATAGATGTCTCGCGTATGATGTACCAGTGCAAAGGGCACTCATTTGGACCAGGGTACAAGAGTTTCAGCGCCGATTATCCTCCGCAGGAACACCATCCAAGAAAATGAGAGGCGCCGTTCAGATGCCCTGCGCATAAGCCCGCGGCGCGACATTGACTCTGGAGACCACTCCACGACTTCCAAGGCGGGTGCAACCCTTCACTATCAGATTACCAAGGCACAGCACTGACGGACCTAATCTGGTGTTCCCACCCGTACCAACCGACCTAGAGTTTCCTCATGGATTCACTTTAGAAGACCTAACTGATGAGGAGGTAGCCAGAATCATCGACGCTGTTAATGTAGAAGTTGAGGCAGAACAAGCTAGTGGGCAACAAACGGCTACAGACCAACCCCATCCCAGACAACCAGATGTCGTCGATGTAGAGGGTGAAGAAGAAGGAGAACAAGAGGAGGAACATGAGGAGCAATCAAATGAGGAAGAGCAGGAATATGATCAGGAAGTTCTACATGTACTTGAAGGGGCCCCAGCTTATACGAAAGCATTGAAAAAGCTCTATGACACCATGAACAGAGTTCAAGAACAACATAGACTGTCCCTAGCAGCACGCAAGGCCCTCATGAATCAAATCCTTGAGGAGGAAGGCGTAGACGAGCAATACCGCGCCACTCTTGACATGATATCTGAGGCTTTAGGAGTACCTGAGACGGTGCATACCGCCCTTGCACAAGCACGAAGAACGGATCGAAGATACGGCAGACGTCCCCCTCGAGCAGGAAAGCAGATGAATGTATTAGTATCAGAACCACAAGGCACATCTACAACCACGGGCACCGCACACACTGTCCATGATACGGAGGAAACCCATGTATTAAGTGCACCTCCGTCACCCCCTTTGCCACCCCTACCTCCAACTCCACCACATTCACCTCCCACTACCAGTGTAACCACTACTGTCAACGCCTCCGATTCCACTACTCATACCGAAGCACCGACCGTCACACAACCCGCACACCCTACCTCCACTTCCTTTGTCTATACTTCCACTGAAACAGTAGTTCTAATCACTGACACAGAAAATCTCAACCCCCCGATCACACTCCCCGGCAGTTCGTATTCACAATTGCACACACCACTGTACACTTTCACCACTATCACCGCACCCACAATTCCAATATTCACAATCACTCCCACTACCGCATCCACCGTTGATTTTATGGACATCTCACCCACCTCAGCACCCCTCCCTCCCCCCATACCCCCAACATCTCCCATCCCCCCACCTCCCACATCACCATTTTCCAGCACCGTATCCACACTTCCACTTCCCTTCCCCTTTCCCTTCCCCTCTGCATTCAACACCCTACCCGCATCCATCCCTATCAATAATGTTTTTAATAATATGTATCAGTGTATGTCGCAACTGCAACAGCACTGCCAACATCTTCATAACCAACACACACGACTCTTTCGAAGCCATGAGGAACTTCAACTCCGATTCATTGATCTCGAAAGGGAAAAGAGGCTACTACAACAACAACATGCCACTTTACAGGAACAACATGAACAATTAGTAGCCAATCCACCCCAGTCAGATGCAGAGGAAAGACAACATATGGATGAATTGCTACACTCCTAGTGAACGGAGAATCTCAAACTTAGACGCAACCTGGCCCTCCTACGAAACCACATGTCTACAGCTCTCGAAGAGAATAAACGGCTGCAGAAACAAAAATGAAGAGAACTTGGAAGCAACCATGGAAGGTTCCCCGCAGGAAATCGACCCCGAAAAACTCAAGGCCGTTCCCTCAGAGAATATGAAAACTGTGTTAGAAACCCATGCCGACCTCCTGGAGGCCCATGCAGCGTTAGAACGAGAAAGGGATGATCTACTTAAGCAACTGGAAACTCAGCAGGAGTCACCAAGCAAAGCCACAGCCACAGATGCCACATCCGAAGAAGTCACAAAACTCAGAGCAGAACTCGAAGAATTATGCAGCAAAGTCATGCAATACGAACGTCAGCCTTCTCCCCTTGTCGAGCCCGAGCCTGAAGATCTAGTGCCAATCGAGATAGAGGAATCTTTCGAAGACCCGTATGTTCCCATGCCTGCACCAGGAGGCAAGCAAACAGAAGAGGGCATGGACACCATAGAGATAGAGGCTCCTGAATGGATGCAGAGGTTAGAGAAAGTGGCCACAACCCATGATGATAGAGTGGCAGTTCAGATAGCATCTATGTCACGCTTGGAAGAAGTAGTCATAAAATCGGATTACTTTAGGAATCTCTCCCATCATAGGTGGATCGGCACATCCGACGATTTGTATGTTCCGTTCTGTGTCTTAATGGCGGACTACAATGCCGAAATAAAGCAACATACCTCAAAGGAACCAACCTCCGCCACACAATTCGCACCGGAAGACATCCCAGCGAGTGCCAAGCAGGGCAATATTCATCAACCGATGTGGAGGATTCGTCTACTGGAAACCTACCTAGATTTAATGAAGGAAATCAGGACCTTCTACGACATGAGCGCAACCCCATCTATTAATGTTGTATATGCATGGCACGCGCGTATCAAGTATCTACCAGCCTGCTTCAAACAGACGTTTGAAGAAATGTTCGTCACTGCATTATGGGAATATCACTCAGAGATATTCATTCCCCGACCATCACATTTATTGCAATTATTTGCAGTGGAGCAAGCTCTCCATTCAGAAAAGTTACATATACCACATCCAGAGGTTCCCGGGCCAGTAGATTGGGATGCTTTACTCACGGACTTGGCCAAAGGGTTGCGGATTGCAGAACATCACTTAGCACAAGACGTTGTTGAGTACTACATCCAACGACCCACCCAACAAGGGTCTGTCAGGGACGACAGATGCGAGAGAGGGGGGGGTGTTGGAACTGAAGGACTCACTAGGCAAGGAAGCTTAAGAAGGAAGTTAGAGAGAAGAGAAAGTACAAGCAGACAGAGCAGTCAACGACGATCTAGCAAGTAGGCCAACATTTTTTCAGGACACTAATGCATATAAAAGAGGTGGACACACAAGGAGAAGGAGCAAGTAGGGAGCTCCAAGAAGTGTATGTCAAATCTTCAGAAGAATCCCCTACAGAAATAGTGATTTTCATCACTAAAAACCATTGTAAATACCATTTCACATTTTTGTAGCTCCATTTTGTGCAAGCCAAGGAGTCCTTGAGCTTGAGGAGCTTTAGAAGTATCTACCTGTCAGTTTTCACATTTTTTAGACTTTGTTTGAACCTCCAAATAGGGTAGAGAACCTAATTTTTAACTAGGCCGGACACTAGGTCTGGACAAGGCCAAAACCTAGTAAAAAACTATAAATAGAGCTAGAGAGCTCATTTTTGAGGTTAGATTGTAATTGAAATGAACTTGTAAGAGCTTTTTGAAAGTAATCTAAAGAACTCCATTGCTTCTCACTCTTTGTCTTGCCGTGTGTGCGCGTGTGTGTGTATGTGTGTGCATGTTTGTGTGCTTCTCACTCATGCACTTGTGCCTCCACTTGCTCGAGGTCTTCATACCATCCTCACGTCTTCCCGGATTGACATTAAAGGAGGTGCTACTCATCATTGAGCTACAAGGTGGCTGTGGAAACAACCTCTACCCATAGATAATGAGGTAACTTCTTCTCATTTAACATAGACCTAGCAGCTTCAACAATTAACTTGTTCCTTCTCTGTGCCATCTCCATCAGATCTAATCCTCTTCAAGCTTCTTCCTGTTTGATTTTAAACTAGTGCCAAGTACTTCTTGAAACATGTAAATACCTCATCCTTATGCTTCATGAAATAAAGGATTTTCCATCTACTATAATCATCAATAAATGAAACATAGTACCTTGAACGTGAGATGGATGGAGCTTTGCTAGGACCCCACACATCAGTGTGCACAAGCTCCAA
The DNA here is from genome assembly GCA_020310875.1 of Ceratopteris richardii. Classification (NCBI taxonomy): domain Eukaryota; kingdom Viridiplantae; phylum Streptophyta; class Polypodiopsida; order Polypodiales; family Pteridaceae; genus Ceratopteris; species Ceratopteris richardii. Next base: position 34,008,409 of record CM035429.1, on the reverse strand, counting down.
ATAGTCTTCATGGATGTATCCTCTCTTTTTGAATGGTTTCCTATGAGACTTGCCAAATTGGCATGCTCCACATTTCTATATCATATGTTGCGTGGTCACATTGGGAATGCCAAGCACACTTTGATCCCTTCGTATTTGCTTCATAGTCCTTTCTCCTATGTGTCCTAGCCTTTTGTGCCATATTTCTAACTAAGATAAGGTTTGATCTCTATAATTGAATATTGTTATGTTTCTTGTGTCTTCAATTTCAAATGTGAATAATCTACCTGACTTCTCACCTTTGGAAATCCTCTTGAAGCTTTCTTGGGGGTCTTCCACATATGCTCCATGCTTACTGAATCTGACCTATAAACCTTTCTCAACAATTTGCCCAACACTAATTAGGTTTTTGGTTATAATTGGCACATACAAAACTTTGCTCGAAAGGTTCACCCTACCATCAGATGTTTTGACATTTCCAATTTGCTTGACTGAGTGTTTAGTTTCATCACCTGTTTGTAGTTCATGTTTCCCTTTGGGTTCTTCAAGATCAGATAATAAAGCTACATTTCCAGCCACATGATTGGAACAACTTGAATCAATGTCAAAAAGATGCTCATCATCTTTAGCTTGCTTGGATGTCATGTTCATGATGAGTAATGAGTCTTCTTGTTCCTCAGTATAGCTTTTATAGTCCCTTCTTCATCGAAAATTTCCTTGATAATTGTTGTTGTTGTAGCCTTGATTTTAGTTATGGTTGTAGTTGCCTCCACCATTGTTGTACCTGCCTCTTGATTGTCCATAGCTACCTCTATGGAAGCCTCTTTCCCCTTTGTTCCTTGTATTCTTGAAGCATTCTTCTGTAGTGTGGTTGTTAAGACCACAAATGTTGCATGGTGAGTTGTTAAAGGGTCTTCCCCTACCTTGATTTCCTCCTCTACCCCTTCCTTTAGCACCTCTTCATCTTCTTGACTAATTAGCTTGAGAGATACTAGCCTCTTCTTCACTCTTCCTGCTTTTACCTTTATCCTTAGCTTTATTCTTATCTGTATAAAGGGCAAAAGACTGGTTACCTCTTGAGTTTTCACCATTTCTGTTGAGCTATGTCTCGTGGGTGAAGAGTTACCCCATCAAGGTGTTGAGGTCTGGTATTTGCATATCCATGTAGAGATCCATTGCTATGGTGAAGGAATCCCACTTGTCATTAGCCTTGATTCCATTAATGATCTTCCTCACTATGTGTTCGTCTTCGATCTCCTCTCCAATGCTTGCAAGCTGATCAACCACATCTTTGATTTTGGTTACATAATCAACCACTTCTTGCTTAGGTTGTTTCTTTAGGGTTGTAAATTCCATTCACAACTTATTCTTCCTAGCTCGTGTTTGAGGATAAATATGATGAGAGTACTTCCCAAGTCTCTTGGGAGGTCTTGCAATTCCTAACATGTGGCAACAAGAAATCAGAGATTGAGTTTAGTAGATATGACCTAGCAAGCACGTTCTTTGCACACCATGTGGTCAACTTCTCTTGCTCTTCCCTTGTAGGTTGATGCTTGCTCCTAAAGATTGGCATCTCTTCATCTCGTGAGATGTATTCATATAGACTTCTCCCTTGAAGGTAGTCTTTCATCCTTAGTGATCATGCTGAGTAGTTGTTCCTATCCAATTTGTCAATGAAAGATGGAAATCTATCTCCCATATTGATTGTTGTTGCTTTGATACCACTATTGGAGGAGATGGTGAATAGTCACAAGAGATGAAGTGGTTTAGCTAGATCCTGCTTCACACTTGCTAAGAATGATGGGTGTAGAGTGTAGTGGGTCTCTTTAACTTGATAATGAACAACAACAATTATATATGCTGCTTGGAATATGATCCACTAATTGATGGGTCAAAACAGATATGTTTGAGTTGATCCAAGAACAAAAACCTTACTATTTTTGTTCTTACACCTGTTTAGTGTTTTGAACAATTCTCTGAGCACAGAAACAATTGACTTAATTCCTTTTGGGGATCTCTAATTTACTTAGTAAGCTAACACTCATGAGTGATTTCATAAAAAAGTATGGACTACATGCAGAGAAGGAAGTTTAGCAAGTCACACCTTCATCCTAACATTCACGGGTTGCAACATTCATCAGACTAGTGAGCAAAGATATGTTAATATATGACGATCCAGAGAAGCAATGCTAATGAAACTTTGTAAGATTGTAATAGATAGTATTATAATTCTATCATGCTTTAAATCATTGCAAATGCTCAACTCTACACTGAGAACAACCTCTAAGAAGATCATTGTTTTGATGGAGTTATGACAGAGAAGTAAGATGAGAATGTAATGATCATATGTTGGAGTTAGACATCTGCAGAAGTAGGCGAACAACACAAGGAAGAAGAAGAAGAAGAAGCTTGGAGAACTACACAAAATGGTGAATGTATTACAACTAGAATGTACAAAGATAAGTAGCCCATTAGGGCAATAGGTGTATATACAAGCCATGGAAAAAAAAACTCCTAAAGAGGGAAAAAAGTGTCGAAGTGGTCTAGAGTGTTCACACACATCACTACCTAAATATATTAACAAATCCCCCCTGGGAGTGATGCGGTGAACAAGGAGTTGGCACTCATATATAAGGAAGTGCTAAGCTATGTGGAATCAATCCACAAAAGTAAGTAAGCCCAAAGCTTTGCGGAAAGCTTCAAACTTCTCCCTAGCTAGAGCCTTCGTAAAAAGGTTTGCAATGTTCTCCTGAGTGGGCACATATGCCAAGCTGATCTCCCCAGCAGAGAACCTCTCCTTGACATAATGATAATGTAGCTCAATGTGCTTAGTGAGAGCATGGAACACAGGGTTCATCCCAACAATCAATGTGCTATGATTGTCAGTGAAGATGGTGGTGGCAGAAGACTGACCAACACCCAAATCAACCATAAGGTGTCTGAGCCACACACACTCAACAATCGCTGTGAAAGATGCCCTATACTTAGCCTCACAACTAGGAGTGGCCATAGTAGGTTGCTTCTTGCTCAACCAAGATATACATGAGCTACCAAGCATGAAGCGAAAGCCACTGATGGACTCACGAGTGTCATAGCAACCAACCCAATCACTTTTAGAAAAATCATGCAAATCTAGTGGTAGTGATCCCCCCTTGGGATAAAACAATCCAAGTAGTCGGGTAGCACTCAAGTAGCGAAAGATGCACATAATCGCCTACCAATGCTTGACAGCTAGGGAATGCATAAACTTGCTCATCTGTGAGATATCAAACTCAATATCTAGCCGAGTAATGCATAAGTAAATCAAGCATCCAAAAGCCTACTGATAGCGAACAACATCAAATGCATCTTCAGCATCATGAAGACTCAATCGTAAACCTATCTCCATAGGAGTGGCAATATGCTTACAGTCTTAAAGGCCAAAACATGGCAATAATGTGTCAATATATTTCGTTTGGCACAAAGCCATTCCACCATCAACTTGCATAAACCGAATGCCCAAATAGTGATGCATATGCCCCAAATCAGACATCTCAAGTGAGGCATGCAAATCAACTTTAAAATCAGCAATATGCATGTCATGAGGACCTGTGAGCAGCATGTCATCAACATACACTAGAATGATTAGAAGCACATCATTAGCACACTTAACATATAAGGTGGTTTCACTTGGATGGTTCTCAAAACCATGTGCAATGAGATAGGCATGTATCTTTTCATACCAAGCACCTGGTGCTTGCTTTAAACCATATAATGCCTTCTTTAACCTGCACACCTGGTTTTCATGCCCTTTCTGCACAAAGCCACGGGGCTGAAAAACATACACTTCTTCATGCAATTAACCATTCAAAAATGTTGTTTTTTTATCCAACTGATGTACATTCCAACCATGATAAGGTGCAAGTGCACAGATGCTATGAACAGTAGTCATTCAGTAAGTAGGAGCAAAGGTTTCATCAAAATCAATGCCTCTTTCCTGCACATAACCCTTTGCAATCTCTATTTTGTTCTCTGTTATATTCACTTAGAGCGATAACTTTAGAAGCTCATTACTCAAGCTACACTCCTTCATTTTTAGTGTTTCAATAAGCGTTGGATAGCTCGCTACGTCTAGTTATTGCATGTAAATTTTCATGGTGATTGAATATGTAATCTGGGAGAAATCTCCATTTTACTACTCCCTAGTCTATCTCTATAGAGCCGCGAGAATGACGGGCATGTTCCAAATTTTATTAAACGTTGTTCTCAGTCCTCAAGTGATCATTTGAAGTGTTTTAACTTGGATTAGAAAGCTTGCTAAGTCTATTTGCTATGTCCAAAAGTAATTTATCTAATTCCTACCAGGTTGAAAGCACTGTTCATTTCTTCTAGCAGGTGTATGTACAAAAATAGCAAGTTTTGGAAGCTAGTCATCTTGCAACTAGTCTGTCTTGAGTGAAACTTTTGTGATACATGTTCCAAAGTACTTGGCTGATATTTTGGTGGATTTAGGAAGCTCAAATAGTCTACTAATCAACTCTGAAGTCTCAGTTGGCTGATGTGAAGCCGGTTGTAGCAGCACCAACTCATCTTCCGATTGCATCCACTATCTCTCTTCACAGCCTCAAGTTTGGGCAAAGAGGAAACCATTTCATATTTCTACAGGCGTAGCAAACTAGCAAAATTAAGATGGCCAAAGTGTGCATGTCAAAGCTTTGCATCTAACATAGCTTGAGAATCATGTACTGCACATGCTGAATCATTCACAGATCTTTCATAGTCTATGAGCTTATACAACCCACGACATAAAAATGCCAGAAGTAATAACAACACCGCCATTTGAAAGATCATGAATTCTACATCTATCATTAACAAATTTTACAACTAGGCCGATCTTGGCTAATGAAAAAACTGATAATAGAATCTTCTTGATCCTTGGCACAAATAAAGCATCTGAAAAAGTGAAAGAACTACCATCAGCAATAGTCAAAATGATCTTACCAACTCCCATAACAAGATAAGAGGATTTGTTGGTACATGTAATAGTATTCACTGTAGGGGCAAGCTCAAGTGAACAGAAGAAATTGTCTTGCAAGGTTATATGTTTGGTTGCCCCACTATCAAAGTACTAAACATCTGAGTCTATTGCAGACATGCACTGCTCATGAGAAGATGGGTCAAAACTGCAAACAATAGTAAACACTCATTCTTCATCCTGCACAAGGTTAGCAGACTCTGTTTTTGGAGTAACAACCATTCCGGCCTCTTTCTTCTTCGCCTCTTTAGCAACCAGCTTTGGACAGTTCTTTAGGATATGATCATTTCCTTTACAGTAGTACTAGCAAAAGAAATTCTGCTTCTCTCATTTCTTCTCATCTTTTTCTTCCTTCTTCGTGTGAAGCATTTGCAGATTTCTACTTACTAGTAGAAGAGCTCCATTTACCTTTGCCCTTTTGACTAGCTAAGAAAGCTTGATCTACGGCATGCATAATAGACCTGTTCTGCCTAGGCTGGTCTTCATGCAATAGAACAGAGACTAACTGCTCAAATGAGAAGGCATTTAGATTGCCTTTCATCATCAAATGAAGAGTAGAAGCAAAACTTTGATACGAGCCACGAAGACCATTCAGAACGGTCTGCACAAGTGAGCTATCTGGTATAACTTCATCAGCAGAAATCAGTTGTTCTTTCAAATCCTTGATCTTTGAGAGAAAACTCTCCATAGAATCACCTTCATTCATGTCCTCACTATCCAATTGTTTTCAGAGGTAAGCAACACGAGCCTCATTCCTAGCATGGTACAATGTGATAAGTGTATCCCAAGCATCCTTTGTTGTTCTGCAAGAGTGGATGAGGAATAATGGCACGTTTGATAGACAAAGCTACCAATGAATGTGCTTGAGCATCTCTGCCATCCCAAGGAATTTGCTCTATAGTAGGTGCAACAAAAATAGTAGCACGAATAGGAATCTGGAGAATATCATCATCTTCGACACCATCTCCATCAGCTCCAGCACCTGGCACCTGTATTTGTAGTACCTGTATTCGGAGATGTAATAGGATATCTTTCAACACCCTGCACAATATTCTATAGTTCTTTTGTGACCAATACATGATGCATCATATAAGCCCATAATGGGGTAGTTTTTACCATCCAACTTATCCTCAACAACCAACATATGGAATACATCAGTACTTTCAGCCATGGCCGGGTGAGTAAAATACCTTGATGTAGAAAATTGACTGTATCTCAAAAAGTTGAACAAAATTGCACAGACAAATTCTACTAAACCTATAGCAGACTTTGAGACGCTTATATTCGCGACGCGAAATTGGTATATACCTTTGGCACAAAAAGACAAAATAGGCTACATAAGCGCTACAATAGTGCATTTGGAGGTTGAAACGAGCTCAAATCGTGATTTCGACACCATAAAGCGAAGCTATTTTGATGTCTGAAACACCCTGAGTATGCTTACAAAATTTCATGTGATTTTGAGACTACAACCGAAGAGGTGTAGACAACGCCCTAGATGAAGCGGTGTCGGAGAGAATTTGTTACTCTTAAAATATTACAAAAATTAAAAGATTAATTGTTTGATATAAGTTAGATTAAATTATGAAATTTTTTACTAATGTTTGATTTATTTTTGCAGAAAAAGAAGTTGCTGATCAATAACAAGAAGGGGAGTATTTATCCAAATGTTTTCTTAATATTATTTATGGGTTTAGATAAAAATTCAAGGGTTAGTTAAGGGTATGTTTATGTTTTGAAAGTAAATGTAGGGGTATTTAAGGGTTAAATATAGGTTTTGAGCATGTTCTAGCTAAATTACAAGTGTAATTATGGATTAAATGTATGTTCTAGCTAAATATTAAGGGTAAGTAAGGGTTAATTAAAGGTCTAGATTATGTTTTGAAGGATTTTAACTAACTTACAAGGATAATTAGGGGTTAAATGTATGTTTAAAGCATGAACTTTAGGGTTCTAGTTAAGTTTTAAGAATAATTATGGGTTAATTATTCATCCTAGTGGGTTATGGAAGGTTAGAAAATAGGTTTATGGGTTAATTAGAATTAATTGATGTGGTTTAAAGTTAGCCATAGGGTAAACCTAATGATAAATGAATAAATAAGTGGGTTGTAGTCCATAAATAAGTTATTAAATAGGTTAATTATTTCATATGGAACCTCAGAAAATTATTTTTATAGAAAAATATATTATTTGTTTTTATTAAGCCTAAGAAAATAATTAAAATGGGTTAAATTAAATTTTAGACTAAGGTATTGAATTTATCCTAAGGATTAGTATTTAAATAAATAAGAAAGAAGAAGTGAAAGGTTATTTATTTTCTAAAGTATATAGTCCATTGAATATTTAAATGAGTGTGTGAAAATTGGGAAAATCAAATGGGGAAAAATCCCACGCCTAAAAAGTTGTTGGTTGTTGTTGGAGTGAAGAGGAGTTCAATTTAGGTAAATTGGTTGAGTTATCTAAAGAGAAATGTAGGCTATGGTGGGCTACTCACATCTATATAAAGAGGGGAGTACGTGCTCACAAGTTCATATGTTTTATTTTCAGGTAATTGCTATGCTCTAGACTATAGTCATATTTGTTCTCAGCTTTATGTCAGTCCTCTGACAGGAGGAGAGAGAGAAGTCTATCTCTCTTGTCCTTCAGTTTATGGAAAGCAAATTTTTTTGGAAATGCAGATATTTCTTCTTTTTTCTTCCATTCTTTTTTTTCCCCCTCTCTGTCTTTTTCCCTCCATTAAATTGATTTTTTTATTTTATTCTCCCTCTCCCTCCCTTTCTCTGCCGGCGGCGCAGCGCTGCTGCGCGCGCAGCACAGAGAGAGAGAGAGAGAGAGAGAGAGAGAGAGAGAGAGAGAGATTTTTTTAATGTTTTTTTTTTCCTTTTCTTTTTATTTTATTTTTGTTTTGTTTTTTTGTCCCTCCCTCTCCCTTTCTCTGCAGCCGACGGACGCAGCCGTCGGCGCAGTAGAGAGAGAGAGAGAGAGAGAGAGAGAGAGAGAAAGAGAGAGAAAGAGAGAGAGAGAGAGAGAGAGAGAGAGAGAGAAAGAGAGTTTTATTTATTTGTTTTTTTTATTATTTTTTATTTTTTGTTATTTTATATTATGCATCTTATTTCTTTTTAATGTTTGTTTATATATGTTTTATTAGTTACTATAAATACTAGTCATTACTTATATATTAAAATATATACATGAAATAAATAGAATTTACTAATGTTTATATTTATTTGACTATATATATATTTAATGTATGTGAATGAATATTTTAAATGAAAATATATATGTTTTAATATATGTTTATGTATTATATATATGTGTATGTGTGTGTATTTAAGTTATGAGATTGATTGTTTATTGTATGATGTTATCCTAATGTTTTTTGTGTTCATAGGTTAGCAAAAAGAAGAAGTTTAGCCTTGATTCCTTCCAAAGATCTCATCATTCCTTCCACCTCTCTTTATCCATATAATTTTCCTAATCTATCTTCTTTTATCTTTTCCTTTCTTTACCTTACCCTTAACCCAAGCTTCTTCAAACCTCATCTTGATTGATACCTAAGTTCATTTACCCATGATGATGTTAGTGCATAAACCCATGTTAGTTTAGTGTTTGAACCCATGTTTGTGTGAGAACTTGAACCCATGTTTTAAGATTAGTACATGTTAAATAAGTTAGTGATAGGCATGTTAGTTTAGCTAATGCATGTTAGAAATTTATCCATGTTAGTTCATGCATGTGTATGTGCATTTATGTTCATGCATGCATGTGTATCTTAGTGTATGTTTATGTTAGTAAGTGTTCATGCATGTGCATGTGCATGTATGTTCATGCATGTGTTTGTATGTTAGTGCATGCATGTGTGTGTTTATGCATGTGCATGTATATTAATTTATGTTTATGTTAGTATAGTTCATGCATGTAAAAGTTAGTAAGTGTTGGTTCATGCATGAGTATGTTAGTGTATGGTATGCATAAGTAAATTAGTAAAAGTTCATTTATGCATTTGTTTGTATGCATGCCATGTATGAATGCATGTATATGAATGTCTATGCATATGTGTGTTAGTGCATGTGCATGTATGCATGATCATTTATGTGTTTATGTTCACGCATGTGTGTGTTTATGCATGTGCATGTATATTAATTTATGTTTATGTTAGTATAGTTCATGCATGTAAAAGTTAGTAAGTGTTGGTTCATGCATGAGTATGTTAGTGTATGGTATGCATAAGTAAATTAGTAAAAGTTCATTTATGCATTTGTTTGTATGCATGCCATGTATGAATGCATGTATATGAATGTCTATGCATATGTGTGTTAGTGCATGTGCATGTATGCATGATCATTTATGTGTTTATGTTCACGCATGTGTGTGTTTATGCATGTGCATGTATATTAATTTATGTTTATGTTAGTATAGTTCATGCATGTAAAAGTTAGTAAGTGTTGGTTCATGCATGAGTATGTTAGTGTATGGTATGCATAAGTATATTAGTGAAAGTTCATTTATGCATTTGTTTGTATGCATGTCATGTATGAATGCATGTATATGTATGTCTATGCATATGTGTGTTAGTGCATGTGCATGTATGCATGATCATTTCTGTGTTTATGTTCATGCATGTGTGTATTTATGCATGTGCATGTATGCATGTTCATCTATGGTAATGCATGTATGTTGTGTGTGAATGTATGTTTATGTACGATTATTTATACATGTATGTATGTTAGTTAAATACATATTTATGAGTAAACAATGAATGTTAATGTATATTAAAAATAATTATATAAATGATTTTTTTATAATAATGTATATATTTAAATAAAGAAATGTATTTATTATATATGTGTTTTTTTTAGGAAGATTAATTACTTTAGTAAAATGATAAAAGAGAGTTAATTTCTATAAAGATATACTAATTTTTTGTCATATGTTTTATTTTCAGAGGGAATTTTCTGAAGAATTGCAGCTATTGGTGAACTGAAGAAGGCCTGTTGCCTTCTTTCATATATATATGTTTTATTTTCAGAGGGGATTTTCTGAAGAATTGCAACTATTGGTGAACTGAAGAAGGCCTGTTGCCTTCTTTCATATATATGTGTTTTATTTTCAGATATGTTTTATTTTCAGAGAGCAATTGGCGAACTGGAGATTCACATGTGACCTGAAGTTTGAAAAGCAAAGATTACCCTTAGTTTGAAACTTTTATTAGCTTGTATAGGCTATCTTTTAGACTGTCATTTATAAACATCATCCTTGAGGTTGTATAGGACTTTGGTTATTAATTTAGTATCATCTTTTATGTCTAAAGAAAATTCTTCTAGTAACACCTTTCTTCCTTCAACAACTTTTGAATTGTTGTTTCCAAAACCAGTAGAAGATAAAGAATTAATAAAAGAAGTAATAGTAGAAGAATCTTTGTATGATCCTAGGACAAGTTTAGCTTTACTTTCTACTGTTCCTCCTAGTGTTAGTGAAGAAAATTTTCCTCCAACTGTAGATAGAAACGAAGAAAACATCCAAGAAGAAACAAACGAAACTATAAAAGAGCAAATAGTTAGTGAAAAGATTATTCCATCTTCTTATTTTGACGCAGTTAAACGTTATAGGAACGCTTCACCCTACGGACCTTAGGAAAAGTTATACTTGTACCTGTCCTGCATAGTCACCCTGCGTGCGCCGTTAGCGAGGCGACTGAATTGATCCGCCAGTCGTCAGAAAACGCTCCCACACTTTGAACCCGACGTGAAAATCAAACGGCACGGCAATCTCAGGTGATGTATGTTAAAATTTGTGTTTAGAAGAAAGCATGTTCTTTCAGGTCGAAACAAAAAAAAAAAACATAAAACAATATGAAATGACGGGAGTTTATTTTCTTTCTTCCTTATCAAAAAAGATATGAAATGACGGGAGTTTATCTTTCTCCCTTATAAAAAAAGATATGAACTGACGGGAGTTTATTTTCTTTCTTCCTTATCAAAAAAGATATGAACTGACGGGAGTTTATCTTTCTCCCTTATCAAAAAAGATATGATATGAACGGGAGTTACAACCTACTTCCTCATCAAAAAGGTATTTATATGAGAATTCTTTTTACTTTCTTCCTTAATAAAAAGAAAAATTATGAATTTTATTAATGATGCAAATATTGCTTTTCTAATCAATGTTTTGAGTGGTTTAATGCAGGTCAAGCAAGAACAATGTTTCTCACAAGTGTTTGAAGATGAGTTATTTTTCAGGTTTAGGATGAAGAATGGGAGTTTATTGGCAAACCAAGTTTTCTTCAAGAATAGATCATGAAAAACCTTTTACTTCTAGTTTTGCACCATTTTGTTTCACTTTGCATTCAAAGTATGCATCAAATTATGTACAAACACATGTTGAGTTTTCCCTTAGATGCACGTTCATTTGCACCAAGCTAGATTGTAACATGTATGATGAAATCTGCGAGCAAATTCTAAGTATAGGAGATGATATCCTCTTCATCAAAAGCTCTTATCCCTTATGCACCATAATTTTGAAAATGCACATAAAGTATGCATGTATTAGGGTCACACTACATGACCATGCATTTAGGCACGATCTGATCTATACCCATGCACATATGAGAGACTGAAAGGATGAATGTATAATCACAATGCTATGTATGTGAGTGAGTGCACCTGCCTCACCATCAAAAGCCATTTCCTTTATTTATTGCACCATGTTTTTTCTGTATGCATTTTAAAGTATGCATTTATAGGGCTAATTACACAGCCCTGCATAAGGCACTTTGATTTTAAACCCATGCACATATTATGCTATGAAATTGATTTTATCATTAAGCAGAAGACATATTTATTCTCAGGTTATTTGGCGCATCCGGAGGAAGCACAGGTTTGGTGGGGGTGGATGTCGGAGAGATTCTCTCTCCCGATTTGGATGCTAGAAATGTCAAATCACAAGGATGAGTGCAAATTATCAACAAAAAGATCTTAAGTATTTTTCGAACTCCAATCAAAGAGGGCATGAGGATGATGTATCATATTCTCTGAGTTATTAGCAGTTTCAAGCAGTGAATGTCGTAGAGAATTTTGGTCTCTACTTCGAATAGGAAATCTGGAATTTGTTATGTTCTTTTAAATCATGGTGCTAACATTGAAGTGAGCAATGCAAGAGCTTTACACCTTTTGATTTGGCAGAGCAATTAAAAATGAGGGAATAGTATATGAATATTATCCAAAGGGAGGACATGTCATGAGGCACATTCGTTCTACGTAGTTTTTTGCAAACTCTAATTATAGAGTTTCAATTCTAGAGTGACATGCAGCGAACGGGTAGTTTTTGGATAAAGAAAGTGGCGCATGCGAAAGGAGAGCTCGGGAGGAGAGGAGGCTGCGATGCATGAGAGATCGGGGGCAGTTGTACTGAAGATAAAGGAGGGCACGCATCTTATGAGAAAAAGATATAAAGAGTCAGAGAGAGGGGGGGCGGATCCTCACAGTTGAAGGGGGTCGTCGACCATGAACCATGCCGTACGCGATGCATCTCTGAATATGTTTTCATGTGATCACAATAAAACATTAGTTACTGTGATTCTGATGCTCCTCCATGCTGCTCCAATTTGAGTTTTGTTTCTGACACAACTAAGTTCTCTGTAAAATTTCCAACATCAACATACTTAGGACGACGACGATAGCAGAAGAAGGTCAAGTTTATCACTGACAATCAGACAAACAGTGCGAAGGGCTCTCTTCAGATGTAGGAGGTGCGAAAGGAGCGTCATACAGGTTTGCAGGAGAAGAAACCAACACGGAAGGATTTCAATGCTTAGTGGGCAATAAACGGAAAGGAAGGAACTCGGCAAGGTGGGCGAAGGAGAGATAGTCTTGGCGCTGGATTTCAGATGAAAAATTGAGTTGCAAAGATGGTCTTTGTTCTTGATGCATGTTGTGTTTTGCTGAAGAAGAATTTTGAAGCTCTGCAAAGATCCGAAGGCTGCCATATAGACGAAGGCTAACTGCTACTGTGCACGAAGTTGCTGAGGTGTAGTAGAGGCGACACCCATACCATTTCCAATGTGCGACTCATGACAAAGTTTTAAATCTACGCTTCTCTATCAATTTCTGAAATGCTCTGCGATTGAAGAACTTTTCTCTGAGAATAATCTAAAATGATGCAATTCTTCGTTTGATCAAAATTCTACCTTGGATGTCGTACAACTCTCAGAGAATAAAGTTGAGTTGTTGATCATATTAAACAAGGATGGACATATCAAGAGCTGACACGATCAACTGACGAGCGATTTTATGATGAAGTGTTTTTGGTAAGACTCATGTTTTTTTTTCCAATTGTAATTGATCTGGATAGCTATTATTCATATTACAGTTCTTTCTTTTTTTCACAAGTTCGCCACGCTGCGAATCTCTGTTGAGTGATGTTCCATTTGTATAAGTTAATAATTCTTCTCGCTTTTATGACTTAGCACATGAGATGAAAAATCGATAAAGCAAAACACTTGATGGAAACGAGCATAAGATGAAGCTATATGTTCCAGAAATTACGAAATGTTTTTAACTTCAGCAACCTTCGGTCGTACATGCATATACTATAACAGAGAATGTGGGATTTGTCCGCTCAAAGAAAATTCTTATCGAATTGAGAGGAGAATTGTTGAAAAGCGAGTGCCTAAAAAAAAAAAAAAAAAAAAAAAATTATAGCTTTCTTCGGTTTATGCATAACATGCAACAACATTGATGCATCAAGGAATTTATCATGATGAATTGAGTTGTTTCCTTCTAGAGACTACTAGTTAACAACCTAGTTATTTGATTGAACGTGTAAGGATGTCCAATCCCTAAAAACAACACGTAGCTTAAGCATGCGAAGTTTTGCTTTGTTAAGCATGAGTTCATTTACTTGGAGTTACTCATTTTTTAAGTTAATGATTTTAATTGTTCTGAACTCTATAATACAATCATGCGATATTAAAATTCTACACCAATTGAGTATTAACCAACGTACATACAAGATGTTTTAATATTGATGATTTTCCCTTGTTTGCATACATTATTTAAAATACTCACAGATGTTGCAGACGAACGTTAAGGTTTGAAGAAACCGAACTTTATGCTTTTTAATGGTCAACTTTTATGTATGCGCATGTATTGAAATGGATTGTAGCATGTTGTGTGTTTTGCGCTTAGCTTGATATTCTGATTTAATCATGCCACGTTGACGAGTGGATTCACAAAAGTTCTTTGCCAACTAAAAGTTCTTCCATAATTCTTTATTAACGAATAAGAAGATTTGTTAATGATTTTAGATGTAAATTCATCACCAAAGTTCATGGCAAGCAAGATCTTTGGGTGTAAATACAGTTTTATCGAAACGCGATGATATGTTGTATGTTTTTGAGGAATGATTCTTTCGAATTTTCATAATACTCCTTAGTTTCATCACCTATGTTTATATATCTCGTATCTTCTCCACTGCACCTGAGAGTGCGCTAAGCACCCCGCGTGCGCCGTATTATCGGCGGTCGTTCTGATCCACCGACCGTCGTATGAAGTTTTTAATTAATTTTATTTTTATTTAGAGGTCAGATCTCATAAAAAATAAAAGCAAGATACAAAATCCCATTTGCTAATGAATAAAAAATTTCTTTTAAGCATATACATATATTCAAAATAAAACTACCTTTTCTTTTACAAGATTCCAATTCCAAAATTTCTATTCAACTTTCCGATTCAGTTCATATAAATATGAGTTCTTATGCTTCAATCATAAATATTTCAGATATTTCTATATCTTAATTCTATTTGAATTTTTTAAATAAATTGGAACATATCCTTTTAATCCATGCAGTAATGCTATGCATATACACAAAAAATTAAAGAATCTTTAATCAAAACTGTTTCACCTGATTTGTAAGCATCATCTTCATTTTCATCAGCATCATCGTCAGCATCATTGTCTTCAATTTCATATTCTTCATTATTTCTCTTTTTAAATAGTTTAACCCTTTTTCCTAATCTATATTGACTCCATCTTCAGCTCTCTTTAAGTTCATCAAAACTTTTGGCAAAAAATTTTCAATTACTTTGATGAATTCATCTTCAGAACCTGTAAGCACTCATAAAGTAGAAGCTACAAAACAAGTAATCTTCATTATCATTTATCTTGCAAATAGAAATTCATATGATTCATCTTCATCATGTCACAATTTTCATTATAAGAAGTCATAGTGGGTATAATTCATAAACAAAATTCATAAATCCATAAATTCATAAATTCATAAATTCATAAATTTCACATTAGCTTTTTCAACCTTTGAAACAAAGTTCATAAATTTCAGAAAAAATCATAATGTTCATAGTATAATATAACCATCATATTTGTTGTAAACAATCATTTCATTCAAACTATTCATCATTTCATTATAATATTGTTCTTCATAATTGTTCATCATAATAGATTTCTTTTTATTTGTGAAAGAAAGAAAATCATAAGTTCATCATAAGTTTAGTAACATCATTTTGATAATACTATAATGAGAAAGCTTATTATCAATAGAAAAGCATAAAATATGGGCATTCTCATCATAAGAATGAAATTCATAGTGGGTAGTATATCAGCATAATTATTATCATCCTATCTCAATGGATAATTAATTTTTAGTATAGAAGAGCATCTTTGGTATCATAAGTTTAGGGAATGACAAGCATATTGCTCAAACTTATTTGCAAGCATAATATGCATATAATTTCAAACATGTTTTAGTTAAATTTATAATCAACAAACTTTGTGTTTTCATATTTTAGTATTCTTTTGGTTACGTAAATCATACTGTAAAACTTTCTCATAAGCTTTTAACTAACTTTTCCAGGCATAATAACTTCATAAAACAAAACAATTTAGGTAAATGTTCATCATCTTTAGGAAAACTGGCATATATGGGGCAACCAATATCAAAATTTTGAAAAGTTTTATCTTCAACAAACAATTCCATCACAATAAAACTATTCTCTTAAATTCTTCTCCTTTTCCTTAACTTTAGATGAGTTGTTTATATTATTTTCAATCTTGCATATGGCTTCTTGTATCCATTTTTCCATATTCTTGTCATGTTCTAATTGAATTTGAAGATTTTTATCTTTAGATGTTTGTACTATTCTTTCATCATTTTTAGTTTTGTCACATTTATTGTCATTTTCTATGACTTTAGGTTCTGTTTTGACCTCATGTATGTCTTTGTTTCCATCAATTGATTGTTCATTTTCATCATCTTTTATCCTTACATCTTCTTCTTTCATAATCTTTTCCAATGTATCTTGATCTTTAGATGTAGTTTGAATATCAATGTTACTCATAGATTTAGGTTTAAGAAGGTTTTGATCCTTGTTCAAGCATTCACTTTTAGTCACAATCTTGGTGTTTATAAAGTTTGATTGACATACATTGCTTTCTTCATCATGACTCTTTGGTTTCCATTGTATTTGAAGTTTGGTTTTAGGACTAAATTTTGTTTCGTTAAAGTAGACTATCATCCCTCCTCGACCTAAATTTAAACGCAAAGGTAGTTGTGTTTGATAATCACAAATCTTAAGGTCATGTGTAATGACTAAGTGATTTTGACATGCATTATTATAAGCAACACAATCCTCGTACATATGACCTAGTTGGTCACACCAAAAACATCTTAAGGGATATACTTTCCTATTCATAGCCCTATAGGTGGATCTCCTATACTCATTCTTATGGGATTCATTAGGCAACTTTGGAGATAAACTTTTTTCATGTTTACACTTGCATTTAGATAGTTCATTGACTTGTTTGGTCAAATCATCTATTTGGATCTTTAATTTTTTAACAATTTCTTGTAAAATCCCACTCATCACACTATTTGAATTTGAAAACTCACTTAACTTGTCAATTAACAGAAATACTTCTTTAAATTTTTCTTGATTTGATGAGTTTAGCTTATCCTCTAAATCTTTGACTTGTGTTTCAAGTCCCAAATTTGCATTCTTAATTAAACCCTCCATAGAAGAGTTCTTTTTATGTGTGTTTAAATTATCTGCTTTCTTTTTACCCATTGATATTTGAGAAAAAAAAAAGTATTAGAGGATAGATCAATACCTGTAATCTGAATCGAAGAAGAGGCTCAAAGAGTGACTGTGAAAATTTATACAATTTTTAATATGATCAAATTTTAATACATCAATTGCTAATGGATGAATGTGCAAACGTTCTTCTTTAAAATGTTGATGGTAAGGGTGTAGAGATGAAGTTTTCTACTTGCCTATTCCCGTGGAGGCGCTCAGAGCATAAGCTCAGCCCTCAACAGCCAGGGAATTACAAGGTTTGTAATTTCTGCCACTGCAAGACAATCACCTCAAGCCACTGCAACCATGTAGCCTAACCAAGCTGATGCATATGCAAGAAAAGAAGAAATGTTTATACCTGTCCTGTTGTGCCATTGTTCACGTCAGGTTCAAAGTGTGGGAGCGTTTTCTGACGACTGGCGGATCAATTCAGTCGCCTCGCTAACGGCGCACGCAGGGTGACTATGCAGGACAGGTACAAGTATAACTTTTCCTAAGGTCCGTAGGGTGAAGCGTTCCTATAACGTTTAACTGCGTCAAAATAAGAAGATGGAATAATCTTTTCACTAACTATTTGCTCTTTTATAGTTTCGTTTGTTTCTTCTTGGATGTTTTCTTCGTTTCTATCTACAGTTGGAGGAAAATTTTCTTCACTAACACTAGGAGGAACAGTAGAAAGTAAAGCTAAACTTGTCCTAGGATCATACAAAGATTCTTCTACTATTACTTCTTTTATTAATTCTTTATCTTCTACTGGTTTTGGAAACAACAATTCAAAAGTTGTTGAAGGAAGAAAGGTGTTACTAGAAGAATTTTCTTTAGACATAAAAGATGATACTAAATTAATAACCAAAGTCCTATACAACCTCAAGGATGATGTTTATAAATGACAGTCTAAAAGATAGCCTATACAAGCTAATAAAAGTTTCAAACTAAGGGTAATCTTTGCTTTTCAAACTTCAGGTCACATGTGAATCTCCAGTTCGCCAATTGCTCTCTGAAAATAAAACATATCTGAAAATAAAACACATATATATGAAAGAAGGCAACAGGCCTTCTTCAGTTCACCAATAGTTGCAATTCTTCAGAAAATCCCCTCTGAAAATAAAACATATATATATGAAAGAAGGCAACAGGCCTTCTTCAGTTCACCAATAGCTGCAATTCTTCAGAAAATTCCCTCTGAAAATAAAACATATATATATGAAAGAAGGCAACAGGCCTTCTTCAGTTCACCAATAGCTGCAATTCTTCAGAAAATTCCCTCTGAAAATAAAACATATGACAAAAAACTAGTATATCTTTATAGAAATTAACTCTCTTTTATCATTTTACTAAAGTAATTAATCTTCCTAAAAAAAACACATATATAATAAATACATTTCTTTATTTAAATATATACATTATTATAAAAAAATCATTTATATAATTATTTTTAATATACATTAACATTCATTGTTTACTCATAAATATGTATTTAACTAACATACATACATGTATAAATAATCGTACATAAACATACATTCACACACAACATACATGCATTACCATAGATGAACATGCATACATGCACATGCATAAATACACACATGCATGAACATAAACACAGAAATGATCATGCATACATGCACATGCACTAACACACATATGCATAGACATACATATACATGCATTCATACATGACATGCATACAAACAAATGCATAAATGAACTTTCACTAATATACTTATGCATACCATACACTAACATACTCATGCATGAACCAACACTTACTAACTTTTACATGCATGAACTATACTAACATAAACATAAATTAATATACATGCACATGCATAAACACACACATGCGTGAACATAAACACATAAATGATCATGCATACATGCACATGCACTAACACACATATGCATAGACATTCATATACATGCATTCATACATGGCATGCATACAAACAAATGCATAAATGAACTTTTACTAATTTACTTATGCATACCATACACTAACATACTCATGCATGAACCAACACTTACTAACTTTTACATGCATGAACTATACTAACATAAACATAAATTAATATACATGCACATGCATAAACACACACATGCATGCACTAACATACAAACACATGCATGAACATACATGCACATGCACATGCATGAACACTTACTAACATAAACATACACTAAGATACACATGCATGCATGAACATAAATGCACATACACATGCATGAACTAACATGGATAAATTTCTAACATGCATTAGCTAAACTAACATGCCTATCACTAACTTATTTAACATGTACTAATCTTAAAACATGGGTTCAAGTTCTCACACAAACATGGGTTCAAACACTAAACTAACATGGGTTTATGCACTAACATCATCATGGGTAAATGAACTTAGGTATCAATCAAGATGAGGTTTGAAGAAGCTTGGGTTAAGGGTAAGGTAAAGAAAGGAAAAGATAAAAGAAGATAGATTAGGAAAATTATATGGATAAAGAGAGGTGGAAGGAATGATGAGATCTTTGGAAGGAATCAAGGCTAAACTTCTTCTTTTTGCTAACCTATGAACACAAAAAACATTAGGATAACATCATACAATAAACAATCAATCTCATAACTTAAATACACACACATACACATATATATAATACATAAACATATATTAAAACATATATATTTTCATTTAAAATATTCATTCACATACATTAAATATATATATAGTCAAATAAATATAAACATTAGTAAATTCTATTTATTTCATGTATATATTTTAATATATAAGTAATGACTAGTATTTATAGTAACTAATAAAACATATATAAACAAACATTAAAAAGAAATAAGATGCATAATATAAAATAACAAAAAATAAAAAATAATAAAAAAACAAATAAATAAAACTCTCTTTCTCTCTCTCTCTCTCTCTCTCTCTCTCTCTTTCTCTCTCTTTCTCTCTCTCTCTCTCTCTCTCTCTCTCTCTCTCTCTCTCTACTGCGCCGACGGCTGCGTCCGTCGGCTGCAGAGAAAGGGAGAGGGAGGGACAAAAAAACAAAACAAAAATAAAATAAAAAGAAAAGGAAAAAAAAAACATTAAAAAAATCTCTCTCTCTCGCTCTCTCTCTCTCTCTCTCTCTCTGTGCTGCGCGCGCAGCAGCGCTGCGCCGCCGGCAGAGAAAGGGAGGGAGAGGGAGAATAAAATAAAAAAATCAATTTAATGGAGGGAAAAAGACAGAGAGGGGAAAAAAAAGAATGGAAGAAAAAAGAAGAAATATCTGCATTTCCAAAAAAATTTGCTTTCCATAAACTGAAGGACAAGAGAGATAGACTTCTCTCTCTCCTCCTGTCAGAGGACTGACATAAAGCTGAGAACAAATATGACTATAGTCTAGAGCATAGCAATTACCTGAAAATAAAACATATGAACTTGTGAGCACGTACTCCCCTCTTTATATAGATGTGAGTAGCCCACCATAGCCTACATTTCTCTTTAGATAACTCAACCAATTTACCTAAATTGAACTCCTCTTCACTCCAACAACAACCAACAACTTTTTCGGCGTGGGATTTTTCCCCATTTGATTTTCCCAATTTTCACACACTCATTTAAATATTCAATGGACTATATACTTTAGAAAATAAATAACCTTTCACTTCTTCTTTCTTATTTATTTAAATACTAATCCTTAGGATAAATTCAATACCTTAGTCTAAAATTTAATTTAACCCATTTTAATTATTTTCTTAGGCTTAATAAAAACAAATAATATATTTTTCTATAAAAATAATTTTCTGAGGTTCCATATGAAATAATTAACCTATTTAATAACTTATTTATGGACTACAACCCACTTGTTTATTCATTTATCATTAGGTTTACCCTATGGCTAACTTTAAACCACATCAATTAATTCTAATTAACTCATAAACCTATTTTCTAACCTTCCATAACCCACTAGGATGAATAATTAACCCATAATTATTCTTAAAACTTAACTAGAACCCTAAAGTTCATGCTTTAAACATACATTTAACCCCTAATTATCCTTGTAAGTTAGTTAAAATCCTTCAAAACATAATCTAGACCTTTAATTAACCCTTACTTACCCTTAATATTTAGCTAGAACATACATTTAATCCATAATTACACTTGTAATTTAGCTAGAACATGCTCAAAACCTATATTTAACCCTTAAATACCCCTACATTTACTTTCAAAACATAAACATACCCTTAACTAACCCTTGAATTTTTATCTAAACCCATAAATAATATTAAGAAAACATTTGGATAAATACTCCCCTTCTTGTTATTGATCAGCAACTTCTTTTTCTGCAAAAATAAATCAAACATTAGTAAAAAATTTCATAATTTAATCTAACTTATATCAAACAATTAATCTTTTAATTTTTGTAATATTTTAAGAGTAACAAATTCTCTCCGACAGCGGCGACCTACTTTGATACCAATTGTTGGAGTTAGACGTCTTTCAAAGCATGCGAACAACACAAGGAAGAAGAAGAAGCTTAGAGCACAACACACGATGCTGAATGTTATTACCATTAGAATGTATAAAGATAAGTAGCCCGTTAGGGCAATAGGCATATATACAAGCATAGGGAAAAAAACTCCTAAAGAGGGAAAAAAGTGCCCCCGTGGTCCTAGAGTGTTTACACACATCACTACCTAAATATATCAACAAGATCATATATGTATTTAACATGTACAAATATAATGTCATTGGCAATTAGACATTGCTCAATGAGGGTCTTTTAGGTCCTCTTCTTATAGTTGAACTTGGAGCCAGAATTTGAATTCAAATTCAAACTTCTACCTAAAAGGTGAATGCTAACATATAGGATAGATTATCTCATTGCTCAACAAGCAAGTGATACGTGATTTAGAGCTTCCTAACTCCTCGTGGGTGTAATCCACTTTTAGAAGGATAAATTTGTACTTTTACAAGAGGTTGATCATATGAAGCCTTTCATAGGTTATGCGAATAAGTTAAGCATAAGCTAGTTAACGAAGTATGTGGGCTTGGGTTTAATTGCACCAATAGGCCGGTGAACTATCCATTTCAGCCAAGTCAAAACTATGATTGTTCGGATCACTTTCTAAGATCAATGGTGATGTTGGCACTAAGGCTCTATTCAATTTTTCTTCAGCTATTGCATACTTCAATAGGATCACATTGGATAGAGGTGGAGGTTGTTGAACTAACATTGGTTGAGGCCTTTTTTGTGCTTGATAGGATGGCTGGTAGGGTTGTTGGGGCCTAACATACTGTTGTGGTGGGTATTGGTTGTGGTATCTCCCCTATTGTGGATATGGTTGTGGATAATTCTACCTAACCGCTTGCTTATTGGATGGACAATCTTATGTAGTGTGGCTAGTATACCTCCTTTCTATGTTGCAATATTGGCTGTTAGAGTTCACTTGGGGTTGAGCCATGATTGGACACACATTAGCCATATGTTGTTCTCCACAGGTATAACATTGTTTCATGGGGCAGATCTAGTTGTCTGCTTGCTAGAGACTCTTAACTTCTGAGTTACCTTTTCTACTAGTTCCTCAATAGATGTAGCTAGTTTGGAAGTGAGGCTAGTAGAGCTATCTGAATCTTTGTAGATTTTTGAAAGCTCTTGTTGCTCCCCTAGATTATACTGAATATCTATGCACATGCATACACACTCTTCTATGGAAATAGAGTCTTTCAAGTACACATAGAATCTCAATTTGGTACTTAACAAACCATCTAGGAATAAAGCCACTTGTTTGAATAGAGTGGGTAACTTTGGCACAGGGCATCTCTCTAGGTATTGCCTAAATCTTATTCCTGCGAGCCTCACTATCCCTTGAGGTGTTTGTCCAAAACTATGGATCAATGATGAAGTGTTGTGCCTTATGACACTCTTAGAGAATTCAGTATTGAATGCTTCTAGCAAATAGTCTATATTCTTGAACTGACCTTGATGTAGAAGTTGAAACCACATTAAGGAAATTTTTTTGAGAGTTAGACCAAAGGCATTGTACTGAATGATCAATTTCTAAACTTGTTTAGCTCTTAACACGTGTAAACTCTGCTACATGATTTTATGGATCTCTAGTGCCATCGAAGTAATTCTTCATGGATTAGACCAGTGGGGTTGGCCTCAAGATTCTAGAATGTTCTCTATGTCTTGGCAAGGGAAACTCATCTATGCCTTTTTTATATCTCAGATTTCTATGTCTCTCTTCATTTGTTCTTTTTGCATCTAGTCCTGATCGCTCTCTTCCTATAGGATTTTCAAAGCTCACTTTAGGTCTCTCTCTAGCTCTTTCCCTCTAGGTTTCATGAGTCTAGGATGATCCTGCTCCATGGTGGCCATGGGAAACATTAGATCTTGGAGGAGGGAAAATCAATTCGCCCTTCCAAGTGTATGCATGCCTATCAAGTTCAGTTACCATGACCATTCTCTCAGACATGTTAATCGAGGTGGACAACTTTTCCTGGTATCCCAAGATATTTGGACTCATAAGTGGTTACTCCACCTATTTCACTCAGTTGATCTATCTTGAATCTCCAAAGAGCTTCATCAATTTCTCTATTCAAGAATAGTTCTATGCTTATGTTGTCTTGGGGAATCCACTCTAGATTAATTACTCTAGTCAAGACTGATGCCTCAAGGTGTCCTAGGTTCTCATCCTAGGTCTCCTTGCTCTAGGTTTCCTATCACATTCTCGAGGATGACATTTCGGAAATTATCAGTCTTGTCTGGTAAGCTGGTTACCACATACATGGTTCCTTGCTTATCAATATGTGAGCCCTCTTTGAATTTAACCATAGGGTGTTCAAGTCTGAAGGATTGATTGGGATGGTTGAGTCTGACAACTGATTGCCTCATACCATCTTCATAGATGTGTGCACTGATGGAGAGTGTTAATCTCCAAAAGAACAAGCTACTCTTGAAATTAGAGCACCTTTATATCAAGAGTAACCCAAGACCTTTCCCAATTTGAAGGATTAATGATCAATTATAAAGATTTTGGAAAACTAAGAAAAAGATGATTCTACAGAAAGTATGATGCACATATCTCTCTCATTGACTTATCAAATGTATAAAGTTTTTTATAAAACTTTGCACAAGGTGTTGTCTATAGATTTCGCACCTCCTCCAAGTTAAATCACTTCAAAAGACTCAGTAGATCTTCAGAAATGAACTTAACAAGTCACCTATGTCTAAAACTATTCTTTTCAGAAGTCGATTCAGACACCTATAACTTCTAACACTTGGTTCTCTCAATCTAGAACCCGTTTATGAAAAAGCTTTTATTCACAAGTAGCTTACCTTCCAACTTAAATATTGAGTGCTTGCTTGCTCAAAACTTTACACTGTGGAAGGAGAAGTAACCAAAACATTAGCATCAAATTTTGCACCTGTTTCAGGAAACAGTGAACACTTCTTCACATATGAATGTTCCTACTCATAATTCTCACAGTTTGCTTACAATTAGGCTCTCAAACTTTAACCATAGACTCATTAGCTATGGACTTAGACATCTACAAAAGAATTCTTGAAATGATCAGGCACAGAAGAAGAGTACACAGAAAAATCGGGTGCAATTTCTCTTCATTACTAGAAAACTTTACATCTGGATGAGAGAGCAAATATTCACACTTCTCAAGTGTCTAATCAATTCTAATTCTCCTCAAATCTTGTTCTTACACATTCTCTCATATTTGCCCTGACATTTTCTTTGTATATATAGGCAAATATTTACAAGCTCATGACCATACAAAAGTATAAGATGAACTGACTCCAAAATAATGTACATATGTGTACACATTGTAGCTCAGTGATGAGTAGCACCTCCTTTAATGTCAATCTAGGAAGACATGAGGATGGTATGAAGACCTCGAGCAAGTGAAGGCACAAATGTGTGAGTGAGAAGCACACTAACATGCACACACACACGCGCACATACGGCAAGAACAAAGAGAGTAAGACAATGGAATCACTTCTATTGCAACCAAGTGCTCATACAAGCTCAAAACTACAAGAAGCTAGCCCCAAAAATGAGCTCTCTAGCTCTATTTATAGTTTTTTACTAGCTTTGGCCCTGTCCAGACCTAGTGTCCGGCCTAGTTAAAAATTAGGTTCCAGGGCTTATTTGAGGGCTCAAACGAGGTCTAAAAAATACGAAAATTGGTAGGCAACTACTTCTAAGGCTCCTCAAGCTCGAGGACTCCTCGGCTTGTACAAAATGGAGCTACAAAAAGGTGAAAATGGTATTTACAGGGGTTTTTAGTGATGAGAATCACTTTTAAATGGTGTAAGGGTTTTGAAAAAAATAAAGGGTTGCCTTAGTGCTAGATCTGCTTGTATGCTCGTACTTGCCTCTTCTCGTATACTGGTGAAAATGGTGAAAATGGTATTTACAGGGGTTTTTAGTGATGAGAATCACTTTTAAATGGTGTAAGGGTTTTGAAAAAAATAAAGGGTTGCCTTAGTGCTAGATCTGCTTGTATGCTCGTACTTGCCTCTTCGCGTATACTGTCAACACTCTCCCCCCCCTAGTGTGTGTCACCTCTGACAGACCTCTGCTCCACTGTTTGATCGATGTACTTCTGCAGGAGGTCAGTTGCCAATTCTTGTTCTTTTATACGTAGTCCCCGGACCAAATCGCTCTGGAGGGCATCCCAATTCACGGCTCCAGGCATGTTAGGTTGTGGCGTAGTGTAGAGCTCTGAATGCATTGTTTGCTCACACGCAAATAGTTGCAGCAGGTGGGTTGGTCGTGGTGCAAATACCTCTGAATGTGCTTCCCAAAATCCCGTGGTGAACATGTCGTCGAAGGTTTGCTTATAGCAGGCAGGGAGATATCTGATGCGTGCGTGCCATGCATAAGCAACTCGTATGCTTGGGGTTGTGCTCATATCATACAGGAGGTCATAATTGCCATTGATGAAGCCGGGAATCGGAGGCTGGATGTTACATACGTTGCGGAAGGTTTTGAGCACAACCTGCATCATATCAAATATCTTGAGTAGCATTTGTGCAGCTACATCTGGCATGGAGTGGAGGCGTGGAAGTCAATATCGGATGGTAGCCATCATGTACGCTGTTGTAGGTGGGCCTGTCGGTGGTGCGATTTTGGGGTAGTTCAGCCACTGTTTGCAATTCACATTGTTCTGAACCTTGATGGCGAATGCTTTCCAGGAGCGTCTTCTTTGTACCGGTCCAAAGCATGGGTTATATTTCAGATGCATGGGAGCATGATCCCATGTTCGTAACATTTCCGGATAGGTCTCCAGTAACTTTTGTCTCCATATGGGCTGGAATATGGCCCCTTTTTTGGCGGCTTCTGGGATGTCCTCGGGTTCGAACTGTGTTGCGAGAGAGGGATACTTGTTGGTTATGTGTTTGATCTCAGCATTGTAGTCCGCCAATAATACAAAATAAGGTTTATATTGTAAATCTGAGCTAGTTATCAACCGCCTAGGAGCCAAGTGCGAGAAATATTCAGACTTGAGTATAGACTCCTCAATGGTTTTCATGGCCAGCATCTGAGTTGCTACGCGCTCTTCGTGAGTGTGGCCCATCTCCTCTACCTGCTTCATCCATGCCGATGGGGGCTCCTCATATGTGTCTTGGCCTTCCTCCGTAATTCTGCCTCCTGGAAGGGGTTGAGGCTCATAATTGTCTTCAAATGTCTCCTCCACTGGAATGACTATTGTTTCTTCTTCTATGGTTTGATCAGGTGGAGAGGGAGGTCGTTCATATTGTAACAACTTGATTTTTAGTTCTGCAACCTGTTGTCGTAGCTCAAGTACCTCATTATTGGTTGAAGGTTCAGGTTCTGGCAAAGTAGCGGCCTCGACCGTCTCTTTAGGTGTGGGTGGGTGTGTTGTCGGTACTTTGGATCCTCGTAGTTCCTTTATCTGGTCTGCCAACTGATCATGGGCCTCCAGGAGGGTCGCATAACCTTCTAAAACCTCTTGAATATGCTTTGAGGGGACAGCCTGGAATTTTGCAGGGTCTATAGGTGCTCCCGGGGTGTTTTCCATGGCCGCTTCTAGGTTCTCCTGGTTTTGTTGTTGTAGCCTTCTGTTCTCTTCTTGAGCCGCTGCTAGATGGCGACGTAGTAGAGCCATGTTGCGTTGAAGTCTCGCATTGCGGCCCATTTGTTCTCTGAGTTGTTCCTCCATAGCTTTGCCTGTCTCTGCATACTTAGCTTCGAGTTCTATCTTCGATTGTTGGAGGTCAGTCACCTAGTGTTGTAGTGCTATATTACCTAGTTCCAAGGCATCGACTCGTGCCTGGAGTTGAGCCGAGAGATTGCACAGCTCTGTGTTATTTTCTTCTAATAGCTTATACTCTTGCTTAAGCTGAGTGGCCACTTCAACCATGGTGTCTAGTGCACTACTAAATGATGTGGATGCATGGGTAGAGGTGGAACATGCAAAGGGTCGGGAAATGGGGAAGGGAAAAGTAGATGATGTGCCTATAAGTGAAGTGAGATGTGATGATGGTGGAACAGACGTGGCGGTGGGTGCTCCTGTGGATGGTGAAATATCCATGGGATCGGATGTGATAGTGTGTGAAGAGTGAATTGTGAATACAGGAATGGTAGGTGGTGTGTTAGTGGTGGCAGTGAATGTGGGGGAGTGGGGTTGGGGAAGGGACTTTTTATTATAATTCTCCACCTGTTGGAGTATATTTACAAGGTTTGTCGAGAATGACCGTTGTGTGACTTGGGTTGAGCCTGAGGGGGTTAACAGGGGTACAGTGGGTAGGGGTTGGGAGGAAGGAACTGTGTGGGTGAATGGAAAAGGTTGGGATAACGTTTGGCTAGTGGCAAGTGGTTGTCCCAGGGCGGGGAGATAAGAGGGGTGACCTATTATGGTTTGATCGGTGGCAGGATGACCTGTGTGGGGTTCAAAAATTTGGGCAGAAGTGATGGCTGTGGGTAAAGGGAAGGCTGTAGAAAAGGAGGTGTGTACATTGGTTTCACCATGGGTGGATATCGGTTGTTCAGAAAGACTCGTGGAAAAGGGTTCTGAGGGTTGAATGGGAGGTGACGGTGGAGATGGTACCTGTGTATTTACATCTTGTTCGTTAGTGGGATTTGGGCTAGTCATGTGAATATCCTCTGAAATTGTGGTAGGCAAGGCAGTAGACACTTCCGTTTGAATCATTTTTCCCTGCCGTGGCCGTGTATCAATCCTTCGTTGATCATCGCGATAGACCATAGTCCTCAATGCTTCCCCAATCCCACATGTGTCCGCCAATAGATTCAATGATTCAACAAAATGGGAATCTACATTCTCGGCTTGAAGCATTTGGTTCACTAGAGCTCGATTCGCCTCTTCTGTCATCTTATGTCTTCTCTGTACTTGCTTGATTGTCTTGTCTAGCCGCTTGAGTTGTGCCGTGTAGGCAGGGGCTTCCTCTTCACTCTCTTCTGGCTCATTTCTTTGTACTTCTTCCTGAACTTGTGTGCTTGGGCCATGAGGGTGTTGTGCCTCATCTTCTCCATGTACTCTGCTTGTTTCGCCCTGTGGCAGTTCTCTTTGGAATGATGCTCATGGATCGTCATTGTCAGGGAAACCTTCACTGTCCGACAAGTGGGCCGTCTGCAGGAATCTTTCAAAATCAAAGTTTGGATCTTCTGTGAAGTTGGCCATAGATGCAAACTCTACATCGGTAGGTAGTGGAGGGGCGGATGGAGTGGGTTGTACCACATCCCCTACTTGAACTCCTTGAAGATGGATCGTGACCGGTGCGACCTGGGCTTCTTCTCTGGGGGAAGCTTCGATCGTGGCCTCGTGAGGGATCATTACCTGGGAGAGGGATCCACGCATCCGTTTCGCAGGTTGGCTCCCTGACTTCCGCCCTTTGAAAAACTCCAGCTGTGAATATTTTAGGGCTCTGGCAACCGGCACATCATATGCAAGACATCGATAGATAATCCTTGTAAGTGCACAGCAGCCGTGTAAAGTAGGCTTCCTCACACCCCGCTTGCCTGCTTCATACACTTGGTCCAAGATCCATTACAGGCATCTTAATGGGCAAGCTTCCAGTCTCTGCTAGATATAGCCCATACCATATTTTCTTGTGAGGTTGGGTGAAACAGTCCTGAGCTGGGAATGCGAAGTGTTGGAGGCACATCCGCAATGGTATGGCGATGTTGGGGGTGAGGGCGCACATTTCTTTTAGCTTCTTGATTCTGTTGCTTTTCATCGACTCAGGTATCAAGGGGTCGCGGTCAGAAGGTACATGCGTGCCATACATCTGAAGTGCTTCCCTAATTAAAGTAACATTCAATTCGAACTTCCTCATTTCCTCCAGATTTGACAAGGAGGGCACCCAGAATGTGCCTGAATGATCTTTATCACCTGTCGGCTTCAGTGTGGCAATTAGGTAGTAGCACCTGAGGAAATCAAGTTTAGGTAGAGCTGCACTAAAATAAGTTTGTAATCCTGCTTTTTGCCATATATCTTGAAGTGGAGCTACATTCTGTAAGGTTTCAAATTCTCTTGAAAAGAACTGGAAGGTCCACCACACTCCTCCACACTCCATCTTGGATTCCCAGATATGATCAGCGTCTCCCAAATCTCCTAGCATCTCATTGAACCAGTGAGAGTGCCCTTTTACTCTTTCGGTTAGGCCATTTGGTGGATCTGGAATAGGAATTCTCCGCACATTCACGAACTCTTCAGGCCGAGCTGTTGGTGGGGCCTCCACCGGCATGGCATCCCAATTGATTTGAGCACCAGAGCCTGCCTGAGAGCTTGTGCCTGCTACTGCTGCCATGGGAATCGGGTGCTTATCTCCTAGAAGAAGAAAGGCACATTAGTGTTGCATAGGAAACAGGATGTAATGGTGTTCCCTTCACAATACTAACATGACAATCCCGATGGTTAGTGGTCAGAGATGAAGTGCTTGTGATAGGTGTGAGTGGTGATTAGAGGTCAGTATCATCCTAGATGCCTACTTTGGTTATGCAGTGGACTCGGAATGCACCTATGTCAGAGTGGATGGATTTACAAAAATTGGGTCAGGGGGTTTGATACATGGTTTAGGTTTCCAAACTTTGATAGGGGATTCGTAGCTCTTAGAGCTAAAGACAGGCAACGGTTTATGAACTAGGTTGTGATGGATTTGGGACCTTTTGGGTACCCATTTCCAGGCATTCCTCGATGTGACTGAGTGTGGGTCAGAGTGGTTTTTAGGTAGAGTTCCTGCGTTGTTAGTCGAGCGGACTTGAGAGTGTTCAATTATGCCAGTAACTAGAGTTGGAGCTATTTGGGCTCGTAAACAGGCCTTGGGCACCCATATGTGTCTAGCATTGGGGCTAGCCTTCCTTGACCGCTTAGGGACCCAAATAGATGTGGTGTGCCTAGGAGGTTTCCTAGGGTACTCCTTCACTTGTGTCCGTGATGGTGTGGCTTGTTTGTTGTCTCCTCGGGAGTCTGCTATTAGAGTGGTGGGTTTTCCATCCTTGCGTACCCATATCTGCTTCGCGCCACGAGGTGCTCCGTGTTGCACGGGTTGGCGCTCTTGCCTCTTGATCAGCGGCCTCCTTCGTGTCGAGTGATGTTCGGTCTGCCCGTTTAGAATCTTCTTTGGATCAGTTAGGAACTCCTTATTGGCTCCTGTACCTTCAGTAAGATTGACAATCCTCTGCACCATAGAAGTTTGGACAAGAACAACATTGTTATCTTCATGTGGATCCCTGGAGGGACCAGGAGTTGGTGCCTGTTCTATTGGTTTGAGTGCTTGATTTTCTAATTCAATCGTGAGACGGCTTTGGCCTACCCAAGCCTGAAGAAGTCCACTTCTTAGGTTGAGGTTCACTACGTGATCGTAGATCCAGTCTTGGCCCAGGACCAGAGGTTCGGTCAGATCCTCGTCTTCACACACTAGTACTTTTGCTGGCATGAGGACCTCTTGTATGTAGAGGGGAAGATCCACCTCTCCCATGCAAGGGGTTTCAACACCTCCTAATCCTATCAGATATGCTTCTAGGGGTTTTACCTCCAATTGCAGCTGCTGGCAATAAGAAAGCCGAACTGCACTTGTGGCTGCTCCTGAATCAATTAAAGCTCTCACGCTTGTTGTGCTGTCTCTTTGTCCTATTTCTAGGGTCACAAAAGGTCGTCGATCCACTATCTTATGGGTACGTTCACCTGAAGCCTCACACATGGCCACGTGATAGCCTGGAGACTCTTGAGTGTCAAGCATAGGCTGATCCCTCCCTTGTCTCCTCAACTTCATTCGTCTGATGCGCTCTAAGGCCTCTGCCTGTGCTTCTTCTCGAATTCGTTTTTCCTCCTCTTTACGTTGCTTAGCAGTATTGAGTCGACTTAGCATTTCCTCCGTGAGGGGTTCCTGATACAACTTGACTCTGCATCCGCTAATATAGTTTGGGAGAACATCACCCTCTAAAGTGGCTAGTTGTACTGCTCCACTCGTGGAGATCCTATTGATGAGCATAGGTCCGTAGCCTCTCTTTTCTAGCTTCCTTGCGTGTTGTTTCAATGTGTAGACTAAAACTAGATCTCCTGCTTTCAAGCCCTTATCCTTCACATGGGCATCAAAGTATGCCTTCTGTCTCTTGTTAGCTGCATATATCCCTGCAGCTGCTCTCAGTCTTGTTTCTCCTAATCGTTCAAGGTCAAAAAGTCTAGAGGAGAGTTCATGACCCGTCCATTCGTGCTCTTGTGCTACTTTCAATGTAGGTATTAAGAAGTCCAAAGGTAGCACAGCGTTTTGGCCAAATACCATCTAAAAGGGGGTGGCTTGGAGTACCGTTTTGTAGGCGACTCGGTATGCCCAAACAACATGGTGTAGCTGTTTGTCCCAATCAGAGCGTTTATTGTTCCCTAATTTTGTCAATACATTGCATAGGATTTTATTGGTGCTTTCGGCATGCCCATTGGCTTGAGGGTGATAGGGGGCAGACTTCTTATGCACTACCAAGAATTCTTGGAGCAGATTTTCAATAACTTCATTCAAGAAGTGAGTGCCTCTATCACTAACTAACTCTATAGGTAGCACGTATCTTGTGAATACATTCTCAAACAAGAATTTAGCAATTGTCTGAGCATCGTTCTTCGTTGTGGCTTTTACCTCTACCCACTTGGTTAGATAGTCCGTGGCAACGATGATATACTCAGCATGTGAGCCCTTAGCTGGGGGATTAATATGACCTACAAAGTCTATTCCCCACTTAGAGAATGCACGTCCGCCCATCATAGGCTTCAATGGCATCTCATCTTTGCGTATAGGAGGCTGGGTTCGCTGACAAATCTCACATCTCTTCACATAGGTATGTGCATCCATGTGAAGGGTGGGCCACCAAAATCCTGCAAATAGAATTGCTTTGATCACCCTATCTGGACCAAAGTGTCCTCCTGCTACACCTTGGTGAGCAGTTTCCAAGATCTTTAGATATTCACTCTCATGAACACATAGTCTGAGGTAATCATCTTTACCCCGCTTGTATAGATTATCACCAATGAGTGAGTAATCTAGGGCTTCTTGTTCTAGACTTCTTTTCCTAGTCAGGGTCATGTCTAGAGGGAATGTTTTCGTCCTCAAGAAAGATACTAGTGGTTCACTCCAATCTGGCACTATGTGTTGGTGCAGACCAAACACCAATTGAAGATTTGAAAGACAAAGAATGGAGATAAGAACAATTCTTGAAGCATAGAAGATGGATACATTCACAGAGTGAAAGACATGTACACATTTGTACATTAGTTAAGACATAGGTTACTTATACTTATGCTTTGACATAAGTTTGTACATAATTGCCTATAAATACTTTGGAAAAATGTCGGGACAAGTGAGAAGACAAGGAGAGACTATGTATGAGCATAGGAATAGAGAAATGAGTGGTTGTAAGTGTCATTAGACATATGAGAAGTGAGTTGAAGTCTCTCTCTCATTCAGTTGTAGTCTTCTTCAGAAATGACAGAATTTTTGCGCTCGAAGTTTCTGAGTTTTCTCCTTATGTAGTAAATCTTTTGTGAATTCCTTTTAGAGATGTCTAAGTCCATAGTTAATCAATCTATGGCTAGAGTTTGAGAATCTAATTGTGATCAGGCTAAGAGAATTGTGTGTAGGAACATTCATATGTAAAGAATGTTCACAGTCTCCTGAAACAGGCGCAAATTTTGAGTTTAATAAAATGGACAGTGCTCAGTGCAGAGTGTAAAGTTTTACACATGTGATAGCTCAAAATCTAAGTTGAGAGATAATCTATCTACATCTAAAAGCATTTGACCAAACGGGTTTGACATTGGGAGAACTATAGCTAAGAAGTTGCAAGTGTCAAAGTCGCTACTGCTGAGAAGGTGATTTACACATAGGTAAATTGTTTGTGTGATTTCTCAGAGTATACTGAATCATTTGCAAAAATTTAAGTTGGAGAAGGTGCACAACCTTAAGGCAAAGCAACCTACAAAGTTTTATCAAAAACTTTACACAAATGATTAGTCAATCAAGGATTAATCTGCAGCAGACTTTTCTGAGAAGTTGAATTTTTCAGAATAATCAATTTTCTAATAAGTTGATGAATGTTCTCTAAATTTGGTGGAGTCTGAAGTTGTTCTTGATATAGAGGTGGTCTAAATTCATGGTCAACTTGTTCTTTTGGAGATTAACACTCTCCATCAGTGGTATCAGAGAAGAAAGCATCAGAATTGAAGAAAAGGAGGATCCCGACTGCTGTAGCTACAAAGAATTTGACATCTGAAGATTCAAAGGGTGAAAGCTTGCTAGGAAAGCTTGAGAAGGAGATTATAAGACATCAAGGAAGTCAAAAGGAGTATCATTCGAAGTAAAGGTAATCTTATACTTTATAAAGGTTGAAGAATTCAATATACAGGTGAAGGAAGGATGGGAGATTCTCTTCAAATAGAGAAGTTGGATAGAGAAAACTATCCTGCATGGTCAATGAGGATGGAAGATCATCTAATGAGCAAAGATTTGATAGCTTACATTACAGGTGAAGAAGAAAAACCACAATTCAGATATCCTAGTGTTCCAACTAGGGAGGAATTAACAGATTTGAAGATTTGGATGAAGAAAGATGCTCAAGCTAGGAGCATTATCTATATGGCCTTCAATGATTACTTGCTACCTCACATTAGAGGTCTTGAAAGTGCAAGTGATATATGGAATGCCTTGGAAGAGCATTTCCAAAACACCACAAAGTCAAGGAAGGCATCTTTGTGGGCAAAATTTACAACTTTCAAGAAGAAGGCCTCTCAATCAATTTCAGATTATGTGACAAGGATGAAAGACATTGCAGATGCATTAGGAGCTGTTGATGAAGATATTGAGGAGGATAAATTGGTAAGGCAAATCCTTACAGGTTTGAGAGGTGATGACAAATGGAAGCCATTCATTTTGTCTACAGAATTATCACTTGATCATTTCACTCCTGATTTAAATCAATTGCTAGGTCATATGCTAACATTTGAGCAGGATGTTAAAGGAGATGGTGACAAAAGTACAGGTCATGCAATGTACTCAAAGGACAAGAAGAAAGCTAACAAAGGAAAGCAACAATCAGGTGAAGATGAAGGCACAACTAGTCAAGCCAACTTCCTAAGAGGTAGAGGAGGTGGCAAAGGTAGAGGAAGAGGCAGGAACAACAAAGATGGAGCTAAAGCATGCTGGATTTGTGGTAAGACAAATCATTTAGCCAATGATTGTTGGCATAATAATCAAAGTAATGGAGGATACAATCAAAACTACAATTCAAGAGGAAGAGGTGGCAGAAATCAAAGAGGTAATTTCAGAGGTAGAGGTAGTAGGGGTTAGTTTGGAAGAAATGCAGGTAGAGGTTTCCAAAGTCAACAATATAACAATACCTACTACAATTATGCTTCAGATCAAAAGGAAGATTCAACATTGATAATGAATGCAACTTGTGAAAGGCAGACTGAAGATCAAAGAGTCTTCTACATTGATTCAGGGTGTAGCAATCACCTGAGTGGTAATATAGCCTTGATGACTGATTTGGAGAATAAGGTATCTAATCATGTGGTTCAAACAGGTGACAACACAAAGCACAATGTGAAGTCAATTGGATCAGTGAAGGCCAAGGATGGTAGCACCTTATTGAGTAAGGTCTTGTATGTTCCTACAATTCCTAAGAATTTGATAAGTGTAGGACAAATTCTGGAAAAAGGTTATGAAGTAAGGTTCACTAATGAAGGAGTGATTGTGGAAGACCCTAGCAATGGGTATAAACAAATTGTTTCAGGGAAGAAAGAAGGAAGATTGTTCACATTGAAGATTCAAGGTAATGTTGGTCATGCCTTGTTCACTTATGGAGGACATAAGATCTCTGAGTTAGATCTTTGGCACAAGAGACTTGGACATTTCAATGAAAGAGGTATTAAAGACATGATTAATAATGGTTCAGTGCTTGGATTGCCTAATGTTGCAGGTCAACATATGACATACAGATGTGAGGCATGTCAATTAGGTAAGGCTCATAAGCAACCCTATTCTAAGCATGGGTTTATGTATTCAGAGAAACTTGAGTTGGTACACACAGATGTGTGGGGACCATCAAAGGATTTCAGTATCAATGGTTCAAGGTATTATGTGATTTATGTTGATGATGCTACCAGATGGATCACTATCTATGTGATCAAAGATAAGTCAGAAGTATTCAATACTTTCAAACATTATCATATGTATGCAAAGAGAATTACAAGACATAAGTTGAAGAGACTAAGGTCAGATGGAGGGGGAGAGTATTTCTCTAATGAGTTCAGTGATTACTTGTGGAATGCAGGTATAAAAAGAGAGGTTACTTGCAGGTACTCTCCTCAACAAAATGGTGTAGCAAAAAGGAGGAATAGGACTCTTCTTGAGTTTGCAAGGTCCATGATGAAGGAGAAAAATTGCCCAAATTATTTGTGGGCTGAGGCTGTAAATACAGCTACTTATTTGGTCAATAGGCTACCTTGTAAAGCTTTGCAGGGAATGACACCTTATGAGGCATGGTGGGGTAAGAGACCTACACTAGACCATTGCAAAGTATTTGGATGTTTGGCCTATGCATATGTGCCATCACAATTAAGGCACAAATTGGAACCTAAAGCTGAAAAATATGTGTTTATTGGTTATGATGATAAGCAGATGGGATACAGGTTGTGGAATCCATCCACAAAACATTTTCTTGTATCAAAAGATGTTACATTTGATGAGCAAGGTACTTGGTATGCAAGTACTATCAATATTAATACAGATGATGAAGAAATTGTGAGCCAAAGGAAAGGTAAATCAAAGGTTCAGATATTTGATGAGCAAGAGAATAATGAAGTGCAGGTTGAAGTGGAAGAAACACCAAGATTTGATCCTGAATGTGAAGAACAAAACCTCAAGAAGTGGATAACTTAGGAGGTCTACAAGGAACAAATGGCAACCTACAAGGTACAGCTATGATACTTCATTTTTGGCTACCAAAGATTATGCTTACATGATTAAAGCAGATGAAGACCCTTCTACATATGAAGAGGCAAAAGGTAAAGAAAATTGGGAGAAAGCTATGCAGGAAGAATATGATGCATTGATGGAGAATCAAACATGGGATTTGGTTCCAAAGCCAAATAGTCAGAAGATCATTGGATGTAAGTGGGTTTATAAGACAAAAAGATTTGCAGATGGAAGTGTGTCTAGGTACAAAGCTAGACTTGTTGTCAAAGGGTTTGCTCAGACATATGGTGTTGACTATGATGAGACTTATAGTCCAGTGGCAAAGATGACAACCATCAGGACACTTATAGCAATTGCTGCATGTAAAGGTTGGAAATTGTGTCAATTAGATGTGAAGAATGCTTTTTTGAATGGTTACATTTCAGATGAAGTTTTCATGGAGCAACCTCAAAGATTCAGAGATGGAAGATATCCAGATCATGTGTGTAAGCTCAAGAGAGCTTTATATGGCTTGAAACAGGCCCCAAGGGCATGGAACTATAGACTTGTAAAGTTCCTTAAAGAACTTGGATTTCAAGTATCAAAAGCTGATAGTAGCTTGCTTGTCAAAGCAAGTGATGATGGGTTTATTTACATGTGCATATATGTTGATGATATCATTCTTACAGGTACAGATGAGAAAGGCATACAAAGTTTAAAGAAGCAAATGGAGAAAGAGTTCAAAATCAGTGATTTGGGAGACTTGTCATACTTCTTGGGCATGGAGATTTCATACACTCAACATGGAGTGTATGTGACTCAAGAAAGGTATTTGAGGAACTTGTTAATCAAGTTTAAAATGGATTATTGCAGGGTAGCACCTACTCCAATGGAGGTGAATCACAAATTAAGCAGATTTGGAGGTGAAGAGTTCAAGGACATGAAGCAATATCAGAGTCTGGTTGGTAGTCTTATCTATGCTACATTAACTAGACCTGATTTATCATATGCAGTTGGGGTTTTGTCTCAATTTATGCATTGTCCTAGGAAAGAGCATTGGATTGCAGGTCAAAGAGTGTTGAGGTACATTAAGGGTACACTCAAAGAAGGTTTGTATTATGGTTTTACATCAGATACAAATATCAAGATCTATAGTGATGCAGATTGGGCAGGTAATCCAGATGATAGAAGGTCAACCTATGGATACATGTGTTATGTGGGAGATAAGTTAATCTCTTGGTGCTCAAAGAAGCAACATACAGTTGCTTTGTCATCTACAGAAGCAGAGTACAAAGGCATGGTTGAAGCAGCAAAAGAAGTGATTTGGCTTAAGACTCTCATGAAGAGTTTTGACACTATACAGAGCATACCTATCATTTATGGTGATAACATGAGTTCATTATATCTAGCTACTAATCCTGTTTTTCATGCCAGGACCAAACACATTGAGATACAGTATCACTTTCTAAGAGAGAAGGTGATGGACAAGGAAACTGAAGTCATACATACTTCAACAAAAGATCAGATAGCGGATATGCTTAGAAAGAGCTTGGATGGACCAAAGTTGCAGAAGTTTAAAGACATGGCAGGCATAAAGAAGGTTAGAGAAACCTCAATTGATGATTGAGGGGGAGCTGTTGGTGCAGACCAATCACCAATTGAAGATTTGAAAGACAAAGAATGGAGATAAGAACAATTCTTGAAGCATAGAAGATGGATACATTCACAGAGTGAAAGACATGTACACATTTGTACATTAGTTAAGACATAGGTTACTTATACTTATGCTTTGACATAAGTTTGTACATAATTGCCTATAAATACTTTGGAAAAATGTCGGGACAAGTGAGAAGACAAGGAGAGACTATGTATGAGCATAGGAATAGAGAAATGAGTGGTTGTAAGTGTCATTAGACACATGAGAAGTGAGTTGAAGTCTCTCTCTCATTCAGTTGTAGTCTTCTTCAGAAGTGACAGAATTTTTGCGCCCAAAGTTTCTGAGTTTTCTCCTTATGTAGTAAATCTTTTGTGAATTCCTTTTAGAGATGTCTAAGTCCATAGTTAATCAATCTATGGCTAGAGTTTGAGAATCTAATTGTGATCAGGCTAAGAGAATTGTGTGTAGGAACATTCATATGTAAAGAATGTTCACAATCTCCTGAAACAGGTGCAAATTTCGAGTTTAATGAAATGGACAGTGCTCAGTGCACAGTGTAAAGTTTTACACATGTGATAGCTCAAAATCTAAGTTGAGAGATAAGCTATCTATATCTAAAAGCATTTGACCAAACGGGTTCGACATTGGGAGAACTATAGCTAAGAAGTTGCAGGTGTCAAAGTCGCTACTGCTGAGAAGGTGATTTACACATAGGTAAATTGTTTGTGTGATTTCTCAGAGTATACTGAATCATTTGCAGAAATTTAAGTTGGAGAAGGTGCGCAACCTTAAGGTGAATAAACCTACAAAGCTTTATCAATAACTTTACACAAATGATTAGTCAATCAAGGATTAATCTGCAGCAGACTTTTCTGAGAAGTTGAATTTTTCAGAATAATCAATTTTCTGATAATTTGATGAATGTTCTCTAAATTTGGTGGAGTCTGAAGTTGTTCTTGATATAGAGGTGGTCTAAATTCAAGGTCAACTTGTTCTTTTGGAGATTAACACTCTCCATCACTATGGACACTTGATAAAGTGTGGCATGTTCCACAAGTGGTTTAGTGCAACAGATTGGGCATTCTTTGCACAACTTTTGGACATCAGCTTCCATCGTC
This sequence comes from Ceratopteris richardii, assembly GCA_020310875.1. Taxonomy (NCBI): domain Eukaryota; kingdom Viridiplantae; phylum Streptophyta; class Polypodiopsida; order Polypodiales; family Pteridaceae; genus Ceratopteris; species Ceratopteris richardii. The sequence continues at coordinate 33,969,124 of CM035429.1, read as the reverse complement.
GGCCAATGCACTCCGAGTCTCCTTAGTGTCTGTAAGGTTCATTGCTTTGAGTAGTGTTGCTCTAATGCACCTACATGTGCTAATTGCAACCATTAGGCGTACTCATCCTCTTCCACACAACAAGCCAAGATCCCTTGATCTGTGTGCTTGTACATACTTCCTGCCAAGATATGATACCTTTGGGCTTTTACAACTTCTCGATCCTGTGTGGTTATTACTGGATGGTTAGGCCCGTATGTCAATACTTGGCACTAATGGCTTAGCCCACTGCGGCACCACTTCCAAATTAAACAAGTAAGCATCAGGTAAGTCATCTGATACTCCTTGTGGGGCTTCTCCAGATGTGAGCCTAGACAGATGGTCTGCTCTCAAGTGAGTCTTCCCTTTCCTTACCACCACCTCAAAGTCATACTCCATTAGTAAGAGAAACCATCTTACTAATCTACCTGTATTACATGGCTTGTTTACCAAGTACAGTAGAGCTTGGTGATCAGTAAAAAATTTGAACTTATTTGCAAGCAAATAATATCTAAACTTTTTAACCGCGTACACCATGCCTAATCCTTCTCATTCGGTGGTTGTATAGTTCCGTTCAGCAGCATTCAATTGTCTACTGGCATAGGCAATAAGGAGATCCAGATTACCTTCACCCATAGGTTGTGCGAGTACACATCCAATAGCATAATTGGAGGCATCCACATGAACATGGAATGGCTTGTTCCAATCTGGTGTGGTCAAGATTGGTGCTGAACATAATCTTCGTTTAAGCTCTTGGAAGGAATTCTCACATTCATCAGTCCACTCAAAGTTAGTCAGAAGTCCGTACATGGGCTTTGCAATGACGGCATACATGTGGATGAACCGGCAGTAGTAACCACAATGCCCCATGAAAGCTTGTACTTCCTTGACATTCCTTGGCCTAGGTAGCTCTGCTATGGCTCTCACTTTCTCTTCATCAGTGGATATGCCATTCTTTGACACTATGTGTCCTAGAATCTTGCCTTGCCTGACCATAAAGACGCACTTTTCTGGGTTCAGGCAGACTTGATATTCTCTACATTTGTCAAAGATTTGTCTAAGTTCGGGAATATGGGTTTGCCTTATGTTGGAATGAGCACAAAGATCATCAACATAGACTTCTAAGTTCTTCCTTAGGAACTCCTTAAATACATGGCACATGAGCCTTTGGAAGGTTGCGAGAGCATTGGTCAGCCCGAATGGCATTACCCTAAAAGCGAATATACCCCACTCTGTGGCAAAAGCCGTCTTATGTTGATCCTCTGGAGCAATGGCTACTTGATTGTAGCCCGAAAACCCATCTAGGAAGCTGTACACTTCCTTGCCTGCTACCCTTTCTAATAGATGCTCAGTGATAGGAAGCGGATAACTCTCTCTAATCGTGGCGGCATTAACTTTTTTAAGGTTAATACACACACGCAGCTTTCCATTTTTCTTGGGCACCACTACAATGGGGGATACCCACTCAGTGTGCTCAATTTCATAGATGAATCTGGCTTCAACGAGTCGATCTATCTCCTCTTTGATCTTAGCAGCATAGTTATCGTTGTATGTGTAGGGCTTCTGTTTCGAGGGTCTGGCGTCTGAGGTCATGGGGATTGTATGTGAACATATATCAGGGTCTACCCCTTTCAAGTCCTTATAACTCCAAGCAAATACATCTTGGTATTCTCTTAGCAAGGCTATCAGCTCTTGTTCTTCCTCTTCTGTCAGGTCATGACCTATGTATGTGCATCTTTCTTCTCCTTCCTCGATGGCGACAACTATTTTCTTGGTAGTTTCCTTGCTATCATAGGCTTCTCCTGCTTGTGCCTCACGTTTAGGCATTCTTATCATGACTCTCCTATCGTCTATCTCATATTTTTTAAAGTTTTCAGGGACCTCAAACAAGGATTCTTCTGCCTCCAGAGTGACTTCCTTCTTCTTTCTTTTCTTTCCTCCGCTTTTAGAAGCTACTTGTGTGGCTAACCTCACCTCATTTGTAAGCTCTCCGTGCCTCTAGGGTTGAAATTCTACTTCATAGAAGTACTCTTCATCTGATGCAAAAGGTGGGTCCATGATGATTGACTCTAGATCGGAGTCACTCGCATCCTCAAATGCATCAAGGATAGGTTCGCATTCTTCTAAAATTGCATCTCCCATGATTGGCTCTATTGAAAAGACTGAAATGTCATAGCCATCCTCATCACAGTGAGGTGTCCACTGCTCTTCATTGATGGCTACATCCATTATTGCTAGGATTTCTGCCCAGCCATGGGGTTCAAATTCCTCATTAGGAAAGACTACAGATGCATAGGCTGGGTCTTGAATTGATCTACATGTTTCTTTTGCACCTATCTCTCTGGCTTTTTCTCTTTTCTCTTCTTCTACTGCCACTTTGCACATCCATAAGTGGGTGTCTTCATGCATCCACGAGGATCCGGATCCTATGGAATGCACAGATTCTGTATCATCTTTGGCTCTATGGATGGGATTCCATTGGATGGGAGGGACATCTCTATGAGAGTAATCTTTGAGATTCACTTTGGTCGTAACACCTAAGTGCTGCAGGTACAAGGAATTGGTTCCCCAATCCTGTACCACTTGCAACTGTCGCATAAAAGGTCGTCCCAAGATCATCTCATAGGCATGATTTTTGCTGAAGTCACATATAGCAAATGTGTGCTCAAACTCGACACCACAGGTGGTGAGAGTTATTCCTTCTAGCAATCCTAAAGGTCTCTCTATGTGACCATCGGCCATTTGTAATTTCATCCTCGTGGACCTGAGTGCTGGCTTGCCCCAACGCTTCCATAGGGAAGTGGTGGCAACTGCAACTCCTGCACCTGAGTCCAAAATTGCCTTGGTGGTGTACTCCTGGTAGGTAATGGGAAGATAGGTGTTCCCTTCTTCACCTTCACACATATCTCCTATCTTATCCAAGGGTATCTCTGGCACTGTCCTATGTGATCCTACCTGGGAATGAGGTTTCACTATCGCTGGTACTTGTTTGGCGACATGTTTCCATAATTCAGGTCTAACCTTGAGTAGCTCTTCTAACTTGAGATTGCACTGCACTTTAGTGTTTTTCACTACCTCTTTGTTCCTAGGTAAGACTGAGTCCTCATTTCGTACCATGACCGTGGGTGCTCTCATACAAGTAGACTTAGCTTCCCATGGGCCTGTAAAGTGGGGTAATTCTTGTAGAGAGTTAGACTCAGAGTCTAGTCTTTCCTGAGAGTGGGTGCTCTCCTGCTCCTCATAAATGGATGGGATGTCTTGTGGGAATTGGTCGCGTGCATCATCCACAAGTTCAAAAGGAGGAGGGAGTTCACTCTCTTTAGCCCATTTGTCTTCTTGAACCTCGCGTAGGAATTCTGGTGTGAACCGATTCATAGAAGATGATGTGTCTGGCTCTGTAGAGTTAGGCACGTAGGCTTCCTCGGGAGGTAGGCTCACGTTCTCACTTGCCTTGCCCTTATTTTGAGAGGCGGGTTCCTTTTCTGATTGTGCAGTTAGCCTCTCTATTCTTTCTAGGGAGGGGGGGTTGTCTAGTTCAGTGGAATTGGGCACATAAGATTTCGGTGGGGGATGGGTCATGTTTTTGCTTGCTTTATCTCTTTCTTGATTTTTTTCTTCCTTGGCAGATCTTGCAATTATGCCCTCTAACTTCTCTAGAAGTCCATCCAAGTGTAATTGTGTCTTTGCTGAGCTCGAGTAATTGAAAAGGCGACTGGCTTCAAACATAGTCTGAGCCAATGCGACCATTTTTGCGCAAAGCTTGGTTCTTTCTATCTCTAGGTCAGCTCTAGGGTAGCACTTGTCATGATCCGTTACATTTGGCCCTTCTTGGATTCTAGCCTGATATGCTTTAAGCATCATGTCTATGTCTTCAGGAGTGGGATCATCTAATACTGATCCTACTCGGGGTGGTGGGTGGGTTACGTGGGGTGTATTAGAGGGTGGAGGGATGGAAGAAGGTGGATTAGCGGGTAAAGGGAGAGGTGGTGGAGGGGTGGTGTGAGAGTGGTTTTGAGATGCGAGTTCACTTATCTTTGCTTTGGTTTCTCTTAAGCTTTCTTCAAGTTCGCTCATCTTTTTTGCCCATTGCCTTTTCATTCTTTCACGACTATCCTTCCAGGCTCTAGTCCTCTTTTTGGTTATGCTCTCTGTTTCACTCACCTCGAGGCTCTTTTCCTAACCAACACCTTGGTTTTGTTGTAGTGCTTGAGCTCTTGTGATCACTTGCACAGGTGCAGTGGAAGTCACACTCCCTGTGGAGTCTACAACTAGCCCAACAACGTTGATAGGAGTGGTTTTAGGCATGTTATTAGGGTTCTTTGGGCAATCTCGTAGGAGATGCTCTTTCCCGCAGTCTTGATAGAAACCCTGAATTGTTACTGGTTGAGGTTGTGTAGGGGCAGGCAGTGGACAATCACGTATAAGGTGATCTCCCTGACATCTGAAGCATGGTCTTCTAGGAAATGGGGGTCGTACCTGCCTAGGTAGAGGTCTAGAGTTGGGGTTTGTGTACATGATATTGGCATACTCAAGCTCCCCACTATTCTCACTTGGGTCCTCGTAATAGTATGACTCGCTATGTTGAGGTGACTGCATGTAGTAAGCCTGTGGACTATCAATATGAGTGGAGTCAAAACTATGGTCACTCGGATCACTATCTGTTAGCAATGGGGTGACCGGGACTATGGCTCTGTTTGGATTTTCTTCGGCAGATGTATATTTTACTGGGATCACATTGGTTGGAGCAGGGGGTTGCTGCACTAGGACTGGTTGCGGTCTCTGCTGCCCTTGATAAGGTGGCTGATATGGTTGCTGTGGTCTGTTGTATTAGTGGGATGGGTACTGATTCTGATATCTACCCTGTTGTGGATATGGCTGAGGGTAATTTTGCCTTACAGTTTGTTTGTTATATGGGCAGTCTTGTGCAGTGTGGTTGGTGTACCTGCACTCTATGGTGCAGTACTGGCTACTAGGATTCACTTGGGGTTGGGCCATAATGGGACATACATTTGCCATATGGTCACCTAGTTTTTGAGCTACCTTCTCTGCAAGTTCCTCAATGGATGTGGATTGACCAGATGTGAGGCTAATAGAGCTATCAGAATCCTTATAGATTTTTGATAGTTCTAATTCCTCACCTAGATTGTCCTCAATGTCTATGCACATGCGCACGCACTCTTCTATCGTTCTGGGGTCCTTCAGATACACATATGACCTGAGCTTGGTGCTCAACAATCCATCTAAGAACAAGGCCACTTGTTTGGCTAGTGTGGGTAACTCCGGCATCGGGCATCTCTCCAAGTACTGCCTAAATCTTCTTCCAGCTAGTCTGACCGTCTCTTGAGGTGTTTGTTTGAAGCTATGAATTAGTGAGGAAGTGTTGTGCCTGATTCCACTCTTAGAAAACTCAATGATAAATGCCTCTAAGAGCTGGTCTATGTTTCTAAAATGCCTCTCATTCAGTGGTTGAAACCACGTAAGGGCAGTGTTCCTAAGGGTTAGACCAAAAGCATTATATTGTGTGAATAGGTCCTCTACCTGTTCCGCTTTCAAGACTTGCCGAAATTCTACCACATGGTCATAAGGGTCTCCAGTGCCATCGAAGTAATTCTTCATGGACTTCACCAGTTGAGTTGGTCGCAGGGTCCTAGTGTGTTTTCTCGGTCTTGGCAAAGGGAAATCGTCATCATTCCTTTGATTCCATGGGGTTCTATGTCCCTCAGGTCCCACTCTATTCCTTTCCGTTCCCGTTCTTTCTCTTCCGAGGGAGTTGGAAAAACTTACCTCAGGTTTGTCTCTACTTCTATCTCTTTGAGCTCCATGAGCTTGGGAGGTCCCAGCTCCTTGGTGACTGTATGACACATTAGTCCGAGGTTGGGGAAAAACAAATTCACCCTTCCATGTGTAGGCATGTCTGCCATGCTCGGTGACCACGAAGATCTTCTCTGATGTATTGTCTAAGTAGGTTACTTTGCCTGGGCTATCAGGGTCTTTAAACTCATAGATTGTGAGAGCACCTACTTCATGAGACAAGGTAGGCTTATACCTCCAAAAGGCCTCATCAGTTTCTCGGTTTAAAAGCAAATCTATGCTTTTATTATCCTGTGGAATCAATCCTGGAGTCATGATTCTGGTCAAGACAGATTTACCGCAGGGAGTTCTCGGCTCTTTCTCTAAATTTCCTTGCTCTATATCACCCATATCAGTTTCTGCAATCACATTTCCAAACTCATCAGTTCTATCAGGAAGAGTGGTGACTACATATATAGTCCCTTCTTTATCTAGGTATGCTCCATTCTCAAACTTCACTACCGGGTGTTCTAGTCCATGGGGTTGATCGGGGTTCTTAATCTGGACCACAGATCTTCTCAGTCCGTCTTTGTAGATGCGAGCACCTAGACGATTCGTCCTGATGTATTCCAATTGAGTCTTGTAAGGTCCCTCTGGCTTTTCTAAATAAGCCACCCCTGAACTACCTACTGGTCTCTCCATGTGATAGGACATCTCAGAATCACTTGTTTCTGATCTGGGAGTGTATCGGTAATCACTCAACTGTTGGGCCCAAGACCTGGCAGTGTGATTGACACTAGCTTCAGAAGATCTGAGGCTTTGTCTGTCTCGGCCTAAGTGTCTACCTGATCTAAGGTTCATATGCCTGATTTATCTACCCCCTTGGACCTAAGCACACTCTCGTTGCAGGTTAATTTGCACCAATCACTTTGTTCTTTTGAGTTGAATATTATGTTTATGGTCTTGTCTGAAATCGCGTCGTCAGGAGTACTTAAGTGAATTTCCGCACTTGATAAGTGATCGACTCCAGTTTACCTTTTGTCCCTTAGAGTTTTCGCACTTAAGACCTACTTAATTCTTGCACTTGGTTGATTAATACTCTTGGACTTGATTCGTGCCTAACGTTGCCCTAATTAATTACCACACCTAAGTCGTACTTAGCCTAGGCTAGGAATTGACAAAGGAGGGTTGAGAGATCTTCCAACCTCAGTTAGCTGGTTGACAAAACTGCTACACAAGCCCAGGAAGCCTTCTCCCAAGCTTGGTACTCACCCTTGCTAGCTTGCGTTGGATCGCCTTGAGTGCACACAATGTTCCTGCAAAAGCTCACCAGTCAGTATAGCTCTATTACCACAAGTAACTGACAGACACACATCAATATTTGTAGTCCCCCCCTGGAGTAACTCACTGTACCTCCTCAATCTTAGGACCACCTAGTCTCACCTAAAGGCCAACTTGAAAATACATGTTCTAAAACTCCACGTATGATTCTACAAAAAACCAGTCGAGACCAAAATCTCATCAATCGAAGTTCGTATGGTGAAGTTATGACCCTTCAGGCACTTAGGGGTCCAAACAGGCTCTCATGGTTCAGGAAATTCCTCCCTGGTTTCTAGGTCTTTTGCCCACTCCTAAGGCTCGCATATCCTCCCAATGTGTCCAAGATTAAGCCCAAAGATATCTTAATTCAGTCAATTAAATTACTCTAAATTTTCATGCGTTAAGCCCATGTATCACGATAGGTCAGGTCGAAGTGTCGCTATAGCTCGTGAGTGTCGCGATAGCTCGTGAGTGTCGCGATAGGTCGTGAGGTGTCGCGATAGGTTGTGAGGTGTCGCGATAGGTTGTGAGGTGTCGCAATAGGTCGTGAGGTGTCGCGATACTCCCAAGTGTCGCGATAGGTCGTGAGGTGTCGCGATACTCCCAAGTGTCGCGATAGGTCATGAGGTGTCGTGATAGCTTGTGAGGTGTCGCGATAGGTCGTCAGTGTCGCGATACCTCGAGGTGTTGCGATAGCTCGGGATATGGTGAATTTTTCAGTTCTGTCTAGTGATCCTAGGAGCTCTCAGCCTGCGCAGTGTCGTGGTGCACTCAGAATTGTGATTGGGTGAAGTTTTCGAGGTGTCGCGATAGCTCGAGCTTGACGCCTCGGGACCTGTGTAGAGGAAATCCGTACCTGCTGAGCTTGCTGGAGATGATGAAGCTGAAGCCTGCAAGAAACATGCAAAAACACACAAAAAAAAGCACACACACTCGCTCTCTCTCAAACTCGCACACAACAAATGAGGGGAATGACAAGGAAGAGGGAATATGTAGTGGAGAAGGAGGTGGAGGTGGTGATGAAGATGGAGGTGGAGATGGAGATGGAGATGGAGATGGAGATGGAGATGGAGATGGAGAAAAATCAGAACTTTACCTACTACTTACCATTCCAACGCATCCTCTCTACATCTTACCATCACACGCTCGTCCTCAAAGCTCGAATCCCCGGCAACGGCGCCAAAATTTGGTGTAGCTCAGTGATGAGTAGCACCTCCTTTAATGTCAATCCGGGAAGACATGAGGATGGTATGAAGACCTCGAGCAAGTGAAGGCACAAATGTGTGAGTGAGAAGCACACTAACATGCACACACATACACACACGCGCACACACGGCAAGAACAAAGAGAGTAAGACAATGGAATCACTTCTATTGCAACCAAGTGCTCATACAAGCTCAAAACTACAAGAAGCTAGCCCCAAAAATGAGCTCTCTAGCTCTATTTATAGTTTTTGACTAGCTTTGGCCCTGTCCAGACCTAGTGTCCGGCCTAGTTAAAAATTAGGTTCCAGGGCTTATTTGAGGGCTCAAACGAGGTCTAAAAAATACGAAAATTGGTAGGCAACTACTTCTAAGGCTCCTCAAGCTTGAGGACTCCTCGGCTTGTACAAAATGGAGCTACAAAAAGGTGAAAATGGTATTTACAGGGGTTTTTAGTGATGAGAATCACTTTTAAATGGTGTAAGGGTTTTGAAAAAAATAAAGGGTAGCCTTAGTGCTAGATCTGCTTGTATGCTCGTACTTGCCTCTTCTCGTATATTGGTGAAAATGGTGAAAATGGTATTTACAGGGGTTTTTAGTGATGAGAATCACTTTTAAATGGTGTAAGGGTTTTGAAAAAAATAAAGGGTTGCCTTAGTGGTAGATCTGCTTGTATGCTCGTACTTGCCTCTTCTCGTATACTGCCAACACACATCTTCATCTTCTGGATATGCACTTCATTCATACTTCATAACTTAATCTTTTCTTTAGTCCTTGACTTCAATTCTTCATCAAAAACATCAATTGTTGATTGCCCTGCACCAACAGCTCCCCCTCAATCATCAATTGAGGTTTTCTCTATCTTCTTTATACATGCCATGTCTTTGAATCTCTGTAGCTTTGGTCCATCCAAGCTTTTATGTTATCTCCTTATCCATCACCTTCTCTCTTAGAAAATGATACTGAATCTCAATGTGTTTGATCCTAGCATGAAAAACATGATTAGCAGCTAAATATAATGAACTCATGTTATCTCCATGAATAATGGGTGTACTCTGAATGATGTCAAAACTCTTCGTAAGAGTCTTAAGCCATATTAATTCCTTTGCAGCTTCCACCATACCTTTGTACTCTGCTTTTGTAGATCACAAAGCAACTGTGTGTTGCTTCTTTGAACACCAAGAGATTAATTTATCTCCCACATAACACAAGTATCCATATGTTGATCTCCTATCATCAGGATTACCTGCCCAATCTGTATCACTATAGATCTTGATGTTTGTATCTGATGTAAAACCATAATACAAACCTTCCTTGAGTGTACCCCTAATGTACCTCAAAACTCTTTGTCCTGCAACCCAATGTTCTTTCCTAGGACAATGCATGAATTGAGACAATACTCCAGCTGCATATGACAAGTGAGGTCTAGTTAAAGTAGCATATATCAGACTACCAATCAAACTTTGATATAACTTCATATCCTTGAACGCTTCTCCTCCATATCTGCTCAATTTGTGATTCACCTCCATTGGAGTAGGTGCTACCCTACAATCATCCATTTTAAACTTGATCAGCAAGTTTCTCAAATACCTTTCTTGAGTTACATACACTCCATGTTGAGTGTATGAGATCTCCATGCCCAAGAAATATGACAAGTCTCCCAAGTCACTGATCTTGAACTCTTTCTCCATTTGCTTCTTTAGGCTTTGAATGCCTTTCTCATCTATACCTATAAGAATTATATCATCAATATATATGCACATGTAAATGAACCCATCATCACTTGCTCCAACAAGCAAGCTACTATCTGATTTGGATACTTGGAAACCAAGTTCTTTCAAGAACTTCACAAGTCTATAATTCCATGCCCTTGGGGCCTGCTTCAAACCATACAAAGCTCTCTTGAGCTTGCACACATGATCTGGATACCTTCCATCTCTAAATCCTTGTGGTTGCTCCATGAAAACATCATCTGAAATATAACCATTTAGAAAAGCATTCTTCACATCTAGTTGACATAACTTCCAACCTTTACATGCAGCAATAGCTATGAATGTCCTGATGGTTGTCATCTTTGCCACAGGACTATAGGTCTCATCATAATCTATACCATATGTCTGAGCAAAACGCTTCACAACAAGTCTAGCTTTATACCTAGACACACTTCCATCTGCAAACCTCTTTGTCTTGTAGACCCATTTGCATCCAATGATCTTCTCACTATTTGGTTTAGGAACCAAATCCCATGTCTGATTCTCCATCAATGCATCATACTCTTCCTGCATAGCTTTCTCCCAATTTTCATTACCTTTTGCCTCTTCATATGTAGAAGGGTCTTCATCTACCTTTATCATATAAGCATAATCTTTGGTAGCCAAAAACGAAGTGTCATAGCTATACCTTGTAGGTTGCCATTTGTGTCTTGATGACCTTTTGAGTTCTCCACTCCTTGAGGTTTGTGGTTCATCACACTCTAGACCAAACCTTGGCACTTCCTTCAACTTTAGCCTGTACTTCATTGTTCTCCTCTTCATCAAATATCTTAACCTTTGATTTGCCTTTCTTTTGAGTCACAACTTCTTCATCACCTGCATAAATATTGGTGTAACATCTTTAGACACAATGAATTGCTTTGTGGATGGACTCCACAACCTATATCCCATCTTCTTATCATCATATCCAATGAACACATATTTTTCAGCTTTAGGCTCCAATTTATGCCTCAATTGTGATGGCACATATGCATATGCCAAACATCCAAATACTTTGCAAGGATCTAAAGTAGGTCTCTTACCCCACCATGCCTCATATGGTGTCATACCCTGCAAAGCTTTACATGGTAATCTATTGACCAAATAAGTAGCTGTATTTACAACCTGTAATTCTCTCTGCATACACATGATAATGTTTGAATGTATTGAATACCTCTGATTTATCTTTGATCACATAGATAGTGATCCATCTGGTAGCATCATCAACATAAATCACATAGTACCTTGAACCATTGATACTGAAATCCTTTGATGTTCCCCACACATCTGTGTGTACCAACTCAAGCTTCTCTGAATACATAAAACCATGCTTGGAATAAGATTGCTTATGAGCTTTACCTAATTGACATGCTTCACATCTGTATGTCATATGTTGACCTGCAACATTAGGCAATCCAAGTAGTGAACCATTGTTAACCATATCTTTGATACCTCTTTCATTGAAATGTCCAAGCCTCTTGTGCCAAAGATCTAACTCAGAGATCTTATGTCCTCCATAAGTGAACAAGGCATGACCAACATTGCCTTGGATCTTCAATGTGAACAATCTTCCTTTTTTCTTCCCTGAAACAATTTGTTTATACCCATTGCTAGGGTCTTCCACAAACACTCCTTCATTAGTGAACCTAACTTCATAACCTTGTTCAACAATTTGTCCTACACTTATCAGATTCTTAGGAATTGTAGGAACATACAAAACCTTACTCAAGAGAGTACTACCATCCTTGGCCTTCACTGATCCAATTGACTTCAGATTGTGCTTTGTATTGTCACATGTTTGAACTACATGATTAGTTACCTTATTCTCCAAATGAGTCATCAAAGCTATGTTACCACTCAAGTGATTGCTACACCCTGAGTCAATGTAGAATACTCTTTGGTCTTCACTTTTCCTTTCACAAGTTGCATTCATTATCAATGTTGAATCTCCTTCTGATCTGAAGCATAATTGTAATAGGTATTGTTGTATTGTTGTATTGTTGACTTTGGAATCCTCTACCTGCATTTCTTCCAAAGTAACCTCTACTACCTCTACCTCTGAAATTACCTCTTTGATTTCTGCCACCTCTTCCTCTTGAATTAAAATTCTGATTATATCCACCATTATTCTAAATATTATGCCAACAATCATTAGCTAACTTATTTGTCTTACCACAAATCCAGCAAGCTTTAACTCCATCTTTATTACTGCTGCCTCTTCCTCTACCTTTGCCACCTTCTCTTCCTCTTAGGAAGTTGGCTTGGCTAGTTGTACCTTCATCTTCATTTACTTGTTGCTTCCCTTTGATATTCTTCTTCTTATCCTTTGAATACATTGCATGACCTATACTTTTATCACTTTCTCCTTTGACATCCTGCTCAAAGGTTAGCATATGTCCTAGCAACTGATTTAAATCAGGGGTGAAATGATCAAGTGATAATTCAGTAGACAAAATAAATGGCTTCCATTTGTGATCACCTCTCAAACCTGTGAGGATTTGTCTTACTAATTTATCCCCCTCGATATCTTCATCAACTGCTCCTAATGCATCTGCAATGTCCTTCATTCTTGTTACATAATTTGAGATGGATTGAGAGGCCTTCTTCTTGAATGTGATAAATTCTGCCCACAAGGATGCCTTCCTAGACTTTGTGGTGTTTTGGAAATGCTCCTCCAAAGCATTCCATATATCACTTGCACTTTCAAGACCTCTAATGTGAGGTAGCAAGTAGTCATTAACTGCCATGTAAATAATGCTCCTGGCTTGAGCATCTTTCTTCATCCAAGTCTTCAAATCTGATAATTCTTCCCTAGTTGGAACACTAGGATCTCTGAACTGAGGCTTTTCTTCTTCACCTGTGATATAACTTATCAAGTCTTTGCTCATAAGATGAGCTTCCATCCTCATTGACCATGCTGGATAGTTCTCTCTATCCAACTCCTCTATGTGAAGAGAATCTCCCATCCTTTCTTCACCTGTGTATTGAATTATTCAAACTTTATAAGCTTTCACATTTTGAACCTTCAAGTATTGATTTCTTTACAACTGCAGTAGGCGGGGTCCTCCTTTCTTCAATTTTGATACTTCTTGCTCTGATACCACTGATGGAGAGTGTTAATCTCCCAAAGAACAAGCTACTCTTGAAATTAGAGCACCTCTATATGTTGAAGTTGAAGGTCAAGGACAAAGCACAGGAGCACATCAAAGAGGTGGACACACAAGTAGAAGGAGCAAGTAGGGAGCTCCAAGACGTGTATGTCAAATTTTTCAGAAGAATCCCCTACAACAATAGTGATTTTCATCACTAAAAACCATTGTAAATACCATTTTCTATTTTTGTAACTCCATTTTGTTCAAGCCAAGGAGTCCTTGAGCTTGAGGATCATTAGAAGTATCATCCTACCAATTTTCATAATTTTTAGACTTCGTTTGAGCCCTCAAATAAGCCTTGGAACCTAATTTTTAACTAGGCCGAACACTAGGTCTGGACAGGGCCAAAACTAGTCAAAAAACTATAAAAAGAGCTAGAGAGCTCATCTTTGGGGTTAGCTTGTTAGAGAATAGAGCTTTTATAAGAGAACTCTTTTGCAATCGAAGCTTTCCATTGTTCCTCTGTGATCTTACCTTGTGCGTGTGTGTGTGTGCATGTTTGTGTGCTTTCACTCACTCACTTGTGCCTTCACTTGCTCGTGGTCTTCATACCGGTCCTCACGTCTCCCCGGATTGACAAGTAAAGGCGGTGGTGCTTATGCTTGAGCTACCCCAAATTTTGGTGCCGTTGCCGGGGAGAGAGCTTCGAGGACGAGTGTTGTGATGGTAAGATCGTAGAATTGCGACGTTGGAAGGTAAAAAAATCTGTCATTTCTACTATTTTCTGATTTTTCTTCTTCATCTTCTTCATCATCATCATCTCCACCTTCTTCCATGTTCTTCTTCATAGAAATTTCTTGTTTTTTAGTGCATTTTCATCATTTTCATACCATCTTTCATGCATTATTGTGCGAGGAGGAGATAGGAAGTGCAAGAGAGTGCAAGCGCTGTGTTTTTTCATGCTTTTCTGCACATACGGAGCTCGCCATTGCTCGGCGCTCAGAAATTCGAAGTTCCCGCCAAAAAACACGATTCTGTGATGAAAATCATGATTCTATGAAAATTCAATTTTTTTTTGAAAATCGCGATTCTCTGTTTCTCGCCTAAAAGCCTTTTGAAAAGAACACGATTCTGTGGTCATTCTCAGAATCGTGATTCTGTGGTTGTGCTCAAAATCGTGATTCTCACAAATCACGATTTTCAGCCAAAAAAAAAAAAGATTATGAGAAAACACGATTCTGTGGTTGTGCTCAAAATCACGATTCTCTAAATTTTTGGAAACCACGATTCTCTGCTCATTTCTCTATAACACAATTCTCTAAGACACGATTTTATGAAAACACGATTTTGTGAAATCACGATTTTGTGAAATCACGATTTTGTGAACCACGATTCTGTGAAAACACGATTCTCTGCTCAAAATCATGATTCTCAAAAACACGATTCTCTGCTCAAAATCGCGATTCTCACCAATCACGATTTTCAGCAAAAACACGATTTTGTGAAAAGGCGATTCTGAGAAAACACGATTTCACAAAATCGTGTTTCTGCTCAAAATCGCGATTCTCACCAATCACGATTTTCAGCAAAAACACGATTTTGTGAAAAGGCGATTCTGAGAAAACACGATTCTCTGCTCAAAATTGCGATTCTCAAAAACACGATTCTCTGCTCAAAATCGCGATTCTCAAAAACACGATTCTCTTGAAGTTCACAAAATCGCGATTTTTTCCAAAAGGTCCTTGTTGGCAGTAGCCTTGGTACACCAGGACTTACAAGACGTGAAAGCCAAAGAAGGGAGTCAGAGCGAAGGGACAGCACAAGCAAACAGGGCAGTCAAAGAAGATCTGGCAAGTAGGCCAATATTTTTTCAAGACACTAATGCAGATCAAAGAGATGGACATGCAGGGAGGAAGAGCAAGTAGGGAGCTCGAAGATATGTATGGCAGATCACTAGAAGAAATCCCTACAACAACAGTGATTTTTATCACTAACAATCATTGTAAATATCATTTCACATTTTTGTAGCTCCATTTTGTGCAAGCCAAGGAGTCCTTGAGCTTGAGGAGCCTTAGAAGTAGTTGCGTACCAATTTTCGTATTTTTTAGATCTCGTTTGAGCCCCCAAATAAGCCCTGGAACCTAATTTTTAACTAGGCCGGACACTAGGTCTGGACAGGGCCAAAAGCTAGTCAAAAACTATAAAAAGAGCTAGAGAGCTCATTTTTGAGGTTAGATTGTAATTGAAACCAACTTGTAAGAGCTTTTGAAAGTAATCTAAAGAACTCCATTGATTCTCTCTCTTTGTCTTGCTGTGTGTGCGCGTGTGTGTGTATGTGTGTGCATGCTTGTGTGCTTCTCACTCACGCACTTGTGCCGCCACTTGCTCGAGGTCTTCATACCATCCTCACGTCTTCCCAGATTGACATTAAAGGAGGTGCTACTCATCACTGAGCTACACCAAATTTTGGCGCCGTTGCCGGGGATCGAGCTTTGAGGACGAGCATGTGATGGTAAGACGTAGAGTTGACGCGTTGGAGTTGTAGGTATTTTCTTCACTCTCATCGATTTTCTTTTACTTTCTTCACCATCTTCATCACCATCATCATCATCACCATCTCCCACCTCCATCTCCCTCATCGCGAAAATTTCAGTTTTTTGACTATATCCCCATCTCCACCTCAATTCCCTCATTTCACTTGTGTGAGAGAGCGAGAGAGCGAATTTGCATGTGCTGTTTTTGCATGTTTTCTGAGCTGTCTTGCAGGTACAGGCTGCATCATCATCCCCAGCACTCCGCGCAGGTACGGAAATCTGAGTAATTGTCTGTGTTTCGCCGAGCTCTGTCAATCGCGACCGACTGAAAACTTGCTCTAATTGCTAAACAAAGTGCATATCCATGACCTACAGGCCTAGAGCTTCCCAAAAATGTGTTTAGTTTTTTGAAATTCCACAGATTTCTGTCAATCGCGATCGCTCTGTCAATCGCGATCGACAAACCACGACGGACAGACCTGTCAATCGCGATCGACACGTCAATCGCGACCGACAGCCCACGACGGACCTGTCAATCGCGACCGACAGAGTCAACGACCGATTGACCACGACCGACTGACCATACGCGTGACACGTGTCAATCGCGATCGAGTCATCAATCGCGATCGACTCATCAATCGCGACCGACGCAGTCAACGACTGTTTGACCACGACGGACAGACCACGACGGCTCTGTCAATCGCGACCGACACAGTCAACGACTGTTTGACCACGACGGACAGACCACGACGGCTCTGTCAATCGCGACCGACACGGTCAACGACTGTTTGACCACGATCGATAGACCCTTGCGACCGACCTGTCAATCGCGATCGACTCATCAATCGTGACCGATAGAGTCAACGACCCTTTGACCACGACTGATTGACTTTTCGTAATCCCTGTCAATCGCGACTGACCAGTCAATCGCGACTGACAGCCACGACGGACCTGTCAATCGCGATCGACACGTCGATCGCGACCGACCTGTCAATCGCGACTGACAGACTTTGCGAACGCGTTAGAAGGGCAAATTAGGTCAAATTTTCAAGGCAAAATTATTGGTCTAAATTTTGATTAAGTGTGGGACAAACACTAGGGTGTAGCATTGCATCGCGAGGCCGTGCCACCAGCTACTCGAGTATTCCTGTTTGACTGTTAGCTTGTATTGAATCCTGATTTAACTCCCTAAACCCTAAACAGTCATAACTTTTTCATACGAAATCCAATTTTTGAGCTCTTGGGCTTGTTGGAAAGCTCGTGGCATATACTACACCCAGGGTATTTTGAAGTCGACCATACCCAGGGGGATCAAAGTCAGGGGTCTTTAGAATTATTTTCCTAAAAGTCACAATGCAAATGTGTGTTTGTGTCACATGAATGAAAGTGGTTGGTTTTGTCCTTTGAATATAAGCATTGAGCTAACCGTGGGACTTTTATAGGTCCATTGAGAGCAACTGAGAGCATACAAAGCAAGGTTTCTTTGCAAGCTCGAGAACCGGGTTCTTGAGCACCATAAAGCAAGGGATCAACAAGTAAGGTTGGAATATTCTCAACTCCCTCTGTCATTTCCTAGCTCAAGCTAAGAACGACTAGTGATAGGAGTAAGCCAGGGCGACGGTAGGCAGTTATCAAGTGAAGACTACCTAAAAACTCAAGTTCAAGTTAAAAACATAATCTCTGTACTGTCGATAACCTAAAGGAAAAGAACCTAACGTGGAACGATCAACCTAAAGTACGAAGAACATTCAAGTGTTCCTGACGACATGATATCAGGCAAGACCATAAACACAATAATTAACTAAAAAGAATCAAGTGACTGGTACCAATTGATCGGCAACGAGGTTGTACTCTGGAAAAAAAAATTGGGCTAATCAGTTAGGCATATGAACCTTAGATCAGGACGACACCTAGCAAGAGAGAGACAAAGCCTTAGGTCTTCAGAGGCTAGTGTCAATCACACTGCAAGGTCTTGGGCCCAGCAGTTGAGCCACCACTCATACTACCCTAGCTCTGAGACCAGTGAGTCAGAAATGTCTCAAGGCATGGACAGACCTACGGGAAGTTCAGGAGTGCCTTATTTGTACAGGGTAGAAGGCCCTTACAAAACACAGCTGGAATATCTTAGGACCAACCGACTAGGTGCTAGCATCTATGAGGACGGCCTAGGAAGATCCGTGGTCCAGATTAAAAACCCTGACCAATCCATAGGACTAGAGCACCCAGCTGTCAAGTTTGAAAACGGTGCATACCTGGACAAGGAAGGAACTATATATGTAGTCACTAGTCACCCTGATAGGACAGATGACTTTGGGAATGTAATCTCAGAAGCGGACTTAGGTGACCTGGAACAAGGGAACATGGGTGTGGAACCTAGAACCCCTCGAGGTAAATCAGTTCTCACTAGGATTATCACGCCTGAGTGGGTACCCCAAGACAACAAGAGCATAGAGTTGCTTATCCATCGAGAAACTGATGAAGCCTTTTGGAGGTATAAATCCAATCAGCCAACTGATATAGGAAATATCATGATCTATGAATTTAAGGATCCAGATAGCCCAGGTAGAGTGACCTACTTAGATCACACTTCGGAACGGATCTTTGTGGTGACAGAAAATGATAGGCATGCTTACACTTGGAAGGGTGAATTTATTTTCCCCCAACCAAGATCAAATGTATCCTATGGTCACCCTGGGGCTGGAACTTCCCAAGCTCATGGTACGCAAAGAGACAGAAGTAGAGATAGACCAGAAGTAAGTTTTGCCAACCCAGTGGGCAGAGAAAGAACGAGAACAGAGACGAATAGGGTAGAACCTGAGATGCATAGAGCCCACAGGAACCAAAGAAATATAGATGGATTCCCTCTGCCGAGGCCTAGAGAGCACACAAGAACTTTGAGACCCACCCAGCTAGTTAAGTCCATGAAGAATTACTTTGACGGCACAGGAGATCCCTATGATCATGTGGCGGAGTTCAAGCAAGTCTTGAGAGCTGAACAAGTGGAAGATCTGTTCACGCAGTACAATGCCTTCGGTCTAACCCTTAGGAACACAGCACTTACATGGTTTCAGCCATTGGACGAGCGGCAGTTCAGGAGCATAGACCAACTCCTAGAGGCATTCATTGTAGAGTTCTCTAAGAGCGGCATAAGACACAATACCTCCTCATTAATTCATAGCTTCAAACAGACTCCCCAAGAGACTGTCAGATTGGCCGGAAGAAGATTTAGACAATATCTTGAAAGGTGCCCTATTTCGGAGCTACCCACATCTGCTAAACAAGTGGCCTTATTCCTTGATGGATTGCTGAGTACGAAATTGAGATCCTATGTGTATCTGAAGGACCCTAGGACCATAGAAGAATGTGTACGCATGTGCATTGACATTGAAGATAACCTAGGGGAAGAACTAGAGCTCTCCAAAATCTACAAAGATTCAGATAGTGCATCTAGTCACTCTTCCACGTAGTCCACATCAATTGAGGAACTTGCCGAAAAAGTAGCTCAGAAATTAGGTGTAACTAGCAAACAAATCCCAAGGTTTGCCCCAGCAAAGAGGTGCTATACATGCGGTGGCGACCACATGGCAAACGTGTGTCCCATTATGGCTCAACCCCAGGTCAATCCAAATAGCCAATATTGCACCATAGAACGGAAGTACACAAACCACACTGCGCAATATTGTCCATACAACAAGCAGGCAGTTAGGCAACCCTACCCTCAGCCCTACCAACAAGGCAGATACCAGAACCAGTACCCTCCACCACCACAATATGCTAGACCCCAACAAACCTACCAACCACAATATCAGGCCCAACAGAGACCCCAACCGGTACTAGCTCAACAGCCCCCAAACCCCGCTAACGTGATTCCAGTAAAGTATGCGGTTGCAGAAGAAAACCTGAATAGGGCCATAGTACCAGTAACCCCATTGATCTCAGAAAGTGACCCAAGTGACCATAGCTTTGATTCTACACATGTCGATAGTCCCCAGGCTTACTACATGCAGTCTCCAGAACATGGTGAGTCTTACTATAGTGAAGAACCAAGTGAACCCAGTTGGGAGTCAGATTACACGAACGTCATGTATGCAAACCCCAACCCCAGGCCTCAACCTAGGCAGGTACGACCACCATTCCCTAGAGGTCCATGCTACCGGTGTCAAGGAGATCACCTCATTCGTGATTGTCCCTTGCCTCCACCTACACAACCCCAGTCAATGACAATCCAAGGTTTTTGCCAAGATTGTGGAAAAGAACATCTCTTACGAGATTGCCCTAAGAATCCTAATAATATGCCAAAAATCACTCCGATTAACGTTATTGGGTTAGTGGTAGATTCCACAAGAAGTGTCACTTCCACGGCTCCTGTACAGGTAGTCACTCGAGCTCAGGCATTGCAGCAAAACCAAGAGACAAGCCAGGAAAAGGGCCCAGAGGCTAGTGAAACCGAGAGCGTAACAAAGAAAAGGACTAGAGCATGGAAAGATAGTCGAGAAAGAATGAAAAGACAATGGGCTAAAAAGATGAGTGAACTTGAGGAAAGCATAAGAGAAACCAAAGCTAGGATAACTGAAATCACCTCTCAAATACCCTCTCACACTACCCCGCCGCCACCACTCCCATCTCCATCCGACCCACCACCTGCCCCACCACGTCATACGATTCCACCATCTCCTAGGGTAGGATCAGTGTTAGCTGATCCCACTCCTGAAGACATAGACATGATGCTCAAAGCATATCAGGCCAGAATCCAAGAAAGGGCCAAACGTCATGGATCATGACAAGTGCTATCCTAGAGCTGACCTAGAGATAGAAAGAACCAAACTGTGCGCGAAAATGGTAGCATTGGCTCAAACTATGTTTGAAGCCAGTCGCCTTTTCAATTACTCGGGCTCAGCTAAAACGCAATTACACTTGGATGGATTCCTAGAGAAGCTAGAGGAAATAATTGCAAGATCTGCCAAGGAAGAAAAAAATCAAGGAAAAGATAAAGCAAGCAAAAACATGAAGCATTCCCCATCAGAAGTGTATGTTGCCAATTCCACTAAACCAGACACCATTCCCTCCGTAGAAAGATTAGAGAGGCTAATTGCACAGTCAGAAAAGGAACCTACCCCTCAAAGAAAGGAAAGGGCAAGAGAACGGAAAAGCCAGCCTCTTCAGGAAGCCCACGTGCCTTTCCAAGAAGCTTATCTTCCCCCCCAAAAGTCACAGGAGCCTCCCTCGAAAGCTTACGTACCTCCACAGGTAACCCACATTCCTTCCCAGAGAGCGTATGAGCCTGTTCGGAAAAGTAATAGCATAAGTAATCCTCCCCAAGAAGCTTGTGCTCCAGCTATCTATGAGAACGAGGAAAGAGCCAACGATAGAATAAGCTCTCCTTCCCAGGTAGCATATGTACCTAATTCTACAGAGCCAGACACTTCTTCTTCTATGAATCGGTTTGCACCAGACTTCCTACGAGAGATTCAAGAAGACAAATGGGATAACGAAAGCGAGGTCGCCCCTCCTTTTGAACTTGTGGACGATGCACACGACCAATTCCCACAAGACATCCCATCTATTTACGGGGAACATGAGAGTGCTCAGTCTCACGAGAGATTGGACTTTGAGTCTAATTCCATACAAGAGCTACCCCACTTCACAGGCCCATGGGAAGCAAAATCCACATGTATGAGAGCACCCACAATCATGGTAAGGAACGACGACTCAGTCATACCTAGGAACACAGAGGTAGTGAAGAACACTAACGTGCAGTGTAATCTCAAGTTAGAAGAGCTACTCAAGGTTAGACCTGAATTATGGAAACATGTAGCCAAACAAGTACCAGAGATAGCAAAACCTCGTTCCCAGGCAGGATCCCATAGGACAGTGCCAGAAATTCCCTTGGATAAGATAGGAGATATGTGTGAAGGTGAAGAAGGGAACACCTATCTGCCCATCACCTACCAGGAGTACACCACCAAGGCAATTTTGGACTCAGGTGCAGGAGTTGCAATTGCCACCACCTCCTTATGGAAGCGTTGGGGCAAGCCGGCACTCAGGCCGACGAGAATGAAATTGCAGATGGCCGATGGTCACATAGAGAAACCCCTAGGATTGATAGAAGGCATAACTCTCTCCACTTGTGGTGTTGAGTTTGAACATAGTTTTGCTATATGTGACTTCAGCAAAAATCATGCCTATGAGATGATTTTGGGAAGACCATTTATGCGACAGTTGCAAGTGGTGCAGGATTGGGGAACCAATTCTTTGTACCTACAGCACTTAGGTGTTACGACCAAAGTCAATCTCAAGGATTATTCTCATAGAGATGTCCCTCCTATCCAATGGAATCCCATCCATAGAGCCAAAGATGATACAGAATCGGTGCACTCCGTAGGGTCTGGATCCTCATGGATGCATGAAGACACTCACTTATGGATGTGCAAAGTAGCAGTAGAGGAAGAGAAGAGAGAAAAGGCCAGAGAAATAGGTGCGAAGGAAACCCATAGATCAATCCAAGACCCAGCCTATGCACCTGTAGTTTTTCCAGACGAAGAATTTGAACCTCATGGTTGGGCAGAAATTTTAGCAACAATGGACGTAGCCATCAATGAAGAACAATGGACTCCTCACTGTGATGAGGATGGCTATGAAATTTCAGTCTTCTCCATAGAGCCAATCATGGGAGAGGCAGTTCTAGAAGAATGCGAACCTAGCCCTGATGCATATGAGGATGCAAGTGACTCCGATCTCGAGTCAATCATTATGGACCCACCATTTGCATCAGATGAAGAATACTTCCATGAAGTAGAATTTCAACCCCAGAGGCATGGAGAGGATACAACTAATGTAAGATTAGCAACACATGTGACCCGGAAGGAAGAAGGAAAGAAACGAAAGAAGAGAGAAGCCTTACCAGAAGAGGAAGAATCTTTGTTTGAGGTCCCAGAAAATTTTAAGAAGTATGAGATAGACGACAGGAGAGTCATGATAAGAATGCCTAAACGAGAGGCACAAGTAGGAGAGGCCTATGATAACAAAGAAACCACCAAGAAAATAGTAGTGGCCATAGAAGAAGGAGAGGAGAGATGCACGTATATAGGCCATGACCTGACAGAAGAAGAAGAGCATGAATTGATTGCCTTGCTAAGAGAATACAGAGATGTATTCGCTTGGAGTTACAAGGATTTGAAAGGGGTTGACCCGGACATATGCTCGCACACCATCCCCCTGACCTCAGATGCCAAACCCTCTAAGCAAAAGCCTTATACATATAACGATAATTATGCTGCTAAGATCAAGGAAGAGATAGATAGACTGGTCGAAGCCGGATTTATCTATGAAATTGAGCACACCGAATGGGTATCCCCCATCGTGGTGGTGCCCAAGAAGAATGGCAAACTGCGCGTGTGCATTAACTTGAAAAAGGTTAATGCAGCCACAATTCGTGATAACTATCCACTTCCCATCACAGAACATCTCTTAGAAAGAGTGGCAGGCAAGGAAGTGTACAGCTTCCTTGATGGATTTTCGGGTTACAATCAAGTAGCCATAGCTCCAGAGGATCAGCATAAGACCGCCTTTGCTACAGAATGGGGCATTTTTGCTTTTAGAGTAATGCCATTTGGGCTTACCAACGCACCAGCTACCTTCCAGAGGCTGATGTGCCATGTGTTTAAGGAGTTCCTAAGAAAGAGTTTAGAAGTCTATGTTGATGATCTCTGTGCTCATTCCAATGTTAGACAAACCCATATTCCTGAACTCAGACAAATCTTTGACAAATGTAGAGAATATCAAGTCTGCCTGAACCCAGAAAAGTGCGTTTTTATGGTCAGGCAAGGCAAGATTCTAGGACACATAGTGTCGAAGAATGGCATATCCACGGATGAAGAGAAAGTGAGAGCCATAGCAGAGTTACCTAGACCTAAGAATGTCAAGGAAGTACAAGCTTTCATGGGGCATTGTGGTTATTATCGACGATTTATACACATGTATGCTGTCATTGCAAAGCCCATGTGTTGGCATACAAAGCAACAAAGGAGTCATGCACAATACGGCAACAAGGCCAGATCATTTTTTCCCATAGATTATGTACAACCCAAGTGATTTTAATCACTACACAAACATTGTAAATCCCGTTTTTGGCAGATTAGACTCCATTTTGTGCAAGCCGAGGAGTCCTCGAGCTTGAGGAGTATTAGAAGTACCATCATACCAAATTTCATAATTTTTAGACTTCGTTTGAGCCCTCAAATAAGCCCTGGAACCTAATTTTTAACTAGGCCGGACACTAGGTCTGGACAGGGCCAAAAGCTAGTCAAAAACTATAAAAGGAGCTAGAGAGCTCATTTTTGAGGGTAGATTGTAATTGAAACGAACTTGTAAGAGCATTTTGAAAGTAATCTAAAAAGCTCCATTGATTCTCACTCTTTGTCTTGCCTTGTGTGCGCGTGTGTGTGTATGTGTGTGCATGCTTGTGTGCTTCTCACTCACGCACTTGTGCCGCCACTTGCTCGAGGTCTTCATACCATCCTCACGTCTTCCCGGATTGACATTAAAGGAGGTGCTACTCATCATTGAGCTACACCAAATTTTGGCGCCGTTGCCGGGGATCGAGCTTTGAGGACGAGCGTGTGATGGTAAGACGTAGAGTTGACGCGTTGGAGTTGTAGGTATTTTCTTCACTCTCATCGAATTTCTTTTACTTTCTTCACCATCATCGTCATCACCATCTCCCACGTCCATCTCCATCATCGCGAAAATTTCAGTTTTTGACTATATCCCCACCTCCACTTCATTTCCCTCATTTCACTTGTGAGAGAGAGCGAGAGAGCGAACTTGCATGTGCTGTTTTTGCATGTTTTCTGAGCTATTTTGCAGGTTTTTTGCTGTACCATCATCCCCAGCAGTGTGCGCAGGTACGACAGGCTCTGCACAGGTCCCGGGACGACAGCCTCTGTCTATCGCGACAGACAGAAAATCTTAACATTTTGTGAATGCATGTTTATCACTGTAACCTACACCTTGAGGGCACTCTAGAACACTAGAAGTTTTCCAAAAATTTGCATTTTTTCAGTCTATCGCGACAGACACTGTCTATCGCGACAGACACCGTCTATCGCGACAGACAGAAATCCGCGACAGACACCGTCTATCGCGACAGACACCGTCTATCGCGACAGACAGAAATCCGCGACAGACACCGTCTATCGCGACAGACAGAAATCCGCGACAGACACCGTCTATCGCGACAGACAGAAATCCGCGACAGATACCATCTATCGCGACAGACACCGTCTATCGCGACAGACAGACTTTCACGACAGATAGCGTCTATCGCGACAGACACCGTCTATCGCGACAGACAGAAATCCACGATAGACACTGTCTATCGCGACAGACACCGTCTATCGCGACAGACAGAAATCCGCGACAGATAGCGTCTATCGCGACAGACACCGTCTATCGCGACAGACAGAAATCCACGATAGACACTGTCTATCGCGACAGACACCGTCTATCGCGACAGACAGAAATCCACGATAGACACTGTCTATCGCGACAGACACCGTCTATCGCGACAGACAGCCCCCACGATAGATTGTGTCTATCGCGACAGACACCGTCTATCGCGATAGACAGGCATTTTCGGCAAAAAATTAAGGAGTGAATTTTTGGAAATTTAGGCTAAATTTTGGGCATATTTGCACTTTCATGTACTCATCTACTTACGAAGGCCTTAGAAAATGCATTAAAACCCCCGAAAGGTTCTGTTTGTCTAGTTAACCCCCTAAACCCTGAACGGTCATAACTTTTTCATACGAAATCCATTTTCTGAGCTCTAGGGCTTGTCGGAAAGCTCGTGACATATACTACACGCCCTCAACTGTTTTTTATAAGAAGAACAGCGCGTTGATTTTCAGATAGGATATTTGGAAGTTGACACACTGAGGGGTAGGAACACCAAGGGAGCTCCAGGGTAAATTTCTAACAATGCAAAAGGGGGAACAAGGGTCATTAACAAAGTGTCTGAAATAAATTGTCTGTCAATTGAAAGGTCTACTTGGAGCTAATCTTGGGATTTATGCAGGCCTATTGAGAAGCAATTGAGAGTGTCCAAGCAAGGGTGTGGCACACGCTTGAGAATCCACTTCTCGAGCACTAAAGAGCAAGGTTCGGCAAGAAAGGTCGGAATATTCTCAACTCCTCTTCGTCAATTCCTAGCCTAGGCTAAGAGCGATTAGAAGTAGGAGTAAGTCAGGACGACGATAGGCCACTATCAAGTTGAAGACTACCTAAAAACTCAAGTTCAAGCTAAAAACTTAATCTCTGTACTGTCGACAACATAAAGGAAAGAACCTAACGTGGAACGATCAACCTGAAAGTACGAAGAACATTCAAGTATTCCTGACGACGTGATATCAGACAAGACCATAAACACAACAATTAACTAAAAAGAACCAAGTGACTGGTACCAATTGATCGGCAACGAGGTTGTACTCTGGAAAAAAAAAATTTTGGGCTAATCAGTTAGGCATATGAACCTTAGATCAGGACGACATTTAGCAAGGGAAAGACAAAGCCTTAGGTCTTCAGAGGCTAGTGTCAATCATACTGCAAGGTCTTGGGCCCAGCAGTTGAGCCACCACTCATACTACCCTAGCTCTGAGACCAGCGAGTCAGAAATGTCTCAAGGCATGGACAGACCGACGGGAAGTTCAGGAGTGCCTTATTTGTACAGGGTAGAAGGCCCTTACAAAACACAGCTGGAATACCTTAGGACCAACCGATTAGGTGCGAGCATCTATGAGGATGGCCTAGGAAGATCTGTGGTCCAGATTAAAAACCCTGACCAATCCATAGGACTAGAACACCCAGCTGTCAAGTTTGAAAATGGTGCATACCTGGACAAGGAAGGAACTATATATGTTGTCACTAGTCACCCTGATAGGACAGATGACTTCGGGAATGTAATCTCAGAAGCAGACTTAGGTGACCTGGAACAAGGGAACATGGGTGCGGAACCTAGAACCCCTCGAGGTAAATCAGTTCTCACTAGGATTATCACGCCTGAATGGGTCCCCCAAGACAACAAGAGCATAGAGTTGCTCCTCAATCGAGAAACTGATGAAGCCTTTTGGAGGTATAAATCCAATCAGCCAACTGATATAGGAAATATCATGATCTATGAGCTTAAGGATCCGGATAGCCCAGGCAGAGTGACCTACTTAGATCATGCTTCAGAACGGATCTTTGTGGTGACAGAAAATGATAGGCATGCCTACACTTGGAAGGGTGAATTTATTTTCCCCCAACCTAGATCAAATGTATCCTATGGTCACCCTGGGGCTGGAACTTCCCAAGCTCATGGTACGCAAAGAGACAGAAGTAGAGATAGACCGGAAGTAAGTTTTGCCAACCCAGTGGGCAGAGAAAGAACGAGAACAGAGACGAATAGGGTAGAACCTGAGATGCATAGAGCTCACAGGAACCAAAGAAATGTAGATGGATTCCCTCTGCCGAGGCCTAGAGAGCACACAAGAACTTTGAGACCCACCCAGCTAGTTAAGTCCATGAAGAATTACTTTGACGGCACAGGAGATCCCTATGATCATGTGGCAGAGTTCAAGCAAGTCTTGAGAGCCGAACAAGTGGAAGATCTGTTCACACAGTACAATGCCTTCGGTCTAACCCTTAGGAACACGGCACTTACATGGTTTCAGCCCTTAGATGAGCGTCAGTTCAGGAGCATAGACCAACTCCTAGAGGCATTCATTGTAGAGTTCTCCAAGAGTGGCATAAGACACAACACCTCCCCACTGATTCACAGCTTCAAGCAAACCCCTCAAGAGACTGTGAGGCTTGCAGGAAGGAGATTTAGACAATATCTTGAAAGGTGCCCTATTTCGGAGCTACCCACATCTGCTAAACAAGTAGCCTTATTCCTTGATGGACTACTGAGTCCAAAATTGAGATCCTACGTGTATTTGAAAGACCCTAGGACCATAGAAGAGTGTGTACGTATATGCATTGACATTGAAGATAACCTAGGAGAAGAGCTAGAGCTGTCCAAAATTTACAAAGATTCAGACAGTGCATCTAGTCACTCTTCCATGCAATCCACATCAATTGAGGAACTCGCAGAGAAAGTGGCCCAGAAACTAGGTGTAACTAGCAAACAAATCCCAAGGTTTGCCCCTGGGAAAAGGTGCTATACATGCGGTGGCGACCATATGGCGAACGTCTGTCCCATTATGGCTCAACCCCAAGTAAACCCTAGTAGCCAGTACTGCACCATAGAACGGAGATACACCAATCACACCGCACAAGATTGCCCATACAACAAGCAGGCAGTTAGGCAACCCTATCCGCAACCCTACCAACAAGGCAGATACCAGAACCAAAATCCACCACCACAATATGCTAGACCCCAACAAACCTACCAACCACAGTATCAGGCCCAACAAAGGCCTCAGCCTGTGCTAGCACAACAACCCCCTGCCCCAGCTAATGTGATTCCGGTAAAGTATACCGCTGCAGAAGAGAACCTGAATAGAGCTATAGTTCCAGTAACCCCATTGATCTCAGAAAATGACCCAAGTGACCATAACTTTGATGCTACCCATGTGGATAGTCCCCAGGCTTACTACATGCAGTCCCCAGAACATGGAGAGTCCTACTATGGTGAAGAGTCGAACGAACCTAGTTGGGAGTCAGATTACACGAACATCATGTATACAAACCCCAACCCTAGACCTCAACCTAGGCAAGTACGACCACCATTTCCTAGAGGACCGTGCTACAGATGCGAAGGAGATCACCTCATTCGTGATTGTCCCTTGCCTCCACCTACGCAAACCCAGTCGGTGACGATCCAAGGCTTCTGCCAAGATTGCGGAAAAGAGCATCTCTTACGAGATTGCCCAAAGAACCCCAATAGCATGCCAAAAATCACCCCTATCAACGTTGTTGGGTTAGTGGTAGACTCCTCAGGAAGCGTCACTTCCACTACACCAGTGCAGGTAGTCACTAGGGCTCAGGCATTGCAGCAAAACCAAGGGGTAGGCCAGGAAAAGAGCCTAGATGCTAGCGATACTGAGAGCCAAAATAAAAAGAGAACAAGAGCTTGGAAAGATAGCCGCGAACGCATGAAAAGGCAATGGGCAAAGAAGATGAGTGAACTTGAGGAAAGTCTACGAGAAACCAAGGCTAAAATCATAGAGATCACATCTCAACCGCACTCTCACACATTCCCACCGCTACCATCCCCATCACCCTCCATCCCTTCACCCTCTAAGACACCCCACGTAACCCACCCACCACCCCAAACAGGATCAGTATTAGCTGATCCCACTCCCGAAGACATAGACATGATGCTTAAGGCATATCAGGCCAGAATCCAAGAAGGGCCAAACGTCACGGATCATGACAAGTGCTATCCTAGAGCTGACCTAGAGATAGAAAGAACCAAACTATGCGCGAAAATGGTCGCATTGGCTCAGACTATGTTTGAAGCCAGTCGCCTTTTCAATTACTCAGGCTCAGCCAAAACGCAATTACACTTGGATGGATTCCTAGAGAAGTTAGAGAGGATAATTGCAAGATCTGACAAGGAAGAAAAAAATCAAGACCAAGAAGAAGCAAGCAAAAACAGGAATCATTCCCAATCAGAAGTGTATGTGGCCAATGCCCCTAAACCGGACAACTTCCCCTCCTTAGAAAGAATAGAGAGGCCAATAGCATAGCCAGAAAAGGAACCTACCCCTCAAAGAAAGGAAAGGGCAAGAGAACTGGTAAGCCAGTCTCTTCAGGAAGCCCGTGGGCCTCCTCAAGAAGCTTATCTTCCCCCCCAAAAGGCAGATGAGCCTCCCTCGAAAGCTCAAGTACCTCCACAGGTTGCCTACATTCCTTCTCAGGGAATGTGTGAGCCTGTTCGGAAAAGTAATAGAATAAGTGGTCCTCCCCGAGAAGCTTGTGCTCCAGCCATTTGCGAGAACGAGGAGAGAGTCAACAATAGAATCAGCCCTCCTCCACAGGTTGCTTATGCGCCCAATTCTACGGAGCCAGACACTTCTTCTTCTATGAATCGGTTTGCACCAGACTTCCTACGAGAGATTCAAGAAGACAAATGGGATAACGAAAGCGAGGTCGCCCCTCCTTTTGAACTTGTGGACGATGCACACGACCAATTCCCACAAGACATCCCATCTATTTACGGGGAGCATGAGAGTGTTCAGTCTCACGAGAGATTAGACTTTGAGTCTAATTCCATACAAGAGCTACCCCACTTCACAGGCCCATGGGAAGCAAAGTCCACATGTATGAGAGCACCCACAGTCATGGTAAGGAACGACGACTCAGTCATACCTAGGAACACAGAAGTAGTGAAGAACACTAACGTGCAGTGTAATCTTAAGTTAGAAGAGCTACTCAAGGTTAGACCTGAATTATGGAAACATGTAGCCAAACAAGTACCAGAGATAGCAAAACCTCGTTCCCAGGTAGGATCCCATAGGACAGTGCCAGAAATTCCCTTGGATAAGATAGGAGATATGTGTGAAGGCGAAGAAGGGAACACCTATCTTCCCATCACCTACCAAGAGTACACCACCAAGGCAATTTTAGACTCAGGTGCAGGAGTTGCAATTGCCACTACTTCCCTTTGGAAGCGTTGGGGCAAGCCAGCACTCAGGCCAACAAGAATGAAATTGCAGATGGCCGATGGTCACATAGAGAGACCCCTAGGATTGCTAGAAGGAATAACTCTCTCCACTTGTGGTGTCGAGTTTGAACATACCTTTGCCATATGTGACTTCAGCAAGAATCATGCCTATGAGATGATTTTGGGAAGACCATTCATGCGACAGTTGCAAGTGGTACAGGATTGGGGGACCAATTCTTTGTACCTGCAGCACTTAGGTGTTACAACCAAAGTCAATCTCAAGGATTATTCCCATAGAGATGTCCCACCTATCCAATGGAATCCCATCCATAGAGCCAAAGATGACACAGAATCGGTGCATTCCATAGGATCTGGATCCTCATGGATGCATGAAGATACTCACTTATGGATGTGCAAGGTAGCAGTAGAAGAAGAGAAGAGAGAGAAAGCCAGAGAGGTAGGTGCGAACGAAACTCATAGACCCATTCAAGACCCAGCCTATGCACCTGTAGTTTTTCCAGACGAGGAATTTGAACCCCATGGCTGGGCAGAAATTTTAGCAACAATGGACGTAGCCATCAATGAAGAACAATGGACACCTCACTGTGATGAGGATGGCTATGATATCTCAGTCTTCTCCATAGAGCCAATCATGGGAGAGGCAGTTCTAGAAGAATGCGAACCTAGCCCTGATGCATTTGAGAATGCAAGTGACTCCAATCTAGAGTCAATCATTATGGACCCACCATTTGCATCAGATGAAGAATACTTCCATGAAATAGAATTTCAACCCCAGAGGCATGGAGAGGTTACAAATGATATAAGATTAGCAACACATGTGACCCCAAAGGAAGAAGGAAAGAAACGAAAGAAGAGAGAAGCCTCACCGGAAGAAGAAGAATCTTTGTTTGAGGTCCCAGAAAATTTTAAGAAGTATGAGATAGATGACAGGAGAGTCATGATAAGAATGCCTAAACGAGAGGCACAATCAGGAGAGGCCTATGATAACAAAGAAACCACAAAGAAAATAGTAGTGGCCCTAGAAGAAGGAGAGGAGAGATGCACGTATATAGGCCATGACCTGACAGAAGAAGAAGAGCACGAATTGATTGCCTTGCTAAGAGAATACAGAGATGTATTCGCTTGGAGTTACAAGGATTTGAAAGGGGTTGACCCGGATATATGCTCACACACCATTCCCATGACCTCAGATGCTAAACCCTCTAAGCAAAAGCCATATACATATAACGATAATTACGCTGCTAAGATCAAGGAAGAGATAGATAGATTGGTTGAAGCTGGATTTATCTACGAAATTGAGCACACCGAATGGGTATCCCCCATCGTAGTGGTGCCCAAGAAGAATGGCAAGCTGCGTGTGTGCATTAACTTGAAAAAGGTTAATGCCGCCACGATTCGAGATAACTATCCGCTTCCCATCACAGAACATCTCCTAGAAAGAGTGGCAGGCAAGGAAGTGTACAGTTTCCTTGATGGATTCTCGGGTTACAATCAAGTAGCCATAGCTCCAGAGGATCAGCATAAGACAGCCTTTGCCACAGAATGGGGCATTTTTGCTTTTAGAGTAATGCCATTTGGGCTTACCAATGCACCAGCCACCTTCCAGAGGCTGATGTGCCATGTGTTTAAGGAGTTCCTGAGAAAGAGTTTAGAAGTCTATGTTGATGATCTCTGTGCTCATTCCAATGTTAGGCAAACCCACATTCCTGAACTCAAACAAATCTTTGACAAATGTAGAGAATATCAAGTCTGCCTGAACCCCGAAAAGTGTGTTTTTATGGTCAGGCAAGGCAAGATCCTAGGACATATCGTGTCAAAGAATGGCATATCTACCGACGAAGAAAAAGTGAGAGCAATAGCGGAGCTACCTAGGCCAAAGAATGTCAAGGAAGTACAAGCTTTCATGGGGCATTGCGGTTATTATCGACGATTTATACACATGTATGCTGTCATTGCAAAGCCCATGTACGGACTATTGACAAACTTTGAGTGGACGGATGAATGTGAGAATTCCTTCCAAGAACTTAAACGAAGATTATGTTCAGCACCAATCTTGACCACACCAGATTGGAATAAGCCATTCCATGTTCATGTTGACGCATCCAATTACGCTATTGGATGTGTACTTACACAACCTACTGGTGAAGGTAATATGGATCTTCCAATTGCCTATGCCAGTAGACAATTGAATGCGGCTGAACGAAATTATACCACTACTGAACGAGAAGGATTAGGCATGGTATATGCAGTTAAAAAGTTTAGACATTATTTGCTTGCAAATAAGTTTAAATTTTTTACGGACCATCAGGCATTGTTGTACCTAGTAAACAAGCCATGCAATACAGGTAGATTAGTAAGATGGTTTCTCTTACTAATGGAATACGACTTCGAGGTTGTGGTAAGGAAAGGTAGGACTCACTTACGAGCAGACCATCTCTCTAGACTCACATCTGGAGAAGCCCCACAAGGAGTGTCAGATGACCTTCCTGATGCTTACTTGTTTAATTTGGAAGTTATACCGCAGTGGGCTAAGCCATTGGTGCCAGTATTGACGTACGGGCCCAACCATCCAGTGGTAAACACACGGAATAGAGAGATCGTAAAAGCCCAAAAGTATCACATCATGGCCGGAAGCATGTACAAGCACACAGATCAAGGGATCTTGGCTTGTTGCGTAGAAGAAGATGAGTACGCTAAGTGGTTGCAATTAGCACATGTAGGTGCGTTAGAGCAACACCATTCAAAGCAAAGAACTTTGCAGACTCTAAAGAGATTCGGAGTGCATTGGCCAACTATGGAAGCTGATGTCCAAAAGTTGTGCAAGGAATGCCCAATCTGTTGCACTAAACCACCAGTGGAACATGCCACTCTTTATCCAGTATCCATTGTGCCAGATTGGAGTGAACCTCTAATATCATTCTTGAGAACAAACACATTCCCTCCAGACATGACTCTAGCTGGGAAAAGGAGTTTAGAACAAGAAGCCCAGGATTACTCACTCATCGGTAATAATCTATATAAGCGCGGTAAAGATGGTTACCTGAGACTATGTGTCCACGAAAGTGAATATCTGAAGATCTTGGAAACTGCTCACCAAGGTGTAGCAGGAGGACACTTTGGACCAGATCGGGTAATCAAGGCGATACTATTTGCGGGCTTCTGGTGGCCTACCCTTCACATGGATGCACATACCTATGTGAAACGGTGTGATGTCTGTCAAAGGACTCAGTATCCTATACGCAAAGATGAGATGCCACTGAAACCTATGATGGGTGGACGTGCATTCTCTAAGTGGGGAATAGACTTCGTAGGTCCTATTAATCCCCCAGCTAAGGGTTCTCATGCGGAATACATCATTGTGGCAACAGATTATCTCACCAAGTGGGTAAAGGTAAAAGCTACAACCAAGAACGATGCTCAAACAACTGCCAAATTCTTGTTTGAGAATGTATTCACGAGATATGGACTACCTATAGAGCTTGTAAGTGATAGAGGCACTCACTTCTTGAATGAAGTTATTGAAAATCTACTCCAAGAATTTTTGGTAATACACAAGAAGTCTGCCCCATATCACCCTCAAGCTAATGGTCAAGCTGAGAGCACTAATAAGATTTTGTGCAATGTGCTGACAAAATTAGTGAACACTAAACGCTCTGATTGGGACAAACAGCTACACCATGCTGTTTGGGCATACCGAGTTGCCTACAAAACGGTACTCCAAGCCACCCCCTTTCAGATGGTATTCGGCCAAAACGCTGTGCTACCCTTGGACTTCCTAATCCCTACATTGAGAGTAGCACAAGAACACGAATGGACAGGTCACGAGCTCTCCTCTAGGATCTTTGACCTTGAACGATTAGGAGAAACAAGACTAAGAGCCGCTGCAGGAATATATGCCGCCAAGAAGAGACAGAAGGCATACTTTGATGCCCACGTGAAGGATAAAGGCTTGAAAGCAGGAGACCTAGTCTTGGTCTATACACTCAAACAACACGCAAGGAAGCTAGAAAAGAGAGGCTACGGACCTATGATCATCAATAGGATCTCCACAAGTGGAGCAGTGCAATTGGCCACATTAGAGGGTGATGTTCTCCCAAATTATATTAGCGGTTGCAGAGTCAAGCTGTATCAGGAACCCCTCACGGAGGAAATGCTTAGCCGACTCAACACTGCTAAGAAACGCAAAGAGGAAGAAAAGAGAATTAGAGAAGAAGCTCAAGCAGAGGCTTTAGAACGCATCAGAAGGATGAAATTACGAAGGCAAGGTAGAGATCAGCCTGGAGCGAATGACTCTGCGGACCAAGGATTTCCCATAGCCATGTGTGAAGTTGCAGGAACAAGCTTGAATAGAATAATTGATAGACGTCCTTTTATAACCATAGACATAGGACAAGGAAAGAGTGCAAGGACTGTAAGAGCCTTAATTGACTCAGGTGCTGCCACTAGCGCTGTTAAGTTGTCTTACTGTCAAGAGTTACAGTTAACTGTCCATCCTGTGGAAGCATACCTCATAGGATTGGGAGGCGTGGAAACCCCTTGCATGGGCGAGGCGGAACTTTCCCTTTACATTCATGATGAGGCAATGACAGTTAAAGTACTGGTGTGTCAAGATGAGGATCTCACTGAACCTCTAGTCTTGGGTCAGGATTGGATCTATGACCAAGCAGTCAATCTAAACCTAAGAAGTGGACTTCTCCAGGTTTGGGTCAATCATAGTCGAGTTACAGTAGAATTAGACAATGGAGCACTCAAGGAACTAGGAAAGGCCCAGACTCCTGGTCCTTCCAGGGGTACACATGAAGATGACCATGCTGTTCTTGTTCAAAACCCTGTGTTGCAGAGGAATGATATTTGCAAAAAAGGAATCAGGGATGCAACGGAACTCCCTTCTTTTCCAAAGGCCAGAAGGAGGCAGCAACCAAAGGCGGATCACAAGCAGAAGAAGCCGAGTACTACCTATGTCCGAGATCAAAAGTACCTGCGCAGCAGAATGTCCCAGAAAATAAACCAGGTGTGGGTGCGGAAAGGCGAACGACCGGGTGCATCACCGTCAACTACACGGGCAAAGCCTCTTATTAGTAACCAACAACACGACGCTAATAAGAAGTCTATCAGAAATTCTTCTGCTAAAGTAAAATCTATTTGGGTGCCCAAGAAGTCGATGAAGGCAAGCCCACAATCTAGACAAATTTGGGTGCCTAAGGCTTGCTTGAGGGCACAAGTAGTTAAGTCAAGGCCGCAACCTATGCAGCATAACCCATCTACGAGTACCACCAGAATTCCCTCGTGCTCAACACTTAGGA
Organism: Ceratopteris richardii; assembly: GCA_020310875.1. Classification (NCBI taxonomy): domain Eukaryota; kingdom Viridiplantae; phylum Streptophyta; class Polypodiopsida; order Polypodiales; family Pteridaceae; genus Ceratopteris; species Ceratopteris richardii. The sequence continues at coordinate 33,933,446 of CM035429.1, read as the reverse complement.
ACACACAAAGACCCATGAGTATGCATGTAATCACTTATAAGTGGGTCCCTAAAAGGCCCCATTCCCAAACAGCGACACCGACACAGCTCTCTGGAGTCTCTACGAAACCGAAAGCAAAGCCCATCCACTGCATTTGGCAGTCTAAGATCTGTAATAAACCCCCCGACCCCGATTTGTAAATTCACCCCACTTACTAACGGCATTAGTCTCCTAGGAATACACAAACGTTAACTACACTCACTGTCTTCGTGCACTTACTAACCACTAACTCACCATATACCTCATGTTAATGTTGTAACGGAGACAGCAACGGATTTAGTCTGTCCATTACGATGTTAACACATGCTTCTATATTCTCACAGAATCAGAAGGCAAGCAGTAAAATGGCAGAAGCGACAGGTTCGGGCTCACAGGTAGGGATACTTACTGCAGGAATTGATGTGGATAGCCTACCTGTGGACGTGCCCCCGACTGAACGACCAGTGGAGATGCAACACCTTCAGCAACTCCCGGTGCCAGACCCACCTACAGGAATCACGGAAAGAGTCCATGCCAACTCTCATTGGTTCAATGGCATGCCCGGTCCATTAGGAGAGGCTAAGTATATCTGGGAGTCTAAATGCGAGTATGACAGATCATGGGTGCGTTTCCAATTTTTCTCCAAGGAGTTCGAGACTTTACAGAACACCGAAGACCTCCAGATCATATGGCAACGAGCAGGGTTGGCGGAATATTTTGAAGCCCCACTACCTAAACCCGACCTCCTCCGATGTTACTATCTGGTCTCTACATTACAAGCTCATGAAGATAAGGACCAACCCGGATCATTTGTTCTCCCCTCATTGCTGGGCAACAACGAGTTGAAGAGGTTTGAACTTACTGTGGAGCTAGTGAGTGATGCTTTAAAGATGCATGGCACGCATGTACCCTCAGAAAAGGATGCTCTCGTTCCCAATAACATGAAGGACAGGAAAGTAGTGAAGCTAAAAGACATGGCAGCCCTCACCCCCAATGTGTCCATCCCTCTCCGCATGTGCATGCAACATTTCGCCTTCCCCGGTCAAGACCGATTCACGCAACCACACAAGAAGATCTGGTTTGCTCTCTACTTGGCGGAAGCAGGTGCGCTACCTATTAAGCTACCAGTGTGGATTATAGATCAGTTGTATGAAGCGAACAAACGGGCTTCTAGGAAATTAGTGGTGAACGGATGTTGTGCACTCACACGCATCATTTACCGATGCTTGGCATATGATGTCCCCATTGAGCGTGCCTTAACTTGGGCACAATTACAAATGTTTAAAAGGCTCAAGACATCCACACATCAGTCCAAGCGCATGAGGGGCGCTATTCCGTGTGTTCAGACAAGGGAAGTCCTGACTACTCCTGAGGCATCACCATTAAGAGAGGGCACTGTACCTCCTTTTACCATTAGGATACCCAGGTCGGAATCTGACACTACGACACAACCCACCCCATCGGCTTCTCCAGTTACACCTGAATTCGAGTTTGCTGCCACCGGAGAGGCTGAAGGATTGGACCCCAGGATTTCGAAGCATTCCTACAAAGCACACAATTCTCTGACGTGGAGTTTTATTCAGAGGCAGAGGAGCAGGGCACATCCTCGCGGAGAAGAAGAAAGTCTACAGACGGTAGACATGTCCATTGGAGTGACGCTCAGCAAAGTCAACAACACGGACAACCGGAAGAAGAAGAAGCATATGAAGAAGAGACCACTGAAGCCCCAGCATATACAGCAGAACTCCGAAGGCTGTATCAGATTATGGAAAGAGTGCGATCGCAGCAGTTACTCACTGAACAGAGCAGCAGAGTACTTATGACTCAGTTGTTGGAAGAAGCGGGAGTTGACTCAGAGTACAGGGAAGGTCTCTTATTGATGGCAGAAACATATGGAGTTGTAGAAGCTGTGCGCACTGCCATTCAGAGGCCTTCAGTTCAATATGACCCACGAAGGTTCCAGACACGGCCTCGCTCAGGTAAAAATATCCAAATTCCCGTTACAGTTGCAGAGGAGCCAACTACTACACCAACCTCCCAAACAGCTAGTCAACAGCACCCCGCCACCCATGAAGAGTCCACCGAACCACTACCACCTACTCCCCCACCATCGCCTCTGAGAACAGAGACAGTGGAAATCCCATCGACCACTCAACCCACTGACCCAACCTTCATCTTTCGTACTCCCATCTCTAGTGCCACCCTATTCTCTACCACTGATAACCCGACCTTTGAAGCAAACCCCATCACTACACAACCCACCGAAACCCTTCCCGAGCCTGCCCTAGGACAACCATCCCCAAGGCCTTCAGCCACGGGTCATCCTGACCCCAGATCCACATTCATGGGTTTCCCTACTACCATGCCACCCTTTCCACCCTCCTCAAATTTACGACCCCAACCCCCGATATCCCTCTCTCCATTTCTACAATCCCTCCAGGACATCTTTGCTAGGGCTTTTCAACCAGGCCCTCAACCATTCCCTGTCTTTTCAGCTCCCCACCCCACTTCACACCTATTCACCACTTCCACACACACACCACCTACCATACCAGTGTATATGGCAGGCCCCACACTAACACCCACTCCTGAAGGAATGGACATTTCACCACCCACGGCCCCACCACCCACGGGTTCACCTCCTCCCATTCCCCCTCCACCAAGTACACCCACACACACAACTTTCGTAGACACATCATTCACTATCTCCCTTCCCCAATTCCCTTCCCATGCATCTTCCACGGTAAACACCCCCCACTCATCTATAGGTAATGCATTGGACACCATGTTGGCTTGTATATCAAATTTAAGAACAGATTACATTCAACTTCAGCAACAAAACGCACACCTGCAAGAGCACTCTGCGACACTACAGCTCCGCCTTGCGGTACTAGAAGAGGAGAATGCTCGCCTCCACACACAGTTCCAAACCCTCCAAGACGCCCATAATATATTGGAAGTACAGCTACAGAACGTAGATCAGGAAGCAGTGCAGGTGGTAGAAAGTCACCTACGGACACAACTGGAACGCAACTCAAAACTTCAGCGAAATATGGCGCTACTTAAACGCCATCTTGCGGCTGCTCAGGAAGAGAACAGACGTCTGCAAATACAAAATCAAGAGAACCTGGAGGCAGCTATTGAGAGCACACCGGGGGCACCCATCAGCCCATCCAAGTTTCAAGCAGTGACCCCCGATAATATCAAGATTATATTGGAAGATTATGCCATGCTACTCGAAGCACACGATAAGCTATCGGAGGAGCTAGGACAACTGAAGCAGGAACACCAACAAGGCCCACCAGCTGCCCCTCCAACCACCCCCTCTGCAGCTTCGCTTCCCTCCGACGCAGAGGCCATAAAAGATCTCCAGCAACAGGTAACTGAATTGCAAACACGCCTACTACAATATGAGAGGCCATCTTCCCCTCCGGAGGCTCCCACGGACGAAGAAGTTGTGCAAATTCCTGTGGAACAAACGTTTGATGAAGAATATGATCCGCAACCATTCCCAGGAGGCCAACAAACAGAAGAAGCGCAGGACACGTTCGAGGCACCACGACCGCCATGGTTACGACAAGTGGAGGAAATAGGGACCTCGCATGAAGAGCGCACCGTAGTGCAAAATCAGGCTATGAGGGTCATAGAAGAGACTGTTTTACAATCAGATTACTTCAAGAACTTGTCATCGAGACGCCTGATTCTCTCATCGGAACTCCAGTACAGGCCATATTATATTATCTTGGCTGATTATAATGCAGAAATACAAAGAGTCACGGGTCAGATTCCTACTTTTGCGACCCAATTTCAACCCGAAGACCTTCCTCCAGAGGTGCTAAAAGGCAAGATTCGTCAACCGACATGGCGGCAGAAACTTTTAGAGACTTATCCAGAAATGCTACGCACATGGAACAACGCGCCACTGCACCTCCTGTACAACCCATGCTACGGTCCAGTTCCCCGCCGCAGGTCGTGGAAGGCATTTAATATCAAGGTACAGAACAATGCGCAATGCAAGGAATGGTTGAACTACCCGTACATCGCGCCACCACAAGGACCACCATCGGTAGCATATATGATGGGAACCATTCGCCACTGGATGCCGCGCTTGAAGCCCATGCCAGATGTAGCAGCGCAAATGATGCTTAAAATCTTAGATATGATGCAAGTAGTGCTGAAGACCTTTAGAAATGCAGCCGCGCCACAGGTACGTCTTCCGGGGTTTAGCAATGGAAATTACGACTTGGTGTATGACATGAGCACCACCCCCAGTATCCGTGTGGCTTACGCTTGGCATGCACGCATCAAGTACCTCCCCGCCTGCTACAAACAGACCTTCGAAGAAATGTTCAGATCTGGTTTCTGGGAGTACCACTCGGAGATTTTCGCACCAAAGCCGACACATCTGCTTCAACTGTTTGCTTGTGAACAAGCAATGTATTCAGAGTACTACACCACCCCGCAACCAGAAACCCCTGGTGCAATCAATTGGGAGGCATTGGAAGCCGATCTAGCAAGAGGCTTAAGGATAGGAGAACATGAACTGGCCACCAATGTCATCCAATATTACATCGACCACCCGCGCGAACAAAGGTCTGTCAGGGGCGACAGACGCTAGGAAGGGGGGAGTGTTGGCATACAAAGCAACAAAGGAGTCATGCACAATACGGCAACAAGGCCAGATCATTTTTTCCCATAGATTATGTACAACCCAAGTGATTTTAATCACTACACAAACATTGTAAATCCCGTTTTTGGCAGATTAGACTCCATTTTGTGCAAGCCGAGGAGTCCTCGAGCTTGAGGAGTATTAGAAGTACCATCATACCAAATTTCATAATTTTTAGACTTCGTTTGAGCCCTCAAATAAGCCCTGGAACCTAATTTTTAACTAGGCCGGACACTAGGTCTGGACAGGGCCAAAAGCTAGTCAAAAACTATAAAAGGAGCTAGAGAGCTCATTTTTGAGGGTAGATTGTAATTGAAACGAACTTGTAAGAGCATTTTGAAAGTAATCTAAAAAGCTCCATTGATTCTCACTCTTTGTCTTGCCTTGTGTGCGCGTGTGTGTGTATGTGTGTGCATGCTTGTGTGCTTCTCACTCACGCACTTGTGCCGCCACTTGCTCGAGGTCTTCATACCATCCTCACGTCTTCCCGGATTGACATTAAAGGAGGTGCTACTCATCATTGAGCTACACCATGTACGGACTTCTGACAAACTTTGAGTGGACGGATGAATGTGAGAATTCCTTCCAGGAGCTTAAACGAAGATTGTGTTCAGCACCAATCTTGACCACACCAGATTGGAATAAGCCATTCCATGTTCATGTGGATGCATCCAATTATGCCATTGGATGTGTGCTTGCACAACCTACTGGTGAAGGTAATATGGATCTTCCAATTGCCTATGCCAGTAGACAATTGAATGCGGCTGAACGGAATTACACCACTACAGAGCGAGAAGGATTAGGTATGGTATATGCAGTTAAGAAATTTAGACACTATTTGCTTGCAAATAAGTTTAAATTTTTTACTGATCATCAGGCATTGCTGTACCTCGTAAATAAACCATGCAATACAGGAAGATTAGTAAGATGGTTTCTCTTGCTAATGGAATATGATTTTGAGGTTGTGGTAAGGAAAGGTAGGACTCACTTACGAGCAGACCATCTCTCTAGACTCACATCTGGAGAAGCCCCACAAGGAGTGTCAGATGACCTTCCTGACGCTTACTTGTTTAATTTGGAAGTTGTACCGCAGTGGGCTAAGCCATTGGTCCCAGTATTGACATACGGGCCTAACCATCCAGTGGTGAACACACGGAATAGGGAGGTTGTAAAAGCCCAAAAGTACCACATCATGGCAGGAAGCATGTACAAGCACACAGATCAAGGGATCTTGGCTTGTTGCGTAGAAGAGGATGAGTACGCTAAATGGTTGCAATTAGCACATGTAGGTGCATTAGAGCAACACCATTCAAAGCAAAGAACTTTACAGACTCTAAAGAGATTCGGAGTGCATTGGCCAACTATGGAAGCGGATGTCCAAAAGTTGTGCAAGGAGTGCCCAATCTGCTGCACTAAACCACCAGTGGAACACGCCACTCTTTATCAAGTATCCATTGTGCCAGATTGGAGTGAACCACTAGTATCATTCCTGAGGACAAACACATTCCCTCCAGACATGACTCTGGCTAGGAAAAGGAGTTTAGAACAAGAAGCCTTGGATTACTCACTCATTGGTAATAATCTATATAAGCGTGGTAAAGATGGTTACCTGAGGCTATGTGTCCATGAAAGTGAGTATCTTAAGATCTTAGAAACTGCTCACCAAGGTGTAGCAGGAGGACACTTTGGACCGGATCGGGTGATCAAGGCAATCCTATTTGCGGGCTTCTGGTGGCCCACCCTTCACATGGATGCACATACCTATGTGAAACGGTGTGATGTCTGTCAGAGGACTCAGTATCCTATACGCAAAGATGAGATGCCACTGAAACCTATGATGGGTGGACGTGCATTCTCTAAGTGGGGAATAGACTTCGTAGGTCCTATTAATCCCCCAGCTAAAGGGTCTCATGCGGAATACATCATTGTTGCAACAGACTATCTCACCAAGTGGGTAGAGGTAAAGGCTACGACCAAGAACGATGCTCAAACAACTGCCAAATTCTTGTTTGAGAATGTATTCACGAGATATGGGCTACCTATAGAGCTTGTAAGTGATAGAGGCACTCATTTCTTGAACGAAGTGATTGAAAATCTACTCCAAGAATTCTTGGTAATACACAAGAAGTCTGCCCCCTATCATCCTCAAGCTAATGGACAAGTTGAGAGCACTAATAAGATTTTATGCAATGTACTGACGAAATTAGTGAACACTAAACGCTCTGATTGGGACAAATAGCTACACCATGCTGTTTGGGCATACCGAGTGGCCTACAAAACGGTACTCCAAGCCACTCCCTTTCAGATGGTATTTGGCCAAAATGTTGTGCTACCCTTGGACTTCCTGATCCCTACATTGAGAGTAGCACAAGTGCACGAATGGACAGGTCATGAGCTCTCCTCTAGGATCTTTGACCTTGAACGATTAGGAGAAACAAGACTGAGAGCCGCTGCAGGGATATATGCAGCCAAGAAGAGACAGAAGGCATACTTTGATGCCCACGTGAAGGATAAAGGCTTGAAAGCAGGAGATCTAGTCTTAGTCTATACACTAAAACAACATGCGAGGAAACTAGAAAAGAGAGGCTACGGACCTATGATCATCAATAGGATCTCCACGAGCGGAGCAGTACAATTGGCCACATTAGAGGGTGATGTTCTCCCAAATTATATTAGCGGTTGCAGAGTCAAGTTGTATCAGGAACCCCTCACGGAGGAAATGCTTAGCCGACTCAACACTGCTAAGAAACGCAAAGAGGAAGAAAAGCGAGTTCGAGAAGAAGCTCAAGCAGAAGCTTTAGAACGCATTAGAAGGATGAAGTTACGTAGGCAAAGTAGAGAGCAGCCTAGGACAAATGACTATGCAGATCAAGGATATCATATGGCAATGTGTGCAGTCGCAGGAACCAGCTCTCATAGGATAACTGATCGACGTCCTTTCGTAACCTTAGAGATAGGACAAGGAAAGAGTGCAAGGACCGTAAGAGCCTTGATTGACTCGGGTGCAGCCACTAGTGCTGTTAGAGTGTCTTACTGTCAAGAGTTGCAGTTAACTGTCAATCCTGTGGAAGCATATCTCATAGGATTGGGAGGCGTGGAAACCCCTTGCATGGGCGAGGTGGAACTTCCCCTCTACATTCATGATGAGGCAATGACAGTTAAAGTACTGGTGTGTCAGGATGAGGATCTCACGGAACCTCTTGTCTTGGGTCAAGACTGGATCTATGACCAAGCAGTCAACTTAAACCTAAGAAGTGGACTTCTTCAGGTATGGGTCAATCATAGTCGAGTTACAGTAGAATTAGACAATGGAGCACTCAAGGAACTAGGAAAGGCACAGACTCCTGGTCCTTCCAGGGGTGCACATGAAGTTGACCATGCTGTTCTTGTCCAAAACTATGTGTTGCAGAGGAAGGATATTGGCAAAAAAGGAGTCCAGGATGCAAAGGAACTCCCTTCTTTTCCAAAGGCCAGAAGAAGGCAACAACCCAAGGTGGATCACACGCCAAAGAAGCAGAGTACTACCTATGTCGGGGATCCAAAGTACCTGCGCAGCAAAATGTCCCAGCAAGTGAAACAAGTGTGGGTGCGGAAAGGCGAACACCCGGTTGCACTCAAGCCAACCACCCGAGCCAAGCCTCTTATTAGTAACCAACAACATGACACTAATAAGAAGTCTTTCGGAAATTCTTCTACTAACGTGAAACATATTTGGGTGCCCAAGAAGTCGATGAAGGCTAGCCCACAATCAAGACAAATTTGGGTGCCTAAGGCTTGCTTGATGGCACAAGTAGCTACGCTGAGGCCACAACCTAAACAGCATAACGCAGCTACGCATACTGCCAGTATTCACTCGTTCTCAACTCTCAAGAACACACCAAGACCCAAGAGCGTGCATGTAATCAATTGTAAATGGGTCCCAAAAAGGCCTTCTTTTCAAACCACGACACCGAGAAAGCTCTCTAGAGACTCTCCGAAACCGAAAGCAAAGCCCATTCACTGCATTTGGCAGCCTAGGGCCTGTAATAAACCCCCCGACCCCAATTTGTAAATTCATGCCACTTACTAACTGCAGTAGTCTCCTAGGACAACACAAGCACTAACTACACACACTGTCTTCTTGCACTTACTAACCACTAACTCACCATCTACCTCATGTTAATGTTGTAACGGGGACGACAACGGATTTATTCTGTCCATTACGATGTTAACACTTGGTTCTATATTCTCACAGAACCAACCAGCAAACAGGGCCATGGCAGAAGCAGGTACCAGTTCTCAAGCCGGATCTGGTGCCCAGATTGTGGACATAGAAACACTTCTCCTTGAGCCACGTCTCACCGCAAGACCGCAAGAGCTTCAAGCCGTGCATGTGCTCCCCATTCAGGATCCTCCTCAAGGGCACACTTCTCAAGTAGGTAAGCATGCGCATTGGTTCAGTGATGTTGCTGGACCACTGGGCGATGGAACCTATTTTTGGGAAGCAGAATTGGAATTCAATGGCAAATGGGGTCGATACCACTTTTTCACACGCGAGTTTGAAAGCCATCAAAACGCCGAAGTCATGAGATCAGTTTGGATCAAAGCGGGTGTGGACAGTTATTTCAGGGCTCACTTACCAAAGCCGGATTTTTTACGATGTTCATATCTGATCAGTACCATCACGCCAAGCAAGGCCAAGGGAGGCGACAGCACCTTTGTGTTGCCATCACTGCTGCCGGGTAATGAGCTTAAAAGATTCAAGTTGACCCTCAATCTGGTAAGAGAAGCATTGGGTATGTATGGCATGCACATCCCAACAGAAAAGGAAACCATGGTTCCAGGTCGAATGAAGCACAAAGATCTTAATAAGTTGAAGGACATGGTAGCGATGACACCTACCATTGCGCTTCACCTGCGAACCATCATGCAACATTTTGCTTTTCCCGCCCAAGAACGATTCACAATGCCTCCGAAGAAAATATGGTTCAGCTTGTATCTAGCAGAGACAGAAAGCCTGCCCATCAATGTGCCACACTGGATCATAGATCAGATCCACCTAGCCCATCAAAGGTGGAACAAGAAGCAGAAAAATGTGCTCCACGGGTGTTGTGCTCTGACCAGAATAATCTATAGATGCTTGGCTTATGACGTGCCAGTTCAGCGGGCACTCGTATGGTCCCGGGCCCAAGAATTCCAGAGAAGACTATCAGCTGCAGGTCCCCCATCAAAGAAGATGAGGGGGGGAGTCCAATTACCCTGTGCTCAACCAAGGGGAGCTACCACTACACCAGAAATCACCCCTCCCCAGACACGACGAGTTAGGCCATTCACAATCCGGCTACCAAGGCGAAGCACAGAGGGGCCTAATCTGGTGTTTCCACCCATTCCATCAGATTTGGAATTTCCACAGGGATTTACTCTTGAGGACCTCACGGACGAAGAAATTGCCAGATTAATCTATGACTCTAACCTTGAAGCTGAAGCAGAGCGAGCTCAGGAACCACAACCCCAAACAACAACATCGGCCCCCACTCAACCACAAGTTGTAGAAGTCGATGTAGATGAACAAGAGGCAGGCGGAGACGAAGAAGAAGCCGACGAAGAACAACATCAAGAATATGAAGAACTCTCCGAGTTAGCAAGTGCCCCAGCATATTCGGCACAAATCAAGAGACTATATCGAACCATGCGACTGGTTCAGGAACAGCATAAGATGTCACTAGAATCGGGCAAGAGACTCATGAACGACTTGCTAGCTGAGGAAGGTGTGGATGAGTTGTTCATTGAGTCCATGAACCTTCATGCCGACGCCGTAGGATTGGATGAGGCCATTCATGAGGCAATGGCCTACATTCACAGGTTTGAGAAAAGGGTTCCCGTTCGTCCCAGGAGGTCCGGGAAGCAAATTCACATCAATGTATCAGCACCAGGCGAGGCAGCACAAGCAGAAGAATATCAGGAAGCACCGTTGTCACCACCATCCCCACCTCGCACTACACAATTCACTCCACCACAGGACACTAGCACTACCACGTCCACTACCACCACCATTGTCATGGGCATCCCACTCTCTCCGGGAATCCAATTCGGGGGAGTCACCATGCCCACCTTCACCACCCTGTTCACCGACGTCACATCCACTCCACCCACGATCCCCATCTACACCGTCACTCAAACAATTGACACGATGGAAACATCACCTGCCACAGCACCGCTCCCTCCCCCCATGCCACCTTCATCTCCCGTACCCCCTCCACCCACCTCTCCACTTGCATCCACATCATTCACATCTCCCATTCCCGCCCCCATTCCCCCTGCATCTTCACCCCTCCCAGCATTATTTAATGTAAATAGCATATTTTTAGCATTAAATCAATGTGTATACCAGCTCCAGAATGAGTACAAAGCTCTGGACAACCGGTATCAACAACTGGCAACGCACCATCAGAACTTACAAAGACAATTTCACATTCTACAAACAGAAAATGCAGAACTAAATCAACGCTACACGACGCTTGAGCAGGCTCACCAAACATTATTGGAGACACCCCAACCATCGACAGAATCAGGTGTCAAACAACTAGAAGCCTTGCTCGCAGTATACCAAGCCGATAATCTCAAAGTCCGGCGTAACCTGGCACTTCTCAGAAAACACATGGCGGCCGCCCTTGAAGAGAACAAGAGACTGCAGCAGCAAAATGAAGCAAATCTAGAAGCAGCAATGGAAGGCTCTCCCCACGAAATTGATCCAGAGCAGTTCAAAGCTGTGCCCTCAGAGACAATGAAGACCATCTTGGACAGCTATGCAGATCTATTAGAAGCTCATGATGACTTGGAAAGGGAACGTGATGCGCTGCGCAATCAACTCCAAGAGCAACAGACAGCACCCAGAGTCATAGAAACGACCACGACTTCAGAGGAAGTCAAGACATTAAAAGAGCAGGTGGCCGAATTACAGGCAAGATTACTCACACACGAAAGGCAGCCCTCTCCAATTGTCGAACCAGAACCCGAGGATTTGGTACCCATCGAGGTAGATGAGACATATGAGGAACCATACGTTCCTATGCCAATGCCAGGTGGTGAGCAAACCGCAGAAGGAATGGATACGTGAGAAATTGAAGTACCTGAGTGGCTCCAGACACTAGAGAAAACAGCATCAACTCATGAAGATCGAGTGGCAGTTCAAATCCAATCTATGGCAAAGATAGAGGACACTATTATTAAATCAGAATACTTCCGCAGCATGTCCCACCATAGATGGATCGGAACCAATGATGATCAATACGTGCCATATTGTATACTCCTGGCGGACTACAATGCAGAAATCCAACAAAGATGTGGCAAACCTCCAACGTTTGCTACACAATTTGGGCCAGATGACATCCCCGAGAGCGCTCAAAAAGGATCCATTCATCAACCCACCTGGAGGATCCGACTCCTCGAAACCTACCCGGAGATGGTTCGCACCTGGACGAATATGCCTCTTTTTATTAAATATAACCCTTGTTATGTTCCTGTATTCCGCAGACGCACATGGCCAGAGTTTACCCTTGCAGTCAAGAATATCAAGGGCTGCGCCAAATGGTTAAACTACGTCTATCTAGCACCCCCTCAAGGACCTCCCACCGTCAATTATATGATTTCCACCATACGGCATTGGAGCATTCGATTAAGGAATACCCCTGATGTGATGGCCCAGATGTGCATGAAAATTTTTGAATTAATGCTTATTACATTCAGGACATTCAAGAATATCAAGGACCCACACTTCTCAGGCGTCGGATTCCTTACAAGAAACCAGGATTTAGTTTATGACATGAGCACCACTCCTTCCATAGAGGTGATATATGCTTGGCACGCCAGAATAAAATACCTCCCAGCCTGCTTTAAACAAACATTCGAGGAGATGTTCATAACAGGGTTCTGGGAATACCACTCAGAAATATTTGTACCTAGACCCTCACATCTCCTCCATTTATTTGCTGTGGAGCGAACCATTAACTCAGAACAATTACGGGTGCCACATCCAGATGTCCCAGGGCCAGTCAATTGGGATGCATTGCTGACAGATCTAGCAAGGGGACTCAGGCTAGAAGAACACCACCTCGCCGCGGATGTTGTCCAATATTACGTCCAAAAGGCAGTTAGACAAGGGTCTGTCAGGGGCGACAGACGCGAGAGTGGGGGGGGTGTTGGCAGTAGCCTTGGTACACCAGGACTTACAAGACGTGAAAGCCAAAGAAGGGAGTCAGAGCGAAGGGACAGCACAAGCAAACAGGGCAGTCAAAGAAGATCTGGCAAGTAGGCCAATATTTTTTCAAGACACTAATGCAGATCAAAGAGATGGACATGCAGGGAGGAAGAGCAAGTAGGGAGCTCGAAGATATGTATGGCAGATCACTAGAAGAAATCCCTACAACAATAGTGATTTTTATCACTAACAATCATTGTAAATATCATTTCACATTTTTGTAGCTCCATTTTGTGCAAGCCAAGGAGTCCTTGAGCTTGAGGAGCCTTAGAAGTAGTTGCGTACCAATTTTCGTATTTTTTAGATCTCGTTTGAGCCCCCAAATAAGCCCTGGAACCTAATTTTTAACTAGGCCGGACACTAGGTCTGGACAGGGCCAAAAGCTAGTCAAAAACTATAAAAAGAGCTAGAGAGCTCATTTTTGAGGTTAGATTGTAATTGAAACCAACTTGTAAGAGCTTTTGAAAGTAATCTAAAGAACTCCATTGATTCTCTCTCTTTGTCTTGCTGTGTGTGCGCGTGTGTGTGTATGTGTGTGCATGCTTGTGTGCTTCTCACTCACGCACTTGTGCCGCCACTTGCTCGAGGTCTTCATACCATCCTCACGTCTTCCTGGATTGACATTAAAGGAGGTGCTACTCATCACTGAGCTACAGTCCTGTTTGCCTGTTTTGATCCCCAGGAGCCTGTTTTTGACATAACTTTTTCATCCAAAGTCCATTTTTTGAGCTCTATAGCTCGTTGGAAAGCTCGTTTTAGATAGGATAATTTGAAGTTGGGCTTCAAGTGGGACCTGGAACCCAAGGGGACTTCTGTAGCTCAGTGATGAGTAGCACCTCCTTTAATGTCAATCCGGGAAGAGATGAGGATGGTATGAAGACCTCGAGCAAGTGAAGGCACAAATGTGTGAGTGAGAAGCACACTAACATGCACACACATACACACACACGCGGACACATGGCAAGAACAAAGAGAGTAAGACAATGGAATCACTTATATTGCAACAAAGTTCTCATATAAGCTCAAAACTACAAGAAGCTAGCCCCAAAAATGAGCTCTCTAGCTCTATTTATAGTTTTTGACTAGCTTTGGCCCTGTCCAGACCTAGTGTCCGGCCTAGTTAAAAATTAGGTTCCAGGGCTTATTTGAGGGCTCAAACGAGATCTAAAAATTATGAAAATTGGTAGGCAACTACTTCTAAGGCTCCCCAAGCTCGAGGACTCCTCGGCTTGTACAAAATGGAGCTACAAAAAGGTGAAATGATATTTACAAGGGTTTTTAGTGATGAGAATCACTTTAAAATGATGGAAAGGTTTTGAAAAAAATGAAGGGTGGCCTTAGTGCTAGATCTGCATGTGTGTCCGTACTTGCTTCTTCCCGTATATTGTCAACACTCTCCCCCCCTAGGGTCTGTCGCCTCTGACAGACCTTTGATCTGCGGTTTGGGCAATATAGTCCTGGAGAATGTCAGCTGCCAAATAATGTTCTTTGATTCGCAGCCCTCGGATCAGGTCTCTCTGAAGGGTATCCCAATTGACTGCGCCCGGTATGTCCGGTTGTGGCATTGTGTAGAGTTCTGAGTGCATCGTTTGTTCGCATGCAAAGAGGTGTAACAAATGGGTGGGCCTTGGCGCGAACACCTCTGAGTGTGCTTCCCAGAACCCTGTGGTGAACATATCATCGAAAGTTTGCTTATAGCAGGCAGGGAGATATCAGATGCGTGCGTGCCATGCATAAGCAACGCGTATGCTCGGGGTGGTGCTCATATCATATAGCAGGTCATAATTACCATTAACAAACCCGGGAATCGGAGGTTGAATATGACATACATTGCGGAAAGTTTTGAGCACAACCTGCATCATATCGAATATCTTGAGCATCATCTGGGCAGCTACATCTGGCATAGGGTGGAGGCATGGCATCCAATGTCTGATGGTTGCTATCATGTATGATACTGTGGGGGTGCCGGTTGGGGGTGCAATGGCGGGGTAATTGAGCCATTCTCTACAGTTTACATTGTTCTGAACCTTGATGGCGAAGGCTTTCCATGATCTTCTTCTTTGTACTGGCCCATAACAAGGGTTATACTTCAAATGCATGGGAGCGTGATCCCATGTTCTAAGCATTTCCGAGTATGTTTCAAGTAATCTTTGCCTCCAAGTAGGTTGGAATATTGCCCCTTTTCTGGCTGCCTCTGGTATATCTTCTGGTTCAAACTGGGTGGCAAAAGTAGGGCACTTGTTGGTGACTCTTTTGATCTCTGCGTTATAGTCGGCCAACAATACAAAATATGGTTTATATTGTAATTTTGAGCTCGTGATGAGTCGTCTAGGAGCAAGGTGCCTGAAATACTCAGATTGAAGTATGGTTTCCTCAATGGCCTTCATTGCTAGCATCTGAGTGGAGACACGTTCCTGATGAGTTTTCCCCATTTCTTCTACTTGTTTCATCCAGGCTGATGGGGGTTCCTCATAGGTATCTTGCCCTTCCTCCGTGATTCGTCCTCCTGGAAGTGGTTGAGGCTCATAGTTCTCTTCAAATGCTTCCTCCACTGGAATAATAACTGCTTCTTCTTCTATGGGTTGCTCAGGTGGGGAAGGAGGTCGTTCATATTGTAACAACTTGATTTTCAACTCTGCAATCTGTTGTCGTAGCTCAAGTACCTCACTGTTCGTTGAAGGTTCAGGTTCTGGCGAAGTAGCGGCATCGACCGTCTCTTTAGGTGTGGGTGGGTGTGTTGTCGGTACTTTGGATCCTTGTAATTCCTTTATCTGATCTGCCAACTGATCATGGGCTTCCAAGAGGGTTGCATAACCTTCTAAAATCTGTTGAATATGCTCTGAGGGGTGTTTTCCATGGCCGCTTCTAGGTTCTCCTGGTTTTGTTGTTGTAGCCTTCTGTTCTCTTCTTGAGCCGCTGCTAGATGGCGACGTAGTAGAGCCATGTTGCGTTGAAGTCTCGCATTGCGGCCCATTTGTTCTCTGAGTTGTTCCTCCATAGCTTTGCCTGTCTCTGCATACTTAGCTTCGAGTTCTGTCTTCGATTATTGGAGGTCAGTCACCTGGTGTTGTAGTGCTGTATTACCTAGTTCCAAGGCATCGACTCGTGTCTGGAGTTGAGCCGAGAGATTGCATAGCTATGTGTTATTTTCTTCTAATAGCTTATACTCTTGCTTAAGCTGAGTGGCCGCTTCAACCATGGTGTCTAGTGCACTACTAAATGATGTGGATGCATGGGTAGAGGTGGAACATGCAAAGGGTCGGGAAATGGGGAAGGGAAAAGTGGATGATGTGCCTATGAGTGAAATAAGATGTGATGATGGTGGAACAGACGTGGCGGTGGGTGCTCCTGTGGATGGTGAAATATCCATGGGATCGGATGTGATAGTGTGTGAAGAGTGAATTGTGAATACGGGAACGGTAGGTGGTGTGTTAGTGGTGGCAGTGAATGTGGGGGAGTGGGGTTGGGAAAGGGACTTTTTATTATAGTTCTCAACCTGTTGGAGTATATTTACAAGGTTTGTCCAGAATGATAGTTGTGTGACTTGGGTTGAGCCTGAGGCAGTTACAAGGGAAGTGGTGGATAGGGTTTGGGAGAGGGGAAATGTGTGGGTGAATGGAAAAGGATGGGATAAGATCTGGCTAGTGGCAAGTGGTTGTCCAAGGACGGGGAGATAGGAGGGGTGACCTATTATGGTTTGATCGGTGACAGGATGACCGGTGTGAGGTTCAAAAATTTGGGCGAAAGTGATGGATGTGGGTAAAGGGAAGGATGTAAAAATGGAGGTGTGTACAATGGGTTCATGTTGGGTGGATATCGGTTGTTCAGAAAGACTAGTGGAGAAGGGTTCTGAGGGTTGAATGGGAGGTGACGGTGGAGATGGTACCTGTGTATTTACATCTTGTTCGTCAGTGGGATTTGGGCTAGTCATGTGAACATCCTCTGAAATTGTGGTAGGCAAGGCAGTAGACACTTCCATTTGAATCATTTTTCCCCGCCGTGGCCGTGTATCAATCCTTCGTTGATCATAGGTAGGGTTCTCCCGATAGACCATAGTCCTCAATGCTTCCCCAATCCCACATGTGTCCACTAATAGATTCAATGATTCAACAAAATGGGAATCTACATTCTCGGCTTGAAGCATTTGGTTCACTAGAGCTCGATTCGCCTCTTCTGTCATCTTATGTCTTCTCTGTACCTGCTTGATTGTCTTGTATAGCCGCTTGAGTTGTGCAGTGTAGGCAGGGGCTTCCTCCTCACTCTCTTCTGGCTCATTTCTTTGTACTTCTTCCTGAACTTGTGTGCTTGGGCCATGAGGGTGTTGTGCCTCATCTTCTCCATGTACTCTGCTTGTTTCGCCCTGTGGCAGTTCTCTTTGGAATGATGCTCCTGGATCGTCATTGTCAGGGAAACCTTCACTGTCCGACAAGTGGGCCGTCTGCAGGAATCTTTCAAAATCAAAGTTTGGATCTTCTGTGAAGTTGGCCATAGATGCGAACTCTACATCGGTAGGTAGTGGAGGGGCAGATGGAGTGGGTTGTACCACATCCCCTGTTTGAACTCCTTGAAGATGGATCGTGACTGGTGTGACCTGGGCTTCTTCTCTGGGGGAAGCTTCGGTCGTGGCCTCGTGAGGGATCATTACCTGGGAGAGCGATCCACGCATTCATTTTGCAGGCTGGCTCCCTGACTTCCACCCTTTGAACAACTCCAGTTGTGCATATTTTAGGGCTCTGGCAACCGGCACATCATATGCAAGACATCGATAGATAATTCTTGTAAGCGCACAACAGCCATGTAAAGTAGGCTTCCTCACTCCCCGCTTGCCTACCTCATACACTTGGTCCAAGATCCATACAGGCATCTTAATGGGCAAGCTTCCAGTCTCTGCTAGGTATAACCCATACCATATTTTCTTGTGAGGTTGGGTGAAACGGTCCTGAGCTGGGAATGCGAAGTGTTGGAGGCACATCCGCAATGGTATGGCGATGTTGGGGGTGAGGGCGCACAGTTCTTTTAGCATCTTGATTCTGTTGCTTTTCATCGACTCAGGTATCAAGGGGTCACGGTCAGAAGGTACATGCGTGCCATACATCTGAAGTGCTACCCTGATTAAAGTAACATTCAATTCGAACTTCCTCATTTCCTCCAGATTTGACAAGGAGGGCACCCAGAATGTGCCTGAATGATCTTTATCACCTGTCGGCTTTAGTGTGGCAATTAGGTAGTAGCACCTGAGGAAATCGGGTTTAGGCAGAGCTGCACTAAAATAAGTTTGTAATCCTGCTTTTTGCCAGATAACTTGAAGTGGAGCTGCATTCTGTAAGGTTTCGAATTCTCTTGAAAAGAACTGGAAGGTCCACCACACTCCTCCACACTCCATCTTGGACTCCCATATATGATCTGCGTCTCCCAAGTCTCCTGGCATTTCATTGAACCAATGAGAGTGCCCTTTTACTCTTTCGGTTAGGCCATTTGGTGGATCTAGAATAGGAATTCTCCGCACATTCACGAACTCTTGAGGCCGAGCTGTTGGTGGGGCCTCCACCGGCATGGCATCCCAATTGATTTGAGCACCAGAGCCTGCTTGAGAGCTTGTGCCTGCTACTGCTGCCATGGGAATCGGGTGCTTATCTGCTAGAAGAAGAAAGGCACATTAGTGTTGCATAGGAAACAGGATGTAATGGTGTTCCCTTCACAATACTAACATGACAATCCTGAAGGTTAGTGGTCAGAGATGAAGTGCTTGTGATAGGTGAGAGTGGTGATTAGAGGTCAGTATCATCCTAGATGCCTACTTTGGTTATGCAGTGGACTCAGAATGCACCTATGTCAGAGTGGATGGATTTACAAAAATTGGGTCAGGGGGTTTGATACATGGTTTAGGTTTCCAAACTTTGATAGGGGATTCGTAGCTCTTAGAGCTAAAGACAGGCAACGGTTTATGAACTAGGTTGTGATGGATTTGGGACCTTTTGGGTACCCATTTCCAGGCATTCCTCGATGTGACTGAATGTGGGTCAGAGTGGTTTTTAGGTAGAGTTCCTGCGTTGTTAGTCGAGCAGACTTGAGAGTGTTGAATTATGCCAGTAACTAGAGTTGGAGCTATTTGGGCTCGTAAACAGGCCTTGGGCACCCATATGTGTCTAGCATTGGGGCTAGCCTTCCTTGACCGCTTAGGGACCCAAATAGATGTGGTGTGCCTAAGAGATTTCCTAGGGTACTCCTTCACTTGTGTCTGTGATGGTGTGGCTTGTTTGTTGTCTCCTCGGGAGTCTGCTATTAGAGTGGTGGGTTTTCCATCCTTGCATATCCAGATCTGCTTCGCGCCACGAGGTGCTCCGTGTTGCACGGGTTGGCGCTCCTACCTCTTGATCAGCGGCCTCCTTCGTGTCGAGTGATGTTCGGTCTGCCCGTTTAGAATCTTCTTTGGATCAGTTGGGAACTCCTTATTGGCTCCTGTACCTTCACTAAGATTGACAATCCTCTGCACCATAGAAGTTTGGACAAGAACAACATTGTTATCTTCATGTGGATTCCTGGAGGGACCAGGAGTTGGTGCCTGTTCTATTGGTTTGAGTGCTTGATTTTCTAATTCAATCGTGAGACGGCTTTGGCCTACCCAAGCCTGAAGAAGTCCACTTCTTAGGTTGAGGTTGACTGCGTGATCATAGATCCAGTCTTGGTCTAAGACAAGAGGTTCGGTCAGATCCTCGTCTTCACACACTAGCACTTTTGCTGGCATGAGGACCTCTTGTATGTAGAGGGGAAGATCCACCTCTCCCATGCAAGGGGTTTCAACACCTCCTAATCCTATCAGATATGCTTCTAGGGGTTTTACCTCCAATTGCAGCTGCTGGCAATAAGAAAGCTGAACTGCACTTGTGGCTGCTCCTGAATCAATTAAAGCTCTCATGCTTGTTGTGCTGTCTCTTTGTCCTATTTCTAGGGTCACAAAAGGTCGTCGATCCACTATCTTATGGGTACGTTCACCTGAAGCCTCACACATGGCCATGTGATAGCCTAGAGACTCTTGAGTGTCAATCATGGGCTGATCCCTCCCTTGTCTCCTCAACTTCATTCGTCTGATGCGCTCTAAGGCCTCTGCCTGTGCTTCTTCTCGAATTCGTTTTTCCTCCTCTTTACGTTGCTTAGCAGTATTGAGTCGACTTAGCATTTCCTCCGTGAGGGGTTCTTGATACAGCTTGACTCTGCATCCGCTAATATAGTTTGGGAGAACATCACCCTCTAAAGTGGCTAGTTGTACTGCTCCACTCGTGGAGATCCTATTGATGATCATAGGTCCGTAGCCTCTCTTTTCTAGCTTCCTTGCGTGTTGTTTCAATGTGTAGACTAAAACTAGATCTCCTGCTTTCAAGCCCTTATCCTTCACATGGGCATCAAAGTATGCCTTCTGTCTCTTGTTAGCTGCATATATCCCTGCAGCTGCTCTCAGTCTTGTTTCTCCTAATCGTTCAAGGTCAAAAAGTCTAGAGGAGAGTTCATGACCCGTCCATTCGTGCTCTTGTGCTAGTTTCAATGTAGGTATTAAGAAGTCCAACGGTAGCACTGCGTTTTGGCCAAATACCATCTGAAAGGGGGTGGCTTGGAGTACCGTTTTGTAGGCGACTCGGTATGCCCAAACAGCATGGTGTAGCTGTTTGTCCCAATCAGAGCGTTTATTGTTCACTAATTTTGTCAATACATTGCATAGGATCTTATTGGTGCTTTCGGCTTGCCCATTGGCTTGAGGGTGATAGGGGGCAGACTTCTTATGCACTACCAAGAATTCTTGGAGCAGATTTTCAATAACTTCATTCAAGAAGTGAGTGCCTCTATCACTAACTAGCTCTATGGGTAGCCCGTATCTTGTGAATACATTCTCAAACAAGAATTTAGCAGTTGTCTGAGCGTCGTTCTTCGTTGTGGCTTTTACCTCTACCCACTTGGTTAGATAGTCCGTGGCAACGATGATATACTCAGCATGGGAACCCTTAGCTGGGGGATTGATAGGACCTACAAAGTCTATTCCCCACTTAGAGAATGCACGTCCGCCCATCATGGGCTTCAGGGGCATCTCATCTTTGCGTATAGGATACTGGGTTCGCTGACAAATCTCACACCTCTTCACATAGGTATGTGCATCCATGTGAAGGGTGGGCCACCAAAATCCTCCAAATAATATTGCCTTGATCACCCAATCTGGTCCAAAGTGTCCTCCTGCTACACCTTGGTGAGCAGTTTCCAAAATCTTTAGATATTCACTCTCATGAACACAAAGTCTCAGGTAACCATCCTTACCACGCTTGTAGCGATTATCACCAATGAGTGAGTACTCTAGGGCTTCTTGTTCTAGACTTCTTTTCCTAACCAGAGTCATGTTTGGAGGGAATGTTTTCGTCCTCAGGAAGGATACTAGTGGTTCACTCCAATCTGGCACTATGGACACTTGATAAAGAGTGGCATGTTCCACAGGTGGTTTAGTGCAGCAGATTGGGCAATCCTTTCACAACTTTTGGACATCAGCTTCCATAGTTGGCCAATGCACTCCTAGTCTCCACAGGGTCTGTAGGGTTTGTTGTTTTGAGTAGTGTTGCTCTAATGCACCTACATGTGCCAATTGCAACCACTTAGCGTACTCATCCTCTTCCCCACAACAGGCCAAGATCCCTTGATCTGTGTGCTTGTACATACTTCCTACCATGATGTGGTACTTTTGGGCTTTTACTACCTCTCTATCCTGCGTGTTTATTACTGGGTGGTTAGGCCCGTATGTCAATACTGGTACCAATGGCTTAGCCCACTGCGATACCACTTCCAAATTAAACAAGTAAAAATCAGGAAGGTCATCTGACACTCCTTGTGGGGCTTCTCTTGATGTGAGCCTTGAGAGATGATCTGCTCTTAGGTGAGTTCTGCCTTTTCTCACTACTACCTCAAAGTCATACTCCATTAGTAAGAGAAACCATCTTACTAATCTGCCTGTATTACATGGCTTGTTTACCAGGTACAGTAGAGCTTGGTGATCAGTAAAAAATTTGAACTTATTTGCAAGCAAATAATGTCTAAACTTTTTAACTGCATATACCATGCCTAATCCTTCTCGTTCGGTTGTTGTATAGTTCCATTCAGCAGCATTCAATTGTCTACTGGCATAGGCAATAGGGAGATCCATGTTCCCTTCACCCGTAGGTTGTGCAAGTACACATCCAATAGCATAATTGGAGGCATCCACATGAACATGGAATGGCTTGCTCCAATCTGGAGTGGTCAAGATTGGTGCTGAACATAATCTTCGTTTAAGCTCCTCGAAGGAATTCTCACATTCCTCAGTCCACTCAAAGTTAGTTAGAAGTCTGTACATGGGGTTTGCGATGATAGCATACATGTGGATGAACCGACGGTAGTAACCACAATGTCCCATGAAAGCCTGTACTTCCTTGATGTTCTTTGGCCTAGGTAGCTCTGCTATGGCTCTCACTTTCTCTTCATCAGTGGATATGCCATTCTTTGACACTATGTGTCCTAGAATCTTGCCTTGCCTGACCATAAAAACGCACTTTTGTGGGTTCAGGCAGACTTGATATTCTCTACATTTGTCAAAGATCTGTCTGAGTTCGGGTATATGGGTCTGTCTAATGTTGGAATGAGCGCAAAGATCATCAACATAGACTTCCAAATTCTTCCTCAAGAACTCTTTAAACACGTGACACATTAATCTTTGAAAGGTAGCCGGTGCATTGGTAAGCTCGAATGGCATTACCCGAAAGGCAAATATGCCCCACTCCGTGGCAAAAGCTGTCTTATGTTGATCCTATGGAGCAATGGCTACTTGATTGTAGCCTGAAAACCCATCTAGGAAGCTGTACACTTCCTTGCCTGCTACCCTTTCTAATAGATGCTCAGTGATAGGAAGCGGATAACTGTCTCTAATCGTGGCGGCATTAACTTTTTTAAGGTTAATACACACACGCAGCTTTCCATTTTTCTTGGGCACCACTACAATGGGGGATACCCACTCAGTGTGCTCAATTTCATAGATGAATCCGGCTTCAACCAGTCGATCTATCTCCTCTTTGATCTTAGCAGCATAGTTATCATTGTATGTGTAGGGCTTCTGTTTCGAGGGTCTGGCGTCTGAGGTCATGGGGATTCTATGTGAACATATATCAGGGTCTACCCCTTTCAGGTCCTTATAACTCCAAGCAAATACATCTCGGTATTCTCTTAGCAAGGCTATCAGCTCTTGTTCTTCCTCTTCTATCAGGTCATGACCTATGTATGTGCATCTTTCTTCTCCTTCCTCGATGGCGACAACTATTTTCTTGGTAGTTTCCTTGCTATCATAGGCTTCTCCTGCTTGTGCCTCACGTTTAGGCATTCTTATCATGACCCTCCTATCGTCTATCTCATATTTTTTAAAGTTTTTAGGGACCTCAAACAAGGATTCTTTTGCCTCCAGAGTGACTTCCTTCTTCTTTCTTTTCTTTCCTCCGCTTTTAGAAGCTACTTGTGTGGCTAACCTCACCTCATTTGTAAGCTCTCTGTGCCTCTGGGGTTGAAATTCTACTTCATAGAAGTATTCTTCATCTGATGCAAAAGGTGGGTCCATGATGATTGACTCTAGATCGGAGTCACTCGCATCCTCAAATGCATCAAGGATAGGTTCGCATTCTTCTAAAACTGCATCTCCCATGATTGGCTCTATTGAAAAGACTGAAATGTCATAGCCATCCTCATCACAATGAGGTGTCCACTGCTCTTCATTGATGGCTACATCCATTGTTGCTAGGATTTCTGCCCGGCCATGGGGTTCAAATTCCTCATCAGGAAAGACTACAGGTGCATAGGCTGGGCCTTGAATTGATCTATGGTTTTCTTTTGCACCTACCTCTCTGGCTTTCTCTCTCTTCTCTTCTTCTACTGCTACCTTACACATCCATAAGTGGGTGTCTTCATGCATCCACGAGGATCCGGATTCTATGGAATGCACAGACTGAGTCTCATCTTTGGCTCTATGGATGGGATTCCATTGAATAGGCGGTACGTCTCTATGAGAGTAATCCTTAAGATTGACTTTGGTTGTAACACCTAGATGTTGCAAATACAAGGAATTGGTTCCCCAATCCTGGACTACTTGCAATTGCCGCATAAATGGCCTTCCCAAAATCATCTCGTAGGCTTGGTTTTTGCTAAAGTCGCATATAGCAAAAGTATGCTCAAACTCAACCCCACATGTAGTGAGAGTTATTGCTTCTAATAATCCTAAGGGCCTTTCAATATGACCATCAGCCATCTACAATTTCATTCTCGTTGGTCGGAGTGCTGGCTTGCCCCATCGCTTCCATAGGGAAGTTGTAGCAATTGCAACTCCTGCACCTGAGTCCAAAATTGCCTTGGTGGTGTACTCCTGGTAGGTAATGGGAAGATAGGTATTCCCTTCTTCACCTTCACACATATCTCCTATCTTATCCAAGGGTATCTCTGGCACTGTCCTATGTGATCCTACCTGGGAATGAGGTTTCACTATCGCTGGTACTTGTTTGGCGACATGTTTCCATAATTCAGGTCTAACCTTGAGTAGCTCTTCTAACTTGAGATTGCACTGCACTTTAGTGTTTTTCACTACCTCTGTGTTCCTAGGTAAGACTGAGTCCTCATTTTTTACCATGACTGTAGGTGCTCTCATACAAGCGGACTTTGCCTTCCATGGGCCTGTGAAATGGGGTAGTTCTTGTAAAGAATTAGACTCGAAGTCTAATCTTTCTTGAGATTGGGCACTCTCCTGCTCTCCATAAATGGAAGGAAGGTCTTGTGGGAATTGATCGTGTGTGTCATCCACCAGCTCAATGGGAGGAGGAACTTCACTCTATTTAGCCCATTTCTCTTCTTGAATCTCTCGCAAGAATTCTGGTGTGTATTGATTCATAGAAGAAGAGGTGTCTGGCTCCGTAGAGTTAGGCACGTAGGCCTCAGGCACATAGGCTTTCTGGGTAGGAAGACCTGCTCTTTCACTAGCCTTGTCATGGTGTTGAGGGGCGAGTCCTTTTTGTGATTGTGCCATTAGATTCTCTATTCGTTCTAGGGAGGGGGGGTTGTCTGGTTCAGTGGAATTGGGCACATAAGCTTTCGGTGGGGGATGGGTCATGTTTTTGCTTGCTTTATCTCTTTCTTGATTTTTTTCTTCCTTGGCAGATCTTGCAATTATGCCCTCTAACTTCTCTAGAAGTCCAGCCAAGTGTAATTGTGTCTTGGCTGAGCCCAAGTAATTGAAAAGGCGACTGGCTTCAAACATAGTCTGAGCCAATGCGACCATTTTTGCGCAAAGCTTGGTTCTTTCTATCTCTAGGTCAGCTCTAGGGTAGCACTTGTCATGATCCGTTACATTTGGCCCTTCTTGGATTCTGGCCTGATATGCTTTAAGCATCATGTCTATGTCTTCAGGAGTGGGATCAGCTAATACTGATCCTACTCGGGGTGGTGGGTGGGTTACGTGGGGTGTATTAGAGGGTGGAGGGATGGAGGGTGATGGGGATGGTAGCGGTGGGAATGTGTGAGAGTGCGGTTGAGATGTGATCTCTATGATTTTTGCTTTGGTTTCTCTCAAGCTTTCTTCAAGTTTGCTCATCTTTTTTGCCCATTGCCTTTTCATTCTTTCACGACTATCCTTCCAGGCTCTAGTCCTCTTTTTGGTTATGATCTCTGTTTCACTCACCTCCGGGCTCTTTTCCTGACCAACACCTTGGTTTTGTTGTAGTGCTTGGGCTCTTGTGATCACTTGCACAAGTGCAGTGGAAGTCACACTCCCTGTGGAGTCTACAACTAACCCAACTACATTGATAGGAGTGATTTTAGGCATGTTATTAGGGTTCTTTGGGCAATCTCGTAGGAGATGCTCTTTCCCGCAGTCTTGACAGAAACCCTGAATGGTTACTGGTTGAGGTTGTGTAGGGGCAGGCAGTGGACAATCACGTATAAGGTGATCTCCTTGACATCTGAAGCATGGTCCTCTAGGAAATGGGGGTCGTACCTGCCTAGGTTGAGGTCTAGAGTTGGGGTTTGTGTACATGACATAGGCATACTCCGGCTCCCCACTATTTTCACTTGGGTCCTCATAATAGTATGACTCGTTATGCTCAAGTGACTGCATGTAGTAAGCCTGTGGGCTATCAGTATGTGTGGAGTCAAAACTATGGTCACTTGGATCACTGTCTGATAGCAACGGGGTGACTGGGACTATGGCTCTGTTCGGATTTTCTTCAACAGATGCATATTTCACTGGGATCACATTGGTTGGAGCAGGGGGTTGCTACACTAGGACTGGTTGAGGTCTCTGCTGCCCTTGATAAGGTGGCTGATAAGTTTTCTGTGGTCTGTTGTATTGTTGTGGTGGGTACTGATTCTGGTATCTACCCTGTTGTGGATATGGCTGAAGGTAATTTTGCCTAACAGTTTGTTTGTTATATGGGCAGTCTTGTGCAGTGTGGTTGGTGTACCTGCGCTCTATGGTGCAGTACTGGCTACTAGGATTCGCCTGTGGTTGGGCCATAATGGGATATACATTTGCCATATGGTCACCGCCACAAGTGTAACACCGCTTAACTGGGGCAAATCTCGAAATTTGTTTCCTAGAGACACCTAGTTTTTGAGCTACCTTCTCTGCAAGTTCCTCAATGGATGTGGATTGACCAAATGTGAGGCTACTAGAGCTATAAGAATCCTTATAGATTTTTGATAGTTCTAATTCCTCACCTAGATTGTCCTCAATGTCTATGCACATGCGCACACACTCTTCTATCATTCTGGGGTCCTTCAGATACACATATGACCTGAGCTTGGTGCTCAACAATCCATCTAAGAACAAGGCCACTTGTTTGGCTGGTGTGGGTAACTCCGGCACCGGGCATCTCTCTAGGTATTGCCTAAACCTTCTTCCAACAAGTCTGACCGTCTCTTGAGGTGTTTGTTTGAAGCTATGAATTAGTGAGGAAGTGTTGTGCCTGATTCCACTCTTAGAAAACTCAATGATAAATGCCTCTAAGAGCTGGTCTATGTTTATGAAATGCCTCTCGTTTAGTGGTTGAAACCACGTAAGGGCAGTGTTCCTAAGGGTTAGACCAAAAGCATTATATTGTGTGAATAGGTCCTCTACCTATTCAGCTTTCAATACTTGCCGAAATTCTGCCACATGGTCATAAGGGTCTCCCGTGCCATCGAAATAATTCTTCATGGACTTCACCAGTTGAGTTGGTCGCAGGGTCCTAGTGTGTTCTCTCGGCCTTGGCAAAGGAAAATCGTCAGCATTCCCTTGATTCCATGGGGTTCTATGTCTCTCAGGTTCCACTCTATTCCTTTCCGTTCCCGTTCTTTCTCTTCCCAGGGAGTTGGCAAAACTTACCTCAGGTTTGCCTCTACTTCTATCTCTTTGAGCTCCATGAGCTTGGGAGGTCCCAGCTCCTTGGTGACCAAAGGACACATTAGACCTTGGTTGGGGAAAAACAAATTCACCCTTCCATGTGTAGGCATGTCTCCCATGCTCAGTGACCATGAAGATTCTCTCTGATGCATTGTCTAGGTAGGTTACTTGGCCTGGGCTATCAGGGTCTTTAAACTCATAGATTGTGAGGGCACTCACTTCCTGAGGTTGAGCAGATTTATATCTCCAAAAAGCCTCATCGGTTTCTCGGTTTAAAAGCAGATCTATGCTTTTATTATCCTGTGGAATCCACTCTGGAGTCATGATTCTGGTCAAGACAGATTTACCCCGGGGAGTTCTCGGCTCTTTCTCTAAATTTCCTTGTTCTACATCACCCATGTTGGTCTCTGCAATCACATTTCCAAACTCGTCTGTTCTATCAGGAAGAGTGGTGACTACATAAATAGTCCCCTCTTTATCCAGGTATGCTCCATTCTTGAACTTGACTACCGGGTGTTCTAGTCCATGGGGTTGATCGGGGTTCTTAATCTGGACCACAGATCTTCTCAGTCCGTCTTCGTAGATGCGAGCACCTAGACGATTCGTCCTGATGTATTCCAATTGAGTCTTGTAAGGTCCCTCTGGCTTTTCTAGATAAGCCACCCCTGAACTACCTACTGGTCTCTCCATGTGATAGGACATCTCAGAATCACTTGTTTCTGATCTGGGAGTGTATGGGTAATCACTCAACTACTGGGCCCAAGACCTGGCAGTGTGATTGACACTAGCTTCAGAAGATCTGAAGCTTTGTCTGTCTCGACCTAAGTGTCTGCCTGATCTAAGGTTCATATGCCTGATTTATCTACCCCCTTGGACTCAAGCACACTCTCGTTGCAGGTTAATTTGCACCAATCACTTTGTTCTTTTGAGTTGAATATTATGTTTATGATCTTGTCTGAAATCGCGTCGTCAGGAGTACTTAAGTGAATTTCGCACTTGATAAGTGATCGACTCCAGTTTACCTGTTGTCCCTTAGGGTTTTTGCCCTGAAGACCTACTTAATTCTTGCACTTGGTTGATTAATTCTCTTGGACTTGATTCGTGCCTAACGTTGCCCTAATTAATTACCACACCTAAGTCGTACTTAGCCTAGGCTAGGAATTGACAAAGGAGGGTTGAGAGATCTTCCAACCTCAATTAGCTGGTTGACCAGACTGCTACACAAGCCCAGGAAGCCTTCTCCCAAGCTTGGTACTCACCCTTGCTAGCTTGCTTTGGATTGCCTTGAGTGCACACAATGTTCCTGCAAAAGCTCACCAGTGAGTATTGCTCTATTACCACAAGTAATTGAAAGACACACATGAATATTTTCAGTCCCCCCTGGAGTAACTCATTGTACCCCCTTAATCTTAGGACCATCTAGTCTCACCTAAAGGCCAACTTGAAAATACATGTTCTAAAACTCCACGTATGATTCTACAAAAAACCAGTCGAGACCAAAATCTCATCAATCGGAGTTCGTATGGTAAAGTTATGACCCTTCAGGCACTTAGGGGTCCAAACAGGCTCTCAGGGTTCAGGAAATTCCTCCCTGGTTTCTAGGTCTTTTGCCCACTCCTAAGGCTCTTATATCCTCCCAATGTGTCCAAGATTAAACCCAAAGATACCTCAATTCAGTCAATTAATTTACTCTAAATTTTCATGCGTTAATCCCATGTATCGCGATAGGTCGGGTCGAGGTGTCGCGATAGCTCGTGAGGTGTCGCGATCGTCCCAAGTGTCGCGATAGGTCGTGAAGTGTCGCGATAGGTCGTGAGGTGTCGCGATACTCCCAAGTGTCGCGATAGGTCGTGAGGTGTCGCGATAGCTTGTGAGGTGTCGCGATACTCCCAAGTGTCGCGATAGGTCGTGAGGTGTCGCGATAGCTCGTGAGGTGTCGCGATAGGTCGTGAAGTGTCGCGATACTCCCAAGTGTCGCGATAGGTCGTGAGGTGTCGCGATAGCTCATGAGGTGTCGCGATAGTCCCAAGTGTCACGATAGGTCGTGAGGTGTCGCGATAGCTCGTGAGGTGTCGCGATAGTCCCAAGTGTCGCGATAGGTTGTGAGGTGTCGCGATAGGTCGTGAGGTGTCGCGATAGGTCGTGAAGTGTCGCGATAGCTCGTGAGGTGTCGCGGTAGGTCGTGAAGTGTCGCGATACTCCCAAGTGTCGCGATAGCTCGTGAGGTGTCACGATAGCTCGTGAGTGTCGCGATAGCTCGTGAGTGTCACGATACCTCGAGGTGTCGCGATAGCTCGGGATATGGTGAATTTTTCAGTTCTGTCTAATGATCCTAGGAGCTCTCAGCCTGCGCAGTGTCGTGGTGCACTCAGAAACGCGATTAGTCGAAGTTTTCGGAGTGTCGCGATAGCTCGAGCTCGACGCCTCGGGGACTGTGCAGACAGATTCCGTACCTGCTAAGCTTGCTGGAGATGATGATGGAGCTACAACCTGCAAGAAACATGCAAAAACACACAAAACAAGAACACACACGCTCGCTCTCTCTCAAACTCGCACACAACAAATGAGGGGAATGACAAGGAAGAGGGAATATGTAGTGGAGAAGGAGGTGGAGGTGGAGATAGAGAAGGAGGTGAAGATGGAGATGGAGATGGAGAAAAATCAGAAATTTACCGACTACTTACCATTCCAACGTGTCCTCTCTATGTCTTACCATCACACGCTCGTCCTCAAAGCTCGAATCCCCGGCAACGGCGCCAAAATTTGGTGTAGCTCAGTGATGAGTAGCACCTCCTTTAATGTCAATCCGGGAAGACATGAGGATGGTATGAAGACCTCGAGCAAGTGAAGGCACAAATGTGTGAGTGAGAAGCACACTAACATGCACACACATACACACACACGCGGACACACGGCAAGAACAAAGAGAGTAAGACAATGGAATCACTTATATTGCAACAAAGTTCTCATATAAGCTCAAAACTACAAGAAGCTAGCCCCAAAAATGAGCTCTCTAGCTCTATTTATAGTTTTTGATTAGCTTTGGCCCTGTGCAGACCTAGTGTCCAGCCTAGTTAAAAATTAGGTTCCAGGGCTCATTTGAGGGCTCAAACGAGATCTAAAAATTATGAAAATTGGCACGCAACTACTTCTAAGGCTCCCCAAGCTCGAGGACTCCTCGGCTTGTACAAAATGGAGCTACAAAAAGCTGAAATGATATTTACAAGGGTTTTTAGTGATGAGAATCACTTTAAAATGATGTAAAGGTTTTGAAAAAAATGAAGGGTTGCCTTAGTGCTAGATCTGCATGTGTGTCCGTACTTGCTTCTTCCCGTATATTGTCAACAACCCCAAAGGATTTGTGAACCATACCAAGGGGAATTTTGGACTCTTAGCCAAAGCTTATGAACTTGAGATCTGGTAGACACCTAGGCAAGGATAGACAAAGCATTAGATCTTCTTAGTCCAGTGTCAACCATACAGCTAAGTCTTGGGCACAACAACTAAGTGGTTATCCTTACATACTAAACTTAGACACAAGTGACTCAGAAGTGTCTTTTAGTATGGGGAAACCAGTAGGTGGCTCAGGAACTGCCCATCTACAAACACCAGAAGGTCCCTATAAGACACAATTGGAATATATTCGGACCAACCAATTAGGTGCTCGCATCTATGAGGATGGCCTGAGGCGATCAGTGGTCCAACTCAAAAATCCAGATCAACCCTTTGGACTTGAACACCCGGTGGTCAAGTTCTAAGAGGGTTCATACATTGATAAGGAAGGAACCATGTATGTGGTCACCAACCTACCAGATAGGACTGATGAGTTTGGAAATATCATTCCTGAGAATGAGATAGGAGACCTAGAACAAGGAAATGTAGGACAAGGACCCCAGAATCCTAGAGGTAAGTCAGTTTTGACCAGAGTGATCACTCTAGAATGGATCCCTCAAGACAACAAAAACATAGAACTATTCTTGAATAGAGAAACAGAGGAAGCCTTTTGGAGATTCAAGCCAGATCAACCTAGCCAATTGGGCATAGTTATCATCTACGAGTTCAAGGATCTAGAGATACCAGGCAAAGTTGTCTACCTGGATAACACATCAGAGAAAATTTTCTTGGTAACAGAACATGATAGACATGCATATACTTGGAAGAGTGAATTGATTTTCCCTCCACCAAGATCCAATGTTTCCCATGGCCTCCAAGGAGTAGGATCATCCCAAGCTCATGAAGCCTAGAGAGAAAGAACTAGAGAGAGACCTGAGGTAAGTTTTGCACACACTGAGTGTAGGAATAGATCAGGATTTGAAAATGCCAAAGACCTGAAAGAGGGAGACATCAAGCACATAGACAAAAAAGAGATGAACAAGATTTTCCATTACCTAGACCCCGAGAGCACCCAAGAACCCTTAGACCCACTCAAGTGATCAAGGCAATGAGGAATTATTTTGACGGGTCAGGAGATCCTTATGATCATGTGGCTAAGTTCAAACAAGTGTTAAGAGCTGAACAGGTTGAGGATTTATTCACCCAATATGAGGCATTTGGTTTGACTCTTAAGGGCACTGCCTTGGCTTGGTTTCAACCATTTAGTAGTCACAACTATCGCGATATAGGTCAGCTGCTAGACGAATTCATTGTAGAATTTTCCAAGAGTGGAATCAGGCATAACACATCATCCCTGATCCACATCTTCAAGCAGACACCCCAAGAAACAGTGTGACTAGCAGGTAGAAGATTCAGACAGTATTTAGAGAGGTGCCCTGCTCCCAAGTTACTCACACCAGCCAAGCAAGTGGCTCTGTTCTTAGATGGCTTACTGAGCACAAAGTTAAGATCATATGTGTACTTGAAAGAGCCCAGATCCATAGAAGAGTGTGTGCGGACGTGCATTGACATAGAAGATAACTTGGGTGAGGAGTTAGGATTGTCCAAACTCTATAAGGATTCTGATAGTTCTACTAGTCATACTTCAAAAATCTCCACGAAAATAGATGAGATAGCTGAGCAAGTTGCCAAGAAGCTGGGAGTCCAAAATAGACAAACACAAAGAGTCACCTCATTGAACCGATGTTATACCTGTGGAGGGGACCACATGGCTAACATATGCCCAATGCAAAACCAAAACATTAGAGAAAGGAATGCTCCATATTGCACTATTAAGAGAAAATACACAAACCACACGGTTCAAGTTTGTCCCTACAATAGGTAGGTTGTTAGACAAACTTATCAACAACCTTACCAACTAGGTATCAGAACCAATACCAATAGCCATATTATCGACCACAACAGCAATATCAGGCAAAATATAGGCCACAACCAGTCTTGGGAAACCAACCACCAGCTCTTGCCAACGAGATTCCAGTCAAGTATGCTGTGGGAGAGGAAAATCCAAATAGAGCATTGGTGCCACTAACCCCATTGATACCAGATAATGACTCTCATGCTCATAGTTCAGACTACTCCCATGAAGGTAATCCACATGCTTATTACACTGAGTCACCTGAGCATAGTGAGATGTACCCGTATCAATATGAGGCACCACCTATGGAGCAAAATTGGGAGCCAGAATAATCCAATGTTATGTACAAAAATCCTAACCCTAGGCCCCAATTGAGACAAATGAGACCACAAGCCCCTAGAGGATCTTGTTTCAGATGTCAAGGTGACCATTTCATTCCTGATTGTCCCCACCCACCATCTCCAAGTCAAGGTCAAGCTATCACAATACAAGCTTTTTGTCTTGAATGTGGCAAAGACCATCTTCCCAGAGATTGTCCAAGAAACTCCTCCAGTGCACCCAAGATTACACCCATTAATGTGGTAGGCTTAGTGGCGGATTCAAGTGCGAGTAGCAGTAATGTGGTTCCTGTATAGGCAGTTACTAGGGCACAAGCATTAAAACAAGATAAACCAGCAGAGCAATCAGAGTCGAGTGAATCGGGAGAACCTAGTAAGAGGAAAACAAGAACATGGAAAGATACTAGAGAGAAGGCTAATCGCAAGTGGAATAAAAAGTTGTCGGAACTAGAAGAAAGCTTGAAAGATGCAAAAACAAAAATAGAAGACATCGCATCTCAAAACCCCTCGCATGCTGACACTCCATCCACTCCACCTCATCCCACCCCACCGCCCATTGTAAATAGGCCGCAACCAAGGTCTGTTCTTGCAGATCCAACCCCAGAAGGCTTGGACATGATGTTCAAGGCCTACCAGGCCCGAGTTCAAGAAGGGCCAACAATTGCAAACCTAGACAAGAGTTACCCTAGAGCGGATTTAGAGATTGAATGGATGAAAATGTGTATGAAAATGGTAGAACAAGCTCAAGCTATACTTGAGACTAGTCAAAAGTTCAATCAAACAAACTCTATCAAATCGGATTTGCATTTCTAGGGCTTACTAGAAAGATTAGAACAGTTGGTAAACAATTCACAAGTTTCTTTACCTCCACAAGCTCAACCAGTTACAGTGAAAGAGGAAGCTCACCACCAATGGGAACTTATGTTCCTAATTCTAGAGATGTTGGAATACCTCCTTCAATTCAACAGTACTCTCAAGAGTTCTTGTGGGAAATACAAGAAGAGAAATGGACCAAGGAGAAGGGTAATTCCCCTCCTATTCATGAGATTGATGATCTTCATGATCAATTTTCCCAAGACATTCCATCTATTTTTGGAGATGAAGTAGAACAACAAGAAGACGAAAGATTAGATTTTGAATCTAATACCTTAGAAGAACTGCCTCAATTTCCAGGCCCATGGGAATCTGAGTCCCTTCAGATCAGAGCTCCCACAATACTGGTCAGACATGAAGACTCAGTGGTTCCAAGAAACACCGATGTCGTGAAGAACACTAAGGTTCAGTGTCATCTCACTGTAGAAGAGCTGCTCAAAGCAAAACCTGAGCTATGGAACCATGTGAAGGATCAGGTTCCAGAACTTGAGTCCAATATGCCAAAAGCAGGCTCTAAACAGAAAGTTCCAGAGATACCTCTAGACAAAATAGGGGACATGTGTGAGGGTGAAGAAGGTAATACTTATCTTCCAATCACCTACCGAGGTTACACAACCAAAGCAATCATAGATTCGGGTGCTAGTGTTGCTATTGGGACCACCTCCTTGTGGAAGCAATGGGACAACCCACATTAAGACCAACTAGAATGAAGCTTCAAATGGCCGATGGTCATTTTGAAAGACCTCTAGGATTGCTCGAAGGGATAACTCTAACCACCTGTGGGGTAGAGTTTGAACATACATTTGCTATATGTGACTGTAGCTCAGTGATGAGTAGCACCTCCTTTAATGTCAATCCGGGAAGACGTGAGGATGGTATGAAGACCTCGAGCAAGTGGAGGCACAAGTGTGTGAGTGAGAAGCACACAAACATGCACACACATACACACACACGCGCACACACGACAAGACAAAGAGTGAGAAGCAATGGAGTTCTTAGATTACTTTCAAAAGGCTCTTACAAGTTCATTTCAATTACAATCTAACCTCAAAAATGAGCTCTCTAGCTCTTTTTATAGTTTTTGACTAGGTTTTGGCCCTGTCCAGACCTAGTGTCCGGCCTAGTTTAAAATTAGGTTCCAGGGCCAATTTGAGGGCTTAAACGGAGTCTAAAAAATACGAAAATTGATATGTAGGTACTTCTAAGGCTCCTCAAGCTCAAGGACTCCTTGGCTTGCACAAAATGGAGCTACAAAAATATGAAATGGTATTTACAATGATTGTTAGTGATAAGAATCACTGTTATAAAGATGTTGATTTGGAAAAATTTGAAGGGCCTATCTGCTAGATTTGCGTCGACTGCTTTGTCTACTTACTCCTTCACCTCGCTCTGACTCTCTCCGCTGGCTTCCTTGTCTAGTCAGTCCTTGGGTGCCCATACTGCTCTCAACACCCCCTCTCTCTTGCGTCTGTCGTCCCTGACAGACCCTTGTTGCTGGGAGTGTTGGATGTAATATTCCACAACCTGAGTGGCAAGCTGATGTTCTTGTAGGCGTAGTCCTCTGGCTAAGTCTGTCATCATACGATCCCAATCAATTGGTCCTGGAATGTCCGGGTGTGGCAGACGTAACTGATCTGCATGGATCGCTTGTTCTACTGCGAATAGATGTAGCAAATGTGTGGGTCTGGGAATGAAGATTTCGGAATGATATTCCCAGAATCCCGTAGAAAACATTTCCTCAAATGTCTGCTTGAAGCATGCGGGTAAGTACTTTATGCGTGCATGCCAGGCAAAGATTATAGTAACCGAGGGAGTCTGACTCATGTCATAGACTAAATCCTTGTTACCTTGAGAGAATCCAGGGGCAGAGATGTATGAAGCTTCTACATTCCGAAAGGTTTTGAAGACAATGGTCATGAGCTCGAATATCTTCATACACATTTTCGCAGCTATGTCGGGTACATTATTTAGACGTGTAGACCAGTGCCAAATTGTTGATATCATGTAGGCTACAGTTGGGGTCCCTCGAGGTGGAGCAAAATATGGATAGTTAACCCAAGCCGAGCATTCTTTATTGTTGCGTACCTTGATTGCAAATGCTTGCCAGGATCTGCGACGTACCACTGGGCAATAGCATGGATTATACTTGATATATAGTGGCATGGTTGCCCAGGTGCTCATCATCTGTGGGTAATCGGTTAATAGACGTGCACGCCAATTAGGTTGGAAGATCGAGCCAGCACGTGCATCTGTCGGTAAATCCCCTAGCTCAAATTGAGTGGCGAATGTGGGCTCCTTCCCTGTATGTCTCTTGACTTCTGCATTATAATCATGTAGCAAGACAAAATAAGGCATGTATTGCGACTCTCATGTTGTGATTAACTGTTGATGGGATAGGTTTTGAAAGTAAGAAGACCGAAGAATAGTTTCTTCCAGATTTGTGAGAGATTGCATTTGCATGGCCACACGATCATCATGTGTCTTACCCACTTTCTCGACCCTTTTGACCCAATCTGGAACTTGAATTTCTAAAGTGTCTTGTCCTTCCTCTGTAGTTCGACCACCGGGTGTTGGCATTGGCTCATATGGCTCTTCATAGCTGTCATCGATGGGGATTTCCACCACTGTTTCAGGTTTCTGGTTCTTCAGTTGGCGAGGGTGGCCTTTCATATGGTAAGAGGCGCGCTTGGAGTTCGGTCACCTGTTTCTGGAGGGTCTCTAATTCTTCTGGAGAGTGTTGCAAGACTACCGGCTCCTGTTGAGCTGTGGGGACACTGGCTATCTGTTTCTTTAGGTCTGCACATTCAGTCTCTAACTTTTCATATGACTCCAAGAAATTTGCATGCTCCTAAAGTAAGATGCGAATGTCTTCCGATGGGACTGCTCTATATCTGGTAGGGCTAATGGTTGCTCCTACAGTTCCTTCCATAGCCGCTTCAAAGTTGTCTTGGTTTTGTTGTTGAAGTCTCTTGTTCTCTTCTAGTGCTGCTGCCATATGCTTCCTTAATAGCCCAAAGTTGCGTCTGAGTGTAGCATTAGATATCATTTGCGCTTGAAGCACTGTTTCTAGTTCCTTGACTGCTTGATCATCTACTGTTGATGTCTTTGATTCCAATTCGGAGTGAGCCTGCTGTAAGGTGGTATGCTCGGTTAGGAGCGTTTGGTAATCAGCTTCAAGAGTGGTGACTCTAGCTTGCAGACGTTGAGATTCTGCCTGAAGAGCAGCAGTGCGTTCTTCCAATTGATGGTATTCTTGTTGTAGTTGATGTGTACACTGAAGTAAT
Source organism: Ceratopteris richardii (assembly GCA_020310875.1). NCBI lineage: Eukaryota > Viridiplantae > Streptophyta > Polypodiopsida > Polypodiales > Pteridaceae > Ceratopteris > Ceratopteris richardii. Next base: position 33,896,364 of record CM035429.1, on the reverse strand, counting down.
GTGTTGAACGTGCTATTTACATTATGAGATGCAAGGGGAAAAGTTTGAATTGCAGGGGAGGTGGGATTGGGTAGGGGGGTAGTGAATGCTGTGTGTGCCAATGATGTGAGTGGTGAGGTGGGGGGTAAGGGAGGGGAAGATGGTGGAATCATGGGGAGAGGTGCTGTGGTTGGTGAGATGTCCATTGGGTCAGACAAGGTGGTGTGTACAGGGGCTACCATGTAGGTGGGTATGGTAGGTGAAGTGAGTGTGGTGTTCGTGTAAATTGATGTCGTTGCGAACATCGGAGAAATGTGCCTCTGAAACATTGGAGAGCGGATGAACTGCTCCACAAAGGACGGGTATTGGGGTGGTGCGGTCAGGTTGAAAGAGGTGTAGGGGCCAGATGGGAAGTGAGGGTCATGGAATGGAGGTACCCGTATTGGGGGATAGGATGGGAAACACAGGGTGCCTTCTGTGGGTGTCGGGTTTCCAACCACACTTGGAATTATGGGATCGCCAGTTATGGGTTCGGAGGATAGAAGGGTTGAAGTGTACAAGGGATTGGTGACGAAGGAGAAGAGGGTTTCTTGTGAGGTGGGTTCTCGAAATGAGAATGATGTGCATGAGGATGGGTTATAAGTGGAGGTAGAGGTCATGACTGTCGTTTCTTCCATGGTGGGAGGTGGTGGTGGGGGTGGAGAAGGTGGTGATGGAGGATGCTGGGGTGAGATGGGTGATGTTTGAACGAAGGTTTCAGCAGAGAGGTCAGTGGTGGTTGTGGGGGTAGCTGTGGTATCAATGGGTGCTTCTTGTTCTGTGACGGGTATCCTGATAGTCTTACCTGCTCGTGGTAATGTGTCAACTCTGCGTTTGTCATACCTCACGGACTGGCGGACTGTAGTGTGGACAGCCTCCGGAACTCCTAAAGATTCTGACACTAATTTGAGTGTGTCAATGAACTGTTGGTCCACCCCCTCATCTGATAGCATTTCTTGCATCAAAGCTTGACCTGATACAAGAGAGAGTTGATGCCTTTCTTGTACTGCTTTGATTATGTCGTATAACCTTTGTAGTTGAGCTGTATATGCTCGTGCACCTACAAGTTCTGGCACTTCTTGTTGCTCCTCTTGATGCTCTTGATCATAATCCTCCTCATCTTCCTCCTGTTCTTCATCTCCATCATCCTCTTCATCCACTTCAACTGGGGTGACAGGTGCTTGGGAGGTTGTGGCCTGCGTTTGCACGTTTTCCGCTTGTTGTGCCTCTTCTGCCTCCAGCTCTACATCTTGTAATAATTGTTCGAAATCTTCATTAGTGAGTTCTTCCAAAGGTGCACCACTGGGAAATTCAAGATCGGTTGGGATAGGAGGGAATATCAAGGTGGAACCATCGGTGCTGCGTCTTGGAAGTCGGAGTGTGAATGGTCGGACTCTTCGGGGTGGAGGGGTAACATCTGGTGTTAGGGTGGCTCCGTGTGGTTGAGCACATGGGACTTGGACAGTGCCTGTCATCTTCTTAGAAGGGGGTCCAGTGGATGTCCTGCCTCTAAACTGCTCTACACGATTCCACATTAGGGCCAGTTGAATAGGAATGTCATAAGCCAAACACCTATAAATGATTCTCGTCAGAGCACAGCAACCATATAAAACCTGTTTCCGCGGCCATCATTTATGAGCTAGGTGTATCTGATCAATTATCCAGTGGGGTAAGTTGATGGTGAGGCTCTGTGTCTCTGCCAGATACAAAGTAAACCAAATCTTTTTGGGCGGCATGGTGAATCTATCTTGTGCAGGAAAAAGCAAAGTGTTGCATGCACATGCGAAGGTGTATTGCAATATTAGGCGTCATGGACACCATGTCCTTGAGTTTGGTGAGGCTTCGATTCTTCATGTAATCCGGTACTAGGGTTTCCTTCTCTGTAGGAATATGCATTCCGCGCATATCTAGAGCCTCTCTCACCAAGTTGTTTGATAGCCTGAACCTCTTGAGCTCATTCCCCTTTGTCAGAGATGGAATCACAAATGAGCTTGCACCTTTTGGGTTCTGGTTTGGAGTCAAGGTGTTGATGAGATAGTAGCATCGCATGAAGTCGGGCTTTGGGAGCCGTGCACTGAAATATGCATTCAATCCTGCCTTTTCCCATATTGAACGTAGACCTTCTGCATTTTGTAATTTCTCGAATTCTCTTGTAAAGAAATGGTATCTGCCTTGCTTCCCATTGAAGTCCAACTCTGATTCCCATAAGTACGTTCCTACACCCAAGGGTCCTGCCACTTCAGTAAACCAGTGGGAAGTCTTTCCTACGGGCATGGTGTGGCCACGCGGAGGGTCCGCAATAGGTATGATTTTGATGGCCCGCAATTCTTCTGGCCTTTCATTTGTCTCAGGCAAAACGGGTAAACTGTCTAAGTCCACCACTTGCTGGCTTGTTTCTGTTTGAGAGCTAGTTCCTGCTGCCTCAGCCATGTTGAAACTTCGCAGCTGGTTCTGTGAGAATATATGAATAAATGTTAACATTGCAATGGACACAAAAATGACACGGTGTCCCCTGTTACAACATTAACCTAAGGTTCGGGAGAGGTTAGGGGTTAATAAGTGCTCGGTGCTTGTGTGTGTAGTTAGGAATTGGGTAGACCTAAGAGCTAAGCCAGACTCCAATTAGTAGGTGAACATGGATTTACAATTGGGGTCCGGGGGTTTATTACAAGTTTTAGGTTGCCAAATGCCATGGATGGCTTTCGGCCTTGGTTTTGTGGAGATTCAGGAGGGTTGCATGAGTAATTCTGCTGGGAGATGTTGTGTCATTGGGACCCATTTACGAGTGAGTCTGTGCTTGCTTCTAGGTGGCAGTGTGTTCGAGTGTATCAGACAAGAGTGGGTGGTGGCTGCTTGAGCGAGTGAACCCTGTCGTGTATGATGGGAATTGTGTGGGGTCAGTTGAGCCCGCAAGCAAGCCTTAGGCACCCAAATTTGACTTGATTGTGGGTCAGCCTTCATCGACTTCTTGGGTACCCAAATGGATTTCACTTTGTCAACAGAGGTTTTAGGAGTCCTCTTATTAGCATCAAGTCGTTGATTACTAATAGGAAGTTGAGATCGTTGTTGCAACTTAGTTACGGTCGGCAGCTCGTCTTTCCGCACCCACATTTGTTTCATTGGCTGAGTTGTTCTGCTTCGCACGTTCTTTTGGTCTCTCGCCTGGAGAATCTTCAGTGATTGATCTGCCCTTAGTTGCTGCCTCCTACTGGCCTGTGGAAAAGAAGGGAGTTCCATTGTGGTTCTGACTCCTTCTTTGAGATCTTCGTTCTTCTGTATCACATAGCCTTGGACAATAACAGCATGGTCAACTTCATGTGTACCCCTGGAGGGACCAGGAGTCCGTGTCTTTTCTAGTTCCTTGAGTGCTCCATTATTTAACTCAATTGTGATTCTAGTCTGATCCACCCATACCTGAAGAAGTCCACTTCTTAGGTTTAAGTTGACTGCTTGGTCATAGATCCAGTCTTGACCCAAGACAAGGGGTTCAGTGAGGTCCTCATCTTGACACACTAGTACTTTAACTGTCATTGCCTCATCATGAATATAGAGGGGAAGTTCCACCTCGCCCATGCAAGGGGTTTCCACTCCTCCCAATCCTATGAGATATGCTTCCACAGGATTGACAGTTAATTGCAACTCTTGACAGTAAGACAATTTAACAGCACTAGTGGCTGCCCCTGAGTCAATCAAGGCTCTTATAGTCCTTGCACTCTGTCCTTGTCCTATATCTACGGTTATGAAAGACGTTCATCAGTTATCCTATGTGAGCTAACACTTGAAACTTCACACATAGCCACGTGATATCCTTGATCTGCATATGCATCTGGCACAGGTTGCTCTCTACCTTGTCTTCTTAATTTCATTCTCCGTATGCGCTCTAGTGCTTCTGCTTGAGCTTCTTCTCGAATTCGTTTTTCCTCCTCTTTATGTTGCTTAGCAGTATTGAGTCGACTTAACATTTCCTCCGTGAGGGGTTCCTGATACAACTTGACTCTGCACCCGCTAATATAGTTTGGGAGAACATCACCCTCTAAAGTGGCTAGTTGTACCGCTCCACTTGTGGAGATCCTATTGATGATCATAGGTCCGTAGCCTCTCTTTTGTAGCTTCCTTGCATGTTGTTTCAATGTGTAGACTAAAACTAGATCTCCTGCTTTCAAGCCCTTATCCTTTACATGGGCATCAAAATATGCCTTCTGTCTCTTCTTAGCTGCATATATCCCTGCAGCTGCTCTCAGTCTTGTTTCTCCTAATCATTCAAGGTCAAAAAGTCTAGAGGAGAGTTCATGATCCGTCCATTCGTGCTCTTGTGCTACTTTCAATGTAGGTATTAAGAAGTCCAAAGGTAGCACGGCATTTTGGCCAAACACCATCTGAAAGGGGGTGGCTTGGAGTATCGTCTTGTAGGCGACTCGGTATGCCCAAACAGCATGGTGTAGCTATTTGTCCCAATCAGAGCGTTTATTGTTTACTAATTTCGTCAGTACATTGCATAAGATCTTGTTGGTGCTTTCGGCTTGTCCATTAGCTTGAGGGTGATAGGGGGCAGACTTCTTATGAACTACCAAGAATTCTTGGAGTAGATTTTCAATCACTTCGTTCAATAAGTGAGTGCCTCTATCACTTACTAGCTCGATAGGTAGCCCATATCTAGTGAATACATTCTCAAACAAGAATTTAGCAGTTGTTTGAGCATCGTTCTTCGTTGTGGCTTTTACCTCCACCCACTTGGTGAGATAATCCGTGGCCACAATGATATATTCAGCATGTGAACCCTTAGCTGGGGGATTAATAGGGCCTACAAAGTCTATTCCCCACTTAGAGAATGCACGTCCACCCATCATAGGTTTCAATGGCATCTCATCTTTGCGTATAGGATACTGAGTTCGTTGACAGACATCACACCGTTTCACATAGGTATGTGCATCCATGTGAAGGGTCGGCCACCAGAAGCCCGCAAATAGTATTGCCTTGATCACCCGATCTGGTCCAAAGTGTCCTCCTTCTACACCTTGGTGAGCAGTTTCCAAGATCTTAAAATATTCACTTTCATGGACACATAGTCTCAAGTAACCATCTTTACCACGTTTGTATAGATTATCACCGATGAGAGAGTAATCCTGGGCTTCTTGTTCTAAACTCCTTTTCCTAGCCAGAGTCATGTCTGGAGGGAATGTTTTCGTCCTCAGGAAGGATACTAGTGGTTCACTCCAATCTGGCACTATGGACACTTGATAAAGAGTAGCATGTTCCACCGGTGGTTTAGTGCGACAGATTGGGCATTCTTTGCACAACCTTTGGACATCCGCTTCCATAGTTGGCCAATGCACTCCGAGTCTCCTTAGTGTCTGTAGGGTTCGTTGTTTTGAGTAGTGTTGCTCTAATGCACCTACATGTGCTAATTGCAACCACTTTGCATACTCGTCCTCTTCTACACAACAAGCCAAGATCCCTTGATCTGTGTGCTTGTACATACTTCCAGCCATGATGTGGTACTTTTGGGCTTTTACTACCTCTCTATTCTGTGTGGCTATTACTAGGTGGTTAGGTCCATATGTTAACACTGGTACCAATGGCTTAGCCCACTACGGCACCACTTCCAAATTAAACAAGTAAGCATCAGGAAGGTCATCTGACACTCCTTGTGGGGCTTCTCCAGATGTGAGCATAGAGAGGTGATCCGCTCTCAAATGAGTCCTCCCTTTCCTTACCACAACCTCAAAATCATATTCCATTAGCAAGAGAAACCATCTTACTAATCTTCCTGTATTGCATGGCTTGTTCACGAGATATAACAATGCTTGGTGGTCAGTAAAAAATTTAAACTTATTTGCAAGCAAATAATGTCTAAACTTTTTAACCGCATACACCATGCCTAAGCCTTCTCTCTCAGTAGTGGTGTAATTTCGTTCAGCTGCATTCAATTGTCTACTAGCGTAGGCAATTGGAAGATCCATATTACCTTCACCCGTAGGTTGTGCGAGTACACATCCAATAGCATAATTGGATGCATCCACATGAACATGGAATGGCTTGTTCCAGTCTGGTGTGGTCAAGATTGGTGCTGAACATAATCTTTGTTTAAGCTCATTGAAGGAATTCTCACATTCCTCAGTCCACTCAAAGTTTGTCAGAAGTCCGTACATGGGTTTTGCAATGACAGCATACATGTGAATGAACCAGCGGTAGTAACCACAATGTCCCATGAAAGCTTGTACTTCCTTGACATTCCTTGTCCTTGGAAGCTCGGCTATGGCTCTCACTTTCTCTTCATCAGTGGATATGCCATTCTTTGACACTATGTGTCCTAGAATCTTGCCTTGCCTGACCATAAAAACGCACTTTTCTGGGTTCAGGTAGACTTGATATTCTCTACATTTGTCAAAGATTTGTCTGAGTTCAAGAATATGAGTTTGTCTGATGTTGGAATGAGCACAAAGATCATCAACATAGACTTCTAAGCTCTTCCTCAGGAACTCTTTAAACACGTGACACATCAATCGTTGAAAGGTAGCAGGTGCATTAGTAAGCCCGAATGGCATTACCCAAAAGGCAAATATGCCCCATTCAGTGGCAAATGCTGTCTTATGTTGATCCTCTCGAGCAATGGCTACTTGATTGTAGCCCGAAAATCCATCAAGGAAGCTGTACACTTCCTTGCCTGCTACTCTTTCTAAGAGATGCTCTGTGATAGGAAGCGGATAGTTATCTCGAATCGTGGCTGCATTAACCTTCTTCAAGTTAATGCATACACGCAGCTTGCCATTCTTCTTGGGCACCACTACGATGGGGGATACCCACTCAGTGTGCTCAATTTCATAGATAAATCCAGCTTCAACCAGTCTATCTATCTCCTCTTTGATCTTGGCAGCGTAATTATCGTTATATGTATAGGGCTTTTGCTTAGAGGGTTTAGCATCTGAGGTCATGGGGATAGTGTGTGAGCATATGTCAGGGTCAACACCTTTCAAATCCTTGTAACTCCAAGCGAATACATCTCTGTATTCTCTTAGCAAGACTATTAACGCATGCTCTTCTTCCTCTGTTAGGTCATGGCCTATGTACGTGCATCTCTCCTCTCCTTCTTCTAGGGCCACTACTATTTTCTTGGTGGTTTCTTTGTTATCATAGGCCTCTCCTAATTGTGCCTCTCGTTTAGGAATTCTTATCATGACTCTCCTCTCGTCTATCTCATACTTCTTAAAATTTTCTGGGACCTCAAACAAAGATTCTTCCCCTTCTGGTGAGACTTCTCTCTTCTTTCGTTTCTTTCCTTCTTCCTTCGGGGTCACATGTGTTGCTAATCTTACATCATTTGTAAGCTCTCCATACCTCTGGGGTTGAAATTCTACTTCATGGAAGTATTCTTCATCTGATGCAAAAGGTGGGTCCATAATGATTGACTCTAGATCAAAGTCACTTGCATCCTCAAATGCATCAGGGCTAGGTTCACATTCTTCTAGAACTGCCTCTCCCATGATTGGTTCTATGGAGAAGACTGAAATGTCATAGCCATCTTCATCACAATGAGGTGTCCATTGTTCCTCATTGATAGCTACATCCATGGTTGCTAGAATTTCTGCCCAGCCGTGAGGTTCGAATTCTTCGTCTGGGAAAACTACAGGTGCATAGGCTGGGTCTTGGATTGATCTATGGGTTTCTTTTGCACCTATTTCCCTAGCTTTTTCTCTCTTTTCTTCTTCTACTGCTACCTTACACATCCATAAGTGAGTGTCTTCATGCATCCATGAGGATCCTTATCCTAGGGAATGCACCGATTCCGTATCATCTTTGGCTCTATGGATGGGGTTCCATTGGATGGGAGGGACATCTCTATGAGAGTAATCCTTGAGATTAACTTTGGCCGTAACACCTAGGTGCTGCAGGTACAAAGAATTGGTTCCCCAATCCTGTACCACTTGCAACTGTCGCATAAACGGTCTTCCCAAAATCATCTCATAGGCATGATTTTTGCTAAAGTCGCATATAGCGAATGTATGCTCAAACTCAACACCACATGTAGTGAGAGTTATTCCTTCTAACAACCCTAGGGGTCTCTCTATGTGACCATCGGCCATCTGCAATTTCATTCTCGTTGGCCTGAGTGCTGGCTTGCCCCAACGCTTCCATAGGGAAGTGGTGGCAATTGCAACTCCTGCACCTGAGTCCAAAATTGCCTTGGTGGTGTATTCCTGGTAGGTAATGGGAAGATAGGTGTTCCCTTCTTCACTTTCACACATATCTCCTATCTTATCCAAGGGTATTTCTGGCACTCTCCTCTGGGATCCTACCTGGGAACGAGGTTTTGATATCTCTGGTACTTGTTTGGCGACATGTTTCCATAATTCAGGTCTAACCTTGAGTAGCTCTTCTAACTTGAGATTGCACTGCACTTTAGTGTTTTTCACTACCTCTGTGTTCCTAGGTAAGACTGAGTCCTCATTTCGTACCATGACCGTGGGTGCTCTCATACAAGTAGACTTAGCTTCCCATGGGCCTGTGAAGTGGGGTAATTCTTGTAGAGAGTTAGATTCAAAGTCTAGTCTGTCCTGAGAGTGGGTGCTCTCCTGCTCCTCATAAATGGATGGGATGTCTTGTGGGAATTGGTCGCATGCATCATCCACAAGTTCAATAGGAGGAGGGACTTCACTCTCTTTAGCCCATTTGTCTTCTTGAATCTCACGTAGGAATTCTGGTGTGAACCGATTCATAGAAGATGATGTGTCTGGCTCCGTAGAGTTAGGCACATAGGCTTCCTGAGCAGGAATGCTTACTCTTTCACTTGCCTTGTCCTTGTGTTGAGAGGCGGGTTCCTTTTCTGATTGTGCAATCAGCTTCTCTATTCTTTCTAACAGTCCATCAAAGTGCAACTGTGTCTTCGCTGAACTAGAGATGTTAAATAGGCGACTGGCCTCAAACATGGTCTGAGCCAATTCCACCATCTTAGCACAAATTTTGGTTCGTTCTAACTCTAGTTCTGCTCTTGGGTAACACTTTTCATGATCAGTTACGTTTGGCCCTTCTTGGATTCTGGCCTGATATGCTTTAAGCATCATATTAAGGTCTTCGGGAGTGGCATCTGCTAGGACTGATCCTACTCTAGGGGGTGGTGGAATTAGTTGAGGCGGGTCGGAAGGTGGCGGGTCGGAAGGAGTTGGGAATGGTGGAGGTGGGGTAGTGTGAGAGGGAGTTTGAGATGTGAGTTCAGTTATCCTGGCCTTTGTTTCTCTGAGGCTTTCCTCGAGTTCACTCATCTTTTTTGCCCATTGCCGTTTCATTCTTTCACGGCTATCTCTCCAAGCTCTAGTCTTCTTCTTTGTCATGCTCTCTGTTTCACTAACATCTGGGCTCTTCTCCTGGTCTACCCCTTGGTTTTGCTGCAATGCTTGAGCTCTAGTGATCACTTGCACGGGTGTAGTGGAAGTGACACTTCCTGTGGAATCTACCACTAACCCAATAACGTTAATAGGAGTAATTTTTGGCATATTATTAGGATTCTTAGGGCAGTCTCGTAAGAGATGATCCTTTCCACACTCTTGGCAAAAGCCCTGAATCGTCACTGACTGGGGTTGTGTAGGTGGAGGCAAGGGACAATCACGAATGAGGTGATCCCCCTGACATCTTGTTTTGTTTTGGACTCCAAGTTGTCCTCTCCAATCATGAAGTAACAAAGAATCAACAAATCATCTTTATTTTGTCAATCCTAGGAATATCCATAAGACCACAGCCCCTTCAAGATAATAGATTCAAGGAAATAAGAGATTGATGGCTGGATTGCTGAGAGAAATTGAAGATGAAGAGAAAATCTTGAGTTTACCCTAACTAAGGCAAATCTCCATCATTTTTTATGTTCTTTATGTCAAAACCATGCCATTTCATTAACAGAATACAAATATGAAGTCGAAATTGAAAAATATCACCTGTATCACAGAGACGAGACAATCGCGATTCTGTACCATCAGACGATTTTCACAATTTTGGAACTTTCTTCAATCCTTTTCACTCATTTACAGCAATAGGTCTCTCTCTTCATACAACTTACTCAGTAATACACAAATGTGACTCACAAATCTCCATGATTAAGCAAGAGACAAGCTCACACATCAAAGAAAATACACTCAACAGGAGAAAACACGATTTTGCAGAAACTCTTTCTTCTCTATTGATAGCTTGAGCAAATGACTAACCAACCTCTCCAAAATAGAGAAAATTGACTTATATACATTTTCAAGTGTCCCTTTTCACACTTGAAATTAGGTCTTTTTCTCTAATTTCCTAAAAAATGCTATCTAAGAGTTTCTAAAAACTCTACAAAAATTACATGAGATCCTCCACCACATAAGGAAGACTCTTCCTTATTTTTACAACCATTGCATAAATATTTTACAAGTTTTTTGACTTTTTACTAATTTTTTCCTCAAAAATGCTTTTCCAAGAATACACCTTCCAACACATCTGTAGCATGGTCCTTTGGGGAATGGGGGTCTTACTTGCCTAGGTTGAGGCCGAGGGTTGGGGTTTGCATACGTGACGTTTGTGTATTCTGACTCCCAACTAGGTTCATATGGCTCTTCACTATAGTAAGACTCACCATGTTCAGGAGATTGCATGTAGTAAGCATGGGGACTATCGACATGTGTAGAGTCAAAGCTATGGTCACTGGGATCACTTTCTGAAAGCAATGGTGTTACGGGAACTATAGCTCTATTCAGGTTTTCTTCTGCAGCGGCATACTTTACAGGGATCATGTTGGATGGAGCTGGAGGTTGTTGGGCTAACACAGGCTGAGGCCTTTGCTGGGCTTGATATTGTGGTTGGTAGGTTTGTTGAGGCCTAGCATACTACTGTGGGGGATATTGGTTCTGATATCTTCCTTGTTGAGGGTATGGCTGAGGGTAGGTTTGCCTAACAGCTTGCTTATTGTATGAGCAGTCTTGTGCTGTGTGATTTGTGTATCTCCGTTCTATGGTACAATATTGGCTACTCAGATTCACTTGGGGTTGAGCCGTAATGGGACAGACATTCGCCATATGGTCGCCACCACAAGTATAGCACCTTTTCACAGGGGCAAACCTTGGTATTTATTTGTTAGTGACACCTAATTTCTGAGCTACTTTCTCTGCAAGTTCCTCGATTGATGTGGATTGCATGGAAGAGAGGTTAGAGGCACTGTCCGAATCTTTGTATATCTTGGAAAGCTCTAACTCCTCCCCTAGGTTATCCTCAATGTCAATGCACATACATACACAATCCTCTATGGTCCTAGGGTCCTTCAAGTACACATAAGATCTCAATTTGGTACTTAGCAATCCATCCAAGAATAAAGCCACTTGCTTAGCTGGTGTGGGTAGCTCCGAAACAGGGCATCTTTCTAAGTATTGCCTAAATCTTCTTCCTGCAAGTCTCACGGTTTCTTGAGGGGTTTGCTTGAAGCTGTGAATCAACGAGGAGGTATTATGCCTTATGCCACTCTTAGAGAATTCAATAATGAAAGCCTCTAAGAGTTGGTCTATGCTCCTGAACTGTCTCTCATTTAGTGGCTGAAACCATGTCAGGGTAGTGTTCCTAAGGGTCAGACCAAAGGCATTGTACTGCATGAATAGATCCTCCACTTGTTCAGCTCTCAAGACTTGCCTAAACTCAGCCACATGATCGTATGGATCTCCAGTGCCATCGAAGTAGTTCTTCATGGACTTGACTAGCTGAGTCGGTCTCAAAGTCCTTGTGTGCTCTCTAGGTCGTGGTAGAGGGAACTCATCCGCGTTTCTTTGATTCCTGTGAGCTCTAAGTATCTCAGGTTCTACTCTATTTGTTTCCGTCCTCGTTCTTTCTCTGCCCACTGGGTTGGCAAAGCTTACTTCTGGTCAATCTCTACTTCTGTCTCTTTGCATTCCATGAGCTTGGGATGTTCCAGCACCAGGGTGACCATAGGACACATTCGATCTTGGTTGGGGAAAAATAATTTCACCTTTCCAAGTGTAAGCATGCCTATAATTTTCTGTCACCACAAAGATCCTCTCTGAAGCATGATCTAAGTAGGTCACTCTACCTGGGCTATCAGGATCCTTAAACTCATAGATCATGATTGTTTCTATATCAATTGGCCGATCAGGTTTGTACCTCCAAAAGGCTTCGTCAGTCTCCCGATTGAGGAGCAAATCTATGCTCTTATTATCCTGGGGAATCCATTCTGGTGTGATAATCCTAGTGAGAACCGATTTACCTCGAGGGGTTCTAGGTTCTGCACCCATGTTTCCTTGTTCCAGGTCACCTAAGTCTGCTTCGGGGATCACATTTCCAAATTCGTCCGTCCTATCTGGGTGACTGGTGACTACGTATATAGTTCCTTCTTTGTCCAAGTATGCTCCATTTTCAAACTTGACAGCTGGGTGCTCTAATCCAATGGATTGATCAGGATTCTTAATCTGTACCACAGATCTTCCTAGGCCGTCCTCATAGATGCTGGCACCTAATCGGTTGGTCCTAAGGTATTCCAACTGCGTTTTGTAAGGGCCTTCTACCCTCTGCAGGTATGGCACTCCTGAACTGCTTGTAGGTCTCTCCATACCTTGAGACATCTCGGATTCACTAGTCTCAGAACTTGGGTAGTATGAGTGGTGGCTCAATTGTTGGGCCCACGACCTAGCAGTGTGGTTGACACTAGCCTCTGAAGACCTAAGGCTTTGTCTATCCCTTACTAGATGTCGCCCTGATCTAAGGTTCATAAGCCTAGTTGAATAGCCCAATTTTGCCCAAGTACAACCTCGTTGCAGAGTCCTTTTGTATCAGTTACTTGATTCTTTTTAGTTGATTCCCATGTTAAAATTCTTGTCTGATATCACGTCGTAAGGTATATTTGAGCGTAGTTCCGCACTTAAAGTTGCTCGTTCCACATTAAGTTCTTTTCCTTTAAAGTTCTCGATAGTACAAAGATTATGTCCTTAGCTTGAACTTGAGAGTTTAGGTCTGCTTCAACTTGATAATTGCCTATCGTCGCCCTGACTTACTCCTACCTCTAGTCGTTCTTAGCCTAAGCTAGGAATTGACAGAGGGGGTTGAAAGTTTCCAACCTTTTGTTTCCTGCTTGGTTGCCCTTGAATGCCCAGGAAGTGTGTTCCCAAGCTTGCACTTACACTTGCTTCGAACGCCTTTCGATGCTCTCAATAGATCTGTAGAGTTCCAAAGTTAGCTTTAATATTTAAATTCCAAAGACAGCACCAATGATTCTCATTCGTGTAGCACAAATACTAATTTGCATAGTGATTTTTAGGAAAACAATTCTTAAGACCTCTGACTTTGATCCCCCTAGGTATGGTCAACTTCAAAATACCCTAGCTGAAAATCAATGCATTATCTTTATAAAAAACAGTTGAGGGCGTGTAGTATATGCCACGAGCTTTCCAACAAGCCCTAGAGCTTAAAAAATGGATTTCGTATGAAAAAGTTATGACCGTTCAGGGTTCTAGGGTTAAGACAGGGTTCAAACAGGAGCACTGTGCAACAGGTTTTCCCCAAGTTGTTTTCCCAAGGCCTCCTTATGTGCTCTGGAGTAAAATTTATGCCCAAAATTAGGCCAACTCTTCAATTTAAAAACCCTAAAAAATTGGCTAAAATTGGCTGTCAATCGCGATCGACAGGGCTGTCAATCGCGATGGACAGGGTATCAATCGCGACGGATAGAGTATCAATCGCGATGGACAGGGTATCAATCGCGACCGACAGAGTATCAATCACGATGGACAGGCAGGCTGTCAATCACGATGGACAGGGTATCAATCGCGACGGACACAGTATCAATCGCGATGGACAGGCAGGCTGTCAATCGCGATGGGCAGGCAGGCTGTCAATCGCGATGGACAGGAGTCGGTCGCGATGGACAGAGTATCAATCGCGATGGACAGGCAGGCTGTCAATCGTGATGGACAGGCAGGCTGTCAATCGCGATGGACAGGAGTCGGTCGCGATGGACAGGCAGCCTGTCAATCGCGATGGACAGGCAGGCTATCAATCACGATGGACAGGAGTCGGTCGCGATGGACAGGCAGGCTATCAATCGCGATGGACAAGAGTCGGTCGCGATGGACAGGCAGGCTGTCAATCGCAATGGACAGGCAGTCAATCGCGATGGACAGGCAGTCAATCGCGATGGACTGAAATTTTGCAAAATTTTCAAAAATTTTTGTGGAAATGTGGTGTGCAGGGTCTCTAGTCCACTGTGGTGCACTCAGATTTACCAAAAGGTGAAAATTTCTGTCAATCGCGATCGACAGGAGTCGGCGACTGCGAGACAGTTCTGCACATTTCCGTACCTGCACGACGTGCTGGAGGGGATGATGATGCTGAAACCTGCAAGAAACTCCAAAAGCATGCAGAAAATAGCACACAACAGTTCGCTCTCTCGCTCTCTCTCACAAGTGAAATGAGGGAAATGAGGTGGAGAAGGTGATATAATAAAAAAACTGAAATTTTCGCGATGATGGAAGTGGAGGTGGAAGATGGTGATGATGATGATGGTGATGATGGTGGTAAGGTAAGAAAGAGAAAAATAGGAAAAGTAAAGAAATTACCTACAACGCCAACGTCTCCAATCTACGTCTTACCATCACACGCTCGTCCTCAAAGCTCGATCCCTGGCAACGGCGCCAAAATTTGGTGTAGCTCAGTGATGAGTAGCACCTCCTTTAATGTCAATCCGGGAAGACGTGAGGATGGTATGAAGACCTCGAGCAAGTGGAGGCACAAGTGTGTGAGTGAGAAGCACACAAACATGCACACACATACACACGCGCACACACGGCAAGACAAAGAGTGAGAAGCAATGGAGTTCTTAGATTACTTTCAAAAGGCTCTTAAAAGTTCATTTCAATTACAATCTAGCCTCAAAAATGAGCTCTCTAGCTCTTTTTATAGTTTTTGACTAGGTTTTGGCCCTGTCCAGACCTAGTGTCCAGCCTAGTTAAAAATTAGGTTCCAGGGCCAATTTGAGGGCTTAAATGGAGTCTAAAAAATACGAAAATTGATATGTAGGTACTTCTAAGGCTCCTCAAGCTCAAGGACTCCTTGGCTTGCACAAAATGGAGCTACAAAAATATGAAATGGTATTTACAATGATTGTTAGTGATAAGAATCACTGTTATAAAGATGTTGATTTGGAAAAATTTGAAGGGCCTATCTGCTAGATTTGCGTCGACTGCTTTGTCTACTTACTCCTTCACCTCGCTCTGACTCTCTCCGCTGGCTTCCTTGTCTAGTCAGTCCTTGGGTGCCCATACTGCTCTCAATAGTGACTTTGAGAAAAATAATGTTTATGAGATGATCCTAGGAAGACCCTTCCTACGACAATTGCAAATAGTATAGGATTGGGGAACCAACTCATTGTACTTACAACACTTAGGGGTCACCACCAAGGTCAATTTGAAGGATTACTCCTTTAGAGATGTACCACCCCTACAGTGGAATCCTATCCACAAAGCGAAAGAAGATTCCATCTCTATGCATTCTGAAAGTTCACCTGATCCATCATGGTTGCATGAAGATACTCATTTGTGGATGTGCACGGTCGTAGAGGAAGAGGAAAAATGTTTAAAGGCAAGAGAAGAAGGAACTTCGCCAGGAGATAGACCATTGAAAGACCCAGCCTACACACCGATGATCTTCCCAGATGAGGAATTTGAGCCTTATGGCTGGCCAGAAATCTTAGCCACCATGGACATTGCTGTCAATGAAGAACAATGGACACCTCATTGTGATGAGGAGGGTTATGATATTTCAGTGTTCATGTGTCAGTCCTTGCTAGAAGAATGTGACCCTAGTGATGTCATAAGAGAAGAGGAGAATGATGACGATCTAGAGTCCATTGTAATGGATAGTTGCTTTAACTTAGAAAAGCACTATTTAGAAGATGTAGGGGTGTGTAACCAAAAAGAAGAAGAGCCTCTCACAAGTATTAAAATGGTAAATTCAAAGGATGGAAGTGAGAGAAGTCAAAAGAAAAAGAAAAGAAAAGCAGTGAAACAAGAAGAGGAGGAATCATTGTTTGAAGTACCACAAAACTTTAAGAAATATGAAGTTGACGACCGCAAAATTCTGGTATGAATGCCTAAGAGAGAGACCATCATAGGAGAATCATATGATAATAAAGAAAAGACCAAGAAAGTTGTAGTGACCATTGAAGAGAACGAAGAGAGATGCACATATATAGGAGATGACCTAAGTGCAACAGAAGAAATGGAGCTTGTAGCTCTATTAAGGGAATATAGGGATGTGTTTGCATGGCACTATAGAGATTTGAAAGGGGTAGATCCGAGAATATGCTCTCATACGATTCCCATGATCGCTGATGCCAAGCCCACCAAACAAAAGCCCTACACATATAATGACACTTACGCAGCTAAAATCAAAGAAGAAATTGACAGGATGATTGAAGCTAGATTAATCTATGAGATTGAGCATATAAAATGGGTGTCCCCCATTGTATTGGTGCCCAAGAAGAATGGGAAGTTGCAAGTGTGTATTAACCTTAAAAAAGTTACTGCCCCTACGATCAGAGATAGTTATCCACTTCCAATCACGGAACACCTATTGGAGCGTGTTGCAGGAAAGGAAGTTTATAGCTTCCTTGATGGATTTTCAGGTTACAATCAAGTAGCCATTGCCCTAGAAGATCAACACAAAAGAGCTTTTGCCATAGAATGGGGAATCTTTGCATTTTGTGTGATGCCATTTGGGCTCACCAATGCACCTGCAACATTCCAAAGGCTCATGTGTCATGTCTTCAAAGAGTTCTTGCGAAAGAGCTTAGAAGTGTATGTGGATGATTTATGTGCTCATTCCCAAGAAAGAAGATTTCACATCCCTGAGCTCAAACAAATCTTCACCAAGTGTAGAGAATATCGTGTGTCTGAACCCAGAAAAGTGTGTGTTCATGGTGCGTCAAGGTAAAATCTTAGGTCATATTGTTTCTAAGAATGGAATCTCAATAGATGAAGATAAGGTACGATCACCTTTCTCGCATCACTTCAGGAGATCACCTTTGGGCAGATCACCTTTCTCGCATCACTTCAGGAGAGTCACCGCAAGGAGTGTCTGACGAATTACCCGATGCTTATCTGTTCAATTTAGAAGTTGTTCCTAAATGGGCAAATAAGTTGGTACCAGTCCTAACATTCAACCCTGCAAATAAGAATGTGAAAACATCACAAGAAGAAATTGTAAAATCACAAAAATATCACATATTGGCAGGAAGCATGTACAAACAAGATACTGAGGGTGTATTAGCTTGTTGTGTCGAGGATGATGAACATAGTAGTTGGTTGCAGCACGCTCATGAAGGATTGCTAGGAAATCACTATTCTAAACAATGAACATTGCATAATCTGAAGTGTTTAGGAGTGTATTGGCCTAGCATGGACAAAGAAATACATGAGTGGATTAAGAATTGTCCAATGTGCAGAGAGAGACCCCCAGTGGAGCATGCGACTCTTTATCAAGTTTCATGAATTCCAGATTGGAGTGCTCCATTGGTAGAGTTTATGAGGTCGGGAAGATTACCCAAAGAGGCTAGTTTAGCAAGAAGACGAAGCATGGAGCAAGAGGCTCAAGGCTATGCCTTAGTATGAGAGAACCTATACCGAAGAGGCAAAGATGGTTACTTAAGACTGTGCGTTCATGAATCAGACTATTTAAATGTCTTAGAGACTGCACACAGTGGTGCTGTAGGTGGACATTTTGGTCGTGACCGAGTGATCAAGACCATTCTATTCTCAGGACTTTGGTGGCCCACTCTTCATATGGATGCACATACCTATGTGAAGAAATGTGACACATGCCAACATGCACAATATCCGGTTAGAAAAGATGAGATGCCTTTGAGGCCAATGATGGGAGGGCGTGCATTTTCGAAGTGGGGCATAGACTTCATAGGTCCTATTAACCCCCCAGCTAGAAACTCCCATGCAGAGTATATTATTGTAGCCACAAATTACCTTACAAAGTGGGTAGAAGTGAAAGCCACAACAAAGAACGATGCTCAGACTACGGCTAAGTTCTTATTCGAGAATGTGTTCACGAGATATGGGCTACCAATCGAGTTAGTGAGCGATAGAGGCACACACTTCTTGAATGAGGTCATTGAAAATCTTCTCCAAGAATTCTTGGTGATACATAAGAAGTCTGCCCCTTATCACCCACAAGCTAATGGACAAGCCGAGAGCACCAATAAGATCCTCTGTAACGTATTGACAAAACTGGTAAATAATAAAGGCTCTGATTGGGACAAACAACTTCATCATGCTGTTTGGGCTTATCGAGTTGCCTACAAAACGGTACTCAACGCCACGCCATTTCAGATGGTCTTCGGGCAGAATGTTGTTCTACCATTGGACTTCCTCATCCCAGCCTTAAAGGTAGCACAAGAGCATGAGTGGAATGGACATGAGTTGTCCTCCATGATCTTTGATCTAGAACGCTTAGGTGAGATGAGGCTACGAGCGGCAGTAGGCATCTACGCTGCAAAGAAAAGGCAAAAGGCATACTTCGATGCACACATTAAGGATAAGGGATTGAAAGAGGGAGACCTAGTGCTGGTTTATACGCTAAAGCAACATGCCCGTAAGTTGGAGAAAAGAGGATATGGACCCATGATCATTAATAGAATTTCCACTAGCGGTGCTGTTCAATTGGCTACTTTAGAAGGTGACATCTTGCCAAACTATATCAGTGGTTGTCGAGTCAAGTTATATCAAGAACCTCTTATAGAGGACATGCTAATGAGACTCAACACTGCTAAGAAACGAAAAGAAGAAGAGATGAGAGTCAGAGAAGAAGCACAAGCAGAGGCTAGAGAGCGCATAAGGCGAAATAAGTTAAGGCGTCTAGGCCTAGATGTCAACTCAAACGCCCCAAAATATCACATGGATATGTGCCAAAAATCAGGCATAGCGACTTCTCCAATTATTGACTAACGTCCCTTTGTGACCATAGAGATAGGACAAGGAAAGGGTGCAAGGACTGTGAAAGCATTGATTGACTCAGGTGCAACAAGTAGTGCAGTTCGACTTTCCTACTACCAAGACTTGCAGTTGAACATCAATCCCATAGAAGCTTATCTCATAGGATTGGGAGGTGTGGAAACCCCTTGTTTGGGCGAGGTGGAACTTCCCATCTACCTTCAAGATGTTCCAATGGAAGTCAAAGTGCTAGTGTGTCAGGATGAGAACCTTACAGAACCACTTGTTTTAGGAAAAGATTGGATTTATGACAACGCAGTCAACCTAAACCTAAGAAGTCAAATTCTTCAAGTTTGGGTACATGAACAATGCATTACATTAGAATTAGAGAACTGCATGCTCCCAGATCATGGCACCACACACTCTCTTTGTTCTTCTAAGACTAATCATATGGAAGAAGATGTTGTATGTGTCAAAAGCTCTATGATGTAGAAGGAGTCAATCGTGGAAGAACAGGTTCGAAGGCGGGTGGGTCTTTCTTCTTCTCCAAAGCATCAAGTAGCCGCAGTAGTGAGTCCACCACACAGGCAAACACAATTGTTCACGACAACTGCTACATCAAATAGAAAGACACCATTCGACAAGAAAGAAGTTCCGAGCATGAAACAGATCTGGGTACACAAAGGAGAGCAACCACCAGCCTTGCCCCCACAAATCCCATCCAGGCAAGCCAACCAAGCCAGAAGACAAAGGAAGTAGCTCGGACAAGCTCAATCACAAGGTATCCAACAAGTGTGGGTGCCTAAGAAATTAGCTGCAGCTCAACAAGGGCGATTACAGATGTGGGTACCTAAGAAGCTCTTACACCCACCACAACCTATGTTCTCCCACATGCGAAAGGTCTCAACAAAGAAGCCAAAAAGAGAAAAGGGTAAGAACCACGTACAGAGACCGAAAGAAGATCAAATCAGCTCTTCAACAATAGTAGGAAGACGTGCAAAAAGTATATGGGTTTGGAAGCCAAAAGTACAAGTAGCCTCCACCGAACCAAAGCACCAACCACATTGGATACCACAGTTCAAAAAGCATCCAAAGAGGAAGACGCCTGAAGTAATCTCTACAGTGCCAAATGCTGTTCTAAAATGGATCCATATAAGGAGGAAGGATCAGTTGTCATCTCAAGATCCAATGGAGACCTCCACGATAGATGGCATCAACATCTGCACATAACATCGAAAAGCCTCGACGAGCGAAAAGCATGTGCTCCTTGCACAACCCAGTCTTTTGCACCATTCAGGTTATGCATTTCCAAAGTATGCATTAATATAGGGCCACATTACAGGGCCGTGCATAGACACATTGGAGAGTCCCATGCACAAGAGCACAGTCAACTTTTTTTTCTGATACTAACATCTGTCTTCTTGTTTGGTGACATTGTTCTTCAAAAAAAAAAAGGGGAGAGGAAGCACTTGTTCCCAGGTTTGGCTCATGAAACATGAATGAGTCATGCTTGGTTAAAGGTGGAACTGTTGATTACTGGGCATTTATCAGTTTGGATAGAAGTGTGTCTCGGCTAGCAGATGATATAATTGCTGCCTTATCTCGTAGATGTCAAGAACTTGGCATGAACATGGCATCCACAACTATGGTTTCCTCTTACTATGGTAGGAGTGCAGAGCTTGAAGATCCGTAACTTGAAGTGATTCTTAACTACTGCATGCAAGAGAGCATCCAGGGAGATATATGCAAGGGGTAGTTCTGGTAACCTGCAAATCTTTGTATGTACACTGGATGAGAAGACTCCTGCTTATGGTGAACTAAAGAGAATATGTGAAACTAAGCTTGGTGTAGTTACCCAATGTCGTTTGTCAAGGAATATATAGAAATTCAAATCTCAGTACTTGGCAAATGTTGCTTGGACAAGAGGAGACAGGATGAGTCACTCAAGGAATTTCATCAGTAAACTATCCACACGGACATTCATCGACAATGAAAGACTAGCTGACGGTCCATCACAAATGCCGTGAGTACAACATGAGGAGATAAACATCGATCGATCCTTCACCATGGTAAGTATCTTTACTCTTGAAACACCATGATAGATTAGGAAACCTCTTCGTCGGCATACCCTTGACCACTTAGCTCAAGACTCCCAATTTTTGCACCATACTTCTTCCAATGCATTTTCCAAGTAAGCATGCATAGGGCTACATTACAAGGCCATGCACGAGGCACATACTTTCCTCAACCCATGCACGAACTCACTTACCCATCAGTCATTATGGGTACTTGGCATGATTACTATGAACATCATCTTAACAAGATCTAGAGGCCATCAATGGCGACTCACAACGACACAATCATGCTAGACTCCAAGGAAGGAGCGCATACCAAGGGACAACAACTTCCAAAGGCTTTTAATGATAAATGAAGAACAAGACAACCAACCCTGCCACATTTGGAAGGAAGACGGCTCTTGTTCCTACCGAACAGACACTACCTCTCAAAGCACTACATGGAACAACCATTACAACAAGGGTCTGTTAGGGATCACAAACTCGAGAGGGGGGGGGAGTGTTGAAGCTGAAGGTCAAGGACAAAGCACAGGAGCACATCAAAGAGGTGGACACACAAGTAGAAGGAGCAAGTAGGGAGCTCCAAGAAGTGTATGTCAAATTTTCAGAAGAATCCCCTACAACAATAGTGATTTTCATCACTAAAAACCATTGTAAATACCATTTTCTATTTTTGTAACTCCATTTTGTTCAAGCCAAGGAGTCCTTGAGCTTGAGGACTATTAGAAGTATCATCCTACCAATTTTCATAATTTTTAGACTTCGTTTGAGCCCTCAAATAAGCCTTGGAACCTAATTTTTAACTAGGCCAAACACTAGGTCTAGACAGGGCCAAAACTAGTCAAAAAACTATAAAAAGAGCTAGAGAGCTCATTTTTGGGGTTAGCTTGTTAGAGAATAGAGCTTTTATAAGAGAACTCTTTTGCAATCGAAGCTTTCCATTGTTCCTCTCTTTGATCTTACCTTGTGCGCGTGTGTGTGTATGTGTGTGCATGTTTGTGTGCTTTCACTCACTCAATTGTGCCTTCACTTGCTCGTGGTCTTCATATCGGTCCTCATGTCTCCGTGGATTGACAAGTAAAGGAGGTGGTGCTTATGCTTGAGCTACACTATATCAAGAGTAACTCAAGACCTTTCCCAATTTGAAGGATTAATGATCAATTATAAAGATTTTGGAAAACTGTGAAAAATATGATTCTACAAAAATTTTGCTGCACATATCTCTCTCATTGACTTATCAAATGTGTAAAGGTTTTTACAAAACTTTGCAAAAGGTGTTGCCTATAGTTTTCACACCTCCTCCAAGTTAAATCACATCAAAAGAATCAGTAGATCTTGAGAAATGAACTTAACAAGTCACCTATGTCTAAAACTATTCTTCTGAGAAGTCGATTCAGACACCTATAACTTCTAACACTTGGTTCTCTCAATCTAGAACCCGTTTATGAAAATGCTTTTAGTCACAGGTAGCTTATCTTCCAACTTAAAGATTGAGTGCTTGGTTGCTCAAAACTTTACACTATGGAAGGAGAACTAACCAAAACATTAGCATCGAATTTTGCGCCTGTTTGAGGAAACAGTGAACACTTCTTCTCATATGAATGTTCCTACTCATAATTCTCACATCTTTGTTTACAATTAGGCTCTCAAACTTTAACCATAGACTCATTAACTATGCACTTAGACATCTACAAAAGAATTCTTGAAATGATCAAGCACAGAAGGAGAATACACAAAAACATCGGGCACAATTTCTCTTCATTACTAGAAAACTTTACATCTGGATGAGAGAGAAAATCTTCACACTTCTCAAGTGTCTAATCACTTCTAATTCTCCTCAAATATTGTTCTTACACATTCTCTCATAATTTCCCCGACATTTCCTTTGTATATATAGGCAAATATTTACAAGCTCATGACCATACAAAAGTATAAGATGAACTGACTCTAAAATAATGTACATATGTGTACACATCTTCATCTTCTAGATATGCACTTCCTTCATACTTCATAACTTGATCTTTTCTTCAATACTTGACTTCAATTCTTCATCAAAAACATCAATGGTTCATTGCCCTGCACCAACATGCACCTAATTGGTTGGTCCTAATATATTCTAACTAGATTTTATAGGGACCTTCTGATGTCTCTAAATAGGCTATACTTGCATTACCTATCGATTGTTTCATGTTAAAGGACATATCTAAATCACTCATTTCTAAACTAAGCATATAGGGATAATTGCTAAGCTATTCGCCCATGACCTTACCATATGGTTGACACTAGCCTCAGATGATCTGATACTTTGTCGATCTCTCCCTAGGTGTCTTCGAGATCTAAGGTTCATATGCCCCACTCATTATTCCAATGACCCTTGTACAACCATGTTGCTAATTCTTTGATATTAATTACTTCTTCCTTTTAGTTTCTTTAGTACGTATTTCCTTGTCTTTAAATATGCATCATCAAGAGAGCTTAATTTTCTCATACTTGGTGTTTTTCATCCAATCAGATTGAGTTCTTTTCCCTTAAGTTGTCCCTTGACTTTGATTAATGTATTCTTAAACTTAAGAATTTAAAGGCTCTTAGAACTTGAGTTCCTATCGTACCCCTAATTAATAAAAACTGCTAATCGCACTTAGCTTAAGCTAGGGGTTGACTGATGATGGGGGATGATCCTAACACCCCAATGCAAAAATGGAAGATGGCTGCCCTCCACTATGTCCACAAGCAGTGATATATGCTCACTATTCTGCTTTTTCTCTGCACCAGTACAAAGGCTTAAACTGAAATTTGGCAGACTTGTAGTAGACTATAAGAGCTACCTAACAAGCTTTAAATCATCCCAAATGGATATTCCAGCTGGGAGAAGCACCCTTTGCAAAACAGGCTACTTGTTTGCAACACTCTTTGCCTATGTGCAAAGATATACCTTCACAAAGTTGGTGATTTCTCACAACTCACTCAGCCAAATAACTTGAAACTTTGGCAAAGTTCAGGTCACAATATGAGAGACACAATGAAGCTTGAAATCAATGAAAATGAGTACAATGAGAGAACAAACAATGCTCTGCAATCTGGTACTGAGATTTGGAAAAGCTTAACTACACCTCTGGATAGAGCAGAGCAAAATCATGAGAAAATGAGGTAAGCAAGCAAGGGGGCTGCTTGTTGGAGTTTATGACTTCACTAAACTAAGTGGGAAACTCATGGAATGCATACAACTCAAGAAACAAGGGGTGGTGGCTGATTTGATGAGATTTGAATTTGATTGAGTTTGGTGGAGCTTTTAACTTTATTCCACGACTTTGGGTCCTTTTTGATTGGTCTACTTGCGAAACTCGTGGTTGAGCCATTTTGCATGATTGAGACTTGATTTTCAACACTCCCTCTCAAGTCTCAATGCCTAGGTCCTTCATTCCAATGCATGCCTTGAAATGTTTTAGCTTTACTCCATCCAATGCTTTGGTAAACATATCTTCATATTGGTCCTTTGTATTGACATGCTCCACCTTGACATCCTTTGACATGCTCTTCTCTCAAATAAAGTGGTAATGCACTTCTATATCCTTTGACCTTGAATGGAACACCGGATTTTGAGCCAAGCTATGTTACTTATGTTGTCACAAAAAATAGGTACTTGACTAACTTGCAAATCAAGATCAATAAACAACTTCTTGAGCCACATAAGCTCACATGAGACGTGCTAAGCCTCTATTCTTAGCTTCGATCGATGAAAGAGCCACGGTTGGTTGTTTCTTTGACATCCATGAGATGGTGTTCTTCCCTATCATGATAACATATCCACTAGTTCTCCTCCTGTCATCTTTGGAACCTGTCCAATCAACATTACAATAAGCTTGTACATTTAATCCATCATCAAATGGATAATATAGACCTTCATTCATTGATCCTTTGAGGTACCTAAGTACCCTTTTGGATGCAACAATATGAGGTACTCTTGGTGCTTGCAAAAATTGAGATAACACTCCAACTACATGTGCAATATCAGGTCTTGTCATAGTAGCATACAAGAGAGAACCAATTATTGACTTATACATGGTCACATCCTTCACTTCTTCACCTTCATGAGCACTTAGTTTCACATTTACTTCTAATGGATTTGAAATGGGCTTGCAATCACACAAGTCAAACTTCTTCAAAAGATCAATAATGTATTTCCTTTGCATCAAGTATATGCCTTCCTCTTTATATAGTACTTCAATCCCAAAGAAGTACCTTAAAATCACTAAATCTGAGATTTTAAATTCACATCCAAGCTTCCTCTTTGTGTCCTTGATGTTGGCTTCATCATCCCCTGTAATGATCAAATCATCAACATATATACAAATGAAAACAATTTTGCTACCTTCCTTCTTCACAAAGAGTGATGGGTCTGCATGACTTTGATTGTATCCACATTTTACTAAGTAATCCACAAGTATTTGGTTCCAAGCTCTTGGGGCTTGCTTGAGTCCATAAAGAGCCTTCTTTAGACTGCATACATGATGTGGAAATCTCTCATCTTCAAAGCCTTGGGGCTGGTCCATGAAGACTACCTCTTCAAGCTCTCCATTTAGGAAAGCTTCTTCACATCCAACTGGTACATCTTCCAACCTTTTGAGGCTGAAATTGCAATCAAACTTCTGATGGTGGACATCTTAGCTAGTAGGCTGAATGTTTCCTCAAAGACTATGCCATAGGTTTGAGCAAAACCTTTGGCAATCAGCCTTGCTTTATACCTAGAGATGCTTCCATTTGCATGCCTCTTTACCTTGTACACCCATTTGTTGCCAATGACTTTCATGTCCTTTGTTCTTGGCACCAATGAACAAGTATCATTTTCTTCAAGTGCTTTGACTTCCTCCTCCATGGCTTCAATCCATTCCCTATGCTTATTTGCTTCTTCAAAAAAGTTAGGTTCTTCACGAGCTATAACTTGACTCATGTAGGCATAGTGTCTTGCAATGAATGAATCATAAGTTAACCTTTGAACAAGGTATTTAACCCTATTGGATGACCTTACCTCACCATTAGGTGGTAGGAATATCCTCCTCCCTGGTTTAGATGCTTTAAATCCTGGAGTTTCTACTTTTTCCATATCTTCATCACTTGTAGATTCCATGTCTACCCATCGATGGTCCTCGTCATTTGCCTTTTCCTTTAGTTTGCTACTTCCTTCACTTGAATGAGCTTCATTCCTTGTCCTTCCATGCCAAGCTGATGTAGTACTCTCCTATGATGGCGTGCTTGAAGTGGTTGGACCACTTATCTCTATGATTTGTTGTTGCTCTTTGAACTTCTTCTCGGCTTCATATGCATCGTCAACCTGTAACACATCTTTGCTACCATACCAAGGTAGCAACTCATCAAATATACCTAGATACCTCAAGCTCTTTGGTGCAAGGGTTATAGCATCTAAAACCCTTTTTCTCTGAAGAATATCCAAGAAATATACACCTATCCGCCTTCGGTTCTAACTTGCGTCTCAATTCTTGAGGTATGTAAACATAACACACACAACCAAATACTTTGAGATGTGAAAGATTGGGTTCATTACCACACCAAGCTTCATAAGGTGTAACTCCATGTACTCCTGAGGTTGGACACCTATTCATAATGTATATGTTGCATCAGCCCAATAATAGTTAGGAACATTCATGTCATTTAACAAAGATCTAGCCACTTCTGCTATGTATCTATTCTTCCTTTCTGCCACCCCATTTTGTTGAGGTGTATACCTGCAAGTGAATTTCCTTTTGATGCCATGGTCATGTAGAAAATCTGAAAATTCATTTGAAAAATACTCTCCCCCTCCATCCGATGTGAGAGTCTTTATATACTTCCATGTTTCCTTCTCCACTAGGTTTTTGAACCGCTTGAAGTGGTAAAACACCTCTAACTTTGACTTCATGCAATACATCCAAAAAAACCTTGAATGATCATCTATAGATGTGACAAAATATCTATTACCTCCAAGATGGCTCCCTTCTAGGTCCCCATACATCTCTGTGTATGAGATTCAACACTTCATTGCTCACATGTGCTCCCTTCTTGAATGGCAATCTGCTTTGTTTTCCTAATTGACAAGCATGGCACAAATGTTGCATATTTTGAGATGTAAGATCAGGTAGACCACTCACCAAGCCCTTCCTTTGAATGTCCTTCATCCTTTGTAAGTTTATGTGCCCAATTCTTTTATGCCATAAGTCAATTTCTGCAATTTTTTTATTTCCAATTGACAAGTAGACAGTGTGAGTCTTCCTTGCTTATTTCCTTTTGCTATGAGCTTGTAGTCCTGCATGGGGTCTTCAAAAAAACATCCTTGCTCATTGAACCTCACCTCATAACCTCTTTCAACCATTTGACCTACCGAAACCAAGTTCTTTGTGATGGTTGGCACATGCAACACATCCTTCAACACCTTGGAGCTTTAAGATCCATTCAATCCAACATCTCCCACATGTGTAATCTTGTGCTCAGTGTCATCTCTGTCTCTACATGTCCTTGAGTGAAGGGTGAATGTAAATTAAAGAAAACATCTTTATTGCAACTCATATGGTTGCTACAACCACTATCAATGTACCATGTAAAATCTGAATTGACTCTTTCACTTGAACCATACATCATAAGCAAGTTCTCATTTTCTGAATTTGTTGAAGTACTAGCATAATTACCTTGGTTCTTTTTGTATCCTTGATTGCCTCATCCTTTGTACCAACAATCTCTTGCATAGGCCCGGTTTTCCACAATTGTAGCATTCTCCATTGGATGCTTCTCTTCTATGTGATCTTCCTCCTCTTCCTCTACTCCTTCCTCTTCCTCTTGATCCATAGCTTTGGTTGGAGCCTTCTTGGTTGCTTGATCTTGAGCTTGAACTTCCTCTCCCTCTACCTTGGGAGTTTTTTTCACCTCTTTTGCCTTTGCCTCTACCTCCATAGAAAACTTGGGCTTGGCTACCCTTTGATTGTGAACCCCCTTGGTTCATCTCCTCGGTCACCATCAATGTGACTAATTGGTCAAATTCTGCTAGGGAATCCCTCACATAAACTGATGTGGTGAATGCTTTCCACCTTTCATCCTCTCTCAAGCCATTGAGAGTGTGTGCAACAAGATCATCGTCTTCGATTGGGCTCCCAATTAAGCCTAAAGCATCTACAAGTTCCTTAACCTTCAAAATGTACTCATTTATGTTAGTACTTGGTGACTTCCTAAGATTATTCAGCTCATTCTTGAGCTAAATCTTCCTTGCCTTTGTTGATGAAGAGTACAATCTCTCCAAGGTCTCCCAAACCTTCTTGGATGTGTCCAAGTCTTGCATATGCCCTATCATGCTATTGCTTATGTGTTGAGATAAAATGAATATGACTCTCCTATCCCTTTCTATCCATTCATTAAGTGCCTTGACCTACCCTTGAGGTGGTGGATCATGTACATGAGGCATTGGCTCTGTGCCGCTCACTAATCCCCACAATCCTTTGCCCATAAGGTAGTTGCTAACTCTAAATCTCCATGGTTGATAATTTCCTTTCTCTAACTTCTCTATTTGTGCATTATACTCAGCCATATTGAGCTCTAAGATGCTCCTCTAGATTCTCCTCAAGTTTTGTATGCTTTAGAAGGTGTGTATATTACCTTTCGATAGCTTCTCCCTTGCTAACCTTTGACTAGTTGAGATCTCGATTGACATAGCCCCCTTTTGATGTCTTCTTTCTTTGACGAGTCCTCTTTGTGCTTCCACGAGTTGTCTTGATCCCTTCAAGTCTTCAATATGATGCCACTAATGTCTCCAAGCCTCCAAAATGGCTCTGATACCACTGATAGGGGATGATTCTAACACCCCAATGCAAAAATGGAAGATGGCTGCCCTCCACTAGGTCCAAAAGCAGTGATATATGCTCACTATTTTGCTTTTTCCGCTGCACCAGTACAAAGACTTAAAAAGGAAATTTTGTAGAATTGTAGATGACTATAAGAGCTACCCAACATGATTTAAATCATCCCAAATGGATATTCCAGCTGGGAGAAGCACCCTCTACAAAACAGGCTACCTGTTTGCAACACTCTCTGCCTATGTGCAGAGATATACCTTCACAAAGTTGGCAATTTCTCACAACTCACTAAGCCAAATAACTTGAAAATTTGGGAAACTTTAGGGCACAATATGAGAGACCAAATGAAGCTTAAAATCAATGAAAATGAGTATAATGAGAGAACAAAAAATGCTCTGCAATTTGCTACAATCAGATTTGGAAAAGCCTAACTACACCTCTAGATAGAGCGGAGCAAAATCATGAGAAAATGAGGTAAGCAAGCAACGGGGATGCTTGCTGGAGTTTATGAATTCACAAAACTAAGTGGGAAACTCATGGAATGCATAAAACTCAAGAAACAAAGGTGGGATGATGCTTATATAGACTTTTACTTTTCCTACAATCTAGCTAACCACCCACCAATCTGTTTAGGTGCACCTTTTGGTGGCTCATTTGATGAGATTTGAATTTGATTGAGTTTGATGGAGCTTCTAACTTTATTCCATGACTTTGGGTCCTCCTTTTTTATTGGTCCACTTGCAAAACTTGTGGTTGAGCCTTTTTTCATGATTGAGCTTGATTTTCAACAACTAAAGGCATTGAGAGATTTTCCAACCTCAAGTTTCTTCTCCTTGTTTGCACTTTTATGCCCAGGATGCACACTCCCAAGCTTGCACACATTGAAACCTTGCTTTGGTCTCTTTAAGAGCTCTTAGTGATCCTGTAAAAGTTCCAATTTTAACTCAATCCTTCAACTTCAAAGGATAGACAATTTGATCTAGACATTTTTAAAGACCCTTTTTCCCCTTTGTATTGATAAAAAAATATCTAGAGCTCCTTTGGTTTTCTAATCCCACTTGAGGGTTAAATTCAAATTATCCTATCGAAATGAGCTTTTCAATGCACTCTAGAGCTCAAAAAATGGATTTCGTATGAAAAATTTATGATAGTTCAAGGTTTTGGGGCTTAAAATAAGCAAACATGATCTCTGAGGATATTGGTGTATTTTTCTACGGCCTCCGTAATTGTGTAGGTGAAAGAGTTTGTAAATATATTTAAAATTAGCCTCAAATTTCCAAAAAAAACAACCTTAATTTTTGTTGAAATGGGTTGTCTATCATGATAAATGGTGTCTGTCACGATAGATCTATCTATCGTGATAAATGTGTCTATTGTGATAGACCTCTCTACTGCGATAGACATGTGTCTATAGTGGGGGTTTTCTGTCGTGATGTATGGGTGTTTGTCATGATAGACATTGTCTATCATGTATCATGGTCTTTGTTTGTCATGATAGATAGGTGTCTATTGCGATAGAGAGTGTCTATCATCTACCGTCTATCATGGATTTTGGTTCATCATGATAGATGGGTGTTTGTCGCACTAGATGGTGTCTGGCATGATAGATGGGTGTCTATTGTTTGTCGTGGGGTCTATCTATCGTGATAGATGGGTGTCTATCTCAATAGACGGTTTCTATCATGATCTTGGTCTCTCACGATAGATAGATGTCTCTGGTGATAGATTGTGTCTATCATGTTTTCGATCTATCATGATAGACGGGTGTCTCTCACGATAGATGGTAGATTGCTCTGGTTGCTACCAACACATATATCCATTTTGTAGCATAATTCAAACTCCCAATTAAGCTTTGGTAACTAGTCACATCTTTAATTAACTCATCTTCATGACCACTTAGCTTTTGATTTACCTCCATGGGTATACATGCAACCTTTGTATTTTCCATCTTGAACTTGGTAAGCACATCTCCAATGTACTTTCTCTTAGTTAGGAACCTAACTTTCTCTGTACATACACTTCCAAACCTAGGAAGTATGTGACTAAGCCAAGATCACGGATCTTGAACTCTTCTTTCATCTGAGCTTTGGTTCTCTTGATTCCGTCTGCATCACTTCATATAATAATTATATCATCCACATATACGCAAAGGTATATGACCTTTGAGTGGTTCATCTTTATGAAGAGGAAAGCATCTACCTTGCTCACCATAAATCCTTTATCATGCAGATAAGTGACTAATCTATGATTCCAAGATCCAAGAGCTTCCTTCAAGCCAGACAAGGCTTTCTTCAACCTATATACATATTCTAGATATGAGTGATCTTAAAATCAAGGAGGTTGATCCATGTATACCTCCTCAAAAATCCAACCATTTAGAAAATCATTTTTAACATCAAATCGATAGATATTCCAATTCTTAGAAGATGGTACACTCATGAGTACTCTAATTGTGGGCATTTTTGCCACAGGTGAGAATGTATCTTCATAATTAATACCTTGGGTTTGCGCATAACCTTTCGCTACAAGCCTTGCTTTCACCATGTTAATTGATCCATCAGAATTCCTCTTTAACTTGTACATCCACCTTAATCCAATGACCTTCATAGATGGTTTCTTGGGAACCAATTCCCAAGTCTGATTCACTTGTAGAGCTTCCATCTCTTCTTCCATGGCAGCTCTTCATTCTTGTTTCTTCTTGGCCTCTTCATATGTTGATGGTTCCTATGAGTTTTCATCCTAAGCTTTGTAAATTCAATGCTTAGTGACCAAAGAAGTGTCATAATCATAGCTTTTTGGCTTACTTTTCCCTATAGTAGGTCTCCTTATAGTTTGTTGAGATGATTCTACTACATCTCTCATTTCTTTCACTTTGACTTTGCATTTGGAGTTCCAAGAGTTAATTTTCCTTCTTGGAGTCTTTTGTACCTCTTCAAAATCAATTGAGTCTTCATGTGTATGCTCATTCCTCTTTGACAATGTTGGAAAGCCTTCCTCTAGGTCATAAGGAAGTTTGATTTTCTTACAATCATCTTCAAACCAGGATTTGTTTTCATCAACGACAATATTTCTACTTACAATAAAACCTTTATTGCTTGGATAAACTTACTCATTAAGGTCATAGCCAATGAATATACATTTCTCTACCTTTGGATCCAATTAGCCTCTGATTTGTGAAGGTATGTGTGCATGTGCTATGCAGCCAAAGATCCTGCAATGGTCATGATTATGACTTCTTCCATTCCATGCTTCCTAAGGTGTCATACCATCTAGTGATTTTGATGGGATTCTATTGATTAGATAGGTGGGTACAGACACAACCTCTGCCATAGGTAATTGGGCAACTTCTTCTCATTTTGCATTAATCTTGCAGCCTCCACTATGGTTCTATTTCCTCTCTCTACCAATCCATTTTTCTCTAGAGTATACCTAGTTGTAATCTCTCTTTTGATTCCTCTCTCTTGGAGATAAGAATCAAAGTCATGGGAGAAATACTCTCCCCCTCCATCTGACCTTAGCCTCTTCAAATTTTTCATGTTTGATTTTCTAGTAGTTCAAGATATTTCTTAAAGCATGAAAACACTTCATCTTTATGTTTCATGAAGTATAATATAGTCCATTCGCTACAATCATCAATAAATGACACATAATACCTAGATCCAAAGATTGATGGATTCTTGCTTGGCCCCCATACATTTGTATGGACTAACTCCAATAGGTCTCCATGATTATATCCCTTTTTTGTGAATGGTTGTTTGTGAGACTTTCCAAATTGACAAGCATTGCATTTGTAAACCATGTGTTGCTTGGAGATATTTGGTAGACCAAGCACACTCTGATCCCTACTTATTTTCTTTAATGCGCTTTCACCTATATGAGCTAAGCTTTGTGCCAAACTTACAATTAAAGGTTTGACTACCATAATTCTTGTGCAATTAAGCCCAAACCTACATACTTGATCATCTCACTTATGCTTAACTTAATGGCATAACCTTTGGAAGGCTTCATATGTTCAACCTGTTTGTAATTCTACTTCACATTTACTTTTGTAAAGGTGAAATATACCCACGAGGAGTTAGGAAGCACATAATCTTGTATCATTTGGTAGTTGAGTCAAGAGAGAATTAATCCTATACTTTAGCGTTCACTTTTAGGTAGAGATTTGAATTTAAATTCAAATCCTTTTGGCTCCAACAATAACTATTAAAAGAGGATATGAAAGACCCACGTCAATCTCGAGATTCCGAGACCATTTTGATGTACTTTAATTGAGAAGAGGAGCTTCCATCATCGCTCACTCACTTCTCACTCATTGAGCAATGGTTGATTGCCAATGACATTGTATTTTTACATGATTTAATACATACATGATCATTACTTCTTATTCTCATTTATCTGTCATAACTCCATCAGAACAGTGATCTTGTCAAAGCTTGTTCTCACTCTATAGTTGATCATTTCCTATGATTTAAAGCATGATAGATCTTGCATACTGTCTACTTTAATCCTCAAAATTTTCATTGGTAATACTTCTCGCAATCGTCAGATATCAGTTCATCTTTACTCACTGGTATGCACACTATCACAACCCATAAATGTCGGGATGCTTGGTTGATTTGCTAATTACATTTCTCTGCATATAGTCCATCAATTTCTATGATATCACTCATGATTAGTAGCTTGTTAAGCGAATTATAGTTCCCCAAAAGGAATTTACTCAATTGCTACTGTACTTAGAGAATGGTTCAAAACATTGAATAGGTGTATCAACCATAATAGCAAGTTTTGGACCTTAGATTATATTCCTACCTATCTGTTTTGATCCTACCATTAGTGAATCATCTTCCAAGAAACATATGTGATTATTTATGCTTATTAGCTAGCTAGAGAGGCGCAAAACACTCTCCATCCATCATTTGTAACAGCTATGAAGTAGGTTTTAGCTACATCAATTCATCTCTTGTGACTATCTAACATCTCCTCCAACAATGGTATCAGAGCAAGTACAATCAAGATGGGAGATGAATTTCCATCCTTCATTGAAAAATTGGACAGGAACAACTACTCAGCATGGTCAGTAAGGATGCAAGCATACCTTCAAGGGAGAAGCTTATATAGATGCATCTCAGGAGATGAAGACATGCCAATCCTTAGGAGCAAGCAACAACCTACAAGTGAAGAGACAGAAAGGCTGACCACATGGTGTGCAAAGGATGCTCTTGCGAGGTCATATCTACTAAACTCAATCTTTGATTTCTCATTACCACATGTTAGGAATTGCAAGACTTCCCAAGAGACTTGGGAAGTACTTTCATCTTATTTCTCGATAGGGCACATAGGTGAAAGAACTCTAAAGCAAATTTGCAGGCATCAAAGTGTGTTTTGCATTCCCAATGTGACCAAGCAGCACATGATATACAAATGTGGAACTTGTCAATTTGGCAAAGCTCATAGGAAACCATTCAACAAGAAAGGATACATCCATGAAGATTATTTGGAGCTTGTACACATTGATGTGTGGGCTCCTAACAAAGATCCATCCATCTCAACTTCAAGGTATTGTGTTTCATTTATTGATGATTACAGTAGGTGGAAAATCCTCTATTTCATGAAGCATAAGGATGAGGTATTTACATGTTTCAAGAAGTATTTGGCACTAGTTGAAAACCAAATAGGAAGGAGCTTGCAGAGAATCAAGTCTGATGGAGGTGGTGAGTATTTTTCACATGAGTTTGATCTATTTCTACAAGATGCAGGCATAAAGAGGGAAGTAACAACCAGGTATACTCCTAAATTGAATGGAGTAGCAGAGAGAAGAAACAGGTTAATTGTTGAAGTAGCTAGGTCTATGTTAAATGAGAAAAAAATACCTCCAGTGGTTGTTTCCATAGCCACCTTGTTGGCAGTAGTCAAAGGCACAGACGACGAGGAAGCATGTGAAGGCGGATTATGACAAAGTCATGGGGAGCCAGATAATCATTTTTTCTCTAAGAAATATATTTGATAATACTTTTTCAAAACTACCAACTGTGATTTTCATCACTCTTGTACCATATGTATCATAGAAACACCCACTTTTGTAACTAATAGCTCCATTTTGTGCAAGTCAAGGAGTCCTTGAGCTTGAGGAACTTAGGTAGAACTAGCATACCAATTTTGGCTATTTTTAGATCTCGTTTAAACCTTCAAATAGTGCCTAGATCCTATTTTTTAACTATGTCGGACACTAGATGTGAAACCGGTCAAAACTAGTCAAAAAACTATAAAGAGATCTAGAGAGCTCATTTTTGAGGTTAGCTAGTGTAGAATTATATGAGTTAGTGTGAGCTTGAGCTTGTAAGAGTGTTCTTGAGTAATAGAATCTACTTTCAACCTTCCATTGTGTCTTGCTTGTCTCTTCCTTGTGTGTGTATCTGTGTGTGCATCTCTATGTTTTTTACCTTCACTCTCACTACATTTCACGTTCACAATCTTCATATCACTCTTATCTCTTCCACGGATTGACATTAAGGAGGTGGAGCTTCTTAACGTGGTGCTTACCATTGTATTAGAGCAACACCAAATTTGTTGTTGTTGCAGGGGGTCGAGTCTAGGACAAATGCGTGATGGTAAGAGTATAGCAAGAAGTGGCATTGGAAGGTAAAAATTTCAGTTTTTATTGTTGATTTTAAGTAGTTTTTTGTGTTTTTCATCCCCTCTACACTCCTCCTTCACCAACGCATCATCTTCTTTCACTCCAAAAAAATGAGAAATTTCACCATATCCACCTATTCCCCTCATTTCCCTCATTTGCACATGCGATAGAGAGAGAGAGAGAGAGAGATTTTGTGCTTGTTTGTGCACGTGTGTTTTTTATTTTTCTTGCAGATACAGTGCTCCAGAGCAGCAAGAGAGCTCCAAACACGTAAAAACTCAAACTTTCGGCCATTTCTGTCTAAGCTCTTGGACCATCGCCTTGGTCTGAGAAACTCAAAATTTTTGGTAAGCATGTATAGCACGGTGTAGGCGACCATAGCACTTGCACGAATCCACAAATGGTTTTGAAAAACTCATAGTTTTGTGGATCATTGCAACGGGCTCACACCATCCTGATTGTGTTGCACCGTCACGATTGGCTCACGCCATCGCGACGGCTTGGTTGTACCATCACGATGGTCTCATACCATCGCAATGGTTCACTTGAACCATCACGATGGTGGTTGACCATCGCGATGGTGGTTGACCATCGCAACGATCCCGTCGACCCCATTCCATTGCGATGACTTGCTTGCCATGTGTCAAATTAGACCATCACGATGATACCACATATGCCATTGTGATGCTTCAAGTTTGGACCATCGCGATTAGCTCAAGCCACCATGCCTTGTGACTATCGCGATGGACTCACGCCATGGTGAGAGTTGTGTTGACCCCTGACCATCATGACGGACTCACGCCATCTCGATTGCTCGCTAGACAGACCATTGCGATGCCTCAATTCAGACCATCGTAATGCTTGCACAATCATACCATCACAACGGTCCCACACCATCATGACCGTTCACTTGGACCATCACGACAGTCCCAAAACCATCGCAATTGTCCCAGACCATCGCGATTGTCCCAAAACATCGTGATTTTCCATTTAAAACACCGAATTTAGGCTTTGATTTTTTGGGCTATTTTGAGGCTATTTTGAGTGAAATTTGGGTGATTAAGCTTATCGAAGACCCCTTAGCTCATATTTGAAGAAAAAATTGTTTGTAAGTTTTTACCCCTGAGGGCCTGAACGTTCATAACTATTTCATTCGAAGTCCATTTTCTGAGCTTTATAACTCATTAGAAAACTCTTTACCAGCTCTATACAATCTTGATTGTTTTTTTAAGAAGAAGACATTGATATTTAGAGAGGAAAATTTGATGTTGACCCATTAGTGGGACAAGAAAAGAAAGGGTGCATTGGAGAAATTTTGTCAAGGAAAAAAAGGACCCTTAAAGGTGTATATATCAAAGTGTTTGATCATCAATTTAAGAATTGGTCTAAACATTAGATTTTGACAGTTCTAGCAAGAGCTATCCAAGGGCAATCAAAGAAAGGCAAGAGAAGGATGCAAGGCTTTGGAAGTGCAACTTCATGGGCATCAGAGCTATCAAAGAAGCTAACTTGAGGTTCGAAGACTACTCAACCCCCTCAGTCAATTATTAGCTTAGGCTAAACATCTAGCCTTGTGGATTAAATTAGGAAGATGATAGGAAAGCATCAAGTCCAAGAGACGTAAATTTTTCAAGTCAAAGAGCAAAATAAAAGTGTGCTATACGAAAAAAATATAAAGGAAGGAACTTAAGTCTGACAAAACGAGAACTCAAAAGTACAACAGAAAGTCGACTCCTGATGCATATATTGAGACAAGATAAGAATCTGAAGAAATTAAAAATGAAACAAGCAATTAAGAACAAAGAAACATTGACGATGAGAGAATGTATTGAGTGATTTAGGAAGTAAATTCATGAACCTTAGATCAGGCAAGCATATAGATAAGTCTGATCGATAAAGCCTTAGATCATCAAAAGCGAGTGTAGGAACTACTGCACATTCGTGGGCTCAACAATTGAATAGTTACCCTTACGAGTTGGGCTCAAATACCAGTGAGTTAGAAATGCCTTTTAGCATAGAAAGACCAGAAGGATGGTTAAATATAGCACATTTGGAAAGACCTGAAGGACCCTACATAACCCAATTAGAATATGTCAGAACCAACCACTTAGGTGCTCACATCTATGAGGATGGTTTGCGAAGATCAGTTGTGTAGTTGCACAACCCTGACCAAACCATTGGATTGGAACGTCTAGTGGTGAAATTTGAGAGAGACACATACATAGACAAAGAAGGAACAATGAACATCATAAGTACTCAAACAAATGATTCCAATGAGTTTGGTGTAGTTCATCTTGATATGGAAGGGAGAACCCAAGCAAAAGAACCACTACGAGACAAACCTAAGACAGCTAGAGGGAAATTTGTACTGACAAGAGTACTAAACCTGAAATGGATCCCTTAGGAAAATAGAAGCATAGAATTGTTTCTAAATAAGGAAACTGATGAAGCATTTTGGAGGTACCGAATGGAACCACTTGGAGGTACCGAATGGAGCCACTTGGAGGTACCAAATGGAACCACTTAGTGAGGTAGGATCCATCATGATTTACAAATTCAAGGACCCAGATATACCTGGAAAGGTTGTATACATCGATGATACTTCAGAACGAGTATTTGTAGTGCCAGACCATGCAATACTTGTCTACACATGGAGAGGCGAGTTATAATTCCCCCCACCATGAACAAATGTAAAAACTAGCCCTCAAAGTGTTGGGACATCCTCAACCCATGGTGCTCATATAGAGAAGAACAAAGAGAGACCAAAATTAAGTTTCACTCATCCCATAGGGAGAGATCGACCAACCATGGATACTGATGGATTGGAAAGACAAAGGGAACCTAGGATACCAAGGGGTACAGATGATTTTCCTCTACCTAGACCACACGAACACCCAAGCATACTAAGACCCACTCAATTAGTAAATCCAATGAAATATTACTTTGACGGGACAGGAGATCCCTACGACCATGTTACGGAATTTAAACAAGTGCTACGAGCTGAACAAGTAGAAGATATGTTTACGTAATATAATGCATTTGGACTCACTTTAAAGAACACGACTTTAACTTGGTTCCAACCATTGCAACAAAGGCCATTTAGAGATATTCATTACTTGTTAGAGTCATTCATCATGGAATTCTCTAAAAGTGGAATTAGACATGATACTTCTTCATTAATTCACAGCTTCAAACAGACCCCACAAGAAACAGACAGACTGGTAGGACGTAGTTTTAGACAATATGTTGAGAGATGTTTGATGCAAGAACTACCCTCATAGGCAAAGCAAGTGTCGTTGATTTAAGATGGCCTCTTGAGCTCTAAACTACAATCGTATGTGTACTTAAAGGAACCTAGAACACTAGAGCAATGTGTAAAAAATTGTATAGACATTGAGGATAACCTAGGAGATGAATTGGAACTTTTGTATGTCTATTGCCTTAAATAGCTCATCTCAATTATCCTCAAAACTTTCTAGCTCGATAGAGGACCTAGTAGAAAAAGTGGCCTAGAAACTAGGAGTTTCTAGCAAACAGATGCCTAGGTTAACAACAAACAAGCGTTGTTAGACCTGTGGTGGTGATCATATGGCAAATGTGTGTCCCAATGTAAGACAACCGAAAGCCAACCCTAGTGGCAAATACTGTACGATTGAGAGATAGCACACGAATCACACTGCCGAGGATTGCCCATACAACAAAAAAGTAGTATGATAGAACTATACGCAAGCATACCCCCAAGTAGGTAGGTATTGTTGGAGCAAGTCTATGAAAAGCCTAAGTATTGGCTTGAGTCTCACAAAGTCTTAGAAGAAGCTTTAAAAAGAAGACTATGTAAAGTTCACTTGTGAACTACCTCTTGTAACTTTTGAAGAGTTTACTTAATGTAAAAGTAAGAGAATCTTAAGTGGTTGAGTCCACTTGATCAAGAATGGAAAGAGGAGCCACGAATTCGTGATTTGTGGTAGGTAGAGAATCAAATCAATCATTGATTGATTGGAGAGTGATTGAGGGAAGTTAGCCTCCCAAACTCAACTATAAATAGATGGCAGTTTTAGTCGTGGTTAGAGAGACCTATGTGAAGACCTCCAAGAGCTTAGCTTTATGCCATATCAAGGTGTGATTACAAGGCACACATATGTATCAGCAAGTCATTGTATTGTACAAGCAATATACTTTCATTTTCATGATTATTTGAGTTCATCTTTCCATGTTCTTGTGAAGTGTACTACTCACTGCCATTACTCTCAGTTTTCTCAGTCAGCTTGCAGAGATGTTTTCTCTGAGCTTGGTGCATCAATTTCAGTGATTTAACTTGGTAAAGTTAGCTCTATAAGTCTAATATATGCTCACAAATTTGCATGTCATTTGGATGTTGCAATCTTCAGTTATGTGCATTTGAAGTCAATAGGGTCTGTTCATCTTCACTTCTCTGTCAGGTACCCAACTTTTTCACTCATCTTGTCAGAGCCATTTCTCAGTGGTTACTTATCCAAATTCAGTGATTTAAAGCTTGTTGGATTTAGCTTACTGTCTAGTATAACCATACAAATTTTCATAATCATTGAATTCCTAAATTTTGAGTTATGATGATTTGTCTGCTCACTAGTCTATTTCTATAGCAGCCCGTGAAAATCGGGATGATGTCATCACTTGTTAAAACTCATTCTCAGTGTGTGGTTTATTATTTTTTATGAGATTACTCTTGAAAGTTAGCTGTTTAAGTTGCCTAGACTTCCCCAAGAGGAATTGAGCTAATTGCTGTTGGTGCAGACCAATCACCAATTGAAGATTTGAAGGACAAAGGATAGGGATGAGATCAAGTTTTGAAGCAAAGAAGATGGATACATTCACAGAGTGAAAGACATGTACACATATGTACATTAGTTAAGACATAGGTTACTTATACTTATGCTTTGATATAAGTCTGTACATAATTGCCTATAAATACTTTTGAAAATGTCGGGGCAATGAGAGAAGACAAGGAGAGACAATAGGAGATCATGAGATTAGTGTATTGAGAAGTAGAAAATGTCATTAGACATGTGTGAAGTGAGTTGAACTCTGCATCCTCATTTAGTTGTAAATTTTTGAGAAATAGAAGGAAAAATTACGCCCGATGTTTCTGTGTTTTCTCCCTGTGTGATAGATCTTTTGTGAATTCCTTTTGGAGATATCTAAGTCCATAGTTAATCAATCTATGGCTAGAGTTTGTGAGTCTAATTGTGATCAGGCTAAGAGAATTGTGTGTAGGAACATTTACATGTGAGAAAGTCCTCACTGGTTCCTGAAACAGGTGCAAATTTCGATCTTAATGATTTGATCATTTCTCACTCCGCAGTTTAAAGTTTTGTGCAAGTAAGCACTTAATCGTTAAGGTGGAAGGTAAGCTACTCGTAGCTAAAAGCATTTGCTTAAACGGGTTTTATACTGAGAGAATTAAACTTAAGAAGTTAGGGGTGTCCAAATCGACTTCTCAGAAGTGCACATTTAGACCCAAGTCAGCAGATTTCTCAAGATCTACTGAACTTTTTGAAGTAATTCGACTTGGAGAAGGTGCGCAATCTTTAGGCGACACCTTGTGCAAAGTTTCATCAAAAATTTACACATTTACTCAGTCAATGAGCAAGATCTATGCAGCAGACTTTCTGAGGAAATTCCTTCTTCACAATTTAGTCAAGAAATTGATAATTGATCATTGATAGCTTAAATTGGTGAAGGTATTGACTTACTCTTGATATAGAGGTGTTCTAAATTCAAGAGTAGGTTGTTCTTTTGGAGATTAACACTCTCCATCAGTGG
Organism: Ceratopteris richardii; assembly: GCA_020310875.1. Lineage (NCBI taxonomy): Eukaryota > Viridiplantae > Streptophyta > Polypodiopsida > Polypodiales > Pteridaceae > Ceratopteris > Ceratopteris richardii. Next base: position 33,855,053 of record CM035429.1, on the reverse strand, counting down.
TATCAGAGTAGGAAACATCAAAATCAAGGAAAGGAGGATCCCGACTGCTGCAGATTCAAGATATTCAACAACTGAAGAACTAAAAGGTGAAAGCTTGAAGGCAAAGCTTGAGGAGAAGACCATACGACATCAAGAAAGACAAAAGGACTCTAATTTGGAGTAAAGGTACATATATTATTCATAAAGCTTGAAGATTTCAATACAAAGGTGGACACAAGATGGGAGATTCTCTACAGATAGAGAAATTGGATAGGGAAAACTATCCTGCATGGTCAATGAGGATGGAAGCTCATATTATGAGCAAAGATTTAATAGCTTACATCACAGGAGAAGAAGAGAAGCCACAGTTCAGAGATCCTAGTGTTCCAACTAGGGAAGAGTTAGCAGATTTGAAAAATTGGATGAAGAAAGATGCTCAAGCTAGGAGCATTATATATATGGCAGTCAATGATTACTTGTTACCTCATATTCGAGGTCTTGAAAGTGCAACTGATATTTGGAATGCTTTGGAGGAGCATTTCCAGAATACTACTAAGTCAAGGAAGGCATCCTTATGGGCAGAGTTTACCACCTTTAAGAAGAAGGCTTCTCAATCCATTTCAGACTATGTGACAAGAATGAAAGATATTGCAGATGCTTTAGGAGCTGTTGATGAAGACATTGAGGAGGATAAATTGGTAAGGCAAATCCTTACAGGTTTAAGAGGTGATGACAAATGGAAGCCATTCATTTTGTCTACAGAATTATCACTTGATCATTTCACTCCTGATTTAAATCAGTTGCTAGGTCATATGCTAACATTTGAGCAGGATGTTAAAGGAGATGGTGACAAAAGTACAGGTCATGCAATGTACTCAAAGGACAAGAAGAAAGCTAACAAAGGAAAGCAACAAGCAGGTGAAGATGAAGGTACAACTAGTCAAGCCAACTTCCTAAGAGGTAGAGGAGGTGTCAAAGGTAGAGGAAGAGGTAGAAACAACAAAGATGGAGGCAAAGCTTGTTGGATTTGTGGTAAGACAAATCATTTAGCTAATGATTGTTGGCATAATAATCAGAGTAATGGTGGATATAATCAGAACTATAATTCAAGAGGAAGAGGAGGCAGAAATCAAAGAGGTAATTTCAGAGGCAGAGGTAGTAGGGGTTACTTTGGAAGAAATGCAGGTAGAGGTTTCCAAAGTCAACAATATAACAACACCTACTACAATTATGCTTCAGATGAAAAGGAAGATTCAACATTGATAATGAATGCAACTTGTGAAAGGCAGAATGAAGATCAAAGAGTCTTCTACATTGATTCAGGGTGTAGCAATCACCTGAGTGAAAATATAGCCTTGATGACGGATTTGGAGAATAAGGTATCTAATCATGTTGTTCAAACAGGTGACAACACAAAGCACAATGTGAAGTCAATTGGATCAGTGAAGGCCAAGGATGGTAGCACCTTATTGAGTAAGGTCTTGTATGTTCCTACAATTCCTAAGAATTTGATAAGTGTAGGACAAATTGTGGAAAAAGGTTATGAAGTAAGGTTCACTAATGAAGGAGTGTTTGTGGAAGACCCTAGCAATGGGTATAAACAAATTGTTTCAGGGAAGAAAGAAGGAAGATTGTTCACATTGAAGATTCAAGGTAATATTGGTCATGCCATGTTCACATATGGAGGACATAAGATCTCTGAGTTAGATCTTTGGCACAAGAGGCTTGGACATTTCAATGAAAGAGGTATTTAAGACATGATTAACAATGGTTCAGTGCTTGGTTTGCCTAATGTTGTAGGTCAACATATGACATACAGATGTGAGGCATGTCAATTAGGTAAGGCTCATAAGCTTTCCTACTCCAAGCATGGTTTTATGTACTCAGAGAAGCTTGAGTTGGTACATACAAATGTGTGGGGACCATCAAAGGATTTCAATATAAATGGGTCAAGGTATTATGTGATTTATGTTGATGATGCTACTAGATGGATCACTATTTATGTGATCAAAAATAAATCAGAAGTGTTTAATACATTTAAACACTATCATGCATATGCAGAAAGAATTACAGGACATAAGTTGAAAAGACTAAGGTCAGATGGAGGGGGAGAGTATTTCTCTAATGAATTCAGTAATTACTTGTGGGATGCAGGTATAAAAAGGGAAGTTACTTGCAGGTACTCTCCTCAACAAAATGGTGTAGCAGAAAGGAGAAATAGAACTCTTGTTGAGTTTGCAAGGTCCATGATGAAGGACAAAAATTGCCCTAATTATTTGTGGGCTGAGGCTGTAAATATAGCTACTTATTTGGTCAATAGGTTACCATGTAAAGCTTTGCAGGGAATGACACCTTATGAGGCATGGTGGGGTAAGAGACCTACACTAGACCATTGCAAAGTATTTGGATGTTTGGCGTATGAATATGTGCCATCACAATTAAGGCACAAGTTGGAACCTAAAGCTGAAAAATATGTGTTTATTGGTTATGATGATAAGCAGATGGGATACAGGTTGTGGAATCCATCCACAAAACATTTCCTTGTATCAAAAGATGTTACATTTGATGAGCAAGGTACTTGGTATGCAGGTACTATCAATATTAATACAGATGATGAAGAAATTATGAGCCAAAGGAAAGGTAAATCAAAGGTTCAGATATTTGATGAACAAGAGAATAATGAAGTGCAGGTTGAAGTGGAAGAAACACCAAGATTTGATCCTGAATATGAAGAACCAGAAACCTCAAGAAGTGGAGAACTTAGGAGGTCTACAAGGAACAAATGGCAACCTACAAGGTATAGCTATGATACTTCATTTCTGGCTACCAAAGATTATGCTTACATGATTAAAACAGATGAAGACCCTTCTACATATGAAGAGGCAAAAGGTAAAGAAAATTGGGAGAAAGCTATGCAGGAAGAATATGATGCATTATTGGAGAATCAAACATGGGATTTGGTTCCAAAACCAAATAGCCAGAAGATCATTGGATGTAAGTGGGTTTATAAGACAAAAAGATTTGCAGATGGAAGTGTGTCTAGGTACAAAGCTAGACTTGTTGTCAAAGGGTTTGCTCAGACATATGGTGTTGACTATGATGAGACTTATAGTCCTATGGCAAAGATGACAACCATCAGGACACTTATAGCAATTGCTGCATGTAAAGGTTGGAAATTGTGTCAATTAGATGTGAAAAATGCTTTTTTGAATGGTTATATTTCAGATGATGTGTTCATGGAGCAACCTCAAGGGTTCAGAGATAAAAGGTATCCAGATCATGTGTGCAAGCTCAAGAGAGCTTTGTATGGCTTGAAGCAGGCCCCAAGGGCATGGAATTATAGACTTGTAAAGTTCTTGAAAGAACTTGGATTTGAGGTGTCTAAAGCAGATAGTAGCTTGCTTGTCAAAGCAAGTGATAATGGTTTCATATACATGTGCATATATGTTGATGATATAATCCTTACAGGTACAGATGAGGAAGGAATACAAAGACTAAAGAAGCAAATGGAAAAGGAGTTCAAAATAAGTGACTTGGGAGACTTGTCATACTTTTTGGGCATGGAGATTACATATACTCAACATGGAGTATTTGTGACCCAAGAAAGTTATTTGAAGAACTTGTTAATCAAGTTTAAAATGGATGATTGCAGGGTAGCACCTACACCCATGGAGGTGAATCACAAATTGAGTAAATTTGGAGGTGAAGAATTCAAGGACATGAGACAATATCAGAGTTTGGTTGGTAGTCTTATCTATGCTACTTTAACTAGACCTGATTTATCATATGCAGTAGGGGTTTTGTCTCAATTCATGCATTGTCCTAGGAAAGAGCATTGGATTTCAGGTCAAAGAGTGTTGAGGTACATTAAGGGTACACTCAAAGAAGGTTTGTTTTATGGGTTCACATCAGATACAAACATCAAGATCTATAGTGATGCAGATTGGGCAGGTAATCCAGATGATAGAAGATCAACCTATGGATACATGTGTTATGTGGGGGATAAGTTAATCTCTTGGTGCTCAAAGAAGCAACATATAGTTCCTTTGTCATCTACAGAAGCAGAATACAAAGGCATGGTTGAAGCTGCAAAAGAAGTGATATGGCTTAAGACTCTAATGAAGAGTTTTGACACTATACAGAGCATACCTATCATTTATGGTGATAACATGAGTTCATTATATCTAGCTGCTAATCCTGTTTTTCATGCCAGGACTAAACACATTGAGATACAGTATCACTTTCTAAGAGAGAAGGTGATGGATAAGGAGATTGAAGTCATACATACTTCAACAAAAGATCAGATAGCTGATATGCTTACAAAGAGCTTGGATGGACCAAAGTTACAGAAGTTTAAAGACATGGCAGGTATAAAGAAGATAAGAGAAACCTCAATTGATGATTGAGGGGGAGCTATTGGTGCAGACCAATCACCAATTGAAGATTTGAAGGACAAAGGATAGGGATGAGATCAAGTTTTGAAGCAAAGAAGATGGATACATTCACAGAGTGAAAGACATGTACACATATGTACATTAATTAAGACATAGGTTACTTATACTTATGCTTTGATATAAGTCTGTACATAATTGCCTATAAATACTTTTGAAAATGTCGGGGCAATGAGAGAAGACAAGGAGAGACAATAGGAGATCATGAGATTAGTGTATTGAGAAGTAGAAAATGTCATTAGACATGTGTGAAGTGAGTTGAACTCTCCATCCTCACTCAGTTGTAAAATTCTAAGAAATAGAAGGAAAAATTGCACCCGATGTTTCTGTGTTTTCTCCCTGTGTGATAGATCTTTTGTGAATTCCTTTTGGAGATATCTAAGTCCATAGTTAATCAATCTATGGCTAGAGTTTGTGAGTCTAATTGTGATCAGGCTAAGAGAATTGTGTGTAGGAACATTTACATGTGAGAAAGTACTCACTGGTTCGTGAAACAGGCGTAAATTTTGATCTTAATGATTTGATCATTTCTCACTCCACAGTTTAAAGTTTTGTGCAAGTAAGCACTTAATGTTTAAGTTGGAAGGTAAGCTACTCGTGGCCAAAAGCATTTGCTTAAACGGGTTTTATACTGAGACAATTAAAGTTAAGAAGTTAGGGGTGTCCAAATCGACTTCTAAGAAGTGCAGATTTAGACATAGCTGACTTGGTAAGTAGATTTCTCAAGATCTACTGAGCTTTTTGAAGTAATTCGACTTGGAGAAGGTGCGCAATCTTTAGGCGACACCTTGTGCAAAGTTTCATAAAAAACTTTACACATTTACTCAGTCAATGAGCAAGATCTATGCAACAGACTTTCTGAGGAAATTCCTTCTTCACAGTTTAGTCAAGAAATTGATAATTGATCATTGATAGCTTAAATTGGTGAAGGTTTTGACTTACTCTTGACATAGAGGTGTTCTAAATTCAAGAGTAGGTTGTTCTTTTGGAGATTAACACTCTCCATCAATTGCTGCTGTGCTCAGAGAATTATGTAAAACACTGCACAGGTGTATGAACCAAGAATAGCAAGTTTTCTTCTCTGAGCTAACTCCAACTTATCTGTTTTGATCTATCTTTTTGAGAGTGATCTTCCAAGGTAAATAGGGTGTCTAATACATCCATTGGAAAGCTAAAAGGGCCCACCACATACTTCTGGAGTTCATTTGGCTAATGTAGATCAAGGATTTTGCAACACCTCTTCATCTTCAAGCACATACCTATCCATCTCTTCACAGTGGTATCAGAGCAAGGTTGGACAACATGGTAGATGGATTTCCTTCATCAATTGACAAATTGGATATAGGTAACTACTCAGCTTGGTCATTAAGGATGGAAGCTTATCTCCAAGGTAGAAGTTTATATGGTTATGTGGCTAGAGATGAAGTTATGCCAAGTTTCAGGAACAAAAGTCAACCAACACAAGAAGAGCAAGAAAGATTGAGCACATGGTGCTCCAAGGATGCACTTGCAAGGTCTTATCTCCTCAACTCTATCTCAGATTTTTTTGTTGCCTCACATTAGAAGTTGTAAGACATCTCAGGAAGTGTGGGATGCACTTGAAGCTTTCTTTTCTTCAAGTACCAAAGCTAGGAAGCATCAACTATGGCTGGATTTCACAACTCTCAAGAAGGCTCCCAAACAAAATGTGACTGATTTTGTCACAAAGTTCAAGGACATAGCGGATCAGTTGGGAAGCATTGGAGAGGTAATAAATGAAGAGCAAATTGTAAGGCAGGTCATCAATGGCTTGAAGGCAGATGATAAGTGGGAAGCATTCACCACAGCTATGGATTTGTACATGGACATGCATGTACCTGATTTCAACACACTCATTGGACAACTACTTACTCAAGAGGCAAAGCTTATCAAAAATGGAGAAAGCTCTAAAGGTAATCAATCTTCAGCTTTATACACGGATAAAAGCAAGTCTAAAGATAACAAAGGAAAGGCAAAGAAAGTGGATGATGAAGCAGGTACATATCAAGCTAACTATGCAGGTAGAGGAAGACATGGCAGAGGTAGAGGAAGAGGAGGTAGACAAGGCAGGGGGAGATCCCAAGACTCCAACTCATGTTCTATTTGTGGATTAACTAATCATACAACTGAAAATTGCTTTAGGAATTCCAGGAATCAAAGAGGCAGAGGATACAATAGAGGAAGTTATGGCTACTCAAGAGGAAGGTTCAACAACTACCATGGCAACTACAACAACTACAATCATTCAAACTATCAAGGAGGCTACAAAGGAAGGAGAGACTACAATAACTACACAGAAGACTCAAACAAAGAGGATTCATTATTGATCATGAACATAGCTATGCCACAAGGTAAATCTGATGAGCATGTTTCTAACATAGATTCAGGTTGTTCAAATCATGTGGCAGGAAATGTGGCACTCCTATCAGATTTAGAAGATCCAAGGAATAAGCATGAGGTACAAACAGGAGATGATACAAAACATCCTGTGGAGAAAATAGGAAATGTCAAAGCACCCGATGGAAACATCAACCTACTCAGTAAGGTACTCTATGTCCCTACCATTACAAAGAATTTGATAAGTGTTGGGCAGATAGTAGAGAAAGGGTTGCAAGTCAGGTTCACAAAAGCAGGAGCATTTGTTGAAGATCCAAGTCAAGGATTCAGAAGAATTGCAAAAGGTGAAAAGACAGGTAGATTGTTCACATTTGAATTACAGGACACTAGAAACATTGCTCTCTTTAATTATGGTAGTCACACTCACAGAATTGGAAGTATGGCACAAAAGGTTAGCACATATTGGTGAAAGGTCATTAAAGCAAATCTGCAGGGACCAAAGTGTACTTGGACTTCCTAATTTGTCAAAACAACATATGATTTATAAGTGTAGTGCATGTCAATTTGGAAAGTCTCACAGGTTACCATTCATGAAGAAAGGTTATATGCATGGAGATCTCTTGGAGTTGGTTCATACAGATGTATGGGGACCTAGCAAGGAAGCTTCAATATCTGGATCAAGGTATTATGTTTCCTTTATTGATGATTGCAGCAGATGGACTATCCTATTCTTTATGAAACACAAAGATGAAGTTTTTTCATGTTTCAAAAGATATTTGGCTCTTGTGGAGAATCAAACAGGTAAATCACTAAAAAGGCTAAGGTCAGATGGAGGGGGAGAATACTTCTCCCATGATTTTGATTCTTTTCTTCAAGAAAGAGGAATCAAAAGAGAGGTAACTACAAGGTACACTCCTGAGCAAAATGGAGTGGCAGAAAGGAGGAATAGGACAATTGTTGAAGCTGCAAGGTCTATGTTAAATGAAAAGCATTTACCTAATTACTTATGGGTTGAGGCTGTATCTACAACCACTTACTTGATTAAGAGGTTGCCTTCAAAATCCCTTGATGGGATGACTCCATATGAGGCTTGGAATGGAAGAAGACCAAGCTTAGATCATTGTAAAATTTTTGGATGTATTGCTTTTGCTCATGTTCCTTCACAGGTTAGAGGCAAGATGGATCCAAAGGCAGAAAGGTGTGTATTTATTGGATATGACAACAATCAAAAGGGCTACAGGTTATACAACCCTACCAACAAAGGATTCTTGGTAAGCAGAGATGTAGTTTTTGATGAGAACAATTCATGGTATGAAGATTCATGCAGGAAGATCAATTTACCATATGATCTTGAAGAAGATTTTCCAAAGTTTGGTAGAGAACAATCAAATATTGAAGAACAAGACACCTTAGAGGATGATGAAGAATCTCATATGGAAAAGATCAAAGCATGGAAGTCTAAAGGTAAAGCAAAATTGCAGGAACTTGGACATGAGGCAGAATCATCACATCATGGCCTAAGAAGATCTATGAGGGAAAAGAAAAAACCAGAAAGGTATGGGTTTGACACCTCATTAGTAACTAAACATTCTATCTACATAGCACAGGACATAAACCAAGAGGAGCCATCATCATTCGAAGAGGCCAAAGCAAAAACAGAATGGAAGCATGCAATGAAGGAAGAGATTGAAGCACTTGAGGAAAACAACACTTGGGATTTGGTGCCCAAGACTTCATCCATGAAGGTAATAGGCTCAAGATGGGTCTATAAACTCAAGAAGAATTCTGATGGTTCAATTAACAGGTATAAGGCAAGGCTTGTGGCAAAAGGCTTTGCACAAACTCAGGGAATTGATTATGAGGAGACTTTCTCTCCTGTGGCAAAGATGCCTACTATTAGGGTTTTGCTTAGTATTGCCTCTTCCAAGAATTGGAAGATACTTCAACTAGATGTAAAGAATGCATTCTTGAATGGTTGGATAACAGAAGAGGTATATATGGCACAACCACCTGGTTTTGAGAATCAAGTTTATCCTGATTATGTGTGTAAACTTAACAAAGCATTGTATGGTCTCAAGCAAGCTCCAAGAGCTTGGAATTTCAGGCTTGTTTCATTCTTGCAGGACAAAGGCTTTCAACCAAGCAAGGCAGATCCTTCACTCTTTATTAAAAAGAGTAATTCCGAGGTCATCTACCTATGTGTATATGTAGATGATATTATATTGACAGGAAATGATGCAGATGGTATGAAGAAGATCAAAGATCAGATGAGAGAAGAGTTCAAGATAAGTGATTTGGGTTCACTTACCTACTTCCTAGGTTTGGAAGTTGTCTACAAAGATCATGGTTTGTTTCTCACTCAAAGGAAGTACATTAAGGACATGTTGGCAAAATTCAAGATGCAAGATTGTAAGATTGCAGGTACTCCAATGGAGGTCAATCACAAATTGAGCTCACATGAAGTTGAACTCATAGAGGACATCACATCATATCAAAGTCTAGTAGGTAGTCTCAACTATGCCACATTGACAAGAGTAGATATATGTTACAGTGTGAGTGTGCTAAGTCACACACCAAGGAAACCACATATGGATGCTGCCAAAAGGATTCTCAAGTATCTCAAAGGAACCATAAATGAAGGACTTTATTATCCTTATGTATCTGATTTAGGTTTGAAGCTATTTTCTGATGCAGATTGGGCTAGCTCCAAGGAAGATAGAAGGAGCACTTCAGGTTATCTTACCTTTGCAGGTTCAAAGCTTATTTCATCGTCATCCAAGAAGCAACCTGATGGAGAGTGTTAATCTCCAAAAGAACAAGTTGACCTTGAATTTAGACCCCCTCTATATCAAGATCAACTTTAGACTCCACCAAATTTAGAGATCATTCACCAATTTATCAGAAAATTGATTATTCTGAAAAATTCAACTTCTCAGAAAAGTCTGCTGCAGATTAATCCTTAATTGACTAATCATTTGTGTAAAGTTTTTAATAAAACTTTGTAGACTACTTTGCCTTAAGGTTGCACACCTTCTCCAACTTAAATCTCTGCAAATGATTTCGTATACTCTGAGAAATCATACAAACAAGTTACCTATGTGTAAAACACCTTCTCTGCAGTAGCGACTTTGACACCTACAACTTCTTAGCTACAGCTCTCTCAATGTCGAACCCGTTTGATCAAGATCTTTTAGCCATAGATGGCTTACCTTCCAACTTAGATTTTGAGCCCTCACTTGTGTAAAACTTTACACTATGGACTGAGTAATGATCATTTCTCTGAACATGAAATCTGCGCCAATTTTGACGACTCTTAGAACATCTTCACATATGAATGTTCCTAAACTAAATTCTCTCAACCTGATCACAATTAATCTCCCAAATTCTAGCCATAGATAGATTAGCTATGGACTTAGATACGTGCAAAAGGATTTCTCAGAAGATTAAACACAGAAGGAGAATGGGAGAGAAGATCGACGCGCCATATCTGAAATTTTCACTTATCTATATTCTTCATACATCTGATGGATGATTTGTACAATGTACATCACTAACTCCTCTGAACTCATTTCTCTATGTCTCCTCTCATTACAAACATGTACTTATATATATATACAAGTCCTAACTCGTAATTACTTCAAGTATATTGAAGTATCTTATAGAACTAATGTACATTTGATCAAAGAACTTTACTATCTGATTCTTTCCTTCAATTCATGACATTGATCTTCAATCTTCTCTTCATGTCTTTACTTCTACCCTTTGTATAATCACAATTTGTTGATTGTCTTGCTCCAATAGCTCCCCCTCAATCATCAATTGTGATTGTCTGCATCCTTTTTACTCCTGCCATGTCTTTGAACTTCTGTAACTTTGGTCCATCTAAACTTTTTGTCATCATATCTGCAAGTTGATCTTTTGTAGGAGTGTGTATGACTTCAATCTCCTTATCAATGACCTTCTCTCTCAGAAAATGATATTGTATTTCAATATGCTTAGTTCTAGCATGAAACACAGGATTAGCTGCCAAGTATAGAGAACTCATATTGTCTCCACAAATAATAGGAATACTTTGAACAACATCAAAACTCTTCATAAGTGTCTTTAGCCATATTACCTCCTTTGCAGCTTCCACCATACCTTTATATTCTGCTTCTGTAGATGACAAAGCAACTGTATGTTGCTTCTTAGAACACCATGAAATCAATTTGTCTCCTACATAGCACAAATATCCATGGGTTGATCTTCTATCATCCACATTACCTGCCCAATCTGCATCACTATATATCTTCACTCTTGTATCAGAAGTAAATCCATAGTACAGCCCTTCTCTAAGTGTACCCTTGATGTACCTAAGTACTCTTTGTCCTGCAATCCAATGTTCCTTTCTAGGACAATGCATGAATTGTGAAAGTACACCAACTGCATATGACAAATCAGGCCTTGTTAATGTAGCATAAATCAAGCTACCAACCAAGCTTTGATAAAGCTTCATGTCTCTGAATTCTTCTCCTCCAAATCTAGACAATTTATGGTTCACTTCCAATGGTGTGGGTGCAACCCTGCAATCTTTCATTTTAAATTTGGTTAGCAAATTTTTAAGATACCTTTCTTGGGTCACATATACTCCATGTTGAGTATAAGAAATCTCCATTCCCAAGAAGAATGACAAGTTCCCCAAATCACTGATTTTGAACTCTTTCTCCATCTGCTTCTTGATCATTTGTATTCCTTTATCATCTGTTCCTGTAAGTATTATGTCATCAACATAAATACAAACATAAATGAATCCATCTTCACTTGCTTTGACTAGCAAGCTACTATCTGCCTTTGATGCTTGAAATCCAAGATCCTTCAAGAACTTTACAAGCCTATAATTCCATGCCCTTGGGGCCTGCTTTAATCCATACAAAGCTCTCTTGAGCTTACACACATAATTTGGATTCACATGATCTTTGAACCCATCTGGTTGCTCCATGTAAACTTCATCTGAAATGTAACCATTCAAAAAAGCATTTTTAACATCTAATTGAGATAACTTCCAACCTTTGCAAGCAGCAATTGCTATGAGGGTTCTAATTGTTGTCATCTTTGCCACAGGACTATAGGTCTCATCATAGTCCACTCCATATGTCTGTGCATACCCTTTCACAACAAGTCTAGCTTTGTACCTAGACACACTTCCATCTGCAAATCTTTTTGTTTTGTAAACCCACTTACATCCAATAATTTTCTGGCTATTAGGTTTAGGAACCAGATCCCAAGTTTGATTCTCTATCAATGCATCATACTCCTCTTGCATAGCTTCTTCCCAATTTCTCTTTCCTTTGGCTTCATCATATGTAGATGGATCTTCATCTGCTTTTACCAAATAAGCATAATCTTTAGTAGTCAAGAATGAGGTGTCATAGCTATACCTTGTAGATTGCCATTTGTGCCTAGATGACCTCCTAACTTCTGCACTTCTTGAAGTCTCTGGTTCATCACATTCTGGATCAAACCTTGGCCTCTCTTCAATTTCAACTTGTACTTCATTATTTTCATTTTCATCAAGTAATTGAATCTTTGCTTTACCTTTCCTTTGATCCACTACTTCTTCATCATCTGCATGTACATTATATTTACCTGCATACCAAGTACCTTGCTCATCAAATGTAACATCCTTGGATACAAGGAATTGCTTTGTGGATGGACTCCACAACCTGTATCCCATTTGTTTATCATCATAACCAATGAATACATACTTTTCTGCCTTAGGCTCCAACTTATGCCTCAATTGAGATGGCACATATGCATATGCCAAACATCCAAATATTCTGCAATGATCCAAGGTAGGTCTTTTACCCCACCAAGCTTCATATGGTGTCATACCTTGCAAAGCTTTACAAGGCAATCTATTGACCAAATAAGTAGCTGTATTTATAGCCTCTGCCCACAAATAATTTGGGCAATTCTTCTCTTTCATCATGGACCTTGCAAACTCAACAAGATTCCTATTTCTTCTTTCTGCTACCCCATTTTGTTGAGGAGAGTACCTGCAAGTAACTTCTCTCTTTATACCTGCATTCCACAAGTAATCATTGAATTCATTTGAAAAATACTCTCCCCCTCCATCTGACCTTAGTCTCTTTAATTTTTGACCTATAATCCTTTCTGCATATGCATGATAGTGTTTAAATGTATTAAACACTTCTGACTTTTCTTTAATCACATAAATTGTGATCCATCTAGTAGCATCATCAACATAAATGACATAATATCTTGAACCATTTATACTAAAGTCCTTTGAAGGACCCCACACATCTGTATGCACCAATTCAAGTCTTTCTGCATACATAAGCCCATGCTTGGAATAGGATTGCTTATGAGCCTTACCTAATTGACATGCCTCACATCTGTATGTCATGTGTTGACCTGCAATGTTAGGCAACCCAAGCACTGAATCATTGTTAATCATTTCTTTAATACCTCTTTCATTAAAGTGTCCAAGTCTTTTGTGCCAAAGATCCAATTCTGACACCTTCTGCTCTCCATATGTGAACATAGCATGTCCAACATTTCCTTGTACCTTCAATGTGAAGAGCCTTCCTTCTTTCTTTCCTGTAACAACCTGTTTATACCCTTGACTAGGGTCTTCAACATAAACTCCATCATTGGTGAACCTTACCTCATATCCTTTTTCCACAATTTGACCTACACTGATCAAATTCTTTGGGATTGTGGAAACATAAAGAACCTTACTCAGAAGAGTGCTCCCATCTTTAGCTTTGACTGAACCAATTGACTTTACCTTATGCTTTGTATTATCACCTGTCTGAACTGTATGGTTAATTGCATTATGATCTAAATCAGTCATCAAAGCAATATTTCCACTTAAATGATTACTACATCCTGAATCAATATAGAACACTCTCATGTCCTCATGTGAGGTTTCACATGTTGCATTCATAATTAGAGTCGAGTCCTCCTTCTGATCTGATGCATAGTTGTAGTAGGTGTTATTATAGGATTGATTTTGGAAGCTTCTTCCTCCACCTCTTCCAAAAGAATTCCTACCACCTCTACCTCTGAAGTTTCCTCTTTGAAATCTACCACCTCTTGCTCTTTGATTAAAGTTCTGATAATTACTATTATTTTGATTATTGTGCCAACAATCATGAGATAGATGATTGGTCTTACCACATATCCAACAAGCTCTTGCATTATCTTTGTTGTGTCTGCCTCTTCCTCTACTTCTGCCATTTCCTTTTCCTCTTATGAAATTTGCTTGGTTTGAAGTGCCTTCTTCTTCACCTGATTGTTGCTTCCCTTTGTTAGCTTTCTTCTTGTCTTTAGAATACATTGCATGACCTGCACTCTTATCAACATCTCCTTTGATATCATTCTCAAAAGTTAGCATATGACCTAACAATTGATTCAAATCAGGAGTGAAGTGATCTAATGAAAGTTCTGTAGACAAAATAAAAGGCTTCCACTTCTCATCTCCTCTTAGCCCTGTGAGAATTTGTCTTACCAATTTTTCCTCTTCAATATCTTCATCCACTGCACCTAAAGAATCTGCAATGTCCTTCATCTTTGTCACATAATCAGAGATTGATTGTGAGGCCTTCTTCTTGAAAGTAGTAAATTCTGCCCATAGTGAAGCCTTCCTTGATTTGGTTGTGTTTTGGAAATGCTCCTCCAAAGCATTCCAAATGTCACTTGCACTTTCAAGTCCTCTAATGTGAGGAAGCAAATAGTCATTGACTGCCATGTAGATTATGCTCCTTGCTTGAGCATCCTTCTTCATCCAATTCTTCAAGTCTGCAAGCTCCTCTCTAGTTGGAACACTAGAGTCTCTAAATTCTGGCTTTTCTTCATCTCCTGTGATGTATCCCATCAGATCTTTGCTCATAAGATGAGCTTCCATCCTCATTGACCATGCAGGATAGTTCTCTCTATCTGGCTTCTCAATTTGGAGACTATCTCCCATTATTTCTTTACCTGTATTGCCAACTCTTTAATCTTTATGAGAAATAAATGTACCTTGACTTCGAATCTCGCTCCTTCTGATCCTTTTGATAACTTCAATGTGTCTACCTTCAAATTTTCTTCAACCTTTATCCTTTTGCACCTTCGAGATGTAAAGATTTGTATTTCTGCAGTAGTCGGAGTCTTCTTCACTTCAATTTTGACACATCCGGCTCTGATACCACTGATGGAGAGTGTTAATCTCCAAAAGAACAAGTTCACCTTGAATTTAGACCCCCTCTATATCAAGATCAACTTTAGACTCCACCAAATTTAGAGATCATTCACCAATTTATCAGAAAATTGATTATTCTGAAAAATTCAACTTCTCAGAAAAGTCTGCTGCAGATTAATCCTTAATTGACTAATCATTTGTGTAAAGTTTTTAATAAAACTTTGTAGACTACTTTGCCTTAATGTTGCGCACCTTCTCCAACTTAAATCTCTGCAAATGATTTAGTATACTCTGAGAAATCATACAAACAACTTACCTATGTGTAAAACACCTTCTCTGCAGTAGCGACTTTGACACCTGCAACTTCTTAGCTACAGCTCTCTCAATGTCGAACCCGTTTGATCAAGATCTTTTAGCCATATATGGCTTACCTTCCAACTTAGATTTTGAGCCCTCACTTGTGTAAAACTTTACACTGTGGACTGAGTAATGATCATTTCTCTGAACATGAAATCTGCGCCAGTTTTGACGACTCTCAGAACATCTTCACATATGAATGTTCCTAAACTAAATTCTCTCAACCTGATCACAATTAGTCTCCCAAATTCTAGCCATAGATAGATTAGCTATGGACTTAGATACGTGCAAAAGGATTTCTCAGAAGATTAAACACAGAAGGAGAATGGGAGAGAAGATCGACGCGCCATATCTGAAATTTTCACTTATCTATATTCTTCATACATCTGATGGATGATTTGTACAATGTACATCACTAACTCCTCTCAACTCATTTCTCTATGTCTCCTCTCATTACAAACATGTACTTATATATATATAAAAGTCCTAACTCGTAATTACTTCAAGTATATTGAAGTATCTTATAGAACTAATGTACATTTGATCAAAGAACTTTACTATCTGATTCTTTCCTTCAATTCATGACATTGATCTTCAATCTTCTCTTCATGTCTTTACTTCTACCCTTTGTATAATCACCATTTGTTGATTGTCTTGCTCCAACACAACCGACAGTTGCTCTCTCTTCTACTGAAGCTGAATATAGAGGTCTTGCCATAGCTACACAGGAAGCTATGTGGATGAAGACATTATTCAAAGATCTTCGATTGGAGTTCGGAACTCCAACTATTTTTGGTGACAATATGAGTTCTATTCATTTGGCTGCTAATCCTATTTTTCATGCAAGGACTAAAAATATTGAAGTTCATTATCACTATGTACGAGAAAAGGTTCTAAGCAAAGAGATTCAAATATCATATGTGTCCACTCATCAACAATGTGCAGATATTCTAACCAAAGCATTGGATGGTACAAAGCTTTGCAAATTCAAGGCTATGATTGGTTTGCAGGTAATCTTGGAAGATTGAAGACCTCAAGCATACTTGGCTTGAGGGGGAGCTGTTGGAGCAAGTCTATGAAAAGCCTAAGTATTGGCTTGAGTCTCACAAAGTCTTAGAAGAAGCTTTAAAAAGAAGACTATGTAAAGTTCACTTGTGAACTACCTCTTGTAACTTTTGAAGAGTTTACTTAATGTAAAAGTAAGAGAATCTTAAGTGGTTGAGTCCACTTGATCAAGAATGGAAAGAGGAGCCACGAATTTGTGATTTGTGGTAGGTAGAGAATCAAATCAATCATTGATTGATTGGAGAGTGATTGAGGGAAGTTAGCCTCCCAAACTCAACTATAAATAGATGGCAGTTTTAGTCGTGGTTAGAGAGACCTATGTGAAGACCTCCAAGAGCTGAGATTTATGCCATATCAAGGTATGATTACAAGGCACACATATGTATCAGTAAGTCATTGTATTGTACAAGCAATATACTTTCATTTTCATGATTATTTGAGTTCATCTTTCCATGTTCTTGTGAAGTGTACTACTCACTGCCATTACTCTCAGTTTTCTCAGTCAGCTTGCAGAGATGTTTTCTCTGAGCTTGGTGCGTCATTTTCAGTGATTTAACTTGGTAAAGTTAGCTGTATAAGTCTAATATATGCTCAAAAATTTTCATGTCATTTGGATGTTGCAATCTTCATTTATGTGCATTTGAAGTCAACAGGGTCTGTTCATCTTCACTTCTCTGTCAGGTACCCGACTTTTTCAAGCATCTTGTCAGAGCCATTTCTCAGTGGTTACTTATCCAAATTCAGTGATTTAAAGCTTGGTGGATTCATCTTACTGTTTAGTATAACCATACAAAGTTTCATAATCATTGGATGCCTACATTTTGAGTTATGTTGATTTGTCTGCTCACTGGTCTATTTCTATAGCAGCCTGTGAAAATCGGGATGATATCATCACTTGTTAAAACTCATTCTCAGTGTGTGGTTTATTATTTTTGATGAGATTACTCTTGAAAGTTAGCTATTTAAGTTGCCTAGACTTCCCCAAGAGGAATTGAGCTAACTGCTGCTGTGCTCAGAGAATTATGTAAAACACTGGACAGGTGTATGAACCAAGAATAACAAGTTTTCTTCTCTGAGCTAACTCCAACTTATCTCTTTTGATCTATCTTTTTGAGAGTGATCTTCCAAGGTACATAGGGTGTCTAATACATCCATTGGCAAGCTAAAAGGGCCCACCATATACTTCTGGAGTTCATTTGGCTGATGTAGATTAAGGATTTTGCAACACCTCTTCATCTTCAAGCACATACCTATCCATCTCTTCACAGGTATCAAGGTCAATACAATGCTCAACCTCATTAATATAGGCCTCCACATAACTATCCTTATCAGGCTCAACTGAGACCACAACCTGTTTTAGCTCAATAGCCACCCCCACCAATGAATGTCATCTCAATCAAATATGTTGTTGCAGAAGAGAACCTCAATAGGTCTTTAGTGCCTTTTTCACCCTTGATCACTAAAAGTAACATTAATTCAAATATTTTTTACTCTACCCATATAGATAGCCCACCCGCATATTATACAGAGTCACCAAAACATATGGAAACATATCAATACAATAGTCCACCATTGGAACCCAGTTGGGAGCCTGGCTATGCCAATGTCATGTACACGAACCCTAATCCATGGCCCTAGTTAAGACAGCAAAGACCACAGGGCCCCAAAGGACCATGCTTTAGGTGCCAAGGGGATCATTTCATCAAGGATTTCCCACATCCTCTGATAGCGGGATAGTCACAATACTTAGTATAACATACAAGGTTTTTGTGCTGAGTGTGGTAAAGAGCATGTCATCAGAGATTGTCAAAAGGACCGTACTAATGCCTCAAAAGTGACACCCATCAACGTGATATGTATTGTACATAACTTAGATGGATCCAACCCTACATACATGCCTATTCAAGCTATAGCAAGACCCCATGTGCTTTCACAGAATCAATAGCTTAATCCTGAAAAAGTAGCCAAAACTAGTGAAGTTAGAGAGTCTAGTAATAAAAAGATGAAATCTTGGAAAGATTCCAGAGAAAGAATCAAGAGAAAGTGGAGTAAAAAGATAACTAGGTTGGAAGGAAGTCTAAAGGAATCTAGAGCCAAAATCCTAGAATTGGCTTCTCAAGAATCTAATCGGGAGAACCTAGCTCAGAGATCAAGATCAATTCTAGCTAAACCTATACTAGAAGATCTAGACATGATGTTTCATGCATATCAAGCGAGATTAAAAGAAGGATCCCAAATAGCTGAAATTACACTTTCAAGAACTACTCGATAATTTAGAATACTTGATCAATACCAAGGAGAAGAAGAAATTACAAGGGAACCCTAATGTCTGTGAGACACAGGAAAGGAATGCACCATCCCTGTCTCAAGTACCAAATACAGAGGTTGAAGACAACCTGTCTTCCATACACAAATATTCACATGAATTTTTAAGAGAAATCCAAGAACAGAAATGGAGAGCAAGAAACCCATCCTCCTATTCAAGAAATAGATGACTTGTAGGAACAATTTCCCCAAGACATCCCCTCTATCTACAATGATGTAGAGGAAGAGCAACTGATTGAACCAACGGGTTTTGAATCTAATTCTTTGCAAGAATTACCTTAGTTCATAGAGCCTTGGGAGGCAAAGTCTATTAGGATGAGAGCACCCACTATAATATTAAGGAATGAAGAATCAATAAACCCTAGAAACATGGAAGTAATTAGGAACACCAAAGTCCAATGTCACCTCACTCTAGAAGAATTGTTAAAGATTAAACCAGAATTGTGGAAGCATGTAGCAAACCAATTCTCTGAGACTCTAATTGCTCCCTCCCGAATAGGATCACACAAGAAGGTACTAGAGATACTCGTAGAACGAATTGGAGATGTGAGTGAGGGAGAGAAAGGTAACACTTATCTTCCAATAACCCACAAGGGCTACACCACCAAAGCCATCTTAGATTCAGGAGCCGGAGTAGCCATCACTACCATTGCTTTAAGGAAAGGTTGGGGTAAGCCAGCACTAAGACCCACCAGGATGAAGCTACAAATGGCTGATAGGCATATAGAAAAACCATTGGGCTTACTAGATCGCTTATCTCTCACCACTTGTGGTGTGGATTTTGAACATACTTTGGCCATTTGTGATTTTGGGAAAAATCATGTACAAGATTGGAGAACTAATTCTTTGTACTTGCAACATTTAGGTGTGACTACTAAAGTCAATATTAAAGACTATTCCCATCGAGATGTACCCCTAATACAATGGAACACCATCCATAGGACAGATGGAGAAATAGAGTATGTACACTCATTGGAATCAGACCCCTCATGGTTGCATGAGGACACTCATCTATGGATGTGTAAGGTAGCAAAACAAGAGGAAAAAAAATTAGAAGCGAGGACTTTAGGTTCAGAACGACGTCCATGAACTCTTCAAGACCCAGCTTATGCACCTATAGTATTTCTAGACAAGGAATTTGAGCCTCATGGTTGGGTAGAAATCTTAGCTACAATGGACATAGTGGTGAATGAAGAACAATGGACCCCTCATTGTGATGAAGACAACTATTGAAATTTCGATTTTTATGATTGAACCTGTTGAGGAAGACTTTATCCTAGAAGAACGCATGGAAGTGACCCAAGAACAAGACGAGAGTAGTGACGAGGATCTAGAATCCATCATCATGGAACCCTTCTGTTCCTTAGAAGAGGAATATTTTTATTTTGTAAAAGCGAAAACCCCATTGTGGTTGTGCCCAAGAAGAATGGAAAATTGTGCATGTGTATTGACCTTAATAAAGTTAATGCTGCCACGATTAGAGACAATTATCATCTTCCTATCAAGGAACACTTACTGGAAAGAGTTGCTGGCAAGGAAGTTTATAGCTTTCTTGATGGTTTCTCAGGCTATAATCAAGTAGCCATTGCTCTTGAAGATCAAAATTAGAGGGCTTTAGCCACATATAGGGGCATATTTGCATTTTGTGTGATGCTATTTGGGCTGACAAATCCGCCACTTTCTAACAACTCATGTGTCACGTTTTTAAGGAATTCTTATGCAAGAATTTGGAAGTTTATGTCAATGATATATGTACTCATTCGAATATGAGGCAGACGCATATCCCAAAATTAAGGCAAGTATTTGACAAATGTTGAGAATATCAAGTTTGTCTGAACCCAGAAAAGTGTGTTTTCATGGCCAGGCAAGGAAAAGTTCTAGGACACATTGTGTAAAAGAATGGAATTTCTACGGGTGAAGAAAAAGTGAAAGTAATTGCAGACCTACCTAGACCAAGGAATGTAAAAGAAGTACATGCTTTCATGGGCCATTGTGGATACTATCGATGATTTATACACATGTATGATATCATAGCCAAACCTTTGTACTCTCTTTTGACCAAGTTCGAATGGACAGATGAGTGTGACAATTCATTCAATGAACTTAAACGACGCTTGTGCTCAGCACCAATATTAAGAACCCTAGATTGGAACGAATGAAGGTAATGTAGATCTCCCCATAGCTTACACAAGTAGGTAGTTGAATGTAGCAAAAAGATACTACACCACTATGGAGTGAGAAGGATTAGGAATTATCTACGTAGTAAAGAAATTCAGGCATTATTTGTTGGCAAATAAGTTCAAGTTCATCACGGATCATCAAGCGTTATTATATGTAGTCAATAAGCCTTGTAATACTGGACGATTAATACCATGGATTTTATTACTTATGGAGTACGAATTTGAAGTAGTAGTCACGAAAGGGAAGACCCACCTTAGAGCTGACCATCTCTCAAGACTAACCACAGGAGAATCTCTTCAAGGAGAAGTGGATGAACTACCCGATGCATACATGTTTAACTTTGAAATAGTACCAGAATGGGCTAAGCCTATTGTCCCTATTCTCACATTTGGACCCAAGAATCCTAGGATTAGGATCAAAGAAGGAGAAATCACCAAGTCATAAAGATATCAAATAATAGTAGGAAGAATATAAATAGGATAATCAAAAGATTCTTGCTTGTTGTTTAGACAATTGAGAATATGCGAATTGGTTGTAAATAGCACATGTAGGTGCATTAAAGAAACATCATTCAAAACATTGTACATTGCAGACTCTGCATAGACTAGGAGTCTATTGGCCTTCTATGGAAGCAAATGTCTATAAATTGTGTAAAGAATATCCTGTCTGTTGTGAAAGACCACTGGTAGAACATGCCACGTTATATCATATGTCTCTCACACCAGAATTGGGTGAACCTTTAGTGACGTACTTGAGGATGAAAACATTCCCTCAAGGAATGATCTTAGCACGACAATGCAGTCTAGAGCAAGACGCTCAAGACTACTCACTTATTGGCGACAATCTATACGAAGGAGGAAGAGACGGATACTTTCACTCTAGCACAATGGTAAGTACCAACGTGAGGAGATACACCTTATAAATGTCAATCCGCAGAGATGTGAGGACTAGTATGATGACTATGAGCAAGTGATGGCATAAGTGCATGAGTGAAAGCACACAAGCATGCACACACATACACACACATGTGCACAAGGTAAGAGCAAAGAGTGGAACAATGGAAGATCTTCGATTACAAAAGAACTCTCTTACAAGCTCAAATCTACAACAAGCTAACCCCAAAAATGAGCTCTCGAGCCCTTTTTATAGTTTTTTGAGTGGTTTTGGCCCTATCCAGACCTAGTGTTCGGCCTAGTTAAAAATTAGGTTCCAGGGCTTATTTGGGGGCTCAAACAGAGTCTAAAACTTATGAAAATTGGTAGGATGAGAGTTCTAATACTCCTCAAGCTTGAGGACTCCTCGATTTGAATGAAATGGAGTTGGAAAAATGGAAAATGGTATTTACAATGGTTTTTAGTGATAAAAATCACTATTTTTATAGGGATTTCTTCTGAAAATTTGACATGTGCTTCTTGGACCTCCCTACATGCTCCTTCTTCTTGTGTGTCTGCTTCCTTGATGAGCTTCCATGCTTGTGCTCGACCTTGAGTGTCAAAAATTACCTAAGACAATGTGTTCATGAGAGCGATTATCTGAGCACACTAGAGACTGCGCACCAAGGTGTTGGAGGAGGTCATTTTGGCCCTGATAGGATAATCAAAGCCATACTATTTGCAAGATTATGGTGGCCCACTCTTCACATGGATGCACATACCTATGTAAAGAGATGTGATGTGTGCGAGAGAACTCAATTTACTACTTGCAAAGATGAAATGCCAATGAAACCCATGATGGGAGGACGTGCATTCTCGAAGTGGGGTATAGACTTTGTAGGACCCATTAACCCGCCTACAAAAGGAACACATGCTGAATACATTACTATAGCAATATATTATCTTACAAAATGGGTAGAGTCCAAGGCCACAAAAAAGAATGATGCACATACGACTGCAGAATTCTTATTTGAAAATCTCTTTACAAGATATGGATTGCCTATAGAGCTAGTGACTGACCGAGGAACTCACTTTCTAAACCAACTCATTGAATATTTGTTATAGGATTTTATGGTGATTCACAAGAAATCGACACCATATCATCCTTAGGCCAATGGTCAAGTAGAAAGTACTAACAAGATCCTTTGCACGTTATTGATGAAACTCGTGAACAATAAACATTCAGATTGGGACAAACAGTTACAACACGGTGTTTGGGCATATTGAGTGGCCTACAAGACCATACTCAATGCAAGTCCCTTTCATATGGTTTTTGGTCAGATCGTTGTGCTTCCATTGGACTTTTTGATATCCACCCTTTGGAGAAACCAGGCTGAAGGCAACAACAGGTATGTATGCAGCAAAGGAGAGACAGAAAGCCTATTTTGATGAACATGTGAAAGCAAAGGCTTAAATGAGGGTGATTTAGTCCTAGTGTATACACTGAAACAACATGCAGGGAAATTAGAAAAGCGAGGTTATGGGCCTATGATCATTAACTCACTCTTGACAAGTGGAGCGGTACAATTAGCCACCCTAGAAGGAAAGATAATGCCTAATTACATTAGTGGTTGTAGAGTCAAGCTATATTAGGAACCTCTTACTGAGGATATGCTTAGAAGACTCACATTGGAAAAGAAGCGTTAGGAGGAAGAAAAGAGAATATGCGAGGAAGCTCATGCAGAAGCTATAGAATGCATTAAGCGCATGAAGCTAAGAAGACAAGGACTAGGGAGAGAACATTATCACCATCTGGAAACAACACCCAGATACCCCATGGCCATGTGTCAAGCAAAGTCAATTACTCATCCTAGCATAGTGGATAGGAGACCATTCATTACAGTCAGGCTAGAGCACGACAACCCTTGCCAAGAGCTTAGGGATTTATGTTGAGGATAGAAGAATCTTGAGGATAAATAGTTAATCCGAATTCTGAAAGTCTCCTAACTCAGATATTACTCAATCGGAAATTTGCTGAATTTGTATTTTCTTGTTCGGATTTTAACAGAAAGTTATTTTGTTAGGCGTTGATGTCGCAATAAAGAGAGTAGTTATATTTCGTTCATGAGAAGAGGGGAAGTAAAGATGGGGAAGAAGCATCTCCAAGAGGGAGAGTGCAAGAAACCAGAAGAGGCAAGAAGCATCCTTAGGGAGAACAGGGCCAGAAGAAGCATATTTACCTATTGCGTAATGTATTTTCTATAGTCAGAAGTTTAAATGAACTTTTCCATCATGTAATACCTAATGTAGAAGAACTGTAATGGAGTAATTTACTTATGTTCATTCAGCGCAAGAATGAACCTTTGTCTATTTGAGTTATATTCGTTGAAGAGAGGTTTTGTCGCTGTGTAACAGTGCTAAATCTGAAATCTATTGGAAGTGTATTCTTTGTGTGAAGTAGATTAGTGCTAAAGTTTGATTGTTCAGAATTAAGTAGAGATGTGTTGAATGCGAACCCCAACACATTTGGCGATCCTACTGTGCTGTTAATGAAGCAATAAATGCATGAAGAAAATAAGGAAACGATTTGGTAAAGTGTATTTTACAAGAGCATAAGGCTAAGCAAAGTAAAGAGGAAGCATGGATTAGTAAGTTAAACAGACATGGATATTCCATTGTAGCACCAAAAGAAAGGAGATTTTGTGATATTTGTGATAAAGATGGACATACAACAAATCAATGTTGGTACAACCCCAAGAATAGAGGGAAAAGTTCATGGCAAGAGAATAGGAATAATACTCATGTGGCAGCCAATCAGGCCATGCCTCTGCAAGGGAGAGGCAATTTTCAGAGGAAGCAGCAAGCAAGACCTCTATGGGGAGATCAGGGGAATCAACAAGGACATAACCAGCAAGGTCATCAGCAGGGGCTACCACAAAGAGTGATGCCTTGTGGATATTGTTCAGCGCCTAATCATTGGATAGGACCCAATTGTCCATTATGGGTAAAACATAAAGAAGAAAGGGGCATACTAGTAATTCGGTATAATTAGCCTAATCAACAGGGATAACAACTACAATAGGGACAGCAGGCTGCTCAAGCCAATGCTATAGTTATTGAGTTACCAGAATCGGATTGTCGAAAGGAGACTTCTCCTAGTACATCAGAAATGGTAAATGCAAAGCATGAATCTCAGTGGTGCTGTGATTGTAAGAAGTGTGGGAAAGGAAAAGAAGTGGAAGTGTTGGCGGTCACAAGGTCCAAGAACAAAGGTCCTATTAATTGGCAAGAACAATGACAAGTTAGGGACAAAGTGCAAAAATAGGTTCAGTAAGAGCCGCATAAACAGGTGCAATTTATAGATTCAGCCGAGGAAGAGCAGGATGCAGGCATGGTACCGTCAATAACAACCGAAAACAAGAATCCAATCAAGCAAGATGCTGATAAAGATTCGTTTGACGTAATCATTAACTCACCATTACAGTTGTCTTTATACCAATTATTATCCTTGGTACCAGTGTTTCGGGAGAAATTATTGATGAATGCGGCAACAATTACTGATCCTTTTCCTATGCCACTTTGTGATGCCATATTGGACGCAGTAGCAAGACACGAAATGTACAATTTCTTGGATGGGTTTTCAGGGTACAATCAAATTAGTGTGGCTGAAGTGGATCAACATAAAACGGTGTTTATTACAGAATTTGGTGCTTACGTGTTCACAGTTATGAGTTTTGGGTTGAAGAATGGGCCACCATCATTTAATTATGTGGCACATAAAGTGTTCGATCCTTACCTACAAGAGTTTATGCAGGTGTTTGTGGATGATTTCTCGGTCTTTGGTAAGAAGGTTCAGCATTTGTAGCATCTGAAATATGTTTTGACAGATATCAACAGTTTAGGATGGTGTTAAATCCGTTTAAAAGTGTAATTGGAGTCAGAAGTGGTATTTTATTGGGACATGTCATTTCTGAACAAGGCATGGCCATAGATGTTAAAAAGATTGAAGCTATTAGGACGGCAAAGGCACCTACAAATGTGAAGGAGATAATGCAGTTCGTGGGTCAGATTAAATGGCACTCAAGGTACTTACGATATTTGGCTAATATCTCTTTACCACTTACACATTTGACAAAAAAGGATGTTCCATTCGTATGGGCGGATGCTCAAGAAAAAGTGTTTCAACTCTTGAAGAAGATGGTGTGTGTGGCACCAATTTTGCAACCACCAGATTGGTCATTGCCTTTCCACATATTTGTTGATGCATTTGATGTGGCTGTTGGAGCAGTTTTGATGCAGCAAAAGGAGAAAGGATGGTATATACAAGTGTATTAAGCTAGTAGGTTATTGTGCTCATCCGAAAGGAATTATCCGGTGACTGAAAGGGAAGCTTTAGCAATGGTATATTCTCTCAACAAGTTTCGACATTATTTGTTGGGAAATAAAGTGGTTTTTCATGTGGATCACAAGGCTTTGATATATTTGATTAAGAAGCCTTTGTTGACAGGAGGACTAGCCAGGTGGATGCTTATATTGCAAGAGTTTGATTTTGTGATTATTCATACTCCAGGCAAAGAGCACGCAATGGCTGACTATTTCAATTGATTGGAATCAGGAGAGGCACCTTCAAGTGTCAATGATGAATTCCCCGATGCGGAATTGTTTAATGCACAGATTGCTGAGCCAGATTCTTCGTATGATCAGTTATTGGTATTTTTAACGCATGGGTCATTACCACAACATTTTTCACCTGATCAGAGACAAATATTTGCACTTAAAAGCAGACCGTATTTGATCATAGCCGGTGCATTATATAAAAAAGGGGTGGATCAGGTTATTAGGAGGTGTGTACCAAAATTTGAGCAACCAGCAGTGTTACAAGAGGCACATTCAAGTCCAGCAGGAGGTCATTTGTCTGGGGACATTACAGGAAAGAAAGTGTTACAAGAAGGTTTATGGTGGCCTACTATGTCAAAGGATGTGCATGAGTATGCAAAAATATGTGTGATTTGTTAGAAGATGGGCCAACCAAGCAATTTAGATCGGATGTCTCATCATTCGGTTTTACCATTGGATCCATTCCAAAAGTGGGGTATGGATTTTGTGGGCCCTATCAAACCAATTACACAACGTCGAAACATATATATTTTAGTAGCTACAGATTATTGTACAAAGTGGGTGGAAGTAGTGGCATTGAAAGATAATAAGGGAGCAAGTGTGGCAAAAATAAGTGAAAATGGGTACATTTACATGTGCATTTATGTTGGTGATATTATTGTTACAGGAACAGATGCTCAAGGAATCAATGAACTCAAAAAGCAAATAGAGAAGGAGTTTAAGATAAGTGATTTGGGAAACTTATCTTATTTTCTAGGAATGCAGATTGTGTATACTCAACATGGAGTATATGTTTCACAAGAGAGGTATTTGAAGAATCTTCTAGTCAAATTTAACATGGAAGATTGCAAGACTTCAACTACACCATTGGAGGTAAATCATAAATTAAGCAGGTATGGAGGTGAAGAATTCAATGATATGAAGAAATATCAGAGTTTGGTAGGTAGTTTAATCTATGCTACCTTGACAAGGCCAGATTTATCATATGCAGTAGGTGTGTTGTCACAATTTATGCATTGTCCAAAGAAGACTCATTGGATTGCAGCTCAAAGGGTACTCAGATATATCAAAGGAACCCTAAGTGAAGGTTTGTATTATGGTTTCACTTCTGATACAAGAATCAAAGTGTTTAGTGATGCAGATTGGGCAGGTGACTCAGATGATAGAAGGTCTACTCATGGGTATCTCTGTTATGTTGGAGATAAACTAGTTTCTTGGTGTTCAAAGAAGCAACATACAGTTGCTTTATCATCCACAGAAGCTGAGTATAAGGGAATGGTAGAAGCTGCAAAAGAAGTGATATGGTTAAAGACTTTGATGAAAAGTTTTGAGACTGATCATAGTACTCCAATTATTTTTGGAGACAATATGAGTTCTTTGTATTTGGCAGCTAACCCTGTTTTTCATGCCAGGACTAAGCATATAGAGATTCAGTATCATTTCTTGAGGGAAAAGGTACTTGATAAAGAGATTGAAGTGATGTACACTCCAACAAAAGAACAAGTGGCAGATATGATGACAAAGAGCTTGGATGGACCTAAGCTACAGAGATTCAAGGAGATGGCAGGAGTGAAGAAGAATGGAATAATCACAATTAGTGATTGAGGGGGAGCTGTTGGAACAAGCCAATCACAAATTGGTGATTATAGAGATCTTGAAGAAGGTTTATGGTCAGAATGAAGTGAAGGAAAACACTTGTGAAAGTGAAGAAGATTTCAGGGTGATGTCTTGTACACATATGTACATATAAGTGAAGAATCTTGTAAATTGAGTATAGTAAAACCTTTAGGATGATAAAGAGCAATGTCATAGATACGGGATGAGTCTAAAGTCATGTATATATAAGTTAATGATGACAAGAAATATGTAAAGAGTCATTTGTAGATGGCTAATGAAGCTATGTCTAGAGTTTCAGAATCTAATTCCTCTCCTACTGTGAGAATGATCAATAGGAACATTCATATGTGAACTTTGGAAACTGAAGTCTGAGAGTAGCGCACTTTTCCGTCTCAGTATTTTGGTTAGATCTGAGTGTATACTGTAAAGTTTTTGATGAGTGAGCACTTAAAATTTAAGTTAGAAGATAAGGAAGCTATGGCTAAAAGCATTTAGCAAAACGGGTTTCAGATTGGGAGAAATCAACTTAAGAAGTTGACTATGTCGAAGGCGCAACTTCTGAGAGACATTTTCTGACATATCTTTGATCTTAATGATCAAATTAAACTTTTGGTGATTAGTTTTGAGAACTAATGATTGACATGATTGCGCAAAGGTATTGCGAATACTTGTGCATCATTTACTTGAAGAAATTTGAAGTTTTATGCAGGAAATGAAGTTGATTCCTGTAGCAGACTTTCTGAAGTAGACATTTCTTCACTCAGAGAAGTGTTGATTGAAGTTTTGGTAAAGAAGAACATTGTTTGTGTAAAGTTTGGTTTATAACTGACATAGAAGTGTTCTTAAGTCAGTATAGATCAAACCTTTGGAGATTAAGAGGTCTCCAACAGGATTGCCTAATGTTGCAGGTCAACATATGACATACAGATGTGGGGCATGTCAATTAGGTAAGGCTCATAAGCTTTCCTACTCCAAGCATGGTTTTATGTATTCAGAGAAGCTTGAATTGGTACACACAGATGTGTGGGGACCATCAAAGGATTTCAGTATAAATGGGTCAAGGTATTATGTGATTTATGTTGATGATGCTACTAGATGGATCACTATTTATGTGATCAAAGATAAGTCAGAAGTGTTTAATACATTTAAACACTATCATGCATATGCAGAAAGAATTACAGGTCATAAGTTGAAGAGACTAAGGTCAGATGGAGGGGGAGAGTATTTCTCTAATGAGTTCAGTGATTACTTGTGGAATGCAGGTATAAAAAGGGAAGTTACTTGCAGGTACTCTCCTCAACAAAATGGTGTAGTAGAAAGGAGAAATAGAACACTTGTTGAGTTTGCAAGATCCATGATGAAGGAGAAAAATTGCCCTAATTATTTGTGGGCTGAGGCTGTAAATACAGCCACTTATTTGGTCAATAGGTTACCATGTAAAGCCTTGCAGGGTATGACACCATATGAGGCTTGGTGGGGTAAGAGACCTACCTTGGATCATTGCAGAGTTTTTGGATGTGTGGCATATGCATATGTGCCATCACAATTAAGGCACAAGTTGGAGCCTAAAGCTGAAAAATATGTTTTCATTCGTTATGATGATAAGCAGATGGGCTATAGATTGTGGAGTCCATCTACAAAACAATTCATGGTTTCTAAAGATGTTACATTTGATGAGCAAAGTACTTGGTATGCAGGTACAGTCAATATCAATACAGGTGATGAAGAAGAAGTGAGCCAAAGGAAAGGTAAATCAAAGGTTCAAATATTTGATGAACAAGAGAATAATGAAGTGCAGGTTGAAGTGGAAGAAACACCAAGATTTGATCCTGAATATGAAGAACCAGAAACCTCAAGAAGTGGAGAACTTAGGAGGTCTACAAGGAACAAATGGCAACCTACAAGGTATAGCTATGATACTTCATTTTTGGCCACAAAAGATTATGCTTATATGATGAAAACAGATGAAGACCCTTCTACATATGAAGAGGCAAAAGGTAAGGAAAAATGGGAGAAAGCTATGCAGGAAGAATATGATGCACTATTGGAGAATCAAACATGGGATTTGGTTCCAAAGCCAAATAGTCAGAAAATTATTGGATGCAAGTGGGTTTACAAGACCAAGAGGTTTGCAGATGGAAGTGTGTCTAGATACAAAGCTAGACTTGTTGTCAAAGGGTTTGCTCAAACATATGGTGTTGACTATGATGAGACTTATAGTCCTATGGCAAAGATGACAACCATCAGGACACTTATAGCTATTGCTGCATGTAAAGGTTGGAAGTTATGTCAACTTGATGTGAAAAATGCTTTTTTGAATGGTTATATTTCAGATGATGTGTTCATGGAGCAACCTCAAGGGTTCAGAGATACAAGGTATCCAGATCATGTATGCAAGCTCAAGAGAGCTTTGTATGGCTTGAAGCAGGCCCCAAGGGCATGGAACTAAAGACTTGTAAAGTTCTTGAAAGAACTTGGATTTCAGGTGTCTAAAGCAGATAGTAGCTTGCTTGTCAAAGCAAGTGATAATGGTTTCATATACATGTGCATATATGTTGATGATATAATCCTTACAGGTACAGATGAAGAAGGAATACAAAGACTCAAGAAGCAAATGGAAAAGGAGTTCAAAATAAGTGACTTGGGAGACTTGTCATACTTCTTGGGCATGGAGATTACATATAGTCAACATGGAGTATTTGTGACCCAAGAAAGGTATTTGAAGAACTTGTTAATCAAGTTTAAAATGGATGATTACAGGGTAGCACCTACACCAATGGAAGTGAATCACAAATTGAGTAAGTTTGGAGGTGAATAATTCAAGGACATGAGACAATATCAGAGTTTGGTTGGTAGTCTTATCTATGCTACTTTAACTAGACCTGATTTATCATATGCAGTAGGGGTTTTGTCTCAATTCATGCATTGCCCAAGGAAAGAACATTGGATTGCAGGTCAAAGAGTGTTGAGGTACATTAAGGGTACACTCAATGAAGGTTTGTATTATGGGTTCACCTCAGATACAAATATCAAAATTTATAGTGATGCAAATTGGGCAGGTAATCCAGATGATAGAAGATCAACTTTTGGATACATGTGTTATGTGGGAGATAAACTTATCTCATGGTGTTCCAAGAAGCAACATACAGTTGCTTTGTCTTCTACAGAAGCAGAGTACAAAGGCATGGTTAAAGCTGCAAAGGAAGTGATTTGGCTCAAGACTTTGACGAAAAGTTTTGACATTGTGCATGGGGTACCAATTATATATGGAGATAACATGAGCTCATTGTATTTAGCTGCTAATCCTGTTTTTCATGCCAGGACCAAACACATTGAGATACAGTATCAATTTCTAAGAGAGAAGGTGATGGATAAAGAGATTGAAGTCATACATACTTCAACTAAAGATCAAATAGCTGATATGCTTACAAAGAGCTTGGATGGACCAAAGCTACAGAAGTTTAAAGACATGGCAGGTATAAAGAAGAAAAGAGAAACCTCAATTGATGATTGAGGGGGAGCTGTTGGTGCAGATCAATCACCAATTGAATGATTGAAGACTAAAGAATGAAGGATGAGATCAATTCTTGAAGCTTGGAGGAAAGATACATTCAGAGGATATGAGGAATGTACACATATGTACATTAGTATAGTTATAGTTCACTTAGATCTTTGATTAGTCATAGACTTGTACAAATTTCTCTATAAATACCTTGAAAATGTCGAGGCGTGGTATGAGAGCATATGAAAGAATAGATGAGTGAGCATAGATGTCAAGAAAGAGGAAGTTAGATGTCATGAGACATGTGAAAAGTTAGTTGAGTTTCCTCTCATCACTCAACTGTAACTTTCTGAATAATTGAAGAAATATTGTGCCCGATCTTTTCGTGTCTGCTCCATCTGTGGATATCTAAGTTCATAGTTAATGAGTCTATGGCTTAAGTTTGAGAGTCTAATTGTAAACAGGCTAGGAGAATTGTTAGTAGGAACATTCATATGTGTTGAGTGTTCACAGTTCTCTGAAATAGGCGCAAATTTTGATCTTAATCTTTTGGTCGTTTCTCACTCCATAGTTTAAAGTTTTGTGCAAGCAAGCACTTAATCTTTAAGTTGGAAGGTAATCTACTCGTGGCTAGAAGCATTTGCTTAAACGGGTTTTGTACTGAGAGAATTGAAGTTAAGAAGTTAGGGGTGTCTAAATCGACTTCTCAGAAGTGCAGATTTAGACATAGGTAACTTGTGAAGTTGATTTCTCAAGTTATACTAAACCTTTTGAAGAACTTTAACTTGGAGGAGGTGCACAACTTCTAGGTGACACTCCATACAAAATTTCATAGAAAACTTTACATGTTTGATAGGTCAATGAGAAGAAATTGTGCAGCAGACTTTCTGTGTTTTATCTTCTTCACAGAATTTTCTCAACTTTTGATAATTTGGAGATTGGACCTCTAATTTGGTGAAGGTTTTGACTTACTCTTGACATAGAGGTGTTCTAAATTCAAGAGTAGGTTGTTCTTTTGGAGATTAACACTCTCCATCAGTTTCTAGCTGGGGGGTAATAGGACCTACAAAGTCTATGCCCCACTTCGAGAATGCACGTCCTCTCATCATTTGCCTCAAAGGCATCTCATCTTTTCTAATTGGATACTGTCATGGACGAAGGAAACCATCCTGAACCTAAGATTCCATGTGAACCCTGTATCTCATGATTGGT
This sequence comes from Ceratopteris richardii, assembly GCA_020310875.1. Taxonomy (NCBI): domain Eukaryota; kingdom Viridiplantae; phylum Streptophyta; class Polypodiopsida; order Polypodiales; family Pteridaceae; genus Ceratopteris; species Ceratopteris richardii. Next base: position 33,822,335 of record CM035429.1, on the reverse strand, counting down.
TCAGAATTAGGAGAAACCAATGCTTCCATTGCGTCCGGAATGTGCCAAAACCCCAAGATCAACTGTCTATTCGCTGAATTCTGACATTGGGAGGTCTTGTTACAAATCGATGACATCATGATGACATCATCAGTTCGCAACCGCCTTGGGAACCGCCCTTGAAAACCTATATAAGGAGGGGTTGGCCACATTCATAATCAGTCTTGCCAATGCCAGTCTTGGGAGCTCAAGGAGTCGTGACCTCCAAGTAAGTACATTCAAGTTCCAGTTCAAGTTCTAGTCTTGTTTCTAGCTCTAGTCTTGTCTAGTCTTGTATTGTGGACATCCTTTCTTGTCCTATTGTAATCTCGTAGTACGAGATCCTTTCTAGTTATTTCTTGTATCCAGTTCATATCCCTGAGGGGATTTCTTGTAATCGAGATATCTTGTTTCCTACCTACGATCCCGGGTTGTGGGATCTCCTGTATCATCTCTAGTCGAGTTTTCCATACCTATTGGTCCCGGGTTGTGGGACATCTTGTATCGATCGTATATTCTTGTAGCATTTTCCCTTCGTGGGTATTCTTGTAATCAGAACTGTGTTTCCGAAATCTTGTCTTGTGTAGTCAGAGAGCACAATCTAGTGCTCCCCTGACATTTTGGCAAGACTATCTTCTATCCAAGACCAGACATCATGGAGAACGCTTATGAACAGATCGTAGCATCACTTCAGAGTCTCCAACAACAAGTCGAAGACCTAAGTCGTCGACAGACACAAGTCGAGATGGGACATCCAGTGCATGTAGGTACACTCCTTCAAGAATTACAAGAACGAATCGGGAGTCTTCAAGCGAATCAAGGGAGTATTCAAGTGAACCAACGGCCCAGTACATCATTTGTGAAGGAACCCAAGATTTGCATGCCAGAAAAGTTCAATGGTGATCGTACAAAGTTTCGAGGATTCTTGCAACAAGTCAAATTGTACATTCGCATGCAGCCTGATAGATACCCTGATGATGCATCCAAGGTCGGTTTTATTGGAACCTTGCTCTATGGTCAAGCTTTATCATGGTTCGCCCCAATCTTGGAGAAGGATATGGCCGTACTTCATAATTATGAGGCATTTCTTGGAGAGCTTGTCGCCACATTTGGAGATGCAGACACGAGTCGAGTGGCAGAAACAAAACTTCGAAAGCTACGTCAAGGTAACCGCCCTGCCTCTACCTATGCATCAGAATTTAGGCAATTGATATGTGACCTCACTTGGCATGAAGATTATTTCATTAGCCAATTTAGATGGGGCTTAAGGGATGACGTGAAGGACCTTCTACTCACGATGCCAGAGGTGAAGACATTGAATGAATACATCAACCAAGCCATTCAATGTGATAACCGTCTTTTTGAAAGGAAACAAGAAAAACAAGTAGAAGGAAGACCTCGCCAATGGAAACCTTTCCAGCCTACTCCTAGAGATGACACTATGCCCGAACCTATGCAGATAGATGTAACTAGGTTCCAGCCTCTAACACCACAAGAGAAACAAAGAAGGAGGGATAACAAATTATGTCTATATTGTGGAAACCCTGGCCACATTGCAGTTAATTGTCCCAACAAGAGAACAAACTCCAAAGTCGCAGCCACCCTTGTAGAGCAGGGAAACGAGGAAGTCCAGTTGTAAAAGAGACCATACAGCCGGACCATGATATACGAAAGGGTCTCATAATTCCATCCACACCCGTAGAAACATGTCTTGCCCCTGTCAAGTTAATCCTGTCTAAGAAGACCCTTTCCCTCATAGCTCTAGTAGATTCAGGAGCGTCCTCATGTTTCATTGATGAAGGACTCGTTAAGAAACATGGAATTCCAGTACTTCGAAAGAACAGACCAGTAGTAGCCGAAGTAGTAGATGGACGGCCTCTAGCATCGGGGAATATAACCATGGAAACCATACCACTAAGAGTACACCTTGGTGACCATGATTCACACATATGTTTCAATGTAATATCGAGTCCAGCAAATATGGTTATCATCGGAATGCCGTGGTTAAAGAAACATAATCCAGAAATTAATTGGGAAAAGAATAAAATCACCCGTCGAGATATCCAGAAGAACCCAACATATGTTGGAGCTAAAGCCTTCATACATGCAGTAAGGAAGGAACCTACATATATGATCTATGCCATACCAGCTCAAGAATCCAAGAAAGATGATCCAGTACAGCTACCCAATCAGTACAACGGCTTTGAAGATGTTTTTGAAAAGAAGAATGCAGATATCCTTCCAGAGCATAGACCTTATGATTGTCCCATAGATCTTCAAGAGGGAACACAACCACCCTTTGGACCAATCTACAGACTATCTCCAGAGGAACTTACAGAACTACGCAAGAACATTGATGAGAATCTAGCAAAGGGGTTTATCAAACACTCGAAGTCTCCAGCAGGAGCTCCTATTCTATTTGTAAAGAAGAAGGATGGGACTCTCCGGATGTGTGTAGATTATCGTGGATTGAACAAAGTCACTATAAAAAACAGATACCCTCTACCACTCATATCAGAGCTCTTGGAACGCCTTGGAAAAGCAAAATTCTTCACGAAAATTGATCTTCGAGGAGCTTACAACCTTGTCAGGATCAGAGAAGGAGACGAATGGAAGACAGCATTTCGAACAAGGTATGGGCATTTTGAATATGTAGTTATGCCCTTCGGTCTTACAAATGCTCCAGCTGTCTTCCAACATATGATGAATGATATTTTTCGAGAATATTTAGATGATTTTGTTGTAATATACCTTGATGATATCTTGATATTTTCAAAAAATCTAGAGGATCATGAAGATCATGTAAAGATAGTCCTAGAGAAACTAAGAGAAAAAGGATTGTATGCGAAATTGGAGAAGTGTTCTTTTCATAAGACAGAAGTGGAATTTTTAGGGTACATAGTATCAGATAAAGGAATTTTTATGGACCCTAAGAAGATTGAGACAATCCTTGATTGGCAACCACCTTCATGTGTTCGAGATGTACAATGTTTTTTGGGGTTTGCCAATTTCTATAGGATATTCATCAGAGATTACTCCAAGATAGTGACACCTCTTACCAAGCTTACAGGGAACTCCAAATTCTCATGGACCGAAGAAGCAGAGAAGGCCTTTCAGACCTTGAAATCAGCATTCACTACTGCTCCAATCCTAGTTCATCCTGATTCTAGTAAGCCCTTCTTCCTTGAGACAGATGCATCGGACTTTGCTCTAGGGGCCATTCTTTCCCAATATGGAGATGATGGACAACTACATCCAGTTGCATATCATTCAAGGAAGTTTTCCCCTCCAGAAATTAATTATGAAATTCATGATAAAGAACTCCTTGCCATAGTAGACGCGTTTGATACCTGGCGTCACCATCTAGAAGGAGCAGCTCATAAAGTCATTGTATATTCAGATCACAAGAACCTAGAGTATTTTATGACCACCCGGATCCTCAATAGAAGGCAATCTCGATGGAGTAACTTTTTATCCAGATTCGACTTTGTCATCACATACCGTCCAGGACGTCATCAATGTCAGTCAGATGCCCTATCCAGAAGATCTTACCTTGCACCAAAGAAGGGTGAAGAGGCCTTTGATCAACAAGAGAGTGTATTACTCAAGCCCGAGCATCTCCAGTTAGCAGCTATCTCTTCAAGCCATCATGAAGATTCAGCCTTGAATCAGTTGATCCGTGAGAATCTACCACAGGATGAATTGTTTTGTAACGTTAAGCAGAAAGCTCAAGAAGGAAAATTCCAAGAAGTAAACGAATTTCAGGAAAAGGATGGTTTACTACTCTATAAGAACCTATTGTATGTCCCTCCAGGAAAGCCCAGGATCCAAGTACTTCAACAACGCCATGACAACCTTGCAGCAGGACATTTTGGAGTAAATAAAACAATAGAACTCATATCAAGGGACTTTTGGTGGCCTCAGATGTGGAAGGAAGTCAAAGAATACATTCGAACCTGTGATACTTGCAATAGATCTAAGGTACCCCGACATAAACCTCATGGCCTCTTGCAACCTCTACCTATTCCAGAAAGGCCATGGGCTTCATTGTCGATGGATTTCATCACAGATCTACCAAAGTCAGATAAGTATGATGCCATTCTTGTTATTGTGGATAGATTTACAAAGATGGCACACTTCATTCCAACTACCAAGGCAATCACAGGTGCAGCCACTGCCAGACTTTTTCTTAGGTACATATTTAGGCTTCATGGATTGCCTGATGACATTGTCAGTGATCGAGGTCCACAGTTCATATCCAGCTTTTGGAACAGTCTTTGCAAGCTCCTTGGTGTTCAAGTTAAACTATCTACAGCAAATCATCCACAGACTGATGGACAAACAGAACGAGTGAATCAAGTCCTGGAGCAATATCTCCGTTGCACTAGCAACTATCACCAAAATGACTGGTTTGAGTTGTTACCCTTTGCAGAGTTTGCCTATAACAATAGTGTTCATGCATCTACTAAGCAAACTCCCTTCTTTGCAAACTATGGACAACATCCAAGGATGGATATACAACTCTCAAATCATGTCAAGAACCCAGCTGCCAGAGACAAGGCCCAGTACCTGATGGACATTCACAAAGAACTGAAGGAAGAGATCCATAAAGCTCAACAACAATATAAGTACTATGCAGATCAACATCGTGTCCAGAATCCATCGTATCAAATTGGGGATAAAGTATGGTTACTCCGAAACAATTTACAAACTTCAAGGCCTTGTGCAAAGTTAGATCATCAAAAGTTTGGACCATTTACCATCTTGGCCAAGATTAATCCAGTCACCTTCAAACTCCAGTTACCGAGTACCATGAGAATACATCCAGTTTTCCATGTATCCATGTTGGAACCATATCAGATTTCACCATTGAGGGGGGAGAGACCTAGTCCTTCACCACCTATTGAGATTGATGATCATGAAGAATTTGAAGTCGAGCATGTCCTAGATTCCAGAATATCCCGGGGAAGATTGGAATACCTTATTCATTGGAAAGGGTATGACATCAGTGATCGTACTTGGGAACCTGCAGAAAACCTTCAGAGAGCACCAATCAAGGTTCGAGAATTCCATAAGAAAAATCCAACGAAGCCGAGACCAGATAACATGACCGCTCCTCGTGGAACTCGTCGCTTGAGGGGGAGGTGATGTCATGGACGAAGGAAACCATCCTGAACCTAAGATTCCATGTGAACCCTGTATCTCATGATTGGTTCAGAATTAGGAGAAACCAATGCTTCCATTGCGTCCGGAATGTGCCAAAACCCCAAGATCAACTGTCTATTCGCTGAATTCTGACATTGGGAGGTCTTGTTACAAATCGATGACATCATGATGACATCATCAGTTCGCAACCGCCTTGGGAACCGCCCTTGAAAACCTATATAAGGAGGGGTTGGCCACATTCATAATCAGTCTTGCCAATGCCAGTCTTGGGAGCTCAAGGAGTCGTGACCTCCAAGTAAGTACATTCAAGTTCCAGTTCAAGTTCTAGTCTTGTTTCTAGCTCTAGTCTTGTCTAGTCTTGTATTGTGGACATCCTTTCTTGTCCTATTGTAATCTCGTAGTACGAGATCCTTTCTAGTTATTTCTTGTATCCAGTTCATATCCCTGAGGGGATTTCTTGTAATCGAGATATCTTGTTTCCTACCTACGATCCCGGGTTGTGGGATCTCCTGTATCATCTCTAGTCGAGTTTTCCATACCTATTGGTCCCGGGTTGTGGGACATCTTGTATCGATCGTATATTCTTGTAGCATTTTCCCTTCGTGGGTATTCTTGTAATCAGAACTGTGTTTCCGAAATCTTGTCTTGTGTAGTCAGAGAGCACAATCTAGTGCTCCCCTGACAGATACTGGGCACGTTGGCATGTGTCACATTTCTTCACATAGGTATTTGCATCCATATGAAGAGAGGGCCAACAAAGTCCTGAGAATAGAATAGTCTTAATTACTCGGTCAGGCCCAAAGTGTCCACCCCCAACACTACTGTGAGCGGTTTCCAAGACTTTCAAGTAATCTGATTCATGAATGCACAGTCTTAGGTAACCATCTTTGTCTCTTCGATATAGGTTATCTCCTATGAGGGCGTAGTCTTGAGCTTCTTGCTCTATGCTTCGTTTTCTTGCCAGACTAGCCTCACTGGGTAATGTTCCTGATCTCATGAATTCTACCAATGGAGCACTCCAATCTGGAATTAAAGATACGTTATAAAGCGTCGCATGCTCCACAGGTGGTTTCTTTTGGCACACTTGGCAATTCTTGATCCACTCATGAATTTCTTTGTTCATACTAGGCCAATACACTCCTAAATGTTTCAGATTTTGCAATGTTCGTAGTTTAGAATAGTGATTCCCTAGAAATCCTTCATGGGCTTGTTGCAACCAACTACTATGTTCATCATCCTCAACACAACAAGCTAATACACCCTCCATATCTTGTTTGTACATGCTTCCTTCCAATATTTGATAGCTTTGTGACCGCACAATTTCATCCTTGTTCATCTTCACCTTCTTATTTGCGGGTCCAAAGGTTAGGACTGGTACCAACTTATTTTCCCATTTAGGAACAACTTCTAGATTGAAGAGATAAGCATCGGGCAATTCATCAAACACTCCTTGCGGTTAGTAAGAGGAACCATCTTACTAAGCATCCTGTGTTGCAAGGTTTATTGACCAAGTATAATAAAGCTTGATGATTAGTGAAAATTTTGAACTTGTTGGCCAACAGATAGTGTCTAAACTTCTTCACAGCATATACCATGCCTAAACCTTCTCTTTCGGTTGTGTTGTACTTTCGTTCAGCGGCATTCAATTGCCTGCTAGCATATGTTATAGGCAAATCTAAATTTCCTTCACCAATTGGTTGTGACAACACACATCCTATTGCATAATTGGATGCGTCCACATGTACATGGAATGGCTTATTTCAATCAAGAGTGGTTAGTATTGGTGCTGTGCACAAACGTCTTTTTAGCTCATTGAAGGACTTTTCGCATTCATCGTTCCACTCAAAATTTGTCAACAAGGCATAAAGGGGCTTAGCTATAATTGCATACATGTGAATAAACCTACGATAATATCCACAATGTCCCATAAAGGCTTGTACCTCTTTAACATTCCTTGGCCTCGATATCTCCGCTATGGCTTTTACTTTATCCTCATCTGTTGATATTCCGTTCTTAGAGACAATGTGACCTAAGATTTTACCTTGACGTACCATGAACACACACTTCTCTGGGTTCAGACACACTCGATATTCTCTACACTTGTTGAAGATCTGTCTGAGCTCAGGGATGTGGTATCTTCGCTCTTGGGAATGAGCACATAAATCATCCACATATACTTCTAAGCTTTTTTGCAAGAACTCTTTGAAGACATGACACATGAGCCTTTGAAATGATGCAGGTGCATTGGTGAGCCCAAATGGCATCACATGAAATGCAAATATTCCCCATTCTGTGGCAAAAGCTGTTTTGTGTTTATCTTCTGGGCAATGGCTACTTGATTGTAACCTGAAAATCCATCAAGGAAGCTATAAACTTCCTTGCCTGCAACACGCTCCAATAAATGTTCAGTGATTGGAAGTGGATAACTATCTCTGATTGTAACAACATTAACTTTTTTAAGGTTAATACACACTCGCAATTTTCCGTTCCTTTTGGGCACCACTAAAATGGGGGATACCCATTCAGTATGCTCAATCTCATAAATAAATCCAGCTTCAATCAATTTATCAATTTCTTCTTTTATTTTGACTGCATAAGTGTCATTATATGTGTAGGGCTTATGTTTGGTGGGCTTGGCATCTACTATCATGGGGATCGTATGAGAGCAATTTTTTGGATCCACTCCCTTCAAGTCTCTATAGTGCCATGCAAAAACGTCCCCATATTCCCTTAACAAGGCTACCAACTCTGCTTCCTCTTCTTTACTTAGGTCATCTCCTATGTTTGTACATCTCTCTTCATTCTCTTCGATGGTGACAACAATTTTTTTGGTCTTTTCTTTGTTATCATATGCTTCTCCTGTTGTGGCCTCTCTCTTAGGCATTCGTACGAAAATCTTTCGGTCCTCAATTTCGTATTTTTTGAAATTTTCTGGTACTTCGAACAATGATTCCTTCTCTTCTTGTTTCACTCCTTGTCTTTTCTTTTTCTTTTGATCTCCTTCACTTCCATCCTTTGAATTGACAGTTTTAATGCTTGTGAGAGTTTCTTCTTCCTTTTGGGTAAATACTCCTATGTCTTCTAGATAGTGCTTCTCTAAAATAAAGCAACTATCCATCACAATGGACTCTAGATCATCATCAATCTCTTCTTCTTCTATGAAGTCACTAGAGTCACATTCTTCTAGCAAGGGCTGACACATGAACACTGAAATATCATATCCCTCCTCATCACAATGAGGTGTCCATTGTTCTTCATTGACAACAATGTCCATGTTGGCTAGGATTTCTGCCCAACCATGAGGCTCAAATTCCTCATCTGGAAATATCATCGGCGTATAGGCCGGGTCTTGAATTGGTCTATCTCCTTTAGAAGTTCCTTTTTCTCTTGCCTTTAAGCATTTTTCCTCTTCCTTTGCGACCTTGCACATGCACAAATGAGTATCTTCATGCATCCAAGATGTATCAGATGGGCTCTAGGGTTCGACTTATGATGGGAGAAGTAGGTTTTACTGGGTATATTTCAGCTCCTACACCTTGGGGTAGTTCTGTCATAAAGGTAAGTCTATTCATATTTCCCATTCCCTAGCTAGTGTGGCCGTGGAGGTTAATTCCTGGCATGGTAAATTGCTCATGTGGTCTATTTGGCATACTATGTTGGCTTGTTTGTCCTAACATCACATTTTCTATTCTTTGTTGGGTCTCAAATGGGTTTTGTGAGGTAGTTTCCTCATCTCGAGCTAACTCTCCTCTTTCATTAATCTGATCAGGGTTCTCAGTTACTATATATATCTGGCCCATCTTGTCCCTATAAACTCCACTTTCATACTTGACAGCTGGTCTTGGAATTATTTCAAATTCTGTGGTGTTTATCATTCTTGCTACTGTCCTCTGTAGACCATCAAGGTAGATGGGTATTCCCTGCAAGTTGGTGGATATGTATTGAAGAGACGTCCTATATTCCCCTTCCATTGTTGACATAAGGCTTTGCCTAGATACGAAACTATGCATGTCTTCAGAAGCCAAGAGTCTCTCCCAGTTAAGTGACATTTTTGACTGTCTATGAACTCAGCACGTAGTGTTAACCCCTGAGTTGTGAGTTCCTTACTTGTTTGTGTAGTTGAACTTAGTTGCAAGTGATTTAGTACTTTATATATCTCTTTTTAAGTGTCTACTTGATCTTAGGTTCATAAGCCTTGTCTACAAGTCCATAAATGTCCTTTGAACTGCTCAAAATCTTGTGGAACCCCTTGCTTCCTAAGCCAACCCGAGGGTCAACTTCAAAATACCCTATCTAATAATCCTGGTATTAATTTTATCGTAACCAATCGAAGTTTTTGTTGTACTCCCCACGAGCTTTCCAACAAACTCAAAATCAATGCAAACGGATTTCGTATGAGAAAGTGATGCCAGTTCAGGGTGTTGGGGGTTAAAACAGGGAAACATGACCTCTCCGAAAGTGCTTCAAAACAGGCGATACATGATACTTATCAAGTATTGTGATACTTGGAAACAAAGGATACACAATACTTGCCTTGCCACGATACACGATATCTCAACTAAACGATACACGCCACTTGACACACTAGAAAAGTCACCATACTCGATATTTGGTTGACTGGAAAAATGCCACGATATTCGATACTTGAGCCCACACGATACACGATATTCGACCAACTAGACAGATCACGATACTCGATATCCAGCACGTATCGTGGAAGGACCCCCACGATATTCGATATTGCACAGTTATCGCCAAGAAAAATCCCACGATACACGATACTCGATATCAGGCGAGAGTTAGACTCACGATACTTGACACTGAAAGTCACGATACACGATATTGGGTAGGTATCACGAAAGTTAACTCCACGATACACGATAGATGATAGTGAATGTTTCTCAGCGATACATGATACATGATATATGATATACGATATCTATCTAGTATCGTGAATGTTTCTCAGCGATACACGATACACCATATGTGACCACTTGCAAGTATCGCGATACTCGACCACAGGAGTTTCACGATATCCAGGTATCGCGATACTTCAACCGCGGGAGAATACGATACTTGGATTTTTTGGAGTCCAAATTCAAATTTTTTTGCAAATATGAGTACCTTGTGTCCTCCTTCTCACTCGTATGTGTCTGTAGATGCAAAATCTCCCTTCAAACCCATGATATTGCCCTCACGATACTTGGTGTAGGTTATGTCACATCTGGGGCTGTTCACTCAATTTTGGGTATATTGAGGTGTATTTCTTCAGCGTTTTAGCTCCGCACCCTCTCTAAGGCTCTTTCTCACAACCACAAGTAAAAAGCGAGGTGAAAGTACTCTAAAAAATGGAAAAAAATGAGAAGATGAAGGTGGGTGGAGATGGTGATGATGATGAAGATGAAGGAGAAGAAAAACTCAAAAACTGAACTGAAAATGGTGATTTTTTTACCTTCCAACGTCGCTACTCTACGTCTTATCGTCACACGCTCGTCCTGCAAGCTCTCTCCCCGGCAACGGTGCCAAATTTGGTATCGCTCTAGCACAATGGCAAGTACCAACGTGAGGAGCTCCACCTCATAAATGTCAATCCGCCGATACGTGAGGACCGATATGAAGACCAAGAGCAAGTGAAGTGCGCAAGTGAGTGAGTGAAAGCACACAAGCATGCACACACATACACACACACACGCACAAGGTAAGAGCAAAGAGTGGAACAATGGAAGATCTTCGATTACAAAAGAACTCTATTACAAAGCTGAAATCTACAACAAGCTAGCCCCAAAAATGAGCTCTCCAGCCCTTTTTATAGTTTTTGAGTGATTTTGGCCCTGTCCAGACCTAGTGTCTGACCTAGTTAAATATTAGGTTCTAGGGCTTATTTGGAGGCTCAAACGGAATCTAAAAATTATGAAAATTGGTAGTGTGATACATCTAATACTCCTCAAGCTCAAGGACTCCTTGGCTTGAACAAAATGGAGTTGTAAAAATAGAAAATGGTATTTACAATGATTTTTAGTGATAAAAATCACTATGTTTATAGGGATTTCTTCTGAAAATTTGACATGTGATTCTTGGAGCTCCCTACTTGCTCCTTCTTCTTGTGTGTCCACTTCCTTGATGCGCTTCCATGATTTGTCCTTGACCTTGAGCTTCAACAGATACCTTGCATCAGATCGCCTAGGTATTCTGGTTTACAAGGCTCATGTGAGAACATCCATGGATAAATATTAGCACTACACCAAATTGCTAGCAGCTTGACTCTGCCATTCGAATGTTTCCATTTATCATGTACATTATAGGAACTAAACGTTGGGAGTATCGGAAATTTTTGGGAACTCTCCACATTATGATGGGTCTGCTCTCTTTCTTTCTAGAGGCTTTCTGCTTCTACCTCGGATTCTGCCTTCCTTTTATTTTCTTCTTCTAGTCTCTTCCTTGCTACTTCTTCTTCTTATTGTCTCTGTACTTTTTCTTCTTTTTCATCCACTTTCCAGTCCTCTTCTTGTTTTCATAAATTTTCTTCCTCCATTTTTCATTCATTTTCTTCTGCTTGTCTCTTCTAGGCTTCTTCCTCCACATCCCTATCACCTATTTCTTGCTCGTTTGAAGTGCCTATAACAAGTTTCCATTTCGTAGGTCTCTTCTTCAATGCTTGCAGGAAAACTCTGATCATGATGATTTTGCGTTCTCGAGGCTTAAAAGGAGGTTTGTCTGGAAGAAATAAAGTAAAAATTACTCCGAGCTTGGTCTCCAGAGTATAGTTAGCCACCCAATATGTTCTTTTTGTAGAGTCTTCTAATCTCTTTCTTCAATTTCCTGAAAATCCATTCTACCCAATTCACTTGGGTCTTGGAAAATTCTTTCACCAACAAATACAACTACTAGGAAACTCCATAGTGCTTTGCTTATACATTAATGATCATAGAAATAAAAAGTAACCCGAGCTTCAGAGGGAGGTCATCTAGGAGCTGGGAGAATTTGTATTCTCTTGAATAGGGTGTGCCCAACACCTTGGTAATCCCTACTGCATTGATGATCGCTCTTATTGTTTTGATTCCATTGTTGGCAACGTGTAGTCGCTCTACAATCAATTCCAAAGATATCTGAAATGGCTCCCCTTGGCATCTGTCTATTGACTATTGAGATTAGTGCCATCTTTCTATCTAGCAATTTCTTGTGCTATGTCCTTCAAAAGGGGCTATGGTCGGATGCTCCTCCAATCGATAAGGGCACTTTTCAGTAGGCCCTCAAACTTGAACCAATTGGCTTGCTATTGAGAAAGATAGTTTGGGTTGTTTACCAAATGGGCATCTGAGAAATTGATCGCCATTGCTGCTCTTCTATGTATGCTATAGGGTGAGCTCAGTTTCATCAAGATTCATTATTTTGCTAAATAAGCAAGATTAGGGAAATTTCATAGCCTTTTATTTCTTGCCTTCTTGAGTTGAGAGCACTGGGTATGCATCATGTTTGCCACAGATAGTATCTTTTCTCCCGCGACTCTACACTTCCCATGAACCTTAGGATGAAGACCATCATTATAGAGGAAAAAAATCAGCCAATCAGCCCCCTTCTTTGAGTACTCATACCATTTTTGCATGTCGGGTAGTTACTTCACCATGTTGCACATCCAAAAATATTCATAGTGATTTATTTATCTTCTACTTTTATGGGTTTTGTCAATGACTTACTAGCCGAAGGATTGGTACGGCTAGAACGTGGACCCATTAATGACCATCAATAAAAGCTCTTTGGATAGTGTAGCAATCCATAAAGAAGCCTGTCTGCATATCTCATGAATTTGGAATGGATATGTCCACTGCAATTTCATCTTGCCCATCTTTCCCTTTATCTTGGAGTGAAAGTATAGAACTAAATCACTAGGCCAAAAAATTCTTTTTCGTAAATTCCAGTCATGCCATTTCTTTTGTATACTCTACACTTCCTAAAGTAATAATGAAATTGCATATCTACGTTCTTCTAGCTATCACAACTTATCCATCCTGTAAGCAAAAGAGTCTTCCAAAAGTAGACGTTTCTGCAGTGCAATCCAAAGTTTGGGAACTGCAAATTCAGATGGGAGAATAGCTTCCTATCTGTAAAAAAATCTTGAAAGGTGTACTTCCTATCGAAACTTTATAAGAACTGTGCTATGCCCAAAGTACCGCAGGAAGTATATTTTCCCATTCGCCTGTAGAATCCATTAGCACTTTTTGTAACATGTGCATAAGAACATTGTTTGTACTCTATGCTAGACTCTTGGCTCTTGGATAGTATGGTAAACTAAATTTATGTTTAGTTTGATATTTGCAGTTATTTTTTAATTACATCGGTTCAAGAAATGAGTGCCATGATCAAAAAATAGTTCTTGTGGCAAACTAAACCACAAAAACAGTTCATTTTGAAGCTTTTTAGAGGCTTTCCTAGCCATATCATTCCTTGTATCCCATGCTTCTACCCATATTGTGCAGTAGTCAGTACCCATCGAAATGTAGAGAGCTCCCCTTCTGGTTGTAGGTGGTTTGATAGGACCAATAAAATTGAGGCTCCACTTTTGAAATGGTTCCAATGTGAGGCTCAATTGCAATGGAAAATGGTGGGTATCTCGTGGTTCCCTCGTATGTTGCCAAGGATCATAGTTCCGTACCGCAATCAGCACATCCACATACATTGTCAACCACCAAAGTCTTGCTTGCTGATTCTTCCACATTGTAATCAAATGATTAAAATGCACTCTTGCTTCACCATGTGCTTCTTGAATTACCACAACCACTTCATTCAGAAGCACACAATGCATCCATATCCCGATAGGGTGTCTCTGATAAAGTTGTCCCATTATAATTGTAAACTTGTAGCTCTGGAGTCCTAATCTCTTCCATGCTACTAGCCATAAGTGCGATGGTGCTACTCCATTTTTTGTAAGAATCTCAGCATTTCTTCATACCAAGTAGGGAATGTTTGCGAGGAATCTTCAATTTCCACGACTGCAAAAACATCCGCATCCGAAATATTATCATCAACTCCTACGGGTAATTCACCATAATCAATGCATGATACGAAACTTGCAATCCCATGACTAGCCCTTGGCCTATGCATGATTTCATATTCTAATTCTTGTAGTAACAAGATCCACATAGCCAATCATCCTACTATAATCTGTTGCTTCACCAAATAGAGGAGTGAAATATGACCAACATGAAAAGGGAAAGATTTTCCCAATAAATAATGCCTAAATTTATCAATTGAATAGATTAAGCCCAGACACTCTCGTTCCATGGTAGACTAATTATACTCTACAAAAGTCAATCTTTGATTGGCATAGTAAATAGGGCGGAACCAATTACATCCTTCTTTCTACACAACTACACTTCTGCTTGCCCTATCAAAAGCATCCACAAAGACATGCAACGGTTCCTTCCAATCTAGAGCTTTCAATATTTGTGCTTTGGATAGCATCTTTTGTAGCCTTTCAAAAGAAATTTGAGCCTCCTCTATCCACTAGAATTTGGTAGGTCTTACATGTGCTAATCTATTAAGTGGTACTGCGATATGCACTAGATCTCTTGAATGACACCCATGACATGATACTTGGCCTAAGAACCGCAAAACATCTTTTGGATTTCATGGTGTTGGGGTCTCCAAAATGACCTTTACCTTGTCCGATCTACTGCAATACCACCCTATGAAAGGATATGGCCAAGCAACTTGCCACACTTGACTACAAATGCTGATTTATTCGGATTGAGACAGAGGTGTACTTTGTGGCAAGCATTGAAAGAGGATCTCAAATGCTCGAAATGAGCTTCCATTCGTTCAGAAATAGAAAAATCATCTAAGAGAATCTGCATGAAAGAAGTTAGGTGGGGGGTCAAGATATGCTGCATGCATTGCTAGAATGCAATAGGAGCATTCCACAATCCAAACCATATTACTATGCAAGAAAATACTTCCCAATTGGTAGTGAAGACTATCTTTTGGATATCTTCTTCCACCATGCGAACTTGATTATACCTGCATGGGGAAACTTTTCACCCCATGAAGCCAAGCTCAACAAAAATGGAGAATTCAAGAGGTAACAACTCTTCTACCCTATACACACATAAAAGAAAGTCTAAAGAAAAAGGGAAAAGCAAAAAGGTTGAAGATGAAGGTACTACTTCTCAAGCTAACTATGCAAGGAGAGGTAGGAACTCGAGAGGAAGGGGAAGAGGAGGTAAGCAAGGAAGGGGGAGACCTTTCAACTCTTCCCCATGCCACATATGTGGATTGTCTAATCACACTATAGATGAGTGCTATAGGAACTTCAAGAATCAGACAGGAAGAGGATATCAAAGAGGTGGCTACACACAATCAAGAGGAAGATTCAACCACAATCAAAGCTACAAGCATGGCTACAACAACAACTAAAACAGCAATTACAATAACAACTATCAAGGAGGATAAAAATCAAGAAAGGATTTCAAGAACTACACAGAGGGTCAAGAGGATTCTCTTCTCATTATGAATATGACATCAAAACAAGGTATGAATTATGAGCAACTCTTCTATATTGACTCAGGTTGTTCAAACCATGTGGCAAGAAATGTAGCTCTTCTCGCTTACCTTGAGGAACTAAAGGGAAAGCACCAAGTGAAAATAGGTGATTACACCAAGCATTCAGTGGTCAAGGTAGGAAATGTCAAAACCTCTGATGGGTATAGAAATCTATTGAGTAGGATTCTTTATGTACCTACAATCACCAAGAATTTGATGAGTGTTGGACAAATTATGGAAAAAGGTTTGTAGGTTAGGTTCAACAAATATGGAGCTTTTGTGGAGGACCCCCAAGATGGATTGAAGAGAATTTCCAAGGGAGAGAAAATGGGTAGACTAATTACATTTGAACTTGAGGACACTAGAAATATGGCACTTTATAGTTACAAGGATCAAACATTATCAGAGCTTGAGTGAATTGGTGGCAGCTTGACTCGGCCATCCGAATGTTTCCATTTATCATGTACATTATAGGAACTAAACGTTGGGAGTATCGGAAATTTTTGGGAACTCTCCAGATTATGATGGGTCTGCTCTCTTTCTTTCTAGAGCCTTTCTGCTTCTACCTCGGATTTTGGCTTCCTTTTATTTTCTTCTTCTAGTCTCTTCCTTGCTACTTCTTCTTCTTATTGTCTGTGTACTTTTTCTTCTTTTTCATCCACTTTCCAATCCTCTTCTTGTTTTCATAAATTTTCTTCCTCCATTTTTCATTCATTTTCTTCTGCTTGTCTCTTCTAGGCTTCTTCCTCCACATCCCTATCACCTATTTCTTGCTCGTTTGAAGTGCCTATAACAAGTTTCCATTTCGTAGGTCTCTTCTTCAATGCTTGCAGGAAAACTCTAATCATGATGATTTTGCATTCTCGAGGCTTAAAAGGAGGGTTGTCTGGAAGAAATAAAGTAAAAATTACTCCGAGCTTGGTCTCCAGAGTATAGTTAGCCACCCAATATGTTCCTTTTGTAGAGTCTTCTAATCTCTTTCTTCAATTTCTTGAAAATCCATTCTACCCAATTCACTTGGGTCTTGGAAAATTCTTTCACCAAAAAATACAACTACTAGGAAACTCCATAGTGCTTTGCTTATACATTAATGATCATAGAAATAAAAAGTAACCCGAGCTTCAGAGGGGGGTCATCTGGGAGTTGGGAGAATTTGTATTCTCTTGAATAGGGTTTGCCCAACACCTTGGTAATCCCTACTGCATTGATGATCTCTCTTATTGTTTTGATTCAATTGTTGGCAATGTGTAGTCGCTCTACAATCAATTCCAAAGATATCTGAAATGGTTCCCCTTGGCATCTGTCTATTGACTGTTGAGATTAGTGCCATCTGTCTATCTAGCAATTTGTTGTGCTATGTCCTTCAAAAGGGGCTATGGTCGGATGCTCCTCCAATGGATAAGGGCACTTTTCAGTAGGCCCTGACACTTGAACCAATTGGCTTGCTATTGAGAAACATAGTCTGGGTTATTTAGCAGATGGGCATCTGAGAAATTGATCGCCATTGCTGCTCTTCTATGTCTGCTATAGGGTGAGCTCAGTTTCATCAAGATTCATTATTTTGCTAAATAAGCCAGATTAGGGAAAGTTCATAACCTTTTATTTCTTGCCTTCTTGAGTTGAGAGCACTAGGTATGCATCATGTTTGCCACAGATAGTATCTTTTCTCCAGCGACTCTACACTTCCCATGCACCTCAGGATGAAGACCATCATTATAGAGGAAAAAAATCAGCCAATCAGCCCCCTTCTTTGAGTACTCATACCATTTTTGCATGTCGGGTAGTTACTTCACCATGTTGCACATCCAAAAATATTCATAGTGATTTATTTATCTTTTACTTTTATGGGTTTTGTCAATGACTTACTAGCCGAAGGATTGGTACGGCTACAACGTGGACCCATTAATGACCATCAATAAAAGCTCTTTGGATAGTGTAGCAATCCATAAAGAAGCCGGTCTGCATATCTCATGAATTTGGAATGGATATGTCCACTACAATTTCAGCTTGCCCATCTTTCTCTTCATCTTGGAGTGAAAGTATAGAACAAAATCACTAGGCCAAAAAATTCTTTTTCGTAAATTCCAGTCATGCCATTTGTTTTGTATACTCTACACTTCCTAAAGTACTAATGAAATTGCATATCTATGTTCTTCCAGCTATCACAACTTATCCATCCTGTAAGCAAAAGAGTCTTCCAAAAGTAGACGTTTCCGCAATGCAATCCGAAGTTTGGGAACTGCGAATTCAGATGGGAGAATAGCTTCCTATCTGTACAAAATCTTGAAAGGTGTACTTCCTATCAAAACTTTATAAGAACTCTGCTATGCCCAAAGTACCGCAAGAAGTATATTTTCCCATTCACCTGTAGAATCCATTAGCATTTTTTGTAACATGTGCATAAGAACATTGTTTGTACTCTCTGTTAGACTCTTGGCTCTTGTATAATATGGTAAACTAAATTTATGTTTAATTTGATATTTGCAGTTATTTTTTAATTACATTGGTTCAAGAAATGAGTGCCATGATAAAAAAATAGTTTTAGTGGCAAACTAAACCACGAAAAAATTTCATTTTGAAGCTTTTTAGAGGCTTTCCTAGCCATATCATTCCTTGTATCCCATGCTTCTACCCATATTGTGCAGCAGTCAATACCCATCGAAATGTAGAGAGCTCCCCTTCTGGTTGTAGGTGGTTTGATAGGAGCAATAAAATTGAGGCTCCACTTTTGAAATGGTTCCAATGTGAGGATCAATTGCAATGGAAAATGGTGGGTATCCCGTGGGTCCCTCATATGTTGCCAAGGATCACAGTTCCGTACCGCAATCAACACATCCGCATACATTGTCAGCCACCAAAGTCTCGCTTGCTGAATCTTCCACATTGTAATCAAATGATTAAAATGCACTCTTGCTTCACCAACATGTGCTTCTTGAATTACCACAACCACTTCATTCAGAAGCACACAATGCATCCATATCTCGATAGGGTTTCTCTGATAAAGTTATCCCATTATAATTGTAAACTTGTAGCTCTGGATTCCTAATCTCTTCCATGCTACTAGCCATAAGTGCGATGGTGCTACTCCCTTTTGTAAGAATCTCAGCATTTCTTCATACCATGTAGGGAATGTTTGCGAAGAATCTTCAATTTCCACGATTGCAAAAATATCCGCATCCGAAGGATTATCATCAACTCCTACGGGTAATTCACCATAATCAATGCATGATACGAAACTTGCAATCCCATGACTAGCCCTTGGCTTATGCACGATTTCATATTCAAATTCTTGTAGTAACAAGATCCACATAGCCAATCATCCTACTATATTCTGTTGCTTCACCAAATATAGGAGTGAAATAGGACCAACATGAAAAGGGAAAGATTTTCCCAATAAATAGGGTGGAACCAATTACATCCTTCTTTCTACATAACTATACTTCTGATTGCCCTATCAAAAGCATCCACAAAGACATGGAACGGTTCCTTCCAATCTAGAGCTTTCAATATTTGTGCTTTGGATAGCATCTTTTGTAGCCTTTCAAAAGAAATTTGAGCCTCCTCTGTCCACTAGAATTTGGTAGGTCTTACATGTGCTAATCTATTAAGTGGTACTGCTATATGGGCTAGATCTCTTGAATGACACCCATGACGTGATACTTGGCCTATGGACCGCAAAACTTCTTTTGGATTTCATGGTGTTGGGGTCTCCAAAATTACCTTTACCTTGTCCGATCTACTGCAATACCACCCTATGAAAGGATATGGCCAAGCAACTTGCCACACTTGACTACAAATGCTGATTTATTCGGATTGACACAGAGGTGTACTTTGTGGAAAGCATTGAAAGAGGATCTCAAATGCTCCAAATGAGCTTCCATTCGTTCGGAAATAGAAAAATCATCTAAGAGAATCTCCATGAAAGGATATGCTGCATGCATTGCTATAATGCAATAGGAGCATTCCGCAATCCAAACCATATTACTGTGCAAGAAAATACTTCCCAATTGGTAGTGAAGACTATCTTTTGGATATCTTCTTCCACCATGCGAACTTGATTATACCTACATGGGGAAACTTTTCACCCCATGAAGCCAAGCTTAACAAAAATGGAGAATTCAAGAGGTAACAACTCTTCTACCCTATACACACATAAAAGAAAGTCTAAAGAAAAAAGGGAAAAGCAAAAAGGTTGAAGATGAAGGTACTACTTCTCAAGCTAACTATGCAAAGAGAGGTAGGAACTTGAGAGGAAGGGGCAGAGGAGGTAAGCAAGGAAGGGGGAGACCTTTCAACTCTTGCCCATGCCACATATGTGGATTGTCTAATCACACTATAGATGAGTGCTATAGGAACTTCAAGAATCAGACAGGAAGAGGATATCAAAGAGGTGGCTACACACAATCAAGAGGAAGATTCAACCACAATAAAGGCTACAACCATGGCTACAACAACAACTACAACAGCAATTACAATAACAACTATCAAGGAGGATAAAAATCAAGAAAGGATTTCAAGAACTACATAGAGGGTCAAGAGGATTCTCTTCTGAATTTGACATCAAAACAAGGTATGAATTATGAGCACCTCTTCTATATTGACTCAGGTTGTTCAAACCATGTGTCAAGAAATGTAGCTCTTCTCGCTTACCTTGAGGAACCCAAGGGAAAGCACCAAGTGCAAATAGGTGATGACACTAAGCATTCAGTGGTCAAGGTACGAAATGTCAAAACCTCTGATGGAAATAGAAATTTATTGAGTAGGATTCTTTATGTACCTACAATCACCAAGAATTTGATGAGTGTTGGACAAATTATGGAAAAAGGTTTGTAGGTTAGGTTCAACAAATATGGAGCTTTTGTGGAGGACCCCCAAGATGGATTGAAGAGAATTGCCAAGGGAGAGAAAATGGGTAGACTAATTACATTTGAACTTGAGGACACTAGAAATATGGCACTTTATAGTTACAAGGTCAAACAATATCATAGCTTGAGATTTGGCATAAAAGATTAGGACATATTGGTGAGAGAACCTTGAAGCAAATATGTAGAGATCAATGTGTGGTTGGGATACCTAATGTATCCAAGCAACACATGATCTATAAATGTGGTGCATGTCAATTTGGTAAATCACATAGGTTACCCTTCACAAAGAAAGGCTACATGCATGAGGATTACTTGGAGCTTGTCCACACATATGTGTGGGGACCAAGCAAAGACCCTTCAATTTCAAGCTCAAGATACTATGTGTCTTTCATTGATGATTTCAGTAGGTGGACTATCTTGTATTTTATGAAGCATAATGATGAAGTGTTAAGTTGCTTTAAGAAGTATCTTGCACTTGTGGAAAATCAAATAGGGAAGAGTCTAAAGCGGTTAAGGTCAGATGGAGGAGGTGAGTACTTCTCAAATGAATTTGATGGATTGTTGCACGACAGAGGTATCAAAACAAAAATCACAACAAGGTATACCCTTGAGCAAAATGGGGTAGCAGAGAGGAGAAATAGGTTAATTGTGGAAATAGTTGATTGTGGGTAGGTTGTAAGGATGACATGAGTACTTCTAGTTATCTTTCTTTTGCAGGTGATAAGCCCATTTCATGGTCTTCCAAGAAGCAACCTACTGTTGCTTTATCTTCAACTGAAGTTGAATACAGGGGAGTAGCCATGAACATACTTCTAGAAGAAGGCCAAGGAGATGTTGGATGAAGACTTTGCTTCTGTCTTAACCTCTTCTTATCATTGTCTGCATTGTTGGAAATTGTTGGTGTGTTCTATCCTTTTGGCACCCATACTTGTCTCATGCTGCTTGCTTTGGGATGCTGATACTGCTGCCATCTTTGTGTCATTGGGTATGATTGTTAGGTTGGGTTCCTTAATCGTGGGTGACTCCTTCGTGGTTGAGGGTGAGAGGTCGGGTTGACACTCTGCTTTGGAAAAGAAGGGAGGTCCAACACTTGCAAAACTTTCCCATTAGGAAGTGAGGCATTTTGTATCATAGATCTAGGCCACTTTGTAGTAAGTGTGGAGGAATATTGGACAAAGGAGGCTATTGTCCCCATTTGTCCGCTGATGTAGTCCACTTGACCGCTGATGTAACCCACCTAACCGCTGATGGTACCCATTTGTCCACTAATGGAAGACCAAGGGAAGATCTCCTGACATCCTTTTTTCTGGCAACTATCCATCGCCAAGCTCTCATGGGTTGAGTTTGGAAGGAGCGTGCTTACTCGGTGGATTTGACCAAATATCTTCCTGTCCTCCATCACAAATCATTTCATAGGGGCTAGGGTTACATACCTCAGGTAGAGTGTTGTTAGGGAAGTCAAGCAGTATCACTCACTATTGTTCTAAGGTTCCAATCTACAAGGAGCCTTCTCTAAGATTTAGGTCCACTAAGTGATCATATAGCCATTCTTGGCCAAGGATTAGGGGCTCTATTAGGTCATCATCATGGCACACTAGAGCTTCAGTGTCATGGTCACTTCGTGTATGAGGATGGGAAGGTCCACCTCGCCCATGCAAGGGGTTTCCATGCCTCCTAGCCCTATGAGGTATGCCTCAATTGGCCGCATTTCTATTCCTAAATCCTTATAGTGGGACCATCTAATCGCACTAGTCACAACACAGAAATCAATTAAAGTGTTGGGGTTCACATTCAACACATTTCTACTTATTTCTGAACAATCAAACTTTAGCACTGATCTATTTCACACAAAGAATACACTTCCAACAGATTTCAGATTTAGCATTGTCACATTGCGACAAAAACTCTCTTCAACGAATATAACTCAAATAGACAAAGATTCATTCTTGCGCTGAATGAACATAAGTAAATTACTCCATTAGAGTTCTTCTACATCACGTATTACATGGTGGAAAAGTTCATTTAAACTTCTGACTATAGAAAATACATTACGAAATAGGTAAATATGCTTCTTCTGCGTTGTTCTCCTTGAGGAGGCTTCTTGCCTCTTCTGGTTTCTTGCGCTCTCCCTCTTGAAGATGCTTCTTCCCCTTCTTTACTTCCCCTCTTCTCGTGAACAAAATATAACTACTCTCTTTATTGCGACATCAGCGCCTAACAAAATAATTGTCTGTTAAAATCCGAACAAGAAAATACAAATTAAGCAAATTCTCGATTGGGTAATATCTGAGTTAGCAGACTTTTCGAATTCAGATTAACTATTTATCCTCAAGATTCTTCTATCCTCAACACCTGGCACAACTCGGTGGGGGATTTTTTTTTTCAAAAAATCAGACCCGAATTTACAATCCTTGATCGTACAATATTATTTCCATCAACTGTTTAGGACTATTAGCTTCCTCTATTCCAACTTCTTTACTCTGCAGCACTTTCACATCATCCTTAGTACCTTTCTGCGCTTCTTATAGTTCCATTGAATCAACTAATTGTTGCTGCTCAACTATTGCATCGACTTTTTGCTCCAAATCTCTTTGCAACAATTGCTCTTGCAGTTCTTTGATTGTTTGCACATGCTCGTCAATCTGCTTATGATATTCATCAACCATATGCAGTAAATCTTTCTCATGCTTTGAAACAAAACAGTTTTGTACCTCTTCAATCTGATTTCTACATAGACTTTGCAAACGACCTTGAACCACCTTCCATAATGGTGCAAAATTTTCTCTTGACATGTAGTCGTACTTAATAACAAAACATAATCTTTCTAAATACCACTTTAGCTGCTCCCGACATGCATATCCTGCATTTTTCATCATATAAGATTGTCTTCCACCTTCTCTTGTGCCAAATTCTTTTCTCAATGACTCCTCTGAACATTTCAAAATAACCACATCCTTATATATTGGTAGTCTAAACACCTTCGCCACTAACTCAGGTGAAAAGTTTACCTGTAATGTCAACTGTTCTTTCGTCTTCTTAAGAATCTCAAGCTGACTTTTGACATAGAAGTCGAATCTCCATTGTGCCCACGACAACGCTGCAGACTGTAGTAAACTTATCTTGTGGAGCCAAGCCGCATTAATAGGAGAATGTATATCAATCTCTACCTTGAAATTCGTAAACGGATCCATGAGGGTTTGCATAAACTTCGTCGCTGTGGATGGCGTTGAAATCTCCTCCACCTCATCGTGAACCAGGCTATCACTCTCCTCTATTGTCGTATCCTCCTTATGCGACACTGATGCAGAGTGTTAATCTCCAAAAGAACAAGTTAACCTTGAATTTAGATCACCTCTATATCAAGATTAACTTTAGACTCCACCAAACTTAGAGATCATTCACCAATTTATCAGAAAATTGATTATTCTGAAAAATTCAGCTTCTTCAGAAAAGTCTGCTGCAGATTAATCACTCATTGACTAATCAATCCTGTAAAGTTTTTTATAAAACTTTGCACAACACTTCGCCTTAAGGTTGCGCAACTTTACCAAGTTAAATCTCTCAAAAAGATTGAGTACACACTGAGAAATGTGTGAAGCAATTTACCTATGTCTGAAAGAGCTTCTCTGCAATGGCGACTTTGACACCTGCAACTTCTTAGCACTGGTTCTCCCAACTCTGAACCCGTTTGATCAAGATCTTTTAGCCATAGATGGCTTACCTTCCAACTTAGATTTTAAGCCCTCATTTGTGTAAAACTTTACACTGTGGACTGAGCAATGATCATTTCATTGAAGATGAAATGTGCACCAAATTTTACGACTCTTAGAACATTCTTACATATGAATGTTCCTACTCAAAATTCTCTCAGCCTGATTACAATTAACCTCTCAAATTCTAGCCATAGATAGATTAGCTATGGACTTAGACACGTGTAGAAGGATTTCTCAAAAGATTAAACACAGAAGGAGCAGACTGCTAAACATCGGGCGCAAGTTTCTCGATTTCTTCAAAAAAATTTACATACAAGTGAGGATGGATGATTCACTCACTTCCAATGTGTCTAATGACACTAATTTCTCTCTCCCTATTCTCTAATCTTCTTCTGCTCTACTTGCCCGACATTTTCCAACATATTTATATATGAATATATACAAGTGTATGACTAAAACAAAGATATAAGCCAGCTAATGTACATATGTGTACATATCTTTGGATTTTCTGAACATGTCCTTCCTTCAACCATCTGACTTTGTTTTCTTCTTGACTCCTTGACTTCATTTCTCCATAATTCTTCAATTGATGATTGTCATGCACCAACAGCTCCCCCTCAATCATTAATTGAGGTTCTTCTCTATCTTCTTTACTCCAGCCATATCCTTGAATCTTTGTAGTTTTGGTCCATCTAGACTTTTTGTCATCATATCTGCAACTTGATCTTTTGTGGGAGTGTGTATGACTTCAATCTCCTTCTCAATGACCTTCTCTCTCAGAAAATGATACTGTATTTCAATATGCTTAGTTCTAGCATGAAATACAGGATTAGCTGCCAAGTATAATGAACTCATATTGTCTCCACAAATAATAGGAGTACTCTGAATCACATCAAAAACTTTCAAAAGTGTCTTTAGCCATATTACCTCTTTTGCAGCTTCCACCATACCTTTATATTCTGCTTCTGTAGATGACAAAGCAACTGTATGTTGCTTCTTGGAACACCATGAAATCAATTTGTCTCCTACATAGCACAAGTATCCATGTGTTGATCTTCTATCATCCACATTACCTGCCCAATCTGCATCACTATATATCTTCACTCTTGTATCAGAAGTAAATCCATAGTACAACCCTTCTCTGAGTGTACCCTTGATGTACCTAAGTACTCTTTGTCCTGCAATCCAATGTTCCTTTCTAGGACAATGCATAAATTGTGAAAGCACACCAACTGCATATGACAAATCAGGCCTTGTTAATGTAGCATAAATCAAGCTACCAACCAAACTTTGATAGAGTTTCATATCTCTGAACTCTTCTCCTCCAAACCTAGACAATTTATGGTTCACTTCCAAAGGTGTAGGTGCAACCCTGCAATCTTCCATTTTAAATTTGGTTAGCAAATTTTTAAGATACCTTTCTTGGGTCACATATACTCCATGTTGAGTATAAGAGATCTCCATTCCCAAGAAGATTGATAGGTTCCCCAAATCACTGATTTTAAACTCTTTCTCCATCTGCTTCTTGATCATTTGTATTCCCTTATCATCTGTTCCTGTAAGTATTATGTCATCAACATAAATACAAACATAAATGAACCCATCTTCACTTGCTTTGACTAGCAAGCTACTATCTGCCTTTGATGCTTGAAATCCAAGATCATTCAAGAATTTTACAAGCCTATAATTCCAAGCCCTTGGGGCTTACTTCAACCCATACAAAGCTCTCTTGAGCTTACACACATAATTTGGACTCACTTGATCTTTGAACCCATCTGGTTGCTCCATGTAGACTTCATCTGAAATGTAACCATTCAAGAAAGCATTTTTTACATCTAATTGAGATAACTTCCAACCTTTGGAAGCAGCAATTGCTATGAGTGTCCTGATGGTTTTCATCTTTGCCACAGGACTATAAGTCTCATCATAGTCCACTCCATATGTCTGTGCATACCCTTTCACAACAAGTCTAGCTTTGTACCTAGACACACTTCCATCTGCAAATCTCTTTGTTTTGTAAACCCACTTACATCCAATGATCTTCTGACTATTAGGTTTAGGAACCAAATCCCATGTTTGATTCTCTATCAATGCATCATACTCCTCTTGCATAGCATCTTCCCAATTCTTTTTCCCTTTGGCCTCTTCATATGTAGAAGGGTCTTCATCTGCTTTTACCAAATAAGCATAATCTTTAGTAGTTAAGAATGAAGTGTCATAGCTATACCTTGTAGGTTGCCATTTGTGCCTAGATGACCTCCTAACTTCTGCACTTCTTGAAGTTTCTGGTTCATCACATTCTGGATCAAACCTTGGCCTCTCTTCAACTTCAACCTGCACTTCATTGTTCTCACTTTCATCAAGTAATTGAATCTTTGCTTTACCTTTTCTTTGATCCACTACTTCTTCATCATCTGCATGTACATTATATTTACCTGCATACCAAGTACCTTGCTCATCAAATGTAACATCCTTGGATACAAGGAATTGCTTTGTGGATGGACTCCACAACCTGTATCCCATTTGCTTATCATCATAACCAATGAACACATACTTTTCTGCCTTAGGCTCCAACTTATGCCTCAATTGAGATGGCACATATGCATATGCCAAGCATCCAAATATTCTGCAATGATCCAAGGTAGGTTTCTTACCCCACCAAGCTTCATATGGTGTCATACCCTGCAAAGCTTTACAAGGAAATCTATTAACCAAATCAGTAGCTGTGTTTACAGCCTCTGCCCACAAATAATTTGGGCAATTCTTCTCTTTCATCATGGACCTTGCAAATTCAACAAGAGTCCTGTTTCTTCTTTCTGCTACCCCATTTTGTTGAGGAGAATACCTGCAAGTAACTTCTCTCTTTATACCTGCATTCCACAAATAATCATTGAACTCATTTGAAAAATACTCTCCCCCTCCATCTGACCTTAGTCTCTTTAATCTTTGACCTGTAATCCTTTCTGCATATGCATGATAGTGTTTAAATGTATTAAACACTTCTGACTTTTCTTTAATCACATAAATTGTGATCCACCTGGTAGCATCATCAACATATATGACATAATATCTTGAACCATTTATACTAAAGTCCTTTGAAGGACCCCACACATCTGTATGCACCAATTCAAGTCTATCTGAATACATAAACCCATGCTTGGAATAGGATTGCTTGTGAGCCTTACCTAATTGACATGCCTCACATCTGTATGTCATGTGTTGACCTGCAATGTTAGGCAATCCAAGCACTGAATCATTGTTTATCATTTCTTTAATACCTCTTTCATTAAAGTGTCCAAGTCTTTTGTGCCAAAGATCCAATTCTGACACCTTCTGCTCTCCATATGTGAACATAGCATGTCCAACATTTCCTTGTACCTTCAATGTGAAAAGCCTTCCTTCTTTCTTTCCTGTAACAACCTGTTTATACCCTTGACTAGGGTCTTCAACATAAACTCCATCATTTGTGAACCTTACCTCATATCCTTTTTCCACAATTTGACCTACACTGATCAAATTCTTTGGAATTGTGGGAACATAAAGTACCTTACTCAGAAGAGTGCTCCCATCCTTAGCTTTGACTGAACCAATTGACTTTACCTTATGCTTTGTATTATCACCTGTCTGAATTGTATGATTTATTGCATTATGATCTAGGTCAGTCATCAAAGCAATATTTCCACTCAAATGATTACTACATCCTGAATCAATGTAGAACACTCTCATGTCCTCATGTGAGGTTTCACATGTATTCATAATGAGAGTCGAGTCCTCCTTCTGATCTGATGTATAGTTGTAGTAGGTGTTATTATAGGATTGGTTTTGGAAGTTTCTTCCTCCACCTCTTCCAAAAGAATTCCTACCACCTCT
The DNA here is from genome assembly GCA_020310875.1 of Ceratopteris richardii. Classification (NCBI taxonomy): domain Eukaryota; kingdom Viridiplantae; phylum Streptophyta; class Polypodiopsida; order Polypodiales; family Pteridaceae; genus Ceratopteris; species Ceratopteris richardii. Next base: position 33,794,167 of record CM035429.1, on the reverse strand, counting down.
ACCTCTGAAGTTTCCTCTCTGAAATCTACCACCTCTTGCTCTTTGATTAAAGTTCTGATAATTACTATTATTCTGATTATTGTGCCAACAATCATGAGATAGATGATTGGTCTTACCACATATCCAACAAGCTCTTGCATTCTCTTTGTTGTTTCTTCCTCTTCCTCTACTTCTGCCATTTCCTCTTCCTCTTATGAAATTTGCTTGGTTTGATGTACCTTCTTCTTCACCTGATTGTTGCTTTCCTTTGTTAGCTTTCTTCTTGTCTTTAGAATACATTGCATGACCTGCACTCTTATCAACATCTCCTTTGACATCATTCTCAAAAGTTAGCATATGACCTAACAATTGATTCAAATCAGGAGTAAAGTGATCTAATGAAAGTTCTGTAGACAAAATGAAAGGCTTCCATTTCTCATCTCCTCTTAGCCCTGTGAGTATTTGTCTTACCAATTTGTCTTCTTCAATGTCTTCATCCACTGCACCTAGAGAATCTGCAATGTCCTTCATCTTTGTCACATAATCAGAGATTGATTGTGAGGCCTTCTTCTTGAAGGTAGTAAATTCTGCCCATAGTGAAGCCTTCCTTGATTTGGTTGTATTTTGGAAATGCTCTTCCAAAGCATTCCAAATGTCACATGCACTTTCAAGTCCTCTAATGTGAGGAAGCAAATAGTCATTGACTGCCATGTAGATGATGCTTCTTGCTTGAGCATCCTTCTTCATCCAATTCTTCAAATCTGCAAGCTCCTCCCTAGTTGGAACACTAGGATCTCTGAATTCTGGCTTTTCTTCATCTCCTGTGATGTATCCTATCAGATCTTTGCTCATAAGATGAGCTTCCATCCTCATAGACCATGCAGGATAGTTCTCTCTATCCAACTTTTCAATTTGGAGACTATCTCCCATCTTTACTTCACCTGTAGTCTCAAATCTTTAACCTTTACAGATAATGAATGTACCTTTACTTCGAATGTTGCTCCTTCTGATCCTTTTGATACTCTTTGTATGTCTTCCTTCAAGTTTTCTTCAACCTTTACCCTTCTGCACCTTCAAAATGTAAAAATTTGTACTTCTGCAATAGTCGGAGTCTTCTTCACTTCAATTTTGACACAACCTGCTCTGATACCACTGATGGAGAGTGTTAATCTCCAAAAGAACAAGTTAACCTTGAATTTAGATCACCTCTATATCAAGATTAACTTTAGACTCCACCAAACTTAGAGATCATTCACCAATTTATCAGAAAATTGATTATTCTGAAAAATTCAGCTTCTTCAGAAAAGTCTGCTGCAGATTAATCACTCATTGACTAATCAATCCTGTAAAGTTTTTTATAAAACTTTGCACAACACTTCGCCTTAAGGTTGCGCAACTTTACCAAGTTAAATCTCTCAAAAAGATTGAGTACACACTGAGAAATGTGTGAAGCAATTTACCTATGTCTGAAAGAGCTTCTCTGCAATGGCGACTTTGACACCTGCAACTTCTTAGCACTGGTTCTCCCAACTCTGAACCCGTTTGATCAAGATCTTTTAGCCATAGATGGCTTACCTTCCAACTTAGATTTTAAGCCCTCATTTGTGTAAAACTTTACACTGTGGACTGAGCAATGATCATTTCATTGAAGATGAAATGTGCGCCAAATTTTACGACTCTTAGAACATTCTTACATATGAATGTTCCTACTCAAAATTCTCTCAGCCTGATTACAATTAACCTCTCAAATTCTAGCCATAGATAGATTAGCTATGGACTTAGACACGTGCAGAAGGATTTCTCAAAAGATTAAACACAGAAGGAGCAGACTGCTAAACATCGGGCGCAAGTTTCTCGATTTCTTCAGAAAAATTTACATACAAGTGAGGATGGATGATTCACTCACTTCCAATGTGTCTAATGACACTAATTTCTCTCTCCCTATTCTCTAATCTTCTTCTGCTCTACTTGCCCGACATTTTCCAACATATTTATATATGAATATATACAAGTGTATGACTAAAACAAAGATATAAGCCAGCTAATGTACATATGTGTACATATCTTTGGATTTTCTGAACATGTCCTTCCTTCAACCATCTCACTTTGTTTTCTTCTTGACTCCTTGACTTCATTTCTCCATAATTCTTCAATTGATGATTGTCATGCACCAACAGACACTTCTTCTCGTCTTTTACAATGCCCCCTCATCACGGTGCCTCTTGCAACGACACACTAGAACCTGCGGCCAACATCACCTTTGGAGCCAGGAAATAAAACGCAAAACGTAGGTACAAGTAGTGCAAACTTTCAAATCGCCACTAAGCTGAGAACTTTACATACTTGATCACGTGCCAGCACATGCAACTAAATAATGTTTGGGCATAAGTTACCTTAGAAATCATTAGGCGCATCTTTACACACATTTCCATGCCATGAGTAAAAGTTAATCCATACGTGCAGTTATTCGCATTAAAGCTCATGCCCAAATAGAGAATAATTAACTGAGATCTCCTCCGCTTTACATTGCAGTTTCCGATCCACCACCATACAAGCTCCCACAAAACCTTTCGACACCATACAACTTGTTGCTTAACACTCACACAAATAACTAATTTCACCTGAGAGTCCAATTGAACCTGAATCTTGCTCCCTCTTACCTTGTTGAGGTGAATTGTACTCTCCAACGGACAATAAAACTGGTATCCTTCGTTATCTGCATGTCCACCCAGGAACACCGATCCATGATGTTGCTATCTGCTTGCTATCATCAGTATCCATGCACCTTGAGTTACATCTCTTTCTGCTTCTGAATATTCCTCTAATACTTCAGTCCGATTCACGAACACTCCCTTCTTTGTTGTATGTTGATGAATAACTGCTAACAAAAATGTGAGCCTCTGATTATAACCTATCCCCCAATGGATTCGTAAGACGCGCTTAATGCCATTTTCGAACAACAACAATCAAGGAAACTTGTCACCAAGGATGAAAATGCAGATAAATATGCCTTCTTGCTCTAGTGATCAGACATGTAAATAATATGATTTCCAGACTTAACCATTACTTGCACTACATTAGAAGATAACCAATCCAAACATGGCGGCTTCCCTTGAAATTTCTTGAGCCGGAATCCATTGATTGGTTTTTCCATTCTTGTGCCAAATACATCTGCCAATAGAAAAGTTCCTTGCCCTAAATCTTGCACAATCTGATATGGACCTTGATATCTCAATGTGAGCTTTCCCGGATGTGGTCCTAGCTTAGAATTATACACCATTACCCAATCTCCTTCTTTGAATAACTTAAACTTCACATTTTGGTTATTTCAGATGGTCTTCGGAAAAAATCTTGTACGTGCTACCATTGGACTTCCTATACCCAACTTTAAAAGTAGCACAAGAGCATGACAGAATGGACACGAGTTATCCTCGAGGATCTTTGATTTAGAACGCTTAGGTGAGACAAGGCTACGAGCAGCGGCAGGCATCTATGCTGCAAAGAAACGGAAAAAGGCATACTTCGATGCACACATCAAAGATAAAGGCTTGAAAGAGGGAGACCTAGTGTTGGTTTATACATTAAAGCAACATGCCCATAAACTAGAAAAAAGAGGATATGGACCCATGATCATTAATAGAATTTCCACTAGCGGTGTAGTTCGATTGGCCACACTAGAAGGTGATATCTTGCCCAACTATATCAGTGGTTGTCGAGTCAAGCTATATCAAGAACCTCTTACAGAGGATATGCTACAGAGACTCAACACTGCTAAGAAGCGAAAAGAAGAAGAGTTAAGGGTTAGAGAAGAAGCACAGGCAGAGGCTAGAGAACGCATTAGGAGAAATAAGTTAAGATGCCTAACCCTAGAATTCGATCGAGAGGCCCCAAGATACCACATGGCCATGTGTCAAACATCCAGTGCAATTGCTTCTCAAATCATTGATCGACGTCCTTTTGTGACCATAGCAGTAGGACAAGGGAAGAATGCAAGGACTCTGAGAGCACTGATTGACTCAGGTGTAGCAACTAGTGTAGTTAGACTATCCTATTGCCAAGACTTGCAATTGAACATAAAGCCCATAGAAGCCTATCTCATAGGTGTGAGAGGTGTGGAAACCCCTTGTTTGGGTGAGGTGGAACTTCCCATCTACCTTCAAGATGTTCCAATGAAAGTCAAAATGCTAGTATGTCATGATGAGGACATTATAGAGCCACTTGTCCTGGGTCAAGATTGGATTTACGACCATGCAGTCAACTTAAACCTAAGAAGTCAAATCCTTCAAGTTTGGGCACATGAACAATGTATTACATTAGAACTAGACAATTGCATGCTCACAAATCCAAAGGTCACACATTCTCTTAGTTCTTCTGAAACTAATCTTCGTAAAGAAAATGTTGTCTGTGTCAAAAACCCTACGAAGAAAAAGGACTCAATCATGGAAGCACAAGCTCAACGGCCAGTAAACCTCTCTTCTTCTTCACATACTAATGCAAGTGTAACTCGACCAAAGAGGCAAGCAAAAAAGACATCTGCTATGTCAACTAGACAAACAAAATTCAAGAAGAAAGAAGCTCAGGGCATGAAGCAGATTTGGGTACGAAAAGGAGAACAAGCACTAGCTTTTCCACAACCCTTCCTAGTGAGGCAAGCCAACCATGCTACAAGAAGCACCAAGAAAGGAGGACCAGCTCAATCCCATAGTCTTCGACAAATTTGGGTACCAAAGCAATCGATGAAGGCCAAACATACTAACGTACAAATTTGGGTGCCAATGAAATTAGCTGCAGCTCAACAAGAGAGATTACAAATGTGGGTACCCAAGGCACTCTTACATGCACAAAACCATCTGATCTCCCTCACGAGGAAAATCTCAGCAAAAACACCACGGAGAAGCAAGAGTCGAAACCATGGGCAGAGACCAAAAGAAGATGAATTCATCTCCTGGCCGATAATAAAAACACAATCACAAAGGATATGGGTTTGGAAGCCAAAAGTACCAGCAGCTTCCACAACACCAAGGAGCCGACCATGATGGATATCAAATTTTAGCAACCATCCAAAGATGAAAGGGCCAAAAGTGATCTCCACAGGACCACATACCATTCTCAAATGGATCCCTATAAGGAGGAGTCCATCATTGCAAGATTCAATCGACACCCCCAAACAAAGATTGCATCAAGTCTACAAGTGACATCAAAAGCCTCGACCAACAATAACCATGTGCCTTTGGCATAACCTTGTCTTTTGCACCATTGAGGTCATGCATTTCCAAAGTATGCATTCTTATAGGGCCACAGTACACGGCCGTGCATACACACAATTGAGAATCCCAGGCACATGATACACATCTGACATATGTAAAATATTTTATTGATGCTAACACCTTTCTTCTTGTTTTATTCCATTGTTCCAAAAAAAAAGAAAGAAAGAAAGAAAAGAAAAGAAAACGAACCAAAGAGAGTGATAGGATAGGAGTGCATGCTTGAACAATCACTGATGAGAACCATCAACACGGACATCCATCAACACAAGAGACAAGCCAGTGGTCAATCATCACGACGGGCATACAACATGAAGAGTGACGATCGACATAATTTTCACCATGGTAAGAATTGTATGCTACAACAACAACATAACCATGGTCGATTAGGAAACCTCTTCGTTGGCATACCCTTGAGCACTTTGCTCAAGACCCAATTTCTTGCACCATACTGCTTCCAATGCATTCCCCAAGTACGCATACATAGGGCCACATTACAAGGCTGTGCACAAGGCACATTCTTCTTCCAACCCATGCACTAATTCACTTACCCATCACTCATTACGGGTCACGAGTACTTGGTATGGGAACTAGGGAAGTCATCTTTCAAAGAACCAGAGAACATCACGGTCTCAACAACAAAATCCACGAAGCAAGCCACCATGAGAGTTGCTCATAATCACCATTGCCAACCTCTTTTGAGTAGCTCACAATCTTTGAAAGCTCACAAAGACACCATCAAGTGAGAATACAAGGAAGAAATACATACAAAGGTATCTATGACAAATGAAGACCCAGACAACTGTCCAAGCTACAATTGGAGGATGGACCGCTCCTGTTGATACATGAAGGACACTACTTCTCAACCTACTACATGGAACAACCACTACAACAAGGGTCTGTCTGGGACGATAGACTCTAGAGGGGGGGGGAGTGTTGAAGCTCAAGGTCAAGGACAAAGCATGGAAGCGCATCAAGGAAGTGGACACACAAGAAGAAGGAGCAAGTAGGGAGCTCCAAGAATCACATGTCAAATTTTCAGAAGAAATCCCTATAAACATAGTGATTTTTATCACTAAATCATTGTAAATACCATTTTCTATTTTTAAAACTCCATTTTGTTCAAGCCAAGGAGTCCTTGAGCTTGAGGAGTATTAGATGTATCACACTACCAATTTTTAATTTTTAGATTCCGTTTAAGCCCCCAAATAAGCCCTAGAACCTAATTTTTAACTAGGCTAGACACTAGGTCTAGACAGGGCCAAAATCACTCAAAAACTATAAAAAGGTTTGGAGAGCTCATTTTTGGGGCTAGCTTGTTGTAGATTTCAGCTTTGTAATAGAGTTCTTTTGTAATCGAAGATCTTCCATTGTTCCACTCTTTGCACTTACCTTGTGCGTGTGTGTGTATGTGTGTGCATGCTTGTGTGCTTTCACTCACTCACTTGGGCACTTCACTTTCTCTTGGTCTTCATACCGGTCCTCACGTCTCGGCGGATTGACATTTATGAGGTGGAGCTCCTCACGTTGGTACTTGCCATTGTGCTAGAGTGACAGTATCCATTGGATGACATTTCAAATGGAAGAAATACAAAAGAAATATAATATTTTAGTTCAAGAGAGGGAAGAATGGCTAGAGATTGATGAACTCCATATGGAGCTTACCAAAAGAGAAAGTGCCGGTCATGAAGAAGCTTTAGAAGAATTAAATGATGCTTTAAAGGAAATGACCACACTTAAAGCTGAGTCCGATGAGAATTCGAGGAGAATGAAGCAGTTGCAAGAAAAAGATTAATATAGACATCGAGCCTTCTAGAAATTAAAGAAAAGCAATAAAGAGCTAACTGCCAAGCTCGAGAAAAAAGAAAATGAAGTTGAAAGATAAAGAAAAAGGTTAATAATCAGTTGGATGAGATGTCAAAGCAGGAAGCAACTATAGTGGATGCAAAAGAAAAGCTGGCAGTGCGGAACTCAAAATATATAGAACTAGAAGCTAAACTCCATACTATTTAGGCCAGTTGCATCATATCAAAAAATTTCTCGATCAAATGCACAACGATGTCATATAATGCAGGTAGGGTAACCAATGGTGAATAGTAGCCATCGTATATCTGACGGTAGGAGTGTTATTTCGGGGAAGTGCTAGGTAAGGGTAGTTGAGCTAGTCTTGACATTATAAAAAGGTTTGGCTATGATTGCATACATGTGGATAAACCTACAGTAATATCCACAATGGTCCATAAAGGCTTGAACCTCTTTAATGTTCCTTGGCCTCGACAACTCTACGATGGCTTTTACTTTCTCCACATCTATTGATATTTTGTTCTTAAAAACAATATGACCTAAGATCTTACCTTGACGTACTATGAACATGCACTTTTCTGGGTTCAGACACACTCAATATTCTCTATACTTGTCGAATATATGTCTGAGCTCAGGGATGTGGTATCTTCTCTCTTGGGAATGAGCACATAAATCATCCACATATATTTCTAAGCTCTTTCGCAAGAACTCTTTGAAGACATGACACATGAGCCTTTGGGATGTTGTAGGTGCATTGGTGAGCCCAAACGGCATCACACAGAATGCGAAGATTCACCACTTTGTAGCAAAGGCCATTTTGTGTTGATCTTCTAAGGCAACTGCTACTTGGTTGTAACCTAAAAATCCATCCAAGAAGTTATAAACTTCTTTGCATGCAACACGCTCGAGTAAATGTTCGATGATTGGAAGTGGATAGCTATCTCTAATTGTAGCGGCATTAACTTTTTTAAGGTTAATACACACTCGCAACTTTCCATTCTTCTTGCACACCACTACAATGGGGGACACCCATTCAGTATGCTCACAAACACTTAGATCATACACTTCATGGCAAACATCTGCAATCAACAGCTCCATACCTGAAATCACACCTAGGACTCTCTAGAAATGGGTACCAAAAAATCCCAAATCCAAGAAGACATATTTTAGAAACATGTTAAGATCATCATGGCCCAAAGATGTCATCCCACAAATAAAATTCGGCAAGTTAAACCGTGTAATAAACCCCCTGACCCAACCATGTAAAATATTGTGCATAGGAATAGATGCATTTGAGTACAATGCACAACTAGAGTATGCATATAGGAACATTACTGACTTCCTAACTCTTACTCACACAATACACCAATTTGACTAACCTCTAACCTCAATGAACAACATGTTTGTATTGTAGAGGGAACATGGTATTATCATTTTTCCTACACAATGCTAATATGATTTTGTTCTTCCAGTAGATAAGCAATCATTAGACACTACCAGCAGTATCATGGCTAGTGTAATAGGAACTAGTTCTCAAGCAGGCACAAGTCAGTAGTGGCTAGTTCTCAAGCAGGCACAAGTTAGTAGGTGGTCAATATGGAGAACTTACCCATCATGCCTGAGACAAATGAACAAGTGGAGAACTTATATGCCATACAGATAATACCCATACAAGACCCCCTAGGTGGCCATACCATGCTATGGGCAAAAACTCTCATTGGTTTACTGAAGTAGGAGGAGCATTGGGAGAGGATTCATACCTTTGGGAGGCAGAGCTAGAGTTCAGAGGCAAGTGGGGAAAGTACCATTTGTTCACATGGGAGTTTGAGAAGTTATATAATGCAGAAGAGCCATGCCTAGTGTGGTAGAAAGCAGGATTAGATGCATACTTCAGTGCTAATCTTCCCAAACTTGACTTCATGCTATGCTATTATATTATCAACACCCTCACTCCCAAGAAGAATCTCAAAGCCTTGAGCACATTTGTGCTTCCATCACTACCCAGAGAAAATGAATTGAAGTGGTTTAAGTAATCTAATAACCTAGGATGCAATTATCTTGATATGAGAGGGATGCAAATACCCACAGAGAAGGAGATTCTAGTGTTAAAGAACATGAAGAATAGAAACCTCACAAAACTCAAAGATATGGTGGCTATGATGTGTAACATTGCAATTCACCTTAGAATGTGCATGTAGCATTTTGCCTTTCAATCACAAGACATGTTCACCATACCACATCAAAAGGTATGGTTCAGTTTATATCTTGCAAAAACTACGAACTTAATGATTAATCTACCTCACTGGATATTTGATCAAATCCACTTGGTGCACAAACAATGGTTGTGCAAGTCAATATTTTATGGATGTTGAGCATTCACTAGGATTATTTATTGATGTTTAGCTTATGACATTCAAATTAAGAGGGCTTTCATGTGGAATAGGGTACAACAATTCAAAGGCCGTACATCCACAAGACTCCGATCAAAGAGGATGTGAGGAGCAATACCATGTACTCAATGACGAGGAGCCACTTTAACCCCAAATGTCACTTCCCCACCTTGACGTGTATGTCCATTCACACTACACCTCCCAAGACGCAACTCTGAGGATGGAAGCTTGATATTTCCACCAGTCTCCACAGACCTTGAATTCCCAAGAGGAGTACACCTAGAAGAGCTCACCAATGAGGTTTTTGAGTAGATCTTAAGAGAGGTGAATATTGAGTAAGGTGAGGAATAACTGGTGGAATGCTCTTAACCACAAGCAACGACATCACAAGCGCTGGTTATTATAGTCGATGAGGATGAAGAAGATGATGATGAAGATGAAGAATCTAAAGAACGCAACGATGAACACGAGGGAAGACATCAAGAAGAGCAACAAGAAGTGTGTGAACTTGTATGTGCTCAAGAGTACACAACCAAGTTACAGAGATTATACGATATAATCAAGGCACTACAAGAAAGGCATCAAGTTTCATTTGCAGTAGGCCAAGCCTTAATAGATCAGATCCTTGCCAATGAAGGGGTGGACCATCTCTTCATCACTACACTCAAATTATTAACAGAATCCTTGGGAGTTCAAGAGGCCATGTACATGGCATTGTGACAATCAATATGATATGACAAACATAGAGTGGAAACAAGGCCACAGGTAGGCAAAGACATATGGATACCCATATCTAAACTAGAAGCAACCATAGAACCAACAGCCATCTCAACAAACACCATAGATCTTACTACAAAAACTTTTGTACAAATGTCACCTACCTCCCCTCAACATCCCCCATTGCCCCCACCTCTGTCTCCTACCAGTAACAAAACTATTGTAGTATTAACCACCACTATTCGAAACCCTATCTCATTAACCTCCTTTTCCTTCCATGAACCAACATCTTAGGCAACCCTCTTTTCCTCTATCACCAACCCTCTTTTTACTTCCCCATTTTTGTCTCTAGAGCCCACCATTGGACACCCCATTCTACCCAGTATAGAAGGACACCCAAGACCCATAGAAGGTAGTTTAGGTATCCTTGCTTACCCCTAATCACACATTTCCCTTCCTCATGATCCATCAATCTCATTCGCCTCATCCATGTTCCCCTATACCTCAATCACGACCATAGCCCCTTCCCACTACATATCATTCATGGAAAGTTTCATCTGTGTCCCCACCACACAAATGTTAGGTTTAAAAACACTCACATCCACTTCACTATACATAGACACCATGCTCACTTCACCTACCATTCCCACTTACATGGTAGCTCCCACAAGCAACACACTGTGTGATCCTATGGACATTTCTCCACCCATTGTATCTCCTCCTCCCCCACGCTCCCACCATCTCCGCTCCCCCCTCCACCCACATCACCAATACCATCATGCACAACATCCATCATTCCCATCCCTGTTCCCATTCCCCCTACATTAAATGCTATTCCCTTTGCATCTGCACCTGTAAATACTACTTTCAATATGACAATTCAATGTGTAGCATAGCTTCAACAGGACTATCAATGACTAGAAGATTGGAATGATCCCTTCTAGGCAAAATCTCAAAGATTACAAGCACAAGACATTGCTTTGGAAGTTGAAAATGAAGTGCTCTAGGTAGAGTACTTCATACTACAACAAGTTCATGCAGAACTAGAGTCCAAGGTACCTGATGTGGATGCCCAAGCTCACAAAGACTTGGAGACAATGCTTCATGAGAAACATCTAACCAACACAAAACTATGACAAAATCTAGGGCTTCTTAGGAAACATATGTCTGTAGCGCTTGAAGAAAATAAGAGACTGCAATAGTAGAACCAAGATAATCACGAAGATGGTATTGAAGGAATACGAGGCACAATTATCAGCCCTACAAAGTTTCAAGTTATTCCCTTCTAAAACATCAAGATCTTACTCAAGAAACATGCTAATTTTCTAGAGTCATATGAAAAGTTGGAAACAAAGTGCTCAGACCTCAGGAAGTAGTTAATCATGGTAAGCACATCTAGGCCGGTGGTTGCAACCCTCCCACAAACTACAAAGGAAGTGGAAACCTACAAGAAGCAGCTTGGAGTTTTTCAATCTATTTCTTGAGGGTTTCCACTTCCTCTATAGTTTGTGGGAGGGTTGCAACCAATGGACTAGATGTGCTTAACGTGGTTAACTCCTTCTTGAGCTTTGCACACTCTATTTCCAACTTTTCATATGACTTTATAAAATTTGTGTGTTCCTTGAGTAAGACCTTGATGTCTTCTGAGGGAACAACTTGAAATTTTATAGGGCTGATAGTTATACCTAGTTTTCCTTCCATAGCAGATTTGAGATTATTTTGGTTCTGCTGATGCAGTCTCTTATTTTCTTCTAGCACTATAGATATATGTTTCTTGAGAAGCCCTAGATTCCATCATAGTTTTTTGTTTGTTAGATTTTGCTCATGAAGCATTGTCTCCAAGTCTTTGAGAGCTTCGACATTCACATCGGGTACCTTGGACTCTAATTCTGCATAAGCTTGTTATAGTGTGAAGTATTCTACCTAGACCGCTTCATTGTTAGCTTCCAAAGCCATGACTATGCTTGTAATCTTTGAGATTCTATCTGGAAAATAGCATTTCGATCTTATAGTCATTGATAGTCCTATTGAAGTTGTTATACACATTGAATTATCAAATTCAAAGTATATTTATAGGTGTAGATGCAAAGGGAATAGTATTTAATGTAGGGAATGGAAATGGGTATGGGAATGGTGGATGTTGTGCATGATGGTACTCGTGATGTGGGTGGAGGAGGGAGCGGAGATGGTGGGAGCATGGGGGGAGGAGGAGGTGCAATGGGTGGAGAAATTTCTATAGTATCGGATAGTGCAGTGCTTGTAGGAGTTACCATGTAAGTGGGAATGGTAGGTGAAGTGAGCATGGTGTTTGTGTATATTAAAGTGGATGTGAGTGTTTGTGAACCTAACATCTGTGTGGTGGGAACACAGATAAAAATTTCCATGTCAAATGATATGTAGTGATATGGGGCTATGGTGGCGATTCAGGTATAGGGGAACATGGATGAGGCGAATGGGAAGTATGGATCAGGGGGAAGGGGAATCTGCGAATAGAGGTAAGTAGGGGTACCTAAACTACCTTTGGTGGGTCTTGGGTGTCCTTCTATACTACGTAGAATGGGATGTCCAATGGAGGGCTCTACAGATAAAAATGGGGAAGTAAAAAGAGGGTTGGTGATAGAGGAAAAGAGGGTTACCTGAAAGGTTGGTTCATGGGAGGAAAAGAAGGTTGATGAGGTAGGGGTTAGGGTAGTGGTGGTTAATACTATAGTGGCTTCCTTAGTGGTAGGAGGCAACGGTGGGGGTGACAAGGGAGATATGGAGTGTTGAGGTGAGATAGGTGATGTTTGTACAAAAGTTTTTTCAATAAGATCTATGGTGGCCATTGGTTCTATGGTTGCTTCTAGTTTAGATATGGGTATCTGTATGTCTTTGCTTGCCTATCTTAGTGGTATTGGATTGATTGTCACAATGTTGTGTGTACGACATCTTGAACTCCCAAGGATTCTGTTAATAATTTGACTGTAGTGATGAACTAAGGGTCCATCCCTTCATCAGTTAGGATCTAATCTATTAAGGCTTGGCCTGCAATGAATGAAACTCGATGCCTTTCTTGCACTGCCTTGATTGTATCATATAATCTTTGTAACTCAGCTGTGTACACCAAAGCACCTACAAGTTCAGGCACTTCTTATTACTCTTCTTAATGTCTTCCTTCTGGTTCATCATTGCCTTCTTCAAATTCTTCATCCTCATCATCATCTTCATTTGTCTTCTTCATCCTCATCGACTATAGTAACCGGCACTTGTGATGTGGTTGCTTGTGGTTGAGAAGGTTCTAATAGTTGTTCCTCACCTGACTCAATATTCATCTCTCTTAAGATTTGCTCAAAATCCTCATTGGTGAGCTCTTCTAAGTGTACTCCTCCAAGGAATTCAAAGCTCCATCTTGCGAGGTGTAGTGTGAATGGGTGCACACATCAAGGTGGGGGAGTGACATCTGGGGTCAAAGTGGCTCCTCGTGGTTGAGCACATGGTATTGCTCCTTGCATCCTCTTTGATGGGAGTCTTGTGGACATTCAACCTTTGAATTGGTATACCCTATTCCATGTTCGAGCCCTCTAAATTGGAATGTCATAAGCCAAACATCTATAAATAACCTTGGTCAGGGCATAACATCCATAGATTACTAACTTGCATGGCCATCATTTGTGTGTGAATTGGATTTGATCAATAATCTAGTGAGGTAGGTTAATTGTTAAGTTCTGCATTGTTGCAAGATATAAACCAAAACATACCTTCTTATGTGGCATGGTGAACCAGTTTTGTGATGGAAAGGCAAAATGTTGCATGCACATTCTAAGGTGAACCACAATGTTAGGCATCATGGACACCATATCTTTGAGTTTTATGAGGTTTCTATTCTTCATGCTCTTTGGCACTTGAATCTCCTTCTCAGTCGATATGTGCATCTCTCTCATATCCAGAGCATCGCGAGCTAGATTATTGATTAACTTAAACTACTTCAACTCATTTCCTCTGGTTAGCGATGGAAGCAAAAAAGCATTACAAGCTTTGGGATTCTTACTAGGAGTCAAGGTGTTTATAAAATAATAGCATCGAATGAAATCGAGTTTGGGACGCTTAGCACCAAAATAAGCATCTAGTTTTACTTTCTACCACACAAGCATAGCTTTTTTACATTCTATAACCTCTCAAACTCTTGCATGAAGAAATGGTACATCCCCCAATTGCCATTGAACTCTAGCTCAACCTCTAAAAGGTATGAGCCCTCTCCTAATGGTCTTGCTACTTCATTAAACCAATGGAAGGCTTTTCCTACTGGCATGGTATGGCCACTTGAGGGGTCTTGTATGGGTATTATTTGTATGGCCTACAAGTCCTCAGGTCGTTCATTTGTCTTAGGCATGATGGGTATGCTCTCCATATCAATAACCTCGTGACTTGTGCTTACATCAGAGCTAGTTCTTCGTACTTCAGCCATGATAGTATCTGATGATTGTTTATCTGTTGGAAGAACAAAATCATATTAGCATTGCATAAGAAACATAATAATACCATGTTCCCTCTACAATACCAACATGTTGTTCGTTAAGGTTAGAGGCTAGTCAAAATGGTGTATTGTGTGTGTGTGTGAGTGAGAGTTAGCAAGTCCATAATGTCCCTATATGCATACTCTTGTTCTGCACTGTACTCAAATGCATCTATTACTATGCACAATAGCTTACAAGGTTGAGTTAGGGGGTTTATTGCAAATTTTAACCCTCCAAAATTTCCTTATGGGATTGTATCTTTTGGCTATGATGATTTTTATCTATGAGATTGAGCATATACAAAAAATTGCGAGTGTGTATTAACCTTGAAAAATTTAATGCCGCTACAATCAAAGATAGCTATCTGCTACCAATCACTAAAGATTTATTGGAGTGTGTTGCAGGCAAGGAAGTTTATAGCTTCCTTGATGGATTTTTAGGTTACAACCAAGTAGCCCTTGCCCCAAAAGATCAACACAAAACGGCCTTTGCCATAGAGTGGGGAATCTTTGCATTTTGTGTGATGCCATTTGGGCTCACCAATGCACGTGCAACATTTCAAAGGCTCATGCGTCATGTCTTCAAAGAGTTCTTGCAAAAGAGCTTAGAAGTATACCTGGATGATTTATGTGCCCATTCCCAAGAAAGAAGATACCACATCCCTGAGCTCAGATAGATCTTCAACAAGTGTAGAGAGTATCGAGTCTGCCTAAACCCAAAGAAGTGTGTGTTCATGGTGCTTCAAGGTAAGATCTTAGGTCACATTGTTTCTAAGAACAGAATATTAATAGATGAGGACAAAGTTAGAGCCATAGCGGAGTTTCCAAGGCCAAGGAATGTTAAAGAGGTACAAGCCTCTATGGGCCATTGTGGATATTATCGCAGGTTCATCCACATGTATGTGATCATAGCTAAACCTCTTTATGACTTGTTGATAAATTTTGAGTGGAACGATGAATGCAAAAATTCATTCAATGAGCTGAAGAGATGTTTGTGCTCAGCACCAATACTTACTACTCCTAATTGGAATAAACCATTCCATGTCCATGTAGATGCCTCCAATCATGCCATAGGATGTGTGCTACCACAAACAACACGTGAAGGAAATCTAGATTTACCTATAGCATATGCTAGTAGGCAATTGAATGCAGCTGAACAAAATTATACCACAACTCAAAGGAAACGCTTTGGCATGGTATATGCCATGAAGAAGTTTAGAAACTATCTATTGGCCAGCAAATTCATTTTTTTCACTGATCATCAAGCCTTATTATACTTGGTTAATAAACCTTGCAATATTGGACGCTTAGTAAGATGGTTCCTCTTACTAATGGAATACGACTATGAAGTGGTTGTCAGGAAAGGTTGGACCCACCTGAGGGCGCATCACCTTTCTCGCATCACTTCAGGAGGGTCACCGCAAGGAGTGTCTGATGAATTGCTCGATGCTTATCTGTTCAATTTGGAAATTGTTCCTAAGTGGTCAAATAAGTTGGTACCAATCCTAACATTCGAACCCGCAAACAAGAATGTAAAAACGAACAAAGAAGAAATTGTAAAATCACAAAAATATCACATATTGGCAAGAAGCATGTACAAACAACCTATAGAAGGTGTACTAGCTTGTTCTGTCAAGGACGATGAACATAATAGTTGGTAGCAACAAGCCCATGAAGGATGGCTAGGAAATCACTATTCTAAACAAAAAACATTGTAGAATCTAAAACATTTAGGAGTGTATTGGCCTAGCATGGACAAAGAAATACATGAATAGATTAAGGATTGTCCAGTTTGCAAAGAGAGATCCCTAGTGGAGCATGCTACCCTTTATCACGTGTCATTAATTCTAGATTGGAGTGCTCCATTGGTTGAACTCATGAGATCACGAAACATTACCCAACGAGGCTAGTCTAGCAAGAAAACGGGGCATGGAGCAAGAGGCTCAAGACTATGCCTTAGTAGGAAACAACCCATACTGAAGAGGAAAAGATGGTTACTTAAGATTGTGCATTCATGAATCAAATTATTTGAAAATCTTAGAAACTACACACAGGGGTGTCATTGATGGACACTTCGGACCTGTTCGAGTAATCAAGACCATTTTATTCTTAGGAATTTGGTGGCCCACTATTCATATGGATGCACATACTTATGTGAAGAAATGTGATACATGCCAATGTGCACAATATCCAATAAGGAAAGATGAGATGACTTTGAGGCCAATTTTGGGAGGACATGCATTCTCAAAGTGGGGTATAGACTTTGTAGGTCCTATTAACCCCCTAGCTAGAAACTCCCATGCAAAATACATTATTGTAGCCACTGACTACCTTATAAAGTGGGTAGAAGTCAAATCCACAACAAAGAATGATGCTCAAACGATGGAAAAGTTCTTATTTGAGAACGTGTTTATGAGATATGGACTACCAATAGAGTTAGTAAGTGATAGAGGTACACACTTCTTGAATGAAGTCATTGAAAATCTTCTCCAAAAATTTTTGGTGATACATAAGAAGTTTGTCGCCTATCGTCCACCAGTTAACGAACAACTTGAGAGCACAAATAAGGTCCTATGCAATGTATTGACTAAACTTGTGTTGGGAAAGATGGATGGACACCTCATGAAATGAGTTGGTACTACTAATACCTGCTTTGTACCTGCCCTCTTTCACTTTAGAGTTCTATTGTAAGCCCCTTTAGCTTTCCAATGCCACTAAATAAGTGCCATTGTACTTTGGAGGTGATGCTTTGAACCATTTGATCAAAATAGATAACTTTGCAACTAGCTAGATACCAAAAACTTACTATTTTGGTCTTGACACATGTTGCATGTTTTGCTAAGTACTCTTATTACACTAGCAATTAGAAAACTTCCTTCTAAGGGTATCTAATAAGCTTTTAGAGCTAATGTTTCCAAGTGAAATCACTTAAAATGATTGACTATACACAGAGCAATGTCTTTAGCAAGTAGAAGCTTACCCTTGACTTTTTAGGAGATGTGTAGAGAATGACTAGTGACCACTTCAAGATCATTTTCTACCAATTGGCTGATTGAAATTTCTTCAACCTTTGATGGCTTGTAGTAGCCTTTGTGCTAGTTATAACAAGCTATAGATCATTGAAAATGGATAATAAGTCACTCAGATATGAGCATCACAAGTTCACTATTCTGAGTAGACATAGTAGAGAAATGAACGGAGATGATCAATGATATAATGTATTATAGAACAATGTTGTACATGATCATTGGCATGAATATGATGTACAATGATAGTGCTAAGATTAGGCTATGATATAAGCCACTCAAAATATACAAATGGTCAGCAATAAGCTCATGAATGAGGTTTTAATGGCTGCAAGTTTATAACCTTCTTTTTATAATGACTTTTTCAAGTTTGAATTTTGAAATTCAAATGGATGCTCTACCTAAAAGTACTCCTCTTAGTTAGGAGTCACTTTAACAAGCAAGATTTGTAGCTTTCCGATCTCCAAACTCCACAAGATATGTGGACTTACAATATTCTCTCAAGTCCAAAAAAACTTTTACAATGGTTAATGGTAAAAGCTCATAAGCAATGGTTCATATGATCCTTCCATTGTTTGCACTTAGCACTTCCAATGCCTAGCCAAGTGTGAAGTCTTGGCATTTGCTCCATTAGCTCCCCCTCAAGCCAAACATCTTGGCTTGGTATTCTTTATCAATCCTCTTGAATGCCCTGCAATCCAATCATAGCTTTAAACTTGCAAAGTTTAGTCCCATCAAGTGCTTTGGTCAATAAGACTGCACATTGCATATTAGTTGATACATATGCAAGTTGAATCTCCTTGCTCAATAGCTTCTCTCTCACATAATGATAGTGAACCTCTATATCCTTGGTTCTTGCATGATAGATAGGATTTGCTTCAAGATGTAAAGAACTAGTATTGTCTCCAAAGATCATTGGTGAGTTAGAATGTAGTCCAAAATTTAAATGTAACAATATGATCCACATGGCTTCTTGAGTAGCATTCGCTAATCCCCTGTATTGAGCTTCTATTGAAGATATTCTTGGAAGACCATGAAATGGGCTTATCACCTACAAAAGAGAGATAACCTGAGGTACTCCTCCTTTCATCCTTAGAACCTGCCCAATCTACATCTGAGTATAGTTTGATATCCAAATATGAAGTATATGGAAAATATAAACCTTGATTTTGAGTACCCTTGAGATACTTCAAAATCCTCTTGGCAACTTCCAAGTGAGGTGCTCTAGGTTTATGCATGAATTTACTTAAGACACTTACTCCATAAGCAATATCAATCCTTGTCAATGTAGCATAGTTTAAGCTTCCTACTATGCTTTGATATCCTACAATGTCTTCAAGCAAATCACCTTCATGAGCACTTAATTTTTTATTTACTTCGATAGGAATGCTTGCTATCTTGGCATTCTCCAAGTGGAATTTCATCAACATGTCCTCCACATACTTTCTTTGAGAAATGTAAATTCTAGAATTTGTGTATAGCAATTCAAGTCCAAGAAAATACTTTAGTGATCCTAGATCACTAATTTTGAACTCCTGTATCATTTGATTCTTGATGTATTTGATGCCATTGGCATCGTTACCTATAAGTATGATATCATCAACATACACACATACATATATCACCTTTGAATTACTTCTCTTGACAAATAGAGAAGTATATGCTTTACTCATGATGAATCCTTGATCTTGAAGATATGTAGTCAACCTATGGTTCCATGCCCTAGGTGCCTGCTTCAATCCATAAAGAGATTTCTATATTTTGCACACACAATTTACCTTGCTTGGGTCCTCATAGCCAGGAGGTTGAGCCATGTAAACCTCCTCTGAAATCCAACCATTAAGAAAGGCATTTTTTACATCCAATTTGTACATATTCTGATTCCTTGATGTAGCCACACTTATCAATACCTTGATGGTTGGCATTTTGGCCACAAGTGAGAAGGTCTCTTTATAATCAAATCCTTGGGTTTGTGCAAAGCCCTTAGCCACAAGTCTAGCTTTATACCTGTTTATGGATCCATCTGAGTTTCTCTTGATTTTGTAAATCCATCTAGAACCAATTACCTTCATAGGTTCCTTCTTTGGCACTAGTTCCCAAGTGTCATTCTCCTTGAGAGCTTCTATTTCTTCATCCATAGCTTCCTTCCATTCTGACTTGGTCTTTGCTTCTTCATATGAAGTAGGTTCCTCACATGATAAATCCTTAGCAAGATAAACATAGTGCTTAGTAACTAAAGAAGTTTCATACCCATATCTGATTGGCTTCTTGCTCTCCCTTTGTGATCTTCTAATTGCTTGGTTGGATGACTCAGGTATGTCTTCCAACCTCTTCATCTTGACCTTGCCCTTTTGATTTCCATGCTTTGAACTCTTCTATGTTGATGATGTCCTCATCATCAGATTTGATGTCTTCAATTTGACTTCTGAGGCTTGGAAACTCCTCTTCCAATTCGTATGGCAATTTAACCTTCCTGCATTCACTTTCAAACCAAGAGTCATTCTCATCAAACACTACATCTCTACTGACCATAAATCCCTTGTTGGATGGATTATAAAACCTCTATCCTTTCTGATTTAAATAATATCCTATGAAGATGCACTTCTCTGCCTTAGGGTCTAGCTTACCTTTAATTTGAGATGGGATATGCACATAAGCAATACATCCAAAGATCCTGCAATGATCAAGTGATGGCCTTCTACTATGCCATGCTTCATATGGAGTCATCCCATCAAGTGATTTGGATGGCAACTTGTTAATAAGATAAGTGTTCGTAGATACACTCTCTGCCCACAAATGATTAGGTAACCTTTTCTCATTAAGCATTGATCTAGCTATTTCAACAATCAACCTTTTTCTCCTCTCTGCTACCCCATTTTGCTCAGGGGTGTAGCTTCTTGTAATTTCCGTTTTGATTCCTCTATCCTGCAGGAATGCATCAAATTCATTTGAGAAGTACTCACCTCCTCCATCGGACCTTAATCTCTTTAGGCTTCTTCCTATTTGGTTTTCCACAACTGCAAGATACTTCTTAAAGCAACTGAACATTTCATCTTTGTGCTTCATAAAATACAAGATAGTCCACCTATTGGAATTATCAATGAAAGACATATAGTACCTTGAGCTAGAAACTGAAGGGTCCTTACTTGGTCCCCACACATCTGTGTGAATAAGCTCCAAGTAATCCTCATGCATATAACCTTTATTTGAGAAGGGTAACCTATGAGATTTACCAAATTGACATGCACCACATTTACAGATCATGTGTTGCTTGGATACATTAGGTATCCTAAGCACACATTGATCTCTACATATTTGCTTTAAATTTCTCTCACCAATATGCCCTAATCTTTTATGCCAAATCTCAAGCTCTGATAATGTTTGATCCTTGTAATTATAAAGTGTGATATTCCTTGTATCATCAAGTTCAAATGTAAATAATCTACCTATCTTTTCTCCCTTAGAAATTCTCTTGAATCCATGTTGGGGATCCTCCACAAATGCTCCATATTTGTTGAACCTAACCCGCACACACTTTTCCACAATCTATCCAACACTCATCAAGTTCTTGGTGATTGTAGGTACATAAAGAACCTTGCTCAACAGATTTCTATTCCCATCAAAGGTTTTAACATTTCCTACCTTGACCACTGAATGCTTGGTGCCATCACCTGTTTGTACTTGGTGCTTTCCCTTGGGTTCCTCAAGGTCAGAGAGAAGAGCTACAGTGCCTGCCACATGGTTTGAACATCTTGAGTCAATATAGATCCAAAGGTTTGATCTATACTGATTTAAGATCACCTCTATATCAGTTATGGACCAAACTTTACTCAAATATTATCTTCATTTACCAAAACTTTCAACTATCACTTCTCTCAGTGAACATCTTCATCCTTCAATAGTCTACTTCAAATATTGACTTCATTATCTGCACATATCTTCAGCTTTCTTCAAACCAATGATGCACATATCTCCATATGTAGCTCAATGATGAGTAGCACCTCCTTTAATGTCAATCCGGGAAGACGTGAGGATGGTATGAAGACCTCGAGCAAGTGGCGGCACAAGTGCGTGAGTGAGAAGCACACAAACATGCACACACATACACACACACGCGCACACACGGCAAGACAAAGAGAGAGGATCAAGGAGTTCTTTAGATTACTTTCAAAAGCTCTTACAAGTTCGTTTCAATTACAATCTAACCCCAAAAATGAGCTCTCTAGCTCTTTTTATAGTTTTTGACTAGCTTTTGGCCCTGTCCAGACCTAGTGTCCGGCCTAGTTAAAAATTAGGTTCCAGGGCTTATTTGAGGGCTCAAACGAAGTCTAAAAATTATGAAATTTGGTACGATGGTACTTCTAATACTCCTCAAGCTCGAGGACTCCTCGGCTTGCACAAAATGGAGTCTAATCTACCAAAAACGGGATTTACAATGTTTGTGTGGTGATTAAAATCACTTGGGTTGTACATAATCTATGGGAAAAAATGATCTGGCCTTGTTGCCGTATTGTGCATGACTCCTTTATTGCTTTGTATGCCAACACTCCCCCCTTCCTAGCGTCTGTCGCCCCTGACAGACCTTTGTTCCCTCGGGTGGTCGATGTAATATTGGATGACATTGGTGGCCAGTTCATGTTCTCCTATCCTTAAGCCTCTTGCTAGATCGGCTTCCAATGCCTCCCAATTTATTGCACCGGGGGTCTCTGGTTGCGGGGTGGTGTAGTACTCTGAATACATTGCTTGTTCACAAGCAAACAGTTGAAGCAGATGTGTCGGCTTTGGCGCGAAAATCTCCGAGTGGTACTCCCAGAACCCTGATCTGAACATTTCTTCGAAGGTCTGTTTGTAGCAGGCGGGGAGGTATTTGATGCGTGCATGCCAAGCGTAAGCCACACGGATACTGGGGGTGGTGCTCATGTCATACACCAAGTCGTAATTTCCATTGCTAAACCCCGGAAGGCGTACCTGTGGTGCGGCTGCATTTCTAAAGGTCTTCAGCACCACTTGCATCATATCTAAGATTTTAAGCATCATTTGCGCTGCTACATCTTGCATGGGCTTCAAGCGCGGCATCCAGTGGCGAATGGTCCCCATCATATATGCTACCGATGGTGGTCCTTGTGGTGGCGCTATGTACGGGTAGTTCAGCCATTCCTTGCATTGCGCATTGTTCTGTACCTTGATATTAAAAGCCTTCCACGACCTGCGGCGGGGGACTGGACCGTAGCATGGGTTGTACAGGAGGTGCAACGGCGCGTTGTTCCATGTGCGTAGCATTTCTGGATAAGTCTCTAAAAGTTTCTGCCGCCATGTTGGTTGACGAATCTTGCCTTTTCGCACCTCTGGAGGAAGGTCTTCGGGTTGAAATTGGGTCGCAAAAGTAGGAATCTGACCCGTGACTCTTTGTATTTCTGCATTATAATCAGCCAAGATAATATAATATGGCCTGTACTCGAGTTCCGATGAGAGAATCAGGCGTCTCGATGACAAGTTCTTGAAGTAATCTGATTGTAAAACAGTCTCCTCTATGACCCTCATAGCCTGATTTTGCACTACGGTGCGCTCTTCATGCGAGGTCCCTATTTCCTCCACTTGTCGTAACCATGGCGGCCGTGGTGCCTTGAACGTGTCCTGCGCTTCTTCTGTTTGTTGGCCTCCTGGGAATGGTTGCGGATCATATTCTTCATCAAACGTTTGTTCCACAGGAATTTGCACAACTTCTTCGTCCGTGGGAGCCTCCGGAGGGGAAGATGGCCTCTCATATTGTAGTAGGCGTGTCTGCAATTCAGTTACCTGTTGCTGGAGATCTTTTATGGCCTCTGCGTCGGAGGGAAGCGAAGCTGCAGAGGGGGTGGTTGGAGGGGTAGCTGTTGGGCCTTGTTGGTGTTCCTGCTTCAGTTGTCCTAGCTCCTCCGGTAGCTTATCATGTGCTTCGAGTAGCATGGCATAATCTTCCAATATAATCTTGATATTATCGGGGGTCACTGCTTGAAACTTGGATGGGCTGATGGGTGCCCCCGGTGTGCTCTCAATAGCTGCCTCCAGGTTCTCTTGATTTTGTATTTGCAGACGTCTGTTCTCTTCCTGAGCAGCCGCAAGATGGCGTTTAAGTAGCGCCATATTTCGCTGAAGTTTTGAGTTGCGTTCCAGTTGTGTCCGTAGGTGACTTTCTACCACTTGCACTGCTTCCTGATCTACGTTCTGTAGCTGTACTTCCAATATATTATGGGCGTCTTGGAGGGTTTGGAACTGTGTGTGGAGGCGAGCATTCTCCTCTTCTAGTACCGCAAGGCGGAGCTGTAGTGTCACTGAGTGCTCTTGCAGGCGTGCGTTTTGTTGCTGGAGCTGAATGTAATCTGTTCTTAAATTTGATATACAAGCCAACATGGTGTCCAATGCATTACCTATAGATGAGTGGGGGGTGTTTACTGTGGAAGATGCATGGGAAGGGAATTGGGGAAGGGAGACAGTGAATGATGTGTCTACGAAAGTTGTGTGTGTGGGTGAAATTGGTGGAGGGGGAATGGGAGGAGGTGCAACCGTGGGTGGAGGTGCCGTGGGTGGTGAAATGTCCATACCTTCAGAAGTGGGTGTTAGTGTGGGGCCTGCCATATACACTGGTATGGTAGGTGGTGTGTGTGTGGAAGTGGTGAATAGGTGTGAAGTGGGGTGGGGAGCTGAAAAGACAGGGAATGGTTGAGGGCCTGGTTGAAAAGCCCTAGCAAAGATGTCCTGGAGGGATTGTAGAAATGGAGAGAGGGATATCGGGGGTTGGGGTCGTAAATTTGAGGAGGGTGGAAAGGGTGGCATGGTAGTAGGGAAACCCATGAATGTGGATCTGGGGTCAGGATGACCCGTGGCTGAAGGCATTGGGGATGGTTGTCCTAGGGCAGGCTTGGGAAGGGTTTCGGTGGGTTGTGTAGTGATGGGGTTTGCTTCAAAGGTCGGGTTATCAGTGGTAGAGAATAGGGTGGCACTAGAGATGGGAGTACGAAAGATGAAGGTTGGGTCAGTGGGTTGAGTGGTCGATGGGATTTCCACTGTCTCTGTTCTCGGAGGCGATGGTGGGGGAGTAGGTGGTAGTGGTTCGGTGGACTCCTCATGGGTGGCGGGGTGCTGTTGACTAGCTGTTTGGGAGGTTGGTGTAGTAGTTGGCTCCTCTGCAACTGTAACGGGAATTTGGATATTTTTACCTGAGCGAGGCCGTGTCTGGAACCTTCGTGGGTCATATTGAACTGAAGGCCTCTGAATGGCAGTGCGCACAGCTTCTACAACTCCATATGTTTCTGTCATCAATAAGAGACCTTCCCTGTACTCTGAGTCAACTCCCGCTTCTTCCAACAACTGAGTCATAAGTACTCTGCTGCTCTGTTCAGTGAGTAACTGCTGCGATCGCACTCTTTCCATAATCTGATACAGCCTTCGGAGTTCTGCTGTATATGCTGGGGCTTCAGTGGTCTCTTCTTCATATGCTTCTTCTTCTTCCGGTTGTCCGTGTTGTTGACTTTGCTGAGCGTCACTCCAATGGACATGTCTACCGTCTGTAGACTTTCTTCTTCTCCGCGAGGATGTGCCCTGCTCCTCTGCCTCTGAATAAAACTCCACGTCAGAGAATTGTGTGCTTTGTAGGAATGCTTCGAAATCCTGGGGGTCCAGTCCTTCAGCCTCTCCAGTGGCAGCAAACTCGAATTCAGGTGTAACCGGAGGAGCCGATGGGGTGGGTTGTGTCGTAGTGTCAGATTCCGACCTGGGTATCCTAATGGTAAAAGGAGGTACAGTGCCCTCTCTTAATGGTGATGCCTCAGGAGTAGTCAGGACTTCCCTTGTCTGGACACACGGAATCGCGCCCCTCATGCGCTTGGACTGATGTGTGGATGTCTTGAGCCTTTTAAACATTTGTAATTGTGCCCAAGTTAAGGCACGCTCAATGGGGACATCATATGCCAAGCATCGGTAAATGATGTGTGTGAGTGCACAGCATCCGTTCACCACTAATTTCCTAGAAGCCCGTTTGTTCGCTTCATACAACTGATCTATAATCCACACTGGTAGCTTAATAGGTAGCGCACCTGCTTCCGCCAAGTAGAGAGCAAACCAGATCTTCTTGTGTGGTTGCGTGAATCGGTCTTGACCGGGGAAGGCGAAATGTTGCATGCACATGCGGAGAGGGATGGACACATTTGGGGTGAGGGCTGCCATGTCTTTCAGTTTCACTACTTTCCTGTCCTTCATGTTGTTGGGAACGAGAGCATCCTTTTCTGAGGGTACATGCGTGCCATGCATCTTTAAAGCATCACTCACTAGCTCCACAGTAAGTTCAAACCTCTTCAACTCGTTGTTGCCCAGCAATGAGGGGAGAACAAATGATCCGGGTTGGTCTTTATCTTCATGAGCTTGTAATGTAGAGACCAGATAGTAACATCGGAGGAGGTCGGGTTTAGGTAGTGGGGCTTCAAAATATTCCGCCAACCCTGCTCTTTGCCATATGATCTGGAGGTCTTCGGTGTTCTGTAAAGTCTCGAACTCCTTGGAGAAAAATTGGAAACGCACCCATGATCTGTCATACTCGCATTTAGACTCCCAGATATACTTAGCCTCTCCTAATGGACCGGGCATGCCATTGAACCAATGAGAGTTGGCATGAACTCTTTCCGTGATTCCTGTAGGTGGGTCTGGCACCGGGAGTTGCTGAAGGTGTTGCATCTCCACTGGTCGTTCAGTCGGGGGCACGTCCACAGGTAGGCTATCCACATCAATTCCTGCAGTAAGTATCCCTACTTGTGAGCCCGAACCTGTCGCTTCTGCCATTTTACTGTTTGCCTTCTGATTCTGTGAGAATATAGAAGCATGTGTTAACATCGTAATGGACAGACTAAATCCGTTGCTGTCCCCGTTACAACATTAACATGAGGTATATGGTGAGTTAGTGGTTAGTAAGTGCACGAAGACAGTGAGTGTAGTTAACGTTTGTGTATTCCTAGGAGACTAATGCCGTTAGTAAGTGGGGTGAATTTACAAATCGGGGTCGGGGGGTTTATTACAGATCTTAGACTGCCAAATGCAGTGGATGGGCTTTGCTTTCGGTTTCGTAGAGACTCCAGAGAGCTGTGTCGGTATCGCTGTTTGGGAGTGGGGCCTTTTAGGGACCCACTTATAAGTGATTACATGCATGCTCATGGGTCTTGGTGTGTTCCTAAGTGTTGAGCACGAGGGAATACTGGTTGTACTCGTAGATGGGTTATGCTGCATAGGTTGTGGCCTTGGTGTAACTACTTGTGCCCTCAAGCAAGTCTTAGGCACCCAAATTTGTCTAGATTGTGGGCTTGCCTTCATCGACTTCTTGGGCACCCAAATAGATTTTACTTTAGCAGAAGAATTTCTGACAGACTTCTTATTAGCATCGTGTTGTTGGTTACTAATAAGAGGCTTTGCCCGTGTAGTTGTCGGTGGTGCACCCGATCGTTCGCCTTTCCGCACCCACACCTGGTTTATTTTCTGGGACATTCTGCTGCGCAGGTACTTTTGATCTCGGACATAGGTAGTACTCGGCTTCTTCTGCTTGTGATCCGCCTTTGGTTGCTGCCTCCTTCTGGCCTTTGGAAAAGAAGGGAGTTCCGTTGCATCCCTGACTCCTTTTTTGCAAATATCATTCCTCTGCAACACAGGGTTTTGAACAAGAACAGCATGGTCATCTTCATGTGTACCCCTGGAAGGACCAGGAGTCTGTGCCTTTCCTAGCTCCTTGAGTGCTCCATTGTCTAATTCTACTGTGACTCGACTATGATTGAGCCAAACTTGGAGAAGTCCACTTCTTAGGTTTAGATTGACTGCTTGGTCATAGATCCAATCCTGACCCAAGACGAGAGGTTCAGTGAGATCCTCATCTTGACACACTAGTACTTTAACGGTCATTGCCTCATCGTGAATGTAGAGGGGAAGTTCCACCTCGCCCATGCAAGGGGTTTCCACGCCTCCCAATCCTATGAGATATGCTTCCACAGGATTGACAGTCAATTGTAATTCTTGGCAGTAAGACAATTTAACAGCACTAGTGGCTGCACCTGAGTCAATCAAGGCTCTTACGGTCCTTGCACTCTTTCCTTGTCCTATATCTAAGGTTACGAAAGGACGTCTATCAATTATCCTATGCGAGCTTGTTCCTGCAACTTCACACATGGCCATAGGAAATCCTTGGTCTGCATAGTCATTCGCTCCAGGCTGATCTCTACCTTGCCTTCGTAATTTCATCCTTCTGATGCGTTCTAAAGCTTCAGCTTGAGCTTCTTCTCTAACTCGCTTTTCTTCCTCTTTGCGTTTTTTAGCAGTGTTGAGTCGACTGAGCATTTCCTCCGTGAGGGGTTCTTGATACAACTTGACTCTGCATCCGCTAATATAGTTTGGGAGAACATTACCCTCTAACGTGGCTAGTTGTACTGCTCCGCTCGTGGAGATCCTATTGATGATCATAGGTCCGTAGCCTCTCTTTTCTAGCTTCCTCGCGTGTTGTTTTAGTGTATAGACTAAAACTAAATCTCCTGCTTTCAAGCCCTTATCCTTCACATGGGCATCAAAATATGCCTTCTGTCTCTTCTTGGCTGCATATATTCCTGCAGCGGCTCTCAGTCTTGTTTCCCCTAATCGTTCAAGGTCAAAGATCCTAGAGGAGAGCTCATGACCTGTCCATTCGTGCTCTTGTGCTACTTTCAATGAAGGGATCAAGAAGTCCAAAGGTAACACAGCGTTTTGACCGAATACCATCTGAAAGGGGGTGGCTTGGAGTACCGTTTTGTAGGCAACTCGGTATGCCCAAACAGCATGGTGTAGCTGTTTGTCCCAATCAGAGCGTTTAGTGTTCACTAATTTCGTCAGTACATTGCATAAAATCTTATTAGTGCTCTCAGCTTGTCCATTAGCTTGAGGGTGATAAGGGGCAGACTTCTTGTGTATTACCAAGAATTCTTGGAGTAGATTTTCAATCACTTCGTTCAAGAAATGAGTGCCTCTATCACTTACAAGCTCTATGGGTAGCCCATATCTCGTGAATACATTCTCAAACAAGAATTTGGCAGTTGTTTGAGCATCGTTCTTGGTTGTAGCTTTTACCTCAACCCACTTGGTGAGATAATCTATTGCCACAATGATGTATTCCGCATGAGAACCCTTAGCTGGGGGATTAATAGGACCTACGAAGTCTATTCCCCACTTAGAGAATGCACGTCCACCCATCATAGGTTTCAGTGGCATCTCATCTTTGCGTATAGGATACTGAGTCCTCTGACAGACATCACACCGTTTCACATAGGTATGTGCATCCATGTGAAGGGTAGGCCACCAGAAGCCCGCAAATAATATCGCCTTGATCACCCGATCTGGTCCAAAGTGTCCTCCTGCTACACCTTGGTGAGCAGTTTCCAAGATCTTAAGATATTCACTCTCATGGACACACAGTCTCAGGTAACCATCCTTACCGCGTTTGTATAGATTATCACCAATGAGTGAGTAATCCAAGGCTTCTTGTTCTAAACTCCTTTTCCTAGCCAGAGTCATGTCTGGAGGGAATGTGTTTGTCCTCAGGAATGATACTAGTGGTTCGCTCCAATCTGGCACAATGGATACTTGATAAAGAGTGGCATGTTCCACTGGTGGTTTAGTGCAACAGATTGGGCATTCCTTGCACAACTTTTGGACATCAGCTTCCATAGTTGGCCAATGTACTCCGAGTCTCCTTAGAGTCTGTAACGTTCGTTGCTTTGAATGGTGTTGCTCTAGTGCACCTACATGTGCTAATTGCAACCATTTAGAGTACTCATCCTCTTCTACGCAACAAGCCAAGATCCCTTGGTCTGTGTGCTTGTACATGCTTCCTGCCATGATGTGGTACTTCTGGGCTTTTACAACCTCTCTATTCCGTGTGTTTACGACTGGATGATTAGGCCCGTAGGTCAATACTGGTACCAATGGCTTAGCCCACTGCGGTATAACTTCCAAATTAAACAAGTAAGCATCAGGAAGGTCATCTGACACTCCTTGTGGGGCTTCTCCCGATGTGAGCCTAGAGAGATGATCTGCTCTCAAGTGAGTCCTACCTTTTCTTACCACAACCTCAAAGTCATATTCCATTAGCAAGAGAAACCATCTTACTAATCTTCCTGTATTGCATGGCTTGTTTACAAGATATAACAAAGCCTGGTGATCAGTAAAAAATTTAAACTTATTTGCAAGCAAATAGTGTCTAAATTTCTTGACTGCATATACCATGCCTAATCCTTCGCGCTCTGTAGTGGTGTAATTCCGTTCAGCCGCATTCAATTGTCTACTGGCATAGGCCATTGGAAGATCCATATTACCTTCACCAGTAGGTTGTGCAAGCACACATCCAATGGCATAATTGGACGCATCAACATGAACATGGAATGGCTTATTCCAATCTGGTGTGGTCAAGATTGGTGCTGAACACAATCTTCGTTTAAGTTCTTGGAAGGAATTCTCACATTCATCCGTCCACTCAAAGTTTGTCAGAAGTCCGTACATGGGCTTTGCAATGACAGCATACATGTGTATGAATCGTCGATAATAACCACAATGCCCCATGAAAGCTTGTACTTCCTTGACATTCTTTGGCCTAGGTAGCTCTGCTATGGCTCTCACTTTTTCTTCATCGGTAGATATGCCATTCCTTGACACTATATGTCCTAGGATCTTGCCTTGCCTGACCATGAAAACGCACTTTTCTGGGTTCAGGCAGACTTGGTATTCTCTACATTTGTCAAAGATTTGTCTGAGTTCAGGAATATGAGTTTGTCTAATGTTGGAATGAGCACAAAGATCATCAACATAGACTTCTAAACTCTTCCTCAGGAACTCCTTAAACACATGGCACATCAGCCTCTGGAAGGTAGCTGGCGCATTGGTAAGCCCAAATGGCATTACTCTAAAAGCAAAAATGCCCCATTCTGTGGCAAAAGCTGTCTTATGCTGATCCTCTGGAGCTATGGCTACTTGATTGTAGCCAGAAAATCCATCAAGGAAGCTGTACACTTCCTTGCCTGCCACTCTTTCTAAGAGATGTTCTGTGATGGGAAGCGGATAGTTATCTCGAATCGTGGCGGCATTAACCTTTTTCAAGTTAATGCACACACGCAGCTTGCCATTCTTTTTGGGCACCACTACGATGGGGGATACCCATTCAGTGTGCTCAATTTCATAGATAAATCCAGCTTCGACCAGTCTATCTATCTCCTCCTTGATCTTAGCAGCGTAATTATCATTATATGTATAAGGCTTTTGCTTCGAGGGTTTAGCATCTGAGGTCATGGGAATAGTGTGTGAGCATATGTCTGGGTCAACCCCTTTCAAATCCTTGTAACTCCAAGCGAATACATCTCTGTATTCGCTTAGCAAGGCAATCAATTCATGCTCTTCTTCTTCTGTCAGGTCATGGCCTATATACGTGCATCTCTCCTCTCCTTCTTCTATGGCCACTACTATTTTCTTAGTAGTTTCTTTGTTATCATAGGCCTCTCCTGATTGTGCCTCTCGTTTAGGCATTCTTATCATGACTCTCCTGTCATCTATCTCATACTTCTTAAAATTTTCGGGGACCTCAAACAAAGATTCTTCCTCTTCTGGTGAGGCTTCTCTCTTTTTTCGTTTCTTTCCTTCTTCCTTCGGGGTCACATGTGTTGTTAATCTTACATTAGTTGTAACCTCTCCATGCCTCTGGGGTTGAAATTCTACTTCATGGAAGTATTCTTCATCTGATGCAAATGGTGGGTCCATAATGATTGACTCTAGATCGGAGTCACTTGCATCCTCAAATGCATCAGGGCTAGGCTCGCATTCTTCTAGAACTGCCTCTCCCATGATTGGCTCTATGGAGAAGACTGAATTATCATAACCATCCTCATCACAGTGAGGTGTCCATTGTTCTTCATTGATGGCTACGTCCATTGTTGCTAAGATTTCTGCCCAACCGTGAGGTTCAAATTCTTCGTCTGGAAAAACTACAGGTGCATAGGCTGGGTCTTGGATTGATCTATGGGTTTCTTTCGCACCTACCTCTCTGGCTTTCTCTCTCTTCTCTTCTTCTACTGCTACCTTGCACATCCATAAGTGAGTGTCTTCATGCATCCATGAGGATCCAGATTCTAGGGAATGCACAGATTCTGTATCATCTTTGGCTCTATGGATGGGATTCCACTGGATAGGAGGGACATCTCTATGAGAATAGTCCTTGAGATTGACTTTGGTTGTAACGCCCAAGTGTTGCAAATACAAGGAGTTGGTTCCCCAATCCTGTACCACTTGCAACTGTCGCATAAATGGTCTTCCTAAAATCATCTCATAAGCATGATTTTTGCTGAAGTCACATATAGCAAAGCTATGCTCAAACTCAACACCACAAGTGGTGAGAGTTATCCCTTCCAGCAATCCTAAGGGTCTCTCAATATGACCATCGGCCATCTACAATTTCATTCTTGTTGGCCTGAGTGCAGGCTTGCCCCAACGCTTCCAAAGGGAAGTAGTGGCAATCGCAACTCCTGCACCTGAGTCTAAAATTGCCTTGGTGGTGTACTCTTGGTAGGTGATGGGAAGATAGGTGTTCCCTTCTTCGCCTTCACACATATCCCCTATCTTATCCAAGGGAATTTCTGGCACTGTCCTATGGGATCCTACCTGGGAACGAGGTTTTGCTATCTCTGGTACTTGTTTGGCTACATGTTTCCATAATTCAGGTCTAACCTTGAGTAGCTCTTCTAACTTGAGATTACACTGCACATTAGTGTTCTTCACTACCTCTGTGTTCCTAGGAATGACTGAGTCGTCGTTCCTTACCATGACTGTGGGTGCTCTCATACATGTGGACTTTGCTTCCCATGGGCCTGTGAAGTAGGGTAGCTCTTGTATGGAATTCGACTCAAAGTCTAATCTCTCGTGAGACTGAACACTCTCATGCTCCCCGTAAATAGATGGGATGTCTTGTGGGAATTGGTCGTGTGCATCGTCCACAAGTTCAAAAGGAGGGGCGACCTCGCTTTCGTTATCCCATTTGTCTTCTTGAATCTCTCGTAGGAAGTCTGGTGCAAACCGATTCATAGAAGAAGAAGTGTCTGGCTCCGTAGAATTGGGCGCATAAGCAACCTGTGAAGGAGGGCTGATTCTATTGTTGACTCTCTCCTCGTTCTCGCAAATGGCTGGAGCACAAGCTTCTTGGGGAGGATTACTTATTCTATTACTTTTCCGAACAGGCTCACACATCCCCTGAGAAGGAATGTAGGCAACCTGTGGAGGTACTTGAGCTTTCGAGGGAGGCTCATCTGCTTTTTGGGGGGGAAGATAAGCTTCTTGAGGAGGCCCACGGGCTTCCTGAAGAGGCTGGCTCACCCGTTCTCTTGCCCTTTCCTTTCTTTGAGGGGTAGGTTCCTTTTCTGGCTGTGCTATTGGCCTCTCTATTCTTTCTAAGGAGGGGAAGTTGTCCGGTTTAGGGGCATTGGCCACATACACTTCTGATTGGGAATGATTCCTGTTTTTGCTTGCTTTTTCTTGGTCTTGATTTTTTTCTTCCTTGTCAGATCTTGCAATTATCCTCTCTAACTTCTCTAGGAATCCATCCAAGTGTAATTGCGTTTTGGCTGAGCCTGAGTAATTGAAAAGGCGACTGGCTTCAAACATAGTCTGAGCCAATGCGACCATTTTCGCGCATAGTTTTGTTCTTTCTATCTCTAGGTCAGCTCTAGGATAGCACTTGTCATGATCCGTGACGTTTGGCCCTTCTTGGATTCTGGCCTGATATGCCTTAAGCATCATGTCTATGTCTTCGGGAGTGGGATCAGCTAATACTGATCCTGTTTGGGGTGGTGGGTGGGTTGCGTGGGTTGTCTTAGAGGGTGAAGGGATGGAGGGTGATGGGGATGGTAGCGGTGGGAATGTGTGAGAGTGCGGTTGAGACGTGATCTCTATGATTTTAGCCTTGGTTTCTCGTAGACTTTCCTCAAGTTCACTCATCTTCTTTGCCCATTGCCTTTTCATGCGTTCGCGGCTATCTTTCCAAGCTTTTGTTCTCTTTTTATTTTGGCTCTCAGTATCGCTAGCATCTAGGCTCTTTTCCTGGCCTACCCCTTGGTTTTGCTGCAATGCCTGAGCCCTAGTGACTACCTGTACTGGTGCAGTGGAAGTGACGCTTCCTGAGGAGTCTACCACTAACCCAACAACGTTGATAGGGGTGATTTTTGGCATGCTATTGGGGTTCTTTGGGCAATCTCGTAAGAGATGCTCTTTTCCGCAATCTTGGCAGAAGCCTTGGATCGTCACCGACTGGGTTTGCGTAGGTGGAGGCAAGGGACAATCACGAATGAGGTGATCTCCTTGGCATCTGTAGCACGGTCCTCTAGGAAATGGTGGTCGTACTTGCCTAGGTTGAGGTCTAGGGTTGGGGTTTGTATACATGATGTTCGTGTAATCTGACTCCCAACTAGGTTCGTTCGGCTCTTCACCATAGTAGGACTCTCCATGTTCTGGGGACTGCATGTAGTAAGCCTGGGGGCTATCCACATGGGTAGAATCAAAGCTATGGTCACTTGGGTCATTTTCAGAGATCAAGGATGTTACAGGGACTATAGCTCTATTCAGGTTCTCTTCTGCAGCAGTATACTTTACCGGAATCACATTAGCTGGGGCAGGGGGTTGTTGTGCTAGCACAGGCTGAGGCCTTTGTTGGGCCTGATACTGTGGTTGGTAGGTTTGTTGGGGTCTAGCATATTGTGGTGGTGGATTTTGGTTCTGGTATCTGCCTTGTTGGTAGGGTTGCGGATAGGGTTGCCTAACTGCCTGCTTGTTGTACGGGTAGTCTTGTGCGGTGTGATTGGTGTATCTCCGTTCTATGGTGCAGTACTGGCTACTAGGGTTTACTTGGGGTTGAGCCATAATGGGACAGACGTTCGCCATATGGTCACCACCGCATGTATAGCACCTTTTCACAGGGGCAAACCTTGGGATTTGTTTGCTAGTTACACCTAGTTTCTGAGCTACTTTTTCGGCAAGTTCTTCAATTGATGTGGCTTGTGTGGAAGATTGACTAGATGCACTATCTGAATCTTTGTAAATTTTGGACAACTCTAGCTCTTCTCCTAGGTTATCTTCAATGTCAATGCACATACGTACACATTCTTCTATAGTCCTAGGGTCTTTCAGATACACATAGGATCTCAATTTTGGGCTCAGCAATCCATCAAGGAATAAGGCTACTTGTTTAGCAGATGTGGGTAACTCCGAAATAGGGCACCTTTCCAGATATTGTCTAAACCTTCTTCCGGCCAATCTGACAGTCTCTTGGGGGGTCTGTTTGAAGCTGTGGATCAATGAGGAGGTATTGTGTCTTATGCCGCTCTTAGAGAACTCTACAATGAATGCCTCTAGGAGTTGGTCTATGCTCCTGAACTGACGCTCATCTAATGGCTGAAACCATGTAAGTGCCGTGTTCCTAAGGGTTAGACCGAAGGCATTGTACTGCGTGAACAGATCTTCCACTTGTTCAGCTCTCAAGACTTGCTTGAACTCTGCCACATGATCATAGGGATCTCCTGTGCCGTCAAAGTAATTCTTCATGGACTTAACTAGCTGGGTGGGTCTCAAAGTTCTTGCGTGCTCTCTAGGTCTTGGCAGAGGGAATCCATCTACATTTCTTTGGTTCCTGTGGGCTCTATGTATCTCAGGAGGTTCTACCCTATTCGTCTCTGTTCTCGTTCTTTCTCTGCCTACAGGGTTGGCAAAGCTTACTTCCGGTCTATCTCTACTTCTGTCTCTTTGCGTACCATGAGCTTGGGAAGTTCCCGCCCCAGGGTGACCATAGGATGCATTTGATCTTGGTTGGGGAAAAATAAATTCACCCTTCCACGTGTAGGCATGCCTATCATTTTCTGTCACCACGAAGATCCGTTCTGAAGCATGATCTAAATAGGTCACTCTGCCTGGGCTATCCGGATCCTTAAGCTCATAGATCATGATATTTCCTATGTCTGTTGGCTGATTAGACGTATACCTCCAAAAGGCTTCATCAGTTTCTCGATTGAGGAGCAACTCTATGCTCTTGTTGTCTTGGGGGACCCATTCAGGCGTGATAATCCTAGTGAGAACTGATTTACCTCGAGGGGTTCTAGGTTCTGCACCCATGTTCCCTTGTTCCAGGTCACCTAAGTCCGCTTCTGAGATTACATTCCCAAAGTCATCTGTCCTATCAGGATGACTAGTGACTACATATATAGTTCCTTCTTTGTCCAGGTATGCACCATTTTCAAACTTGACAGCTGGGTGTTCTAGTCCAATGGATTGATCAGGGTTTTTAATCTGGACCACAGATCTTCCTAAGCCGTCCTCATAGATGCTAGCACCTAATCGGTTGGTCCTCAGGTACTCCAACTGTGTTTTGTAAGGGCCTTCTACCCTGTACAAGTAGGGCACTCCTGAACTTCCCGTAGGTTTGTCCATGCCTTGAGACATC
This sequence comes from Ceratopteris richardii, assembly GCA_020310875.1. Taxonomy (NCBI): domain Eukaryota; kingdom Viridiplantae; phylum Streptophyta; class Polypodiopsida; order Polypodiales; family Pteridaceae; genus Ceratopteris; species Ceratopteris richardii. The sequence continues at coordinate 33,757,997 of CM035429.1, read as the reverse complement.
TCTGACTCACTGGTCTCAGAGCGAGGGTAGTTCGAGTGGTGGCTCAACTGCTGGGCCCAGGACCTAGCAGTGTGGTTGACACTAGCCTCTGAAGACCTAAGGCTTTGTCTCTCTCTTACTAGGTGTCGTCCTGATCTAAGGTTCATATGCCTAACTGATTAGTCCAAATTTTTGCCCAGAGTACAACCTCGTTGCCGATCAATTGGTACCAGTCACTTGATTCTTTTTAGTTATTCCTCGTGTTTAAAGTCTTGTCTGCTATTACGTCGTCAGGAATACTTGAATGTTCTTCGTACTTTCAGGTTGATCGTTCCACGTTAGGTTCTTTCCTTTATGTTGTCGACAGTACAGAGATTAAGTTTTTAGCTTGAACTTGAGTTTTTAGGTAGTCTTCAACTTGATAGTGGCCTATCGTCGCCCTGACTTACTCCTACTTCTAATCGCTCTTAGCCTAGGCTAGGAATTGACGAAGAGGAGTTGAGAATATTCCGACCTTTCTTGCCGAACTTTGCTCTTTAGTGCTCGAGAAGTTGATTCTCAAGCGTGTGCCACACCCTTGCTTGGATACTCTCAATTGCTTCTCAATAGGCCTTTCTTGCCGAACTTTGCTCTTTAGTGCTCGAGAAGTTGATTCTCAAGCGTGTGCCACACCCTTGCTTGGATACTCTCAATTGCTTCTCAATAGGCCTGCATAAATCCCAAGATTAGCTCCAAGTAGACCTTTCAATTGACAGACAATTTATTTCAGACACTTTGTTAATGACCCTTGTTCCCCCTTTTGCATTGTTAGAAGTTTACTCTAGAGCTCTCTTGGTGTTCCTACCCCTCAGTGTGTCAACTTCCAAATATCCTATCGGAAAATCAACGCGTTATTCTTATAAAAAACAGTTGAGGGCGTGTAGTATATGTCACGAGCTTTCCGACAAGCCCTAGAGCTCAGAAAATGGATTTCGTATGAAAAAGTTATGACCGTTCAGGGTTTAGGGGGTTAACTAGACAAACAGAACCTTTCGGGGGTTTTAATGCATTTTCTAAGGCCTTTGTAAGTAGATGAGTACATGAAAGTGCAAATATGCCCAAAATTTAGCCTAAATTTCCAAAAATTCACTCCTTAATTTTTTGCCGAAAATGCCTGTCTATCGCGATAAACGGTGTCTGTCGCGATAGACACAATCTATCGTGGGGGCTGTCTGTCGCGATAGACGGTGTCTGTCGCGATAGACAGTGTCTATCGTGGATTTCTGTCTGTCGCGATAGACAGTGTCTGTCGCGATAGACGCTGTCTGTCGTGAAATTCGGTCTGTCGCGATAGACCGTGTCTGTCGCGATAGACGGTATCTGTCGCGGATTTCTGTCTGTCGCGATAGACGGTGTCTGTCGCGATAGACGGTATCTGTCGCGGTTTCTGTCTGTCGCGATAGACGGTGTCTGTCGCGATAGACGCTGTCTGTCGTGGATTTCTGTCTGTCGCGATAGACGGTGTCTGTCGCGATAGACGGTATCTGTCGCGGTTTCTGTCTGTCGCGATAGACGGTATCTGTCGCGGATTTCTGTCTGTCGCGATAGACGGTGTCTGTCGCGATAGACGGTATCTGTCGCGGATTTCTGTCTGTCGCGATAGACGGTGTCTGTCGCGATAGACGGTATCTGTCGCGGATTTCTGTCTGTCGCGATAGACGGTGTCTGTCGCGATAGACGGTGTCTGTCGCGATAGACGGTATCTGTCGCGGATTCCTGTCTGTCGCGATAGACGGTGTCTCTCGCGATAGACGCTGTCTGTCGTGGATTTCTGTCTGTCGCGATAGACGGTGTCTGTCGCGATAGACGCTGTCTGTCGTGGATTTCTGTCTGTCGCGATAGACGGTGTCTGTCGCGATAGACGGTATCTCTCGCGATAGACAGTGTCTGTCGCGATAGACTGAAAAAATGCAAATTTTTGAAAAACTTCTAGTGATCTAGAGTGCCCTCAAGGTGTAGGTTACAATGATAAACATGCATTCACAAAATGTTAAGATTTTCTGTCTGTCGCGATAGACAGAGGCTGTCGTCCCGGGACCTGTGCAGAGCCTGTCGTACCTGCGCACACTGCTGGGGATGATGGTACAGCAAAAAACCTGCAAAATAGCTCAGAAAACATGCAAAAACAGCACATGCAAGTTCGCTCTCTCGCTCTCTCTCACAAGTGAAATGAGGGAAATGAGGTGGAGGTGGGGATATAGTCAAAAAACTGAAATTTTCGCGATGATGGAGATGGACGTGGGAGATGGTGATGATGATGATGGTGAAGAAAGTAAAAGAAAATCGATGAGAGTGAAGAAAATACCTACAACTCCAACGCGTCAACTCTACGTCTTACCATCACACGCTCGTCCTCAAAGCTCGATCCCCGGCAACGGCGCCAAAATTTGGTGTAGCTCAATGATGAGTAGCACCTCCTTTAATGTCAATCCGGGAAGACGTGAGGATGGTATGAAGACCTCGAGCAAGTGGCGGCACAAGTGCGTGAGTGAGAAGCACACAAACATGCACACACATACACACACACGCGCACACACGGCAAGACAAAGAGAGAGGATCAAGGAGTTCTTTAGATTACTTTCAAAAGCTCTTACAAGTTCGTTTCAATTACAATCTAACCCCAAAAATGAGCTCTCTAGCTCTTTTTATAGTTTTTGACTAGCTTTTGGCCCTGTCCAGACCTAGTGTCTGGCCTAGTTAAAAATTAGGTTCCAGGGCTTATTTGAGGGCTCAAACGAAGTCTAAAAATTATGAAATTTGGTACGATGGTACTTCTAATACTCCTCAAGCTCGAGGACTCCTCGGCTTGCACAAAATGGAGTCTAATCTACCAAAAACGGGATTTACAATGTTTGTGTGGTGATTAAAATCACTTGGGTTGTACATAATCTATGGGAAAAAATGATCTGGCCTTGTTGCCGTATTGTGCATGACTCCTTTATTGCTTTGTATGCCAACACCATACTACCTTTGCGCAATCATATCAACCATTAGCTCTTCAAAAGACTCATTGAAACTTCAATTTGATCCTTAAGATCAAGAATATGTCAGAAACTGTCTTCCTGAACAAGCAACTTTGACATAGGTAACTTCTAAGGTTGATTTCTCATAGCATAGATCCCGTTTTGCTAAATGCTTTTAGCCATAGCTTCGTTACCTTCTAACTTAGATTTTAAATGCTGATTCATCAAAAACTTTACAGTGTGCACTGAGATCTAAGCAAAACATTGACACAAAAAGTGTGGGACTCTGAGAGGTCTACCTGCAAACTTTACATACACATGTTCCTATTGATCATACTCACAGCATGAAAGGAATTAGACCATGAAACTTTGAACATAGCTTCATAGCTTCTAGATTAGATGTGTACAAAAGGATTTCTGATCCACAATGATCAGACTAAGAGAAATCTACGAAATACTCATTGCTACTTTCTGAAGATGACCCTCTTCACATCTATCTCTATGACACTTGTCTTCTAATGACTCTCTCATGTATTTCTTTACATCATTGACTTATATACATATGTTTCTCGACTTATCGAGTGTCTGTTACATTACTCCTTATTATTCTAAGGATTATTTATACTCAAAATACAAGGATTTCCAACTGTAATGTACATATGTATACAAGCTTCACTACTGAGATCTCTTCTCTTTCTCACTTCAATCTGACCATAGACTTGCTTCAAGCTCTTTGTAATCATCAATTTGTGATTGTTTTGTTCCAACAGGTTTCCCTTCTTTTATTGATAAATTGGACAGGAACAACTACAAAGCATGGTCCTTGAGGATGAAGACATACTTACAAGGAAGGAATCTCTATGGATACATAACACGAGATGAGAAGATGCCCATTCTCAGAAGCAAAGGACAACCTACAAGAGAGGAGCTTGAAAGACTCAACTCGTGGTGTGCCAAAGATGCATTAGCAAGGTCATACTTAACTCTATCTTTGACTTCCTTCTTCCACACATTAGGAATTGTACAACATCTCAAGAGACTTGGGATACATTGGCTTCATGCTTTTCTTCTAATACAAGATCAAGAAAGAATCAATTGTGGATTGAATCAAAGGAAAAAACCCAAACAAAGTGTGTCAGAGTATGTGACCAAAGTCAAGGATGTAGGTGTCCAATTGGCAAGCATAGGAGAGGAGATTGAAGAGGAGCAAATAGTGAGACAAGTGATCAATGGCATCAAGGTGGATGACAAATGGGAAAGCTTCACAACTGTCATGGACTTGTACATGGACATGCAGATTCCAAATCTTACCACACTCATGGGGCAACTCTTTACCATGAAGCCAAGCTCAATAAAAATGGAGATTCATCAAGAGGTAACAACTCTTCTGCCATATACACACATAAAGGAAAGTCTAAAGATAAAGGGAAAAGCAAAAAGGTTGAAGATGAAGGTACTACTTCTCAAGCTAACTATGCAAGAAGAGGTAGGAATTCAAGAGGTAGGGTCAGAGGAGGTAAGCAAGGTACGAGGAGACCTTTCAACTCTTCCCCATGCAACATATATGGTTTGTCTAATCACACTATAGATGAGTGCTATAGGAACTACAAGAATCAAACAAGAAGAGGATATCAAAGAGGTGGCTACTCACAATCAAGAGGAATATTCAGTCATACTCAAAGCTACAACAACAACTACAACAACAATTACAACTATAACTACCAAGGAGGCTATAAATCAAGGAAAAACTACAACAATTACACAGTGGATCAAGAGGATTCCCTTTTGATTATGCACATGACTTCAAAGCAAGGTATGAAAGGTCTCCAATGGTGGTATCAGAGCTTGAGGTGCAATACAAGTGAAGTAAAGAGCATTGGAAGTCCCGACTGTTGCACGCATTGAAGTCTATTCAAACTGAAGGAGCACAGGATCAAAGTTTGAAAGAAAACATGAAGGAAAACCAAGCACGAGTCCAAAGGATCAAGAAGGATTAAAGCTTTATACAAAAGGTACATTATATCATCATAAATCTTAGTAATTGCAGACATAGAAGATCAAAGATGAGAGAAAGCTTGCAGATTGATAAGCTAGATAGGGAGAACTATCTAGCTTGGTCTATGAGGATGGAGGCACACCTCATGAGCAAAGACTTGATGGCATTCATCACAGGAGAAGAAGAAAAGCTTGAGTTTGGAGATTCTAGTATTCCAACTAGGGAAGAGCTTGTAGATTTGAAGAATTCGATGAGAAAGGATGCTCAAGCTAGGAGTATCATTTACATGGCTATAAATGATTATCTTCTACCTCACATCAGAGGATTGGAAAGTGCAACAGATGTGTGGAATGCTTTGGAAGAGCATTTCCAAAATACAACCAAGTCTAGGAAGTCCTCATTATGGGCAGAGTTTACAACCTTCAAGAAGAAGATCTCACAATCAATTTCTGATTATGTGGCTAGAAACTTACTATTTTGGTCTTCGCACCTTGTTTTTCTCAGTACTCACAATACAGTAGCAATTAGAAAAATTCATTGGTATCTAATAAGCTAAGAGAGCTAATGTTTCCAAGTGGAATCACTTAAATTGATTAACTATACACAGAGCAATGTCTTTAGCAAGTAGAAGCTTAGCCCCAACTTTTTAGGAGATGTGCAAAGAATGACCAGTGACCACTTTGAGAAGATTTTCTCCCCATTGGAAAAATAAAATTATTCAAACTTTGAAATCTTGTAGTAGGCTATGAGCTGGTTCTAATAAGCTATAGATCTTTGAAAACGAGTAACAATGCATTGAGATATGAGCATCACAATCTCACTATTCTGAGTAGACATAACAGAGAGATGAACAGAGATGATCAATGATATAATGTATTATAGAACATTGTTGTACATGCTCATTGGCATGAATATGATGTCCAATGATAGTTCTAGGAGTAGACTATGATATAAGCCACTCAACATATACAAACGATCAACAATAAGCTCAATAATGGGGCTCTAATGGCTGCAAGTTTACAATCTCCTTTTTATAATGACTTTTCCAAGTTTGAATTTTGAAATTCAAATGGATGCTCTACCTAAATGTACTCCTCTTAGTTAGGAGTGACTTTAACAAGCAAGATTTGTAGCTTTTAGATTTGTAAACTCCATGAGATATGTGGGCTTACAATATTCTCTCAAGTTAAAAAAGAACTTTTGCAATGGTTAATGGTAAAAGCTCATAAGCAATGGTTCATAGGATCCTTCCATTGTTTGCACTTAGCACTTCCAATGCCTAGGCAAGTATGAAGGCTTGGCATTTGCTCCAACAACTCCTAAATAATAAACGCTTTGATTGGGACAAACAACTCCATCATGTTGTTTGGGCTTATTGAGTATCCTATAAAACGGTACTCAATGCCATCCCATTTCAGATGGTCTTCGGACAGAATGTTGTGCTACCATTGGACTTCCTAATTATAGCTTTAAAAGTAGCACAAGATCATGAGTGGAATGGACACGAGTTGTCCTCTAGGATCTTTGATCTAGAATGCTTAGGTGAAATAATGCTACGAGCAGCTGCAGACATCTGTGCTGCAAAGAAAAGGCAAAAGGCATACTTCGATCCACACATTAAGGATAAAGGATTGAAAGAGTTTCCCCATGGAATCTAGCTAGGAGCTAGATTATGCTAATGTCATGTATGCTAATCCTAACCCACAGCCCCAGTCGAGACAAATAAGACCACAAGATCCTAAAGGATCATGCTTTAGATTCCAAGGAGATCATTGCATAAGAGAGTGCCCACATCCTCCAATAGCAAGAAAACCTCAGAGTTATAACTTTCAAGGTTTTTGTACTAACTGCATTAAAGAGCTTGTCATAAGCAAGTGCCCTAAGAACCCTACTTATCCCTCTAAGTTAATACCCATTAATGTAATAAGCATTGTGCAAACTTCAAGCAGATCCACACCCATGTACTTACCTATCCAAGTGATAATGAGATCCAAGGCTCTGTTGAAAAATCAATTGCCAAACCTAGATAAAATGGATGAGAATAGCAAAGTCGAAGAGTCTAGTGAAAGAAAAACTAGATCTTGGAAGGATTCATGAGAAATAATTAAGAGGAAATGGAGTAAAAAGATAAGTGAACTAAGAGAAGCTTAAAAGAGACTAGAGCTAAAATTTTAGAATTCGGTTCGCAAGAGTCTAATCAAGAGAGCCCAACCCCAAAACTAGGATCAGTGCTAGTTGAACCCTTAACAGAGAACCTGTATATGATGTTTAAAGCTTACCAAGCAAGACTAAGAGAAGGACCCCAAGTGGGAGAGTTGAGTAAGAATTATCCGAAAGTAGACCTAGAAATTGAGAGAACTAAGCTCTATATGAAAATGGTAAAATTAGCGCAGGAAATGTTCAAAGCATCTCAATACGTTAATTGGAGTAACCTAGCTAAACTAGAGCTACACTTTCAAAGATTACTAGAGAGGTTAAAACAATTGATTTCTACCAAATTATGAGAAGAATAATCTTGATAGGACTTATCCTATCCCAAAGGCATAGGAAGACTCCACACCTTTGTTGTCACAAGTGCCTAATACCATGAACTCGGAGAACCTGTCTTCAACACATAGGTACTCAGAAGGATTTCTCAGAGAGATTCAAGAAGAGAAATGGAAGAGGGAACACGGATCTCAACCTCGTATTGAAGAGATAGAAGATTTATATGAATACTTTCCCAAGGACATACCCTCTATATATGATGAATGAGAGAAGGAACATCTAGTGAAAAAATAAATTTTGAATCTAATTCTTTGCAAGAACTACCCCAGTTCACCGGTCCTTGGGAAGCTAACTCTATCTGTATGAAAGCACCTACCATACTTGTAAGGAATGAAGAGTCAGTAATTCCTAAAAGCATAGATGTAATAAACAACACTAAAGTGCAACATCACCTTGCTTTAGAAGAATAATTGAAAATTAAACCCGGATTGTAGAAGCATGTGACAAATCAATTCCCAGAGACAAGTACTACCCACTTTTAGGAAGGTTCACACAACAGAGCACCAAAAATACCCATTGAAAAGATTGGAGATATGAGTGAAGGAGAAGAAGGTAATACTTATCTTCTAGTAACTTAACAAGGCTACACCACCAAGGCAATCCTAGACTCAGGTGCTAGAGTATCCATTGCCACCACTTGATTATGGAAACATTGGGACAAGCTAGCTTTAAGACCCACGAGTATGAAGCTACAAATGGCTGATGGTCATATTGAGAAACCTTTAGGTTTATTGGAAGGAATATCACTCACCCACTTATGGAGTAAAATTTGAGCACACCTTCATCATTTGTGAGTTTTGAAAGAATCATGCTTACAAGATGATTTTGGGATGCCCTTTTATGCAATAATTGCAAATTATACATGATTGGGTATCCAATTCCTTGTACCTACAACATTTAGGAGTGACTACCAAAGTCAACCTCAAGGACTATTCCCATCGTGATGTACCCACTATGGTGGAACGTCATCCATAGGACACCCGAGGAAATAGAATTCATACAATCTATAGAATTAGAGCCTTCATGGTTGCATGATGACACTCATCTATGGATGTATAAGGTAGCTAAAAAAGAAGAAGAAAGATTAAAAGCTGTAACTTTAGGCTTCGAACGACATCCAGATACCCTTCAAGATCCCCCTTATGCACCCATAGTCTTAGCCACCATGGACATGGCAGTCAATGAAGAACAATGGACCCCTCACTGTGATGAGGATGGATATGACAATTTCATCTTTATGATAGAACCCTTGGAAAAAAAGCCTATTCTAGAAGAATGCATGGAAATGACTCAAGAACCATTATCATGAAACCCTTCTGTTCATGAGAAGAGGAATATCTCTATTTTGTAGAAGCCATCACCCTTGAGGTAGGAAAGGAGAATCAAACGGAACAACCCGAGTCACACACATATAGCAGGAACAATAAACCCAAGAGGGAAAGAACGAAGTCTCCTAGAACATAAGAAGAAGAATCCCTAATGGAAGTACCTGAGAAGTTAAAAAACTATGAAATCGAAGATCAGACAATCATGGTATGGATGCCTACACAAGAGGCAAGCATAGGAGAAGCATACAATAATCGAGAGAAGACTAAGAAGATAGTGGTCAAGATTGAAGAACGAGAGGAAAAATGTACTTATATAGGGCATGATTTGACAGAGTAAGAAGAAGAAGAGCTAACAACCCTATTGCAAGAATCTAGAGAAGTGTTTGCATGGAGCTACAAGGATGTGAAAGGAGTAGATCTAGATATATGCTTCCATAGAATTCCCATGACGCTATCGGAGAGAAACACTCTCCTTACTTGGAAAGACAATCAAAGATTAAGGATCAGAAGGGCCACTTCCAATCGCAATTAACACCCGAACTTGAATGAAGCATGACGATATGTTGAATACTAGAGCTTCTGATTACTATGAAAAGATTTCAATGGATATTTGTCTACCTATAATGATAAATCCACATGGTAGAGGTGTTGATCGTAAATCCAAAATGAACAAAGTCATTTAGAAGTTTTCACAAGTGAAAAATATGAAGCTCATCATTGTAATGAGGTTTGTGTTACTTATAAAATTAAAGTAAAAAGGAATGGTTGATGGTGAAGCGATCGTAATTCAGATAAAAAAAGAGAGATAGTCAAACAAAAACTCTAAAATTAGAGTTGAGTGACGAAGGGCCACTCTTTTCTAACAGATAAAGCAACGACACTTGATTTGACAACCTATAGCGACACTTTGGAGGGACGGTTGCATCACGGGGCATGTGAAATTCACTTGTGTTTAATTCAATATTGCTATTAATATATTTAAAATTCTCTTGCCAAGAAAAATGATTCACCCACTTTGGAAGTGCTTCTCGCATCCAACGTTTCCAAACTTTTAATAAACAGTCAATGATTGAGCGATGGATTGCTTGCGCAACGTCTGAATACCTTTATTCATGTTTTGTGCTTAATATTGTGATGACTATTGTAACGCAGATTCATACTTAATTGGAGATACGGCAGAGTTAACCTTTTTTTTTCAAAGTACAAGGAATTTGAAATGTCCTGCCGGGTGTGAATTGAACCCACCGCTACACCACACCTTTTTGGACTCAGCGGCAGACTTATTTACGACACACTTTTTTGATATGCTTCCATCCTCTCTGAATTAGACTTTTCCCTTTGTATTTTCAGTTTTTGATACATTCTCGTCTTCTGCGCATTCGTCTTTAAGCTTTCCTCATGGAGTATATCTTTAGATGAATGTCTTCATTCATCGTACTTCTAAGAACTTAAACTTATCTTTGGCAATGGAAATTTGATTTGCGTAAATGAGCTATTGATGGATAAATGTCATAAGATTTGATGAACATACTTCCGCTCATTGCTATGAAGTGAGAAATTATTAATTGGAACTTGAATCTTTAAATATTCCTATAACCTTTGAATGAATGATGTCCAATTACGGTGAAATTATTTTGCAACTAAATTAACATTTATGTCACAACAAGAGTGCGTTAATTTAAGAATGCCCTTACATTGAAACGCATGAAGAATTGCTTGTTTCCTCACAAACATAGGTGCTTGAGCCAAAGATTGAATTTATCGTAAAATTGATTGAATTAATTTCGACACAGTTCATTTGCACAAAAGCTCTAATTAGTTTTTTGAGTCTATATTTATTCTTTGGGTCTCCATTGCACCTCATATTGCTCGAAGCACCCGGTGTGCACCATAATGTGGATGACTTGATCCACCAACCGTTATTTTCACGCCTATATATTTGAACTTGATGTGAGCAATCGGTGTTGCAACTCAGGTATATATTTTAATTTTTTTTTTCTTTGTATATGCATATACACAAATCAACAATTGTTGCAGTTGCGTCTACATCCTTGGGAGTTGTTGCTGTTTCTTGAGACCTTTCAATCTCTCTGGGTATCGAGGGCTGATCTTTTGATCTAAGCACCTCCACGAAGATTGGCAAGTGGGCGATCCTCATCACGCCATCCCTCTCATCAATAATTGAAGAACCGAATGATTGCACATACACATCATATGTTTAAAAAAAGTTGTACTTAGGATTTGATCAAGTGACAAAGAATGTATCAAAATTCACATGAGCACGACTTTTGAACCTCTTCTTCGAGCCTCTTTTAGGTATACTTCTCCAACTTCTATTTGCAAATTATCTTTTTACCACAGCGTCCAAGTGAGAGGAGGAAATAGACATACTACTACGCGAATTGCATACATACGGATGTCATAGATTTGTGAAAGCTCATATCCTTGATTGCCAAAAGATTTTTCAGCGGTTTATTGAAGTAGGCTTAACCATGTCTTTAGAGAAATCTATTTTTGATGTTAATGAAGTTCGTATTTTTGGTCATGTTTGTGGACATTAAGGACGGAAGCCATATCGGCAAAGAATTGATGCCATTAGTAAGATTTCGGAAACATGTAAAAATGTGAGTGAGGTTCGTAGATTCTTAGGTGCTTGCATCTTTTATGTGATTTGGATACCACATTTTGCACATGTGGTTGATTGTCTCTATGACTTGTTAAGAAAGAAAAAGAAAATTTTTATGGACTAAAAACCATACTGATGTGATGCATAAGTTAAAAAGTTGTTGCAAGAAGCTTCCATTCTTAAGCATGTAGATTATTCGGGAAATAAGCCTATCATATTGACTGTTGATACCAGCCCTATTGGTATAGGTTGGGCCATAAGTCAGGAAGATAGTGATGGAGATAGATATGCGACTAGATTTGGGGCAAAAATTTTACATGAAACTCAACATAAGTACCCTCAAATAAAAGGGAACTATGTGGTACAGTAATGGCTTTAAAGACTGATAAAGAGTATTTTATAGGTGTGAATGTTAAAGTTGAAACTTACTGCTTACCTCTTATAGGACTCATAGCAAATTGTTCATCTCCAGATATAGCTATGCTTAGGTGGATTTCATATATAAAGTATATTAATCTAGAGTTAGTTCATATTTCACAAAAATCAAACGCAGTAGTTGACATGCTATCTAGAGCTAGATATGAAGATAATCTTGAAGATGGACTAACAGAAAACATGAATTTATGTAATTATGATGAGCAATTTCATGAGTTATAATATGATGATAAATGGACAAATATAGGCAAGTATCGAATTTATGTAATTATGATGAGCAATTTCATGAGTTATAATATGATGATAAATGGACAAATATAGGCAAGTATCTGAGCACATTTAAACCAGTAACAAGTTGATCTACCCAAAGATTCCATAATATTAGAAAATGAGCTTATAATTTCTTCTTACGAGATGGTTATCTTTGGAGACATGCTAAAGGTAAGATCAAAACTCCACAATGAGTTCTATGAAGAAAAGATCTTCGACTACAAGTAATGAAAACAATGCATGAGTCAGTATGGGCTAGACATAAAGGATTTTATGGCGCTTATGAGAAAATTAGATCTACTAGAATATATGTTGATATTAATAGTTATGTTTCTACATGTTCTATCTGTCAACTTCATTCTTCACATTAGGGGGAAAAATGAGCCCCCTTTGGGCCTTTTAGATTAAGGGCTGATTACTCATCCACCAATGAGAAGAGAGCAATGGCCACAGTCTAGTTTCTTAATCCACTAGACTAGGACTAGGCTTCCCTTGGTTTGTGCTAGTCAAAGCTTTCAAAACCACCACAAGTTCATGGTTTTCATGAAATGAATGGTTTTAGAATTTGAATTTGAAGGCGGCATTCATATTATACACCCTTGGATTGAAAGAGAACTCAATGGCTGCGATTAGAAATTCCAGAAAAAGGTGCTATTTCATGTTCACCATTGGATCCCATGCCAATCGAATGGCTGAAAAAAGGTGCAGTTTGTGAATCTTGTTGAGCAATCTATACCATTAGATTCGATCATGATCTAAGGGCTCTAAATGAGCCCTCTTATTCAAAAGTGCGTTTTTCTCTTGACCATTGGATCCTAGATGCATCCGATGGTTGTCCAATTTCCCCGATTTCAGATCAGCGTCAGTGGCGGTCCACCCTTGGATCCAGGATTATCAAACGATGTCGATTATTGTAGGATTTTCATATCAGCGTCGATTATGGTCTACCATTGGATCTTCCATTTTAGACGGCTCTGATTGACTGCGAATGCAAGTTCTCTCTCTACTGCTGCTCTGTGATTGAGAATGCAATGATTACACTGCCCATGACCACTTTAATCGTAGCCATTGATATACAAATATCTATTGGCTTAGAATCAATTCGAGTGTGCCTTCATTTTCTATGTATATTTTAATGAAGAAAACCACTCGTGGTATTGCTTATGGCCTTAATCTCTCTGAATCTTTGTTTTAATCCCTGAAAATTAGGGATCCTTACAAGGCCCAGCCAAGGCTCACTTTTTCCCCTAATGAGTTAAACATAGGGATCCTCTACATCCTACATATCCACCTTGTATACATTACAAGTGGGTAGTAGATCTAGTAACCATGCCTAATGGACTTGATAAAATGCGTTATATCATGCTTGCAAGACAAGATTTAACCAATCATGTAGAAGGTTGTGCACTACACACTAAAACTATATACAATGTTTGTAAGTTTTTTTTAGAAAATATTATAAGTCGATTCGGGTATATAGAGAAAGTAGTTGTCGATCGTGTAGGGCTAAACGCTAAAGAAGCTAAAGAGTTTTTTGAACATCATGGTATATGTTTGTCCTTGAGTATTGTATACAATCCTAAAGCTAATGGTAAAATAGAGAGAGGACATCCATCTATTATTAAAGCTCTAGCTAAAGCATGCAATGGAGATATTCAACAATGGCCTAGATACTTACCATTTGCACTTTGGGCGGATAGGATGACTTGTACACAGACCACATGTTACATAATCAAGAATTAAAAACAAAATTTATTTTGATAAAAGACATCAAATATGTCCAAAAAAGGTACAAGAGGGCGATTGGGTTTTAGTTTATGATAGCTCATTTGATACTCAATATATGGCAAGAAAAAAATTAATGAAACGATGGTTTGGACCATACATAGTATTTAAAGTGAATGATAATAACACCTATATTTTGATGGAAATGGATAATATTGTTTTTAAAAGTTCCTTTTGCAAGTAAATGAGTAAAATTGTTCAAACGACGTGAAGGTAATGATTATGAAGATCTAGAAGAAATACTAAATTCTCCATTAGATGAAGACAATATGGATGAACCAAACAGTGAGGATAATATATCTTCTAACAAAGATTAAAAAGGTTTTATTTGTTTTGCTTTATGCTTATAAAAAATAAATAACCACGTTTTTGAGAATGTTGCAAGGACATAACTTGCATATGACATACAAGTACTGATGATGATCCATGAAGAGTTCGTGTGCCATAAATGGTTTTAATGAATTTATGAGAGAATCATAGTCAAGCAAGGCACAATTCTAGGACATATCGTGTCCAAGAATGGAATCTCCATGGATGAAGAAAAGCTTAGAGTGATTGTGGATCTACCTATGCCGAAAAATGTGAAGGAAGTACAAGCTTTCACGGGGCATTGTGGTTATTATGGACAATTCATACACATGTATGCTATCATTGCAAAGCCTCTGTACTCACTTTTAACTAATTTTAAATGGATGGATGAATGTGAGAAATCATTCAATTAACTCAAACAACATTTGTGTTCAACACCCATTTTGATAACACCAAATTGGAGTAAGCCATTCCATGTACATGTGGATGCATCCAACTATGCTATAGGGTGTGTTCTAACAAAACCTACGAGTGAGAGCAATATCAATCTTCCCATAACATATGCATGCAGACAATTGAATGCGATGGAGAGAAACTATACCACCATAGAGCACAAAGTATTAGGAATGATTTATGGAGTAAAGAAATTTAGACACTATTTATTGCAAACAAATTCAAGTTTTTCACACACCATCAAGCACTGTTGTATCGAGTGAACAAGTCTTGCAACACGAGTAGATTGGTACATTGGTTCTTAGTAATAATGGAGTATGACTTTGAAGTAGTAGTCAAGAGAGTAAAGACCCACCTTAGAGGTGATCATCTCTCATGACTGACTATGGGAGAAGCCCCTCAAGGAATAGTTGATGATTTACCAAATGCATATTTGTTTAATCTTGAAGTAGTACCCGAATGGGCTAAACAAATTGTCCCTATTCTTACGTTTGGACCCAAGAACCCAACCAAAATACCTTATGGAGGTAGCACACACATGCCAATGCAATCAATGCAAAGCAAGTGTGTGTCCCAAAGGATCAGCAAGTACCGATCGTCTCTAATAGTGTAGGCCACGAAGTGAAGACGAAGCCAACACAACCTCAATAGTCTAGAACACCTAAACATTCTCCATCAATGAGAATTTGACAAGTCTGGGTGTCAAACAAGTATTTAACAACCAAGCCCAACCCCACTCAAGTCTGGATACCCAAAGCCTACCTCATAGCTAATAAATCAAGCCATGTAATAACTAATTCAATGGAATCACACTGCTCATTGAGCTTACCACTGCCAAATTCATCCCTTCTAAACCATCAAAAGAACCACATTCATTCATCAAATCTTAGAAAGAGGGTGCTGAAAAGCATCCACAAACTTCCATACATCCCTTTATACAATATAGCATCTCTTAAAGTTAACCTTTATCATTGTAATAATTCACTAACACCCAAACCTTGTACAAATCAATCTTCACTAACTCACAATCACCCGTAATGACATCTCATGAAAATCAATGTACGCATTATATAGAGCATGTAGGAAGTCTAAAGGCCTACATTAGTTACTGAGACATCATTAAACCAACACCTTATAACACAGGGCTACACAAGTTATGCATTGGTTATGGAAAAGGATTGTGGTCTCACTTTATTAAGATCATAATTAATTTCCATGCTAATGTGTTATGCTTTTGTAGCATATCCTTTACACACAAATTCAGATCACAATGCAAGCTTAAGGAGCCTCTGAGGTTGGCATAAACATGCCAATGGTGGATTTTGAGAATCTATTGGCAGACTCTCACCCTTCAATGTGACTCCAACTTTTCAAGACTTCATGCAACCAATGCCCATTGAGGATCCTCCCATCAGAAGGATAGAGAAAGTTTAGCAAGTCAAACTAGTTTTAAGGCTTAGCAGGACCATTGGCTGATGCAAATCACATCTATGATGCCACCTTGTGCTTTAGTAGAGATGATTGGGGAAGATATCAATTATTTTCTTGGGATTTCAAGGCCCTTCAAAATTCAGAAGAGTTACAACCGATATGGGCAAAGTTGGGCATTACATAATATTTCAGCGCTCCCCTTCCCAAACTCAACTTTTATTTCGTTGTTTTTATTTTTTAACCACACTGCAAACCCGTATCACAAGGGAGCTACCAAGAATCTTCATTTTGCCATCATTAGTTGCAGATCGACTATTCAAGAAATTCTACCTATCAACAGATCTCATCAGACCAACGCTGAAAATCCATGGTACACATACACCGACAGAAAGGAAGAGGCTCATAATAGAGCCAATGAAGAAAAGAGATGTTCTCGAATGGGTCAACATTTCAATGATAACACCTGAGCTGTCAAAGCTGTTACAAGTATGTATGCAACACTTTTCCTTCCCGATAGAGGACCTTTTTATGATGCCTCAGAAATGCATTTGGTTTGGATTATATTTGGCAAACACAGGACCACAAACCATTGATTTCTCCAGTTGGATTCAAGAGAAATTGTTTATGGCACAACAAAGATGGGCACAAAAAAAGTTATTCATGACTGTTGTGCAATCACCAGGATTGTGTATATGTGCCTAGCATATGATATCCCTATTAAGAATGCCATGACTAGTGAAGAGTTAAAGCAATCTAAAGGAGATTCCAAGAAAGCACTTAAGTCACCAAATCAAGAACAACAAAACGTATACAAGGAATGATCCCATGACTATAAGTACTAGAGTCACCATCACCTCAATCTTTTGCACAATAGTCTCCAAAGGAACCCCAAGTGGCAGTACTTACTCTTCAAATTTCCCTATCGTGCCCCATCACAACTGAAGGCACTACTAGTGCAACGATAACCTTAGAAGCCACCCTTATTTATACCTATCAGGCGATTGTTACAGAAGTCAGAGGAGCCCCAACCAATATTGGTGCTGAGGCATTTACATTCCCAATACCCAACCTAGAGACAAGATGCATTTTTCAAGTGAGTTTTAGTTTTTGTACGCACAATTTTTCACAAGAATATGAACAACCAAGCTACCTCAGCTCTCCACCTGAACAAGGGCACAAACAAGTGGTTTCAAGTTCGAATGAGGATGAATAAATAGTGATTGATGATGAAGATGAAGATGATGAGAGCTGACATAGTCAAGACTGGCAAGTTGACTACCAACTTGAACACGAGGAGCAGCAGATTGAGACTCAAGGTGATACTAGTACAAGAGAAACGGATACATCAGATGGAGTCGAGTACATGATTGCCATTCAAAAGCTATATAGAAATATGTAAGTTGTATGGGCAAGCCGTCGAATCATAGAACAAGAGAGTAAAGATGATGGTTATGTACTAGGACTGACTAATGTAGAGGAGAAGGTGGTGGTACTGTAATAGGACTGGGACGTGTCATGGGTGAAAAATTCATGGGGTGCTGTAATGGAAAGAAGGGTTGTTGGGGAAAGGTAACGGGAGAAATGGAAGGCATGAGGAAAGGATTAGGAGGAATTGGTAGAACTATCATTGTGGTAATGGGTGTAGAGGGTTTAGGGGGAAGAAGTCGAAATGGGATGTCCTACAGCTTCTACTATGGCACTCGAGATGGCTTGAGCTAAAGAGGATGAGCTATGATGTACAGGGGAAGTTGAATATAAAGGTGATTGGAGGATAATTGTTTCACCTTGGGGTTGCGACTCTGCAACTACTTGTGCTTCTTCATTGTGATGGGAGGATTGGGTATTGGTTGGGACATGGATATATTCCCCTAGCCTTGACATGAAGCAGATATGTCTAGAGTCAAATTGTGGCAGGGGTTTCATTTTTAAGAAATAAAGTGCTTCTACTTTACCCACTGACTTGACTAGTTCATTGAAAGCATTTATAAAAGAAGCTTCAAACCCTCCGCTAGCCAATTCTTGTTGTAGAATTTCTTTACTTTGCTATTGTAAGATTTGTGTGCTCGCCCACAGAGCTTGCATATTATGATACAACTTTTGTATGGAAATCATGTATGCGACATCTAATGTATCCTCTTCTCTTGTGCTGGTGTCACCTTGAGTCTCAGTCTATTAATGTATCCTCTTCTATTGTGCTGGTGTCACCTTCGTCATTGATCATTGTTTGGAGATCCTCATCAGAGCTTGATACCACTTGTTCACACCCTTGTTGAGGTGGGGAGCTAGGATAGCTAAGTTGTTCATATTCTTGCGAGAAAAATTGTGCCTCCAAAAAATTGAAACTCTCTTGAAAATGTATCTTGCATCTCAAAATCGAATGTTGTATTGAGAGGTTCTGCCTCTAGGTTGGGTATCGGGAATGTGAACGCTTCCACACAAATGGTGGTGGGGACCTCTCTTGCTTCAATAGTAGTGGCTTGAGTGGTAGTGATAAGGGTGGCCTCAGAGGTTATAACTGCATTAGTAGCTCCTTCATGTGTAACGGGGCATGATAGGTGAATTCGAAATAGAGGTACTATCACTAGAGGTTCCATTGGAGACTATTGTGGGGAAGGTTGAGGTGATGGAAAATCTAGTACTTGTAGGAATGGGATCGTACCCCTCATACTTTTTCAGTCCTTGACCTTGTTGACTTACAGGCTTTCTTGGAGGCTACTTTAAATTTCTTTAACTCTTCGCTAGTCATGGCGCACTCAATAGGCATGTCATATGCTAGGCACATGTACACAATCATGTTGATTGCACAAAAGCCATGAATAACTCTTTTTCATGCCCATCTTTGTGTGCCAAATAAAATTTCTCTTGAATCCGACTAGCACGATCAATAGTTTGAGATCCTGTGTTTGCCAAATATAATCTAAACCAGATGCATTTGTGAGGCATCATAAAGCAATCCTGTGCCAGAAAAGCAAAGTGCTGCATGCATACGTGTAATGGTTTTGAGAGCTCCGGTATTATGATTGAAATATGGGCCCATTTGAGAACATCTCCTTTCTTCATTGGCTCTGGTATGAGCCTCTTGAGTGCGACCCTAATGAGATTTGCAGAGAGGTAGAACTTCTTGAATGGTGGATCTACAACTAACGATCGTAAAATGAATGTTCCTGGTAACTCCTTTCTAATAGGGGGTTTCAACATGGTGACCAAATAAGAACAATGATAAAAGTCAGTTTTGGGAAGGGGAGTGCTCCGATATTCTTTAAATCCCACCCTTGTCAAAATCGGTTGTAACTCCTTTCAATTTTGAAGGGCCTCGGAATTTGGGGAAAAGAATTGATACCTTCCCCAAGTATCTCCACTAAAACATAAAGTGGCATCATAGATGTGATCTGCATCAGCCAACAGGCATGTTAGGCTCAAGAACCACTCTGGTTTTTTGTGTACTTTCTTGATCCTTTCGATGGGAGGATTGTCAATAGGCATTGACCCCATGAAGTCTTGAAATTTTAGAGGTCACATTGAGGTATGAGCCTCTACCAGTAAGTTCTCAAAACTTGCTACTCGTGTGCTGGTGCCAGCCTCAGAGGTTCCTTCAGCTTGCATGGTGATCTGAATGTGTGTCTAAAGGATCTGCTACAAAAGGATAACACATTAGCATGGAAATTAATTATGATCCCAAAATAGTGAGACCGAATCCCTTCCCATAACCCATGCATAACCTGTGTAGCCGTGTGTTGTGAGGTGATTTATGTAATGATATCTTAGTAACTAATGCATGCCTCTAGACTTCCTACATGTGCTAAATAATGCATACATTGTTTTTCATGAGATCTCATTATAGGTGATATTGAAATAGTTAAGGTGGATTTGTACAATGTTTAGGTGTCAATGAATTATTACAAGAATAAAGATTAGCTATAAGAGACATTATATTGTACAAAGGGGTGTATGGAAGTTTTTGGATTCTCCTTGACACCCATTTTTTAAGAGTAGGTGAATGGATGTGATTCCTTTGATGAGGTACAAGGGATGAATCTAGTGGTGGTAAGATCGGTGAGTGGTGTGATTTTAGAGGGGTGGTTATTACAAGACTTGGTTGTTGAGCTATAAGATCGGCTTTGGGTATCCAAACTTGAGTGGGGTTGGGCTTGGTTGTCAAATACTTCTTCGGTACCTAGACTTGCCAAATTCTTGTTGATGGAGAATGTCTAGGTGTTCTAGAACGTTGAGGTTGAGTCGACTTTGTCTTCACTTTGTGGGATGCATTGCTAGAGATAGTCGGTGCTTGCTGAACTTTTGGTACCCGTATTTGATTTGTATTGGTTATCTTGGTATGCATGTGTTTCCTCCACCGTGTGATAGTCTAAGGAATTGGTTGTGGATTGAGGTTTCCAAGTCATGGTTGGCTTTTTTGTGGTGGTGGTTGAGAGGTCGGGTCAAAACTCTACTTTTTAAAAGAAGGGAGATCCAACACTTGCATGACCCACCCATCAGGAAGTGAGGCATTGTGTACAACAGATCTAGACACGCATGCAAGACATGTGGAGGATGGGCCTAAGGAGACTATTGTGTCTATTTGTCCACTGATGTAGCCCACTTGACTGCTACTAGTCCCCATTTGTCCACTAGTCATGCCCATTTGTCCAAAGAAGGAGAGGAAGATTTCTTGATTTCTCCTTGGGAAAATGATGTTCGCTGTCTGCCCCATGAGGGTCGTTGTTGGTGGGAGCATCTAACCAAGAATCTTTCGGTCCTCCTTAGCATCCATCATATATGGGTTGGGATCACTTTCCTTTGTTTGGGCATAGTTCTGGAAGTCAAGCGGTACCACTCACTATTGGCCTAGTATCTTGAGTTGAAGGGAGCATATTCTAAGATTTAAGTCCACCAAATGATCATATTAGCAATCTTGGCCAAGAATTAATGGTTCTATCAGATCATCACCATGGCACACTAGGAGCTTCATGGTCAAGGTTACATTGTGTATGAGGATAGGAAGGTCCACTTCACCCATGCAAGGGATTTCCATGCCTCATAGCCCTATGAGATATGCCTCAATTGGCTGCATTTTTAATCCCATGTCTTGACAAATGAGACCACCTAATTGCACTATTCGCAACAACTCCCTAATCTCCTAGCATATATTGCCTTGCCTTAGCATCATTGTAATGAATGATTGCCTATTCACTATGCGAGGGTGAGTAGTTGACTTTGTTTGACATATGGCCATAGGATATTTGGGGGCTTCTATGTTGGTATACGGGATTACTTTAGAGTCTTTGGACAAGTTATAGCATTCTCTCCCTAGTCTTTGTCTTCTTAATTTCATACATTTAATGTGTTCTAAGGCTTCAGCCCAAGCTTCCTCTGGTATTCTCTTCTCTTCCTACTTGCACTTCTTTTCCATCGTGAGTCATCTAAGCATATCCTCAGTAAGAGCTTCTTGATAAAGCTTGACTCTATAGCCACTAATGTAATTAAACATTATCTCTCGTTCTAGTGTGGCTAGTTGTACCGCTCCACTTGTTGAAAGCCTTTTTATAATCATAGGTCCATAACCACATTTCTTTACTTTTCGTGCATACTGTTTCAATCTATACATTAGGAATAAATCACCTTCTTTCAAGATTTTATCTTTCACATTTGCATTGAAATAGGCAATTTGTCTCTTCTTGGTTGCATATATGCCTGTTGTCAATCTCAACCTCCTAGTTTCTCCTAATCGTTCCAAGTCCATGATCCTTGATGATAACTCATGGCTAGTCCACTAATGATCTTGTGGAACCTTAAGAGTGGGTATCAAAATATCCAAGGGAAGCATTACATTTCACCAAAAACCATTTGAAAGGGAGTTACATTGAGTACGGTCTTGTAGGCCACTCGATATGCCCAAAAAATGTCATGTAACTATTTGTCCCAACCTGATTATTTATTGTTTATGAGTTTTGTCAGTACATTACAAAGGACCTTGTTAGTACTTTCTGCTTGTCCATTAGCCTGAGGATGATATGGTGCAGATTTCTTATGAATCACCATAAACTCCTATAACAAATATTTAATAACCTGGTTTAGAAAGTGATTCCCTCTATCGCTCACCAATTCTATATGTAATCCATACCTTCTAGGGACATTCTCAAATAACAAATTTTTAATCATGTGAACATCATTCCTTCTGGCCTTAGCCTCTACCCGTTTGGTGAGATAATCTATCGCTACTATGATGTATTCACCATGAGTACCTTTAGCAGGGGGTTAACGGGTCCTACAAAATATATACCCCACTTATAGATATAGTATGGCCTTGATTATTCTATCAGGACCAAAATGACCTCTTGCAACACCTTGGTGTACAATCTCTAACATGCTTAAGTAATCACTCTCATGAACACACTATCTCAGATATCCATCTCTCCCTGTTTTGTATAGATTATAGCCAATGAGTGGGTAGTCTTGAGCTTCCTGCTCTAGACTTCATTATCTTGCTAAAATCATTCTTTGAGGGAATGTGTTCATCCTCAAGTAGGTTACCATTGGTTCACTCCATTCTGGTGTAAGAAACACATGGTATAAAGTAGCATGCCCCATGTGTGGTCTTTCACAATAGACTGGACGTTCCTTGCATAGTCTATAAACATTTGTTTTCATAGAAGGCCAGTACACTCGTAATCAATGAGGATTTTGTAGTGTACATTGTCTCAAATGATGTTGCTCTAATGTACCTATATGTGATAATTGCAACCATTTTTCATATTCTGATTCCTCTATGCAACAAGCAAGATTTCTCTGATTATCTTGTTTATACATGCTTTTTGCTAGTATTTGGTATCTTTGAGACTTGGTGATCTCTCACTCTTTGATTCTAACCCTAGGATTCTTTGGTCCAAATGTGACAATGCGGACAATAGGCTTGGCCTGTTCAAGTACTACTTCAAGATTAAACAGGTATGCATCTGGTAATTTTTCTGTTATCCCTTGAGGGGGCTTCTCCAATAGTTAGTCATGAGAGATGATCAACTCTAAGGTGGGTTTCTCCTTTCCTCACCACCACTTCAAAGTCATACTCCATTAATAGGAAAAACCAACGTATTAATGTTGAGGGGAGAGAAATTGGAAGAATAAGTAGTGAGTCAGATTTCTGAAGGTCTACTGAATTGGAATGCTGGTGAATCCGATGTTCTTGAATCAGAATTTTGTTGAATAAGATGTTGTTTACTCAAAATTTTAATAAGCAATTACAAAATTACTTAGGCATTGATGTCATGTGATTATGTTCGTTGCTTTTTGTTCATGCGAATAGGTCTTTTAGAGCTCAAATTGTATTTGTGATAGACGAGAGTATTTGTCCAAGAAGAAGTGTCTGTTTGAAAAGAAGAAGAATAAAGATTCCTAATCTGGATTGCATAAGCTAAATACGATTAGTGCTATCTAGTATTATCATTCCATAGAAGTGTTACTACTACCTACCTTGTAATATCTATTATTGGAAGAGCTTTAATGAAGTATTTTGTCTTTCCTATTCAGTGCAAGTGTAACTCTATGTCTATTTGAGCAAAATTGTGTTAGATATTATGTTGGCATATCATGGAAGTGGTGAATCTAAATTTTGTACGTGAATGTTTATGTTCCTTGAGTAAAGATTAGTGATGAGATTGATTTCTTGAAAATTTGTAGTGTGAGTAAGTAGTTATGTGTTGCTGAAACCCAACACTTTGGCGATCCTACTATGTTTTCTCAAGAAGCAAGAAATGAATGTCTAAAAGAAGGCAAAAGAGTTGGTAAAGTATATTATACATGCTTGCAAGCACAAGCTGGTAATATGGATCCCTTCCTTGATTTGTATGATTGGTACAAAGCACAAGAAGATTCTAATTTTGAAGTTGAAGAGGAGAAAGGAGGAACATGTGCAACAGAAGCAAGGCTGGTGTGCAAAATACTAGGAGTTTTGATCCCAACAAAAGTAGCTATAGGAGTTAGAATATGACTCCAATTCGACCGGCTTGGAGGGATGACCAAGGAAAGAACTAGGTGTACACCTCATCAAGTGCCCATGGCGCAACCACCTCCTAATGCTAAAGTAAAAGTAGCACACTTTAGAGGAGGATCAAAGGAAGATGCAGACTGACACATTGCTCTAATTGAAATAAAGTGAATAGCAAATGGATATCCAACAATATATGGTGATGAAGTTAAATTACAATAGTTTGCAGCCACATTGGAAGGAAGAGCCATGAGTTGGTTCACCTAATATGGTATTGCTCATTTTAGTACTTATGATGCACTAAGATTAGCATTTTTACAAAGATTTAGAAGACAAAAGACTCCCTCAGATGTTTTGAGGAAGTTGAGAGAAATTAGACAAAAGAACATGTTAGTGGAAGATTATGCTTAGAAATTTAGAATTTTAATGGAAAGATTACAAGCAAATGAGAGACCTACCAATGAGATGTTGGCAGGTTATTTCCTAAAAGGATTGAGGAGTAGCATTAGGCATGCAGTAGCTAGTGTTGACATAGCTAATGGATTTGATGTATTAGTGTTGGTCATTGCCAAAGTAGAAAGAAGATTTGGTAGAACAAAGAAGAAGTATAACAATTCCGGTTCTGATGAAGAATCCAATGCAGCATCAGAATCAGAGAAAGGTACGACTGATTCAAAATCAGAGAGCGAGGATGAAGAGGTGATGGTACAAAGGCATCATGGACAAAAAGAGAAGCAGAGTAAAGAGGAAGCTCTGATCAGTTGATTAAAGAAGCATGGATACTCAATAATTACACCTAAGGACAAAAGGTATTGCGAAATATGTGAGAAAGAAGGCCATACTACAAGTCAATAGTGGTATAACCCAAAGCATAGAGGGCATAATTCAAGACAAGATAATAGAGGTGATAATGAGGTTGCAACAAATCAGGCCACTTCGATTCAAGGATGTGGTGTTTTTCAGAGGCAGCGGCAAGGGAGACCTCCATGGAGAGATAAGGGAAATCAACAAGGGAATCAACAAGGTCAACAATAGGGAAATCAACAAGGAGAACCATCTAGAGTGATGTCATGTGGGTATTGCTCTGCACTAGATCATTGGATTGGTCCTAATTGTCGTTTATGGGTTAAGCATAGAGAGCAAAGAGGTATATCACTTATTCGCTATAATCAAAATAACCAGCAAGGGAAGCAGCAGCAACAGGCTCAACAAGCTGCTCAAGGGAATGTTATTTTAATTGATTTATCAGATTAAGAAGTTCACACTGATCGAAGTGCAAGTACATCAGGAACATCAAAAAAGGATCATGAGGATCAATGGAATTGCGACTGTAGACAATGTGCCATGATAAAGGAGGTGGAAGTTTTGGCAGTAACAAGATCCAAAAATAAAGGTCCTATTGATTGGCATGAGCAAAGGCAGATTGGGGATGAAATACAGAAATGGATCGAGTAGGATCAACAAAAGTAGGATAAAAGTCAAATTTTATTGCAGAATGCTGGGGACTTAATGCCCATTAATTATCCCAAGAAAGATGATGGGATGAAGACTCAAGAAGACTTGGACAATGACATGCTTGAGCTAATTATTAATTCTCCTTTACAGTTATCCTTGAATCAATTATTATCCTTAGTACTAACTTTTAGAGAAAAATTATTGAAAAGGCTGGTCGATCAACAATCAAAACTAGCAACTACATAGATACCTTCAACATCAGCCAATAGTATTGATCCAGCGGATGTGGACTTTGTAGTACCAATAATTTAGGCACAATATAAGCAAAGATGGTTTGATGAAGTTTTGTTGGATGGTGGTTTTGGAGGGAACATATTACCTGAACACATATTTAAGGAAATGGGGAATGGGGCTCTAGCTCTAGCACCTTTTCAAGTTAAGATGGGAGATCAAACATGAGTTCAACCCTTGAGTATTTTGAAGAAGTAATAGATAGTAATTGCAAGAATGTCATTTATGGTTAATTTTGTGGTAATTAGAATGTCTGAATCTACTTATCCATATGAAATTTTGTTAGGGAGACCATGATTTAGCTTGGCCAAGGTAAAGCAAGATTGGGGTTTAAACGTAGTTGTTATCACGTAGGTAAAAAGCAAGTCACAATTGCAATGAAAGGAAGAAAGAATATGTTTGTAAGAGAAAAACCTCTAATGCCTCAGACCATTAGTCTAGCAGAAGAGATAGAACATGATGAAGACGAAGAATTTTTGAAGGCAAATCCATATGTCATTCTAGTATTGGAAGTAGATGTGGAAGGAGTGTTATCAAAAGAGGAGGAGTTGTTGGAAAATAGTAGTGAACTAGCGGTAGGGGATACAATGGAAGGAACAAAGCTAAGATATTTATTTGAGCACAACCTGGAATTTTGACTCAATAGAAATTGGATCAGGAAGAAAAGGAGGTAATAAATTTAACTGAGAAAGTATATGAGCAAAAGTATGCAAGATCTGGAAGGGCGAAGGAAGATGAAATTCAGGCGATCAATTTGGGGACTGAGTCTAAACCAAAAATGGTGAGGGCAAGTAAAGAACTGGAAGGTCAGTTCTTGGAAGATCTAGTTTCTTTTTTAAAGGAGTATATTGACATATTTGATTGGGATTATTCACAAGTGAAAGGCATAGATCCAGATTTACATCAACACAATATTAATTTAAAAACAGATGCAGTTCCAGTTGTGCAACAGAGGAACCGAATGAATCCAAATTCTGCCAAACACGTTAAGGAGGAAATTGAAAAGTTATTGGCAGTTGGATTCATTAAATTGGTTAATCAAGTAACATGGTTATCTCTCGTTATTGTTGTTCCAAAAAAGAATGGTAGGCTAAGGATTTGTGTGGATTATAGAAAATTAAATGCAACTAAAATTACAAATCCTTTCCCAATGCCATTTTGTGATGTGATCTTGGATATTTTAGCTAGACATGAAATGTACAGCTTTCTAGATGGATTTTTTGGCTATAATCAGTTTCGTGGTGCTGAAGAGGATCAACACAAAACAATGTTTATTACAAAATTTGGTGCACATGTGTTTAGAGTCATGAGCTTTGGATTAAAAAATGGACCACCTTCATTTAATTATGTGGCACATAAAGTTTTGAGCCTTATTTACAAGATTTTATGCATGTCTTTGTGGATGACTTTTCCGTATTTGGAAAAAAGGACATCTCCTGCATCTAAAATCTTGCTTGGACAAATGCAAAAAATTTAGAATGGTGTTGAATCCATTCAAGAGTGTCATTGCAGTGAAGAGTGGTATTTTATTAGGCCATGTTATCTCAAGAGAGGGGACGGCTATTGATACTAAGAAAATTGAAGATATTAGGATAGCTAAAGATCCAACAAATGCAAGGTTTGTAGGTCAAATTAAATGGCATGCTAGATATTTGAGCTACTTGGCTAATATCTCATTACCTTTGATGCATTTAACAAAAAAAGATGTTCCCTTTGCGTGGGTTAAAACTCAAGAGAAGGCTTTTCAACTATTAAAAAAGATGGTTTCCATAGCTCCAATTTGGCAGGCGTCCGTTTGGTCTTTACCTTTTCACATATTTGTAGATGCATCGGATGTAGCAGTAGGAGCAGTGTTGATGCAACAAAAAGAAAAAGGATGGTATACCAATTTATTATGCGAGTAGAGTATTGTCTTCAACAAAAAGGAATTATCCGACTACTTAATGTGAGGCGTTGGCAATGGTATAGGTGCTGAATAAATTCAGGCATTATTTGTCAGGTAATAAAGTGCTTTTCATGTAGACCATCAGGCTTTGGTATATCTTATCAAGAAGCCTCTATTGATAGAAAGATTGGCAAGATGGATGATTTTATCATAGGAATCTAATTTCGTGTTTATCATACTCTACGTAAAGAGCACGCCATAGCTGATTATTGCAGTCTATTAGAATCAGGAGAAGCACTCTTAGGAGTGAATGATGAGTTTTCATATGTAGAGTTATTTAATGATTAGATTGCCGACTCTAGTTCTTGGTATGACTAGTTGTTAGCATTCCTAACAGATGGAGTATTACCTCCACAGTTTACACCTGATCAGAGAAGGAAGTTTGCTTTGAAGAATAGGCCCTGTTTGGTAATATCATGTGCATTATATAAAAAAGGGTGGATCAGGTAATTAAAAGATGTGTGCTAGATTTTGAGCAACCAGTTGTTTTGCAAGAAGCGCATTCAGGAGCACTAGGAGGACATTTATCAGGGGATATTACAGATAAAAAGATTCTACAAGCTGGGTTATGGTGGCCTACACTATTAAAGGATGCTCATGAATTTGCTAAAAGGTGTGTCATTTGTCAAAAAACTGGTTAACCAGGTAATTTTGATAAAATGATAGATCATTTAATTTTGCCATTAGATCCATTTCAAAAATGGGGAATGGATTTTGTAGGTCCTATTAAGCCAATTACTTAGTGTGGAAATACGTATATTCTAGTGGCAACGGATTATTACACAAAGTGAGTGGAAGTAGTAGCACTTAATGATAACAGGGCTACTAGTGTAGCAAAGTTTCTCTACCATAATATTATGACGAGATTTGGATGTCTGGTGGAATTGGTGAGTGATAGAGGTGCTAATTTTCTCAATGAAGTCATCTTTGAATTAACAAGAACACGTCTCATTATGCACAAAAAGTCTACAACCTATCATTCATAGGTAAATGGTCACGCGAAAAGCACCAATAAAACTTTGTTGAGAATTCTTAAAAAATTAGTTCATGACAATAAAAAAAATTGGGATTTGTTGCTAGATTCAGCATTGTGGTCATTCCAAACAACTGTTAAGGTAAATACTAGAATGGCACCATTCAAATTGGTATATGGTTTAGAAGTACTGGTTCCAGTGGAGTTTGTGGTTCCAGTTTTGCATGTAACAACAAAAAAGATGTCTATAGAGTTATCGGTCAAGCATAGAAGTAAGTATCTTCTACAATTGGAGAAGGACCGTTTAGTTAGTGCATATATAACGGAGGTGATCCAAAGATGGAGACAAGCTTGGGTTAACATGAATTTCACATTTAAGATATTTCAAGTTGGAGTTTGTTTCATGGTGTATAATTTTGAGTTAGGACCACATCTAGGAAAGCTGACTTTGAGATATAAAGGTCCATATCAAATTGTGTAGGATTTAGGACAAGGGACTTTTCTCATAGCATATGTATTTGGTACAAGGATGGAGAAACTTATTAATGGTTTTTGTCTCAAGAAATTTCAAAGAAAATCTCCACATATGGATCGGTTGTCAGCTAATTTGGTGTAGGTGATGCTTAATGCGGATATTGAGGTCAGCAACATTAGTGATCATCGAAGTAAGAAGGCTTATGTATCTGCATTTTTCTCAGTAGTGGCATGTTTTTTGGATAGTTGTTGGTTCAAGATTACATTAAGTTCTCTCTTAAGAATACATTGGTCTTCATATGACAATTTCAAGGTTAATGTGATATCAATCCAAGTCTACTCACTCAGAACATGCTCGCTCGGAGTTTACTCACCCGAAATACGTATCATCGGAGTTTACTCGCTCAGAAGGTGCTCAATTGGATTGTGTGCATTCAGATTTTTTTCAAAGAAAAAGGAAAGGTGCACAAATATCTTCAATAACTACATCGGGGTGTGGGCAAAATTCAAATTATTTTGTGGATTTTTTGTCCGACTTTATGCATAATGGAAGTGTAGTATTAATTGCAAGAGTATTCATGTTGTACAATCACTTATTGTCACATAAGTATAGTCGAGGTTGATTGCTGCGTTTGAAGAGTGCCTCTACATGCCCAAAAGCAAGAACCTTACTCTAGCTTCTGTATTCCAGACCATCCACACTACAGAGATGAGAGGTAGAGCACGGAGAAAAGAAGCTATGGCATGTAAGGAGGAGTCTTCAATAGAGGATAGTGATAGTCAGTTGTAGGACGAGGATGATGAAACCCAAACACCTACATCGGCTAGTAAAATAACGCAATCACTCATGGATTTGTTTACTGATTTCAAGGTCGATATTGATGTGAGTGCTCCATTTAATGTTATCTAGCTGCAATGCATATCTTTGCTCAACTTCGCCTCACTACCATGGGAGAGTTGGAGGCTTAATTATTATGCTAAAAGCCAAATGGAGATTATCAAGAAAATTGAAGGTCAATTGTCACAACAAGTAAAGTTCTCACCTGAGCTAGTTGTGAAAGTATTTAAATTACCTATTTTCAAAGAGCCTGTCATGCCCAATTGTTCTAAGGAAGCTTTATGGAAAGAATTAGGTCCTTGTGAAGGAGGCAATCAGTACTATATGTCAAAAAATGCATCGTATGCTCACATGGAACAACTCAAGTGATATCTTGAAAGATTATGTTTCATAGTTAAATATGATTATATGTCTAAGGAAAACTATCCACCCTTGTGCTGGGTTGAGAAGGGAGAAAATCTGAGTTGGTCTCGTTGGATCTATGATAGGATGCATGGTGAAATTTTCTCTTGAGATAAGAGGAAGACCCAAATGAACAGTAAGCTAGCTGCATACTTAGCAACATTGTTTCAATTTTTGCAGAAGGTGGAAAGGAATGAAGTCATGCGGCCTAACATACAGGAACAACAACATGTTTCCCCAATTATTAAGTGGAAGGACCAGGATTGTGTCATTGTGGAGGAGCAACAAGATGATACATATAATACTTTGTTGAAGATAGGATACAAGGCATCTGAAGTGGAATCTGCAGTAGAGAAATTGAAGAGTGAGACTTCTAAGGGTATGAGCTTTCATGGGACACCGATACATATATTAAAGGATGTTGAGTAGTCTAAGATTGCCGCCAAAAGTTTTACATTTTCTAAAAAGAAGAAATTGGAACTTGTGTTAAAGACAGTAGTAGATAAGGTATCTATGCAATAGTTGTCACAGTCAAAAGCTGAGGCTAGTGCAGAGGTGTATGAAGTATAGCAGAAACTAGATAAAGTATATAAGTTTATAATGAGACAAGATGGGTTATTAAAGGAGCAAAAACTAATTAATGATATACTTAATTCTGATGAGTATCAGTATACATGCCTCAAGTTTTTTCTGACGAAGCCTTTGAACCGCATGGTTGGATGGAAATCCTAGCAACCTTAGACGTGTGTGTAAACGAAGAAGTGTTGACCATAAATGAATGTGTGGATGAAGAAGGATTTGACGTAAACTTGTACATGGTAGTCCTTCAAGAGGTAGAAGCTGGAGAAGAGTTAGAAAAAGAATGGAAAGAAGAACACGAGAGCATAGAAATGGAACCGGAGTTTGATTCAGAGGAACGCTATCTAGAATCCATTCAAGCCGAGGACAAGTATGACACACCTAAAGTGTTAGCAATAGAAGCAGTCCCTATAGTACCAGACCATGAAGAAATCGTGAGCAAAACTGAGCCAACCTTGGATCTTTTTGAAGTTCCCGAGCACTTCAAAAGATATGAAGTAGAAGAAAGAGAAATAGCCATTCAGATGTCGGAGAGAGAGGTGAGAGAAGGAGAAGCATATGATAATAAGGAAGAAATGAAAAAAATCTTAGTGACCGTAGAGAATGGAGAAGAAAGATGTACATACATAGGAAAGGATGTGTCACCTGAAGAAGAAGAAGAATTGATAGGACTGATTAGAGAATAACGAGATGTGTTTCCTTGGACCTATAAGTATCTTAAAGGTGTGGAACCCTCCATTTGTTCCCATCGAATACCAATGACACCTGATGCAAAACCGTCAAAGCAACGTCATTACACGTATAATGATGTTTATGCTGCAAAAATAAAGGAAGAAATAGACAAATTACTAGCGGCCAGATTCATTTACGAGATAGAACATACCGAAGAGAATGGAAAACAGAGAGTGTGCATTAATCTAAAGAAATTCAATGCAGCTATAATCTGTGATAGTTATTCATTACCTATCACTGATCACCTTTTGGAAAGAGTTGCAGGTAAGGAAGTCTATAGCTTCTTGGATGGATTTTCTGGATACAACCAAGTAGCTATTGCTACTGAGGATCAACATAAGACTGCATTCGCGACCGAATGGGGAGTCTATGCTTTATGAGTGATGCCTTTTGGACTCACTAACACCCTTGCTACTTTCCAAAGGCTGATGTGTCACATTTTCAAAGAATTCTTAAGGAAGAGTATGGAAGTATATGTAGACGAGCTATGTACATATTCAAATCGAAGGCAAGAACATATTCCTGAATTGCAAAGAATATTTGAAAAATGTCAACAATGTAGAGTATATCTAAATCTTGAAAAGTGTGTTTTAATGGTAAGACAAGGAAAAATCTTAGGACACATTGTATTTAGGAACAGAATATCTACGGATGAAGACAAGATCAAAGTAATTTTAGAACTCCCGAGACCAAAAAATGCAAAAGAAGTGAAAGCATTTATGGGCCACTATGGATACTATCGCCGATTTATCCACATGTATGCCATCATTGCCAAGCCATTGTATGGATTGTTGACTTAATTCACATGGATGGACGAATGTGAGAAAGCATTTATTGAGCTAAAAATGCAACTTAGCACGGCTCCAATTTTAAAAACACCCAATTAGAAAAAGCCTTTTCATATTCATGTGGACACTTCCAATTACGCAATAGGATGCATCTTAGC
Source organism: Ceratopteris richardii (assembly GCA_020310875.1). Taxonomy (NCBI): domain Eukaryota; kingdom Viridiplantae; phylum Streptophyta; class Polypodiopsida; order Polypodiales; family Pteridaceae; genus Ceratopteris; species Ceratopteris richardii. The sequence continues at coordinate 33,725,223 of CM035429.1, read as the reverse complement.
TCAACCGCATATGAAGGAAAATTGGACCATCCTATTTCCTATGCAAGCAGACAATTGAATCAACATGAAAGAAACTATACAACTACGGAGCGAGAAGGATTAGGGATGGTATATGCGGTTAAGAAATTCAGACACTACCTATTAGCCAACAAGTTCAAGTTCTTCATAGACCATCAAGCCTTATTGTACTTAGTCAATAAGCCTTGCAGCACAGGAAGATTGGTGAGATGGTTTCTGTTATAAATGGAGTTCGATTTTGAAGTAATTTTGAAAAAAGGAAACACCCATGTGAGAGCAAATCATCTCTCTAGATTAACCCATGGAGAACCACCGAACGGAGTACCCGACGATTAACCTGACACTTACCTGTTCAATTTGGAAGTATGTCCTAAGTGGGCAGAAAAGCTAATTCCAATACTCACTCATGAACCACAACACTCAATTAACAAGGAGAGTAGAAAGGAAATCCTACAGTCACATAACTTACACATTGTAGCGAGAAGTGTGTATCATAAAGAATCCAACGGGGTATTGTCTAGATGTGTGGAAGAAGACAAAACAAAAGAACTTGATCGAACAAGCGCACATAAACAAATGGAGAACCCATAAGGGAACCCATGGAACTCTAAGAGAATTGAAACGATTAGGAGTCTATTGGCCTGATATTCCTAAGGACAACCCACAATTATGTTAGTAGTTGCACGAAATGTCAAGAAACCACTCCAAATCATCATACATATTTACCCTTCTCTACAATAGCACCCAACTGGAATAAGACATTAGTGAAATTCCTAAAGGCACGAGAACATGAGGAAGGAATCAGTTCAGCAAGGAAATGATCCCTAGAAGAAATGAGTAAGGACTATGTCATCATGGGAAGACAATTATTCAAGAGAGGGAAGGATAATCAACTACGACTATGTGTGCATGAAGGAGAGTACCTACCCATACTAGAAATGGCACATGCAAGTGCCGCAAGAGGACATTTCTCAGCTAAAAGAACCATAAAAATGATCCTCTTTGCGGGCTTGTTGTGGCCAATTCTCCATATGGATGCAGATACCTATGTACAAAGTTGCGAGACATGCCAAAGAGCTAAATATCCGATTAGATGAGATGACATGCCATTAAGACCCATGGTTTGCATGAGAGCATTTTCCAGATGGGGTATTGATTTCATAGGACCCATTAACCCACCAACTAAAGGATCACATGCCGAATACGTAATAGTAGCAACTGATTACCTGACAAAATGGGTAGAGGCTAAGGCTACTAGAAAAACTGATGCTCATACCACAACTAAGTTTCTTTTTGAGCGTATCTTCACTCGCTTTGGATTACCCATAGAGATAGTGAGTGATCGAGGAATGCATTTCATTAATGAAGTAATAGAGTCCTTATTGAATGAGTTCTTAGTGATCCATAAAAAATCCACCCCTTATCATCCTCAAGCCAATGGGCAAGCGGAAAGTTCCAATAAGGTATTGTGTACCGTATTGACAAAGATAGTCAATAGTGGAAGGTCAGATTGGGACAAACAATTGCACCATGCAATTTGGGCCTTCCGCATGGTTTACAAGACTGCCATTGTAACTACACCATTTAACCTAGTGTATGGACAAAATGCAATCTTGCCATCAGGAATGGACGGGGCATTAATTGTCCAAACAACTAGACCAAATTGAGAAGCTACATGAAACTAGAATAGAAGCGGTCGTGGGAATTTATGCGGCAAAGAGAAGACATAAAGCATATTATGATGCGCACATCAAAGAGAAGGGACTAAAAGAAGGAGATTTAGTTTTGGTATATTCTTTGAAGCAACATGCCAAGAAGCTACAGAAACGCGGATATGGACCTCTAATCATCAATAGGATTTCCACTAGTGGAGCTGTTAACCTAGCTACTTTGGATGGAGATGTTCTTCCTAATTACATAAGTGGTTGTCGAGTAAAACGTTACATGGAGCCATTGACAGACCAAATGTTAGCAAGATTGGTAGGTGCACAAGATAGAAAAAGAGAGGATTAGAGAGGAGGCAAGGCAAGAAGCCCTAGAGTGTATCAAAGAACAAAAACAGTGGACAAGGCAAAGGGATGAATGGTATTTACAAGGAGAAGAGCCTATTCCCATGGCCAACTATCAAATTCATAAGGCCAACGTGAACAGCCTCAGCATGTCCCAACCATACTTAAACCTAGGAATTGGAACGATAGAGTACGAGCTAATAGACGCCTTGATAGACTCAGGAGCAGCACTCAATTGCATATGAAGAACGGTCATCACGCATCTTCAAACAACCTTAACACCTACTAAAGCACACATGATAGGTGTTGGAAGCCAAGTCATAGAATGCATTGGAGAAGCTACAATATCCCTCCACCTAAGAAATTCCACTATGGAGCAACGAGTTTTGGTGTGTAAAGACGAGGATTTGATAGAGAATCTGATCCTATGACAAGACTCGATCATTGAGAATGAAGTAAGCATTCACGTAGCTCAAGGCTACATATAAGCCAAAATAGGGCATAAGGAAATCTTTAGTCTATTAGAAGAAATACACTATCCTATGCATGAAACCATCAAGTGTAAATAAGAAATCCTAGAAGACGAAGTAGCAAACAAAGCAATCAAAAAACTACCCAAGGAGTATCTCAAGAATGAAGTGATGACCAATGCCAATGCATCAGTTGTCGGAGTGGACTCGTCCCACACAAATGGTGAATCAAAGAGAAACAATGAAGAGGACACTCCTAAAGTCACCTACAATAAAGGGAGATCATCGACGTGGAAGTCCACTATCCGAGTATCGCAGTCAAGAAGTACCAATCTACATTGGGTTCGCAAGGATCGAATTTTGGTTCCGAAGAGACTTCTAAGAGTATGGCTTCCAAAGTCATCAGTAGAAGCTCAAAGAACACGACAACAAATATGGATTCCGAAAAGGATCAGACAGATTGCAAGAAAAGAAATAGACAAGTAAGAAAACATATTACACCAGCAAAGCAGGACCCTAAAGACACACAAGACTCACCTAAGGAACCGAAGGAACACGACATCAACTACTCAGACTACAAAAGAGAAAAAAGAAAAACCGAGAGCACGACAAAACAAAGAGAAGATGAGCCTCACACTTCACCTAGAAAATGGATATGGAGACCTAGGAGGCAGCAAGGACAGCAACAAAAGATCCAAAAGGATTTCGTTTGCACACATGAAGAATTGGATGCCCCTAAAGTATGCATGACAGGGCCACATTATGAGGCCATGCATTCGGCACATGACGTATGTAACAAAACTAGTGGTGCACATTTTCCACTTGGGAATAGATCATAGATTCTACTTCCATAGGAATGGACCTACTATTTAAATAAATAAATGCTTTGGCTACACTAATTCTTGTTTTCTTTCAAGAATAAAAATAGAAAAAGTATATGTGGTAAGAGATCTTACTTATTTAAGCGAGGGGCATCGAAATGATGCAATGAACGATATGTCACTACAAGACTCATCACTAAAGATATGCCTCTTATAGGAAGCTAATGCTCTTTTCATTACGAGTGCAGATGGCTTTTGAAGACTCTGAAGCAACTATTCAAGAGGAGATACTGGAATTTCCTCTACAAAGTGTGACTAAGGCAAAAGGTCAGTGGTTTTGAGAAGATCAACTGGGAGTGGATTATTTGTTCCTAGTGACAATTTAAATCATGGACACTCACCATCAATTCCCCATAATGTCCCAAGACTTCAAGGTAGTGCATGAACTTCCATTGATGGTGGAATCTATCATCTCAAACCTTTCCAATAATTTCTCAATGTATTTCTATTGTGTTATATAGATACACTCATATTTGTACTTGAACTCAATCCCAAGATAATACTGCAAAATACTTAAACCATTTATATCCAATGTATGATTAACTTCTGCTTTAAGATATTGTAGATTTGAATCCTTGCGACCTTTCATGATCATATCATCAACATATATGATAATAATAATATAAACATCTTTTTCATCTTTAACATTAAGAGTGGGAGCTTCATCTGAGTTTTCACAACCAATAGATAGAAGAAAGCTAGTATCCATAAGTACTTTGAACTCCCTATATACAAACTGGACTTCCAACCTTGTACACAAGTCATGAACACCTTGCAGCCCATATTGCATGATCCATTGGTACCTGAAGCAAGAGTCCTAGATGTAGCAGGAGAGTGGGTCATCATACAATTCACCCACGACTTACTTAAAGAAGCTTTCGGATGGGAAAAGGACAGGAATACCATTTTGAAAGACAAGTCGAGGAGCAAAGACCAAAACATTCACAGATATCAATCGCATTGATATCGAGGAGGAAGTGAGAGTAACTCATCAACATTTCTGCTCTCCCAACATGCACAGAAATACTGCTCCAGAGAAGATTATAGTGCAAATGTTGTCCCATGCAATCAAACAAATTGGGAATCAAGTTAATATGATTCCATACATTCAAGAGCGGCTTTTGAGGCCAAAAAATAGTGGAATCATAAGAAGTTCCTAAATGGAAGCATTGCCTTGACAATATTAATCTATCATGCTTTGGGCATTAGAGAATATCTAAAAGAGATGCCGTCATCAGTAGCAATGGCTAAGTATGCAAAGATTGCTATAGTTCCCAAAAAGAAGAAAGGAGTCAAAATTGTAGAAGAAGCCGAAACGAGCTCCAAGCCAAGAATGAGAGGTATTAAAAGGTTTGGGAAATGTTACAGGCGGAAGCCAAAGCTCCAGCAATGAAGAAAGACATGTACTTCCAAGGACTAGGCTTGAAGAAAATCCACCCATTACAGAGGAAGAGTTGACGAAGGCAATGGAAGCTACTCACCAGTATCTAGAAGGACAAGTAAACCTCTCGGTGCAAGGGCATCATTACCAACAAGCCCATCAAGACTCTGAACAAAGAAAAAGGTTGACCAAGGTTCACAAGTACAGAGAGTTGGGATTAATGAACTCAAGCTCATCATCAGATGCACAAGAAGAACAAGAAACCTCTGTGTTGAATGTGGATATTAGAAGTGATTCCAAGGATGATGGACAATGGGAGGAATTAAATCAAGTAAATGAGGACTTGGATATGGAAGGCACAAAAGTCAATCAGATGCCTAGGAAGGAAGCATCTCAAGAAGGAGTCCATGTTATCAAATTGAATGAGGCATCTAACATCCAAATCAAAGAGAGTCTTCTAGCGAGAAAGGTATTGTTTAAGAATCCCAAGGAAGAAAAGATAGACAACACAGACAAAGAATCAGAACCCTTTACACCAATAAGGGTAGTGGTAGAACCATCTCTGATGGATGTCACATTTCAAGGGAGTGCCACCAAATCAATCAATAAGGAGCAGGAAAGGAGAGACCACAAAGTACAACTACAAATAAGGCAATCACATAATGAGACCATACATGTAGAGCAACGAAAAGATGTACGAATAGGGGAAGAACGAAGCATCCCCAAAACTTGGTCGAATGTGGATGTTGCTCAGCTCAAGCCAGTAGTACAACAAATGATACAAACAGCTATGGATACTCAACAACTAATGCTTGAGGCTGATGCAGACTACGACAAGGCAATGAGGGAAAAGAATCAGTTCCAAGAAATAGGTGAGAATCTATCTGCCAAATTGATTCAAACACAAAAGATAATATTAGAAAAAGAGGTAGAAGCCAACGAGGCCAAGAATCAATGTGCTACATTAGAAATGGAAAATCAGAAGCTGCACGAAAAACTAAAAGAACTACAAAGAAAATATGAGTCTAGCAAAGTAGACAAGGAAGGAGTGAATACTAGAAGCAAAATCCTTGAATCTCAAATCAAGGTATACATGGATGAAGTAGACAACCTACGGAACAGGAACAAGGAGCTGGTGAGAGCCCTTCTATGCAACCAACCAATAGAAGATCTTGAAGTGATAGAGAGAGACACAAAAGCATTGGAGGAACGGATAGCAGAGTATGAAGATCACCAGAAGAAAGAGCAAGCTATCATAGCAGAATGGGAAACAGGATACATGAGCGACACCGCGGAGCTTCGAAAGAAATGATACATAGCAGAAAATCAATATTTTGAACAATGCAAGGAAAATGCGAATCAACTCGCGGCTATAGTAGCGGAACTCTTGAAGAACAAAGAATAAGTCACGAGAGCCAGTAAAGAAATTAAAGAAAAGGATGAATTGATAAAGCAATTGAAAGATCAATTAGCACAATAGGTAACTGAGGGGACACCAGTAGTTCCACACTCCACAACGGCTATTGAGGAGGCTGAGGTACGTCCTCTTTCTCCCCCCCTACATCATTCACCGGTAAGGGAGGACATCGAGACCAACATTGAACGACATACTCGGGCTGTTGCAGAACTAAGCCGAAATGAGCGGGCACTATTGGTGTCCCAGCTTACTAAAGAATTTGAAGAACAAGTGGTCAGAGTCATAAAAGAAGCCAAGATTGAGAGTAAAAATCTGGAACAGGTAATGAGACCTTTCAATGTACCATATGGATTACTAAAAGAACAAACACGACAGTACATAAAAACCACAACAAATAAAGAGCCAGAAGCAATCTACACTTCAACATGCAAACATTTACCTATACACAAGAGGAATTTGACAAAGTGGATCCTATATGGAGGAGGAAATTTTTGGAGAAAAATCCTACACTATGGGTACATTGGGAATCAGCACCATATCCACTGCAAGTCAACCCATCTTTTTGCCCAGCACCCAGAAGACACTCTTGGATGCAATTTTGGTAAGGACAGCGACAGGGAAGCATAAATAATCAATGGCTCAACTATCCATTACTACCAAGTCCACCTCATAATTACTTACCAACCGAAGAGTACATGGTTAAAACCATAGAATTTTGGATTGCCAGATATGCAATTGTACGAGATTTAGCCATCAAGATGAAAAACAAATTTTTAGTATGTTACTTATTATAATAAAGGTGTTTCAGCATGCGTAGTATACCTTTTTGAACTTCATCAACATTAACCAGGGATCAGATGCCCTCGTTTTTTATCTATCAACCATACCTAGCCACTTAACACTAATGGCCATATACTCAAGACTCATGTTTTTGTCAAGTACTTACATGCAGACATTTGAAGAGGCATTCTTCACAAGCTTTTTTGAAATGGATTCAAATATTTTTACAAAAATATCTTCAAACCTTAATGCAAGATTAGTGGCCTACGAATTAAGTTTCTTTGCAAATCATAGACAGGCACCAGATGACGGGGTAAAGTCGAGCCAATGGAAAGAATTAATGCTATGTCAAGCTAATTTTCTCAATCAGCATGAGTAGAAAGTCATACAGACATACTCACGTTACCACAAAAAGCCTGTCGGCGACAACAGAGTTCAAGAGCAGGGACATGTGGAAGGAGAATCAAGCAAAAAAAGAAGAAGAAGAAGGTCAAAGAATAAAACTGCTTAGTGAAAAACAAAAGCTCATAAAGAAAAGAACAACCCTTTGCCCAAAACCCCGCAGGGGCATGCATCAGGTGACAACACCAAAGAACCAGGTCTTGAGGATTGGAAATAAAGAAAGATAACAACCACAACATTTCATGGGAGGTTGCACACAACTTCCTTATCCATCAGGTGTGGGCGGTGAATTCAAACAAGCAGGGTAGGAAGACAGTGTACAAAGAATTCTTCATCACATAAGATAACCAATTGCCTGAGAATTCTAGACGCTTCTCCCTCCATTGGATGCGTGTAATGGAAAGAAAGACACTAGGTCCCAAAGAATGACAAAGAAGATTTAAGAATAGGACCTTTAAAACGTAATGCTCACTTCGAAGGGAGCAAAAGCTTGCAACGTAAGGTGTGCAACAAGACAATAGTAAACAGGCTCCAAGCAATACAACAGGGTCAGATGTATGAAGACAAAGACATATCAAAAGACCAAAAGTTAGAAAGGGGAGAGGCTTATAAGTTGAAGAGGGTGACTAAGAATATCACATTCTTAGCCACTGATGGCATACGTGACAGCCCGACTTAATACATCAACCCAGATATATGAATGTATGGAATACCAAGGGGATTATAGAAGTGAAGGACTAATCTCGGATAAAGTAACAAATTGCTTGAGAATCCTTATTGCTTCTTCAACCACTGGGTGCGTGTATTCAAGAGCCATAGACAAGCTTCAAATCAAAAGCAAAGCCTCTCAAGGGACGACGGAGACAAAGAGGGGGAGAGTGTTGCAGAGAAAAGAGGCACAAAAGAGGAGCCCCAAAATTTTCAAATTAATAGGCATAAATTTCTTCTTCAAAATTCTAGAAAATTCCCTCGGAGCTATGTAAATGCACTAGAGGAGTCCTCTAGATGCATAAGCCCAGCTCATTGTAATATATTTCTTCTAAAATAGTAGGAAGATAGAGATTAGTCAATAAAGTGCCAGTCACTTGTGTGAAAGGACCATTTTTAGGGCAAGCTCAAGGACTCCTTGGCTTGCACAAAATGGAGTTGCTAGATACAAAGTTGGGTATTCTATAGTACATATGTTACAAGAGTGATGAAAATCACTCTTTGAGGTTTTGGACAAAGTATTTTAAAACATATTTCTTTGAAAAATGATGTGTGTAGCCCCCCAAACTTGCTACATTCCCCTTTCACATACTACCTTTGCACCTGTGTTTGTGACCACTACCTGTTGCACTGCCAACAACCTCCCTATGCAAAATCTCAAGAACATGAAGATCAATCCACATGCAACTATTGTGCCATTCTTGGTAATGGGCGATCCAAACGAGTGTGATTCCATGGCGGAGTTCAACGACGGCGTGTGTGAGGATTATACATATTGTGTTATTAGAGGATCACACTATACAGAGGCCCAAAGATACCTTGTTAAAGAGCATCCAATTACATACTTCTTTGGGTATGCAAAGTGTATGATCTATGTTGGCTTAACAAAAGATGAGGCAAAGCTCCTAGCTTGGGACCACAACAAGGATAACGATTGTAGGTAGAAAACGTCATCTATTGAGTGTATCTGTTTGTTCCACCATGAGTATGTTCATGCACTAAGGGCAGATGGTGGTAGGATTCATCCAAATTTGAGGAAGAAGTGTCTAATAGAGGTTGGGTTTGTAGTGGATGACAATGTGAAAGTTGCTTTTCATAAGTTTGACCCATGGTTCCAATTCACCTTCAAGATAGGGGAAATCTGGGAGCTCTAGGATAAAATCCTCACAATATGGGAGAACCAAGAGGTGAAAGGCTAGAAACAAAAGAAGGCAAAGCTAGATCCTCAAGGGGAGATAAAGGGAAAGGGAAAGAAGTCGGATCTCTCCATTGAAGAAGCTACTGAAGATATGAAGCTCACATCTTGCAGAGCTCTACAAGTCATCAAGGATGATGTTTTGATAGTTCCAACATTATCAAGGGTCATTTTGAAAGACCTAAGCCTTAAGGGGATGGTCATAGAGCTAAATAAGTAAGTAGAATCTTATCAATAAATGTTTTCCTTTTCTCTTTTAGTAGCTAATCATATGTAGCTCCAAACTTCACAATGTATTCACAAGGTTTATATTGAAGATTCAGGAGGTGATGGGGAGGAGAGTTGGGTGTTTCACATGGAGTGAAGTCTAGGCAGAGTACCCGGCCACCTCCTCTTATAAAGCATTATCAGAATACTTTATATTTTTCCACACTTGGTTGAGTTATGTTGCTCATTAGAATTTAGTAAGATTGTGTTTGTCTAGTAGTTGGTGCTATTGGATGTGAGGCATCGACCTATATGAAGAGACATGCCAAAAATCAAATTTAGGCACTGAATGTTACTAAAACTATGATGCTCAACATCAAGATTCTATTGAATTTGGATGCCAGGCATCGAGTTTCAATAGAATTCCAATGCTAAACATCGAGTTTGAGCATGGAGTCGATGACAATTAATATTGCTTTTCATAAGTAGTTGATGCCAAGCATCGACTTGAAGCAACTACATGTCCCATTTCCTTTTGATTTCAGTTGTCTATCAAAGAATTAATCAATTTATTTGATGTCAAGCATCAACATCATTCATGTATGTTGCACTTTGTATCATTGGTCAAGTTGACACTCACTCCTTTCTTTGTAGAAACCTCAAAATAAGAAGAGTGGTGAGGCTAATCAACACTCTCTTGTTGCCTTCCTCACTCATATCCAAAGGGTGAGGCACAAGAGTTCTAGAATAAGGGCAAAGGAGATGGAGTTTGAGGATGAGTCCTCCCGACTAAAGTGCCAATAGACCCTCTAAGGCCATTGTATTACAATGTACATTGTGATGATGTAAATAACATATGTACAATAGTACCTCAAAAACATTATTCCCTTCTTGTAGCAGATATCCCATATGGGTTTAGGATGATTGGTTCCATTAATGATGATGAGCCATTCAAGTACCCACATATACAAAAGATGGTGCCAAATTTTGTTGAATTGACCATGTCACCACTCTAGAGGATTATCATTTTCCATAGTAGAGATCAATCCTTCTCTGTATTAATAGCATTAAAGTCAAGGTGTCATGCTGTTGAGTGTCTTAAATGGTATTTTCTTTGCTTTTTTTCTCTATGTTGAAATTTCATGTCACATTTTACTTACAATTATTTATTCGTAGGGTACCTCAAGCTTGAGGAATCCTCATCTTGTTCAAAATATAGCTAGATTCCACAAAATTGTTTATTTACAATAGTGGTTAGTGATAAAGATCACTAATTTAACTATTATTTGTGATCAATGAAGAATTAGAAGAGATCAATAAAGAACTAAAACTTTTGAAAAATCCTACATTCTTCCCCTTCTCTTATGCATGCTTCCTCTTGTCTTGCCTTGAGTGCCGAAAGGGGTTTAGCATTGAAGATCATGTTAAAGTTTTAACCAAGAAAACTCAAGGGCATGCCATCACTTGTATGGAACTTATGTATTTCATTGTAAAGAAAGACTATGCATTCACAAAATATGCAAACATCTATGAGATTGCATATACATTGGATGTTGGAAACATGCTTAAAAGATATTATTACTCATCATATGCCAATGTAATGGGTAAGAAAGAGTTTGTGCTTTCCAACACTAAGTATTTGTATCTTTCTTTAAAAAAAATAGAAACACAAAAAGCCTTTTTTTTGTTTGATGATGGATGATTCAACATACAAAAGTACAGAGAAATACATGTTAGTCTATATTTCATTTTTATCTACTCGTATATTTGGTGATTATAAAATATATTTTATCAAATTAGTTCATATAGCTGAAGAGTTTGCAAAAACAATGTTTGTTGTGATTTTAAAAGTGATTGATGATCTTGGGTTGAAAATACAAAACATCTTAGGTATTGGACCTCACCGAGATAGCTCAATGTTGGGATGTCATAAAGGTTTTGGAAGCAAACTAAGAAAATCAATATCACATCTAATAAGCACACATCGTATTGTGCGTAAAAATTCTAGAAATTTGTTTGATGCATGTAAAAGCATTCCATGTTTTTCTTCTATTGAAAAAATTGTTAATAGGGTGTATTCTTGGATTCATGGATGTAATGTGTGTCATAAAATTATCCAAAATATTTTGGAAGAAAAAAATTTGCAGGCTTTGGGAGTGTTACAAAAACATGATGTAACATGGCTTTCTTGAGGTAAGATTATGGAACATCTTGTTGTTTTGATGCCAATAAATCTCACATTTGAAAATTGGAGCACTCTATTAATATGAAGAGTTGCACATTTATAAGTTAGTGTTTCTTATTCAATTTATTGTTGATGTTTTGCATGAATTAAATATACTCAATATCATTTTCTACAAGAAAATATGGACATATGTTCTATAAGTACATATATAAATGTAACTTTAGACTCATTGCATCAAGAATTTCAAATGAAGAGCTTGGCAAAGATATAAGATTTTTAAGTCCATTTATGGATGACATAAAAGAAGAAGTTTTTCTTTATGTAAATGACAATGGAGAAAATTATTTGCATGTTTTATTTTATATTAACATTCCACCTAATGATAAATCCAGATTTCCGTTGGATTTTGGTACATGTGATGTTGATAGTTGTAAAGAAATAGCAAAAGAATCTGTGATTGCAATTGTGAGTGATGGATTTCTAGATATATTTTTCTTAAATTTTGATAGATTATTTTCATCTATATTTTCTTCAAAGGAATAAAAAGAACTAAAAAATTCACATTTTAGAAAAACAAAAGTGAAGAATTGGCCGCAATGGCTAAAAGATAGAGTAGGAGAATCTTTAAAAATTTATGTGCATGAACATTTTTCATTCATTTATAGTTTGCATTATGCATGTGAGGGAATGAATATGAGAAATGTATGAAGTTTTTTCTTCTAACATTAATTGGCATAATAATTATTCTAACATTTTAAAATTATGCCAATTTTTTCTTATTTTGTTTGTGTTATCTATTACAAAAGGGACTTTTCAAAGAAAAATCTTATAAAACCTTCTACAACACAAAGCTTCAAAGTATAGAACTTGTAATATGCTTATGTGAATATCATTAAATGGTCCAAAATTGAATGAGATAGATTGGGTAGAGGTTCACAAAATTTCGGGCTCGCAAAAGTGTAGGAAGCCGATTGATTTTTAGTGTTGTTATTTCTTTCCATTTTGCTAAATTTCATGATATCATATGTTTGAATCAACCATTGAAGAGTACATGTATGCATCTAAACTTTGTAATATTTATTTAAATCTTTTCATTAATACAATTGCTTTATTTTTACAATTTGAAAAATAATACTAATATTTTTATGGGGGAGAATAACATACACTTTTATTTCTTGGTAAATCTGTATCTACTTCTCCCCCCTCGCAACACCCATAATGATCTTGGTAGATTTATAGTGCATTATGAAGGGATTTGATTCAGCTAATCTTTTCAACATAGATTTCTTACCTTTTGTCTCATAGGCTCATGCGAATAGATGAGAAGTAGTTTCTTTGTAGTTGAGGTATGCATTGAGGATTTATGTTTCTATCCATGATGCATGGACGTATGTAATGTAGAATATTGTAATGACTTTGTGTTCATGTGTGTAGACCATAGTGTACTCCATACACTATGTTAGTGTAACGTGCAAGAGAGATTTGTGTGGATAAAAATAAAACATTCATTTATATGAACATAGGTATTTTTGTATGTTAATTTGTATGAATGTGTGAGAAATTGTTAACTTTGTGATGATGTGTGTAGCGAGTACCAAAGACTCTTTGGAGGAGAGAATATGGTTGGATATGTTTGGAAAATATCCTTTGAAGCTTGCTACTATTACTTAATTGTGCATAATATGATTGTTGAGGTGTTACTTGTTTGGATGTATTGACAAGGTACTACATACTTTTTAAGGAGCACAACATTTATACATGAAGTTATGTTTTCACCTCGATATGGGTAGAGGTAAGTTTGTGTGTATGCATGCTAGTGCACTTAGTTGTGTGTAGATATATTTATCTATGTGTGTCTCTTTGTGTGTATGTATGTTTTTGAATGCATGCATATGTGCTTAGTTTTGCGTAAGTATATTTTTGTATATTCTTGTATGTGTGTGTTTGTCTGATTGTATGTTTTTATGTATGCATGCATATGTGTCTAATATCATCTATGTATACAGTTTCATTTCTATCAGGGAATATGTAGGATTATTAGTGCTAATATTATCTTAAAGAAGTCATTGGAAGCCAAAAGAATTTCTTTTTTTTTTATGAAGGAAGTTCGTCCTGAGCCTACTCTCCGAGACTTGTGTTAATTAAAAGAAAAGTATAAGTGAAGGGGACTAGTGCCCACGGGATCCCCCAAATCCCACAAAGCAAGTGTAGCTTTTGCAGAGTTTAGATGGCATTATAAAGAAGGTTAATCACCTTCTCATCACCCTCATGCATGGCCCACTTGGGTTTAAGCTTGTTGTTGATTAGAAGGAGCATTTGATGATGCCTGAAGGGGGGGATTTCTTACAGTTGGCGATTCTTTTGCCGAGGAGGAATGGTGATTTCTCTATCGACCACTCCTTGGGGGAGTCACCAAAGTTATACGCACATCTTTCCTGCTAGATCTTCCATAGGACCTCCCCTCTGATGGCATTCCAGAGGGTCGTAGAGCAGTCGATCACTTCTCCCAGTAGAGCTTGTTTCCAACTGATATGTTTTTGAAGTCTTATTTTCTTTCCGACTAATTGCCACAGCCTATTGGAGTTGGGATAAGTAAAGAAGATGGGAGAAACATCTTCAATGGACCGATAGCATCGCTTGCACCAGGAGGCACCCCACAAATTTTGCTAGCCTTTAAATTGGTCTAGATTCTAGGATGAAGAATTTGCCATAAGAGGATAGAATTTTTTATTTCTATGAGAGGGTGCCAGAGAGCCATGAACTTCATGTCCCAACGCAGTTGCATCCACAACAAGCACCACTTCATGTTGAGGTTAACCTGATATTCAGAGGTTTCTTTGATGTTGGGGATTTTTGTTAAGCAATTACCATTGTGCCATCTGAGACCAAGCGGGCTCCGGGTGTTGTGCCCCATGAGAAGGCAACTTTAGAGCAGTCCCAAGCAAGATGTCTACTTTGCAAAGTATTCCACTCTTCATAGGTGATGTTGATGCTAGGGTCAATATCCTTGAAGTTGATCCACTGGTCTTCTTTCCAGAGATGTTTCCATTTTTTGAAGTCTTTGTTTCATAGCCTACTGGCATTTTGAATGCTCCAAGATTCCACAATGCAGATGTCATGAATCGAAAACCAGATAGAGTGGTTTTGTCTTATATCGACTGACTTTATTTCAACTCTTCCAAAGGGAGCACACAAGATTCGAGCCTTTTGGGAGAACCGGGATCGAGGAAAACAAAAGGGTCAGAATGTCAAGATTCTTCAATTTGGGGATCCCATGAAAGTCAATGCATTCTTGTTTCTAAAGATCAACTTGGCCCATGAGGCCTCTGCATTCCACCATGCCTTAATCATCCATTTTGCTGCAAGTTTGTTAGCCATGCACCCAATGTCCAAAATGCCAAGGCCCCCACTATCCATTTGACTAGTGTAGATGGACCACTTGATTTTAGACACCCCCTCCTGTTGTGGTCACCCGTCCAAAGGAAGTTTCTATAGATACTCTCGAGTTTGGACAGCTCTTGCTCTTTTGGTCTCCGAGAAGAGAGGAAGTAAATGGACAATGAAATGAGGAATGTGTTGATAACCATTGCATGACCAGTGAGATTGATTTGCATACCTCTCCAATATTTAGCTTCCTTTCCAGTCAGACTAGGACCCAATTCCACGGTTGCTCCAACAAGATACCAAAGCCCATGGGAATCCCAAGAAGCCGGAAAATTTGGCCCTGAGGGATGTTTTTATAGCCATGGTCAAAGAGAAAGTTAGGCTGGATCCCAACCATTGCTCTGAAAGTGGTCTTTGCATGGTTGATTTTGGATCGAGAGGCTTCGCAGAAAGTATCCAAACACCTCCAAAATGTCTCAAGGCTGGTACTATCATTGTGGACAAATGCATTCATGTCATCAGCAAAAAGTCTCATGGTGAACTGGCCATGGTCATGAGGCAATCGGAGGCCTTTGATATTACCTGCTTCCACTTGTTGTTCCACCAACTCGGTAAGCCCTTTCATGGCAACGGCAAAGAGAAGGGGAGCCAATGCAAACCCTTGTCTAATCGATCTTCTAAGTTTGATCACCTTGAAAAGTCGTCCATTAACATTAATTTGAGTTTACACATTTCCTAGAAGGGTCAAGATCATCTTGATGAATTTCTTACTGCATCCGAGATCTTTGAGAGACTACAGAATATAGTCCCATTCTAGCCTATCGTAAGCTTCGTCAAAGTCGATCTTGAGAAAAACCACATCTTGTTTTGACTCATTTGCGAAGTTGATCCCTTCCCAAATATCAATAATGGCTTCCAATATTGACTTTCCTTTGACCAAGATAGGTATTATGTTTTAATGCTATTCACACAATGAAGTCATCAAAAACAAAAAAGAACTTTCTTATCACAATGTGATATGTATTGTTTTTATTACTATTTCTATAGAGTTTGAGGAAGCACTTGAGTTGGAGGTTTTGTAATGTGGCCATATCTATCCCATTACTTTCATAAAGTAGATTTATTACTCTTAAATTTCAAAATCATTATCTTAAACATATTGGCTTCTAAGCAATTTCTAGACCATTCTTCCATTTTTGTAGGAATGACTATTTAGAGGTTTTCAGTTTTAAGTGTGAGTCTAAGTGAATTTGCTTGCTGCTATATTTTTATATGCTTCTTGCTAGAAGGCCAAAGGGATTGAATCCTGCTACTAAAAGTGACTCACTAGTTTTCAAAGGTACAAATGCACATATCTATTTGAGAGGAGTACATCACTATTTGATAAGGGAAAGATGATGGATTTTCAATGCATTAATTTCTTTTCACACAAAAGATAAATTATATTTAAATGAAGGAGAATACACATACTAATTGGGGCATGCTATTCACCCATATTAAAGACAAAATGTACAAGACAAAATAAGAAATCTAGAGAGAATTTTTGAGAGTTTTCTTTGTAAAATGAGCATATGATGAGTGTAAAAAGCTCATAAAATTGCAAGTATTGACATGTAAAACTCCATAGTCAATTACTGACTGCACTGCATATAATCAATTAACCCAAAAAATCCAACTAGGCTTATCAAGCACATATGAAGAGTTATCATACATCTCCTATGTCAAGGCTCTGTAAGTCTTTCACCCTCATTGAAGAGACCCTAACATCTGGGTGTCTCCTAGCTAAGAACACCTCAGGACAACCCTCTTTATCAATGTCAAGGGCTTTATGCAAATATGTAACCACTATATAAATAACCAAATGGACATACATAAGCGGTATCCACAAAAGCATACATAGTGTGTATGTGCTCAATATATGTAGCAAAATGGCATTTGAAAGGCTGAATTCATAGGCTAAACACTAGCAACAACACCTATAAGTTTTTATCAACTCTGTTCTTTAGGCTCAAAAACTTTCATAAACTTGCAATGGTTTGTTCCCACCACAACTAAAAACTTTTCAAGAAACTTGTAGGTTTACTAGTGTCACTGAAAACAGAGCCCCAAAGGTCAATATTCATTGTTAGAGAACTACAAAGAGCACTTTCCTTAATGTTTTTGATGTCTTGAATCTCTCTCAAGAACTTGTGGGAATAATGATCCATTGAGGAAAAAAATCCATTATTCGTAGAATTCAGAACATAAGCTTCCTTAAGAGGTAAGCGTATTCTTTCATTTCTATTAATATAAACCTTTGGAGTAGCCAACATCCTAGGCTTGGCTATTAACTACTTTACCCTCTCCAAAAATCCTTTAATGTAGATGCGACCTCATGGAGTTGGTCCAATTGAAGATATAGATTGCAGAACATAGCCAAAGCTAGTTCTACCATTTTCACACAAAGCTTGGTCCTTTCCGTCTCTAAGTCTGCTCTAGGATAATAATTATCTAAGCGTGCCACATTCATACCTTCTTGAATTCAAGTCTGATGTGCCTTGAACATCATGTCCAAGTCTTCAGGAGTAGTATCTGTTAGGATTGATCTTGCTATGGGTGGCGGTATGGATGACGTGTTTTGATGAGATGAGGGAGGTGGTGTTTGAGATTGTGTTTGGGATGCTATCTCAATCAGTTTTATTTTCATTTCCTTTAGTCTTTCTTTGAATTCACTCATCCTTCTTGCCCATTGTCTCTTCATTCTTTCATAGTTACCCTTCCATGCTCTAGTTCTTTTGCTAGCTATAGTTTGTGACCCATTAACCTCTAATTTCTTCTCTTGATCTATTGCCATAGTCTGTTGTAGTGCTTGGGCTCTCATCACTACTTGCATAGGGCTTGTAGTGGTCACACTTCCATTGGAATCTACAATCAAACCAATAACATTGATTAGTTTAATCTTTTAACTATTGGCCAGATTTTGAGGATAGTCTCTTAAGAGATGTTCCTTTCCACAATTGGGACAAAATCCTTGAATAACCACTAATTGTGGTTGCCCTGGTGGAGGAAGTGGACAATCATGTATGAAGTGATCTCCTTGACATCTATAACATGGTCCTATGGGTGCTTCGGGTCTCATATGTCTTGGTTGGGGCCTAGGGTTAGGATTTGTATACATCACATTTGAGTATTCAAGCTCTCAACTTGGTTCAATAGGTGTTTCAAATGGATAGACATTATTATGCTCAAGTGAATCCATGTAGTAAACTAGTGGGCTATCCATGTGTGTTGAGTCAAAGCACAGAGCATTAGGATCACTTTCTAAAGTTAGTGGGGGTGCAAGCACTAGGGCTCTATTCAGGTTATCCTTTGTCATAGCATATTTGGCTAGAATAACATTAGCAGGGGGTGGAAGTTGTTGATCTAACATAGGTTATGGTCTCCGTTGAGTTTGGTAGTGGGGTCGATAAGGTTGTTGGGGCCTAAAGTATGGTTGTTGTTGGTATTGGTTTAGATATTGTCTTGGCTGCTAATATGGTTATTCGTAGTTTTTCCTAACCACTTATTTGTTGTACAAGAATTCTTGTATAGTGTGGTGGCCCAAACATTGACCATGTGGTCTCCTCTATAGTTATAGCATCATTTCATTGAGACCATTCTAGGGGGTTTGTCTACTTGAGACTCATAGCTTTTGAGCTACTTTTTTGTTAATCCATCAATTGATGTCGAAGGCTTTGATACGAAACTTGTAGGACTATTTGGATCCTTGTAAATCTTTATAAGCCCTAACTCTTCTCCCAAGGTATCCTTGATATCGATACACATGCACACATTGCATGATAAAAGAGGAGGTATTATTTTTTATGCCACTCTTAGAGAACTCCATGATAAAGGCTTCTAGCGATTGGTTGATGAACCTAAACTAACCGTGACATAATGGCTGAAACCACATCAAGGTTGTAGTCTTCAAGGTTAAGCCAAAAACATTGTGTTGAGTTAACAAGTCATCAACCTCTTCGATTCTCAACACTTGTATGAATTTAGCTACATAGTTGTAAGGGTCTCTAGTTCAATGAAAGTAGTTTTCATCTACTTTACCAAATGAGTAGTCCTCAATATCCTAGGGTGTTCTCTATGTTTAGGCAAGGGAAACTCCTCCATACCTTTTTGGTGTCTAGGTCCTGTGAGTCTCCTGTGATCCATTTTGCCTTTATCCCATCCTGACCTTTCTTTATGAATACATGGAGCATGAGAAGATCCATCTCCACGCTATCCATGAGAACCATGAGTCTTTGAGGAGGGAATACCAATTCAAATTTCCAAGTGTAGGCATGTCTACCATGTTCCATAACCACGAACATCCTCTCTAAAGAGTTATCTAAAAAGATTAGATTCCCAAGGGCATCAGGATCTTTGAATTCATAAATATTCACTTCATCTTCTCGCTTAGTTTGTTGAGGCTTGAATCTCTAGAATGATTTTTTAGTATCTCTATTCAAGAAAAGCTCTATGCTCTAATTGTCATGGGCAATCCATTCTAGTGTGATTGCTCTTGAAAGGATTGACTTACCCCACCTATTCTAGGCTCTTTTCCAACATTTTCCTACTCCAAGTCTTCTATTTTTGACTCCAGGATGATGATTCTAAACTCATTTGTCCTATCAGGTGAGCTTGTAACCATGTACATGGTTCCTTCATTATCAATATAAGATCCATCTTTGAATTTGACTACTAGATGCTCAATTCAAAGGGTTGATGAGGGTTTTTGAGTTGGACCACTAATGTTCTCAACTTATTCTCATAGATGCGAGCATCTAATTGGTTGTCCAACATATGCCTAATCTTTTTAGATTATGTAGGGTTTGATGTTGTGAGTAATATTTCTCTAATGTAGGGACATGTGCCAATTGCAACCATTTATCATTCTCTTCTTCCTTTACACAATAAGCTAAGTTGCCTTGATCAATTTTCTTGTAGATATTCCTACTAGTATATGATATTTTTTAGATTTAATGATCTCCATGTCCTTTTTTCTTACTATGGGTTTTTTGGGTCCATAAGTAAGAATAGATAGAAGTTTCTTAGCCCATTTAGGCATTACTTCCGAATTGAATAAGTAAGAATCAAGAAGTTTGTCTGGTACTCGTTGCAGTGATACTCCTAAAGTGATTCCAAAAAGATGATCTACCTAAGGTGAGTCCTTCCTTTGCTTACCACTACTTCAAAGTCATACTCCATTAGTAAGAGAAACCATCTTACTAATATACTTGTATTGCAAGGTTTGTTCACCAAATAAAGTAAAGCATGATGATCTAAGAAGAATTTAAACTTATTTGCAAGCAAATAATGTCTAAACAATTTGCTTGCATAGACCATGCCCACTTCTTCTCTTTCTGTAGTGGTATATTTCTGCTCCATTGTATCTAACTGCCTACTTACATAAGCAATGGGAAGGTCTATGTTCCATTCATTGGTTGATTGTGCTAACATACACCCAATTGTGAAATTGGAGGCATCCACATGAACGTGGAATGCCTTATTCCAATTTGATGTTGTTAAGATTGATGTTGAACATATTTGTCTTTTCAACTCATTGAAGGATGTGTCCCACTCTTCATTCCACTCCAATTGAGTCAAAAGTTTGTACATAGGCTTCAGTGTGATTGCATACATGTGTATGAAATGTCGGTAGTATCCACAATGTCCCATGACAGCTTGTACTTCCTTGACCTTCTTTGGCCTTAGTAGCTCTTCTATTGCCCTTACTCTATCTTTTCCCATTGAGATCCCATTCTTTAACACCATGTGTCCTAAAATTTTGCCTTGCCTAACCATCATGATACACACTTTTTTGGATTCAAGCAGACTTGATATTCTTTGCATTTATCAAACATCTACATAAGCTCAAGGATGTGATTTTGTCTAATGTTGGAATTAGCACACATGTCATCCACGTAGATTTCAAAGTTCTTTCTTAAGAAGTCCATGAGCACATGGCACATAAGCCTTTGAAATGTAGCAAGTGGATTGGTGAGCCCAAAAGGCATCACGTGAAATGCAAAAATACCCCATTCTATGGAAAAAGCCAACTTATTTTGATCTTTAAGGGCAATGGCCACTTGATTGTAACCCAAGAATCCATCAAGGAAACTATAAACTTCCTTGCCTGGTACATGTTCTAAGAGATGTGTAGTGATAGGAAGCAGATAGCTAATGTACACACATAATTTTCCATAATTATTGGGCATACAACAATAAGGATACCCATTCAGTATGCTCAATTTCATAGATAAATTGTGCTTCTATCAAGCGATCAATTTCTTCTTTGATCTTGTGCATGTAGTTATCATATATGTGTAAGGCTTTTGTTTGGTTGGTTTGCCTTCTAAGGTCATTGGAATCCTATGAGAGCAAATATGTGAATCCACTCTTTTCAATTCCTTGTAACTCCAAGTGAACACATCTCTATATTCTCTCAACAAGACTATTAATGCATGTTCCTTTTCATCACTCAAGTCATGTCCTATGCATGTGCACCTTTTCTTACCATCATTAATGGTCACTATGATCTTTTTGTTCTCTTTATTATCATAGGCTTCTCCTAGAAATGCTTGTCATAAGCCATTGTTATCTTTTGTTGTGTGATCCTAATAAGTGATAGGAAGATAAGCTTTTCATTATTCTCCTTCGATCATATCTCCCATCTTATCCAAGTGTATCTCCGACACTATCTTGTGTGATCCTACCTAAGCTTGGGACTTAACTAATTATGGCATTTGGTTAGTTATATGTTTCCACAACTCATACTTAATCTTAAGTAGATCCTCTAAAGTGAGATGGCACTACACTTTAATGTTCATTAGTAGTTTCTTGTTCCTAGGTAGAACTGATTCATCATTTCTTACCATGATTGTGGGAGCTCTCATATGTAAAGACTTAGACTCCCATGGGCCTATAAAGTGAGGAAATCTTGCATGGAATTGGATTCAAAGTCTAATCATCTACTTGACTAGACGTCTTCTTGATCCCCATAGATAGAGGAAATGTCTTGAGGGAATTGATCATGATGATCATCCATTACTTCAAAACGTGGAGTGTTCTTGCTCTCCTTGGCCCATTTATCCTTTTATATCTCTCTCAAGAACTCTTGGGATTAATGATTAATAGAGGAAGGAATTCCATCATTCGTAGAATAAGGAACATAAGCTTCTACAGATGCTAAGCTTATCCTTTTACTTCCACTACTTTGAGCCTCAAGAGTAGCTACAATCTTGGGTTTAGTTACTAACTATTCTATCCTCTCCTCAATTCCTTCAAAATGTACTTGTGGCTTCACCAAGTTTTTCTAATTGAGAGGATGGCTATGTTGAACATAGCTTGAGCTAGTTCTACCATTTTTGCACATAGCTTGGTTCTCTCAATCTCTAGATCTGCTCTGGGATAACATTTTTCTAACTCTACCAATTAAGGCCCTTCTCGAATTCTACCCTTGTAATGCTTGAATATCATGTCCAAGTCTTTAGGAGTAGGATCTGCTAAGAATGTGTTTGAGATGCAATTTGATTTTTTTTTTTAATTTTTCCTTTATGATCTCTTCTAGTTCATTTACCTTTCTAGCTATACTGTCTCTTCATCCTTTCTTGACTATCCTTTCAAGCTCTAATTCTTCCTCTCGTTATGCTTTCTGACTCACTAGCCTTTGATTTCTTCTCTTGATCTATGCCTAGAGTGTTTTATAGAGACAATGCCCTACTTACTACTTGTGCAACCGTAGTAGTTGTCACACTTCCATTGGGTTCTTTTATCAAACCAAGCAAGTTGATAGGAGTAATATCTTGTGCATTGGTTGGATTCTTAGGACAATCTCTCAATATATGATACTTTCCACAATCGAGACAAATGCCTTGAATGAGTACAGGTTGAGGCTATCCTTTGTGTAGGGAGTGGAGACTCACGAATGAATTGATATTCTTAACATCAATAGAAAGGTTCTCTAGGTGCTTGGGGTTTCATCTGCCTTAATTGGGACCTAAGATTTGGGTTTGTATACATCACATTGCAATATTCGAGCTCCCAATTAGCTTCTAATAGAGTTTTCTATGGATAGATCTCATTATGCTCATGTGACTCCATGTAGTAGGCCAATGGGCTATCTACATGGTTCAAGACAAAGATTTGAGCATTTGGATTACTTTCTATGATTATTGGGGAAGCTAGCACTACTGCTCTACTCTATAGTAGTGTATTTGATAGAAATTATACTAGTAGCGGGTGATGGTTGCTGACCTAACACAAGTTGAGGTCTCTGTTCTATCTAATAAGTGGTTGATAAGATTCTTGTGGCCTATAGTATGGCTGTTGTTGGTATTAATTTGGATATCTCCTTAGCTATTGATATTGTTCTTGGTAGTTTTTTCTAACCACTTTTTTGTTGTAGGGGCAATCCTATGCATTTTGGTAAGTGTATTTTCTCTCTATGGTGCAATAGAGGCCATTTGGATTGCCTAGATTTTGAGCACAAACATTAACCATGTGGTCTCCTCCATAATTATAGCACTGTTTTATTGAAACCATCCTAAGGGTTTGTCCACTCGAGACTCCTAGCTTTTGAGCTAATTTTTATACTAATTCCTCAATTGAAGTTGATTGCTTGGATGTGAAGCTACTAGAATAATGTGAATCCTTGTAGAGCTTAGAAAGTTCTAACTCATTAGCCAAGTTATCCTCAATTTCAATACACATTCACACAATTGCTCTATTGCCTATGGATCCTTTACATACACATAAGATCATAACTTTGTACTCAACAAACCATCTAAGAACAAAGAGACTTGCTTGGCGTGAGTTTGTAGCTCTAGGCTCAGACATCATTTAATGTACTTTCTATATCAATGACTGACTAGCCTAAATGTCTCTTGAGGTGCTTGCTTGAAGCTATGGATCAATGATGAAGTGTTATGTGTGATTCCACTCTTTGAGAACTCTGTGATGAATGCTTCTGACAACTAGTTGATATCCCTGAATTGACCTTGATGTAAGGGTTGAAACCACATTACATTCAATGCCAGGCATCGACTTGCTTGGAAAACTTCAACTTTGGAAATCATTACATAGAAGACAAACTCTGGAGATGGAAGAAGAAGACTTATACACAGAACTTCTACTAAACCTTCTAATGGCTATGGAGACTCAAAACTTTACAGATACTTTCTCACGTAAAGAAGCCCAATTATTCTCAACTACCATTATCTTCATTCTCTCTTACGCGATAGTTGATACAAACTAACTTATATAGAGTTTCTCAATCTCATGAATTTTTAAAAAACTTCTAGAACTAAAGTGAACTAACTTCACAAATATAATACACTTGTGAATTTTTCCTTTCACATAGGCATGTGGCTTTCTTCTAAGGCTTTGACCTTCAAATATATGTCCAATTAGTGATGGTTTCTCCACCAGCTCCCCCTCAATCACTAAGTGACATTCTCTATTTCTTCATATCATTTTCTTTTCTTTTAATCCTGCCATGCTTTTGAATCAGCTAGTCTTCACACCATCCAAGGTCTTTATCATTATGTCTGCTATCTGATCTTTTTTAGAAATGTACTCCACTTCAATTTCTTTCTCCATTACCTTTTCTCTCAGGAAATGATAATGTATCTCTATATGTTTTGTTCTTGCATGAAATATTGTATTTGACTCTTTGACCAGCAATCCAATGTGGGTCCTTTGGACAATGCATGAATTGTGACAAAACTCCCAGTGCATAACTAAGATCAGGTCTTGTTAGTGTAGCATAAATCAAACTACCCACAAGAGATTGATACTTCCTCATATCTTTATATTTTGCACCATCATATTTACTAAGCTTGTGATTGAATTCAAGTGGACTTGAAGCTTCTTTGCAATTTTACATACCAAACTTCTCCAATAGATTCAGAAGATACCTTTCTTGTGATACATATATGCCCTGATCTGTATAAGTGACTTCCATTCCAAAAAGTATGATAACTTTCCTATATCACTGATCTTGAATTCTTTGGACTTGAAGCTTCTTTGCAATTTTACATACCAAACTTCTCCAATAGATTCAGAACATACCTTTCTTGTGATACATATATGCCCTGATCTGTATAAGTGACTTCCATTCCAGAAAGTATGATAACTTTCCTATATCACTGATCTTGAATTCTTTTTCAAGTAATCTCTTTGCCTCCTTGATTCCTTCATCTGAACTACCTCTGATTAAAATTTCATCCACATAAATGCAAATGTAGATTGTACCTTCCTCCGTTTTTTTTATAAGTAGACTTTGATCTGCTTTTGAACTTTGATATCCAAGATCATTGAGATACTTCAAATGTCTCTAGTTCCATGCTCTTGGAGCTTGCTTCAATCCATAGAGTGCTCTTCTCAACCTGCAAACAAAATTTAGATACGAGGAATGTATAAACCCTTGAGGTTGTTCCATGTATACCTCATCTGATATGTATCCATTCAAGAATGCATTCTTTATATCCAACTCACTTAGAGTCCATCCTTTTGAAGCTACAATATCAATGATTGTGCTTATAGTTGATATCTTAGCTACAGGACAAAGTGGCTCATCATAATCTATTGTTGGAGATAGATGTCTGAGGAAGCACGTGAATAGCACAAGGAAGAAGAAGAATCTTGGAGCACAACACACACAACTGAATGTATTACTAGAGAATGTACAAAGATAAGTAGCCCATTAGGGAAATAGGCGTATATACAAGCCGGGGGAAAAAAACCTCCTAAAGAGGGAAAAAAGTGCCCTGATGGTCCTAGTGTGTTCACACACATCACTACCTAAATATATCAACAAATCCCCCTTGGGAGTGATGCGGTGAACAAGGAGCTAGCACTCATGTATAAGGAAGTGCCAAGCTATATGGAAATCACTCCACAAAAGGAAGTAAGCCCAAAGCTTTGCGGAAAGCTTCAAACTTCTCTCTAGGCAGAGCCTTCCTAAAAAGGTATGCAATGTTCTCCTGCCTAGGCACATATGCCAAGTTGATCTCCCCAGCAGAGAACCTCTCCCTGACATAGTGATAATGCACCTCAATGTGCTTAGTGCGAGCATGGAACACAGGGTTCCTTGCGACTGCCAATGCACTCTGACTGTCAGTGAAGATGGTGGTGGCAGAAGACTGGCCAACACCCAAATCAACCATAAGGCGTCTGAGCCACACACACTCAACAGTCGTTGTGAAAGCTGCCCTATACTCAGCCTCACAACTAGAAGTGGCCACAGTAGGCTGCTTCTTGCTCAACCAAGATATACATAAGCTACTAAGCATGAAGCAAAAACCACTAGTGGACACACGAGTGTCATAGCAACCAACCCAATCTGAGTCAGAAAAAGCATGCAAATCTGGTGGTAGTGATCCCCCCTTGGGATAAAACAACCCAAGTAGCCGAGTACCACTCAAGTAGCAAAAGATGCGCTTAACCGCTTTCCAATGCTTGACTCCTGGGCAATGCATAAACCTGCTCATCTCTGAGACAGCAAACTGAATATCTGGCCGAGTAATGCATAAGTAAATCAAGCATCCAACAACCTTCTAATAGAAAACAGCATCAAATGCATCTCCAACATCATGAAGACTCAATCATAAACTTGTCTCCATAGGAGTGGCAATAGGCTTACAGTCGCTCCAATAATGTGTCAATATATTTCGTTTGACACAAAGCCATTCCACCATCAACTTGCATAAACTGAATGCCCAAATAGTGATGCAAATGTCCCAAATCAGAAATCTCAAATGAGGCATGCAAATCAGCCTTGAAATCAGCAATATGCTTCTCAATAGGACCAGTGAGCAGCATGTCGTCAACATAGACTACAATGATCAGAAGCACATCATTAGCATGCTTAACATATAAGGTGCTTTCAATTGGACTGTTCTCAAAACCATGTGCAATCAGATAGGCATGTATCTTCTCATACCAAGCACATGGTGCTTGCTTTAAACCATATAATGCCTTCTTTAACATGCACACCTGGTTTTCATGCCCTTTTGTGCATAAAGCCACGGGGCTTAGAAACATACACTTCTTCATGCAAGTTACCATTCAGAAATGTTATTTTAATGTCCAACTGATGTACATTCCAACCATGATGGGCCGCAAGTGCACAAATGCTCCGAACAGTAGTCATACAGCATGTAGGTGCAAAGGTCTCATCAAAATGAATGCCTCTTTCCTGCGCATAACCCTTTGCAACAAGCCTAGCCTTATACCTGTCAACTGTACCATCAGGTTTACGCTTCAGCTTCTATACCCACTTAGTGCCAATGGCCTTCTTGCCAGGAGGCAAGTCACATAAAGACCATGTGCCATTCTTCATTATAGCATCATATTCAGATTGCATAGCAACCATCCAATTTTCTAAATTTTGTGCTTCATCAAACGAAACAGGCTCATTCTCATCACAGAGACTAGATGCAGCCATAGAATAGCAATTTGATGCAAAGGAGGCACTATGAGAGCCTAAACGAGTACGATAGGACAAAGGTGCATCTAATTTGTTGTCACGCAAAGTCTGCACCAGCCATTTTGGCATAGTTTTTGCCTGCTCAATATCAGCTCTCTCATCAACAAGTGCATTATGTAAATTTGCATCAGAAATGGAATGATCTACATCATCATATGAAACCTGCAAAGGCTGAGAAGTTGCCTCATTAGGACCAGCACTAGACTGTCCACCTGTAAAAAGAGGCATCAAAGTATCATACATGTCTTTGGAGCTAACAGATGTCTCCTTGGTACATGAAAGCAATGGCTGAATAGCATCTTCCACAAAGACAACATCACGGCTAGCTAGAATGCGTTTAGTATGTGGATGATATAGACGATAGCCTTTACTTTCAGAACTGTACCCAATATAAATACATTTTACTGCCTTATCATCCAATTTTTTGTGATGTTGTTCAGGCACTAATGCATATGCCAAACAACCAAAAACACGTAGATGAGCAACAGATGGCTTGCGCTCATGCCAAGCCTTATGGAGTGATAGACTACAGCACTTTAGTGGGACACCTGTTAAGTACATATGCTGCACACATGATAGCTTCAAGCCAAAAACTATGTGGTAAAGCCTGACTCTTGACCATACACCTGGCCATCTCCATGAGTGACCTGTTCTTCCGTTCAGCAACTCCATTCTGTTGAGGTGTATACGACACTGTACACTGGTGTTTTATCCCACATTTAGCCAAAAATGCATTAAAATCAGAAGACATATATTCCCCCCCTCAATCAGAACGGAGGGTGCCCATTTTACATGCTGACAGATTTTCAGCCAAAACCAAAAACTGTTTGAAGCACAAAAACACTTCGGACTTTGCCTTCAATGGATATACCCATGCATGTGTGGAAAAATCATCAATGAAAGTCACGAAGTAAAGATAGTTTCCAAAAGAAGGTGTCTGCATAGGACCACAAACATCACTATGTACAAGCTGCAATTTCTGTGTAGCCCGAACTGAACCATCTTTGGAAAGGAGGAACGCTGCATTTTGCCCAAAATACAGCCTTCACATACATGTTTTCTAGGTGCCTCAAGCTTGGGCAAAGAAGACACCATATCAGATTTCTGCAGGCGTAGCAAACTAGCAAAATTCAGATGACCAAAGCGTGCATGCCAAAGCTTTGCATCTGACATAGCCTGAGAATCATGAACTACACATGCCGAATCATTCACAAATCTTTCATTGTCTATGAGCTTATACAGCCCACGACATAAAATGCCACAAGCAATAATAACATCGCCATTTGACAGATCATGAACTGTACATCTGTCATCAATAAATTTCACAACCACGCCAATCTTGGCTAATGCAGAAATTGATAAAAGATTCTTCTTGATCCCTGGCACAAATAAAGCATCTGAAAAGGTGAAAGAACTACCATCAACAGTAGTCAGAATGATCTTACCAACTCCCATAACAGGATAACAGGAGTTGTTGGCGCATGTGATAGTATTCCCTGTAGGGGCAGGGTCGAGTGAAGAGAAGAAACTGCGCTGCGAGGTAATATGTTTGGTCACCCCACTCTCAAAATACCAAACATCTGAGTCCACTGCAGACATGCACTGCTCATGAGAAGATGGGTCAAAATTGCAAACAATATCCCATTCTTCTTCCTGCACAAGATTAGTAGAATCTGTTTTTGGTGTAGAGGCTTCTACAACAACCATTCCAGCCTCCTTTTTCTTTGCCTCTTTTGTAGCCAGTTTTGGACAGTTCTTTATGATATGATCATTCCCTTTACAGTACTTGCAAAACCTGGTTCTTCAAATGTGCAGCATTTGCAGATTTCTGCTTACTAGTAGAAGAACTCCATTTTCCTTTGCCCTTCTGACTAGCCAGGAAAGCTTGATCTGCAACACACATAATGGACCTGTTCTGCCTGGACTGATCTTCCTGCAATAGAACAGAAACTAACTCCTCAAATGATAAGGCATTCGGATTGCCTTTCATCATCAACCGAAGAGTAGAAGCAAAACTCTGATATGAATCAAGAAGACCATTCAGAACGGTCTACACAAGTGAGCTATCTCGTATAACCTCATCAACAGAAATCAACTATTACTTCAAATCTTTGATCTTCATTAGGAAACTGTCCATAGAATCACCTTCATTCATGTGCTCACTCTCCAACTGTTTTCAGAGGTAAGCAACACGAGCCTCATTCCTAGCTTGGTACAATGTGGTAAGTGTATCCCAAGCATTCCTAGCTGTTCTGCAAGAGCGAATATGAGGAATAATGGCACGTTTGATAGACAAAGCTATCAATGCATGTGCCTGGGCATCTCTGCCATCCCAACAAATCTGCTCTGCAGTAGGTGCAGCAGAAACAACACCACGAATAGGAATCTGCACAATATCATCTTCGACACCATCTTCATCAAGTCTAGCACCTGTATTCGTAGTACCTGTTGTTACAGGTGTAACAGGACATCTTTCAACACCCTACACAATGTTCCACAATGCTTTTGCAATTAATACATGTTGCATCATATAAGCCCATAATGGGTAGTTGGTACCATCCAACTTATCCTCAATAGCCAACATACGGAATACATCACTGCTTTCAGCCATGGTCAGTGACTAAAATACCTTGATGCAAAAAATTGACTGTATCTCAAAAAGTTGAACAAAACTAGCCAGACGAGTTCTGCTAGACCTGTAACAGACTTCAAGACACTTAAATTGGCGAACAGAAACTGGTATATACCTTTGGCACAAAAAGACAAAATAGCCTGCACAAGCACTGTGATAGTGCATTCGGAGGCCGAAACGAGCTCAGATCGCAATTTCAACACCACAAAACAAAGCTGTTTTGATCTTCGAAAACATCTTGAGTATGCTCACCAAAATTCGTACGAATCTGAGACTGCAAACGAAGGAATGTCGACGGCACCTTAGATGAAGCGATGACCTTCTCTGATACCAATTGTTGGAGATAGATGTCTGAGGAAGCACACGAACAACACAAGGAAGAAGAAGAAGCTTGGAGCACAACACACACGACTGATTACTAGAGAATGTACAAAGATAAGTAGCCCATTAGGGAAATAGGCATATATACAAGCCAGGGGAAAAAAACCTCCTAAAGAGGGAAAAAAGTGCCCCGGCGCTACTAGTGTGTTCACACATATCACTACCTAAATATATCAACATCTATGCCATAAGTTTGGGCATAGCCTTTCACCACTAGTCTACCTTTGTATCTAGCTTTACTTCCATCTGCAAGCTTCTTCACTTTATAAACCCATTTATTTCCAGTTATCTTCTTACCATTTGGTTTAGGAACAAGCTCCCATGTCTTCTTCTCCTCTAGTGCATTGAATTCTTCTTTCATTGCTTGTTACCTTTTGCTTCATCATAGTTATGAGGTTCTTCATCATCTTTGACCATATATGCATAGTTCTTTTGAGTTATGTAAGAAGTATCATAAGAATACCTTTCTGGTTGCCTTCTTGTCCTACTTGACCTCCTTGGTTCACATTCTTCATATGTGTCTGGATACACCCCTTCATCAAATATAGGAGCTTCTTCATTTCTTCTGGTTAATCCACTTCTAGATGAACTTGCTTGGATATAGTCTTCATCTTCATTCACCTGCACACTTGATTTTCCTTTCTCACATCTTCTTACCTCTTCTTCAAATTCTTTAGCTGTATGGCTTTGATCTGCATACCAACTTTTCTATTCATCAAATGTAACATCTCTAGAAACAAGAAATTGTTTGGTTAGAGGATTCCGCAACCTATAACCCATCTTCTTTTCATCATAACCAATGAATACATATTTTTCTACCTTTGGTTCAAGTTTATGTCTAAGTTGTAATGGCACATAAGCATATGCAATTGATCCAAACACTTTACAATGATTTAGTGTTGGTTTCTTACCCCACCAAGCTTCATATGGAGTCATTCCATTTAGATCTCCACATGGTAATCTATTCACAAGATATGTAGCTGTATTTATAGCCTCAACCCAAAGATAATTTGGAAAATTCTTCTCCTTCAGCATAGCTTTAGTAAACTCAACCAAAGTCCCGTTTCTTCTTTGTGCTACACCATTTTGTTGTGGTGTATACCTACAGGCTATTTCTCTCTTAATACCTACATTCCAAAGATAATCATTGAACTCTTGTGAGAAGTATTCTCCCCCTCCATCACACCTCAGTCTTTTAATCTTTTGACCTGTAACTCTCTCTACATATGCATGAAAATGCTTGAAAATGCCAAACACTTCTGATCTTTCCTTCAAAACATACAGAGTTATCCATCTTGTTACATCATCAATGAAAAGAACATAGTACCTTGAGCGAGTCATAGATCCTTCTTTTGTTGGTCCCCATACATCTGTATGAATGAGCTCTAGTAATCCATCATGTTTGAATCCTTTCTTCTGAAATGATAACATGTGTGCTTTACCCATTTGACATGCTTCACATTTATAAATCATATGTTGAATCTACAAATTTGGTAGTCCTAGTACAAAGTGATTTGCAACCATAGCTTTAATTCCTCGTTCATTGAAATGAACTAATCTCTTATGCCAAAGATCAAGTTCTGTAATCACTCCTTCACCGTGTGTGAGCAAAGCTTGACCAATGTTCCCTTGCACTCTTAAAGAAAAGAGTCTACCTTCTTTCTTACCACAAACAATCTTATTATATCCATTCTCAGGATCTTCAACAAATACTCCTTATCTCCTTGTTGGCAGTAGCCTTGGTACATCAGGAACTACAAGACGTGAAAGTCAAAGAAGGGAGTCAGAGCGAAGGGACAGCACGAGCAAACAGGGCAGTCAAAGAAGATCTGGCAAGTAGGCCAATATTTTTTCAAGACATTAATGCAAATCAGAGAGATGGACATGCAGGGAAGAAGAGCAAGTAGGGAGCTTGAAGATATGTATGGCAGATCACTAGAAGAAATCCCTACAACAACAGTGATTTTTATCACTAATAATCATTGTAAATCTCATTTCACATTTTTGTAGCTCCATTTTGTGCAAGCCAAGGAGTCCTTGAGCTTGAGGAGCCTTAGAAGTAGTTGCGTACCAATTTTCATAATTTTTAGACTTCGTTTGAGCCCTCAAATAAGCCCTGGAACCTAATTTTTAACTAGGCCGGACACTAGGTCTGGACAGGGCCAAAAGCTAGTCAAAAACTATAAAAAGAGCTAGAGAGCTCATTTTTGGGGTTAGATTGTAATTGAAACGAACTTGTAAGAGCTATTGAAAGTAATCTAAAAAACTCCATTGATTCTTCCTCTTTGTCTTGCCGTGTGTGCGCGTGTGTGTGTATGTGTGTGCATGCTTGTGTGCTTCTCACTCACGCACTTGTGCCGCCACTTGCTCGAGGTCTTCATACCATCCTCACGTCTTCCCGGATTGACATTAAAGGAGGTGCTACTCATCACTGAGCTACACCAAATTTTGGCGCCGTTGCCGGGGATCGAGCTTTGAGGACGAGCGTGTGATGGTAAGACGTAGAGTAGACGCGTTGGAGTTGTAGGTATTTTCTTCACTCTCATCGATTTTCTTTTACTTTCTTCACCATCTTCATCACCATCATCATCATCACCATCTTCCACCTCCATCTCCATCATTGCGAAAATTTCAGTTTTTTGACTATATCCCCATCTCCACCTCATTTCACTTGTGAGAGAGAGCGAGAGAGCGAATTTGCATGTGCTGTTTTTTGCATGTTTTGTGAGCATTCTGCAGGTACAGGCCGCATCATCATCCCCAGCACTCTGCGCAGGTACGGAAATCTGAGTAACTGTCTGTGTGTCGCCGAGCTCTGTCAATCGCGACCGACAGAAAAATTGCTCTAATTGCTAAACAAAGTGCATATCCATGACCTACAAGCCTAGAGCTTCCCAAAAATGTGTTTAGTTTTTTGAAATTCCACAGATTTCTGTCAATCGCGATCGCTCTGTCAATCGCGATCGACAAACCACGACGGACAGATCTGTCAATCGCGATCGACACGTCAATCGCGACCGACAGCCCACGACGGCTCTGTCAATCGCGACCGACAGAGTCAACGACCGATTGACCACGACCGACTGACTATACGCGTGACACGTGTCAATCGCGATCGAGCCATCAATCGCGATCGACTCATCAATCGCGACCGACAGAGTCAACGACCGATTGACCACGACCGACTGACTATACGCGTGACACGTGTCAATCGCGATCGAGCCATCAATCGCGATCGACTCATCAATCGCGACCGACACAGTCAACGACTGTTTGACCACGATCGACAGACCACGACGGCTCTGTCAATCGCGACCGACACGGTCAACGACTGTTTGACCACGATCGATTGACTTTTCGCAACCCCTGTCAATCGCGACTGACCAGTCAATCGCGACTGACAGCCACGACGGACCTGTCAATCGCGATCGACACGTCGATCGCGACTGACCTGTCAATCGCGACCGACAGACTTTGCGAACGCGTTAGAAGGGCAAGTTAGGTCAAATTTTTAAGGCAAAGTGATTGGTTTAAATTGTGATTAAGTGTGGGACAAACTCTAGGGTGTAGTATTGCATTGTTAGGCCGTGCCACAAGCTACTCGAGTATTCCTGTTCGACTGTTAGCTTGTATTGAACCCTGATTTAACTCCCTAAACCCTGAACAGTCCTAACTTTTTCATACGAAATCCAATTTTTGAGCTCTTGGGCTTGTTGGAAAGCTCGTGGCATATACTACACGCCCTCAACTGTTTTTTATAAAGATAATGCATTGATTTTCAGAGAGGGTATTTTGAAGTTGACCATACCCAGGGGGCTCAAAGTCAGGGGTCTTTAGAATTATTTTCCTAAAAGTCACAATGCAGATGTGTGTTTGTGTCACATGAATGAAAGTGGTTGGTTTTGTCCTTTGAATATAAGCATTGAGCTAACCGCGGGACTTTTATAGGTCCATTGAGAGCAACAGAGAGCGTACAAAGCAAGGTTTCTTTGCAAGCTTGAGAACCGGGTTCTTGAGCACCAGAAAGCAAGGGATCAACAAGTAAGGTTGGATTATTCTCAACTCCCTCTGTCATTTCCTAGCTCAAGCTAAGAACGAGTAGAGATAGGAGTAAGCCAGGGCGACGATAGGCAGTTATCAAGTTGAAGACTATTAAAAAACTCAAGTTCAAGCTAAAAACTTAGTTACTGTACTGTCGATAACCTAAGGGAAACAAACCTAACGTGGAACGATCAACCTGAAAGTACGAAGAACATTCAAGTGTTCCTGACGACGTGATATCAGACAAGACCCTAAACACAATAATTAACTAAAAAGAATCAAGTAACTGATACCAATTGATCGGCAACGAGGTTGTACTCTGGAAAAAAAAAAATTTGGGCTAATCAGTTAGGCATATGAACCTTAGATCAGGACGACATTTAGCAAGGGAAAGACAAAGCCTTAGGTCTTCAGAGGCTAGTGTCAATCATACTGCAAGGTCTTGGGCCCAGCAGTTGAGTCACCACTCTCATTACCCTAGCTCGGATACCAGTGAGTCAGAAATGTCTCAAGGCATGGACAGACCTACGGGAAGTTCAGGAGTGCCTTATTTGTACAGGGTAGAAGGCCCTTACAAAACGCAGCTGGAGTATCTTAGGACCAACCGACTAGGTGCTAGCATCTATGAGGACGGCCTAGGAAGATCCGTGGTCCAGATTAAAAACCCTGACCAATCCATAGGACTAGAGCACCCAGCGGTCAAGTTTGAAAATGGTGCATACCTGGACAAAGAAGGAACTATATATGTAGTCACTAGTCATCCTGATAGGACAGATGAATTTGGAAATGTACTTTCAGAAGCGGACTTAGGTGACTTGGAACAAGGAACCATGGGAGTGGAACCTAGAACCCCTCGAGGTAAATCAGTTCTCACTAGGATTATCACGCCTGAGTGGGTTCCCCAAGATAACAAGTGCATAGATTTGCTTCTCCATCGAGAAACGGACGAAGCCTTTTGGAGGTATAAACCGGATCATCCAATTGATATAGGAACAATCATGATCTATGAGTTTAAGGATCCGGATAGCCCAGGCAGAGTGACCTACTTAGATCATGCTTCAGAACGGATCTTTGTGGTGACAGAAAATGATAGGCATGCCTACACTTGGAAGGGCGAATTTATTTTCCCCCAACCAAGATCAAATGTATCCTATGGTCACCCTGGGGCTGGAACTTC
Source organism: Ceratopteris richardii (assembly GCA_020310875.1). Classification (NCBI taxonomy): domain Eukaryota; kingdom Viridiplantae; phylum Streptophyta; class Polypodiopsida; order Polypodiales; family Pteridaceae; genus Ceratopteris; species Ceratopteris richardii. The sequence continues at coordinate 33,689,456 of CM035429.1, read as the reverse complement.
CCAAGCTCATGGTACGCAAAGAGATAGAAGTAGGGATAGACCAGAAGTAAGTTTTGCCAACCCAGTGGGCAGAGAAAGAACGAGAACCGAGACGAATAGGGTAGAACCCGAGATGCATAGAGCCCACAGGAACCAAAGAAATGTAGATGGATTCCCTCTGCCGAGACCTAGGGAGCACACAAGAACTTTGAGACCCACCCAGCTAGTTAAGTCCATGAAGAATTACTTTGACGGCACAGGAGATCCCTATGATCATGTGGCGGAATTCAAGCAAGTCTTGAGAGCTGAACAAGTTGAGGATCTATTCACGCAGTACAATGCCTTCGGTCTAACCCTGAGGAATATGGCACTTACATGGTTTCAGCCATTAGATGAGCGCCAGTTCAGGAGCATAGACCAACTCCTAGAAGCATTTATTATTGAGTTCTCCAAGAGTGGCATAAGGCACAACACCTCCTCACTGATTCACAGCTTCAAACAAACCCCTCAAGAGACTGTGAGACTTGCAGGAAGAAGATTTAGACAATATCTTGAAAGGTGCCCTATTTCGGAGCTACCCACATCGGCTAAACAAGTAGCCTTATTCCTTGACGGATTGTTGAGTCCAAAATTGAGATCCTATGTGTATCTGAAAGACCCTAGGACTATAGAAGAGTGTGTACGTATGTGCATTGACATTGAAGATAACCTAGGAGAAGAACTAGAGCTGTCCAAAATTTACAAAGATTCAGATAGTGCATCTAGTCAATCTTCCACACAAGCCACATCAATTGAGGAACTTGCCGAAAAAGTGGCTCAGAAATTAGGTGTAACTAGCAAACAAATCCCAAGGTTTGCCCCTGTGAAAAGGTGCTACACTTGCGGTGGTGACCACATGGCGAATGTCTGCCCCATTATGGCTCAGCCCCAAGTAAATCCTAGTAGCCAGTACTGCACCATAGAACGAAGATACACCAATCACACCGCACAAGATTGCCCATACAACAAGCAGGCGGTTAGGCAGCCCTACCCTCAGCCCTACCAACAAGGCAGATACCAGAACCAGTACCCTCCACAACCATATGGCAGGCCACAACAAAATTTCCAACCTCAATATCAAAGCCAACAAAGGCCTCAGCCTGTGCTAGCACAACAACCCCCAGCCCCAGCTAATGTGATTCCGGTAAAGTATACTGCTGCAGAAGAGAACCTGAATAGAGCTATAGTCCCTGTAACATCCTTGATCTCTGAAAATGACCCAAGTGATCAAAGCTTTGATTCTACCCATGTGGATAGCCCCCAGGCTTACTACATGCAGTCTCCAGAACATGGTGAGTCCTACTATAGTGAAGAGCCGAATGAACCTAGTTGGGAGTCAGATTACTCGAACGTCATGTATACAAACCCCAACCCTAGGCCTCAATCTAGGCAGGTAAGACCTCCATTCCCAAGAGGACCGTGCTACAGATGCCAAGGAGATCACCTCATTCGTGATTGTCCCTTGCCTCCACCTACGCAAACCCAGTCGGTGACGATCCAAGGCTTCTGCCAAGATTGCGGAAAAGAGCATCTCTTACGAGATTGCCCTAAGAACTCCAATAGCATGCCAAAAATCACCCCTATCAACGTTGTTGGGTTAGTGGTAGACTCCTCAGGAAGTGTCACTTCCACTGCACCAGTACAGGTAGTCACTCGAGCTCAAGCTTTGCAGCAAAACCAAGGGGTAGGCCAGGAAAAGAGCCTAGATGCTAGCGATACTGAGAGCCAAAATAAAAAGAGAACAAGAGCTTGGAAAGATAGCCGCGAACGCATGAAAAGGCAATGGGCAAAGAAGATGAGTGAACTTGAGGAAAGTCTACGAGAAACCAAGGCTAAAATCATAGAGATCACGTCTCAACCGCACTCTCACACATTCCCACCGCTACCATCCCCATCACCCTCCATCCCTTCACCCTCTAAGACAGCCCACGCAACCCACCCACCACCCCAAACAGGATCAGTATTAGCTGATCCCACTCCCGAAGACATAGACATGATGCTTAAGGCATATCAGGCCAGAATCCAAGAAGGGCCAAACGTCACGGATCATGACAAGTGCTATCCTAGAGCTGACCTAGAGATAGAAAGAACCAAACTATGCGCGAAAATGGTCGCATTGGCTCAGACTATGTTTGAAGCCAGTCGCCTTTTCAATTACTCAGGCTCAGCCAAAACGCAATTACACTTGGATGGATTCCTAGAGAAGTTAGAGAGGATAATTGCAAGATCTGACAAGGAAGAAAAAAATCAAGACCAAGAAAAAGCAAGCAAAAACAGGAATCATTCCCAATCAGAAGTGTATGTGGCCAATGCCCCTAAACCGGACAACTTCCCCTCCTTAGAAAGAATAGAGAGGCCAATAGCACAGCCAGAAAAGGAACCTACCCCTCAAAGAAAGGAAGGGGCAAGAGAACGGATAAGCCAGCCTCTTCAGAAAGCCCATGTGCCTCCTCAAGGAGCCTATCTTCCTCCCCAAAAGGCAGATGAGCCTCCCTCGGAAGCTCAAGTACCTCCACAGGTTGCCTACATTCCTCCTCAGGGAGTGTATGAGCCTGTTCGGAAAAGTAATAGAATAAGTAATCCTCCCCAAGAAGCTTGTGCTCCAGTCATTTGCGAGAACGAGGAGAGAGCCAACAATAGAATCAGCCCTCCTACCCAGGTAGCATATGTACCTAATTCTACGGAGCCAGACACTTCTTCTTCTATGAATCGGTTTGCACCAGATTTCCTCCGAGAGATTCAAGAAGACAAATGGGATAACGAAAGCCAGGTCGCCCCTCCTTTTGAACTTGTGGACGATGCACACGACCAATTTCCACAAGACATCCCATCAATTTACGGGGAACATGAGAGTGCTCAATCTCATGAGAGATTGGACTTTGAGTCTAATTCCATACAGGAGCTACCCCACTTCACAGGCCCATGGGAAGCAAAGTCCACATGTATGAGAGCACCCACAGTCATGGTAAGGAACGACGACTCAGTCATACCAAGGAACACGGAGGTAGTCACGAACACCAAGGTGCAACGCAATCTCACTTTGAAAGAGCTGCCTGAGGATAGACCAAACGCGGGGAAATATGCAGCCAGTCGAGTAACTGAAGTTGCAAAACCTCATTCCCGGGTAGGATCCCATAGGACAGTGCCAGAAATTCCCTTGGATAAGATAGGAGATATGTGCGAAGGTGAAGAAGGGAACACCTATCTTCCCATTACCTACCAGGACTACACCACAAAGGCAATTTTGGACTCAGGTGCAGGAGTTGCAATTGCCACTACCTCCTTATGGAAGCGTTGGGGCAAGCCGGCACTCAGGCCGACGAGAATGAAATTGCAAATGGCCGATGGTCACATAGAGAGACCCCTAGGATTGCTAGAAGGGATAACTCTCACCACTTGTGGTGTCGAGTTTGAGCATACATTTGCCATATGCGACTTCAGTAAAAATCATGCCTATGAGATGATTTTGGGGAGACCATTTATGCGACAATTGCAAGTGGTACAGGATTGGGGAACTAATTCCTTGTATTTGCAACACTTGGGTGTTACGACCAAAGTCAATCTCAAGGATTATTCTCATAGAGATGTCCCTCCTATCCAATGGAATCCCATCCATAAAGCTAAAGACGATACAGAATCGGTGCATTCCATAGGGTCTGGATCCTCATGGATGCATGAAGACACTCACTTATGGATGTGCAAGGTAGCAGTAGAGGAAGAGAAGAGAGAAAAGGCCAGAGAAATAGGTGTAAACGAAACCCATAGACCCATTCAAGACCCAGCCTATGCACCTGTAGTTTTTCCAGACGAAGAATTTGAACCTCACGGTTGGGCGGAAATTTTAGCAACAATGGACGTAGCCATCAATGAAGAACAATGGACACCTCACTGTGATGAGGATGGCTATGATATTTCAGTCTTCTCCATAGAGCCAATCATGGGAGAGGCAGTTCTAGAAGAATGCGAACCTAGCCCTAATGCATTTGAGGATGCAAGTGACTCCGATCTAGAGTCAATCATTATGGACCCACCATTTGCATCAGATGAAGAATATCTCCAGGAAGTGGAATTTCAACCTCAGAATCATGGAGAAGTTACAAATGATGTAAGATTAGCAACGCATATGACCTCTAAGGAAGAAGGAAAGAAACGAAAGAAGAAAGAAGTCTCACCAGAGGAGGAAGAGTCTTTGTTTGAGGTCCCAGAAAATTTTAAGAAGTACGAGATAGATGACAGGAGAGTCATGATAAGAATGCCTAAACGAGAGGCACAATCAGGAGAGGCCTATGATAACAAAGAAACCACCAAGAAAATAGTAGTGGCCATAGAAGAAGGAGAGGAGAGATGCACATATATAGGCCATGACCTGACAGAAGAAGAAGAGTACGAATTGATTGCCTTGCTAAGAGAATACAGAGATGTATTCGCTTGGAGTTACAAGGATTTGAAAGGGGTTGACCCGGACATATGCTCGCACACCATCCCCATGACCTCAGATGCCAAACCCTCTAAGCAAAAGCCTTATACATATAACGATAATTATGCTGCTAAGATCAAGGAAGAGATAGATAGACTGGTCGAAGCTGGATTTATCTATGAAATTGAGCACACTGAATGGGTATCCCCCATCGTAGTGGTGCCCAAGAAGAATGGCAAGCTGCGTGTGTGCATTAACTTGAAAAAGGTTAATGCCGCCACGATTCGAGATAACTATCCGCTTCCCATCACAGAACATCTCTTGGAAAGAGTGGCAGGCAAGGAAGTGTACAGCTTCCTTGATGGATTTTCGGGCTACAATCAAGTAGCCATAGCTCCAGAGGATCAGCATAAGACAGCCTTTGCCACAGAATGGGGCATTTTTGCTTTTAGAGTAATGCCATTTGGGCTTACCAATGCACCAGCTACCTTCCAGAGGCTGATGTGCCATGTGTTTAAGGAGTTCCTAAGGAAGAGTTTAGAAGTCTATGTTGATGATCTCTGTGCTCATTCCAATGTTAGACAAACCCATATTCCTGAACTCAGACAAATCTTTGACAAATGTAGAGAATATCAAGTCTGCCTGAACCCAGAAAAGTGTGTTTTTATGGTCAGGCAAGGCAAGATTCTAGGACACATAGTGTCAAAGAATGGCATATCTACGGACGAAGAAAAAGTGAGAGCCATAGCAGAGCTACCTAGGCCAAAGAATGTCAAGGAAGTACAAGCTTTCATGGGGCACTGTGGTTATTACCGACGATTTATACACATGTATGCTGTCATTGCAAAGCCCATGTACGGACTTCTGACAAACTTTGAGTGGACGGATGAATGTGAGAATTCCTTCCAAGAGCTTAAACGAAGATTATGTTCAGCACCAATCTTGACCACACCAGATTGGAATAAGCCATTCCATGTTCATGTGGATGCATCCAATTATGCTATTGGATGTGTGCTTGCACAACCTACTGGTGAAGGTAATATGGATCTTCCAATCGCCTATGCCAGTAGACAATTGAATGCGGCTGAACGAAATTATACCACTACTGAACGAGAAGGATTAGGCATGGTATATGCAGTTAAAAAGTTTAGACATTATTTGCTTGCAAATAAGTTTAAATTTTTTACGGACCATCAGGCATTGTTGTACTTAGTAAACAAGCCATGCAATACAGGTAGATTAGTAAGATGGTTTCTCTTGCTAATGGAATACGAATTTGAGGTTGTGGTAAGAAAAGGTAGGACTCATTTGAGAGCCGATCATCTCTCTAGGCTCACATCGGGAGAAGCCCCACAAGGAGTGTCAGATGACCTTCCTGATGCTTACTTGTTTAATTTGGAAGTTATACCGCAGTGGGCCAAGCCAATAGTACCAGTATTGACATACGGGCCTAACCATCCTGTGGTAAACACACGGAACAGAGAGGTTGTAAAAGCCCAAAAATACCACATCATGGCAGGAAGCATGTACAAGCACACAGATCAAGGGATCTTGGCTTGTTGCGTAGAAGAGGATGAGTATGCTAAATGGTTGAAATTAGCACATGTAGGTGCATTAGAGCAACACCATTCAAAGCAACGAACTTTACAGACTCTAAAGAGATTCGGAGTGCACTGGCCAACTATGGAAGCGGATGTCCAAAAGTTGTGCAAGGAATGCCCAATCTGCTGCACTAAACCACCTGTGGAACATGCCACTCTCTATCAAATATCCATTGTGCCAGATTGGAGTGAACCTCTAGTATCATTCTTGCGGACAAACACATTCCCCCCAGACATGACTCTAGCTAGGAAAAGGAGTTTAGAACAAGAAGCCCTGGATTATTCACTCATAGGTGATAATCTATATAAGCGCGGTAAAGATGGTTACCTGAGATTATGTGTCCATGAGAGTGAATATCTTAAGATCCTAGAAACTGCTCACCAAGGTGTAGCAGGAGGACACTTTGGACCAGATCGGGTAATCAAGGCAATACTATTTGCGGGCTTTTGGTGGCCTACACTTCACATGGATGCACATACCTATGTGAAACGGTGTGACGTCTGTCAGAGGACTCAGTATCCTATACGCAAAGATGAAATGCCACTGAAACCTATGATGGGTGGACGTGCATTCTCCAAGTGGGGAATAGACTTCGTAGGCCCTATTAATCCCCCAGCGAAAGGTTCTCATGCGGAATACATCATTGTGGCAACAGATTATCTCACCAAGTGGGTAGAGGTAAAAGCTACAACCAAGAACGATGCTCAAACAACTGCCAAATTCTTGTTTGAGAATGTATTCACGAGATATGGACTACCCATAGAGCTTGTAAGTGATAGAGGCACTCATTTCTTGAACGAAGTGATTGAAAATCTACTCCAAGAATTCTTGGTAATACACAAGAAGTCTGCCCCTTATCACCCTCAAGCTAATGGTCAAGCTGAGAGCACTAATAAGATTTTGTGCAATGTGCTGACAAAATTAATGAACACTAAACGCTCTGACTGGGACAAACAGCTACACCATGCTGTTTGGGCATACCGAGTTGCCTACAAAACGGTACTCCAAGCCACCCCCTTTCAGATGGTATTTGGCCAAAACGCTGTGTTACCCTTGGACTTCCTGATCCCTACATTGAGAGTAGCACAAGAGCACGAATGGACAGGTCATGAGCTCTCCTCTAGGATCGTTGACCTTGAACGATTAGGGGAAACGAGACTGAGAGCCGCTGCAGGGATATACGCAGCCAAGAAGAGGCAGAAGGCATACTTTGATGCCCACGTGAAGGATAAGGGTTTGAAAGCAGGAGATCTAGTCTTAGTCTATACACTAAAACAACACGCGAGGAAGTTAGAAAAGAGAGGCTACGGACCTATGATCATCAATAGGATCTCCACAAGTGGAGCAGTGCAATTGGCCACATTAGAGGGTGATGTTCTCCCAAATTATATTAGCGGTTGCAGAGTCAAGTTGTATCAGGAACCCCTCACGGAGGAAATGCTTAGCCGACTCAACACTGCTAAGAAACGCAAAGAGGAAGAAAAGAGAATTAGAGAAGAAGCTCAAGCAGAGGCTTTAGAACGCATCAGAAGGATGAAATTACGAAGGCAAGGTAGAGATCAGCCTGGAGCGAATGACTCTGCGGACCAAGGATTTCCCATAGCCATGTGTGAAGTTGCAGGAACAAGCTCGAATAGAATAATTGATAGACGTCCTTTCATAACCATAGACATAGGACAAGGAAAGAGTACAAGGACCGTAAGAGCCTTGATTGACTCAGGTGCTGCCACTAGCGCTGTTAAGTTGTCTTACTGTCAAGAGTTACAGTTAACTATCCATCCTGTGGAAGCATACCTCATAGGATTGGGAGGCGTGGAAACCCCTTGCATGGGTGAGGTGGAACTTCCCCTCTACATTCACGAGGAGGCAATGACCGTTAAAGTACTAGTGTGTCAAGATGAGGATCTCACTGAACCTCTCGTCTTGGGTCAGGATTGGATCTATGACCAAGCAGTCAATCTAAACCTAAGAAGTGGACTTCTCCAGGTTTGGGTCAATCATAGTCGAGTTACAGTAGAATTAGACAATGGAGCACTCAAGGAACTAGGAAAGGCACAGACTCCTGGTCCTTCCAGGGGTACACATGAAGATGACCATGCTGTTCTTGTCCAAAACTATGTGTTGCAGAGGAATGATATTTGCAAAAAAGGAGTCAGGAATGCAACGGAACTCCCTTCTTTTCCAAAGGCTAGAAGGAGGCAGCAACCCAAGGTGGATCAAAGGCAGAAGAAGCAGGGTACTACCTATGTCAGAGATCAAAAGTACCTGCGCAACAGAACAGCCCAGAAAATAGACCAGGTATGGGTGCGGAAAGGCGAACGACCAGTTGCACCACCGTCAACTACAGGGGCAAAGCCTCTTATTAGTGACCAACAACGCAACGCTAATAAGAAGTCTTTCAGAAATTCTTCTGCTAAAGTAAAATCTATTTGGGTGCCCAAGAAGTCGATGAAGGCAAGCCCACAATCAAGACAAATTTGGGTGCCTAAGGCTTGCTTGATGGCACAAGTAGCTACGCTGAGGCCACAACTTAAACAGCATAACGCAGTGACGCATGCTGCCAGACTTCACTCGTTCTCGACACTCATGTACACACCAAAACCCAAGAACGTGCATGTAATCAATTGCATATGGGTCCCAAAAAGGCCTCGTTTTCAAACCACGACACCGAAAAAGCTCTGTGGAGACTCTCCGAAACCGAAAGCAAAGCCCATTCACTGCATTTGGCAGCCTAGGGCCTGTAATACACCCCCCGACCCCAATTTGTAAATTCATAACCCACTTACTAACTGCAATAGTTTCCTAGGACAACACAATCACTAACTACACACACTGCCTTCATGCACTTACTAACCACTAACTCACCATCTACCTTATGTTAATGTTGTAACGGGGACAACAACGGATTTATTTTGTCCATTACAATGTTAACACTTGGTTCTATATTCTCACAGAACCAATCAGCAAACAGGGCCATGGCAGAAGCAGGTACCAGCTCTCAAGCCGGATCTGGTCCCCAGATCGTGGACATAGAAACACTTCTCCTTGAGCCACGTCTCACTGCAAGACCGCAAGAGCTTCAAGAAGTGCATGTGCTCCCCATCCAGGATCCTCCTCAAGGACACACTTCTCAAGTAGGTAAGCATGCGCATTGGTTCAGTGATGTTGCTGGACCACTGGGCGATGGAACCTACTTCTGGGAAGCAGAATTGGAGTTCAATGGCAAATGGGGTCGATACCACTTTTTCACACGCGAATTTGAAAGCTACCAAAATGCCGAAGTCATGAGATCAGTTTGGGTCAAAGCGGGTGTGGAAAGTTACTTCAGGGCCCACATACCAAAGCCGGATTTTTTACGATGTTCATATCTGATCAGTACAATCACGCCAAGCAGGACCAAAGGAGGCGACAGCACCTTTGTGTTGCCATCACTGCTGCCGGGTAATGAGCTTAAAAGGTTCAAGCTGGACCTCAATCTGGTAAGAGAAGCATTGGGAATGTATGGCATGCACATCCCAACAGAAAAGGAAACCATGGTCCCAGGTCGCATGAAGCACAAGGATCTGAATAAGTTGAAGGATATGGTAGCAATGACACCTACCATTGCGCTTCACCTGCGAACCATCATGCAACACTTTGCGTTTCCCGCCCAAGAACGATTCACAATGCCCCCGAAAAAAATATGGTTCAGTTTATATCTAGCAGAAACCGAAAGCCTGCCCATCAATGTGCCACACTGGATCATAGACCAGATCCACCTAGCGCATCAAAGGTGGAACAAAAAACAGAAGAATGTGCTCCACGGGTGTTGTGCTTTGACCAGAATAATCTATAGATGCTTGGCTTATGACGTGCCTGTTCAGCGGGCACTCGTATGGTCCCGAGTCCAAGAATTCCAAAGAAGACTATCAACAGCAGGTCCCCCATCCAAGAAGATGAGGGGGGGAGTCCAACTACCCTGTGCCCAACCAAGGGGAGCTACCGCTACACCAGAAATCACTCCTCCCCAGACACGACGAGTTAGGCCATTCACGATCCGGCTACCACGACCAAGCACGGAGGGGCCTAATCTGGTGTTTCCACCCATTCCATCCGATTTGGAATTCCCACAGGGATTTACTCTTGAGGACCTCACGGATGAAGAAATTGCCAGATTAATCTATGACTCTAACCTCGAAGCGGAAGCAGCGCGAGCTCAGGAACCACGACCCAAAACAACATCGGCCCCCACCCAACCCCAAGTTGTAGAAGTCGATGTAGATGAACAAGAGGCCGGAGGAGACGAAGAAGAAGCCGACGAAGAACAACAGCAAGAATATGACGAACTCTCCGAGTTAGCAAGTGCCCCAGCATATTCGGCACAAATCAAGAGACTATATCGAACCATGCGACTGGTTCAGGAACAGCATAAGATGTCTCTAGAACAGGGCAAAAGACTCATGAACGACTTGCTAGCGGAGGAAGGTGTGGACGAGTTGTTCATTGAGTCCATGAACCTTCATGCAGACGCCGTGGGACTGGATGAGGCCATTCATGAGGTAGTGGCCTACATCCACAGGTTTGAAAAAAGAGTTCCCGTTCGTCCCAGGAGGTCCGGGAAGCAAATTCACATCAATACATCAGCACCAGGCGAGTCAGCGCAAGCAGAAGAATATCACGAAGCACCGTTGTCACCACCATCCCCACCTCACACTACACAATTCACTCCACCACAGGACACTAGCACCACCACATCCACTACCACTACCATTGTCATGGGCATCCCACTCTCTCCGGGAATCCATTACGGGGGTGTCACCATGCCCACCTTCACCACCCTGTTCAGCAATGTCACATCCACTCCACCCACGATTCCCATCTACACCGTCACTCAAACAGTTGACACGATGGAAACCTCACCTGCCACAGCACCACTTCCTCCCCCCATGACACCTTCCTCACCTATACCCCCTCCACCCACATCTCCGCCTACATCCACATCATTCACCTCTCCCATTCCCGCCCCCATTCCCCCTGCATCTTCACCCTTCCCAGCATTATTTAATGTAAATAACATATTCTTAGCATTAAACCAATGTGTATACCAGCTCCAGCATGAGTACAAAGCTCTGGACAACCGGTATCAGAGTCTGGAAACGCACCATCAAAACTTACAAAGACAATTTCTCACTCTACAAACAGAAAATGCAGAACTGAATCAACGCTACACGACGCTTGAGCAGGCTCACCAAACCTTATTGGCGGCCCCCCAACCATCGACAGAATCAGGTGCCAAACAACTAGAAGCTCTGCTCGAGGTATACCAAGCCGATAATCTCAAAGTCCGGCGTAACCTGGCACTTCTCAGAAAACACATGGCCGCCGCCCTAGAAGAAAACAAGAGGCTGCAGCAGCAAAATGAAGCAAATCTAGAAGCAGCAATGGAAGGCTCTCCACACGAAATTGATCCAGAGCAGTTTAAAGCTGTGCCCTCAGAGACAATGAAGACAATCTTGGACAGCTATGCAGATCTATTAGAAGCTCATGATGACTTGGAAAGGGAACGTGATGCGCTGCGCAATCAACTCCAAGAGCAACAGACAGCACCCAAAGTCACAGAAACGACCACGACTTCAGAAGAAGTCATGGCATTGAAAGAGCAGGTGGCCGAATTACAGGCAAGATTACTCACACATGAAAGGCAACCCTCTCCAGTGGTCGAACCTGAACCCGAGGATTTGGTACCCATCGAGGTAGATGAGACGTATGAGGAACCTTACGTTCCTATGCCAATGCCAGGTGGTGAGCAAACCGCAGAAGGAATGGATACGTTAGAAATCGAAGTACCTGAGTGGCTCCAAACACTAGAGAAAACGGCATCAACTCATGAAGATCGAGTGGAAGTTCAGATCCAATCTATGGCAAAGATAGAGGACACTATTATTAAATCAGAATACTTCCGCAGCATGTCCCACCATAGATGGATCGGAACCAATGATGATCAATACGTGCCCTATTGTATACTCCTGGCGGACTACAATGCAGAAATCCAACATAGATGTGGCAAACCTCCAACGTTTGCTACACAATTTGGGCCAGATGACATCCCAGAGAGCGCTAAAAAAGGATCCATTCATCAACCCACTTGGAGGATCCGACTCCTCGAAACCTATCCGAAGATGGTTCGCACCTGGACGAATATGCCTCTTTTTATTAAATATAACCCTTGTTATGTTCCTGTACTCCGCAGACGTACATGGCCAGAGTTTACCATTGCAGTCAAGAATATCAAGGGATGCGCCAAATGGTTAAACTACGTCTATCTAGCACCCCCTCAAGGGCCTCCCACCGTCAATTACATGATCTCCACTATACGGCACTGGAGCATCCGATTAAAGAATACCCCTGATGTAATGGCCCAGATGTGCATGAAAATTTTTGAGTTAATGCTTATTACATTCAGGACATTCAAGAATATCAAGGACCCACACTTCTCAGGCGTCGGATTCCTTACAGGAAACCAAGATTTAGTTTATGACATGAGCACCACTCCTTCCATAGAGGTGATATACGCTTGGCACGCCAGAATAAAATACCTCCCAGCCTGCTTTAAACAAACATTCGAAGAGATGTTCATAACAGGGTTCTGGGAATACCACTCAGAAATATTTGTACCCAGACCCTCACATCTCCTCCATTTATTTGCTGTGGAGCGAACCATTCACTCAGAGCAGTTACGGGTGCCACATCCAGATGTCCCAGGGCCAGTCAATTGGGATGCATTGCTGACAGATCTAGCAAGGGGACTCAGGTTAGAAGAACACCACCTCGCCGCCGATGTTGTACAATACTACGTACAAAAAGCAGCTAGACAAGGGTCTGTCAGGGGCGACAGACGCGAGAGTGGGGGGGGTGTTGGCAGTAGCCTTGGTACATCAGGAACTACAAGACGTGAAAGTCAAAGAAGGGAGTCAGAGCGAAGGGACAGCACGAGCAAACAGGGCAGTCAAAGAAGATCTGGCAAGTAGGCCAATATTTTTTCAAGACATTAATGCAAATCAGAGAGATGGACATGCAGGGAAGAAGAGCAAGTAGGGAGCTTGAAGATATGTATGGCAGATCACTAGAAGAAATCCCTACAACAACAGTGATTTTTATCACTAATAATCATTGTAAATCTCATTTCACATTTTTGTAGCTCCATTTTGTGCAAGCCAAGGAGTCCTTGAGCTTGAGGAGCCTTAGAAGTAGTTGCGTACCAATTTTCATAATTTTTAGACTTCGTTTGAGCCCTCAAATAAGCCCTGGAACCTAATTTTTAACTAGGCCAGACACTAGGTCTGGACAGGGCCAAAAGCTAGTCAAAAACTATAAAAAGAGCTAGAGAGCTCATTTTTGGGGTTAGATTGTAATTGAAACGAACTTGTAAGAGCTATTGAAAGTAATCTAAAAAACTCCATTGATTCTTCCTCTTTGTCTTGCCGTGTGTGCGCGTGTGTGTGTATGTGTGTGCATGCTTGTGTGCTTCTCACTCACGCACTTGTGCCGCCACTTGCTCGAGGTCTTCATACCATCCTCACGTCTTCCCGGATTGACATTAAAGGAGGTGCTACTCATCACTGAGCTACACTCCTTGAAGCACCAATTGCCATTAATGTTCTGATTTTTCCCATCTTTGCAACAGGCCTGAAAACTTCATCATAATCTATGCCTTGTGTTTGTTTAAATCCTTCGGCAACTAATCTAGCTTTATATCTAGCTAGTGAACCATCAACATTCCTCTTTACTTTAAACACCCATTCGTTTGGAACAATCTTCATACCTTCTTTCTTTGGCACTAGCTCCCATGTGTGATTATCTTTTAGAGCTTTGATCTCCTCTTTAATAGCTTGCTTTCCATTCCTTTTGTGTGCAAGATTCTTCATATGTCTCAGGGTTTTTGGCTTTGATAACGTGCATCATCTATGCAAAATGTTTCACCATGAAACTATCATAACTCAGCCTTTGAGTTGGATAACTTATCCTTGAAGCTCTTCTTTCATTGCCTTTAGAAAGTTGCTTCTTTAACCTATTCAGCTTTACCTTCGGAGTCATTACCTCTTCATATTCTTCTTTACTTGCATCTATCTCACTGTTTGGAGTAGCACTTACTTCTTCGGCTCTACTATGAGCTGAATTTGGGGACAAAGAATGACTCCCCCTCCATGTTGAACATTCTTCATTTGATGTAGATGCCTCTAGGCCTGAAACCTTTGACCTTGATTGTTGAAATTGGCTTTGATTTGTTCCTACATAATCATCACAATCTTGTTCAAGAATCTTTTCTTTTCCTTTATCTTCATACCATGGTCTTAGTTCATCAAAGACCACATCTCATGAGACTCTTAATTCCTTTCTTTGAGGATTGTAACACTTGTATCCTTTTTCCTCTGTCGAGTAACCGATGAAAATGCATTTTTTTTACCTTGGTTCCATCTTTGTTCTAACTTCTTGTGGGAAAAGCAAACACATCCAAACACTTTGAGGTGTGTAACATCGGGTTTCTTACCAGAATATACCTCCTCTTGAGTCAAGTGATGTATTCCCAATGTTGTGCACCTATTCATCAAGTAAATGGCATTTGTGATAGCTTCAGCCCAATAGTACTGTTGGGGGATTCTTGGACAAGAAGGGATTTGAGTGTTTGTAGGAGAAAAGGGAAAGAAAAGAGGAAAGATACACACTGGAAGCCTCTGCCGATTGATTATAATAAGAGAAATACAATGTGAAGCACAATATAATCCAATGCTTCTATGCAAAATCCCACAGAGTGCTCAATTACAAAATACCAAATACCCAAGGGGCTTGTTGCTGCCAGCCTCCTCTGCACCAAACCTCCACCTTCTCCAAGCCTGCACTTGTGCACACCTTGCACCAAGCTTCCACTAAAGGGGAGGGATGGGTACCTTCTATCGGCACACACACACTTCAATAAGACCTTGGGATCCTTGGGGGCCTAGCTTAGCACTTCTCTACACACTTCCTTGGTCACTCTTCATGCACACCTTGCACTTCACTTCTCTGCGTCGCACACTGGGTGTCTCTTGCACTTCTCTCTCTTGCCTTGCTTCAATTATGCTTACTCTTGCTTACACGTAGAATAGTCCAAGAATAGTCCTTGCCTTGATTTGAGTGTGTCGATCCACGTACGCTCCTAACTGCAAGAGTATCTTGGTGCTCACTTTGATGTCCCAAGATTGTCTTCACAAGTGGTAGCCAACGACTCCCTCTTTTGTCCTGAAGTGACTTTAGTCTAAAACAAAAATTTTAATTGGGGGGCCATGCTTTCACTTCTGCCTACGCTGCCACTTCACATACCTTCACATTTTTCCTTTTAATTCTTCACTTTTGCACATAAGAGAGGGTTCACCTGAACCTTCTAAAACACTTTAAAAACACTTTGAACCTTAGGGAAATTAGAGAAATACCTCTACAACCTGTAAACCAGTTTCTCCAATTTACCCTTTGTGGACAATTAATTGTGCACTACCTGTGCACTTTGACACCTGCACTTTAGCAACTTTGACTTTGCACCTATTGACTTTGACCTTGACTTTGTTGACTTTGATCAGTTTGACTTTGACTTTTTGACTTTGACTGTGGTTGACTTTGACCAATGTGACTTTTATGGGTGCAACAAGTACAATGGTACCTTCATCTCATTGAGCATGCATCTTGCAATTTCAACAACTTGCCTATTTTTCCTCTTAGCTAATCCATTTTGTTGTGGTGTATACCTACAAGTAAACTACCCTTTGATCCCATTCTCTTATAGAAAATCTGAATATTCTTTGGAGAAGTATTCTCCACCACCATCAGACCTTAAGCTTTTGATAGACCTTCCTATTTCTTTTTCAACTTCAACTTTGAATCTTTTGAATATAGAAAACAACTCTGATTTTTGCTTCATACAAAAGAGCCATACCTTTCTTCAGTGATCATCAATGAAGGTAACAAAAAGTCTATTACCAAACATTGATGCCTCTTGGGTTGGTCCCCATACATCCATATGTATCAGTCCAAGACATTTGGGGCCACATAATTGCTCCTCTTGAATGGCTGCCCCATTTGCTTTCCTAGTTGACAAGCTTCACATAACTCATGTAGTCCAATGCTATTAAATTTTGGAAAACCTCTTACCACTTCATGTTTGCTCATGTCCTTCAGCTTTGGAATGTTGATATGTCCTATTCTTTTGTGCAATAAGTCTAGCTCTAAAATCTTCTTGTTCCCACATTGAATATACATGACCTTTCCATGTGGATGTTGGATGTCCAAAGTGAACATCCTTCCTTATTTTCTACCTCGAGCAATGACCTTGAAGCCTTCCTTTGGATTCTTTGTGAAGCATCCATTCTCATTGAATATGACATGGTAACCCTTCTCTACCATTTTTCCTACTAAAATTAAGTTCTTTGAAATTGTGGGAACATGAAGAACATTAGATAGTACCTTTTCTCTACTTGTATCTCCAAGCCTTATATCTCCAATATGTTCAATCACGTGTTGAGTATCATCACCTTTTTCAACACATCCTTTTCCACTTGGTACATGTAGATTAGTGAACAAAATTCCTTGGCATGACATATGGTTACTGCAACCTGAATCAATGTACCATTTTTTTCACAAGAGCTTCTATACTCATGTCTCATTGCAAGTCATGTGTCCTTGCTTCGTTCACTTGAGGTGCTTGCATAGTTGCCTTTGCTCCTTTGATTGCCTCCATTTGGTCTTCCATTCTTCAACCAACAATCACTAGCATAGTGTCCTACTTTACCACAATGATAGCATGTTATACCTTTATGAGAATTGTAGGAGCCTCGGCCTCGACCTCTTCATCTACTTCTACCTCAACCTCTTCCTTGTGTGTTGGAATTTGATGCATCCTTGTTGCCTTTCGAATTGTTTTGATTGTAGTTGGAGTTGTTGTGACCTCTTCCTTTTCTTCTTGAGCCTCCTCTTGAGTTCTTTCCTTTACCTCGACCTACATAGAATATTTGTGGCTGTCCTTTCCTTTGGGGCCACCAAAGCTAAGCTCTTCTGTGAGAAGATGAGGGATTAGTTGTTCAACACTTGGATATGCTTCTTTCAAGTTAATGGAATTTATAAAAGCCTTCCATCTTTCATCTTCTCTCAATCCATTGAGAGTATAACACACAAGATCTACTTCTTCAACCATTGTGCCAATAGAAGCTAAAGCATCACTTAGCTCCTTAATCTTCAAGCATGAATTGGCTTAGAACACTTACTCCATAACATATGTCAATCCTTGTTAATGTTGCATAGTTTAGACTCCCAACTATGCTTTGATAACCTGCAATGTCTTCAAGAAAATCACCTTCATGAGCACTCAATTTATGAGTTACTTCCATAGGGGTGCTAACTACTTTTGCATCCTCCAAGTGGAACTTCTTCAACATGTCCTGCATATATTTCCTTTGAGTGATGTAAATTCGAGAATTAGTGTATAATAACTCTAGTCCAAGAAAATATTTCTAAAATCCTAGGTCACTGATCTTAAAATCCTGCATCATCCGGTTTTTTATTTCTTTGATGCTATTGGGATCACTACCTATAAGAATGATGCCATCCGCATATACACATAAATATATCATTTTTGAATTACTTCTCTTCACAAACAGGGAAGAATATGCTTTGCTCATCATGAATCCTTGGTCTTGAAGATGGGTTCTTAACCTATGGTTCCATGCCCTAGGTGTCTGCTTCAAACCATAAAGACCTTTCTTCAATTTTCATACATGATTTACCTTGCTTGGATCTTCATAGCCAAGAGGTTGAGCCATGTGAACCTCCTCTGAAATCCACCCATTGAGCAAAGCATTTTTCACATCTAGTTGATACATATTCCAATTTCTAGATGCAGCTACACTTACGAATACTTTGATGGTTGACATCTTAGCCACAGGTGAAAAAGTTTCTTCATAATCTACTCCTTGGGTTTGTCCAAAACCCTTAGCCACAAACCTAGCTTTATACCTCTTTATGGATCCATCTGAGTTCCTTTTGAATCCACCTCGAACCAATTACCTTCATTAATGCTTTCTCAGGTACTAGCTCCCAAGTGTCATTCTCTTGGAGTGCTTCTATTTCTTCATCCATAGCCTCCTTCTGCTCTGCTTTGGTACTTGCTTCTTCATTTGAAGAAGGTTCTTCAAGTGATGAATCCTTAGCAAGATAAATAGAATGTTTAGTGACTAACAAAGTATCATACCCATATCTGATTGGCTTCTTACTCTCTCTTTGTGATCTTCTTAAGGCTTGGTTGGATGACTCAGGTATATCCTCCAACCTCTTCATCTTGACCTTGACTTTTGATTTCCATGCTTTAAATTCTTCCAAGTTGATGGTGTCCTCATATGATCTGATTTGATGTCTTCAATTGTGCTTGGGTCGTCCTTGGTGAGGCTTGGAAATTCTTCGTCCAAGTCATATGGCAATTTGACCTTCCTGCATTCACTTTCAAACCAAGAATCATTCTCATCAAACAAAACATCTCTACTGACCATAAATCCTTTGTTGGATGGATTATAAAACCTGTATCCTTTTTTATTTATAGCATATCCTATGAATATGCATTTCTTAGCCTTAGGGTCTAGTTTAACTCTAATTTGGGATGGAACATGCACATAAGGAGTCATTCCATCAAGGGATTTATAAGGTAACCTATTAATAAGATAAGTGGTAGTAGAAACACTTTGTGCCCACAAGTATTTAGGCAACTTCTTTTCATTTAGCATAGATATAGCTGCTTCCACAACCAATCTTTTCCTCCTCTCTACTACTCCATTTTGCTCAGGAGTATATTTGGTAGTGATCTCCCTTTTGATACCTTTGTCCTGCAAAAATGCATCAAACTCATTGGAGAAGTACTCACCTTCTCCATCTAACCTTATCCTCTTTAAGCTTTTTCCTGTTTGATTTTCCACAAGTGCAAGATACTTCTTGAAACAACTAAATACTTGATCCTTATGTTTCATGAAATACAAGATAGTCCACCTACTGAAATCATCAGTAAATGACACACAGTTGTTGGTGCAATTCAAGCCTTCACACTTGGCTTGGAACCTTGGAAATTTGGTATTGAAACCTTGGAAGTTTAATTCACTTGAAGAAAGGACCATGTGAACTTATGCTTATAAGTTCTTACTTCTTTACCCAATGTAAAAGTCTATATGACTTGGCATCTTATGTAATCACACCTAATTGATTGGAAATCATGGAAAAGGTAGTTGATTAATGGAGAGAATATCTCCCTACATTTAGTGGAGTGATCATAGGAGATTTGAATTTGAATTCAAACTCAAATTCAACTCAACTCCTATAAAAAGTGTAAGTCAAAAGTCGCGGTTGTTCAGCACCATTCCCGAGGCTAACATCTGTGATCATTGAGTGTGTAAGTGCTACACCGTAGCCTCCACATCTCCAACTCATTAGGCTACATCTATCAAGCCAATGAGATTGTACATTCATGTGAATTAATAGAAAGAGTTACATTCATTACTTCTGTGTTCTCTGAGTTATCTTCTCCAAGTCTGTCAACTTCTAAGAGGCATATCTCAGTGCCTACTGAACGAAATCAAGTGATTCAAAGCTTGGTAGATTCAGCTCAAAGGATTCTACAAGACTACAAAGTTTGAGGAAGTTTGGTTCAGCCATTTTCGAGAAATCGCCTTCGAAGCAGTCTCTGGTATTTTTCTGTAGAGTTCCTAAAAAGTCGGGAGTGTCCCTAATTTTGCTAAAGTGATTTCTCTGAGTATAGTCTATCATTTTATCTCATTCCACTTGCAAATGGTAGCTTACTAAGCTAATAGAATACCTCTAGAAGGAATTTTTCCAATTGTAACTGTACTGGTCATACTGAGTGAAAGACTGAGCAGGTATCAAGACAAAAATAGAAAGTTTTTGAGCTTTGTGATTTACAAACTTATCTGTTTTGATCAAGTCATTACTCAAACCTTTTCCAAAGTACATATAGCATATTTTGGTATCATTTGGAAGCTCAAGGAGTCTACTAAGCATATCTGGAGTCAAAGAGGGCTGGTGCAAAGCAGGATTAGCAGCACCTACTCAATCTCTGAGTGCATCCAACCATCCTCTCCCAACAGTGGTATCAGAGCAAATAAGGTAACATGGGAGATGGTTTTCCTTCATTCATTGACAAATTGGATAGGAACAATTACCAAGCTTGGTCTCTAAGGATGAAGACCTATCTACAAGGAAGAAGCTTATTTGGATTCATCTCAGGAGATGAGGAATTGCCCTCATTCAAAGCTAGAGGACTACCCACCAAGGATGAACAAGAGAGGCTCAACACATGGTGTGCAAAAGATGCTTTGGCAAGGTCTTATCTTCTTAACTCTATATCTGATTTCCTTTTACCTCACATAAGGAATTGTAAGACTTCCCAAGAGACTTGGGAAACCTTGTCATCATACTTTTCTTCTAACACAAGGGCCAGGAAGAATCAATTGTGGATTGAATTCACAACCCTTAGGAAGCAACCAAAGCAATCAGTCTCAGAATTTGTGACCAAGATCAAGGATGTGGTAGACCAATTAGCAAGCATTGGAGAGGAGATTGAAGAGGAACAAATAGTAAGGCAAGTAACCAATGGACTAAAGGCAGATGATAAGTGGGAGAGCTTCACCACTGCAATGGATCTCTACATGGACATGCATACCCTAGATCTCACAACTCTCATGGGCCAACTATTCACACATGAAGCAAAGTTTACAAAGGCTGGAGATCAATCAAAAGGTAATAACCCCTCTGCTCTATATACTGATAAGAAAGTTAAGGATAAAGGTAAAGGGAAGAAGCAAGAAGAAGAAGGTTCTACCTCCCAAGCTAATTATGCAGGGAGAGGTAGATCTTCAAGAGGCAGGGACAGAGGAGGTAAGCAAGGTAGGGGGAGACCCTACAACTCATCACCATGCAACATTTGTGGATTGTCTAACCATACCACAGATGAGTGCTACAAAAATTATAAGAATCAGAGAGGAAGAGGCTATCAAAGAGGTGGATACTCTCAAGGTAGAGGTAGATTCAACCAACACCAAGGCTACAATGGATACAACAATCAAGTGACAACAACAATTACAACCACAACCACAATGGTAACTACCAAGGTGGATTCAGAAATAGAAGGGATTACAACAACTACACAGAGGAACAAGATGAATCCCTATTGATCATGAATATGACCTCCAAGGCAGGTACAAATGATGATCATTTATTTTATATTGATTCAGGGTGTTCTAACCATGTAGCTGGTAATGTGGCACTACTCTCTGATTTGGAAGAACCCAAGGGTAAACATCAGGTACAGACAGGTGATGATACTAAACATTCTGTTGTAAAGATTGGAAATGTGAAAACTTGTGATGGAAACCAGAACCTATTGAGCAGGGTACTTTATGTACCAACCATTACCAAAAAGTTAATGAGTGTTGGTCAGATTGTGGAGAAAGGTTTGTAGGTCAGGTTCACTCAACATGGAGCATATGTGGAGGACCCAAGACATGGATTCAAAAGGATAGCCAAGGGAGAAAAATCAGGTAGATTGTTTACTTTTGAGCTAGAAGACACCAAAAACATTGCTTTATACAATTACAAGGATCAAACACTTTCAGAGTTAGAAATATGGCACAAGAGGTTAGGTCACATAGGTGAAAGAATCCTAAAGCAAATGTGCAGGGATCAATGTGTGCTTGGGATACCTAATGTGTCCAAGCAACAAATGATTTACAAGTGTGGTGCTTGTCAGTTTGGTAAGTCTCACAGGTTGCCCTACTCAAGGAAAGGTTTCATGCATGAAGACTACCTAGACTTGGTACACACAGATGTTTGGGGACCTAGCAAGGATCCCTCCATTTCAGGATCAAGGTACTATGTGTCCTTCATTGATGATTATAGCAGATGGACTGTCTTATACTTTATGAAACATAAAGATGAAGTGTTTAATTGTTTCAAGAGGTATCTTGCACTTGTTGAAAACCAAACAGGAAGAGACTTGAAGAGGCTAAGGTCAGATGGAGGAGGAGAATACTTCTCCAATGAGTTTGAAGATTTCTTGCAGGAAAGAGGCATCAAAAGGGAGATAACTACAAGGTACTCACCTGAACAAAATGGGGTAGCTGAAAGAAGGAATAGACTCATTGTAGAGACAGCTAGGTCTATGCTTAATGAAAAGAAGTTGCCAAATTATCTTTGGGCAGAGAGTGTATCTACTGCCACCTATCTCATTAACAGGTTGCCATCAAAGTCTCTTGATGGCATGACACCTTATGAAGCTTGGCATGGTAAGAGACCATCATTGGATCATTGCAAAATCTTTGGTTGTATTGCATATGTGCATATTCCCTCACAGGTAAGGGGAAAGCTAGACCCTAAAGCAAAAAAATGTATCTTCATTGGTTATGACTTGAACCAGAAAGGGTACAGATTCTACAACCCCTCAAACAAAGGCTTCAAGGTAAGCAGAGATGTCATCTTTGATGAGAATGACTCATGGTATGAAAATGAATGCAGGAAGGTTAGTCTACCCTATGATATGGAAGAAGATTTCCCAAAGCTCACCAAGGAGGAACCAATCCAGAAAGAAGAATCAAGCTCAAATGATGATGACACAATTAACCTTGAAGAATTGAAGGCATGGAAGTCCAAAGGGAAGATGAGATTGAAGAAGCTAGAGGATATACCAGAATCCTCAACTCAAGCAATGAGGAGATCTCAGAGAGAAAGTAAGAAGCCTATCAGATATGGGTATGACACTTCTCTTGTAACTAAGCATTCTGTATATCTTGCAAAGGATTTGTTGAATGAAGAACCAGGTACATATGAAGAGGCAATCACCAAACCAGAATGGAAAGGAGCTATGGATGAAGAAATAGAAGCTCTCAAGGAGAGTGACACATGGGACTTGGTACCCAAGAAGGACTCTATGAAGGTGATAGGATCCAGATGGATCTACAAGCTAAAGAGAAACTCAGATGGAACAATCAACAGGTACAAAGCTAGGTTGGTAGCCAAGGGTTTTGCACAAACCCAAGGCATTGATTATGAGGAGACATTTTCTCCTATGGCTAAGATGCCAACAATCAGAGTACTAGTGAGTGTAGCTGCATCCAAAAATTGGAACATGTACCAATTGGATGTCAAGAATGCTTTCTTGAATGGATGGATATCTGAAGAAGTCTACATGTCACAACCATCTGGCTATGAAGATCCCAAGAAGGTAAATTATGTTTGTAAATTGAAGAAGGCACTATATGGTTTGAAGCAGGCACCTAGAGCATGGAATTACAGGTTGACAACATATCTCCAAGACCAAGGATTTGTGATGAGTAAAGCAGACACTTCTCTATTCATAAAGAGGAGTAGTACAGAGGTAATCTACTTGTGTGTTTATGTTGATGACATCATCATTACAGGCAATGATGTCAATGGTATTAGACACATCAAAGGACAGATGATGAAGGAGTTCAAGATCAATGATCTTGGATTATTGAAATACTTTTTAGGTCTTGAGTTAGTCTACACCAATTCAGGTATATATATCACTCAAAAGAAGTATGTACAGGACATTGTGAAGAAGTTTAATTTGCAGGATGCTAAAGTCTCAAGTACTCCAATGGAGGTCAACCTAAAGCTTAGTGCTGATGAAGGTGATGAAGTCCAAGACATTACAGGATACCAAAGTATGGTTGGGAGTTTGAATTATGCTACCTTAACCAAAATTGACATAGCATATGGAGTTAGTGTGCTAAGCCAATTCATGCACAAACCAAGGGTACCTCACCTAGAGGCAGCAAAGAAGATCTTGAAGTATCTAAAGGGAACTCAGAACCATGGTTTGTACTTTCCTTATACATCAGATACTGACATTAAAGTATATTCAGATGCAGATTGGGCAGGATGCAAGGATGATAGGAGAAGCACATCAGGATACATATGTTTTGCAGGTGATAAACCAATTTCTTGGTCAGCCAAGAAACAACCTATAGTAGCTTTGTCATCTACTGAAGCAGAGTATAGAGGGCTAGCCAATGCCACTCAAGAAGCTATCTGGTTGAAGCTTTTGTATACAGAATTAGGTCTATACACTAGACCTCCAATAATCTTT
The DNA here is from genome assembly GCA_020310875.1 of Ceratopteris richardii. Taxonomy (NCBI): domain Eukaryota; kingdom Viridiplantae; phylum Streptophyta; class Polypodiopsida; order Polypodiales; family Pteridaceae; genus Ceratopteris; species Ceratopteris richardii. The sequence goes on along the minus strand of CM035429.1, from coordinate 33,665,256 downwards.
GGATATAACACAAGCTCTCTTCACCTTGCAGCTAATCCAATATATCATGCTAGAACCAAACACATAGAGGTTCATTACCACTATGTGAGAGAGAAGTTGCTAAGCAAGGACATTCAATTGACTTATGTGTCCACTAATATGCAATGTGCAGATTTACTTACTAAAGCTTTGGATGGAAACAAGTTATGCAGATTCAAATCCATGATTGGATTGCAAGATGTGATTGAAGATTGAAGATGAAGACTTAAGCCAAAGTGTTTGGCTTGAGGGGGATCTGTTGGTGCAATTCAAGCCTTCACACTTGGCTTGAAACCTTGGAAGTTTAATTCACTTGAAGAAAAGACCATGTGAACTTATGCTTATAAGTTCTTACTTCTTTACCCAATGTAAAAGTCTATATGACTTGGCATCTTATGTAGTCACACCTAATTGATTGGAAATCGTGGAAAAGGTAGTTGATTAATGGAGAGAATATCTCCCTACATTTAGTGGAGTGATCATAGGAGATTTGAATTTGAATTCAAACTCAAATTCAACTCAACTCCTATAAAAAGTGTAAGTCAAAAGTCGCAGTTGTTCAGCACCATTCCCGAGGCTAACATCTGTGATCATTGAGTGTGTAAGTGCTACACCATAGCCTACACATCTCCAACTCATTAGGCTACATCTATCAAGCCAATGAGATTGTACATTCATGTGAATTAATAGAAAGAGTTACATTCATTACTTCTGTGTTCTCTAAGTTATCTTCTCCAAGTCTGTCAACTTCCAAGAGGCATATCTCAGTGCCTACTGAACCAAATCAAGTGATTCAAAGCTTGGTAGATCCAGCTCAAAGCATTCTACAAGACTAAAAAGTTTGAAGAAGTTTGGTTCAGCCATTTTCGAGAAATCGCCTTCGAAGCAGTCTCTGGTATTTTTCTGCAGAGTGCCTAAAAAGTCGGGAGTGTCCCTAATTTTGCTAAAGTGATTTCTCTGAGTATAGTCTATCATTTTATCTCATTCCACTTGCAAATGGTAGCTTACTAAGGTAATAGAATACCTCTAGAAGGAAGTTTGCCAATTGTAACTGTACTGGTCATACTGAGTGAAAGACTGAGCAGGTATCAAGACAAAAATAGAAAGTTTTTGAGCTTTGTGATTTACAAACTTATCTGTTTTGATCAAGTCATTACTCAAACCTTTTCCAAAGTACATATAGCATATTTTGATATCATTTGGAAGCTCAAGGAGTCTACTAAGCATATTTGGAGTCAAAGAGGGCTGGTGCAAAGCAGGATTAGCAGCACCTACTCAATCTCTGAGTGCATCCAACCATCCTCTCCCAACAACACATAGTAGCTTGAGCCTAAAATTGAAGGGTCCTGGCGTGGTCTCCACACATCTGTGTGGACAAGTTCCAAATAATCCTCATGCATATAGCCTTTCTTTGTAAAAGGCAACTTGTGTGATTTACCAAACTCAGATGTACCACATTTATGGATCATGTGTTTCTTGGATACATTAGGTATCCCAAGTACACATTGATCTCTACATATTTGCTTCAATATTCTCTCACAATGTGCCCTAATCTTTTGTGCCATATCTCTAACTCAGACAAAGTTTGATCCTTATAATTATAAAGTGCAATGTTTCTAGTGTCCTCAAGCTCAAATGTAAACAATCTACCTGTTTTCTATCCCTTTGCAATTCTCCTAAATACATGTTGGGGATCCTCCACAAAAGCTCCAAATTTATTGAGCCTAACTTGCAAACCCTTTTCCACTATTTTTCCAACACTCATCAAATTCTTTGTGATAGTAGGTACATAAAGAACTTTGCTCAACAGATTTCTATTCCCATTAGAAGTTTTGACATTTCCTACCTTGACAACTGAATGCTTTGTATCATCACCTTTCTGCACTTGGTGCTTTCCGTTGGGCTCTTCAAGATCAGAAAGGAGAGCTACATTGCTTGCTACATGGTTTGAACAACCTCAATCAATATAGAAGAGATGCTCATCATTCATTCCTTGTTTTGAAGTCATGTCCATAATGAGAAGAGAATCCTCTTGATCCTCTATATAGTTGTTGAAGTCTTTTCTTGATTTGTATCCTCCTTGATAATTCTTGTTATAACTTTTGTTGTAGCCATGCTTGTATCCTTGATTATGGTTGAATCTTCCTCTTGATTGTGAGTAGCCACCTCTTTGAAATCCTCTTCCTCTTTGGTTCTTGAAATTCCTATAGCACTCATATGTTGTGTGATTAGACAGTCCACATATATTGCATGGGGAAGAGTTGAAAGGTCTCCCCCTACCTTGCTTACCTCCTCTGCCCCTTCCTCTTGAATTCTTACCTCTCCCTGCATAGTTAGCTTGAGAAGTAGCACCTTCATCTTCAACTTTCTTGCTCTTTCCTTTATCCTTAGACTTTCCTTTATCTGTATAAGAGAAAAAGAATTGTTACCTCTTGATGGTTCTCCATTTTTGTTGATCTTGGCCTCATGGGTGAAGAGTTGAACCATGAGAGTGGTTAGATGAGGGATTTGCATATCCATATAAAGATCCATGGCAATTGTGAAAGATTCCCACTTATCATCTCGCTTCATACCATTGATTATCTGTCTCACTATTTGCTCTTCTTCAATCTCCTCTCATATGCTTGTGTTGACACTCAAGGTCAAGCATAAGTGTGGAAGTGCATCAAGGAAGTGGACACACAAGAAGAAGGAGCATGCAGGGAGCTCCAAGAAGCACATGTCAAATTCTCAGAAGAAATCCCTATAAAAATAGTGATTTTTATCACTAAAACCGATTGTAAATACCATTTTTCATTTTTGCAGCTCCATTTTGTTCAAGTCAAGGAATCCTCAAGCTTGAGGAGTATTAGAAATATCATCCTACCAATTTTCATAATTTTTAGACTCTGTTTGAGGCCCCAAATAAGCCCTAAAACTTATTTTTTAACTAGGCTGGACACTAGGTCTGGACAGGGCCAAAACCACTCAAAAAACTATAAAAAGGGTTGGAGAGCTCATTTTTGAGGTTAGCTTGTTGTAGATTTGAGCTTTGTAAGAGAGTTTTTTTTGTAATCGAAGATCTTCCATTGTTCCACTCTTCACTCTTACCTTGTGCATGTGTGTGTGTGTGTGTATGTGTGTGCATGCTTGTGTGCTTTCACTCATGCACTTGTGCCATCACTTGCTCATAGTCTTCATACTATTCCTCACGTCTCCACGGATTGACATTTATGAGGTGATTCTCCTCATGTTGGTAGTTGCCATTGTGCTACAGTGACAGCTTGCCAATTGATCAACTACATCTTTCACCTTAGTCACAAACACTCAAACATTCTGCTAAGGTTGCTTCTTTTGAGTAGTAAACTCCATCCAGAATTGATTTTTCCTAGCTCTTGAATTGGAGGAAAAATATGAAGATAGAGTATCCCAAGTCTCTTGGGAAGTTTTTCAATTCCTAATATGAGGAAGAAGGAATTTAGAAATAGATTTAAGTAGATATGACCTGGCTAAAGCATCTTTGACACACCATGAGTTGAGTCTTTCTTGCTCCTCTCTTGTAGGTTGACATTTGCTTCTGAATATGGACATCTCCTCATCTCCTTATATGTATCCATAGAGACTCCTTCATTGTAGATAGGACTTCATCCTCAAGGACCATGCTAGACAATTATTCTTGTCCAATTTATCAATGAAGGAAGGGAAACCATCTCCCATTTTACCTCAACTTGCACTGATACCATTGTTGGGAGATATGGATGAATACCTCAAGGAAGTGAGGTGATACTACGAAAACCTGCATTCTACCTACCCTAATACACTAGAGTTATATAGTAGGCCCTTTTATCTAGAAAATGACACCAAGAAAGTACTTATGTACTTTGGATTTGATGCTTGAAACAATGGAATCAAAACAGACTACTTCATGAATAGCTAGTGTCACAAAACTTGCTATTTTAGGCCATACACCTGCTAATTCTTTTGCTAAGAGCTCATAGTACAGTAACAATTGATGATTTCCTTTTGATGTAATTCAATTAACTTAGATAGCTAATGATTGCAAATGGAATAATCTAAAATGATCAACTATGCTATGAGAAATAAGTTTAGCAATCCAAAGCTTACCCCCGGCTTTTTAGGGACTAATGAGTAGATGACCAGTGAGCACTTCAATGATGATTTGTCCTAGATTCCTAAACCAAATGCCTTGAGATTTTGATAGAATAAAATATACTTCAACATGGTTCCAACAAGTCAAAGATTATAAACAATGGTTGAGAATTCACTGAGATATGATCATAGAAAGTTGATTGTTCTAAGTAGTCATAGCAGAGAAGTAGACAGAGATGTTCAATGAACTATATGTATTATAACACATGATTGTACAAGGTCATTGGCATTGTAATGATTCTCAATGATGATGGACTGAGTGGGCTATGGTGTGAGCCACTCAGCTTCTACAAATGTTGAAGAAGGGATCTCTAAAAATGAGGCCACACTACCGTGAGATTCTTACAATGTCTTTTTATAAGAAGTTCTTCTAAGTTTGAATTTGAATTCAAGTTTGGCTCCAACAAAAAGTGACTCCATTGATTTAGGAGTTATTATCTCATTTGAAACTCGTAACTAAAAGTCTTCCTAACTCCACGAGATATAGGCTTTTACAAGATTCTTCCAAGTTTTTAATCTTTTACAATGGTAAATGACAAAGTGATTTCAAGCTAAGGTTCACATGCATCATCAAGTGAGAGTTGCACACATTGTCTTCTAATTCATGTGTGTAGGCTTGATCATTTGCACCAACAAAACGTCCACACGGGATAGTTATCCTTATCGAATTTCTCTACTTGCTGACCTAAGTCAGCCATTGAAGACTGTCAAAAACTTTGAGAGTTATCTCAAATAGTTATATTGTCATTTGCTCTTGCATTTGTGAAGCTCCCCCTTGTTTTGTAGCTCCTCTTTTGCTTTGCTTTAACTCCAACTCTATTGATGAAGTTTCAGTACAAAGTTTGCTCTGATACCAACTGTGGAAAATGAGTTTTCCTATGCGCAACAAAATCATGTAGTGAACCCTTGTATGTCCAACACTTGGACAAATAGTTGCACCTTAGATAGCTCGTTGTTCTCAATAAAAAATGCAAATGGACCTATGCCTTTAGTCAATAAAATTCCACAAAAAGATTATTTCTAACAAGCTATAAATAACGTAATTTAGACAAGTTTTGATTAGGAAACACAACTGACAAAGATGAACTATATATCCACACAAGTATGCTAAAGAATTGAACTTCACTCTCGAATTTATAACTTCGTGAATATATACCTTTGAGCGAGATAAAAGAAATTATGCACAAATAGCTTTCCAATAAGCTAAAAATCAAGTAATTTGGATGTGTTTTGGTCAAGAAACTCAACTGACCAAAACAGACCCCCTGCATACACAAGTATACTAAAAAACTAGACTTCACTCTCTGATAGATATCTCATAGAATATAAATCCTTTGAATGAAATACTTGGGATAGAGAAAGAATATGCAAAGAGCTTTGCAAGAAGCTAAAAATCAAGAAATTTGGATACATTTTGGTTGGTAAAATTAATAAATAGACTACCTATCTACATAAGTATGCTAAAAAACTAGACTTCACTCTTTTGACTGATATATCACAAACTATATATGCTTTGAAGAAGATATTTGAGATAGAGAAAGCAGACGCAATAAGCATTCCAATCACTATTTAAACAGAAGAAATGGTTACATATATACAAAGATATGAGCTTCAAAACATAGCTATGTAAAAAATGACATGCATCTAGAAGGAGTCTATGGGAAGAAAAAATAAAAAAATGACCAAATCCGACTATTGCAAGCTCTTGCCTCCTTCTCTCCATGTTTAAAACATGCTTCCACTCCACTTTTATAACCAATGAGCATGTGAAGAAGTTTGTGCCTTCAGCCTTTTCAGAATGAGAATGTGTTTCATTTTCCAACTGATTTTCTAAATTATGTATCCTAGTGTGGTTCTTGGTCTCATATTGACGAGCCAATATGCCCCAAGCATCATGTGCTTTAGTAGTATGTTGAACATAATGCATCACCATTCCGCCTCTTCCAAGCTCGTAGAAGATCTCGATTTGGCTGAATCATCAATCTTGAATTTGCTGGATCTTCAACTTGTATAGGCTCGAGATCCAATCCCATCGGTCCCATGATAGTGTCAAGTAATTCATAGAAGTCCAAAATTGCAGAAATTTTGAACTTTGAGAGTGTATAGTTGGTTCCATCCAGCTTCCCTTTAGTGAATGCAGGTGGGCAAATTCGAATAGGTGCTACATTAACATTAGTTGAAGCACCAAGACAAGTGTTCGACGATGAAGCCATCATGTAACCACTCGAATAATCTATTGATATTCTAGTCTGCTACTAGGCTAAAATAGTGATATTTCTCAAGCTATTTGAACCTTACGGCTTTGATACCATGTAAGACAATAGTTATGCAATATAAATAGGAGCAGTAGTAGAGAAGATAACAAATATAAGAGAATCTCAACAATTTTCTACTAGCAGCAAGTACAAAGATGATGGCGTTGTCCACCCGTGCCCTCTAAAGGTAGAGCTTAAATGGTGATCTAGACAACTCTAGATAGGGAGATACAAGGTAGAGGTATGCTGGCTCAATTGGATGTCTCAAGTAGTGTAGAAGTCATGTATATATAGGATCATGGTTGGCCTTTCGTGGATGGCTATACATGGGCGGTAGAGTATGGGTGGCCACCACCCGCGTAATTGCCATACACGACTTAGACCAGTTGAACTGACCTAACAAATATAAATGATTTCTAAACTGTGATAGGAAATATTCCCTTTACCATCGCATCGGGGGTGCTTCCCCTAGACCCCCACCAGGGGGCCTGCTAGCCTCATTGGACCCCCTAGTCGGGGCTGCTCACCGCTGCCCTCGATCCCACAATTGGGGACCCTAGTAACTCCCTTTCCTTACCATACCTTACATGGTACAATATGACCTTCATCCAACATACAAGTTGGGATTCCCATCAATTGGGTAATGCACGCTTTGCTTCTCCTCATAATGAGGACCTTACAAAATGTGCATACAATCATGAGGGATAGACATTGATCTTAACACCCCCCCTCAATGTTTATCGATGAAAAATCAAGTAGGTCTCGGTCCTATGCCCATCGGTTGAATATGCCTGTTGAGCTCCTCTCTTCCAAGTGCTTTAGTGAATATGTTAGCACAATTTGCCTCTGTTGGGCAATATTCTAGCTCCACAACTTCATCTTCAATTAGCTCACGAATGTAATGGTACTATCCTTCTATGTGCCTGGTGTGAGCATGAAATATTGGGTTCTTTGCAATAGCCATACAACTTTGATTATCACACTTGAGTACAGTTGCCATATTTGATAGAAAGCCTAGATCTACAAGAATTCTCCTTAACCAGACTGCCTCACAAGAACAAAACAAGCTGCTTTGTACTCTGCTTCAGTGGAGGAGAGTGCGAGAGTTGGTATCTTCCTACTTACTCAAGAAAATATTCCTGAACCAAGTGAGAAACAATATCCGAAAACTAATTTTCTAGAATCACAATCTCCAGCCCAATCTAAATCACAATATCCTTGAAGTGTATCACCTGTGGTATAAAAAATACCAATATCCAAGGTTCTTGCAATGTACCTTAGAATTCGCATTCCAACATTCGAGAGAGTCCCACTGACTCTCCTTAGGTTTGCTGGAGAACCTGCTTAATACTCCAACAACATAGAAAATTTTTGGTCTAGTGTTGCACACAAAAATAAGACTTCCAACAAGCTTCCTATACTTCTTAGCATCTATATCAGGCATGTTATCATCCATAGATAGCTTATGATTTACCTCCATAGGTGTGCTAGTTGGTTTGCAGTCCATCATTCCAAATGCCTTGAGAATTTCTTTGGCATATTTTTGTTGTGAGATGAAAATGCCATCCTTCCTTTGCCATACTTAAATTCCGAGACAAAAATGGAGTAGACCTAAGTCTGTCATTTCAAACTCAGTTCCCAAGTTGATCCGAGTTTGATTGATGAGTTCTTGTTGATCTCCTGTAATGATCAAATCATCTACATATACAATGAAAACAACTAGCTTGCTATCCCTTTTCGTTACATACAAGTTAACATTAGAAGTACTTCTTTCAAAACCCATATTTTGGAAAAATTTATCTATCCATTGGTACCAAGCTTGTGGACCTTGCTTAAGTCCGTACAGAGCTTTCTTCAACCTGCAAACGTTATTTTTTGAATTGGGCACCTCAAAACCTGGTGGTTGAGATACATATACCTCCTCCTTGAGGTGACCATTCAAAAATGCAGATTTGACATCCATCTGGAAAATAGGCCAAGCCTTTTGTGCAGCTACTACAAGTATCATCCGAATAGTTGTCATGCATGCTGTTGGTGCAAAAGTTTCATGAAGATCAAATCCTTCAATTTGTGAAAAAACCTATGCAACTAATCTTGCATTATACTTTTCTAATGTTCCATCTGCTTTATACTTGGCCTTCCAAATCCATTTAGTACCTATTACCTTCTTCTTTGGCAGCAAGTCGACTAGATCCCATGTATCATTTTTGAGTATACTATCATACTCAGATTCATTGCTGCTCTCCAATCTGAATCATCAAGGGCTTATTCAATGGTGGTAGGTTCCTTTATCGAGCCCATGATATCTGCAATTAGAGCCATGTTAGCAATGTGTTCTGACGCCCTTATTTGCTCCTCTATTCTCTTTGATCTTCGTAATCCATCCGAGGATGATTCTAGTACATCTACATGTGGATTGTGATAATCAAAGAGTTGTTGTGCCCACTTTGATAGTGGCTTATGTTGTACAACTACAACTCGTTGGCTTGATATTGAGGGAATTTCTCCATCAAATGTTTCCTCCTCCTCAACTTTAACTTGTCTTTTGATAGGCACAAGGTGAGATATTTCTCTGTTTGATGGGATAGTAGATTTACCTTTATCTTCTACTAAGTGTGGTCGTTCATCAAACACCACATCTCGGCGGACAAAAATCTTCCTTGCCTCAGGATCCCACAACCTGTATGCTTTAGACTCTTCACTATACCCTAGGAAGACACACTTTTTGCTTTTCTAATCCAACCTAGAATCTTGTTGAATCAGGAATATGTGCATAACAGAAACAACCAAAAATTCTGAAATGCAAAACTGAAGGCTTTTTACCAGAATATGCTTCTTGAGGAGTCATCCCCTTTAGTGCTTTTGTTTAGCTTCGATTGAGAATGTAGATTGCTGTACTGATTGCTTTTGCTGAAAATGAATCAACCATGTCTTGAGCCTTTAACATATAACAAGCCATTTCAACTACTGTCCTATTCCTACGCTCAACAACACCATTTTTTTGAGGTGTATGAGCTGTGGTAAGTTGCCTTTTCACACCATGCTCCTTACAACAATTATTGAATTCTGTTGACAAGAATTCACCTCCTCTATCTATTCTGAATTTCTTCAATTTCCTTCATGATTCATTTTCCACATACTTATGCCACGTTTTAAATTTTTCAAAAGCATCATCCTTTTCTGGAATGAAATATGCCCACATCTTTCTACTATAATCGTCGACTAATGGCAAAATGTAGAAAGATCCTCCTAAAGCAGGTGGACATTTTACCGCAGAGATCAACATGTACAGCTCTAGAGGAGCTTGAGATCGATTGCTGGTCTCTCTTGGAAATGCTTTTTCTTGTTGTTTGCCCATCATACAAGCTTCACAAGGTTCTCGCAACTCTAAAAATGCAGGCAAATGAGCAACCATCCTTGTTCTTTGCATCTCCTTCAAAACTGCAAATCTAAGATGCCCAAATCATTGGTGCCATAACCTGCTTAGATCTTTATCTTCTGTAGCAGTTAAGGCACTTAACTCATACAGTTTATCATGTCTTATGCCTTTACCTACTACATGACTTGATGAATCCATGATCTTTGCATCACTCTTATTGAAGTGAACTTCAAGTCCACGATCTGTTATTGCAGAAACTGACAATCAAATTTCTTTTAAGTTTAGGTACAAAGAGAACATCGGATAACTTTTTTTCAATAACTGGAGAAGTGATAAAAGCGATGGTTCCAGCTCCTTCCACTCAACACTTGGAGTCATTTCCCACCACTACATCGATGGATTCCCGTAGAGGCACTAGGGAACTATACCAATCCTTTTTACTGGTCATATGGCGAGAAGATCCACTATCTAAAATCCATGGTTCATCAACACGATCTTGAGCAGATGAGCATAACTCTTCAAATAAGCATAGAATCACTTACACTAGTGACAATTGCACATAATGCATCAACATTCCGCCTCTTCCAAGCTCGTAGAAGATGTGGATCTGGCTGAATCATCAATCTTGAATTCACTGGGTCTTTAACTTGTATAGGATCTAGATCCAATCCCATCGGTCCCATGACAGTGTCAAGTAATTCATAGGAGTCCAAAATTGCAAAAATTTTGAACTTCCAAAGTGTATAGTTGGTTCTATCCAGCTTCCCTTCAGTGAATGCAGGTGAGTGAATTCGAATAGGTGCCGTATTAACATTAGCTGAAGCACCAAGACCAATGTTCAACGATGAAGCCATCATGTAATCACTCGAATAATCTATTGATATTCTAGTCTTTTAGTAGGCTATAATAGTGATATTCTCAAGCTATTCAAACCTTACGGCTTTCATTACATGTAAGACAATAGTTATGCAATATAACATAGGAGCAGTAGTAGAGAAGATAACAGATATAAAAGAATCTCAACAATTTTCTACTAGCAACACAAGTACAAAGATGATGGCATTGTCCACCTGTGCGCTCTCAAGGTAGAGCTTGAATGGTGATCTAGACAACTCTAGATAGGGACATACAAGGTAGAGGTATGCTGGCTCAAATCGATGTCTCAGGTAGTGCAGAAGTCATGTATATATAGGATCATGGGTGGCCTTCCGTGGGCGGCTATACATGGGCGGTAGAGTGTGGGCGGCCATCGCTCGTGTAATTGCCATACACGGCTTAGACCAGTTGAACCGACCTAACAAATATAAATGATTTCTGATTATAGGGAATATTCCATGGAATATTCCCTTTACTATCGTGTGGAGGTGCTGCCCCCGGACCTTGACTAGGGGGCCCGCTGGCCCCCTTGGACCCCCCAGCCGGGGCTGTTCATCTCTACCTCGGACCCCACAATTGGGGACCCTCGTAACTGCCTTTCCTTAGAATACCTTACATGGTCCAATATGACCTTCATCCAACATACAAGTTGGGATTCCCATCAATTGGGTTATGCATGCTTGGCTTCTCCTTATAATGGGGGCCTTAAAAAATGTGCATACAATCATGAGGGGTAGACATTGATCATATACTAACACCCCCCCTCAATGTTACTTGATGATAAATCAAGTAGGTCTCGGTCCTATGCCCATCTGTTGAAGATGCTTGTTGAGCTGCTCTCTTCCAAGTGCTTTAGTGAACATGTGAGCACAATTTGCCTCTGTTGGGCAATATTCTAGCTCCACAATTTCATCTTCAATTAGCTCACGAATGTAATAGTACTATACTTCTATGTGCTTGGCACGAGCATGAAATACTTGGTTCTTTGAAATAGCCATACAACTTTGATTATCACACCTTGAGTACAGTTGCCATATTTGATAGAAAGCCTAGATCTACAAGAATTCTCCTTAACCAGACTGCCTCACAAGAAGCAAACCAGCCTGCTTTGTACTTTGCTTCAGTGGAGGAGAGTGCGAGACTTGGTTGCTTCCTACTTACCCAAGAAAATATTCCTGAACCAAGTGAGAAACAATATCCTGAAACTGATTTTCTAGAATCACAATCTCCAACCCAATCTAAATCACAATATCCTTGAAGTGTATCACCTATGGTATAAAAAATACCAATATCCAAGGTTCCTGCAATGTACCTTACAATTCGCATTCTAGCATTCCAGTGACTCTCCTTAGGTTTGTTGGAAAACCTGCTTAACACTCCAACAACATAGCAAATGTCTAGTCGTGTTGCATAGAAAAATAAGAATTCCAACAAGCTTCCTATACTTCTTAGCATCTACATTAGGCATGTTATCATCCATAGATAGGTTATGATTTACCTCCATAGGTGTGCTAGTTTGTTTGCAATCCATCATTCCAAATGCCATGAGAATTTCTTTGGCATATTTTTGTTGTGAGATGAAAATGCCATCCTTCCTTTGTCATACTTGAATTCCCAGACAAAAATGGAGTAGACCTAAGTTTGTCATTTCAAACTCAGTTTCCAAGTTGATCCGATTTTAATTGATGAATTCCTGATGATTTCCGGTAATGATCAAATCATCTACGTATACAATGACAACAACTAGCTTGCTATCCCTTTTTGTTACATACAAGTTAGCATCAGAAGTACTTCTTTTCAAAACCCATATTAATGAAAAAATTATCTATCCGTTAGTACCAAGCTCGTGGAGCTTGCTTAAGTCCATACAAAGCTTTCTTCAACTTGCAAACTTTATTTTTTGAATTGGGCACCTCAAAATCTGGTGTTGAGATACATATACCTCCTCCTTGAGGTGACCATTCAAAAATGCAGATTTGACATCCATCTGGAGAATAGGCCAGGCCTTTTGTGTAGCTACTGCAAGTACCATCTGAATAGTTTTCATGTGTGCTGTTGGTGCAAAAGTTTCTTGAACATCAAATCCTTCGATCTGTGAAAAGCCCTATGCAACTAATCTTGCCTTATACTTTTCCAATGTTCCATCTGCTTTATACTTAGCTTTCCAAATCCATTTCGTAATATTACCTTCTTCATTTTGGCAAGCCGTTTAGATCCCATGTATCATTTTTTAGTATACTATCATACTCAGATTGCATTGCGGCTCTCCAACCTGGATCATCAAGGGCTTTTTCAATGGTGGTAGGTTCCTTTATCGAGCCCATGATATCTGCCATTAGAGCCATTTTAACAATGTGTTCTGAGCTCCTTCTTTCCTCCTCTATTCTCTTTGATCTTCATAATCCATCTGAGGATGATTCTGGTACATCTACATGTGGATTGTGATCATCAAAGAGTTGTTGTGCCCACTTCAGTACTGGCTTACGCTGTGTAGCTACAAGTGGTTGGCTTTTTATTGAGGAAATTTCTACATAAAATGTTTTTTCCTCCTCAACTTTAACCTATGTTTTGATATCCAAAAGGTGAGATATTTCTCCATTTGATGAGATAGTAGATTTACCTTTATCTTCTACTAACTCTGGTCGTTCATGAAACACCACATCTCAGCTCACAAAAATCTTCTTTGCCTGAGGATCCCACAACCAGTATGCTTTAGACTCTTCACTATACCCTAGGAAGACACACTTTTTGCTTTTTGAATCCAACTTTGATCTTGTTGAATCAGGAATATGTGTATAACAGAAACAACCAAAATTTCTGAAATGCAAAACTGAAGGCTTTTTACTAGAATATGCTTCTTGAGGAGTCATCCCCTTCAGTGCTTTTTTGTAGCTTCGATTGAGAATGTAGACTGTTGTATTGACTGCTTTTGCCCAGAATGAATTAGGCATGTCTTCAGCCTTTAACATACATCGAGCCATTTCAATTACTACCTTATTCCTACGCTCAACAACGCCATTTTGTTGAGGTGTATGATCATGGTAAGTTGCCTTTTCACACCATGCTCCTTACAATAATTATTGAATTCTGTTGACAAGAATTCACCTCCTCTATCTATTATGAATTTCTTCAGTTTCCTTCTTGATTCATTTTCCACATACTTGTGCCACGCTTTAAACTTTTCAAAAGCATCAGCCTTCTCTCGAATGAAATAAGCTGACATCTTTCTACTATAGTCATCAACTAATGGCAAAAAGTAGAAAGATCCTCCTAAAGCAGGTGTTGACATTTTACCTCAGACATCAGCATGTACCAATTCTAGAGGAGCTTGAGATTGATTGCTAGTCTCTCTTGGAAATGCTTTTCGTTCTTGCTTGCCCATGATACAAGCTTCACAAGGTTCCTGCAACTCTGAAAATGCAGGATAATGAGCAACCATCCCTGTTCTTTGCATCTCCTTCAAAACTCCAAATCTGAGATGCCCAAATCCTTGGTGACATAACCTGCTTACATCTTTATCTTATGTAGCAGTTAAAGCACTTAACTCATATAGGTTATCACGTCTTATGCCCTTACCTACTACATTACGTGATGAATCCATGATCTCTACACCACTGTTATTGACGTGAACTTTGAGTCCACGATCTGTTATTGCAGAAAGTGACAACAAATTTCTTTTAAGTGTAGGTACATAGAGAACATCGGATAACTTTTTCTCAACACTTGGAGAAGTGATAAAAGAGATGGTTCCAGCTCCTTTCGTTGGAGTCATTTCCCACCACTACATTGATGGATTCCCGTAGAGGCACTAGGGAACTATACCAATCCTTTTTACTGGTCATATGGCGAGAAGCTCCACTATCTAAAATCCATGGTTCATCAAAATGAGCTTGAGTAGATGAGTATACCTCTTCAATAGCTACCCATAGTTCTAGCTCTGTGTTGTTTGCAAATTTTTTGTTCTTCCACGATGATTTTATATTCCCATTCCCTTCATCAGCTTGCTTCTTTCTGCAATTCTTGATGGCATGGCCTTTCTTTTCACAATAGAAGGAACTTCCTGTGAACTTTTTCTTCTTTGGCTTCTTCTTTGATCCATCAGAGGAGCCTTTACCTTTTGCATTTGCTGAGAATGCAGCGTCACTTGTACTTTGTCGATTCTTCAACTGCATATCTTCTTCTAAAAGCATAGCACAAAACTCTTCAAATGTAAGGGGAGTTGGTCTTACCTGAGGGTTAAGGGCTGTTACTAATCCATCATACTTTGCTGGAAGAATACGTACACATCTTTGAGCCAACTCTTCTGGTGTTATAACAACACCAACTGCAACCAATTGATCTTGAAGATGTTTTATCCATTTGATAAAATCTTCAGCCTTTTCAGAGTCAGAATGCTTTTCATTTGCCGACTGATTTTCTAAATTTTTTATCCTAGTGTGGTTCTTGGTCTCATATTGACGAGCCAATATGCCCCAAGCGTCATGTGCTTTAGTAGTATGTTGAACTAAAGTAACCACACAATCACTTACACTAGTGACAATTGCACAAAATGCATCAGCATTCCACCTCTCAATCTTGAATTTGCTGGATCTTCAACTTGTATAGGCTCTAGATCCAATCCCATCGGTCCCATGACAGTGTCAAGTAGTTCAGAGGAGTCCAAAATTGCAGAGATTTTGAACTTCCAGAGTGTATAGTTGGTTCTATCCATTTTCCCTTCAATGAACGTAGGTGGGCAAATTCGAATAGGTGCAGCATTTACATTAGCTGAAGCACCAAGACCAATGTTCGACGATGAAGCCATCATGTAATCACTTGAATAATCTATTGATATTCTAGTTTGCTAGTAGGCTAACATAGTGATATTTCTCAAGCTATTCGAACCTTATGGCTCTCATACCATGTAAGACAATAGTTACGCAATATAACATAGGAGCAGCAGTAGTAGAGAAGATAACAGATATAAGAGAATCTCAACAATTTTCTACTAGTAGCAAGTACAAAGATGATGGTGTTTTCCACCCGTGCACTCTCAAGGTAGAGTGTAAATGGTGATATAGACAACTCTAGATAGGGAGATACAAGGTAGAGGTATGTTGGCTTAATTCAATGTCTCAGGTAGTGCAGAAGTCATGTATATATAGGATCATGCGTGGCCTTCTGTGGATGGCTATACATGGGCGGTAGAATGTGGGCGGCGACCGCCCACGTAATTGCCATACATGGCTTAGACCAATTGAACCGACCTAACAAATATAAATGATTTCTGACTCTGATAGGGAATATTCCATGGAATATTCCCTTTACCATCGCATCGGTGTTGCCCTCAGACCCCCACTAGGGGGCCCGTTGGCCCCCGTGGATCCCCCAGTCGGGGCTGCTCACTACTGCCATGGACCCCACAATTGAGTACCCTGATAACTCCCTTTCCTTACAATACCTTACATGGTCCAATATGACCTTCATCCAACATAGAAGTTGGATTCCCATCAATTGGGTAATGCACGCTTGGCTTCTCCTCATAATGGGGGCCTTACAAAATGTGCATACAATCATGAGGGGTAGACATTGATCATGTACTAACATCTTGAAGGATTCGTGGATGTTGTTCTTAACGTAACGTCCTAGCTTCTAACCATTCTTCCTCTTGTTTGGCTACTTTACACATCCATAGATGAGTATCCTCGTGCAACCATGAGGGATCTGATTCCAATGAGTGTACCAATTCCAATTCTTCTTGTGTCTTATGGATGGTGTTCCATTGTATTGGGGGTACATCTCGATGGGAATAGTCTTTAAGATTGACTTTCGTAGTCATTCTAAAATGTTGCAAGTACAAAGAATTAGTTCCTCAATCTTGTACGATTTGCAACTGACGCATGAATGGTCGTCCTAAAATCATCTCGTAAGCCTGCTTTTTCCCAAAATCACAAATGACAAAAGTATGTTCAAACTCCATACCACAAGTGGTGAGAGAAATGCCTTCTAGTAAGCCTAATGGTTTCTCTATATGTTCTTCAACCATTTGTAGCTTCATCCTTGTGGGTCTAAATGTTGGCTTACCCCAACGTTTCCATAAAGCAGTCGTAGTGATGGCTACTCCGGCTCCTGAATCTAAGATGGCTTTGGTGGTGTAGCCCTGATGGGTTATTGGAAGATAAGTGCTACCTTCCTCTCCTTTGCGTACATCTCCGATTCTTTCTACGGGTATCTCAGGTACCTTCTTGTGTGATTCTATCTGTGAGGGAGTAGTAGCAAGCTCAGGGAATTGATTTGCTACATGCTTCCATAATTCTGGCTTAATTTTTAACAACTCCTCTAGAGTGAGATGACATTGAACTTTAGCATTCTTTACCACTTCTGTGTTTCTAGGAATCATTGATTCTTCATTCCTCACTAGTATCGTGGGTGCTCTCATGCTAATAGAATTGGCTTCCCAAGGTCTTGTGAACTGAGGTAATTCTTGTAAAGAATTGGATTCAAAACTTGTGTGTTCACTCAGTTGCTCTTCCTCTACATCATCGTAGATAGAGGGAATGTCTTGGGGAAATTGGTCTCGCAAGTCGTCTATTTCTTGAATATGAGGATGGGTTCCTTGTTCTTTTCTCCATATTTGTTCTTGGATTTCTCTCAAAAATTCATGTGAATACTTATGTATGGAAGACAGGTTGTCTTTACCCTCTCTATTTGGTACTTGAGAGAGGGATGGTGCATTCCTTTCATGTGTCTCTAAGACAATAGGGTTCCTATGTTGATTCTTTTTCTCGTTGCTATCGATCAAGTATTCTAACCTCTCCAGTAGTCCTTGAAAATGCAACTCGGGTTTTGCCATGTTATTCCAATTAAGATAACGAGAGGCTTCAAACATAGTTTGTGCTAATTCTACCATCTTCATGCAAAGTTTAGTCCTCTCAATTTCTAGATCTGCTTGGGGATAGTTGTTACTCATTTCTTTATTTGGGGTCCGGCCTTTCATCTTGCCTAATATGGACAAAACATCATGTCTAAATTTTCTGGTATGGGTTTTGCTAAAATTGATCCTCATCTCTGAGCTAAGTTCTCTTGATTAGATTCTTGCGAAGTCAATTCTAGGATTTTGGCTCTGGATTCCTTTAAACTTCCTTCCAACTCAATAATCCTTTTACTCCATTTCCTTTTCATTCTTTCTCTGGAATCTTTACAAGATTTCATTTTTTTAATACTAGACTCTCCATCTTCACTAGTTCCAGCTATTTTTTTAGAATTAAGCTGTTGATTTTGTAAGAGTGCCTAGGCTCTTGTTATAGCTTGGATAGGTACGTATGTAGGATTGGATCCATTTGCATTGAGTAAAATTCCTATCACTTTCATCGGTGTCACTTTTGAAGCATCAGCAGGGTTCTTGGGACAATCTTTGATGATATGCTCTTTACCACACTCGATGTACAAGCCTTGTATGTTATAGTATTGTGATTGTCCTGCTATCGGAGGATGTGGACAATCCTTTATGAAATGATCTCCTTGGCATCTAAAGCATGCTCCTCTAGGGCCTTGTGGTCTTTGTTGTCTTAATTGGGGCTGTGGATTAGGGTTGGTATACATCACATTAGCATAATTGGGCTCCCAATTGGATTCCAATGGTGGAATATCATATTGATATGTATCCATGTGTGTGACTCTGTGTAATATGGGGGTGGACTATCTATATGAGTAGCATCAAAGCTATTAGAATTAGGGTCACTTTCTATGATCAGGGGTGAAGAAGGCACTAAAGCCCTATTGAGGTTCTCTTCTACAGCAGCCTATTTGATTTAGATGACATTAGCTGGTGGGGCTGGATGCTAAGCTAAAACGGGTTGAGGTCTCTGTTGAGCCTGATAAGGATAGTTTTGAGGAGGCCTATAGTAGTGAGTTTGAGCATTATATTGACCTTGATATCTACTTGGTTGTGGGTATGCTTGCGGGTAGTTATGTCGTACTACTTGTTTGTTGTATGGGGAGTCTTGAGACGTGTGATTCGTGTATCATCTCTC